>OV884057.1:30720643-33120643 GCA_930367215.1 Pollenia angustigena
GTACTCTTCTGATAACGACGAATTTCACGTAAAGCTACAGTACCAGGGCGGTAACGATGTGGCTTCTTAACACCACCGGTAGCTGGCGCACTTTTACGAGCAGCCTTAGTAGCCAATTGTTTACGTGGTGCTTTGCCACCAGTCGATTTACGGGCAGTTTGCTTAGTACGAGCCATTTTCACTTCACTTTTTCACTTTTTCAATAAACACTGAATCACTGTTAACACACGAATATTCTCGGTAGGCCAAAGTTGTTCGGCTTATATAGAAAAATTTCCAAAGAAAAATACAGAGATGTGTGTGTGTTTGTTATCATGGGGTGGTTGTTTTCTCAAAAAAACGCACACACAAAAAAGAGTACCACATTATACCACTTGCTCCCTCTAATAAAAGTCGATTTTGGTATAAATACGAGTGATTCCGCGAACAAATCATCATTAGTTCTTGTGAATCTTTGTGAAGTGTGTTTTAAGTGAAAGAAAAAATAGTAGTGATTAAAAATGACTGGTCGCGGTAAAGGTGGTAAAGGCTTGGAAAAGGTGGCGCTAAACGTCATCGTAAAGTGTTGCGTGATAATATCCAAGGTATTACCAAGCCAGCTATCAGACGTTTGGCTCGTCGTGGTGGTGTGAAACGTATTTCTGGTTTGATTTACGAAGAAACCCGTGGTGTTTTAAAAGTATTTTTGGAAAATGTTATCCGTGATGCTGTCACCTATACTGAGCACGCCAAGAGGAAAACCGTCACCGCTATGGATGTTGTCTATGCTTTGAAGAGACAAGGTCGTACTTTGTACGGTTTCGGCGGTTAAATACATATATTTTAAAACAATATATTGGATAAATGAAGTAAACAAAACCAACATCGACAACGTTATATTTTCAACAATCGGTCCTTTTCAGGGCCACAAAATATATTTAAAAAGAGATTTTAATTTGTTAAACATTCTTTTAATTATTTAAATTTTTCAAAAAAAAAATTCTAAGTTCAATAAACGATGTTTTAAGAAGATATTCATAAAAAACTGAATTGGATTCTATTTGATGAAAAATTTGGTGTTCGTAAAAATCTAAATTATTTTTTAAAAATACGTTTTTTTATTTTGTACCACTAAATACTGTTCCATTTGAAGAAAGGATTAATTTTAAAAAAGATACTGAAGGTTTAGCTCAGATTTATAGATATTTATTGAATAAGAATAAATAGGTTGACGAAAAGGGAAATAGGTTTAGATCTTTGGTTGTTTTCTAAAATAAAGTATAGATGGCTTAAGTTAGATTTGTAGAAATAATTTCTTTGACGAAAAAGGGAAATATTTTATAATTTTTATTAAATTTTATAAATATAGTATCCTGAAGAAATCGAAATATCGCTATAAAAAATAAACGAACTATTTGAAATAAAAGTGACCTTAAGCTCAAGTATTAATAAAGAAAAATAATATTTAAAAAAAGGTCGAAGAAATTAGAATAAAACTATTAAAAAAAAAAGAAAATTTTTTAATAAAAACCGGATTTTTTCAAGAAGTTTAAAGCAGTAGGTATCATATTTTACATTTAATTAATTTTTGCTTGAAAAATTCATAAAATCAACATTTTTTTTTACAAAACTATTTATTAAAGTTAAACTGTAGTAAATGAACAACTCGTAATAATAAGAACAAGTAAAATTTCCATACTTTGAATACTCACACTGACAAACACTAACAAATAATAGGTATACACGAAATGTTTCTTCGTTTACACACGACTAACAAAATGGTAGCCGATATAAAACACAACAACAACATACTAATTCAGGTAAAAGATAATTTGTGTTTGGGTGTGCCTAAGCAAATGGTTTTTGTTTGTTAAGAATATGAAAAAAAGGGATGATTTCGTGAGGCAGATGTTTCATAAAAAAAAAATTAAATAAAAGAATACATAATTCGTTTATATTGCAACCAATTTCGTCTTTAAAAACGTTTTGTTAATATTCCCTGTCGTATGTATAAAAAATAATGTAAAATGTTAAAGCTAATTTAATTAATGAAATTATTTTATTTTAATGTAAACAAAATTTGAAATGTGTTTTTCTCTTTTTTAAATAAAATTTGTCGTCCTGAAAAGGACGGTTGGGTTTAAAAAAATACGATGGTCTGTACGAAATATTTACATTTTTAACATCAACTAAGAAAAATAATTTAGGCCTTCTTTTCTGTCTTCTTGGGTAAAAGTACAGCTTGAATGTTTGGCAAAACACCACCTTGGGCAATTGTTACGCCAGACAACAATTTGTTTAATTCTTCGTCATTACGGATGGCCAATTGCAAATGACGAGGAATAATTCTTGTCTTTTTGTTATCACGAGCAGCATTACCAGCCAATTCGAGAACTTCAGCGGCCAAATATTCCATAACAGCAGCTAAATATACAGGAGCGCCGGCACCAACACGTTCAGCATAATGCCTTTACGCAATAAACGATGTATACGACCGACGGGAAATTGTAAACCAGCACGGTTTGAACGGGACTTTGCCTTGCCCTTAACTTTGCCACCTTTACCACGACCAGACATTTTTCACTTTTTGTTTTTTAGTTTTAATATAACACTTCACTAGAGCACTGTTAGCACAAACTGATAAAATTTCGCTTCTAAGCGTGTGTATTTATACTTTCCATGCACACTAGCGTTTACCCAAGGGGTGGTTTGTGTGCACACAGCCGAAGAAGAAACGATGATTAGTTGTGTGCTATAAAAAAGGTATATAAAGCGCATATTTATCCCAAAACGCTACAGTTTGTGAACAGTGTTAAAATAGTGCTTGTGAATAAATAAAAAAAAAATGCCTCCTAAAGCCAGTGGTAAAGCAGCAAAGAAAGCCGGTAAGGCACAGAAGAATATTACCAAAAGTGACAAGGGCAGGAAGCGTAAACGCAAGGAAAGTTACGCCATCTACATTTACAAAGTGTTGAAGCAAGTACATCCCGATACTGGTATTTCTTCAAAGGCCATGAGTATCATGAACAGTTTTGTTAATGATATTTTTGAACGTATTGCCGCTGAAGCATCTCGTTTGGCTCACTACAATAAGCGTTCGACCATCACCAGTCGGGAAATTCAAACTGCTGTCCGTCTTTTGTTACCCGGTGAATTGGCTAAGCACGCTGTCAGTGAAGGTACTAAAGCTGTTACCAAATATACCAGCTCTAAGTAAATTTACTAATTCCTTATTGTGTCCAACAACGAATGTTATTTATTTTTCTTCAACATCAAAGGCCCTTTTCAGGGCCACAAAATTTTTTCGAAAAAGAGATACAATGTTGTTTTCAAAAAAATGTATACCAATATTAATTAGTGCTCAAAGAATCCAAAATTTTTTTCAAATTACTTAATTATTTTTTTTTTTTTACATAGTATAATTTATAGGTAATAAATATTTATGAAATTTCAGTTTTTTAATTGTAAAATTAATTTCTGTGGCATTTTGACAAAACACCTTAAGTCAAATTTAAAAAGTTGAAAAAAATTTTGTTCTTCATACGAATTTTCATTCAAAATACATTTTTGTTTACGTTTTTAAAATTTGTATTATAAACGAAATTTTTCTATAATTTTGGTTTATTTTATTTTTTGATAAAAATGATTTTTTCACCGAGTTTTTTAAACTTTTTTTCTCTCTTATCTCGACTTAAGATGTTTTGTCAAAATACCACTGATTTGTATTTATTAGAATACATTTTGGCGAATTCTTAAAACAAATTTCTACCTCTGATATTTTTTAAATATAAAAATGTTGAAAATTACGTAAATTTCAATTTAACATTGTTAAATAAACATATTTCAAAAAAAACACCTTTCAATCATAATTTGTTGTTGTTGTTGTTGTTGTTTTTTTAAGACATAAATAAGCGCAAGTTACAGTGTGCCAATAGGATAATTTATTGACGACCAAGTTTAAATGTCAATTACAAATTTAATAATTAAAAATTATTTCGTTTACTTATATTTTATTTAATGTAATATATACACACTTTAAAAATGTTCCCCTGAAGAAGTCAACACAAAATTGACGAAGCGTTGGGGAAAAATGTATTTAAATGTGTTTTTATTTTACAATGGAAAAATTTAGGCACTATTAGCTTACTTAATTATCTAAAACTTCAAAATGACCTTTTTTTTGTTAGTATGTAGTTTCATTTTTGAAATTATAACGATTATCGATTTGATAGTTTGTAGTAATTTTTAACAAAACGTATGAAATTTTTTTTAAATAATAACAAAATAAATGTATGTATGTAGTTTGTTATCTAATCTCTTTTTGTAAATATTTTGTAGCCCTGAAAAGGGCTTTTTATTACGGAGGAAATCTTTTTCGAATATCGAAAAATAATTTTGCGTGAAGAGTAAAAAAGTAATTAAATGGAAATAATTTACTTTTTAGCGGCGGTCTTCTTGGCAGCTGGTTTTTTTGCTGGGGCTGCTGCCTTTTTGGGCTTAGCTGCAACGGTGGTCTTGGCTTTGGGTGCTTTTGGTTTAGTGGCTGGTGCCTTTTTGGCGGGTTTAGCCTTAACTGTACCAGTCTTTTTGGCAGTTTTCGCCTTGACCTTTTCTGCCTTCTTCTTTTCAGCAGTCTTTTTGGTAGCCGATGGTTTTTTAGCAGCTGGTGCAGCCTTTTTGGCAGCAGCGGCAGCCTTCTTCTTTTTATCACCGGCAGCAGAAGCCTTTTTCTTTTCTGCAGCAGGCTTCTTTGCTTTTGGCTCTTTTGAGGCGGCAGCTGACAATTTAAATGAGCCAGAGGCACCCTTACCTTTAGTTTGAATTAATTTCCCACTAGTTACGGCACTCTTTAAATATTTCTTGATGAAAGGAGCCAATTTTTGAGCATCTACCTTGTAGGTACTGGTAAGATATTTCTTAATGGCCGGCAGAGATGAACCACCGCGTTCCTTCAATGTTTTGATAGCAGCATCAACCATTTGTTGGGTTGGTGGATGGGTGGGAGCACTGGATGGTTTTTTGGCCTTGGTGGCTGCCACTTTCTTTGATTTTTTTTCGGCAGCTGGAGCAGCAGCGACTGGAGAAGCGGTGGTTTCAACAACAGCAGAATCAGACATGATTTTTTAATTCCTTTTTCCTTTAAATCACTTGAAAAAACACTTTTATTATTTTGTAAACACAATAGTACTTTGTACAGAGTCTTTATTTTCTTACATGCTACCTATGAGAAGTTCATAGTAGTCAACGTAAGAAGATTGTTAAATTTTTAGTGCGAGCGAGTATAAATTTTAACAAAAGTTTTTTCATAATTTTAAATTTTTCTTCAAGGTTTTTGAAAAATTTCAAAATTTTTTCATACCAGTTCTTAGCCTAGATATCATAGAATAAATGGAAATTTAAAAAATATTTTTTTCTCAATAATGGATAATTTTAGGGGCATTTTCTTGGCCAGATTCTAAAAATTTTCTAACAATTTATTAACAAAATTCCAAAATTTTATCATAAATTTACGAAAAATTCTAAAAGAAACCATTTTATATGAAACTCTTATATGTTTTCTTAATGTAGAATAAAGAAAATTTCAGTTTTATAAGTTTTTCGATTTTTAAAAATTATTTTAAAATTTACTCTATGACAACGAAAACTTCTCATATTGGCAAAATTTCCATTGGTATTTTCGCTTTATCCTATTATATGAAAATAAAATATATAACAATTTTTAATAAAAATTAAACAATTTAAAGTAAATCTTATACAATATTTTACCAATAATATTTTAAATTTCAAAAATCTAAACATTTTTAAACAAGAATAAAAAACTTCCTCATTTCCATTATTTTTCGTTATTTAGCAAAATATGAATGAAACAAATGTGAGATGAAAATGTACTGTAAAAAGCTTTTTTTTTGTTTGTTTTGTTTTTAATAATATGACAACAAAAAAATAAAGAGTATTGCTGAAAATATGTACATATGTATACCCTTTTTTTATATTCAACCTTAATATTTTTGAAGTTGACTTTAATAATGATTTTATTGTATTGAAAACAATAGAAAATTTCCATCACACAATTTTTGAGCTTGAATAGAAATATTTCTTGTTTAATTAAATTTAATATCGGTTTGTACAAAAGTACAGTTTTTTTTTTGAAAATAATTTTTAACAATATTAATTATTTTTGGTTATATTAAATAAAAAAATATATAATAAAATAAATATCTGTTAAATAATATAGATTTTTCTCTTGAAAATAATACGAAATTTTTAATTTATTGAAAACTTATCTCGCAGCAGTTAAAAAATAGGTATTTGTTGTATCTATGAAATTTATTTTGAAAATTTTCTTAAACAACAATTTAAGCATTGAAACAATTTTTAACATTAAAAAATTTTCATAAAACAAAGTAGATAAAAACCTCTTCATCTACCGTTGGTAAAATAAAAAACCGTAAACAAAAAAATAAATTAGAAAATACTATTTTCTTAGCAAATTAAAATCTTAATATTGATAAAATTTTCATTATTTCTTATTTATATACAAAAAACAATTAAATTTGCCTCCCAATTTTTCGTTTGTTTAAGGTTTTATAAAAGTTTGCAAAAAAAAACATAATAAACATAAAATAAACAAAAAAAAAAAAACAAATTGTTTTTTTTTAGATTATGTGTATGCAATTGTATTTTCAGTAAGTCTAGCCTAGATTTTTTTATTAGATGTAAAAAATTTCTTTTTGACCTAAAAACTATTAATACAATGCTTAAATCGTGTGTTCGTTTCAAAACGTATAATTAATCTCTTTAACGCCATTTGGAATTTTTTTTATGAAATTCCAGTTAAATAAATTATAAAAGTTAAAGTTCGTTTTTCATGTCAAATAAAAAAAAAAATATTAATGAAAAACTTTATTTAAATATTGGTGAAATTAAAAAAAAAATCTAGATAAAAATAAAGTTAGTTCTCTTACAAAAGTTCATATTACAAAAAATTATTTTCATAATAAAAATATTTCAAAACATTAAGATGAATTTTCTTTTATATTATACCGTTAAATTAAATATGCAATAAAAAAAAAACTTAAATTTCAAAACAAAATCTGCAGAAATAAAACTTTTCTTTTTTAAATTTGAAAAATTTTTCGTTCTTCTTTACAAAAATTCGAAGTCAAAAATGCACTATCTCATTTTAAAAATTAATTTGTGGTCCTGAAAAGGACCGATTGTTCGAAAATATGTACGTATACACG
The DNA here is from genome assembly GCA_930367215.1 of Pollenia angustigena. Taxonomy (NCBI): domain Eukaryota; kingdom Metazoa; phylum Arthropoda; class Insecta; order Diptera; family Polleniidae; genus Pollenia; species Pollenia angustigena. The sequence continues at coordinate 30,727,867 of OV884057.1, forward strand.
AGATTATGGTAGGTGTGTGTGGTGGTGGTTGAATTTCATCAATCAACAAATTTAAGCACGTTCACCACGAATACGTCTGGCCAATTGGATGTCTTTTGGCATAATTGTAACACGCTTAGCATGGATGGCACACAAATTTGTATCTTCGAAGAGACCAACTAAATAAGCTTCACTGGCTTCTTGGAGAGCCATGACAGCAGAGCTTTGGAAACGTAAATCGGTTTTGAAATCTTGAGCAATTTCACGAACTAAGCGTTGGAAAGGCAATTTGCGAATCAACAATTCGGTACTCTTCTGATAACGACGAATTTCACGTAAAGCTACAGTACCAGGGCGGTAACGATGTGGCTTCTTAACACCACCGGTAGCTGGCGCACTTTTACGAGCAGCCTTAGTAGCCAATTGTTTACGTGGTGCTTTGCCACCAGTCGATTTACGGGCAGTTTGCTTAGTACGAGCCATTTTCACTTCACTTTTTCACTTTTTCAATAAACACTGAATCACTGTTAACACACGAATATTCTCGGTAGGCCAAAGTTGTTCGGCTTATATAGAAAAATTTCCAAAGAAAAATACAGAGATGTGTGTGTGTTTGTTATCATGGGGTGGTTGTTTTCTCAAAAAAACGCACACACAAAAAAGAGTACCACATTATACCACTTGCTCCCTCTAATAAAAGTCGATTTTGGTATAAATACGAGTGATTCCGCGAACAAATCATCATTAGTTCTTGTGAATCTTTGTGAAGTGTGTTTTAAGTGAAAGAAAAAATAGTAGTGATTAAAAATGACTGGTCGCGGTAAAGGTGGTAAAGGCTTGGGAAAAGGTGGCGCTAAACGTCATCGTAAAGTGTTGCGTGATAATATCCAAGGTATTACCAAGCCAGCTATCAGACGTTTGGCTCGTCGTGGTGGTGTGAAACGTATTTCTGGTTTGATTTACGAAGAAACCCGTGGTGTTTTAAAAGTATTTTTGGAAAATGTTATCCGTGATGCTGTCACCTATACTGAGCACGCCAAGAGGAAAACCGTCACCGCTATGGATGTTGTCTATGCTTTGAAGAGACAAGGTCGTACTTTGTACGGTTTCGGCGGTTAAATACATATATTTTAAAACAATATATTGGATAAATGAAGTAAACAAAACCAACATCGACAACGTTATATTTTCAACAATCGGTCCTTTTCAGGGCCACAAAATATATTTAAAAAGAGATTTTAATTTGTTAAACATTCTTTTAATTATTTAAATTTTTCAAAAAAAAAATTCTAAGTTCAATAAACGATGTTTTAAGAAGATATTCATAAAAAACTGAATTGGATTCTATTTGATGAAAAATTTGGTGTTCGTAAAAATCTAAATTATTTTTTAAAAATACGTTTTTTTATTTTGTACAACTAAATACTGTTCCATTTGAAGAAAGGATTAATTTTAAAAAAGATACTGAAGGTTTAGCTCAGATTTATAGATATTTATTGAATAAGAATAAATAGGTTGACGAAAAGGGAAATAGGTTTAGATCTTTGGTTGTTTTCTAAAATAAAGTATAGATGGCTTAAGTTAGATTTGTAGAAATAATTTCTTTGACGAAAAAGGGAAATATTTTATAATTTTTATTAAATTTTATAAATATAGTATCCTGAAGAAATCGAAATATCGCTATAAAAAATAAACGAACTATTTGAAATAAAAGTGACCTTAAGCTCAAGTATTAATAAAGAAAAATAATATTTAAAAAAAGGTCGAAGAAATTAGAATAAAACTATTAAAAAAAAAAGAAAATTTTTTAATAAAAACCGGATTTTTTCAAGAAGTTTAAAGCAGTAGGTATCATATTTTACATTTAATTAATTTTTGCTTGAAAAATTCATAAAATCAACATTTTTTTTTACAAAACTATTTATTAAAGTTAAACTGTAGTAAATGAACAACTCGTAATAATAAGAACAAGTAAAATTTCCATACTTTGAATACTCACACTGACAAACACTAACAAATAATAGGTATACACGAAATGTTTCTTCGTTTACACACGACTAACAAAATGGTAGCCGATATAAAACACAACAACAACATACTAATTCAGGTAAAAGATAATTTGTGTTTGGGTGTGCCTAAGCAAATGGTTTTTGTTTGTTAAGAATATGAAAAAAGGGATGATTTCGTGAGGCAGATGTTTCATAAAAAAAAAATTAAATAAAAGAATACATAATTCGTTTATATTGCAACCAATTTCGTCTTTAAAAACGTTTTGTTAATATTCCCTGTCGTATGTATAAAAAATAATGTAAAATGTTAAAGCTAATTTAATTAATGAAATTATTTTATTTTAATGTAAACAAAATTTGAAATGTGTTTTTCTCTTTTTTAAATAAAATTTGTCGTCCTGAAAAGGACGGTTGGGTTTAAAAAAATACGATGGTCTGTACGAAATATTTACATTTTTAACATCAACTAAGAAAAATAATTTAGGCCTTCTTTTCTGTCTTCTTGGGTAAAAGTACAGCTTGAATGTTTGGCAAAACACCACCTTGGGCAATTGTTACGCCAGACAACAATTTGTTTAATTCTTCGTCATTACGGATGGCCAATTGCAAATGACGAGGAATAATTCTTGTCTTTTTGTTATCACGAGCAGCATTACCAGCCAATTCGAGAACTTCAGCGGCCAAATATTCCATAACAGCAGCTAAATATACAGGAGCGCCGGCACCAACACGTTCAGCATAATTGCCTTTACGCAATAAACGATGTATACGACCGACGGGAAATTGTAAACCAGCACGGTTTGAACGGGACTTTGCCTTGCCCTTAACTTTGCCACCTTTACCACGACCAGACATTTTTCACTTTTTGTTTTTTAGTTTTAATATAACACTTCACTAGAGCACTGTTAGCACAAACTGATAAAATTTCGCTTCTAAGCGTGTGTATTTATACTTTCCATGCACACTAGCGTTTACCCAAGGGGTGGTTTGTGTGCACACAGCCGAAGAAGAAACGATGATTAGTTGTGTGCTATAAAAAAGGTATATAAAGCGCATATTTATCCCAAAACGCTACAGTTTGTGAACAGTGTTAAAATAGTGCTTGTGAATAAATAAAAAAAAAATGCCTCCTAAAGCCAGTGGTAAAGCAGCAAAGAAAGCCGGTAAGGCACAGAAGAATATTACCAAAAGTGACAAGGGCAGGAAGCGTAAACGCAAGGAAAGTTACGCCATCTACATTTACAAAGTGTTGAAGCAAGTACATCCCGATACTGGTATTTCTTCAAAGGCCATGAGTATCATGAACAGTTTTGTTAATGATATTTTTGAACGTATTGCCGCTGAAGCATCTCGTTTGGCTCACTACAATAAGCGTTCGACCATCACCAGTCGGGAAATTCAAACTGCTGTCCGTCTTTTGTTACCCGGTGAATTGGCTAAGCACGCTGTCAGTGAAGGTACTAAAGCTGTTACCAAATATACCAGCTCTAAGTAAATTTACTAATTCCTTATTGTGTCCAACAACGAATGTTATTTATTTTTCTTCAACATCAAAGGCCCTTTTCAGGGCCACAAAATTTTTTCGAAAAAGAGATACAATGTTGTTTTCAAAAAATGTATACCAATATTAATTAGTGCTCAAAGAATCCAAAATTTTTTTCAAATTACTTAATTATTTTTTTTTTTTACATAGTATAATTTATAGGTAATAAATATTTATGAAATTTCAGTTTTTTAATTGTAAAATTAATTTCTGTGGCATTTTGACAAAACACCTTAAGTCAAATTTAAAAAGTTGAAAAAAATTTTGTTCTTCATACGAATTTTCATTCAAAATACATTTTTGTTTACGTTTTTAAAATTTGTATTATAAACGAAATTTTTCTATAATTTTGGTTTATTTTATTTTTTGATAAAAATGATTTTTTCACCGAGTTTTTTAAACTTTTTTTCTCTCTTATCTCGACTTAAGATGTTTTGTCAAAATACCACTGATTTGTATTTATTAGAATACATTTTGGCGAATTCTTAAAACAAATTTCTACCTCTGATATTTTTTAAATATAAAAATGTTGAAAATTACGTAAATTTCAATTTAACATTGTTAAATAAACATATTTCAAAAAAAACACCTTTCAATCATAATTTGTTGTTGTTGTTGTTGTTGTTTTTTTAAGACATAAATAAGCGCAAGTTACAGTGTGCCAATAGGATAATTTATTGACGACCAAGTTTAAATGTCAATTACAAATTTAATAATTAAAAATTATTTCGTTTACTTATATTTTATTTAATGTAATATATACACACTTTAAAAATGTTCCCCTGAAGAAGTCAACACAAAATTGACGAAGCGTTGGGGAAAAATGTATTTAAATGTGTTTTTATTTTACAATGGAAAAATTTAGGCACTATTAGCTTACTTAATTATCTAAAACTTCAAAATGACCTTTTTTTTGTTAGTATGTAGTTTCATTTTTGAAATTATAACGATTATCGATTTGATAGTTTGTAGTAATTTTTAACAAAACGTATGAAATTTTTTTTAAATAATAACAAAATAAATGTATGTATGTAGTTTGTTATCTAATCTCTTTTTGTAAATATTTTGTAGCCCTGAAAAGGGCTTTTTATTACGGAGGAAATCTTTTTCGAATATCGAAAAATAATTTTGCGTGAAGAGTAAAAAAGTAATTAAATGGAAATAATTTACTTTTTAGCGGCGGTCTTCTTGGCAGCTGGTTTTTTTGCTGGGGCTGCTGCCTTTTTGGGCTTAGCTGCAACGGTGGTCTTGGCTTTGGGTGCTTTTGGTTTAGTGGCTGGTGCCTTTTTGGCGGGTTTAGCCTTAACTGTACCAGTCTTTTTGGCAGTTTTCGCCTTGACCTTTTCTGCCTTCTTCTTTTCAGCAGTCTTTTTGGTAGCCGATGGTTTTTTAGCAGCTGGTGCAGCCTTTTTGGCAGCAGCGGCAGCCTTCTTCTTTTTATCACCGGCAGCAGAAGCCTTTTTCTTTTCTGCAGCAGGCTTCTTTGCTTTTGGCTCTTTTGAGGCGGCAGCTGACAATTTAAATGAGCCAGAGGCACCCTTACCTTTAGTTTGAATTAATTTCCCACTAGTTACGGCACTCTTTAAATATTTCTTGATGAAAGGAGCCAATTTTTGAGCATCTACCTTGTAGGTACTGGTAAGATATTTCTTAATGGCCGGCAGAGATGAACCACCGCGTTCCTTCAATGTTTTGATAGCAGCATCAACCATTTGTTGGGTTGGTGGATGGTTTTTTGGCCTTGGTGGCTGCCACTTTCTTTGATTTTTTTTCGGCAGCTGGAGCAGCAGCGACTGGAGAAGCGGTGGTTTCAACAACAGCAGAATCAGACATGATTTTTTAATTCCTTTTTCCTTTAAATCACTTGAAAAAACACTTTTATTATTTTGTAAACACAATAGTACTTTGTACAGAGTCTTTATTTTCTTACATGCTACCTATGAGAAGTTCATAGTAGTCAACGTAAGAAGATTGTTAAATTTTTAGTGCGAGCGAGTATAAATTTTAACAAAAGTTTTTTCATAATTTTAAATTTTTCTTCAAGGTTTTTGAAAAATTTCAAAATTTTTTCATACCAGTTCTTAGCCTAGATATCATAGAATAAATGGAAATTTAAAAAATATTTTTTTCTCAATAATGGATAATTTTAGGGGCATTTTCTTGGCCAGATTCTAAAAATTTTCTAACAATTTATTAACAAAATTCCAAAATTTTATCATAAATTTACGAAAAATTCTAAAAGAAACCATTTTATATGAAACTCTTATATGTTTTCTTAATGTAGAATAAAGAAAATTTCAGTTTTATAAGTTTTTCGATTTTTAAAAATTATTTTAAAATTTACTCTATGACAACGAAAACTTCTCATATTGGCAAAATTTCCATTGGTATTTTCGCTTTATCCTATTATATGAAAATAAAATATATAACAATTTTTAATAAAAATTAAACAATTTAAAGTAAATCTTATACAATATTTTACCAATAATATTTTAAATTTCAAAAATCTAAACATTTTTAAACAAGAATAAAAAACTTCCTCATTTCCATTATTTTTCGTTATTTAGCAAAATATGAATGAAACAAATGTGAGATGAAAATGTACTGTAAAAAGCTTTTTTTTTGTTTGTTTTGTTTTTAATAATATGACAACAAAAAAATAAAGAGTATTGCTGAAAATATGTACATATGTATACCCTTTTTTTATATTCAACCTTAATATTTTTGAAGTTGACTTTAATAATGATTTTATTGTATTGAAAACAATAGAAAATTTCCATCACACAATTTTTGAGCTTGAATAGAAATATTTCTTGTTTAATTAAATTTAATATCGGTTTGTACAAAAGTACAGTTTTTTTTTTGAAAATAATTTTTAACAATATTAATTATTTTTGGTTATATTAAATAAAAAAATATATAATAAAATAAATATCTGTTAAATAATATAGATTTTTCTCTTGAAAATAATACGAAATTTTTAATTTATTGAAAACTTATCTCGCAGCAGTTAAAAAATAGGTATTTGTTGTATCTATGAAATTTATTTTGAAAATTTTCTTAAACAACAATTTAAGCATTGAAACAATTTTTAACATTAAAAAATTTTCATAAAACAAAGTAGATAAAAACCTCTTCATCTACCGTTGGTAAAATAAAAAACCGTAAACAAAAAAATAAATTAGAAAATACTATTTTCTTAGCAAATTAAAATCTTAATATTGATAAAATTTTCATTATTTCTTATTTATATACAAAAAACAATTAAATTTGCCTCCCAATTTTTCGTTTGTTTAAGGTTTTATAAAAGTTTGCAAAAAAAAACATAATAAACATAAAATAAACAAAAAAAAAAAAACAAATTGTTTTTTTTTAGATTATGTGTATGCAATTGTATTTTCAGTAAGTCTAGCCTAGATTTTTTTATTAGATGTAAAAAATTTCTTTTTGACCTAAAAACTATTAATACAATGCTTAAATCGTGTGTTCGTTTCAAAACGTATAATTAATCTCTTTAACGCCATTTGGAATTTTTTTTATGAAATTCCAGTTAAATAAATTATAAAAGTTAAAGTTCGTTTTTCATGTCAAATAAAAAAAAAAATATTAATGAAAAACTTTATTTAAATATTGGTGAAATTAAAAAAAAAATCTAGATAAAAATAAAGTTAGTTCTCTTACAAAAGTTCATATTACAAAAAATTATTTTCATAATAAAAATATTTCAAAACATTAAGATGAATTTTCTTTTATATTATACCGTTAAATTAAATATGCAATAAAAAAAAAACTTAAATTTCAAAACAAAATCTGCAGAAATAAAACTTTTCTTTTTTAAATTTGAAAAATTTTTCGTTCTTCTTTACAAAAATTCGAAGTCAAAAATGCACTATCTCATTTTAAAAATTAATTTGTGGTCCTGAAAAGGACCGATTGTTCGAAAATATGTACGTATACACGAGATTATGGTAGGTGTGTGTGGTGGTGGTTGAATTTCATCAATCAACAAATTTAAGCACGTTCACCACGAATACGTCTGGCCAATTGGATGTCTTTTGGCATAATTGTAACACGCTTAGCATGGATGGCACACAAATTTGTATCTTCGAAGAGACCAACTAAATAAGCTTCACTGGCTTCTTGGAGAGCCATGACAGCAGAGCTTTGGAAACGTAAATCGGTTTTGAAATCTTGAGCAATTTCACGAACTAAGCGTTGGAAAGGCAATTTGCGAATCAACAATTCGGTACTCTTCTGATAACGACGAATTTCACGTAAAGCTACAGTACCAGGGCGGTAACGATGTGGCTTCTTAACACCACCGGTAGCTGGCGCACTTTTACGAGCAGCCTTAGTAGCCAATTGTTTACGTGGTGCTTTGCCACCAGTCGATTTACGGGCAGTTTGCTTAGTACGAGCCATTTTCACTTCACTTTTTCACTTTTTCAATAAACACTGAATCACTGTTAACACACGAATATTCTCGGTAGGCCAAAGTTGTTCGGCTTATATAGAAAAATTTCCAAAGAAAAATACAGAGATGTGTGTGTGTTTGTTATCATGGGGTGGTTGTTTTCTCAAAAAAACGCACACACAAAAAAGAGTACCACATTATACCACTTGCTCCCTCTAATAAAAGTCGATTTTGGTATAAATACGAGTGATTCCGCGAACAAATCATCATTAGTTCTTGTGAATCTTTGTGAAGTGTGTTTTAAGTGAAAGAAAAAATAGTAGTGATTAAAAATGACTGGTCGCGGTAAAGGTGGTAAAGGCTTGGGAAAAGGTGGCGCTAAACGTCATCGTAAAGTGTTGCGTGATAATATCCAAGGTATTACCAAGCCAGCTATCAGACGTTTGGCTCGTCGTGGTGGTGTGAAACGTATTTCTGGTTTGATTTACGAAGAAACCCGTGGTGTTTTAAAAGTATTTTTGGAAAATGTTATCCGTGATGCTGTCACCTATACTGAGCACGCCAAGAGGAAAACCGTCACCGCTATGGATGTTGTCTATGCTTTGAAGAGACAAGGTCGTACTTTGTACGGTTTCGGCGGTTAAATACATATATTTTAAAACAATATATTGGATAAATGAAGTAAACAAAACCAACATCGACAACGTTATATTTTCAACAATCGGTCCTTTTCAGGGCCACAAAATATATTTAAAAAGAGATTTTAATTTGTTAAACATTCTTTTAATTATTTAAATTTTTCAAAAAAAAAATTCTAAGTTCAATAAACGATGTTTTAAGAAGATATTCATAAAAAACTGAATTGGATTCTATTTGATGAAAAATTTGGTGTTCGTAAAAATCTAAATTATTTTTTAAAAATACGTTTTTTTATTTTGTACCACTAAATACTGTTCCATTTGAAGAAAGGATTAATTTTAAAAAAGATACTGAAGGTTTAGCTCAGATTTATAGATATTTATTGAATAAGAATAAATAGGTTGACGAAAAGGGAAATAGGTTTAGATCTTTGGTTGTTTTCTAAAATAAAGTATAGATGGCTTAAGTTAGATTTGTAGAAATAATTTCTTTGACGAAAAAGGGAAATATTTTATAATTTTTATTAAATTTTATAAATATAGTATCCTGAAGAAATCGAAATATCGCTATAAAAAATAAACGAACTATTTGAAATAAAAGTGACCTTAAGCTCAAGTATTAATAAAGAAAAATAATATTTAAAAAAAGGTCGAAGAAATTAGAATAAAACTATTAAAAAAAAAAGAAAATTTTTTAATAAAAACCGGATTTTTTCAAGAAGTTTAAAGCAGTAGGTATCATATTTTACATTTAATTAATTTTTGCTTGAAAAATTCATAAAATCAACATTTTTTTTTACAAAACTATTTATTAAAGTTAAACTGTAGTAAATGAACAACTCGTAATAATAAGAACAAGTAAAATTTCCATACTTTGAATACTCACACTGACAAACACTAACAAATAATAGGTATACACGAAATGTTTCTTCGTTTACACACGACTAACAAAATGGTAGCCGATATAAAACACAACAACAACATACTAATTCAGGTAAAAGATAATTTGTGTTTGGGTGTGCCTAAGCAAATGGTTTTTGTTTGTTAAGAATATGAAAAAAAGGGATGATTTCGTGAGGCAGATGTTTCATAAAAAAAAAATTAAATAAAAGAATACATAATTCGTTTATATTGCAACCAATTTCGTCTTTAAAAACGTTTTGTTAATATTCCCTGTCGTATGTATAAAAAATAATGTAAAATGTTAAAGCTAATTTAATTAATGAAATTATTTTATTTTAATGTAAACAAAATTTGAAATGTGTTTTTCTCTTTTTTAAATAAAATTTGTCGTCCTGAAAAGGACGGTTGGGTTTAAAAAAATACGATGGTCTGTACGAAATATTTACATTTTTAACATCAACTAAGAAAAATAATTTAGGCCTTCTTTTCTGTCTTCTTGGGTAAAAGTACAGCTTGAATGTTTGGCAAAACACCACCTTGGGCAATTGTTACGCCAGACAACAATTTGTTTAATTCTTCGTCATTACGGATGGCCAATTGCAAATGACGAGGAATAATTCTTGTCTTTTTGTTATCACGAGCAGCATTACCAGCCAATTCGAGAACTTCAGCGGCCAAATATTCCATAACAGCAGCTAAATATACAGGAGCGCCGGCACCAACACGTTCAGCATAATTGCCTTTACGCAATAAACGATGTATACGACCGACGGGAAATTGTAAACCAGCACGGTTTGAACGGGACTTTGCCTTGCCCTTAACTTTGCCACCTTTACCACGACCAGACATTTTTCACTTTTTGTTTTTTAGTTTTAATATAACACTTCACTAGAGCACTGTTAGCACAAACTGATAAAATTTCGCTTCTAAGCGTGTGTATTTATACTTTCCATGCACACTAGCGTTTACCCAAGGGGTGGTTTGTGTGCACACAGCCGAAGAAGAAACGATGATTAGTTGTGTGCTATAAAAAAGGTATATAAAGCGCATATTTATCCCAAAACGCTACAGTTTGTGAACAGTGTTAAAATAGTGCTTGTGAATAAATAAAAAAAAAATGCCTCCTAAAGCCAGTGGTAAAGCAGCAAAGAAAGCCGGTAAGGCACAGAAGAATATTACCAAAAGTGACAAGGGCAGGAAGCGTAAACGCAAGGAAAGTTACGCCATCTACATTTACAAAGTGTTGAAGCAAGTACATCCCGATACTGGTATTTCTTCAAAGGCCATGAGTATCATGAACAGTTTTGTTAATGATATTTTTGAACGTATTGCCGCTGAAGCATCTCGTTTGGCTCACTACAATAAGCGTTCGACCATCACCAGTCGGGAAATTCAAACTGCTGTCCGTCTTTTGTTACCCGGTGAATTGGCTAAGCACGCTGTCAGTGAAGGTACTAAAGCTGTTACCAAATATACCAGCTCTAAGTAAATTTACTAATTCCTTATTGTGTCCAACAACGAATGTTATTTATTTTTCTTCAACATCAAAGGCCCTTTTCAGGGCCACAAAATTTTTTCGAAAAAGAGATACAATGTTGTTTTCAAAAAATGTATACCAATATTAATTAGTGCTCAAAGAATCCAAAATTTTTTTCAAATTACTTAATTATTTTTTTTTTTTTACATAGTATAATTTATAGGTAATAAATATTTATGAAATTTCAGTTTTTTAATTGTAAAATTAATTTCTGTGGCATTTTGACAAAACACCTTAAGTCAAATTTAAAAAGTTGAAAAAAATTTTGTTCTTCATACGAATTTTCATTCAAAATACATTTTTGTTTACGTTTTTAAAATTTGTATTATAAACGAAATTTTTCTATAATTTTGGTTTATTTTATTTTTTGATAAAAATGATTTTTTCACCGAGTTTTTTAAACTTTTTTTCTCTCTTATCTCGACTTAAGATGTTTTGTCAAAATACCACTGATTTGTATTTATTAGAATACATTTTGGCGAATTCTTAAAACAAATTTCTACCTCTGATATTTTTTAAATATAAAAATGTTGAAAATTACGTAAATTTCAATTTAACATTGTTAAATAAACATATTTCAAAAAAAACACCTTTCAATCATAATTTGTTGTTGTTGTTGTTGTTGTTTTTTTAAGACATAAATAAGCGCAAGTTACAGTGTGCCAATAGGATAATTTATTGACGACCAAGTTTAAATGTCAATTACAAATTTAATAATTAAAAATTATTTCGTTTACTTATATTTTATTTAATGTAATATATACACACTTTAAAAATGTTCCCCTGAAGAAGTCAACACAAAATTGACGAAGCGTTGGGGAAAAATGTATTTAAATGTGTTTTTATTTTACAATGGAAAAATTTAGGCACTATTAGCTTACTTAATTATCTAAAACTTCAAAATGACCTTTTTTTTGTTAGTATGTAGTTTCATTTTTGAAATTATAACGATTATCGATTTGATAGTTTGTAGTAATTTTTAACAAAACGTATGAAATTTTTTTTAAATAATAACAAAATAAATGTATGTATGTAGTTTGTTATCTAATCTCTTTTTGTAAATATTTTGTAGCCCTGAAAAGGGCTTTTTATTACGGAGGAAATCTTTTTCGAATATCGAAAAATAATTTTGCGTGAAGAGTAAAAAAGTAATTAAATGGAAATAATTTACTTTTTAGCGGCGGTCTTCTTGGCAGCTGGTTTTTTTGCTGGGGCTGCTGCCTTTTTGGGCTTAGCTGCAACGGTGGTCTTGGCTTTGGGTGCTTTTGGTTTAGTGGCTGGTGCCTTTTTGGCGGGTTTAGCCTTAACTGTACCAGTCTTTTTGGCAGTTTTCGCCTTGACCTTTTCTGCCTTCTTCTTTTCAGCAGTCTTTTTGGTAGCCGATGGTTTTTTAGCAGCTGGTGCAGCCTTTTTGGCAGCAGCGGCAGCCTTCTTCTTTTTATCACCGGCAGCAGAAGCCTTTTTCTTTTCTGCAGCAGGCTTCTTTGCTTTTGGCTCTTTTGAGGCGGCAGCTGACAATTTAAATGAGCCAGAGGCACCCTTACCTTTAGTTTGAATTAATTTCCCACTAGTTACGGCACTCTTTAAATATTTCTTGATGAAAGGAGCCAATTTTTGAGCATCTACCTTGTAGGTACTGGTAAGATATTTCTTAATGGCCGGCAGAGATGAACCACCGCGTTCCTTCAATGTTTTGATAGCAGCATCAACCATTTGTTGGGTTGGTGGATGGGTGGGAGCACTGGATGGTTTTTTGGCCTTGGTGGCTGCCACTTTCTTTGATTTTTTTTCGGCAGCTGGAGCAGCAGCGACTGGAGAAGCGGTGGTTTCAACAACAGCAGAATCAGACATGATTTTTTAATTCCTTTTTCCTTTAAATCACTTGAAAAAACACTTTTATTATTTTGTAAACACAATAGTACTTTGTACAGAGTCTTTATTTTCTTACATGCTACCTATGAGAAGTTCATAGTAGTCAACGTAAGAAGATTGTTAAATTTTTAGTGCGAGCGAGTATAAATTTTAACAAAAGTTTTTTCATAATTTTAAATTTTTCTTCAAGGTTTTTGAAAAATTTCAAAATTTTTTCATACCAGTTCTTAGCCTAGATATCATAGAATAAATGGAAATTTAAAAAATATTTTTTTCTCAATAATGGATAATTTTAGGGGCATTTTCTTGGCCAGATTCTAAAAATTTTCTAACAATTTATTAACAAAATTCCAAAATTTTATCATAAATTTACGAAAAATTCTAAAAGAAACCATTTTATATGAAACTCTTATATGTTTTCTTAATGTAGAATAAAGAAAATTTCAGTTTTATAAGTTTTTCGATTTTTAAAAATTATTTTAAAATTTACTCTATGACAACGAAAACTTCTCATATTGGCAAAATTTCCATTGGTATTTTCGCTTTATCCTATTATATGAAAATAAAATATATAACAATTTTTAATAAAAATTAAACAATTTAAAGTAAATCTTATACAATATTTTACCAATAATATTTTAAATTTCAAAAATCTAAACATTTTTAAACAAGAATAAAAAACTTCCTCATTTCCATTATTTTTCGTTATTTAGCAAAATATGAATGAAACAAATGTGAGATGAAAATGTACTGTAAAAAGCTTTTTTTTTGTTTGTTTTGTTTTTAATAATATGACAACAAAAAAATAAAGAGTATTGCTGAAAATATGTACATATGTATACCCTTTTTTTATATTCAACCTTAATATTTTTGAAGTTGACTTTAATAATGATTTTATTGTATTGAAAACAATAGAAAATTTCCATCACACAATTTTTGAGCTTGAATAGAAATATTTCTTGTTTAATTAAATTTAATATCGGTTTGTACAAAAGTACAGTTTTTTTTTTGAAAATAATTTTTAACAATATTAATTATTTTTGGTTATATTAAATAAAAAAATATATAATAAAATAAATATCTGTTAAATAATATAGATTTTTCTCTTGAAAATAATACGAAATTTTTAATTTATTGAAAACTTATCTCGCAGCAGTTAAAAAATAGGTATTTGTTGTATCTATGAAATTTATTTTGAAAATTTTCTTAAACAACAATTTAAGCATTGAAACAATTTTTAACATTAAAAAATTTTCATAAAACAAAGTAGATAAAAACCTCTTCATCTACCGTTGGTAAAATAAAAAACCGTAAACAAAAAAATAAATTAGAAAATACTATTTTCTTAGCAAATTAAAATCTTAATATTGATAAAATTTTCATTATTTCTTATTTATATACAAAAAACAATTAAATTTGCCTCCCAATTTTTCGTTTGTTTAAGGTTTTATAAAAGTTTGCAAAAAAAAACATAATAAACATAAAATAAACAAAAAAAAAAAAACAAATTGTTTTTTTTTAGATTATGTGTATGCAATTGTATTTTCAGTAAGTCTAGCCTAGATTTTTTTATTAGATGTAAAAAATTTCTTTTTGACCTAAAAACTATTAATACAATGCTTAAATCGTGTGTTCGTTTCAAAACGTATAATTAATCTCTTTAACGCCATTTGGAATTTTTTTTATGAAATTCCAGTTAAATAAATTATAAAAGTTAAAGTTCGTTTTTCATGTCAAATAAAAAAAAAAATATTAATGAAAAACTTTATTTAAATATTGGTGAAATTAAAAAAAAAATCTAGATAAAAATAAAGTTAGTTCTCTTACAAAAGTTCATATTACAAAAAATTATTTTCATAATAAAAATATTTCAAAACATTAAGATGAATTTTCTTTTATATTATACCGTTAAATTAAATATGCAATAAAAAAAAAACTTAAATTTCAAAACAAAATCTGCAGAAATAAAACTTTTCTTTTTTAAATTTGAAAAATTTTTCGTTCTTCTTTACAAAAATTCGAAGTCAAAAATGCACTATCTCATTTTAAAAATTAATTTGTGGTCCTGAAAAGGACCGATTGTTCGAAAATATGTACGTATACACGAGATTATGGTAGGTGTGTGTGGTGGTGGTTGAATTTCATCAATCAACAAATTTAAGCACGTTCACCACGAATACGTCTGGCCAATTGGATGTCTTTTGGCATAATTGTAACACGCTTAGCATGGATGGCACACAAATTTGTATCTTCGAAGAGACCAACTAAATAAGCTTCACTGGCTTCTTGGAGAGCCATGACAGCAGAGCTTTGGAAACGTAAATCGGTTTTGAAATCTTGAGCAATTTCACGAACTAAGCGTTGGAAAGGCAATTTGCGAATCAACAATTCGGTACTCTTCTGATAACGACGAATTTCACGTAAAGCTACAGTACCAGGGCGGTAACGATGTGGCTTCTTAACACCACCGGTAGCTGGCGCACTTTTACGAGCAGCCTTAGTAGCCAATTGTTTACGTGGTGCTTTGCCACCAGTCGATTTACGGGCAGTTTGCTTAGTACGAGCCATTTTCACTTCACTTTTTCACTTTTTCAATAAACACTGAATCACTGTTAACACACGAATATTCTCGGTAGGCCAAAGTTGTTCGGCTTATATAGAAAAATTTCCAAAGAAAAATACAGAGATGTGTGTGTGTTTGTTATCATGGGGTGGTTGTTTTCTCAAAAAAACGCACACACAAAAAAGAGTACCACATTATACCACTTGCTCCCTCTAATAAAAGTCGATTTTGGTATAAATACGAGTGATTCCGCGAACAAATCATCATTCAGTTGTGAACAGTGCCAGTGGCAAGTGCTCTACGGATAAAGTGAAAAATAGAAAATAAAAAATAAAGTGTTGTGAAACTTAAACAAAATAAATTGAAATTGTAATTCTTGGAATGGACAAGTTGTTTTAAATTATTGAAAGTTGTTTATCTTTCAAAGAATTGAGAAGCCTATAGGAGGCAACATTTATAAACGTTAAATAGTGCCAAAAAGGGCTGTTAAATTAATAAATATTAATAAAAAAAAAACAATTTTTGTGAAAAGTAAACAATAGTTTACAAATATACACACATTGGGTAAATTTCGATGACTCTGCTAAACGCAGATAGATACTACCCTTTGTGAAAGAACATTGTGCTGTGAAAATTCATTGTGGTAAAATTAAAATTACCCAAAATGAATGATGAGGAAGAACGCAATCAAGCGAAAAGACCTAGACCTGCAAATGTAGGTGAAGATTTTAAGCTACTTGCTGCAGAACGTAAGCAGGCATACGATGATCTTAATCAAAAGTTTGCCTTGCTATTTCAAGAAAATATTAAACTTCGAAAAACTATTGAAGACTTGTTGGGCAAATTTGATTCCCAATTTTCTGGTGATGATAACCTCACAAGCGAAGAGGATATGGTTGTCGATGGACCTGTCCTAAATAATGATAAAGGGAGTAAAAAACAGAAAAAAAATAAAGCGGAAAAAAAAGCCAAAAAAAACAAACACCAGCTAAAGGGTGTACGTGATGTTAATGAGGGGGCTGCTGTTAATGCTGCAACTTCCAACAAAAGTGTCATATCGGAGAACAGAAGTGCTACTGTTGCTCCTGAAAATCAACCCATGTGGACCAAGGAAAGTCAAGTTCCTGGTTGCAGTCAACACAAACCGATGGAGAAGGATGACCCTACTTTAAATTTAAGTAAGTCAAAACATATACCGGTTATAACTGGCTATAATATTAATGTGAAAGAGATAACATTTATTATGGATAGGGCTCTAGGACATAAGAATTATAATTTGAAAATTATGGGCAAAAACGCCACAAACATAGGGGTCTGCACTCTTGAAGATTTTGAGAAGGTTAAGAAGTTGCTTGTTGAGCATAGAATTAATTATTATACTTATACCCCCAAGGGGTTGAGACCGTATACATTGGTGCTAGAGGGTCTCTCGGGTACGTACGATGTCGAGGATGTTAGGGCATATCTTAGTGGGCTCCAGATTAAGCTGGACATTAATCGGTTGGTTAAATTGGAGGGTAATAGATGGTTATTGCAGCTCTCTCGTGAGTCTGATATAGAGGCTTTTTATAAGGTTCGTTATGTCCTTCATTGTAGGGTTGGAATGCGGAAGTTTAAAAGGGGGGCAGTGACCCAGTGTTTTAACTGCCAGCGGTTTGGTCACACTTCGGCTAACTGTCACATGCCATACAGGTGTGTGAAGTGCGGTGGGTCTCACGGTCCGGGTAATTGCGGCATACCTGACAGACAGGATAATGTTGAGGAGAATTTGGAGACTGATCCGATTACCGGTCGGGTCGTTAAGCGTATAGGGCTTCCGGTTAGGTGTGTCAACTGTGGGGTAGACGGGCACGCTGCTAGTTCGAAGCAGTGCCCACGCAGGATTGAGCTTCTGCGGAAAATTGAGGCGAGAAAGACGGTCAGGGGGGGTCGTGAGATCCCCCGATCGTCTACTGGTGGGGGTGTTAGGGTTGGCGTATCATATGCGTCTGCTCTGGCTGCCAACGTGCCTGTCGTGGAACACTTGGGCGTTCCCACATCCGGACGTCCTCTGGTGCCATCTGGTGGTGTGAGCCTTAGTGGCGCTATGGCGCATTTTGATGTATTGGATGGGGACTGTAAACGTCTTTTTGGTGGCGGCTTTCTCAGCTGCCTTGGTAAAATTGGAGGGTTCGCTCGGGAGTATCGGACCCTGGGCGATGATGAGGGGAAATCTCGGGCGTTGCTTGGGATGCTAATGGCGTTGCAGCATCATGGCTAGATCGTTTAAGTGCATTTTCATAAATGTAAATTCAGTGGTCTCTCGTCATAAGAGACACTATTTGTGTTTGTTTTTGGACCGGCATAGGCCGGACGTATTGCTTGTGGCTGAACATGGTCTCAGTCCTCGGCATAGGCTTGAATTTAGGGGATATTTGACGTTTAGGCAGAACCGCCTGGGCGGACGTGGGGGTACTGCGGTTATCGTTAGGGATAGCCTTTCGTGTGAGAGGGTTATTATTGATACTGGGGCTATAGAGAATACTGTGGTTAAAATTCACAGATTGAATGGACGTTCTGTGACGGTAGCGTCTCTTTACCGCAGGCCGCAGGGCTCGATGTCGGGGGCTGATCTTAGGCCGATAGTGGACTTGGCCGGCTATGGTGGTTTGGTAGTTGGGGCGGATTTGAACGCCAGGCACCCATTTTGGGGGGATTCTGTGACGAGCACCAGTGGACGGTGTCTGCGTGACCTTCTTTTGGAGAGTCCGGACTTGGACATTCATCCTACTGATGGACCGACACGGGTGACGACTGTGTCATCTTCGTACATTGATGTGATGCTGACATCTGTTGACATGCCTCCACTGTTGATGGGAAACGGGCTAAGGACCCTTGATTTTGAGTCTGACCACAGGGCTGTTGAGGCTGTTTTTGGGATTGATGACTGCGTTGGTCGGCTGAGACCGACTAGATTTGATTTTGAGGGGATGAATAGGGATATGTTCAATTTGACTCTGAGTGGGGAGTTGTCTGGCTGTATGCTGCCAATTGATGGGAATGTTGGCGAGCGTGAGATTGACGATTGTGTAGAGTCTATGGGTCGGGCGTTTCGGCGGGCTATGGAGGTATCGATCCCGAGGGTTCCGGTTGGTCGGAAGGGGTTGCTCAGGTTGCCTTCGTATATCCTTCGCTTCATCGCGGAGAAAAAGAGACTGCGTCGTCTGGTGAGGAATTGCGGGGATCACGGCCGGATCTTGATCCTTAGGGCTGACATCAGGAACCTGGATAGGATAATTCAGGGTGCCATAGCCAAGTGTGAACGTGAGCACTGGGAAAAATTTCTTGGTGGCATACGGTTGAACAACGGGACATTTGGGACGATAAAGGCAGCGGCTGGTCAGGGCAGGCGCAATATTGTGCGGGATCTGTTGGACAATGGGGGTACCCTGGTGTCTGACGAGTTGGGAAAGGCTAATCTGCTGGCGGATTATTTCTTTCAGGTTCATCAGGGTGGAGGGGACATGGATGAATTCTCGCGTGGTGTGAGGAACAGGGTCTCTGGTATGAGTAGGGAACCTCTGGTGACGTTTGGGGTTGATATGACTGCTGATGGGGATGATTCTGGGGCAATGGAATTTGTTTCTGCGGGGTTGATTGGGAGTGCCATTGGGCGTAGGCCGAACAAGAGGTCGAATGGGATTGATGGGATACCTGATATCGTGCTTAAAAGGACCCGTGGTTGCACATGGCGCTTTATGGCAGTCCTTTTCAATCATTGCATTAATATTGGATATTTTCCCAGGGCGTGGAAAAATGCCATCGTGATACCGATCTTGAAACCTAGGTCTGATCCTAAACAGCCTGGGAATTATAGGCCAATATCGTTGTTGTCTCCTTTTGGGAAGCTTCTTGAGTCTTTTGTTTTGCGTAGGATTGATAGGTTGGTGGCTGATGACAATGTCCTGTCTGATGCCCAGTTTGGTTTTAGGCGAGGACATTCGACTTCTCATGCCCTAATGGTCTTCGCGGATTATGTGGCCAGGGGCTTGAATAGAAGACACCCGACCATTGCTGTCAGCCTTGACTTTGCTAAGGCTTTCGACACTGCCTGGCGGGAAGGCATCATCTTCAAAATGATGCAGATAGGATTCGGGCTGGGCACATGCAGGCTTGTGGCAAGTTTTCTGAGTGAACGTTCGTTTACTGTAAGGGTAGGGGATCATCAGTCTGATGGAAGGGTTGTTGTGGCAGGGGTGCCTCAGGGCTCATTGCTTGGTCCGGTTCTATACAACATACTGATGTATGATATCCCCGCTCCTCCGACGGGTGATCTTCTTCTCGTATACGCAGATGACGTCCTTGTGGCTTCATCTGGACCACGGGCTAGGACCATTAATCAACGCGTTAATAGTTATCTTGAGGTACTGGTGGATTTCTTCCATAAGTGGAAAATGCGCTTGAATGTTAGGAAGACGGACGCCATTATCGTCAAGGGTAGGCGTAAGTATCTCTATCCGAACAGCAGGTCCTTTATACCATCCCTTAGGGTTGAGGGTGAACTGATCGGCTTTTCGGATAGGATGAAGTATCTAGGTGTGATGTTTCATGAGAATTTTGAATTCTATCGTCACATCGATCTTGTGTTGGAGCGTACGAAGCGTGTGTTTGCCATTTATCGGGGTATTCTTGGGGTTCGTCGTCTTAACAAGAGGACTGGGCTTTTGCTGTATCGGCAGATAATCCGTCCTCTTATGTCCTATGCTTTTCCTGTTTGGTTCAGAATATCCTCTGCACAGATGGAAAGGCTTAGGGTATGGGAAAGGCGGATTTTGACCGCGTGTCTTGGCTTAAGGGGCAGGCGGATGCCTGATGGGACTTACCGTAGACCCCCTAATGGATCGATTTATAGGGCTATCGATTTTGAGAGGATTGACGCATATTTGACTAGGTCAGGCATTGCATTTCTGGACAAGGCAGTTTTTCTTGAAAACAGTCTCGTACAGGCATGCTTTGAGAGATCGGAAAATATGCAGTCGGTCCAGTCGTCGAGATATATGTCCCCATCGGACCTTCTGGCACTGAATGAAGCTGGGCTCCTCTATCAGGGTGCAGATCTCCTATTCTACCACAGGCGTGTAAACACGCTTGATATATTTAACACGGTGTACAGCACTGTACAATAGGTCACAGACCTCTTTTTGTAAATATTTTTCCTTTTCTTTTCTTTCTTTTGTATATATTTTTCTTTTCTTATTTGTATATTAGTTTTAAGATTAGTATTAGTTTAATTTGATTTCCCTTTTTTCCCTTTTCCCTTTTGGAACAAATCATCATTAGTTCTTGTGAATCTTTGTGAAGTGTGTTTTAAGTGAAAGAAAAAATAGTAGTGATTAAAAATGACTGGTCGCGGTAAAGGTGGTAAAGGCTTGGGAAAAGGTGGCGCTAAACGTCATCGTAAAGTGTTGCGTGATAATATCCAAGGTATTACCAAGCCAGCTATCAGACGTTTGGCTCGTCGTGGTGGTGTGAAACGTATTTCTGGTTTGATTTACGAAGAAACCCGTGGTGTTTTAAAAGTATTTTTGGAAAATGTTATCCGTGATGCTGTCACCTATACTGAGCACGCCAAGAGGAAAACCGTCACCGCTATGGATGTTGTCTATGCTTTGAAGAGACAAGGTCGTACTTTGTACGGTTTCGGCGGTTAAATACATATATTTTAAAACAATATATTGGATAAATGAAGTAAACAAAACCAACATCGACAACGTTATATTTTCAACAATCGGTCCTTTTCAGGGCCACAAAATATATTTAAAAAGAGATTTTAATTTGTTAAACATTCTTTTAATTATTTAAATTTTTCAAAAAAAAAATTCTAAGTTCAATAAACGATGTTTTAAGAAGATATTCATAAAAAACTGAATTGGATTCTATTTGATGAAAAATTTGGTGTTCGTAAAAATCTAAATTATTTTTTAAAAATACGTTTTTTTATTTTGTACAACTAAATACTGTTCCATTTGAAGAAAGGATTAATTTTAAAAAAGATACTGAAGGTTTAGCTCAGATTTATAGATATTTATTGAATAAGAATAAATAGGTTGACGAAAAGGGAAATAGGTTTAGATCTTTGGTTGTTTTCTAAAATAAAGTATAGATGGCTTAAGTTAGATTTGTAGAAATAATTTCTTTGACGAAAAAGGGAAATATTTTATAATTTTTATTAAATTTTATAAATATAGTATCCTGAAGAAATCGAAATATCGCTATAAAAAATAAACGAACTATTTGAAATAAAAGTGACCTTAAGCTCAAGTATTAATAAAGAAAAATAATATTTAAAAAAAGGTCGAAGAAATTAGAATAAAACTATTAAAAAAAAAAGAAAATTTTTTAATAAAAACCGGATTTTTTCAAGAAGTTTAAAGCAGTAGGTATCATATTTTACATTTAATTAATTTTTGCTTGAAAAATTCATAAAATCAACATTTTTTTTTACAAAACTATTTATTAAAGTTAAACTGTAGTAAATGAACAACTCGTAATAATAAGAACAAGTAAAATTTCCATACTTTGAATACTCACACTGACAAACACTAACAAATAATAGGTATACACGAAATGTTTCTTCGTTTACACACGACTAACAAAATGGTAGCCGATATAAAACACAACAACAACATACTAATTCAGGTAAAAGATAATTTGTGTTTGGGTGTGCCTAAGCAAATGGTTTTTGTTTGTTAAGAATATGAAAAAAAGGGATGATTTCGTGAGGCAGATGTTTCATAAAAAAAAAATTAAATAAAAGAATACATAATTCGTTTATATTGCAACCAATTTCGTCTTTAAAAACGTTTTGTTAATATTCCCTGTCGTATGTATAAAAAATAATGTAAAATGTTAAAGCTAATTTAATTAATGAAATTATTTTATTTTAATGTAAACAAAATTTGAAATGTGTTTTTCTCTTTTTTAAATAAAATTTGTCGTCCTGAAAAGGACGGTTGGGTTTAAAAAAATACGATGGTCTGTACGAAATATTTACATTTTTAACATCAACTAAGAAAAATAATTTAGGCCTTCTTTTCTGTCTTCTTGGGTAAAAGTACAGCTTGAATGTTTGGCAAAACACCACCTTGGGCAATTGTTACGCCAGACAACAATTTGTTTAATTCTTCGTCATTACGGATGGCCAATTGCAAATGACGAGGAATAATTCTTGTCTTTTTGTTATCACGAGCAGCATTACCAGCCAATTCGAGAACTTCAGCGGCCAAATATTCCATAACAGCAGCTAAATATACAGGAGCGCCGGCACCAACACGTTCAGCATAATTGCCTTTACGCAATAAACGATGTATACGACCGACGGGAAATTGTAAACCAGCACGGTTTGAACGGGACTTTGCCTTGCCCTTAACTTTGCCACCTTTACCACGACCAGACATTTTTCACTTTTTGTTTTTTAGTTTTAATATAACACTTCACTAGAGCACTGTTAGCACAAACTGATAAAATTTCGCTTCTAAGCGTGTGTATTTATACTTTCCATGCACACTAGCGTTTACCCAAGGGGTGGTTTGTGTGCACACAGCCGAAGAAGAAACGATGATTAGTTGTGTGCTATAAAAAAGGTATATAAAGCGCATATTTATCCCAAAACGCTACAGTTTGTGAACAGTGTTAAAATAGTGCTTGTGAATAAATAAAAAAAAAATGCCTCCTAAAGCCAGTGGTAAAGCAGCAAAGAAAGCCGGTAAGGCACAGAAGAATATTACCAAAAGTGACAAGGGCAGGAAGCGTAAACGCAAGGAAAGTTACGCCATCTACATTTACAAAGTGTTGAAGCAAGTACATCCCGATACTGGTATTTCTTCAAAGGCCATGAGTATCATGAACAGTTTTGTTAATGATATTTTTGAACGTATTGCCGCTGAAGCATCTCGTTTGGCTCACTACAATAAGCGTTCGACCATCACCAGTCGGGAAATTCAAACTGCTGTCCGTCTTTTGTTACCCGGTGAATTGGCTAAGCACGCTGTCAGTGAAGGTACTAAAGCTGTTACCAAATATACCAGCTCTAAGTAAATTTACTAATTCCTTATTGTGTCCAACAACGAATGTTATTTATTTTTCTTCAACATCAAAGGCCCTTTTCAGGGCCACAAAATTTTTTCGAAAAAGAGATACAATGTTGTTTTCAAAAAATGTATACCAATATTAATTAGTGCTCAAAGAATCCAAAATTTTTTTCAAATTACTTAATTATTTTTTTTTTTTACATAGTATAATTTATAGGTAATAAATATTTATGAAATTTCAGTTTTTTAATTGTAAAATTAATTTCTGTGGCATTTTGACAAAACACCTTAAGTCAAATTTAAAAAGTTGAAAAAAATTTTGTTCTTCATACGAATTTTCATTCAAAATACATTTTTGTTTACGTTTTTAAAATTTGTATTATAAACGAAATTTTTCTATAATTTTGGTTTATTTTATTTTTTGATAAAAATGATTTTTTCACCGAGTTTTTTAAACTTTTTTTCTCTCTTATCTCGACTTAAGATGTTTTGTCAAAATACCACTGATTTGTATTTATTAGAATACATTTTGGCGAATTCTTAAAACAAATTTCTACCTCTGATATTTTTTAAATATAAAAATGTTGAAAATTACGTAAATTTCAATTTAACATTGTTAAATAAACATATTTCAAAAAAAACACCTTTCAATCATAATTTGTTGTTGTTGTTGTTGTTGTTTTTTTAAGACATAAATAAGCGCAAGTTACAGTGTGCCAATAGGATAATTTATTGACGACCAAGTTTAAATGTCAATTACAAATTTAATAATTAAAAATTATTTCGTTTACTTATATTTTATTTAATGTAATATATACACACTTTAAAAATGTTCCCCTGAAGAAGTCAACACAAAATTGACGAAGCGTTGGGGAAAAATGTATTTAAATGTGTTTTTATTTTACAATGGAAAAATTTAGGCACTATTAGCTTACTTAATTATCTAAAACTTCAAAATGACCTTTTTTTTGTTAGTATGTAGTTTCATTTTTGAAATTATAACGATTATCGATTTGATAGTTTGTAGTAATTTTTAACAAAACGTATGAAATTTTTTTTAAATAATAACAAAATAAATGTATGTATGTAGTTTGTTATCTAATCTCTTTTTGTAAATATTTTGTAGCCCTGAAAAGGGCTTTTTATTACGGAGGAAATCTTTTTCGAATATCGAAAAATAATTTTGCGTGAAGAGTAAAAAAGTAATTAAATGGAAATAATTTACTTTTTAGCGGCGGTCTTCTTGGCAGCTGGTTTTTTTGCTGGGGCTGCTGCCTTTTTGGGCTTAGCTGCAACGGTGGTCTTGGCTTTGGGTGCTTTTGGTTTAGTGGCTGGTGCCTTTTTGGCGGGTTTAGCCTTAACTGTACCAGTCTTTTTGGCAGTTTTCGCCTTGACCTTTTCTGCCTTCTTCTTTTCAGCAGTCTTTTTGGTAGCCGATGGTTTTTTAGCAGCTGGTGCAGCCTTTTTGGCAGCAGCGGCAGCCTTCTTCTTTTTATCACCGGCAGCAGAAGCCTTTTTCTTTTCTGCAGCAGGCTTCTTTGCTTTTGGCTCTTTTGAGGCGGCAGCTGACAATTTAAATGAGCCAGAGGCACCCTTACCTTTAGTTTGAATTAATTTCCCACTAGTTACGGCACTCTTTAAATATTTCTTGATGAAAGGAGCCAATTTTTGAGCATCTACCTTGTAGGTACTGGTAAGATATTTCTTAATGGCCGGCAGAGATGAACCACCGCGTTCCTTCAATGTTTTGATAGCAGCATCAACCATTTGTTGGGTTGGTGGATGGGTGGGAGCACTGGATGGTTTTTTGGCCTTGGTGGCTGCCACTTTCTTTGATTTTTTTTCGGCAGCTGGAGCAGCAGCGACTGGAGAAGCGGTGGTTTCAACAACAGCAGAATCAGACATGATTTTTTAATTCCTTTTTCCTTTAAATCACTTGAAAAAACACTTTTATTATTTTGTAAACACAATAGTACTTTGTACAGAGTCTTTATTTTCTTACATGCTACCTATGAGAAGTTCATAGTAGTCAACGTAAGAAGATTGTTAAATTTTTAGTGCGAGCGAGTATAAATTTTAACAAAAGTTTTTTCATAATTTTAAATTTTTCTTCAAGGTTTTTGAAAAATTTCAAAATTTTTTCATACCAGTTCTTAGCCTAGATATCATAGAATAAATGGAAATTTAAAAAATATTTTTTTCTCAATAATGGATAATTTTAGGGGCATTTTCTTGGCCAGATTCTAAAAATTTTCTAACAATTTATTAACAAAATTCCAAAATTTTATCATAAATTTACGAAAAATTCTAAAAGAAACCATTTTATATGAAACTCTTATATGTTTTCTTAATGTAGAATAAAGAAAATTTCAGTTTTATAAGTTTTTCGATTTTTAAAAATTATTTTAAAATTTACTCTATGACAACGAAAACTTCTCATATTGGCAAAATTTCCATTGGTATTTTCGCTTTATCCTATTATATGAAAATAAAATATATAACAATTTTTAATAAAAATTAAACAATTTAAAGTAAATCTTATACAATATTTTACCAATAATATTTTAAATTTCAAAAATCTAAACATTTTTAAACAAGAATAAAAAACTTCCTCATTTCCATTATTTTTCGTTATTTAGCAAAATATGAATGAAACAAATGTGAGATGAAAATGTACTGTAAAAAGCTTTTTTTTTGTTTGTTTTGTTTTTAATAATATGACAACAAAAAAATAAAGAGTATTGCTGAAAATATGTACATATGTATACCCTTTTTTTATATTCAACCTTAATATTTTTGAAGTTGACTTTAATAATGATTTTATTGTATTGAAAACAATAGAAAATTTCCATCACACAATTTTTGAGCTTGAATAGAAATATTTCTTGTTTAATTAAATTTAATATCGGTTTGTACAAAAGTACAGTTTTTTTTTTGAAAATAATTTTTAACAATATTAATTATTTTTGGTTATATTAAATAAAAAAATATATAATAAAATAAATATCTGTTAAATAATATAGATTTTTCTCTTGAAAATAATACGAAATTTTTAATTTATTGAAAACTTATCTCGCAGCAGTTAAAAAATAGGTATTTGTTGTATCTATGAAATTTATTTTGAAAATTTTCTTAAACAACAATTTAAGCATTGAAACAATTTTTAACATTAAAAAATTTTCATAAAACAAAGTAGATAAAAACCTCTTCATCTACCGTTGGTAAAATAAAAAACCGTAAACAAAAAAATAAATTAGAAAATACTATTTTCTTAGCAAATTAAAATCTTAATATTGATAAAATTTTCATTATTTCTTATTTATATACAAAAAACAATTAAATTTGCCTCCCAATTTTTCGTTTGTTTAAGGTTTTATAAAAGTTTGCAAAAAAAAACATAATAAACATAAAATAAACAAAAAAAAAAAAAACAAATTGTTTTTTTTTAGATTATGTGTATGCAATTGTATTTTCAGTAAGTCTAGCCTAGATTTTTTTATTAGATGTAAAAAATTTCTTTTTGACCTAAAAACTATTAATACAATGCTTAAATCGTGTGTTCGTTTCAAAACGTATAATTAATCTCTTTAACGCCATTTGGAATTTTTTTTATGAAATTCCAGTTAAATAAATTATAAAAGTTAAAGTTCGTTTTTCATGTCAAATAAAAAAAAAAATATTAATGAAAAACTTTATTTAAATATTGGTGAAATTAAAAAAAAAATCTAGATAAAAATAAAGTTAGTTCTCTTACAAAAGTTCATATTACAAAAAATTATTTTCATAATAAAAATATTTCAAAACATTAAGATGAATTTTCTTTTATATTATACCGTTAAATTAAATATGCAATAAAAAAAAAACTTAAATTTCAAAACAAAATCTGCAGAAATAAAACTTTTCTTTTTTAAATTTGAAAAATTTTTCGTTCTTCTTTACAAAAATTCGAAGTCAAAAATGCACTATCTCATTTTAAAAATTAATTTGTGGTCCTGAAAAGGACCGATTGTTCGAAAATATGTACGTATACACGAGATTATGGTAGGTGTGTGTGGTGGTGGTTGAATTTCATCAATCAACAAATTTAAGCACGTTCACCACGAATACGTCTGGCCAATTGGATGTCTTTTGGCATAATTGTAACACGCTTAGCATGGATGGCACACAAATTTGTATCTTCGAAGAGACCAACTAAATAAGCTTCACTGGCTTCTTGGAGAGCCATGACAGCAGAGCTTTGGAAACGTAAATCGGTTTTGAAATCTTGAGCAATTTCACGAACTAAGCGTTGGAAAGGCAATTTGCGAATCAACAATTCGGTACTCTTCTGATAACGACGAATTTCACGTAAAGCTACAGTACCAGGGCGGTAACGATGTGGCTTCTTAACACCACCGGTAGCTGGCGCACTTTTACGAGCAGCCTTAGTAGCCAATTGTTTACGTGGTGCTTTGCCACCAGTCGATTTACGGGCAGTTTGCTTAGTACGAGCCATTTTCACTTCACTTTTTCACTTTTTCAATAAACACTGAATCACTGTTAACACACGAATATTCTCGGTAGGCCAAAGTTGTTCGGCTTATATAGAAAAATTTCCAAAGAAAAATACAGAGATGTGTGTGTGTTTGTTATCATGGGGTGGTTGTTTTCTCAAAAAAACGCACACACAAAAAAGAGTACCACATTATACCACTTGCTCCCTCTAATAAAAGTCGATTTTGGTATAAATACGAGTGATTCCGCGAACAAATCATCATTAGTTCTTGTGAATCTTTGTGAAGTGTGTTTTAAGTGAAAGAAAAAATAGTAGTGATTAAAAATGACTGGTCGCGGTAAAGGTGGTAAAGGCTTGGGAAAAGGTGGCGCTAAACGTCATCGTAAAGTGTTGCGTGATAATATCCAAGGTATTACCAAGCCAGCTATCAGACGTTTGGCTCGTCGTGGTGGTGTGAAACGTATTTCTGGTTTGATTTACGAAGAAACCCGTGGTGTTTTAAAAGTATTTTTGGAAAATGTTATCCGTGATGCTGTCACCTATACTGAGCACGCCAAGAGGAAAACCGTCACCGCTATGGATGTTGTCTATGCTTTGAAGAGACAAGGTCGTACTTTGTACGGTTTCGGCGGTTAAATACATATATTTTAAAACAATATATTGGATAAATGAAGTAAACAAAACCAACATCGACAACGTTATATTTTCAACAATCGGTCCTTTTCAGGGCCACAAAATATATTTAAAAAGAGATTTTAATTTGTTAAACATTCTTTTAATTATTTAAATTTTTCAAAAAAAAAATTCTAAGTTCAATAAACGATGTTTTAAGAAGATATTCATAAAAAACTGAATTGGATTCTATTTGATGAAAAATTTGGTGTTCGTAAAAATCTAAATTATTTTTTAAAAATACGTTTTTTTATTTTGTACAACTAAATACTGTTCCATTTGAAGAAAGGATTAATTTTAAAAAAGATACTGAAGGTTTAGCTCAGATTTATAGATATTTATTGAATAAGAATAAATAGGTTGACGAAAAGGGAAATAGGTTTAGATCTTTGGTTGTTTTCTAAAATAAAGTATAGATGGCTTAAGTTAGATTTGTAGAAATAATTTCTTTGACGAAAAAGGGAAATATTTTATAATTTTTATTAAATTTTATAAATATAGTATCCTGAAGAAATCGAAATATCGCTATAAAAAATAAACGAACTATTTGAAATAAAAGTGACCTTAAGCTCAAGTATTAATAAAGAAAAATAATATTTAAAAAAAGGTCGAAGAAATTAGAATAAAACTATTAAAAAAAAAAGAAAATTTTTTAATAAAAACCGGATTTTTTCAAGAAGTTTAAAGCAGTAGGTATCATATTTTACATTTAATTAATTTTTGCTTGAAAAATTCATAAAATCAACATTTTTTTTTACAAAACTATTTATTAAAGTTAAACTGTAGTAAATGAACAACTCGTAATAATAAGAACAAGTAAAATTTCCATACTTTGAATACTCACACTGACAAACACTAACAAATAATAGGTATACACGAAATGTTTCTTCGTTTACACACGACTAACAAAATGGTAGCCGATATAAAACACAACAACAACATACTAATTCAGGTAAAAGATAATTTGTGTTTGGGTGTGCCTAAGCAAATGGTTTTTGTTTGTTAAGAATATGAAAAAAAGGGATGATTTCGTGAGGCAGATGTTTCATAAAAAAAAAATTAAATAAAAGAATACATAATTCGTTTATATTGCAACCAATTTCGTCTTTAAAAACGTTTTGTTAATATTCCCTGTCGTATGTATAAAAAATAATGTAAAATGTTAAAGCTAATTTAATTAATGAAATTATTTTATTTTAATGTAAACAAAATTTGAAATGTGTTTTTCTCTTTTTTAAATAAAATTTGTCGTCCTGAAAAGGACGGTTGGGTTTAAAAAAATACGATGGTCTGTACGAAATATTTACATTTTTAACATCAACTAAGAAAAATAATTTAGGCCTTCTTTTCTGTCTTCTTGGGTAAAAGTACAGCTTGAATGTTTGGCAAAACACCACCTTGGGCAATTGTTACGCCAGACAACAATTTGTTTAATTCTTCGTCATTACGGATGGCCAATTGCAAATGACGAGGAATAATTCTTGTCTTTTTGTTATCACGAGCAGCATTACCAGCCAATTCGAGAACTTCAGCGGCCAAATATTCCATAACAGCAGCTAAATATACAGGAGCGCCGGCACCAACACGTTCAGCATAATTGCCTTTACGCAATAAACGATGTATACGACCGACGGGAAATTGTAAACCAGCACGGTTTGAACGGGACTTTGCCTTGCCCTTAACTTTGCCACCTTTAAGGCTCAGTTAGGCGAACGTTGCTGTACCGTATCTGTACTGTTTCAATCAGCTGTTCGCTTTTTGTTATATGAAAACCAGTAGAAAAGCTTACCGAAATGCAATGTACCGTAGTTGCAACGTACCAATCTGTATAAAATAGAATTTCATGGCGTTGTTACGTGACATTTGTAAGACAGTGATGGGCGGCTTGTATGTTACATTGAATGCGGGTAATTTTGCTCTTTTTTTTTTGGTACTTTTTTAGTATATCTATGGCTTGTATGTTACATTGAATGCGGGTAATTTTGCTCTTTTTTTTTTGTACTTTTTTCGTATATCTATAGAATTGCGACAAAACAACTTACAATACAACATATTTCCAAATATACATACGTTTAGATGTTTAAAATAAACAAATGCATATACACATAGAATGAAAAAGGGACACATATAAAAGACTTTAAATGGTATCAAAACCTTATTTGGAGTATGCACATTTACAATATATGTATGCTAAAAATGTATATATGCTTAAATACAAATTTATTGTAAATCTATAATATAAATATTTAATTACTAACATTTTTTAAAAATACACAAAATACTGTTTTAATACCATTTAAATCACGTGGTACCTTTTCTGCACAACGGTCACCATTTGAAAATTTTTGATTCTCATCACTGTTTGTTTTGTTTTATGTATACTATTGCTTTTTGTTTATGTATGGGAAAACATATGACACGTTTTTAAACGTTCTATAAGTGCACCAACGTGCTTACAGTACGGTGCGTTACATTACGGGTACAGCAACGTTCGCCTAACTGAACCTTTACCACGACCAGACATTTTTCACTTTTTGTTTTTTAGTTTTAATATAACACTTCACTAGAGCACTGTTAGCACAAACTGATAAAATTTCGCTTCTAAGCGTGTGTATTTATACTTTCCATGCACACTAGCGTTTACCCAAGGGGTGGTTTGTGTGCACACAGCCGAAGAAGAAACGATGATTAGTTGTGTGCTATAAAAAAGGTATATAAAGCGCATATTTATCCCAAAACGCTACAGTTTGTGAACAGTGTTAAAATAGTGCTTGTGAATAAATAAAAAAAAAATGCCTCCTAAAGCCAGTGGTAAAGCAGCAAAGAAAGCCGGTAAGGCACAGAAGAATATTACCAAAAGTGACAAGGGCAGGAAGCGTAAACGCAAGGAAAGTTACGCCATCTACATTTACAAAGTGTTGAAGCAAGTACATCCCGATACTGGTATTTCTTCAAAGGCCATGAGTATCATGAACAGTTTTGTTAATGATATTTTTGAACGTATTGCCGCTGAAGCATCTCGTTTGGCTCACTACAATAAGCGTTCGACCATCACCAGTCGGGAAATTCAAACTGCTGTCCGTCTTTTGTTACCCGGTGAATTGGCTAAGCACGCTGTCAGTGAAGGTACTAAAGCTGTTACCAAATATACCAGCTCTAAGTAAATTTACTAATTCCTTATTGTGTCCAACAACGAATGTTATTTATTTTTCTTCAACATCAAAGGCCCTTTTCAGGGCCACAAAATTTTTTCGAAAAAGAGATACAATGTTGTTTTCAAAAAATGTATACCAATATTAATTAGTGCTCAAAGAATCCAAAATTTTTTTCAAATTACTTAATTATTTTTTTTTTTTTACATAGTATAATTTATAGGTAATAAATATTTATGAAATTTCAGTTTTTTAATTGTAAAATTAATTTCTGTGGCATTTTGACAAAACACCTTAAGTCAAATTTAAAAAGTTGAAAAAAATTTTGTTCTTCATACGAATTTTCATTCAAAATACATTTTTGTTTACGTTTTTAAAATTTGTATTATAAACGAAATTTTTCTATAATTTTGGTTTATTTTATTTTTTGATAAAAATGATTTTTTCACCGAGTTTTTTAAACTTTTTTTCTCTCTTATCTCGACTTAAGATGTTTTGTCAAAATACCACTGATTTGTATTTATTAGAATACATTTTGGCGAATTCTTAAAACAAATTTCTACCTCTGATATTTTTTAAATATAAAAATGTTGAAAATTACGTAAATTTCAATTTAACATTGTTAAATAAACATATTTCAAAAAAAACACCTTTCAATCATAATTTGTTGTTGTTGTTGTTGTTGTTTTTTTAAGACATAAATAAGCGCAAGTTACAGTGTGCCAATAGGATAATTTATTGACGACCAAGTTTAAATGTCAATTACAAATTTAATAATTAAAAATTATTTCGTTTACTTATATTTTATTTAATGTAATATATACACACTTTAAAAATGTTCCCCTGAAGAAGTCAACACAAAATTGACGAAGCGTTGGGGAAAAATGTATTTAAATGTGTTTTTATTTTACAATGGAAAAATTTAGGCACTATTAGCTTACTTAATTATCTAAAACTTCAAAATGACCTTTTTTTTGTTAGTATGTAGTTTCATTTTTGAAATTATAACGATTATCGATTTGATAGTTTGTAGTAATTTTTAACAAAACGTATGAAATTTTTTTTAAATAATAACAAAATAAATGTATGTATGTAGTTTGTTATCTAATCTCTTTTTGTAAATATTTTGTAGCCCTGAAAAGGGCTTTTTATTACGGAGGAAATCTTTTTCGAATATCGAAAAATAATTTTGCGTGAAGAGTAAAAAAGTAATTAAATGGAAATAATTTACTTTTTAGCGGCGGTCTTCTTGGCAGCTGGTTTTTTTGCTGGGGCTGCTGCCTTTTTGGGCTTAGCTGCAACGGTGGTCTTGGCTTTGGGTGCTTTTGGTTTAGTGGCTGGTGCCTTTTTGGCGGGTTTAGCCTTAACTGTACCAGTCTTTTTGGCAGTTTTCGCCTTGACCTTTTCTGCCTTCTTCTTTTCAGCAGTCTTTTTGGTAGCCGATGGTTTTTTAGCAGCTGGTGCAGCCTTTTTGGCAGCAGCGGCAGCCTTCTTCTTTTTATCACCGGCAGCAGAAGCCTTTTTCTTTTCTGCAGCAGGCTTCTTTGCTTTTGGCTCTTTTGAGGCGGCAGCTGACAATTTAAATGAGCCAGAGGCACCCTTACCTTTAGTTTGAATTAATTTCCCACTAGTTACGGCACTCTTTAAATATTTCTTGATGAAAGGAGCCAATTTTTGAGCATCTACCTTGTAGGTACTGGTAAGATATTTCTTAATGGCCGGCAGAGATGAACCACCGCGTTCCTTCAATGTTTTGATAGCAGCATCAACCATTTGTTGGGTTGGTGGATGGGTGGGAGCACTGGATGGTTTTTTGGCCTTGGTGGCTGCCACTTTCTTTGATTTTTTTTCGGCAGCTGGAGCAGCAGCGACTGGAGAAGCGGTGGTTTCAACAACAGCAGAATCAGACATGATTTTTTAATTCCTTTTTCCTTTAAATCACTTGAAAAAACACTTTTATTATTTTGTAAACACAATAGTACTTTGTACAGAGTCTTTATTTTCTTACATGCTACCTATGAGAAGTTCATAGTAGTCAACGTAAGAAGATTGTTAAATTTTTAGTGCGAGCGAGTATAAATTTTAACAAAAGTTTTTTCATAATTTTAAATTTTTCTTCAAGGTTTTTGAAAAATTTCAAAATTTTTTCATACCAGTTCTTAGCCTAGATATCATAGAATAAATGGAAATTTAAAAAATATTTTTTTCTCAATAATGGATAATTTTAGGGGCATTTTCTTGGCCAGATTCTAAAAATTTTCTAACAATTTATTAACAAAATTCCAAAATTTTATCATAAATTTACGAAAAATTCTAAAAGAAACCATTTTATATGAAACTCTTATATGTTTTCTTAATGTAGAATAAAGAAAATTTCAGTTTTATAAGTTTTTCGATTTTTAAAAATTATTTTAAAATTTACTCTATGACAACGAAAACTTCTCATATTGGCAAAATTTCCATTGGTATTTTCGCTTTATCCTATTATATGAAAATAAAATATATAACAATTTTTAATAAAAATTAAACAATTTAAAGTAAATCTTATACAATATTTTACCAATAATATTTTAAATTTCAAAAATCTAAACATTTTTAAACAAGAATAAAAAACTTCCTCATTTCCATTATTTTTCGTTATTTAGCAAAATATGAATGAAACAAATGTGAGATGAAAATGTACTGTAAAAAGCTTTTTTTTTTGTTTGTTTTGTTTTTAATAATATGACAACAAAAAAATAAAGAGTATTGCTGAAAATATGTACATATGTATACCCTTTTTTTATATTCAACCTTAATATTTTTGAAGTTGACTTTAATAATGATTTTATTGTATTGAAAACAATAGAAAATTTCCATCACACAATTTTTGAGCTTGAATAGAAATATTTCTTGTTTAATTAAATTTAATATCGGTTTGTACAAAAGTACAGTTTTTTTTTTGAAAATAATTTTTAACAATATTAATTATTTTTGGTTATATTAAATAAAAAAATATATAATAAAATAAATATCTGTTAAATAATATAGATTTTTCTCTTGAAAATAATACGAAATTTTTAATTTATTGAAAACTTATCTCGCAGCAGTTAAAAAATAGGTATTTGTTGTATCTATGAAATTTATTTTGAAAATTTTCTTAAACAACAATTTAAGCATTGAAACAATTTTTAACATTAAAAAATTTTCATAAAACAAAGTAGATAAAAACCTCTTCATCTACCGTTGGTAAAATAAAAAACCGTAAACAAAAAAATAAATTAGAAAATACTATTTTCTTAGCAAATTAAAATCTTAATATTGATAAAATTTTCATTATTTCTTATTTATATACAAAAAACAATTAAATTTGCCTCCCAATTTTTCGTTTGTTTAAGGTTTTATAAAAGTTTGCAAAAAAAAACATAATAAACATAAAATAAACAAAAAAAAAAAAACAAATTGTTTTTTTTTAGATTATGTGTATGCAATTGTATTTTCAGTAAGTCTAGCCTAGATTTTTTTATTAGATGTAAAAAATTTCTTTTTGACCTAAAAACTATTAATACAATGCTTAAATCGTGTGTTCGTTTCAAAACGTATAATTAATCTCTTTAACGCCATTTGGAATTTTTTTTATGAAATTCCAGTTAAATAAATTATAAAAGTTAAAGTTCGTTTTTCATGTCAAATAAAAAAAAAAATATTAATGAAAAACTTTATTTAAATATTGGTGAAATTAAAAAAAAAATCTAGATAAAAATAAAGTTAGTTCTCTTACAAAAGTTCATATTACAAAAAATTATTTTCATAATAAAAATATTTCAAAACATTAAGATGAATTTTCTTTTATATTATACCGTTAAATTAAATATGCAATAAAAAAAAAACTTAAATTTCAAAACAAAATCTGCAGAAATAAAACTTTTCTTTTTTAAATTTGAAAAATTTTTCGTTCTTCTTTACAAAAATTCGAAGTCAAAAATGCACTATCTCATTTTAAAAATTAATTTGTGGTCCTGAAAAGGACCGATTGTTCGAAAATATGTACGTATACACGAGATTATGGTAGGTGTGTGTGGTGGTGGTTGAATTTCATCAATCAACAAATTTAAGCACGTTCACCACGAATACGTCTGGCCAATTGGATGTCTTTTGGCATAATTGTAACACGCTTAGCATGGATGGCACACAAATTTGTATCTTCGAAGAGACCAACTAAATAAGCTTCACTGGCTTCTTGGAGAGCCATGACAGCAGAGCTTTGGAAACGTAAATCGGTTTTGAAATCTTGAGCAATTTCACGAACTAAGCGTTGGAAAGGCAATTTGCGAATCAACAATTCGGTACTCTTCTGATAACGACGAATTTCACGTAAAGCTACAGTACCAGGGCGGTAACGATGTGGCTTCTTAACACCACCGGTAGCTGGCGCACTTTTACGAGCAGCCTTAGTAGCCAATTGTTTACGTGGTGCTTTGCCACCAGTCGATTTACGGGCAGTTTGCTTAGTACGAGCCATTTTCACTTCACTTTTTCACTTTTTCAATAAACACTGAATCACTGTTAACACACGAATATTCTCGGTAGGCCAAAGTTGTTCGGCTTATATAGAAAAATTTCCAAAGAAAAATACAGAGATGTGTGTGTGTTTGTTATCATGGGGTGGTTGTTTTCTCAAAAAAACGCACACACAAAAAAGAGTACCACATTATACCACTTGCTCCCTCTAATAAAAGTCGATTTTGGTATAAATACGAGTGATTCCGCGAACAAATCATCATTAGTTCTTGTGAATCTTTGTGAAGTGTGTTTTAAGTGAAAGAAAAAATAGTAGTGATTAAAAATGACTGGTCGCGGTAAAGGTGGTAAAGGCTTGGGAAAAGGTGGCGCTAAACGTCATCGTAAAGTGTTGCGTGATAATATCCAAGGTATTACCAAGCCAGCTATCAGACGTTTGGCTCGTCGTGGTGGTGTGAAACGTATTTCTGGTTTGATTTACGAAGAAACCCGTGGTGTTTTAAAAGTATTTTTGGAAAATGTTATCCGTGATGCTGTCACCTATACTGAGCACGCCAAGAGGAAAACCGTCACCGCTATGGATGTTGTCTATGCTTTGAAGAGACAAGGTCGTACTTTGTACGGTTTCGGCGGTTAAATACATATATTTTAAAACAATATATTGGATAAATGAAGTAAACAAAACCAACATCGACAACGTTATATTTTCAACAATCGGTCCTTTTCAGGGCCACAAAATATATTTAAAAAGAGATTTTAATTTGTTAAACATTCTTTTAATTATTTAAATTTTTCAAAAAAAAAAATTCTAAGTTCAATAAACGATGTTTTAAGAAGATATTCATAAAAAACTGAATTGGATTCTATTTGATGAAAAATTTGGTGTTCGTAAAAATCTAAATTATTTTTTAAAAATACGTTTTTTTATTTTGTACAACTAAATACTGTTCCATTTGAAGAAAGGATTAATTTTAAAAAAGATACTGAAGGTTTAGCTCAGATTTATAGATATTTATTGAATAAGAATAAATAGGTTGACGAAAAGGGAAATAGGTTTAGATCTTTGGTTGTTTTCTAAAATAAAGTATAGATGGCTTAAGTTAGATTTGTAGAAATAATTTCTTTGACGAAAAAGGGAAATATTTTATAATTTTTATTAAATTTTATAAATATAGTATCCTGAAGAAATCGAAATATCGCTATAAAAAATAAACGAACTATTTGAAATAAAAGTGACCTTAAGCTCAAGTATTAATAAAGAAAAATAATATTTAAAAAAAGGTCGAAGAAATTAGAATAAAACTATTAAAAAAAAAAGAAAATTTTTTAATAAAAACCGGATTTTTTCAAGAAGTTTAAAGCAGTAGGTATCATATTTTACATTTAATTAATTTTTGCTTGAAAAATTCATAAAATCAACATTTTTTTTTACAAAACTATTTATTAAAGTTAAACTGTAGTAAATGAACAACTCGTAATAATAAGAACAAGTAAAATTTCCATACTTTGAATACTCACACTGACAAACACTAACAAATAATAGGTATACACGAAATGTTTCTTCGTTTACACACGACTAACAAAATGGTAGCCGATATAAAACACAACAACAACATACTAATTCAGGTAAAAGATAATTTGTGTTTGGGTGTGCCTAAGCAAATGGTTTTTGTTTGTTAAGAATATGAAAAAAAGGGATGATTTCGTGAGGCAGATGTTTCATAAAAAAAAAATTAAATAAAAGAATACATAATTCGTTTATATTGCAACCAATTTCGTCTTTAAAAACGTTTTGTTAATATTCCCTGTCGTATGTATAAAAAATAATGTAAAATGTTAAAGCTAATTTAATTAATGAAATTATTTTATTTTAATGTAAACAAAATTTGAAATGTGTTTTTCTCTTTTTTAAATAAAATTTGTCGTCCTGAAAAGGACGGTTGGGTTTAAAAAAATACGATGGTCTGTACGAAATATTTACATTTTTAACATCAACTAAGAAAAATAATTTAGGCCTTCTTTTCTGTCTTCTTGGGTAAAAGTACAGCTTGAATGTTTGGCAAAACACCACCTTGGGCAATTGTTACGCCAGACAACAATTTGTTTAATTCTTCGTCATTACGGATGGCCAATTGCAAATGACGAGGAATAATTCTTGTCTTTTTGTTATCACGAGCAGCATTACCAGCCAATTCGAGAACTTCAGCGGCCAAATATTCCATAACAGCAGCTAAATATACAGGAGCGCCGGCACCAACACGTTCAGCATAATTGCCTTTACGCAATAAACGATGTATACGACCGACGGGAAATTGTAAACCAGCACGGTTTGAACGGGACTTTGCCTTGCCCTTAACTTTGCCACCTTTACCACGACCAGACATTTTTCACTTTTTGTTTTTTAGTTTTAATATAACACTTCACTAGAGCACTGTTAGCACAAACTGATAAAATTTCGCTTCTAAGCGTGTGTATTTATACTTTCCATGCACACTAGCGTTTACCCAAGGGGTGGTTTGTGTGCACACAGCCGAAGAAGAAACGATGATTAGTTGTGTGCTATAAAAAAGGTATATAAAGCGCATATTTATCCCAAAACGCTACAGTTTGTGAACAGTGTTAAAATAGTGCTTGTGAATAAATAAAAAAAAAAATGCCTCCTAAAGCCAGTGGTAAAGCAGCAAAGAAAGCCGGTAAGGCACAGAAGAATATTACCAAAAGTGACAAGGGCAGGAAGCGTAAACGCAAGGAAAGTTACGCCATCTACATTTACAAAGTGTTGAAGCAAGTACATCCCGATACTGGTATTTCTTCAAAGGCCATGAGTATCATGAACAGTTTTGTTAATGATATTTTTGAACGTATTGCCGCTGAAGCATCTCGTTTGGCTCACTACAATAAGCGTTCGACCATCACCAGTCGGGAAATTCAAACTGCTGTCCGTCTTTTGTTACCCGGTGAATTGGCTAAGCACGCTGTCAGTGAAGGTACTAAAGCTGTTACCAAATATACCAGCTCTAAGTAAATTTACTAATTCCTTATTGTGTCCAACAACGAATGTTATTTATTTTTCTTCAACATCAAAGGCCCTTTTCAGGGCCACAAAATTTTTTCGAAAAAGAGATACAATGTTGTTTTCAAAAAATGTATACCAATATTAATTAGTGCTCAAAGAATCCAAAATTTTTTTCAAATTACTTAATTATTTTTTTTTTTTACATAGTATAATTTATAGGTAATAAATATTTATGAAATTTCAGTTTTTTAATTGTAAAATTAATTTCTGTGGCATTTTGACAAAACACCTTAAGTCAAATTTAAAAAGTTGAAAAAAATTTTGTTCTTCATACGAATTTTCATTCAAAATACATTTTTGTTTACGTTTTTAAAATTTGTATTATAAACGAAATTTTTCTATAATTTTGGTTTATTTTATTTTTTGATAAAAATGATTTTTTCACCGAGTTTTTTAAACTTTTTTTCTCTCTTATCTCGACTTAAGATGTTTTGTCAAAATACCACTGATTTGTATTTATTAGAATACATTTTGGCGAATTCTTAAAACAAATTTCTACCTCTGATATTTTTTAAATATAAAAATGTTGAAAATTACGTAAATTTCAATTTAACATTGTTAAATAAACATATTTCAAAAAAAACACCTTTCAATCATAATTTGTTGTTGTTGTTGTTGTTGTTTTTTTAAGACATAAATAAGCGCAAGTTACAGTGTGCCAATAGGATAATTTATTGACGACCAAGTTTAAATGTCAATTACAAATTTAATAATTAAAAATTATTTCGTTTACTTATATTTTATTTAATGTAATATATACACACTTTAAAAATGTTCCCCTGAAGAAGTCAACACAAAATTGACGAAGCGTTGGGGAAAAATGTATTTAAATGTGTTTTTATTTTACAATGGAAAAATTTAGGCACTATTAGCTTACTTAATTATCTAAAACTTCAAAATGACCTTTTTTTTGTTAGTATGTAGTTTCATTTTTGAAATTATAACGATTATCGATTTGATAGTTTGTAGTAATTTTTAACAAAACGTATGAAATTTTTTTTAAATAATAACAAAATAAATGTATGTATGTAGTTTGTTATCTAATCTCTTTTTGTAAATATTTTGTAGCCCTGAAAAGGGCTTTTTATTACGGAGGAAATCTTTTTCGAATATCGAAAAATAATTTTGCGTGAAGAGTAAAAAAGTAATTAAATGGAAATAATTTACTTTTTAGCGGCGGTCTTCTTGGCAGCTGGTTTTTTTGCTGGGGCTGCTGCCTTTTTGGGCTTAGCTGCAACGGTGGTCTTGGCTTTGGGTGCTTTTGGTTTAGTGGCTGGTGCCTTTTTGGCGGGTTTAGCCTTAACTGTACCAGTCTTTTTGGCAGTTTTCGCCTTGACCTTTTCTGCCTTCTTCTTTTCAGCAGTCTTTTTGGTAGCCGATGGTTTTTTAGCAGCTGGTGCAGCCTTTTTGGCAGCAGCGGCAGCCTTCTTCTTTTTATCACCGGCAGCAGCAGCCTTTTTCTTTTCTGCAGCAGGCTTCTTTGCTTTTGGCTCTTTTGAGGCGGCAGCTGACAATTTAAATGAGCCAGAGGCACCCTTACCTTTAGTTTGAATTAATTTCCCACTAGTTACGGCACTCTTTAAATATTTCTTGATGAAAGGAGCCAATTTTTGAGCATCTACCTTGTAGGTACTGGTAAGATATTTCTTAATGGCCGGCAGAGATGAACCACCGCGTTCCTTCAATGTTTTGATAGCAGCATCAACCATTTGTTGGGTTGGTGGATGGGTGGGAGCACTGGATGGTTTTTTGGCCTTGGTGGCTGCCACTTTCTTTGATTTTTTTTCGGCAGCTGGAGCAGCAGCGACTGGAGAAGCGGTGGTTTCAACAACAGCAGAATCAGACATGATTTTTTAATTCCTTTTTCCTTTAAATCACTTGAAAAAACACTTTTATTATTTTGTAAACACAATAGTACTTTGTACAGAGTCTTTATTTTCTTACATGCTACCTATGAGAAGTTCATAGTAGTCAACGTAAGAAGATTGTTAAATTTTTAGTGCGAGCGAGTATAAATTTTAACAAAAGTTTTTTCATAATTTTAAATTTTTCTTCAAGGTTTTTGAAAAATTTCAAAATTTTTTCATATCAGTTCTTAGCCTAGATATCATAGAATAAATGGAAATTTAAAAAATATTTTTTTCTCAATAATGGATAATT
Source organism: Pollenia angustigena (assembly GCA_930367215.1). Classification (NCBI taxonomy): domain Eukaryota; kingdom Metazoa; phylum Arthropoda; class Insecta; order Diptera; family Polleniidae; genus Pollenia; species Pollenia angustigena. The sequence goes on from OV884057.1 coordinate 30,769,449, forward strand.
TTAGGGGCATTTTCTTGGCCAGATTCTAAAAATTTTCTAACAATTTATTAACAAAATTCCAAAATTTCATCATAAATTTACGAAAAATTCTAAAAGAAACCATTTTATATGAAACTCTTATATGTTTTCTTAATGTAGAATAAAGAAAATTTCAGTTTTATAAGTTTTTCGATTTTTAAAAATTATTTTAAAATTTACTCTATGACAACGAAAACTTCTCATATTGGCAAAATTTCCATTGGTATTTTCGCTTTATCCTATTATATGAAAATAAAATATATAACAATTTTTAATAAAAATTAAACAATTTAAAGTAAATCTTATACAATATTTTACCAATAATATTTTAAATTTCAAAAATCTAAACATTTTTAAACAAGAATAAAAAACTTCCTCATTTCCATTATTTTTCGTTATTTAGCAAAATATGAATGAAACAAATGTGAGATGAAAATGTACTGTAAAAAGCTTTTTTTTTGTTTGTTTTGTTTTTAATAATATGACAACAAAAAAATAAAGAGTATTGCTGAAAATATGTACATATGTATACCCTTTTTTTATATTCAACCTTAATATTTTTGAAGTTGACTTTAATAATGATTTTATTGTATTGAAAACAATAGAAAATTTCCATCACACAATTTTTGAGCTTGAATAGAAATATTTCTTGTTTAATTAAATTTAATATCGGTTTGTACAAAAGTACAGTTTTTTTTTTGAAAATAATTTTTAACAATATTAATTATTTTTGGTTATATTAAATAAAAAAATATATAATAAAATAAATATCTGTTAAATAATATAGATTTTTCTCTTGAAAATAATACGAAATTTTTAATTTATTGAAAACTTATCTCGCAGCAGTTAAAAAATAGGTATTTGTTGTATCTATGAAATTTATTTTGAAAATTTTCTTAAACAACAATTTAAGCATTGAAACAATTTTTAACATTAAAAAATTTTCATAAAACAAAGTAGATAAAAACCTCTTCATCTACCGTTGGTAAAATAAAAAACCGTAAACAAAAAAATAAATTAGAAAATACTATTTTCTTAGCAAATTAAAATCTTAATATTGATAAAATTTTCATTATTTCTTATTTATATACAAAAAACAATTAAATTTGCCTCCCAATTTTTCGTTTGTTTAAGGTTTTATAAAAGTTTGCAAAAAAAAACATAATAAACATAAAATAAACAAAAAAAAAAAAAAAAAAATTGTTTTTTTTTAGATTATGTGTATGCAATTGTATTTTCAGTAAGTCTAGCCTAGATTTTTTTATTAGATGTAAAAAATTTCTTTTTGACCTAAAAACTATTAATACAATGCTTAAATCGTGTGTTCGTTTCAAAACGTATAATTAATCTCTTTAACGCCATTTGGAATTTTTTTTATGAAATTCCAGTTAAATAAATTATAAAAGTTAAAGTTCGTTTTTCATGTCAAATAAAAAAAAAAATATTAATGAAAAACTTTATTTAAATATTGGTGAAATTAAAAAAAAAATCTAGATAAAAATAAAGTTAGTTCTCTTACAAAAGTTCATATTACAAAAAATTATTTTCATAATAAAAATATTTCAAAACATTAAGATGAATTTTCTTTTATATTATACCGTTAAATTAAATATGCAATAAAAAAAAAACTTAAATTTCAAAACAAAATCTGCAGAAATAAAACTTTTCTTTTTTAAATTTGAAAAATTTTTCGTTCTTCTTTACAAAAATTCGAAGTCAAAAATGCACTATCTCATTTTAAAAATTAATTTGTGGTCCTGAAAAGGACCGATTGTTCGAAAATATGTACGTATACACGAGATTATGGTAGGTGTGTGTGGTGGTGGTTGAATTTCATCAATCAACAAATTTAAGCACGTTCACCACGAATACGTCTGGCCAATTGGATGTCTTTTGGCATAATTGTAACACGCTTAGCATGGATGGCACACAAATTTGTATCTTCGAAGAGACCAACTAAATAAGCTTCACTGGCTTCTTGGAGAGCCATGACAGCAGAGCTTTGGAAACGTAAATCGGTTTTGAAATCTTGAGCAATTTCACGAACTAAGCGTTGGAAAGGCAATTTGCGAATCAACAATTCGGTACTCTTCTGATAACGACGAATTTCACGTAAAGCTACAGTACCAGGGCGGTAACGATGTGGCTTCTTAACACCACCGGTAGCTGGCGCACTTTTACGAGCAGCCTTAGTAGCCAATTGTTTACGTGGTGCTTTGCCACCAGTCGATTTACGGGCAGTTTGCTTAGTACGAGCCATTTTCACTTCACTTTTTCACTTTTTCAATAAACACTGAATCACTGTTAACACACGAATATTCTCGGTAGGCTTACAGTTTACAGTTTACAGTTTATTTTCCAAAAATTCAGTTTACATATGTTTCTTAAACTACATTTTACATTTATTATTTCTTAACGTATAAAGTTATTAAGACTAGTACAGTTTTATATATAAAAAAAAAATATTACAGATTTTCGTATCCATTCAATATACTTGGTAAGTCCATTTAATAATTTTCCCAAAAAAAAGGATAAAAAGGGAATACACTTTGTTTTTATATTATCACTAACTTAGAACTAATCACTACACACTAAACAATACTTAAAATTAATAATAAAAACAGAAGAAAACAAAACAAAAATAAAATAAAAATAAAACAAAAACAAAAACGAAATATAATCCACCATAAAAAGTAAAAAATATCACTGTTCAGTATTGTACACTAGGTTAGACATGTCAAGGGTGTTAACCCTTCTATGGTAGAACAAGAGGCTAGCATCACAGTACAGACTACCACCATCTCTTAGTGTTAAAAGATCAACTGGCGAAAAATACCGAATCCTATGCAAGGCCTCCAAGTCAGGAGTCCCACTGAAGCAGTCTGCCACCAGCTCATTTTGCAAGAAAGATGATCGCTCCAAAAATTTAATCGCAGAGTCGATCAGAAATACATCCAACCTTTGGAATTCAACGCCGTCGTAAATCGATCTACACGATGGCCTACGAATACGTCCATCAGAAAAAATCCAAGGTCGTAGGCCCAAGCACGTTGTTAGTATTTTACGTTCCCATACTCTCAGTCTTTCCATTTGATGGGAAGATATCCCAAACCAAACGGGAAAGGCATAAGAAATAAGGGGTCTGATAATCTGCCGATAGATCAACAGTCTGATCTCGGTAGTAAGGCCCATCCTACGGCGAAGCAAACTCAGGTAAATATGGAAGACCCCCCTGACCTTCCTCAATATGTTGTCCACATGTCTGTAGAATTCAAAATTCTCATGAAAAATAACACCCAAATATTTGAACCTATCAGATATAACAATAACCTCCCCACCAATGGTCAAATACGGAATGTAACTCCTGGAATTCCGATAGAGACGACCCCTTCTTCCCTTAATCATCGCTCCATCCGTCTTAGCGATGTTCAATCGCAGTCCCCATTTCACAAAATACCCATACAAAACGTTAAGATACCTATTCATCCTATCATTAAGAGTTCGCGCCACTGCGCCCCTAACTGCAACAAGAATATCATCCGCATAGATAAGCAAAAGAAATCCGTCAGGTGGTTGTGGTATATCAGATATAAAAACGTTGTATAAAATGGGCCCCAACAAAGAACCCTGTGGAACACCCGCGGCAACCGCGCGCAAATCGGAAATTTCACCCCCTGCCTTCACCCTAAACTTGCGATCCCTCAAAAAATCAGCAGTCATCCTACACAACCGATGGTCGAAACCAAGACTCATCATTTTATAAATGATACCCTCCTGCCAAACAGTATCAAACGCCTTCGCAAAGTCCAGGCTTACAGCCAAAGTAGGATACTTTCTATTTAAGCCTCTGGAAACGTAGTTAGTGAAAACCATAAGAGCGTGAGATGTCGAATGGCCAGCTCTGAACCCAAATTGGTGGTCTCCAATAATACCATCATCCACAATTTTACGTTTTATCCTAGACAACAAGAACCATTCCAGGAGTTTACCAAAAGCCGACAACAGCGAAATCGGCCTGTAACTTTGGGCCTGCCTAGGGTCAGAGCCCGGCTTCAATATAGGTATGACCATACCCTCTCTCCATTGGACAGGAAAATAGCCTATATTTAAGCAATGGTTAAATAAGATTGCAAGAAATCTCCACGTAGCAACATTGGTTTTCCTTAATACAAAATCCGGGATGCCGTCAACGCCACTGGATCTTTTGTTGGACCTGGTCCTTAAAGCGTATCCCACGTCGTTTGGAGTTACTAACTCCCAATCATGAGAGCGGGAATTTTCGTCAATAACAGCACCATCCGCCATCGCAACTTGGCCAAATATCAAAGACGGCTCATAGTTAGCCAACACAGAGACCTGACGTTCCACGGCCTCCACAAAGGAGCTAGTGCGCAGGTCACCACCTCCTCTGTGAATGCCGCAGAAGTGTTCAGCCAATAAAGAAGCCTTCCCAGAGTCGTCTGAGACAGGTGTTCCCGCAGTATTAACCAAGTCCGATAGAGGGGATCTTTTTAGGATCCCTGCACATCTTTTTACCTGGCGAAAAGTTCCATTGCCAACCCGTATCCTCCCTAGATACTCCGTCCAATAGCTTCGTTCAAACACCACAATTGCGCCCTGTATTATTTTGTCCAGATTGTTCAAGTCGGCCCTAAGAATATTGATTCTTCCCGGGTCAGGCGTTCTACATAAGATCCTCCTCAATCTTTTTCTTTCGGCCATAAAGTTTAAGATATTGGGTGGAAGCCTCAGCATACCTCTGTTCCTTGTAGAGAGCTTTGGCACAGAGTGATTCATCGCATCCATGAATATTCCGTTAAGAGACCTGACATTTTCATCTATTTCCTGTGCAGTGACATTCCGGTCCACTGGTAATTCACAGTTAGGGAGATTTTGAGAAAGGGCGTTGTTCAAGCGATTCCTATTTATACGATCGAAGTCAAAGATCTCAGGTATTATCCTGCGCTGCAATTCACTAGACTCTATAATGACCTCAATCGCACGGTGGTCAGATTCATAGTCGAGAGTCCTGATCCCAGGACTTGACATGGGCGATAACAAAATATTAGACGAAGTCATAAACAAGTCAATGTAGGAGGATGTGTGACTGGAGATCCTCGTCGGACCATTAGTCCGATGTACATCAATGTCCGGGCAAGATAGAAGAAACTCGCACAAGTAGCGCCCACTTTGATTGCACACAGTACCACCCCAATCAGTGTGCTTAGCGTTAAGATCAGCCCCAATAATAACACTATCCCGAGCAGAAAGGGTCAAAATAGGGTCAAGGTCAGAGATCACCAATGTATTCTGCGGCCTCAAATACATAGAAATAACCGTTATAGAGCTACCATCCGCCCTGCGAATTTTCACGGCCGTATTCTCGATAGAACCTAAATCAAGTGCAACCCTGTCTGAGCTTAAACTATCCCTCACGAATACCGCTGTGCCGCCACCGCGCCCACCTAGTCGATTCTGCCTATAAATACTATACCCGCCAATATCCAGCGTATGCCTGGGGGATAGTTTATGCTCGGCAACCAATAAAACATCCGGTCGGTGCTCCCTCAAAAACAAATTCAGATAATACCTCCTGTGCCTGGAGACAATCGAGTTAACATTAACAAAAATACACTTAAATTTAGCCATCATGCTGAAGGGAAATTAACATCCCAAGCAAAGCCCGAGTTCTCTCACCATCACTACCCAGGAGCTTGTATTCCCGGGCGAAACCCTTCATCTTACTCAAGCAGGCCAGCAGATCACCACCCAGCAGTCGTTTACAATCTCGATCAATCGCATCGAATTCGGCACCAGCAGATGCAACCGATATACCAGTGCCTGTTGCTGCTCCATTTGCCACACCTCTTGCAGCCGCAGCATACGATACGCCACTAGTTGTCCTATTCGTTGGCACAGTATTAGCCACCCTGACGTTTCCCCTGTCACTCTTCTTGACAGACAACTTTTGTACAAGCCCCTGACGTTTAGGACATTCCCTTGCACTTGCAGCATGGCCATATTCTCGGTAGGCCAAAGTTGTTCGGCTTATATAGAAAAATTTCCAAAGAAAAATACAGAGATGTGTGTGTGTTTGTTATCATGGGGTGGTTGTTTTCTCAAAAAAACGCACACACAAAAAAGAGTACCACATTATACCACTTGCTCCCTCTAATAAAAGTCGATTTTGGTATAAATACGAGTGATTCCGCGAACAAATCATCATTAGTTCTTGTGAATCTTTGTGAAGTGTGTTTTAAGTGAAAGAAAAAATAGTAGTGATTAAAAATGACTGGTCGCGGTAAAGGTGGTAAAGGCTTGGGAAAAGGTGGCGCTAAACGTCATCGTAAAGTGTTGCGTGATAATATCCAAGGTATTACCAAGCCAGCTATCAGACGTTTGGCTCGTCGTGGTGGTGTGAAACGTATTTCTGGTTTGATTTACGAAGAAACCCGTGGTGTTTTAAAAGTATTTTTGGAAAATGTTATCCGTGATGCTGTCACCTATACTGAGCACGCCAAGAGGAAAACCGTCACCGCTATGGATGTTGTCTATGCTTTGAAGAGACAAGGTCGTACTTTGTACGGTTTCGGCGGTTAAATACATATATTTTAAAACAATATATTGGATAAATGAAGTAAACAAAACCAACATCGACAACGTTATATTTTCAACAATCGGTCCTTTTCAGGGCCACAAAATATATTTAAAAAGAGATTTTAATTTGTTAAACATTCTTTTAATTATTTAAATTTTTCAAAAAAAAAAATTCTAAGTTCAATAAACGATGTTTTAAGAAGATATTCATAAAAAACTGAATTGGATTCTATTTGATGAAAAATTTGGTGTTCGTAAAAATCTAAATTATTTTTTAAAAATACGTTTTTTTATTTTGTACAACTAAATACTGTTCCATTTGAAGAAAGGATTAATTTTAAAAAAGATACTGAAGGTTTAGCTCAGATTTATAGATATTTATTGAATAAGAATAAATAGGTTGACGAAAAGGGAAATAGGTTTAGATCTTTGGTTGTTTTCTAAAATAAAGTATAGATGGCTTAAGTTAGATTTGTAGAAATAATTTCTTTGACGAAAAAGGGAAATATTTTATAATTTTTATTAAATTTTATAAATATAGTATCCTGAAGAAATCGAAATATCGCTATAAAAAATAAACGAACTATTTGAAATAAAAGTGACCTTAAGCTCAAGTATTAATAAAGAAAAATAATATTTAAAAAAAGGTCGAAGAAATTAGAATAAAACTATTAAAAAAAAAAGAAAATTTTTTAATAAAAACCGGATTTTTTCAAGAAGTTTAAAGCAGTAGGTATCATATTTTACATTTAATTAATTTTTGCTTGAAAAATTCATAAAATCAACATTTTTTTTTACAAAACTATTTATTAAAGTTAAACTGTAGTAAATGAACAACTCGTAATAATAAGAACAAGTAAAATTTCCATACTTTGAATACTCACACTGACAAACACTAACAAATAATAGGTATACACGAAATGTTTCTTCGTTTACACACGACTAACAAAATGGTAGCCGATATAAAACACAACAACAACATACTAATTCAGGTAAAAGATAATTTGTGTTTGGGTGTGCCTAAGCAAATGGTTTTTGTTTGTTAAGAATATGAAAAAAAGGGATGATTTCGTGAGGCAGATGTTTCATAAAAAAAAAATTAAATAAAAGAATACATAATTCGTTTATATTGCAACCAATTTCGTCTTTAAAAACGTTTTGTTAATATTCCCTGTCGTATGTATAAAAAATAATGTAAAATGTTAAAGCTAATTTAATTAATGAAATTATTTTATTTTAATGTAAACAAAATTTGAAATGTGTTTTTCTCTTTTTTAAATAAAATTTGTCGTCCTGAAAAGGACGGTTGGGTTTAAAAAAATACGATGGTCTGTACGAAATATTTACATTTTTAACATCAACTAAGAAAAATAATTTAGGCCTTCTTTTCTGTCTTCTTGGGTAAAAGTACAGCTTGAATGTTTGGCAAAACACCACCTTGGGCAATTGTTACGCCAGACAACAATTTGTTTAATTCTTCGTCATTACGGATGGCCAATTGCAAATGACGAGGAATAATTCTTGTCTTTTTGTTATCACGAGCAGCATTACCAGCCAATTCGAGAACTTCAGCGGCCAAATATTCCATAACAGCAGCTAAATATACAGGAGCGCCGGCACCAACACGTTCAGCATAATTGCCTTTACGCAATAAACGATGTATACGACCGACGGGAAATTGTAAACCAGCACGGTTTGAACGGGACTTTGCCTTGCCCTTAACTTTGCCACCTTTACCACGACCAGACATTTTTCACTTTTTGTTTTTTAGTTTTAATATAACACTTCACTAGAGCACTGTTAGCACAAACTGATAAAATTTCGCTTCTAAGCGTGTGTATTTATACTTTCCATGCACACTAGCGTTTACCCAAGGGGTGGTTTGTGTGCACACAGCCGAAGAAGAAACGATGATTAGTTGTGTGCTATAAAAAAGGTATATAAAGCGCATATTTATCCCAAAACGCTACAGTTTGTGAACAGTGTTAAAATAGTGCTTGTGAATAAATAAAAAAAAAATGCCTCCTAAAGCCAGTGGTAAAGCAGCAAAGAAAGCCGGTAAGGCACAGAAGAATATTACCAAAAGTGACAAGGGCAGGAAGCGTAAACGCAAGGAAAGTTACGCCATCTACATTTACAAAGTGTTGAAGCAAGTACATCCCGATACTGGTATTTCTTCAAAGGCCATGAGTATCATGAACAGTTTTGTTAATGATATTTTTGAACGTATTGCCGCTGAAGCATCTCGTTTGGCTCACTACAATAAGCGTTCGACCATCACCAGTCGGGAAATTCAAACTGCTGTCCGTCTTTTGTTACCCGGTGAATTGGCTAAGCACGCTGTCAGTGAAGGTACTAAAGCTGTTACCAAATATACCAGCTCTAAGTAAATTTACTAATTCCTTATTGTGTCCAACAACGAATGTTATTTATTTTTCTTCAACATCAAAGGCCCTTTTCAGGGCCACAAAATTTTTTCGAAAAAGAGATACAATGTTGTTTTCAAAAAATGTATACCAATATTAATTAGTGCTCAAAGAATCCAAAATTTTTTTCAAATTACTTAATTATTTTTTTTTTTTACATAGTATAATTTATAGGTAATAAATATTTATGAAATTTCAGTTTTTTAATTGTAAAATTAATTTCTGTGGCATTTTGACAAAACACCTTAAGTCAAATTTAAAAAGTTGAAAAAAATTTTGTTCTTCATACGAATTTTCATTCAAAATACATTTTTGTTTACGTTTTTAAAATTTGTATTATAAACGAAATTTTTCTATAATTTTGGTTTATTTTATTTTTTGATAAAAATGATTTTTTCACCGAGTTTTTTAAACTTTTTTTCTCTCTTATCTCGACTTAAGATGTTTTGTCAAAATACCACTGATTTGTATTTATTAGAATACATTTTGGCGAATTCTTAAAACAAATTTCTACCTCTGATATTTTTTAAATATAAAAATGTTGAAAATTACGTAAATTTCAATTTAACATTGTTAAATAAACATATTTCAAAAAAAACACCTTTCAATCATAATTTGTTGTTGTTGTTGTTGTTGTTTTTTTAAGACATAAATAAGCGCAAGTTACAGTGTGCCAATAGGATAATTTATTGACGACCAAGTTTAAATGTCAATTACAAATTTAATAATTAAAAATTATTTCGTTTACTTATATTTTATTTAATGTAATATATACACACTTTAAAAATGTTCCCCTGAAGAAGTCAACACAAAATTGACGAAGCGTTGGGGAAAAATGTATTTAAATGTGTTTTTATTTTACAATGGAAAAATTTAGGCACTATTAGCTTACTTAATTATCTAAAACTTCAAAATGACCTTTTTTTTGTTAGTATGTAGTTTCATTTTTGAAATTATAACGATTATCGATTTGATAGTTTGTAGTAATTTTTAACAAAACGTATGAAATTTTTTTTAAATAATAACAAAATAAATGTATGTATGTAGTTTGTTATCTAATCTCTTTTTGTAAATATTTTGTAGCCCTGAAAAGGGCTTTTTATTACGGAGGAAATCTTTTTCGAATATCGAAAAATAATTTTGCGTGAAGAGTAAAAAAGTAATTAAATGGAAATAATTTACTTTTTAGCGGCGGTCTTCTTGGCAGCTGGTTTTTTTGCTGGGGCTGCTGCCTTTTTGGGCTTAGCTGCAACGGTGGTCTTGGCTTTGGGTGCTTTTGGTTTAGTGGCTGGTGCCTTTTTGGCGGGTTTAGCCTTAACTGTACCAGTCTTTTTGGCAGTTTTCGCCTTGACCTTTTCTGCCTTCTTCTTTTCAGCAGTCTTTTTGGTAGCCGATGGTTTTTTAGCAGCTGGTGCAGCCTTTTTGGCAGCAGCGGCAGCCTTCTTCTTTTTATCACCGGCAGCAGCAGCCTTTTTCTTTTCTGCAGCAGGCTTCTTTGCTTTTGGCTCTTTTGAGGCGGCAGCTGACAATTTAAATGAGCCAGAGGCACCCTTACCTTTAGTTTGAATTAATTTCCCACTAGTTACGGCACTCTTTAAATATTTCTTGATGAAAGGAGCCAATTTTTGAGCATCTACCTTGTAGGTACTGGTAAGATATTTCTTAATGGCCGGCAGAGATGAACCACCGCGTTCCTTCAATGTTTTGATAGCAGCATCAACCATTTGTTGGGTTGGTGGATGGGTGGGAGCACTGGATGGTTTTTTGGCCTTGGTGGCTGCCACTTTCTTTGATTTTTTTTCGGCAGCTGGAGCAGCAGCGACTGGAGAAGCGGTGGTTTCAACAACAGCAGAATCAGACATGATTTTTTAATTCCTTTTTCCTTTAAATCACTTGAAAAAACACTTTTATTATTTTGTAAACACAATAGTACTTTGTACAGAGTCTTTATTTTCTTACATGCTACCTATGAGAAGTTCATAGTAGTCAACGTAAGAAGATTGTTAAATTTTTAGTGCGAGCGAGTATAAATTTTAACAAAAGTTTTTTCATAATTTTAAATTTTTCTTCAAGGTTTTTGAAAAATTTCAAAATTTTTTCATACCAGTTCTTAGCCTAGATATCATAGAATAAATGGAAATTTAAAAAATATTTTTTTCTCAATAATGGATAATTTTAGGGGCATTTTCTTGGCCAGATTCTAAAAATTTTCTAACAATTTATTAACAAAATTCCAAAATTTCATCATAAATTTACGAAAAATTCTAAAAGAAACCATTTTATATGAAACTCTTATATGTTTTCTTAATGTAGAATAAAGAAAATTTCAGTTTTATAAGTTTTTCGATTTTTAAAAATTATTTTAAAATTTACTCTATGACAACGAAAACTTCTCATATTGGCAAAATTTCCATTGGTATTTTCGCTTTATCCTATTATATGAAAATAAAATATATAACAATTTTTAATAAAAATTAAACAATTTAAAGTAAATCTTATACAATATTTTACCAATAATATTTTAAATTTCAAAAATCTAAACATTTTTAAACAAGAATAAAAAACTTCCTCATTTCCATTATTTTTCGTTATTTAGCAAAATATGAATGAAACAAATGTGAGATGAAAATGTACTGTAAAAAGCTTTTTTTTTGTTTGTTTTGTTTTTAATAATATGACAACAAAAAAATAAAGAGTATTGCTGAAAATATGTACATATGTATACCCTTTTTTTATATTCAACCTTAATATTTTTGAAGTTGACTTTAATAATGATTTTATTGTATTGAAAACAATAGAAAATTTCCATCACACAATTTTTGAGCTTGAATAGAAATATTTCTTGTTTAATTAAATTTAATATCGGTTTGTACAAAAGTACAGTTTTTTTTTTGAAAATAATTTTTAACAATATTAATTATTTTTGGTTATATTAAATAAAAAAATATATAATAAAATAAATATCTGTTAAATAATATAGATTTTTCTCTTGAAAATAATACGAAATTTTTAATTTATTGAAAACTTATCTCGCAGCAGTTAAAAAATAGGTATTTGTTGTATCTATGAAATTTATTTTGAAAATTTTCTTAAACAACAATTTAAGCATTGAAACAATTTTTAACATTAAAAAATTTTCATAAAACAAAGTAGATAAAAACCTCTTCATCTACCGTTGGTAAAATAAAAAACCGTAAACAAAAAAATAAATTAGAAAATACTATTTTCTTAGCAAATTAAAATCTTAATATTGATAAAATTTTCATTATTTCTTATTTATATACAAAAAACAATTAAATTTGCCTCCCAATTTTTCGTTTGTTTAAGGTTTTATAAAAGTTTGCAAAAAAAAACATAATAAACATAAAATAAACAAAAAAAAAAAACAAATTGTTTTTTTTTAGATTATGTGTATGCAATTGTATTTTCAGTAAGTCTAGCCTAGATTTTTTTATTAGATGTAAAAAATTTCTTTTTGACCTAAAAACTATTAATACAATGCTTAAATCGTGTGTTCGTTTCAAAACGTATAATTAATCTCTTTAACGCCATTTGGAATTTTTTTTATGAAATTCCAGTTAAATAAATTATAAAAGTTAAAGTTCGTTTTTCATGTCAAATAAAAAAAAAATATTAATGAAAAACTTTATTTAAATATTGGTGAAATTAAAAAAAAAATCTAGATAAAAATAAAGTTAGTTCACTTACAAAAGTTCATATTACAAAAAATTATTTTCATAATAAAAATATTTCAAAACATTAAGATGAATTTTCTTTTATATTATACCGTTAAATTAAATATGCAATAAAAAAAAAACTTAAATTTCAAAACAAAATCTGCAGAAATAAAACTTTTCTTTTTTAAATTTGAAAAATTTTTCGTTCTTCTTTACAAAAATTCGAAGTCAAAAATGCACTATCTCATTTTAAAAATTAATTTGTGGTCCTGAAAAGGACCGATTGTTCGAAAATATGTACGTATACACGAGATGATGGTAGGTGTGTGTGGTGGTGGTTGTTGAATTTCATCGATCAACAAATTTAAGCACGTTCACCACGAATACGTCTGGCCAATTGGATGTCTTTTGGCATAATTGTAACACGCTTAGCATGGATGGCACACAAATTTGTATCTTCGAAGAGACCAACTAAATAAGCTTCACTGGCTTCTTGGAGAGCCATGACAGCAGAGCTTTGGAAACGTAAATCGGTTTTGAAATCTTGAGCAATTTCACGAACTAAGCGTTGGAAAGGCAATTTGCGAATCAACAATTCGGTACTCTTCTGATAACGACGAATTTCACGTAAAGCTACAGTACCAGGGCGGTAACGATGTGGCTTCTTAACACCACCGGTAGCTGGCGCACTTTTACGAGCAGCCTTAGTAGCCAATTGTTTACGTGGTGCTTTGCCACCAGTCGATTTACGGGCAGTTTGCTTAGTACGAGCCATTTTCACTTCACTTTTTCACTTTTTCAATAAACACTGAATCACTGTTAACACACGAATATTCTCGGTAGGCAATTCAATTCAATTCATTTTATTTATCCATATTATTGTTTACATTTAATCAAAACTTATTTCTAAATCTTAATACTATTTGTTTTCCTTAGTCTATTCCTTACATACTAAGTATTTTTCAAGGACTTTCAAAATAATACATTAATGTAGCTTTGCCACATCCATTTTAAATTCTTTAAAGATTTTCAGTTTATTCCACAAAAAAAGGATAAAAAAGGAGTCATTTCAACGGTTTTTCCTATAAACTAAAAAATAAAAACTAAAACAACACAAAACTTACAAGCTACGGTTCCAAAAACTAAAGATAGAAATAAAATATATATACAAAAGACCATTGATCAGTATTATATACTGTATCAATAACATTCAGAGTATTCATCCTCCTGTGGTAAAATAGGAGGTCTGCATTATCAAAGAGGAGGCCAGCCTCCATAAGGGGCAACAAGTCTACCGGAGAGGACACCCTGAGCTCTGGACGGTCTCGAGGTCCCGAACATTTTCGAATTCTATTGGCCCTAGCAAATATAGACCCCAGTCCACTATCCATCATGCCTAAGTGTGATCAGCAATCCAAGGAGAGCACGCGACCTGTCGTCATCATTACCAAGTTCCCGATACTGCCTCGCAAAACCACCAATCCTACCCAAACATTGAAGTAAACCTCCTCCAAAGAACCGTCTACAGTCCTTGTCAATCACGTCAAACTGACCCATCGCCATACCCATTGACACCCCAGAATTCCCCGGACCAGAGGACACAGTGCGGGCAGATGGTCCATCGCCAACTACAGCCGCACCAGCAGCCGCTGCGTATGAGACCCCAGTTCTAACCTTACTCTCAACAGAATTGAATTCGCGAGCTCCTCTTCCCGACGCCCTTTTCAACGCAAGTCTACTCACAAGTTCCATTCTACGTGGGCACTCCCTCGAGCTAGCCACATGTCCCTCAACACCACAGTTAATGCATCTCACCGGCAAACCTACTCTCCTAGTTACCTGCCCAGTCACAGGATCAGTAAAAAAGGTCTCATCCGAGTTCTCACCCCGAGAAGGAATTTTACAACCGCCCAGCGCGTGAGACTCCCCACACTTCACACATCTAAAAGGCATTCGGCAGTTGGAAGACACATGGCCGAAGCGCTGGCAATTAAAACACTGCGTTACGCCGTTCCTAACAAATTTCCTAATGCTGACCTTGCAGCGCAATATATATCTAATATCATAGAACTTGACAATATCAGAGTCCCTTGCCATTCTAACAACCCACTTATCACGTCCCAACTTAGACATGGTCAAAATATTCAAATTAACCTGAAGACCGCCCAGGTACTCAATTATCTCCGATGACTCAAAAGAGTCCGGTAGTCCCTCAATCACCATTGTAAATGGCCGTTGGCCCTTTGGTGTATATGTATAAAATTCAACTTTCTGTTCATCCAGAAAGCGCTTGACCTTTTCAAAATCATCCAATGTGCAGACCCCTATGTTACTCACATTTTTACCCAATATTTTAATGGTATAATTCTTATGTCCTAATAAATTATCAATACCATTCATTATAGTTTTTATATTAATACCATATGTAGTAATAATAGGAACAGACTTACGTCCCTTTCCCCTTTGTGATGCTGGTGATGGGTTGTTGCCTACTGCCTTCGCCGCAACTTCGTCCCTGTTCACCTTCGACTCTTCCTTTTCCTTAACTTTTTCTCCAGCATTACCGGAATGGCTGGCCTTTACTGCTCCCTTCTCTTGGCTAATACTTGCTTTAGGCTGCTTGCTTGCCACTACTTCTTCAGCATCTGACTGCATCTCATCATCATCATTATCATCAGTTGATTCAAAGCTATCAACTTCTTTTGACTTGTCTTCGATAGTTTTAATTAAACGCTTTAACTTTTCTTTTAAATCATCATTTGCCTTTGTAAGGTAATCAATTTTAAACTCAGCTTGTTTTTCAATTTGAGACAGTTTATTATTAAGTTTCAGATTTAAACTGCTCAACTCTTGATACTTCTTTTTATACCCGTTTACTTCTTCTTTCAGAACGTCAGCTTCAGTTTGCCCCTTCCTCTTTTTTGAGGAACTGGTGCAATCTTCTTCTTCTTTCATTGCAGACCACTTTTTCATTTAATTTGTCATGCCCTCTTTAGGCTTTAAGATCAATCTCTCAAAATTTAAAATTATCAATAACAATTTTCAGTGTCCTATCACTTTTATAATTTTTCTTGCCTCCTATGGGAATCTCATCATTCCACAGGACCACAAGTTTAAGGTTTTATATTAACAATATTTATGTTAATTTGTTAATGACTTTTGCACTTTAGACTATTAGGCACTTTTTACTTGCGTATTTAGATGTTTTCACTTCACAATCACTTTTTCAACTGTTATTCTCGGTAGGCCAAAGTTGTTCGGCTTATATAGAAAAATTTCCAAAGGAAAATACAGAGATTAGTGTGTGTTTGTTATCATGTGGTGGTTGTTTTCTCAAAAAAACGCACACACAAAAAAGAGTACCACATTATACCACTTGCTCCCTCTAATAAAAGTCGATTTTGGTATAAATACGAGTGATTCCGCGAACAAATCATCATTAGTTCTTGTGAATCTTTGTGAAGTGTGTTTTAAGTGAAAGAAAAAATAGTAGTGATTAAAAATGACTGGTCGCGGTAAAGGTGGTAAAGGCTTGGGAAAAGGTGGCGCTAAACGTCATCGTAAAGTGTTGCGTGATAATATCCAAGGTATTACCAAGCCAGCTATCAGACGTTTGGCTCGTCGTGGTGGTGTGAAACGTATTTCTGGTTTGATTTACGAAGAAACCCGTGGTGTTTTAAAAGTATTTTTGGAAAATGTTATCCGTGATGCTGTCACCTATACTGAGCACGCCAAGAGGAAAACCGTCACCGCTATGGATGTTGTCTATGCTTTGAAGAGACAAGGTCGTACTTTGTACGGTTTCGGCGGTTAAATACATATATTTTAAAACAATATATTGGATAAATGAAGTAAACAAAACCAACATCGACAACGTTATATTTTCAACAATCGGTCCTTTTCAGGGCCACAAAATATATTTAAAAAGAGATTTTAATTTGTTAAACATTCTTTTAATTATTTAAATTTTTCAAAAAAAAAAATTCTAAGTTCAATAAACGATGTTTTAAGAAGATATTCATAAAAAACTGAATTGGATTCTATTTGATGAAAAATTTGGTGTTCGTAAAAATCTAAATTATTTTTTAAAAATACGTTTTTTTATTTTGTACAACTAAATACTGTTCCATTTGAAGAAAGGATTAATTTTAAAAAAGATACTGAAGGTTTAGCTCAGATTTATAGATATTTATTGAATAAGAATAAATAGGTTGACGAAAAGGGAAATAGGTTTAGATCTTTGGTTGTTTTCTAAAATAAAGTATAGATGGCTTAAGTTAGATTTGTAGAAATAATTTCTTTGACGAAAAAGGGAAATATTTTATAATTTTTATTAAATTTTATAAATAT
The DNA here is from genome assembly GCA_930367215.1 of Pollenia angustigena. NCBI lineage: Eukaryota > Metazoa > Arthropoda > Insecta > Diptera > Polleniidae > Pollenia > Pollenia angustigena. The sequence continues at coordinate 30,786,517 of OV884057.1, forward strand.
AGTATCCTGAAGAAATCGAAATATCGCTATAAAAAATAAACGAACTATTTGAAATAAAAGTGACCTTAAGCTCAAGTATTAATAAAGAAAAATAATATTTAAAAAAAGGTCGAAGAAATTAGAATAAAACTATTAAAAAAAAAAGAAAATTTTTTAATAAAAACCGGATTTTTTCAAGAAGTTTAAAGCAGTAGGTATCATATTTTACATTTAATTAATTTTTGCTTGAAAAATTCATAAAATCAACATTTTTTTTTACAAAACTATTTATTAAAGTTAAACTGTAGTAAATGAACAACTCGTAATAATAAGAACAAGTAAAATTTCCATACTTTGAATACTCACACTGACAAACACTAACAAATAATAGGTATACACGAAATGTTTCTTCGTTTACACACGACTAACAAAATGGTAGCCGATATAAAACACAACAACAACATACTAATTCAGGTAAAAGATAATTTGTGTTTGGGTGTGCCTAAGCAAATGGTTTTTGTTTGTTAAGAATATGAAAAAAAGGGATGATTTCGTGAGGCAGATGTTTCATAAAAAAAAAATTAAATAAAAGAATACATAATTCGTTTATATTGCAACCAATTTCGTCTTTAAAAACGTTTTGTTAATATTCCCTGTCGTATGTATAAAAAATAATGTAAAATGTTAAAGCTAATTTAATTAATGAAATTATTTTATTTTAATGTAAACAAAATTTGAAATGTGTTTTTCTCTTTTTTAAATAAAATTTGTCGTCCTGAAAAGGACGGTTGGGTTTAAAAAAATACGATGGTCTGTACGAAATATTTACATTTTTAACATCAACTAAGAAAAATAATTTAGGCCTTCTTTTCTGTCTTCTTGGGTAAAAGTACAGCTTGAATGTTTGGCAAAACACCACCTTGGGCAATTGTTACGCCAGACAACAATTTGTTTAATTCTTCGTCATTACGGATGGCCAATTGCAAATGACGAGGAATAATTCTTGTCTTTTTGTTATCACGAGCAGCATTACCAGCCAATTCGAGAACTTCAGCGGCCAAATATTCCATAACAGCAGCTAAATATACAGGAGCGCCGGCACCAACACGTTCAGCATAATTGCCTTTACGCAATAAACGATGTATACGACCGACGGGAAATTGTAAACCAGCACGGTTTGAACGGGACTTTAGGCTCAGTTAGGCGAACGTTGCTGTACCCGTAATGTACCGCACCGTACTGTAAGCACGTTGGTGCACTTATAGAACGTTTAAAAACGTGTCATATGTTTTCCCATACATAAACAAAAAGCACGAGTATACATAAAACAAAACACACAGTGATGGGAATCAAAAATGTTCAAATGGTTACCGTTGTGCAGAAAAGGTACCACGTGATTTAAATGGTATTAAAACAGTATTTTGTGTATGTAAAAAATTTTAATAATTTAATATTTTTATTATAGATTTACAATAAATTAATTTGTATTTTAGCATATATAAATTTTTAGCATACATATATTGTAAATGTGCATACACCAAACAAGGTTTTGATACCATTTTAAAGTCTTTTATATGTTTCACATTTCCATTGTATGTGTATATGCATTTGTTTATTTTAAACATCTAAACATATGTATATTTGGAAATATGTTGTATTGTAAGTTGTTTTGTCGCAATTCCATAGATATACTGAAAAAAGTACCAACAAAAAAGAGCAAAATTATCCGCATTCAATGTAACATACAAGCCGCCCATCACTGCCTTACAAATGTCACGTAACAACGGCATGAAATTCTATTTTATACAGATTGGTACGTTGCAAATACGGTACATTGCATTTCGGTAAGCTTTTGTATTGGTTTTCATATAACAAAAACCGAACAGCTGATGGATACAGTACAGATACGGTACAGCAACGTTCGCCTAACTGAGCCTTTTGCCTTGCCCTTAACTTTGCCACCTTTACCACGACCAGACATTTTTCACTTTTTGTTTTTTAGTTTTAATATAACACTTCACTAGAGCACTGTTAGCACAAACTGATAAAATTTCGCTTCTAAGCGTGTGTATTTATACTTTCCATGCACACTAGCGTTTACCCAAGGGGTGGTTTGTGTGCACACAGCCGAAGAAGAAACGATGATTAGTTGTGTGCTATAAAAAAGGTATATAAAGCGCATATTTATCCCAAAACGCTACAGTTTGTGAACAGTGTTAAAATAGTGCTTGTGAATAAATAAAAAAAAAATGCCTCCTAAAGCCAGTGGTAAAGCAGCAAAGAAAGCCGGTAAGGCACAGAAGAATATTACCAAAAGTGACAAGGGCAGGAAGCGTAAACGCAAGGAAAGTTACGCCATCTACATTTACAAAGTGTTGAAGCAAGTACATCCCGATACTGGTATTTCTTCAAAGGCCATGAGTATCATGAACAGTTTTGTTAATGATATTTTTGAACGTATTGCCGCTGAAGCATCTCGTTTGGCTCACTACAATAAGCGTTCGACCATCACCAGTCGGGAAATTCAAACTGCTGTCCGTCTTTTGTTACCCGGTGAATTGGCTAAGCACGCTGTCAGTGAAGGTACTAAAGCTGTTACCAAATATACCAGCTCTAAGTAAATTTACTAATTCCTTATTGTGTCCAACAACGAATGTTATTTATTTTTCTTCAACATCAAAGGCCCTTTTCAGGGCCACAAAATTTTTTCGAAAAAGAGATACAATGTTGTTTTCAAAAAATGTATACCAATATTAATTAGTGCTCAAAGAATCCAAAATTTTTTTCAAATTACTTAATTATTTTTTTTTTTTACATAGTATAATTTATAGGTAATAAATATTTATGAAATTTCAGTTTTTTAATTGTAAAATTAATTTCTGTGGCATTTTGACAAAACACCTTAAGTCAAATTTAAAAAGTTGAAAAAAATTTTGTTCTTCATACGAATTTTCATTCAAAATACATTTTTGTTTACGTTTTTAAAATTTGTATTATAAACGAAATTTTTCTATAATTTTGGTTTATTTTATTTTTTGATAAAAATGATTTTTTCACCGAGTTTTTTAAACTTTTTTTCTCTCTTATCTCGACTTAAGATGTTTTGTCAAAATACCACTGATTTGTATTTATTAGAATACATTTTGGCGAATTCTTAAAACAAATTTCTACCTCTGATATTTTTTAAATATAAAAATGTTGAAAATTACGTAAATTTCAATTTAACATTGTTAAATAAACATATTTCAAAAAAAAACACCTTTCAATCATAATTTGTTGTTGTTGTTGTTGTTGTTGTTTTTTTAAGACATAAATAAGCGCAAGTTACAGTGTGCCAATAGGATAATTTATTGACGACCAAGTTTAAATGTCAATTACAAATTTAATAATTAAAAATTATTTCGTTTACTTATATTTTATTTAATGTAATATATACACACTTTAAAAATGTTCCCCTGAAGAAGTCAACACAAAATTGACGAAGCGTTGGGGAAAAATGTATTTAAATGTGTTTTTATTTTACAATGGAAAAATTTAGGCACTATTAGCTTACTTAATTATCTAAAACTTCAAAATGACCTTTTTTTTGTTAGTATGTAGTTTCATTTTTGAAATTATAACGATTATCGATTTGATAGTTTGTAGTAATTTTTAACAAAACGTATGAAATTTTTTTTAAATAATAACAAAATAAATGTATGTATGTAGTTTGTTATCTAATCTCTTTTTGTAAATATTTTGTAGCCCTGAAAAGGGCTTTTTATTACGGAGGAAATCTTTTTCGAATATCGAAAAATAATTTTGCGTGAAGAGTAAAAAAGTAATTAAATGGAAATAATTTACTTTTTAGCGGCGGTCTTCTTGGCAGCTGGTTTTTTTGCTGGGGCTGCTGCCTTTTTGGGCTTAGCTGCAACGGTGGTCTTGGCTTTGGGTGCTTTTGGTTTAGTGGCTGGTGCCTTTTTGGCGGGTTTAGCCTTAACTGTACCAGTCTTTTTGGCAGTTTTCGCCTTGACCTTTTCTGCCTTCTTCTTTTCAGCAGTCTTTTTGGTAGCCGATGGTTTTTTAGCAGCTGGTGCAGCCTTTTTGGCAGCAGCGGCAGCCTTCTTCTTTTTATCACCGGCAGCAGCAGCCTTTTTCTTTTCTGCAGCAGGCTTCTTTGCTTTTGGCTCTTTTGAGGCGGCAGCTGACAATTTAAATGAGCCAGAGGCACCCTTACCTTTAGTTTGAATTAATTTCCCACTAGTTACGGCACTCTTTAAATATTTCTTGATGAAAGGAGCCAATTTTTGAGCATCTACCTTGTAGGTACTGGTAAGATATTTCTTAATGGCCGGCAGAGATGAACCACCGCGTTCCTTCAATGTTTTGATAGCAGCATCAACCATTTGTTGGGTTGGTGGATGGGTGGGAGCGCTGGATGGTTTTTTGGCTTTGGTGGCTGCCACTTTCTTTGATTTTTTTTCGGCAGCTGGAGCAGCAGCGACTGGAGAAGCGATGGTTTCAACAACAGCAGAATCAGACATGATTTTTTAATTCCTTTTTCCTTTAAATCACTTGAAAAAACACTTTTATTATTTTGTAAACACAATAGTACTTTGTACAGAGTCTTTATTTTCTTACATGCTACCTATGAGAAGTTCATAGTAGTCAACGTAAGAAGATTGTTAAATTTTTAGTGCGAGCGAGTATAAATTTTAACAAAAGTTTTTTCATAATTTTAAATTTTTCTTCAAGGTTTTTGAAAAATTTAAAAATTTTTTCATACCAGTTCTTAGCCTAGATATCATAGAATAAATGGAAATTTAAAAAATATTTTTTTCTCAATAATGGATAATTTTAGGGGCATTTTCTTGGCCAGATTCTAAAAATTTTCTAACAATTTATTAACAAAATTCCAAAATTTTATCATAAATTTACGAAAAATTCTAAAAGAAACCATTTTATATGAAACTCTTATATGTTTTCTTAATGTAGAATAAAGAAAATTTCAGTTTTATAAGTTTTTCGATTTTTAAAAATTATTTTAAAATTTACTCTATGACAACGAAAACTTCTCATATTGGCAAAATTTCCATTGGTATTTTCGCTTTATCCTATTATATGAAAATAAAATATATAACAATTTTTAATAAAAATTAAACAATTTAAAGTAAATCTTATACAATATTTTACCAATAATATTTTAAATTTCAAAAATCTAAACATTTTTAAACAAGAATAAAAAACTTCCTCATTTCCATTATTTTTCGTTATTTAGCAAAATATGAATGAAACAAATGTGAGATGAAAATGTACTGTAAAAAGCTTTTTTTTTTGTTTGTTTTGTTTTTAATAATATGACAACAACAAAATAAAGAGTATTGCTGAAAATATGTACATATGTATACCCTTTTTTTATATTCAACCTTAATATTTTTGAAGTTGACTTTAATAATGATTTTATTGTATTGAAAACAATAGAAAATTTCCATCACACAATTTTTGAGCTTGAATAGAAATATTTCTTGTTTAATTAAATTTAATATCGGTTTGTACAAAAGTACAGTTTTTTTTTTGAAAATAATTTTTAACAATATTAATTATTTTTGGTTATATTAAATAAAAAAATATATAATAAAATAAATATATGTTAAATAATATAGATTTTTCTCTTGAAAATAATACGAAATTTTTAATTTATTGAAAACTTATCTCGCAGCAGTTAAAAAATAGGTATTTGTTGTATCTATGAAATTTATTTTGAAAATTTTCTTAAACAACAATTTAAGCATTGAAACAATTTTTAACATTAAAAAATTTTCATAAAACAAAGTAGATAAAAACCTCTTCATCTACCGTTGGTAAAATAAAAAACCGTAAACAAAAAAATAAATTAGAAAATACTATTTTCTTAGCAAATTAAAATCTTAATATTGATAAAATTTTCATTATTTCTTATTTATATACAAAAAACAATTAAATTTGCCTTCCAATTTTTCGTTTGTTTAAGGTTTTATAAAAGTTTGCAAAAAAAAACATAATAAACATAAAATAAACAAAAAAAAAAAAAACAAATTGTTTTTTTTTTAGATTATGTGTATGCAATTGTATTTTCAGTAAGTCTAGCCTAGATTTTTTTATTAGATGTAAAAAATTTCTTTTTGACCTAAAAACTATTAATACAATGCTTAAATCGTGTGTTCGTTTCAAAACGTATAATTAATCTCTTTAACGCCATTTGGAATTTTTTTTATGAAATTCCAGTTAAATAAATTATAAAAGTTAAAGTTCGTTTTTCATGTCAAATAAAAAAAAAATATTAATGAAAAACTTTATTTAAATATTGGTGAAATTAAAAAAAAAATCTAGATAAAAATAAAGTTAGTTCTCTTACAAAAGTTCATATTACAAAAAATTATTTTCATAATAAAAATATTTCAAAACATTAAGATGAATTTTCTTTTATATTATACCGTTAAATTAAATATGCAATAAAAAAAAAACTTAAATTTCAAAACAAAATCTGCAGAAATAAAACTTTTCTTTTTTAAATTTGAAAAATTTTTCGTTCTTCTTTACAAAAATTCGAAGTCAAAAATGCACTATCTCATTTTAAAAATTAATTTGTGGTCCTGAAAAGGACCGATTGTTCGAAAATATGTACGTATACACGAGATGATGGTAGGTGTGTGTGGTGGTGGTTGTTGAATTTCATCGATCAACAAATTTAAGCACGTTCACCACGAATACGTCTGGCCAATTGGATGTCTTTTGGCATAATTGTAACACGCTTAGCATGGATGGCACACAAATTTGTATCTTCGAAGAGACCAACTAAATAAGCTTCACTGGCTTCTTGGAGAGCCATGACAGCAGAGCTTTGGAAACGTAAATCGGTTTTGAAATCTTGAGCAATTTCACGAACTAAGCGTTGGAAAGGCAATTTGCGAATCAACAATTCGGTACTCTTCTGATAACGACGAATTTCACGTAAAGCTACAGTACCAGGGCGGTAACGATGTGGCTTCTTAACACCACCGGTAGCTGGCGCACTTTTACGAGCAGCCTTAGTAGCCAATTGTTTACGTGGTGCTTTGCCACCAGTCGATTTACGGGCAGTTTGCTTAGTACGAGCCATTTTCACTTCACTTTTTCACTTTTTCAATAAACACTGAATCACTGTTAACACACGAATATTCTCGGTAGGCCAAAGTTGTTCGGCTTATATAGAAAAATTTCCAAAGGAAAATACAGAGATTAGTGTGTGTTTGTTATCATGTGGTGGTTGTTTTCTCAAAAAAACGCACACACAAAAAAGAGTACCACATTATACCACTTGCTCCCTCTAATAAAAGTCGATTTTGGTATAAATACGAGTGATTCCGCGAACAAATCATCATTAGTTCTTGTGAATCTTTGTGAAGTGTGTTTTAAGTGAAAGAAAAAATAGTAGTGATTAAAAATGACTGGTCGCGGTAAAGGTGGTAAAGGCTTGGGAAAAGGTGGCGCTAAACGTCATCGTAAAGTGTTGCGTGATAATATCCAAGGTATTACCAAGCCAGCTATCAGACGTTTGGCTCGTCGTGGTGGTGTGAAACGTATTTCTGGTTTGATTTACGAAGAAACCCGTGGTGTTTTAAAAGTATTTTTGGAAAATGTTATCCGTGATGCTGTCACCTATACTGAGCACGCCAAGAGGAAAACCGTCACCGCTATGGATGTTGTCTATGCTTTGAAGAGACAAGGTCGTACTTTGTACGGTTTCGGCGGTTAAATACATATATTTTAAAACAATATATTGGATAAATGAACATCGACAACGTTATATTTTCAACAATCGGTCCTTTTCAGGGCCACAAAATATATTTAAAAAGAGATTTTAATTTGTTAAACATTCTTTTAATTATTTAAATTTTTCAAAAAAAAAAATTCTAAGTTCAATAAACGATGTTTTAAGAAGATATTCATAAAAAACTGAATTGGATTCTATTTGATGAAAAATTTGGTGTTCGTAAAAATCTAAATTATTTTTTAAAAATACGTTTTTTTATTTTGTACAACTAAATACTGTTCCATTTGAAGAAAGGATTAATTTTAAAAAAGATACTGAAGGTTTAGCTCAGATTTATAGATATTTATTGAATAAGAATAAATAGGTTGACGAAAAGGGAAATAGGTTTAGATCTTTGGTTGTTTTCTAAAATAAAGTATAGATGGCTTAAGTTAGATTTGTAGAAATAATTTCTTTGACGAAAAAGGGAAATATTTTATAATTTTTATTAAATTTTATAAATATAGTATCCTGAAGAAATCGAAATATCGCTATAAAAAATAAACGAACTATTTGAAATAAAAGTGACCTTAAGCTCAAGTATTAATAAAGAAAAATAATATTTAAAAAAAGGTCGAAGAAATTAGAATAAAACTATTAAAAAAAAAAGAAAATTTTTTAATAAAAACCGGATTTTTTCAAGAAGTTTAAAGCAGTAGGTATCATATTTTACATTTAATTAATTTTTGCTTGAAAAATTCATAAAATCAACATTTTTTTTTACAAAACTATTTATTAAAGTTAAACTGTAGTAAATGAACAACTCGTAATAATAAGAACAAGTAAAATTTCCATACTTTGAATACTCACACTGACAAACACTAACAAATAATAGGTATACACGAAATGTTTCTTCGTTTACACACGACTAACAAAATGGTAGCCGATATAAAACACAACAACAACATACTAATTCAGGTAAAAGATAATTTGTGTTTGGGTGTGCCTAAGCAAATGGTTTTTGTTTGTTAAGAATATGAAAAAAAGGGATGATTTCGTGAGGCAGATGTTTCATAAAAAAAAAATTAAATAAAAGAATACATAATTCGTTTATATTGCAACCAATTTCGTCTTTAAAAACGTTTTGTTAATATTCCCTGTCGTATGTATAAAAAATAATGTAAAATGTTAAAGCTAATTTAATTAATGAAATTATTTTATTTTAATGTAAACAAAATTTGAAATGTGTTTTTCTCTTTTTTAAATAAAATTTGTCGTCCTGAAAAGGACGGTTGGGTTTAAAAAAATACGATGGTCTGTACGAAATATTTACATTTTTAACATCAACTAAGAAAAATAATTTAGGCCTTCTTTTCTGTCTTCTTGGGTAAAAGTACAGCTTGAATGTTTGGCAAAACACCACCTTGGGCAATTGTTACGCCAGACAACAATTTGTTTAATTCTTCGTCATTACGGATGGCCAATTGCAAATGACGAGGAATAATTCTTGTCTTTTTGTTATCACGAGCAGCATTACCAGCCAATTCGAGAACTTCAGCGGCCAAATATTCCATAACAGCAGCTAAATATACAGGAGCGCCGGCACCAACACGTTCAGCATAATTGCCTTTACGCAATAAACGATGTATACGACCGACGGGAAATTGTAAACCAGCGCGGTTTGAACGGAACTTTGCCTTGCCCTTAACTTTGCCACCTTTACCACGACCAGACATTTTTCACTTTTTGTTTTTTAGTTTTAATATAACACTTCACTAGAGCACTGTTAGCACAAACTGATAAAATTTCGCTTCTAAGCGTGTGTATTTATACTTTCCATGCACACTAGCGTTTACCCAAGGGGTGGTTTGTGTGCACACAGCCGAAGAAGAAACGATGATTAGTTGTGTGCTATAAAAAAGGTATATAAAGCGCATATTTATCCCAAAACGCTACAGTTTGTGAACAGTGTTAAAATAGTGCTTGTGAATAAATAAAAAAAAAATGCCTCCTAAAGCCAGTGGTAAAGCAGCAAAGAAAGCCGGTAAGGCACAGAAGAATATTACCAAAAGTGACAAGGGCAGGAAGCGTAAACGCAAGGAAAGTTACGCCATCTACATTTACAAAGTGTTGAAGCAAGTACATCCCGATACTGGTATTTCTTCAAAGGCCATGAGTATCATGAACAGTTTTGTTAATGATATTTTTGAACGTATTGCCGCTGAAGCATCTCGTTTGGCTCACTACAATAAGCGTTCGACCATCACCAGTCGGGAAATTCAAACTGCTGTCCGTCTTTTGTTACCCGGTGAATTGGCTAAGCACGCTGTCAGTGAAGGTACTAAAGCTGTTACCAAATATACCAGCTCTAAGTAAATTTACTAATTCCTTATTGTGTCCAACAACGAATGTTATTTATTTTTCTTCAACATCAAAGGCCCTTTTCAGGGCCACAAAATTTTTTCGAAAAAGAGATACAATGTTGTTTTCAAAAAATGTATACCAATATTAATTAGTGCTCAAAGAATCCAAAATTTTTTTCAAATTACTTAATTATTTTTTTTTTTTACATAGTATAATTTATAGGTAATAAATATTTATGAAATTTCAGTTTTTTAATTGTAAAATTAATTTCTGTGGCATTTTGACAAAACACCTTAAGTCAAATTTAAAAAGTTGAAAAAAATTTTGTTCTTCATACGAATTTTCATTCAAAATACATTTTTGTTTACGTTTTTAAAATTTGTATTATAAACGAAATTTTTCTATAATTTTGGTTTATTTTATTTTTTGATAAAAATGATTTTTTCACCGAGTTTTTTAAACTTTTTTTCTCTCTTATCTCGACTTAAGATGTTTTGTCAAAATACCACTGATTTGTATTTATTAGAATACATTTTGGCGAATTCTTAAAACAAATTTCTACCTCTGATATTTTTTAAATATAAAAATGTTGAAAATTACGTAAATTTCAATTTAACATTGTTAAATAAACATATTTCAAAAAAAACACCTTTCAATCATAATTTGTTGTTGTTGTTGTTGTTGTTTTTTTAAGACATAAATAAGCGCAAGTTACAGTGTGCCAATAGGATAATTTATTGACGACCAAGTTTAAATGTCAATTACAAATTTAATAATTAAAAATTATTTCGTTTACTTATATTTTATTTAATGTAATATATACACACTTTAAAAATGTTCCCCTGAAGAAGTCAACACAAAATTGACGAAGCGTTGGGGAAAAATGTATTTAAATGTGTTTTTATTTTACAATGGAAAAATTTAGGCACTATTAGCTTACTTAATTATCTAAAACTTCAAAATGACCTTTTTTTTGTTAGTATGTAGTTTCATTTTTGAAATTATAACGATTATCGATTTGATAGTTTGTAGTAATTTTTAACAAAACGTATGAAATTTTTTTTAAATAATAACAAAATAAATGTATGTATGTAGTTTGTTATCTAATCTCTTTTTGTAAATATTTTGTAGCCCTGAAAAGGGCTTTTTATTACGGAGGAAATCTTTTTCGAATATCGAAAAATAATTTTGCGTGAAGAGTAAAAAAGTAATTAAATGGAAATAATTTACTTTTTAGCGGCGGTCTTCTTGGCAGCTGGTTTTTTTGCTGGGGCTGCTGCCTTTTTGGGCTTAGCTGCAACGGTGGTCTTGGCTTTGGGTGCTTTTGGTTTAGTGGCTGGTGCCTTTTTGGCGGGTTTAGCCTTAACTGTACCAGTCTTTTTGGCAGTTTTCGCCTTGACCTTTTCTGCCTTCTTCTTTTCAGCAGTCTTTTTGGTAGCCGATGGTTTTTTAGCAGCTGGTGCAGCCTTTTTGGCAGCAGCGGCAGCCTTCTTCTTTTTATCACCGGCAGCAGCAGCCTTTTTCTTTTCTGCAGCAGGCTTCTTTGCTTTTGGCTCTTTTGAGGCGGCAGCTGACAATTTAAATGAGCCAGAGGCACCCTTACCTTTAGTTTGAATTAATTTCCCACTAGTTACGGCACTCTTTAAATATTTCTTGATGAAAGGAGCCAATTTTTGAGCATCTACCTTGTAGGTACTGGTAAGATATTTCTTAATGGCCGGCAGAGATGAACCACCGCGTTCCTTCAATGTTTTGATAGCAGCATCAACCATTTGTTGGGTTGGTGGATGGGTGGGAGCACTGGATGGTTTTTTGGCCTTGGTGGCTGCCACTTTCTTTGATTTTTTTTCGGCAGCTGGAGCAGCAGCGACTGGAGAAGCGGTGGTTTCAACAACAGCAGAATCAGACATGATTTTTTAATTCCTTTTTCCTTTAAATCACTTGAAAAAACACTTTTATTATTTTGTAAACACAATAGTACTTTGTACAGAGTCTTTATTTTCTTACATGCTACCTATGAGAAGTTCATAGTAGTCAACGTAAGAAGATTGTTAAATTTTTAGTGCGAGCGAGTATAAATTTTAACAAAAGTTTTTTCATAATTTTAAATTTTTCTTCAAGGTTTTTGAAAAATTTCAAAATTTTTTCATACCAGTTCTTAGCCTAGATATCATAGAATAAATGGAAATTTAAAAAATATTTTTTTCTCAATAATGGATAATTTTAGGGGCATTTTCTTGGCCAGATTCTAAAAATTTTCTAACAATTTATTAACAAAATTCCAAAATTTCATCATAAATTTACGAAAAATTCTAAAAGAAACCATTTTATATGAAACTCTTATATGTTTTCTTAATGTAGAATAAAGAAAATTTCAGTTTTATAAGTTTTTCGATTTTTAAAAATTATTTTAAAATTTACTCTATGACAACGAAAACTTCTCATATTGGCAAAATTTCCATTGGTATTTTCGCTTTATCCTATTATATGAAAATAAAATATATAACAATTTTTAATAAAAATTAAACAATTTAAAGTAAATCTTATACAATATTTTACCAATAATATTTTAAATTTCAAAAATCTAAACATTTTTAAACAAGAATAAAAAACTTCCTCATTTCCATTATTTTTCGTTATTTAGCAAAATATGAATGAAACAAATGTGAGATGAAAATGTACTGTAAAAATCTATTTTTTTTTTTGTTTTGTTTTTAATAATATGACAACAAAAAAATAAAGAGTATTGCTGAAAATATGTACATATGTATACCCTTTTTTTATATTCAACCTTAATATTTTTGAAGTTGACTTTAATAATGATTTTATTGTATTGAAAACAATAGAAAATTTCCATCACACAATTTTTGAGCTTGAATAGAAATATTTCTTGTTTAATTAAATTTAATATCGGTTTGTACAAAAGTACAGTTTTTTTTTTGAAAATAATTTTTAACAATATTAATTATTTTTGGTTATATTAAATAAAAAAATATATAATAAAATAAATATCTGTTAAATAATATAGATTTTTCTCTTGAAAATAATACGAAATTTTTAATTTATTGAAAACTTATCTCGCAGCAGTTAAAAAATAGGTATTTGTTGTATCTATGAAATTTATTTTGAAAATTTTCTTAAACAACAATTTAAGCATTGAAACAATTTTTAACATTAAAAAATTTTCATAAAACAAAGTAGATAAAAACCTCTTCATCTACCGTTGGTAAAATAAAAAACCGTAAACAAAAAAATAAATTAGAAAATACTATTTTCTTAGCAAATTAAAATCTTAATATTGATAAAATTTTCATTATTTCTTATTTATATACAAAAAACAATTAAATTTGCCTCCCAATTTTTCGTTTGTTTAAGGTTTTATAAAAGTTTGCAAAAAAAAACATAATAAACATAAAATAAACAAAAAAAAAAAACAAATTGTTTTTTTTTAGATTATGTGTATGCAATTGTATTTTCAGTAAGTCTAGCCTAGATTTTTTTATTAGATGTAAAAAATTTCTTTTTGACCTAAAAACTATTAATACAATGCTTAAATCGTGTGTTCGTTTCAAAACGTATAATTAATCTCTTTAACGCCATTTGGAATTTTTTTTATGAAATTCCAGTTAAATAAATTATAAAAGTTAAAGTTCGTTTTTCATGTCAAATAAAAAAAAAATATTAATGAAAAACTTTATTTAAATATTGGTGAAATTAAAAAAAAAATCTAGATAAAAATAAAGTTAGTTCACTTACAAAAGTTCATATTACAAAAAATTATTTTCATAATAAAAATATTTCAAAACATTAAGATGAATTTTCTTTTATATTATACCGTTAAATTAAATATGCAATAAAAAAAAAACTTAAATTTCAAAACAAAATCTGCAGAAATAAAACTTTTCTTTTTTAAATTTGAAAAATTTTTCGTTCTTCTTTACAAAAATTCGAAGTCAAAAATGCACTATCTCATTTTAAAAATTAATTTGTGGTCCTGAAAAGGACCGATTGTTCGAAAATATGTACGTATACACGAGATGATGGTAGGTGTGTGTGGTGGTGGTTGTTGAATTTCATCAATCAACAAATTTAAGCACGTTCACCACGAATACGTCTGGCCAATTGGATGTCTTTTGGCATAATTGTAACACGCTTAGCATGGATGGCACACAAATTTGTATCTTCGAAGAGACCAACTAAATAAGCTTCACTGGCTTCTTGGAGAGCCATGACAGCAGAGCTTTGGAAACGTAAATCGGTTTTGAAATCTTGAGCAATTTCACGAACTAAGCGTTGGAAAGGCAATTTGCGAATCAACAATTCGGTACTCTTCTGATAACGACGAATTTCACGTAAAGCTACAGTACCAGGGCGGTAACGATGTGGCTTCTTAACACCACCGGTAGCTGGCGCACTTTTACGAGCAGCCTTAGTAGCCAATTGTTTACGTGGTGCTTTGCCACCAGTCGATTTACGGGCAGTTTGCTTAGTACGAGCCATTTTCACTTCACTTTTTCACTTTTTCAATAAACACTGAATCACTGTTAACACACGAATATTCTCGGTAGGCCAAAGTTGTTCGGCTTATATAGAAAAATTTCCAAAGAAAAATACAGAGATTAGTGTGTGTTTGTTATCATGTGGTGGTTGTTTTCTCAAAAAAACGCACACACAAAAAAGAGTACCACATTATACCACTTGCTCCCTCTAATAAAAGTCGATTTTGGTATAAATACGAGTGATTCCGCGAACAAATCATCATTAGTTCTTGTGAATCTTTGTGAAGTGTGTTTTAAGTGAAAGAAAAAATAGTAGTGATTAAAAATGACTGGTCGCGGTAAAGGTGGTAAAGGCTTGGGAAAAGGTGGCGCTAAACGTCATCGTAAAGTGTTGCGTGATAATATCCAAGGTATTACCAAGCCAGCTATCAGACGTTTGGCTCGTCGTGGTGGTGTGAAACGTATTTCTGGTTTGATTTACGAAGAAACCCGTGGTGTTTTAAAAGTATTTTTGGAAAATGTTATCCGTGATGCTGTCACCTATACTGAGCACGCCAAGAGGAAAACCGTCACCGCTATGGATGTTGTCTATGCTTTGAAGAGACAAGGTCGTACTTTGTACGGTTTCGGCGGTTAAATACATATATTTTAAAACAATATATTGGATAAATGAAGTAAACAAAACCAACATCGACAACGTTATATTTTCAACAATCGGTCCTTTTCAGGGCCACAAAATATATTTAAAAAGAGATTTTAATTTGTTAAACATTCTTTTAATTATTTAAATTTTTCAAAAAAAAAAATTCTTAGTTCAATACACGATGTTTTAAGAAGATATTCATAAAAAACTGAATTGGATTCTATTTGATGAAAAATTTGGTGTTCGTAAAAATCTAAATTATTTTTTAAAAATACGTTTTTTTATTTTGTACAACTAAATACTGTTCCATTTGAAGAAAGGATTAATTTTAAAAAAGATACTGAAGGTTTAGCTCAGATTTATAGATATTTATTGAATAAGAATAAATAGGTTGACGAAAAGGGAAATAGGTTTAGATCTTTGGTTGTTTTCTAAAATAAAGTATAGATGGCTTAAGTTAGATTTGTAGAAATAATTTCTTTGACGAAAAAGGGAAATATTTTATAATTTTTATTAAATTTTATAAATATAGTATCCTGAAGAAATCGAAATATCGCTATAAAAAATAAACGAACTATTTGAAATAAAAGTGACCTTAAGCTCAAGTATTAATAAAGAAAAATAATATTTAAAAAAAGGTCGAAGAAATTAGAATAAAACTATTAAAAAAAAAAGAAAATTTTTTAATAAAAACCGGATTTTTTCAAGAAGTTTAAAGCAGTAGGTATCATATTTTACATTTAATTAATTTTTGCTTGAAAAATTCATAAAATCAACATTTTTTTTTACAAAACTATTTATTAAAGTTAAACTGTAGTAAATGAACAACTCGTAATAATAAGAACAAGTAAAATTTCCATACTTTGAATACTCACACTGACAAACACTAACAAATAATAGGTATACACGAAATGTTTCTTCGTTTACACACGACTAACAAAATGGTAGCCGATATAAAACACAACAACAACATACTAATTCAGGTAAAAGATAATTTGTGTTTGGGTGTGCCTAAGCAAATGGTTTTTGTTTGTTAAGAATATGAAAAAAAGGGATGATTTCGTGAGGCAGATGTTTCATAAAAAAAAAATTAAATAAAAGAATACATAATTCGTTTATATTGCAACCAATTTCGTCTTTAAAAACGTTTTGTTAATATTCCCTGTCGTATGTATAAAAAATAATGTAAAATGTTAAAGCTAATTTAATTAATGAAATTATTTTATTTTAATGTAAACAAAATTTGAAATGTGTTTTTCTCTTTTTTAAATAAAATTTGTCGTCCTGAAAAGGACGGTTGGGTTTAAAAAAATACGATGGTCTGTACGAAATATTTACATTTTTAACATCAACTAAGAAAAATAATTTAGGCCTTCTTTTCTGTCTTCTTGGGTAAAAGTACAGCTTGAATGTTTGGCAAAACACCACCTTGGGCAATTGTTACGCCAGACAACAATTTGTTTAATTCTTCGTCATTACGGATGGCCAATTGCAAATGACGAGGAATAATTCTTGTCTTTTTGTTATCACGAGCAGCATTACCAGCCAATTCGAGAACTTCAGCGGCCAAATATTCCATAACAGCAGCTAAATATACAGGAGCGCCGGCACCAACACGTTCAGCATAATTGCCTTTACGCAATAAACGATGTATACGACCGACGGGAAATTGTAAACCAGCACGGTTTGAACGGGACTTTAGGCTCAGTTAGGCGAACGTTGCTGTACCCGTAATGTACCGCACCGTACTGTAAGCACGTTGGTGCACTTATAGAACGTTTAAAAACGTGTCATATGTTTTCCCATACATAAACAAAAAGCACGAGTATACATAAAACAAAACACACAGTGATGGGAATCAAAAATGTTCAAATGGTTACCGTTGTGCAGAAAAGGTACCACGTGATTTAAATGGTATTAAAACAGTATTTTGTGTATGTAAAAAATTTTAATAATTTAATATTTTTATTATAGATTTACAATAAATTAATTTGTATTTTAGCATATATAAATTTTTAGCATACATATATTGTAAATGTGCATACACCAAACAAGGTTTTGATACCATTTTAAAGTCTTTTATATGTTTCACATTTCCATTGTATGTGTATATGCATTTGTTTATTTTAAACATCTAAACATATGTATATTTGGAAATATGTTGTATTGTAAGTTGTTTTGTCGCAATTCCATAGATATACTGAAAAAAGTACCAACAAAAAAGAGCAAAATTATCCGCATTCAATGTAACATACAAGCCGCCCATCACTGCCTTACAAATGTCACGTAACAACGGCATGAAATTCTATTTTATACAGATTGGTACGTTGCAACTACGGTACATTGCATTTCGGTAAGCTTTTGTATTGGTTTTCATATAACAAAAACCGAACAGCTGATGGATACAGTACAGATACGGTACAGCAACGTTCGCCTAACTGAGCCTTTTGCCTTGCCCTTAACTTTGCCACCTTTACCACGACCAGACATTTTTCACTTTTTGTTTTTTAGTTTTAATATAACACTTCACTAGAGCACTGTTAGCACAAACTGATAAAATTTCGCTTCTAAGCGTGTGTATTTATACTTTCCATGCACACTAGCGTTTACCCAAGGGGTGGTTTGTGTGCACACAGCCGAAGAAGAAACGATGATTAGTTGTGTGCTATAAAAAAGGTATATAAAGCGCATATTTATCCCAAAACGCTACAGTTTGTGAACAGTGTTAAAATAGTGCTTGTGAATAAATAAAAAAAAAATGCCTCCTAAAGCCAGTGGTAAAGCAGCAAAGAAAGCCGGTAAGGCACAGAAGAATATTACCAAAAGTGACAAGGGCAGGAAGCGTAAACGCAAGGAAAGTTACGCCATCTACATTTACAAAGTGTTGAAGCAAGTACATCCCGATACTGGTATTTCTTCAAAGGCCATGAGTATCATGAACAGTTTTGTTAATGATATTTTTGAACGTATTGCCGCTGAAGCATCTCGTTTGGCTCACTACAATAAGCGTTCGACCATCACCAGTCGGGAAATTCAAACTGCTGTCCGTCTTTTGTTACCCGGTGAATTGGCTAAGCACGCTGTCAGTGAAGGTACTAAAGCTGTTACCAAATATACCAGCTCTAAGTAAATTTACTAATTCCTTATTGTGTCCAACAACGAATGTTATTTATTTTTCTTCAACATCAAAGGCCCTTTTCAGGGCCACAAAATTTTTTCGAAAAAGAGATACAATGTTGTTTTCAAAAAATGTATACCAATATTAATTAGTGCTCAAAGAATCCAAAATTTTTTTCAAATTACTTAATTATTTTTTTTTTTTACATAGTATAATTTATAGGTAATAAATATTTATGAAATTTCAGTTTTTTAATTGTAAAATTAATTTCTGTGGCATTTTGACAAAACACCTTAAGTCAAATTTAAAAAGTTGAAAAAAATTTTGTTCTTCATACGAATTTTCATTCAAAATACATTTTTGTTTACGTTTTTAAAATTTGTATTATAAACGAAATTTTTCTATAATTTTGGTTTATTTTATTTTTTGATAAAAATGATTTTTTCACCGAGTTTTTTAAACTTTTTTTCTCTCTTATCTCGACTTAAGATGTTTTGTCAAAATACCACTGATTTGTATTTATTAGAATACATTTTGGCGAATTCTTAAAACAAATTTCTACCTCTGATATTTTTTAAATATAAAAATGTTGAAAATTACGTAAATTTCAATTTAACATTGTTAAATAAACATATTTCAAAAAAAAACACCTTTCAATCATAATTTGTTGTTGTTGTTGTTGTTGTTGTTTTTTTAAGACATAAATAAGCGCAAGTTACAGTGTGCCAATAGGATAATTTATTGACGACCAAGTTTAAATGTCAATTACAAATTTAATAATTAAAAATTATTTCGTTTACTTATATTTTATTTAATGTAATATATACACACTTTAAAAATGTTCCCCTGAAGAAGTCAACACAAAATTGACGAAGCGTTGGGGAAAAATGTATTTAAATGTGTTTTTATTTTACAATGGAAAAAATTAGAGTTTGCTTTAGGCAGTGGTTGAGTAAAGACCTATATAGCGGAAGAAAAAGTAAATTTTTGGAAAATAAAAAATAAAAACGTAAACAATAGTGTATTATTGGAAAATAAAACTGAATTTGGAAATAAAATTTTGAAAAATTAAAAAAAATTTTTTGAACACTTGTTTGTGTGAGAAGTCTGTAGAAGGCAATACTGCACAGTAGTTTTGTGCTACAGTGTTTTTTTTAAGCAAGTTTTTTGAAAAGCAATTCAAAACAAATCCAATTGAATTTTAATAGCAACATTTCGTATACAAGTTTGTTTGGGGGTAAATTTCTATAATTCTGTTGACCAATGCAGATAGATACTGCCCCTTGACCATTGGAAGTTGTAAGATGGATGAAGATAACGTTAATCCAAGTAAACGTGCCCGTGCGGGGGTCTCAGTTGAAGAACTTCAGCGGATAATTTCGAAGAAGGATAAAGAAATTGATTTTCTTACTCAGAAATTTAATTATATTACTGTGGAGAATGAAAAATTAACAAAAGCGGTTGAAGATCTTATGAATAAGTTTCAAAAGAGCAATGATATTGAGAATTTTTCCAGTGAAGATGAAATGCTTTTGGAGAATGAAAAGATTGAGGGTAGCAATTTGCGGCAAGAAACTCAAAAAGCTAAGTTAAGTCAAGAAAGCCAAAAACGTTCGAAAGAGGGCGCATCAAGTAACAGCAAAGTACCGAATGCAAAAGCAAATGTTGATGAGGAAAAAAAGAGGAGTAAGTCTGTTCCTGTAATCACTACATATAATGTAAATATTAAGGACATTGTAGAGAGTATTGACAAGTTGTTAGGTCATAAAAATTTTAATTTGAGGATTTTGGGCAAGGGCGTGGTAAATATAGGGGTTTGCACGCTTGAAGACTTTGATAAGGTGAAGTCTATGCTTGAACAAAAAAATGTTGAGTTTTATACGTACACCCCTAAGGGTCTGCGTCCTTTTACTGTTGTTATTGAGGGGCTATCTCATTCCTTTGAGCCGCAGGAGATACTTAGCTACTTTGAAGGTCTTAACATAAAGATTAATGTTGTTAGTCTTGTGAAATTAGGTGTTGACAAATGGGTTGTCAGGATCTCAAAGGATTCTGATATAGGTAAATTCTATGAAATTAGATACGTTTTACGATGTAAGGTTCACATTAGAAAATTTGTCAGGAAAGGTGTTACACAGTGCTTCAATTGCCAGCGTTTTGGGCATGTATCGTCTAATTGTAGGATGCCGTATAGGTGCGTCAAATGTGGTGGGTCTCATGGACCAGGTAAATGTAATGTACCTCCAAAGGGGGAGAACGTCCAGGAATCTTTGATTACTGACCCCATTACTGGTCAGGTTTCTAAAAGGGTAGGTTTACCGGTTAAATGTGTAAATTGTAATGGTGAGGGTCATGTGGCTAGTTCTAGGGAATGTCCTCGTAGAATTGAGCTTGTTCGTAAACTTGAGGCGCGAGTTGTTTCTAGGAATAACGTACAGCCCAAAATTTTGTCTACTCCTTATAGGGAGGTAAAGGCTGGGGTCTCCTATGCTTCGGTAGCTGGGTCCTCTTCTAGCAGGAATGTTGCATCCAATTTAAATCAGCTTGGATCTATTGCACAGCCTGGTTATCGTAAGGCTGATGTTACTATTAAGGACGCAATGAATCAGTATGATTTTATTGACCGTGATTGTAGGCGCTTCTTTGGGGGCGGATTAATCCATTGTTTAGATAGGATAGGTAACTTTGCGAAGGATTATCGTGGATTAAGTAACGATGGGGACAAATCTGCCGCCTTGCTTGGTATGCTTCTCACTCTTCGTCAAAATGGATAACTCTATTAAAGCAATATTTATTAACGTCAACTCCATAGTTTCTAGGCACAAAAGGCATTATTTGAATTTATTTATTATTGAACACAAGCCCGATGTTATGCTTTTGGCTGAACATTGTCTCAGTTCAAGGCATAGATTTGGTATAGAGGGATATACGTTATTTAGACGAGATCGACAAAACGGACGTGGTGGGGGGACGGCTGTTCTAATAAGGCAAAACTTTCAATGTGAGGAGATTGTTCTCGATACGGGTATGATTGAGAACACTGCTGCACGTATTCGTTGTTCGAATGGTCGTGATATTGTTTTTGTTGCAATGTATTTAAAGCCCAACAATACTTTTGCTATTGATTCGTTTGACTCAATACAAAATTTGGCTGTCAATAACAATGTTGTTATTGGTTGTGACCTCAATGCGAGGCATCCGTATTGGGGTGATCCTTACACTAATGTTAGTGGACGAAATCTTCGAAATTTTTTACTGGCCAATCCTGACTTGGAGGTACGACAAACTGATGGACCGACAAGAAAGAATGTTGTTTTATCTTCATTTATTGATTTTTTTATTACGACTGTTGATTTAGGACCTTCTTCTGGAATTTTGCTTCGAACAATTGATTATGAATCTGACCATAAAGCTGTGGAGATTTCTCTTAACGCAGGTAACTGCATGTCGCGTGAAGTGCCTTCGAGATTTGATTTCGATGGGCTTAATATTCGTCGTTTTAGGAGTAAGCTGTCTGGAAATTTGGCAGATTGTGGTCTCCCTGTTGACAGGAACGTTACTGAGTCTGAAATTGATGAATGTGTCACAAATTTAAATTGTGCCTTTGTGGATGCCATGGAATATTCTATTCCGAAAATCTTGGTAAAAGGCAGGGGAATGTTGAAACTCCCATTACACATTCTTAATTTCATCACTCACAAAAAAAGACTTAGACGAGCTTTGCATAGGTGTAGTGAGCCTGGCAGGGCGAGTATTATGAAGGCCGAAATTAAAAATTTGGATAAGATCGTACAAGGGGCCATTTCTGTTTTTGAGCAGGAGCATTTGTCTGATTACCTCAGCAAGGTGCGCCTAAATAACACAACGTTTAGGAAGGTGAAATCTGCGGTCGGATTGAATGTTCGTCCGGCAGTGCAAAATTTAAAAGGCCCAGGGGGTTTAATTGTCTCTGATGATAATGGAAAGGCTAATTTGCTTGCAGATGGTTTTTTTCATGTTCAGCAGACGGGTCAATTGGGCACTTGGGGTTCGACTGATGCTATCGTGGAGAGGGAACTGGGGACATTGGACAGGACAACGCCTTTGATGGTGTTTGACAATTTTTCGACTGCAGACGGAAGGACTGTTCACACGGACAGAAGACTTTCTGATTTTGGCTTTGTTGATGCCGCATCCGTCGGCTGTGCTTTAAAGAGAAGGGCAAACAAAAGGTCCAGTGGTTTTGATGGTGTTCCTGATTTTGTACTTAGAAAATCGGATAATGTAGTTTGGACATTTTTGGCAATTTTGTTCAATCATTGTGTAAATATTGGCTACTTTCCCCAGGCATGGAAGGCAGCTCTGGTTGTACCGATTTTAAAGCCAATATCAGATTCTACTGAAGCTGGCAGTTATAGACCAATATCCTTACTCTCGGCGTTTGGGAAATTGTTTGAGTTTTTTATCCTTGGTATGATAAACAAAGTAATTTTTGATAGGGAAATTCTGAAGGACTTCCAGTTTGGGTTTAGGAATGGACACTCTACTTCCCATGCCCTATTGGTATTGTCTGATTATGTTGCTGAGGGTCTTAATAGGAGATGTCCTACTATGGTTGCAAGTTTAGACTTTGCCAAGGCGTTTGATACAGTTTGGCATGATGGTCTTTTATATAAGATGTTAAATTTTGGTTTTGGTAGTAATATTTGTCGACTGGCTGCCAGCTTCTTGAGTGGGCGGACATTTAGGGTACGAGTGGGGACAACCTTTTCGGACATTAGACTGGTTGAAGCGGGTGTACCACAGGGCTCTTTGTTGGGTCCGGTACTTTATAATTTGTATGTTTCTGACTTACCTCAGCCGACTGATGGAAATCTTTTACTGACTTACGCGGACGATATTCTTGTTGCTTCTAAGGGGGCGAACGCTAGGAGAATAAACAATGGACTTAATACGTATTTGACAAGACTAAATGACTATTTCGGAAAATGGAGACTTAATCTTAACATGTCGAAAACTGTGGCTGTGCTCATTAAGGGCAAACGCAAATATATTTATCCCAACTGCAGGAAATATGTTCCGTGTTTGAAAATAGGAGGTGAATTGGTCAACATTTCTGATAGAGTGAGGTATCTAGGTGTTACTTTCCATGAAAATTTTGAGTTTTATCGTCATATTGATAATGTTTTGGAAAGGTCAAAGAAGGTATACAATTTGTATCAAAGTATTTTAAGGCGCAAAGGTGGCTTAGGTAGAAAAGTTCGCCTTTTAGTTTATAGGCAGATAATTCGGCCTCTCATTTCCTATGCCTTCACAGCTTGGTTTGGAATATTTTCCGCCCAGATGGAAAGGCTTAGGAGATGGGAGAGAAGGATTCTTGTTGCCTGTCTCGGCTTGAGACCTCGTTTAGGACCTGATGGTGTTTTACGTAGACCGTCCTGCAAATTAACATATAGTCAAGTAGATTTTGGAAGGATTGATAACTTTATGGTGGAAAAGACTATAAAGTTTCTGGAGAGTGCACAAAATTTGGAAAATGATTTAGTCAAAAGTTGTTTTTCAAGTAGAAGAAGTATGGAAAGAATTGGATTAGCAAAGTATCTGTCTCCGGTTGATTTACTGACCCTCAGGGAAGCTGGCCTCCTCCATGAAGGTGCAAATCTTTTGTTTTACCACCGCCGCATCCACACAATGGATATATATAACACAGTTTATAATACTGCCCAGTAATAACTTATTGTCATATTTTTTCTATTTTATTTTTAAGTATCTAGTTTAAGTTTAAGTTGTTTGTTTTAGTTTTAAGTTTTTTTTTTTTTTTTTTATATATAAAACAATTTCAAATGTCTCCATTTTTTAAACCCTTTTTTATGGAATTATGATTAAAAGAATTATTATTTTCAAATGTTGTATATCAAATGTACATTCTGGTTATTAATATGTTAGTTCTTGATAAATACATTAGTATGTAAGAAGTTTTTATTAAGCCTTAGTTTTAATTTATAACTAAACTTTGTGAAAAAATTTTTTGGGAAATAAATCAATCAATCAATCAATCAATTACAATGGAAAAATTTAGGCACTATTAGCTTACTTAATTATCTAAAACTTCAAAATTACCTTTTTTTGTTAGTATGTAGTTTCATTTTTGAAATTATAACGATTATCGATTTGATAGTTTGTAGTAATTTTTAACAAAACGTATGAAATTTTTTTTAAATAATAACAAAATAAATGTATGTATGTAGTTTGTTATCTAATCTCTTTTTGTAAATATTTTGTAGCCCTGAAAAGGGCTTTTTATTACGGAGGAAATCTTTTTCGAATATCGAAAAATAATTTTGCGTGAAGAGTAAAAAAGTAATTAAATGGAAATAATTTACTTTTTAGCGGCGGTCTTCTTGGCAGCTGGTTTTTTTGCTGGGGCTGCTGCCTTTTTGGGCTTAGCTGCAACGGTGGTCTTGGCTTTGGGTGCTTTTGGTTTAGTGGCTGGTGCCTTTTTGGCGGGTTTAGCCTTAACTGTACCAGTCTTTTTGGCAGTTTTCGCCTTGACCTTTTCTGCCTTCTTCTTTTCAGCAGTCTTTTTGGTAGCCGATGGTTTTTTAGCAGCTGGTGCAGCCTTTTTGGCAGCAGCGGCAGCCTTCTTCTTTTTATCACCGGCAGCAGCAGCCTTTTTCTTTTCTGCAGCAGGCTTCTTTGCTTTTGGCTCTTTTGAGGCGGCAGCTGACAATTTAAATGAGCCAGAGGCACCCTTACCTTTAGTTTGAATTAATTTCCCACTAGTTACGGCACTCTTTAAATATTTCTTGATGAAAGGAGCCAATTTTTGAGCATCTACCTTGTAGGTACTGGTAAGATATTTCTTAATGGCCGGCAGAGATGAACCACCGCGTTCCTTCAATGTTTTGATAGCAGCATCAACCATTTGTTGGGTTGGTGGATGGGTGGGAGCACTGGATGGTTTTTTGGCTTTGGTGGCTGCCACTTTCTTTGATTTTTTTTCGGCAGCTGGAGCAGCAGCGACTGGAGAAGCGATGGTTTCAACAACAGCAGAATCAGACATGATTTTTTAATTCCTTTTTTCCTTTAAATCACTTGAAAAAACACTTTTATTATTTTGTAAACACAATAGTACTTTGTACAGAGTCTTTATTTTCTTACATGCTACCTATGAGAAGTTCATAGTAGTCAACGTAAGAAGATTGTTAAATTTTTAGTGCGAGCGAGTATAAATTTTAACAAAAGTTTTTTCATAATTTTAAATTTTTCTTCAAGGTTTTTGAAAAATTTAAAAATTTTTTCATACCAGTTCTTAGCCTAGATATCATAGAATAAATGGAAATTTAAAAAATATTTTTTTCTCAATAATGGATAATTTTAGGGGCATTTTCTTGGCCAGATTCTAAAAATTTTCTAACAATTTATTAACAAAATTCCAAAATTTTATCATAAATTTACGAAAAATTCTAAAAGAAACCATTTTATATGAAACTCTTATATGTTTTCTTAATGTAGAATAAAGAAAATTTCAGTTTTATAAGTTTTTCGATTTTTAAAAATTATTTTAAAATTTACTCTATGACAACGAAAACTTCTCATATTGGCAAAATTTCCATTGGTATTTTCGCTTTATCCTATTATATGAAAATAAAATATATAACAATTTTTAATAAAAATTAAACAATTTAAAGTAAATCTTATACAATATTTTACCAATAATATTTTAAATTTCAAAAATCTAAACATTTTTAAACAAGAATAAAAAACTTCCTCATTTCCATTATTTTTCGTTATTTAGCAAAATATGAATGAAACAAATGTGAGATGAAAATGTACTGTAAAAAGCTTTTTTTTTTGTTTGTTTTGTTTTTAATAATATGACAACAACAAAATAAAGAGTATTGCTGAAAATATGTACATATGTATACCCTTTTTTTATATTCAACCTTAATATTTTTGAAGTTGACTTTAATAATGATTTTATTGTATTGAAAACAATAGAAAATTTCCATCACACAATTTTTGAGCTTGAATAGAAATATTTCTTGTTTAATTAAATTTAATATCGGTTTGTACAAAAGTACAGTTTTTTTTTTGAAAATAATTTTTAACAATATTAATTATTTTTGGTTATATTAAATAAAAAAATATATAATAAAATAAATATCTGTTAAATAATATAGATTTTTCTCTTGAAAATAATACGAAATTTTTAATTTATTGAAAACTTATCTCGCAGCAGTTAAAAAATAGGTATTTGTTGTATCTATGAAATTTATTTTGAAAATTTTCTTAAACAACAATTTAAGCATTGAAACAATTTTTAACATTAAAAAATTTTCATAAAACAAAGTAGATAAAAACCTCTTCATCTACCGTTGGTAAAATAAAAAACCGTAAACAAAAAAATAAATTAGAAAATACTATTTTCTTAGCAAATTAAAATCTTAATATTGATAAAATTTTCATTATTTCTTATTTATATACAAAAAACAATTAAATTTGCCTTCCAATTTTTCGTTTGTTTAAGGTTTTATAAAAGTTTGCAAAAAAAAACATAATAAACATAAAATAAACAAAAAAAAAAAAAACAAATTGTTTTTTTTTTAGATTATGTGTATGCAATTGTATTTTCAGTAAGTCTAGCCTAGATTTTTTTATTAGATGTAAAAAATTTCTTTTTGACCTAAAAACTATTAATACAATGCTTAAATCGTGTGTTCGTTTCAAAACGTATAATTAATCTCTTTAACGCCATTTGGAATTTTTTTTATGAAATTCCAGTTAAATAAATTATAAAAGTTAAAGTTCGTTTTTCATGTCAAATAAAAAAAAAATATTAATGAAAAACTTTATTTAAATATTGGTGAAATTAAAAAAAAAATCTAGATAAAAATAAAGTTAGTTCTCTTACAAAAGTTCATATTACAAAAAATTATTTTCATAATAAAAATATTTCAAAACATTAAGATGAATTTTCTTTTATATTATACCGTTAAATTAAATATGCAATAAAAAAAAAACTTAAATTTCAAAACAAAATCTGCAGAAATAAAACTTTTCTTTTTTAAATTTGAAAAATTTTTCGTTCTTCTTTACAAAAATTCGAAGTCAAAAATGCACTATCTCATTTTAAAAATTAATTTGTGGTCCTGAAAAGGACCGATTGTTCGAAAATATGTACGTATACACGAGATGATGGTAGGTGTGTGTGGTGGTGGTTGAATTTCATCAATCAACAAATTTAAGCACGTTCACCACGAATACGTCTGGCCAATTGGATGTCTTTTGGCATAATTGTAACACGCTTAGCATGGATGGCACACAAATTTGTATCTTCGAAGAGACCAACTAAATAAGCTTCACTGGCTTCTTGGAGAGCCATGACAGCAGAGCTTTGGAAACGTAAATCGGTTTTGAAATCTTGAGCAATTTCACGAACTAAACGTTGGAAAGGCAATTTGCGAATCAACAATTCGGTACTCTTCTGATAACGACGAATTTCACGTAAAGCTACAGTACCAGGGCGGTAACGATGTGGCTTCTTAACACCACCGGTAGCTGGCGCACTTTTACGAGCAGCCTTAGTAGCCAATTGTTTACGTGGTGCTTTGCCACCAGTCGATTTACGGGCAGTTTGCTTAGTACGAGCCATTTTCACTTCACTTTTTCACTTTTTCAATAAACACTGAATCACTGTTAACACACGAATATTCTCGGTAGGCCAAAGTTGTTCGGCTTATATAGAAAAATTTCCAAAGAAAAATACAGAGATGTGTGTGTGTTTGTTATCATGTGGTGGTTGTTTTCTCAAAAAAACGCACACACAAAAAAGAGTACCACATTATACCACTTGCTCCCTCTAATAAAAGTCGATTTTGGTATAAATACGAGTGATTCCGCGAACAAATCATCATTAGTTCTTGTGAATCTTTGTGAAGTGTGTTTTAAGTGAAAGAAAAAATAGTAGTGATTAAAAATGACTGGTCGCGGTAAAGGTGGTAAAGGCTTGGGAAAAGGTGGCGCTAAACGTCATCGTAAAGTGTTGCGTGATAATATCCAAGGTATTACCAAGCCAGCTATCAGACGTTTGGCTCGTCGTGGTGGTGTGAAACGTATTTCTGGTTTGATTTACGAAGAAACCCGTGGTGTTTTAAAAGTATTTTTGGAAAATGTTATCCGTGATGCTGTCACCTATACTGAGCACGCCAAGAGGAAAACCGTCACCGCTATGGATGTTGTCTATGCTTTGAAGAGACAAGGTCGTACTTTGTACGGTTTCGGCGGTTAAATACATATATTTTAAAACAATATATTGGATAAATGAAGTAAACAAAACCAACATCGACAACGTTATATTTTCAACAATCGGTCCTTTTCAGGGCCACAAAATATATTTAAAAAGAGATTTTAATTTGTTAAACATTCTTTTAATTATTTAAATTTTTCAAAAAAAAAATTCTAAGTTCAATACACGATGTTTTAAGAAGATATTCATAAAAAACTGAATTGGATTCTATTTGATGAAAAATTTGGTGTTCGTAAAAATCTAAATTATTTTTTAAAAATACGTTTTTTTATTTTGTACAACTAAATACTGTTCCATTTGAAGAAAGGATTAATTTTAAAAAAGATACTGAAGGTTTAGCTCAGATTTATAGATATTTATTGAATAAGAATAAATAGGTTGACGAAAAGGGAAATAGGTTTAGATCTTTGGTTGTTTTCTAAAATAAAGTATAGATGGCTTAAGTTAGATTTGTAGAAATAATTTCTTTGACGAAAAAGGGAAATATTTTAAAATTTTTATTAAATTTTATAAATATAGCATCCTGAAGAAATCGAAATATCGCTATAAAAAATAAACGAACTATTTGAAATAAAAGTGACCTTAAGCTCAAGTATTAATAAAGAAAAATAATATTTAAAAAAAGGTCGAAGAAATTAGAATAAAACTATTAAAAAAAAAAGAAAATTTTTTAATAAAAACCGGATTTTTTCAAGAAGTTTAAAGCAGTAGGTATCATATTTTACATTTAATTAATTTTTGCTTGAAAAATTCATAAAATCAACATTTTTTTTTACAAAACTATTTATTAAAGTTAAACTGTAGTAAATGAACAACTCGTAATAATAAGAACAAGTAAAATTTCCATACTTTGAATACTCACACTGACAAACACTAACAAATAATAGGTATACACGAAATGTTTCTTCGTTTACACACGACTAACAAAATGGTAGCCGATATAAAACACAACAACAACATACTAATTCAGGTAAAAGATAATTTGTGTTTGGGTGTGCCTAAGCAAATGGTTTTTGTTTGTTAAGAATATGAAAAAAAGGGATGATTTCGTGAGGCAGATGTTTCATAAAAAAAAAATTAAATAAAAGAATACATAATTCGTTTATATTGCAACCAATTTCGTCTTTAAAAACGTTTTGTTAATATTCCCTGTCGTATGTATAAAAAATAATGTAAAATGTTAAAGCTAATTTAATTAATGAAATTATTTTATTTTAATGTAAACAAAATTTGAAATGTGTTTTTCTCTTTTTTAAATAAAATTTGTCGTCCTGAAAAGGACGGTTGGGTTTAAAAAAATACGATGGTCTGTACGAAATATTTACATTTTTAACATCAACTAAGAAAAATAATTTAGGCCTTCTTTTCTGTCTTCTTGGGTAAAAGTACAGCTTGAATGTTTGGCAAAACACCACCTTGGGCAATTGTTACGCCAGACAACAATTTGTTTAATTCTTCGTCATTACGGATGGCCAATTGCAAATGACGAGGAATAATTCTTGTCTTTTTGTTATCACGAGCAGCATTACCAGCCAATTCGAGAACTTCAGCGGCCAAATATTCCATAACAGCAGCTAAATATACAGGAGCGCCGGCACCAACACGTTCAGCATAATTGCCTTTACGCAATAAACGATGTATACGACCGACGGGAAATTGTAAACCAGCACGGTTTGAACGGGACTTTGCCTTGCCCTTAACTTTGCCACCTTTACCACGACCAGACATTTTTCACTTTTTGTTTTTTAGTTTTAATATAACACTTCACTAGAGCACTGTTAGCACAAACTGATAAAATTTCGCTTCTAAGCGTGTGTATTTATACTTTCCATGCACACTAGCGTTTACCCAAGGGGTGGTTTGTGTGCACACAGCCGAAGAAGAAACGATGATTAGTTGTGTGCTATAAAAAAGGTATATAAAGCGCATATTTATCCCAAAACGCTACAGTTTGTGAACAGTGTTAAAATAGTGCTTGTGAATAAATAAAAAAAAAATGCCTCCTAAAGCCAGTGGTAAAGCAGCAAAGAAAGCCGGTAAGGCACAGAAGAATATTACCAAAAGTGACAAGGGCAGGAAGCGTAAACGCAAGGAAAGTTACGCCATCTACATTTACAAAGTGTTGAAGCAAGTACATCCCGATACTGGTATTTCTTCAAAGGCCATGAGTATCATGAACAGTTTTGTTAATGATATTTTTGAACGTATTGCCGCTGAAGCATCTCGTTTGGCTCACTACAATAAGCGTTCGACCATCACCAGTCGGGAAATTCAAACTGCTGTCCGTCTTTTGTTACCCGGTGAATTGGCTAAGCACGCTGTCAGTGAAGGTACTAAAGCTGTTACCAAATATACCAGCTCTAAGTAAATTTACTAATTCCTTATTGTGTCCAACAACGAATGTTATTTATTTTTCTTCAACATCAAAGGCCCTTTTCAGGGCCACAAAATTTTTTCGAAAAAGAGATACAATGTTGTTTTCAAAAAATGTATACCAATATTAATTAGTGCTCAAAGAATCCAAAATTTTTTTCAAATTACTTAATTATTTTTTTTTTTTACATAGTATAATTTATAGGTAATAAATATTTATGAAATTTCAGTTTTTTAATTGTAAAATTAATTTCTGTGGCATTTTGACAAAACACCTTAAGTCAAATTTAAAAAGTTGAAAAAAATTTTGTTCTTCATACGAATTTTCATTCAAAATACATTTTTGTTTACGTTTTTAAAATTTGTATTATAAACGAAATTTTTCTATAATTTTGGTTTATTTTATTTTTTGATAAAAATGATTTTTTCACAGAGTTTTTTAAACTTTTTTCTCTTATCTCGACTTAAGATGTTTTGTCAAAATACCACTGATTTGTATTTATTAGAATACATTTTGGCGAATTCTTAAAACAAATTTCTACCTCTGATATTTTTTAAATATAAAAATGTTGAAAATTACGTAAATTTCAATTTAACATTGTTAAATAAACATATTTCAAAAAAAACACCTTTCAATCATAATTTGTTGTTGTTGTTGTTGTTGTTTTTTTAAGACATAAATAAGCGCAAGTTACAGTGTGCCAATAGGATAATTTATTGACGACCAAGTTTAAATGTCAATTACAAATTTAATAATTAAAAATTATTTCGTTTACTTATATTTTATTTAATGTAATATATACACACTTTAAAAATGTTCCCCTGAAGAAGTCAACACAAAATTGACGAAGCGTTGGGGAAAAATGTATTTAAATGTGTTTTTATTTTACAATGGAAAAATTTAGGCACTATTAGCTTACTTAATTATCTAAAACTTCAAAATTACCTTTTTTTGTTAGTATGTAGTTTCATTTTTGAAATTATAACGATTATCGATTTGATAGTTTGTAGTAATTTTTAACAAAACGTATGAAATTTTTTTTAAATAATAACAAAATAAATGTATGTATGTAGTTTGTTATCTAATCTCTTTTTGTAAATATTTTGTAGCCCTGAAAAGGGCTTTTTATTACGGAGGAAATCTTTTTCGAATATCGAAAAATAATTTTGCGTGAAGAGTAAAAAAGTAATTAAATGGAAATAATTTACTTTTTAGCGGCGGTCTTCTTGGCAGCTGGTTTTTTTGCTGGGGCTGCTGCCTTTTTGGGCTTAGCTGCAACGGTGGTCTTGGCTTTGGGTGCTTTTGGTTTAGTGGCTGGTGCCTTTTTGGCGGGTTTAGCCTTAACTGTACCAGTCTTTTTGGCAGTTTTCGCCTTGACCTTTTCTGCCTTCTTCTTTTCAGCAGTCTTTTTGGTAGCCGATGGTTTTTTAGCAGCTGGTGCAGCCTTTTTGGCAGCAGCGGCAGCCTTCTTCTTTTTATCACCGGCAGCAGCAGCCTTTTTCTTTTCTGCAGTAGGCTTCTTTGCTTTTGGCTCTTTTGAGGCGGCAGCTGACAATTTAAATGAGCCAGAGGCACCCTTACCTTTAGTTTGAATTAATTTCCCACTAGTTACGGCACTCTTTAAATATTTCTTGATGAAAGGAGCCAATTTTTGAGCATCTACCTTGTAGGTACTGGTAAGATATTTCTTAATGGCCGGCAGAGATGAACCACCGCGTTCCTTCAATGTTTTGATAGCAGCATCAACCATTTGTTGGGTTGGTGGATGGGTGGGAGCACTGGATGGTTTTTTGGCCTTGGTGGCTGCCACTTTCTTTGATTTTTTTTCGGCAGCTGGAGCAGCAGCGACTGGAGAAGCGATGGTTTCAACAACAGCAGAATCAGACATGATTTTTTAATTCCTTTTTCCTTTAAATCACTTGAAAAAACACTTTTATTATTTTGTAAACACAATAGTACTTTGTACAGAGTCTTTATTTTCTTACATGCTACCTATGAGAAGTTCATAGTAGTCAACGTAAGAAGATTGTTAAATTTTTAGTGCGAGCGAGTATAAATTTTAACAAAAGTTTTTTCATAATTTTAAATTTTTCTTCAAGGTTTTTGAAAAATTTCAAAATTTTTTCATACCAGTTCTTAGCCTAGATATCATAGAATAAATGGAAATTTAAAAAATATTTTTTTCTCAATAATGGATAATTTTAGGGGCATTTTCTTGGCCAGATTCTAAAAATTTTCTAACAATTTATTAACAAAATTCCAAAATTTTATCATAAATTTACGAAAAATTCTAAAAGAAACCATTTTATATGAAACTCTTATATGTTTTCTTAATGTAGAATAAAGAAAATTTCAGTTTTATAAGTTTTTCGATTTTTAAAAATTATTTTAAAATTTACTCTATGACAACGAAAACTTCTCATATTGGCAAAATTTCCATTGGTATTTTCGCTTTATCCTATTATATGAAAATAAAATATATAACAATTTTTAATAAAAATTAAACAATTTAAAGTAAATCTTATACAATATTTTACCAATAATATTTTAAATTTCAAAAATCTAAACATTTTTAAACAAGAATAAAAAAAACTTCCTCATTTCCATTATTTTTCGTTATTTAGCAAAATATGAATGAAACAAATGTGAGATGAAAATGTACTGTAAAAAGCTTTTTTTTTTGTTTGTTTTGTTTTTAATAATATGACAACAAAAAAATAAAGAGTATTGCTGAAAATATGTACATATGTATACCCTTTTTTTATATTCAACCTTAATATTTTTGAAGTTGACTTTAATAATGATTTTATTGTATTGAAAACAATAGAAAATTTCCATCACACAATTTTTGAGCTTGAATAGAAATATTTCTTGTTTAAATAAATTTAATATCGGTTTGTACAAAAGTACAGTTTTTTTTTTTGAAAATAATTTTTAACAATATTAATTATTTTTGGTTATATTAAATAAAAAAATATATAATAAAATAAATATCTGTTAAATAATATAGATTTTTCTCTTGAAAATAATACGAAATTTTTAATTTATTGAAAACTTATCTCGCAGCAGTTAAATAATAGGTATTTGTTGTATCTATGAAATTTATTTTGAAAATTTTCTTAAACAACAATTTAAGCATTGAAACAATTTTTAACATTAAAAAATTTTCATAAAACAAAGTAGATAAAAACCTCTTCATCTACCGTTGGCAAAATAAAAAACCGTAAACAAAAAAATAAATTAGAAAATACTATTTTCTTAGCAAATTAAAATCTTAATATTGATAAAATTCATTATTTCTTATTTATATACAAAAAACAATTAAATTTGCCTTCCAATTTTTCGTTTGTTTAAGGTTTTATAAAAGTTTGCAAAAAAACATAATAAACATAAAATAAACAAAAAAAAACAAATTATTTTTTTCTAGATTATGTGTATGCAATTGTATTTTCAGTAAGTCTAGCCTAGATTTTTTTATTAGATGTAAAAAATTTCTTTTTGACTTAAAAACTATTAATACAATGCTTAAATCGTGTGTTCGTTTCAAAACGTATAATTAATCTCTTTAACGCCATTTGGATTTTTTTTTTATGAAATTCCAGTTAAATAAATTATAAAAGTTAAAGTTCGTTTTTCATGTCAAATAAAAAAAAAATATTAATGAAAAACTTTATTTAAATATTGGTGAAATTAAAAAAAAATCTAGATAAAAATAAAGTTAGTTCTCTTACAAAAGTTCATATTACAAAAAATTATTTTCATAATAAAAATATTTCAAAACATTAAGATGAATTTTCTTTTATATTATACCGTTAAATTAAATATGCAATAAAAAAAAAACTTAAATTTCAAAACAAAATCTGCAGAAATAAAACTTTTCTTTTTTAAATTTGAAAAATTGTTCGTTCTTCTTTACAAAAATTCGAAGTCAAAAATGCACTATCTCATTTTAAAAATTAATTTGTGGTCCTGAAAAGGACCGATTGTTCGAAAATATGTACGTATACACGAGATGATGGTAGGTGTGTGTGGTGGTGGTTGAATTTCATCAATCAACAAATTTAAGCACGTTCACCACGAATACGTCTGGCCAATTGGATGTCTTTTGGCATAATTGTAACACGCTTAGCATGGATGGCACACAAATTTGTATCTACGTTCAAAATAAGTAATAAATGCATGGTATCCAAGGAAAATGCACTGGATCTTTTTAGGCGAAACATGCAAGATTTTAGCATTAGCTTGTCATTATAATACGTATTTTCATTGGTGCTCAATATTAATTTTAATTTGCATTAAAAATTGTATTATAAATTAATTAAAACGAAAATTTTAATTTCAAAAGATTTTGTTATTCGTGCTTAATTCCCAGTTTTTATTATTGATAAAAACACTTGAAATTTATTGTTGATGGGATAACGAAAATTTAAAAAAAATACTAACAAATAAGGAATTTTGTAATTGTTTATTAGAGTTTTAAACTTTCCATTTTTAAAAAGCTCAAAAATAAAAATATTAATCCTAATGCGCTTAATTGAGTATCTAAAAATGCACGACTTTTGATGCAATTAAACGGTACTCAATTAAGCAGGACTCGGTAAATTTAATCGCTGACTCAATTAAAGCGAAAATTGCTTAATTGATCAAGATGTGCAATAAAGCGAAACACCCATATGTAGATAGGAAATAAAACTCATTTCTTTTTTTATTTTATATAAAGTGACATCTATGGGCCATAATAACTCTAATTGTGCACTATCGAATTCAGATATCAGATTTTATAAGCCGGCAAATTTATAGATTTTATTCATATAACAACATTTTGCAACATTATTGATTTTTTTATATATGAAATACCTCCTAAACTTTAAATATGCCGAAGATGAAATCTTTACTGCCGTATTCATAAAAAATAAAATGAGTTTGAAATGTGTTTTAAGGCAACATTTTCATACAAATTTTTCTTAAAATGCATTTCAAATTCATTTTAATATTTTATGAATGCGGCAGTAAGGCTTTAATTTTTCAAACAAAAAGTTGCACGCGAAAGTTGCGGCGTTAATTGCATAATGTAAATATGGTCTAATATAGTAATCGTAACGATTTCTGATATATTTTTGTTTGTATTGTTATTGTTTGTGATGCACGTGTAGTTGTTTTCAAAACATAATTATAGCTCGTGTTCAGCAAAATAAATATTGTTATTGCGGCTGATTTGCGCTTGTTATTCAAATTTAACTGGGAGTCGAATTTTAAAATATGGCATCACTGATACACAGGGGCTTTTTCGATAGCAGTTATCGATTGATTGTTTTGCTTTAACACACATTACTAATGATTTTGTGAACAAGTTTTAACGCTACCGCAATTAGAAGTTGTTCCAAAAATGTCCAAGAACCGTAAACGTGACGCAGAAAGCAGCAGCTCTGGAGAAATTGATAGCGAGGAGGAGAGTCGAAGAAGGGATTTAAAAGAAAGAGATGAATTTTCCGAAAGACTCAAGAAAAAAGATGAAGGACGCACACGCAAGGTGTTGGAAGCTAGTTCTAGCCGAAAGGCTATTGAAGAAGCTGCCAAAAGGTTGAAACTGGAACATGAGGATAGAGACAAAATCCTACCACAATTGCGTGTACAGTCGAGAAGAAAGTATTTGGAAAAGCGTAAAGAAGACAAAGTGGCTGAGTTGGAAGCGGACATATTGGATGATGAATATCTGTTCGATAATGCAGTGTAAGTAAATTTGACTGTACGTATTATATATTTTGCTACGTATGCATTTGATTTAGATATTCATGTATTAACAAAATTTATTAAACAGTTTGACAGAAAAAGAACGACAGGAGAGGGAATATAAAAAGCAATTATTGACCATTGCCAAGGAACATGAGAAGGCACGAGAGTTGGAACGTATACAACGTTATCATATGCCAAGAAACCTTAAGAAGGGAGAAAAAGGTATGAAAACGACTTGGAATACGATAGAAAAAAATTTGTTTTTTAATTTTTGTTTTTAGAGGAATATGTCGAGGTGGATGAAAATGAAAGACTACCAAACTCCGAGCAAAAAAAGTGGGAAGCCGAACAATTGGCATCAGCTAGATTCCAGTTTGGTGCCAAAGATGCTAAAGCCGAGGAGGAGTATGAGTTATTGCTTGATGATCAAATTGATTTTATACAAGCCCTTACCTTGGAAGGTTCTAAAAATAAAGCTTCTAAAGAACCAGAAATTTCTGAAGCTGAACGTAAACGAATGACTATTGAAGAAACACAAAAATCTCTACCAGTTTATCCCTTCAAGACAGATTTAATAGCGGCCATTAAAGAACATCAAGTAATTTATTAAAACTTTAATAAAATAAGTTGCAGATAATTAAAAAATTGTTAACGTATATTAACAGATTCTCATAATTGAAGGTGAAACTGGTTCTGGTAAGACCACACAAATACCACAATTTTTGGTGGAAGCCGGGTTTACAGAAGACAAAAAGAAAATTGGCTGTACTCAACCGCGTCGAGTGGCTGCTATGTCTGTCGCAGCTCGTGTAGCTGAAGAAATGGGTGTTAAATTAGGCAATGAAGTTGGTTACAGTATACGTTTTGAGGATTGTACATCAGGTTTGTAATTTCTAAGTTATTTCACACTATTTACAATAACTTTATAATCCTTTTTACCATCTTCTAGAAAGGACTATACTGAAGTATATGACTGATGGTACCCTACACAGAGAATTTTTATCTGAACCCGATTTGGGTTCTTATAGTGTAATGATTATTGATGAGGCCCACGAACGTACTTTACATACGGACATTTTATTTGGCTTGGTTAAAGATATAGCTAGATTTCGTCCTGAATTGAAATTGTTGATATCAAGTGCTACATTAGATGCGGAAAAGTTTTCGCAATTTTTTGATGAAGCCCCTATTTTTCGCATACCAGGAAGAAGATATCCTGTAAGATAGCTTTTACTTTATGATCTATATTATTTAATTTATAAAAGATAACTTTCAGGTTGATATATTTTATACTAAAGCGCCAGAAGCTGATTATATTGATGCTTGTTGCGTTTCCGTTTTGCAAATTCATGCCACTCAGCCTTTAGGTGATATTTTGGTCTTTCTTACGGGTCAAGATGAAATTGAAACCTGCCAGGAAATCTTACAAGATCGTGTTAAACGTTTAGGCTCCAAAATACGTGAACTTGTTATAATACCGGTTTATGCAAATTTGCCTAGCGACATGCAATCGAAAATATTTGAGCCTACACCTCCCAACGCACGCAAAGTTATTTTGGCTACAAATATTGCCGAAACATCACTTACTATAGACAATATTGTTTATGTTATTGATCCTGGTTTTGCCAAACAAAATAATTTCAATTCTCGCACTGGTATGGAGTCCTTAATGGTGGTACCAATTTCCAAAGCTTCGGCAAATCAAAGAGCTGGTCGTGCTGGCCGTACAGCACCTGGAAAATGTTTCCGTTTATATACTGCATGGGCCTATAAGCATGAATTGGAGGATAATACTGTTCCTGAAATACAACGTATTAATTTGGGAAATGCAGTTTTAATGCTTAAAGCCTTGGGCATTAATGATTTGATACATTTTGATTTTCTTGATCCACCACCTCACGAAACATTGGTACTGGCGCTAGAACAATTGTATGCCTTAGGCGCCCTAAATCATCATGGAGAATTAACAAAATTAGGCAGACGCATGGCTGAATTTCCAGTAGACCCTATGATGGGTAAAATGTTGCTGGCGAGTGAAAAGTAAGTAAAACTATTTAAAACAAAAAATTGAACAGTTTAAATATATAAATATAAGTATTTTTATAATTAGGCTTAAGTTCATCAAATTTAATTTTCATTAAATTATTTTTATGAAGAAAGGAATTTTACAACACGAAAATTAGTTAAAATTGTTATTGATAATTTTTCATTATTGACGTGGCTGGGGCTCGAACCCCGGCCGGCAGGTTACCATGACATGTTTCGATCGCAACCACTCGATCTCCTCAGATGGATTTGCCGTCTTAGGCTGGGTTCTTGAGATCTCAATTAAACTAGGTTTAGTTAATCTGAAAACAGATTTGTGCCGCCATTACCAAGTTTGTATAAAAAAATTTGACGCAACAGCTTAGTTTTGCATAGAATGTTGATCTTTAATCAAATAATAAACAAAAAGTCACATTTTGCGGGAAAGATCCGAGTTTCAGACTACGTTTACCTACGTTTGAACTTAATCCACATCTCAAAAACCCGACCTTTCACTCGCAGCCATCTACGGCTGCTGACGTCTTTGGGCCTGTAAAAAATTGCACTATTTACAGACAGCATAGCCCCTATTGTTACTAATTCCTCGGAACATTTATATCTATAAAAAATATATTTATATAATCAGTATTGTGGTTATTTTGTTGAACTATTTATGGTTTTTAATCCAAATTTTAAGTATTTTTATAATTAGGCTTAAGTTCATCAAATTTAATTTTCATTAAATTATTTTTATGAAGAAAGGAATTTTACAACACGAAAATAAGTTAAAATTGTTATTGATAATTTTTCATTATTGACGTGGCTGGGGCTCGAACCCCGGCCGGCAGGTTACCATGACATGTTTCGGTCGCAACCACTCGATCTCCTCAGATGGATTTGCCGTCTTACACTCGCAGCCATCGACGACTGCTGACGTCAATAGTCAAACATCAATCCTTAAACCAAATTGTATTTTAACCTTTGGTAGATCGAAATTTGCTTTTCTGAATAATTATCCATTTTTAATTGATTTTACGTGTTTTTTCCTTACTTCTGCTTTCTCATATTTTTCCTTTCTTCATAAAAATAATTTAATGAAAATTAAATTTGATGAACTTAAGCCTAATTATAAAAATACTTAAAATTTGGATTAAAAACCATAAATAGTTCAACAAAATAGCCACAATACTGATTATTGTTAAAGCTAAGGCACGAGCTCTATGTGTTCATTTGTCCTTCAAGTTGTGCTAAAAAAAAGTCAACAAAAAAGAACGACAAAAATGAAAAAACAAACAAAAAATGTACTTTCGACTTCAAGAAGAATTCTTGACAAAAGTACGAGAAAGCAGAAGTAAGGAAAAAACACGTAAAATCAATTAAAAATGAATAATTATTCAGAAAAGCAAATTTCGATCTACCAAAAGTTAAAATACAATTTGGTTTAAGGATTGATGTTTGACTATTGACGTCAGCAGTCGTCGATGGCTGCGAGTGTAAGACGGCAAATCCATCTGAGGAGATCGAGTGGTTGCGACCGAAACATGTCATGGTAACCTGCCGGCCGGGGTTCGAGCCCCAGCCACGTCAATAATGAAAAATTATCAATAACAATTTTAACTAATTTTCGTGTTGTAAAATTCCTTTCTTCATAAAAATAATTTAATGAAAATTAAATTTGATGAACTTAAGCCTAATTATAAAAATACTTAAAATTTGGATTAAAAACCATAAATAGTTCAACAAAATAACCACAATACTGATTATATAAATATATTTTTTACAGATATAAATGTTCCGAGGAATTAGTAACAATAGGGGCTATGCTGTCTGTAAATAGTGCAATTTTTTACAGGCCCAAAGATAAAATAATACACGCCGATACTGCACGAAAAAATTTCAACCACATCCATGGCGATCACTTGTCCCTTATGCAGGTGTACAACCAATGGGCAGAAACTGATTATAGTACGCAGTGGTGTTATGAGAATTTTATACAATATCGCTCAATGAAACGTGCACGAGATGTCCGCGAACAGCTAGTGGGTCTTATGCAGAGAGTAGAAATTGATATGGTCTCTTGCTTGCCGGAAACAATTAATATTCGAAAATCCATAACAGCTGGATATTTTTATCATGTTGCAAGACTATCAAAGGGTGGAAATTACAAAACAATTAAACATAATCAGACTGTGATGATACATCCGAATTCATCATTATTTGAAGAATTACCACGATGGGTTCTGTATCATGAATTGGTATTTACAACCAAAGAATATATGAGACAGGTAATAGAAATCGAAAGCAAGTGGTTATTAGAAGTAGCTCCACATTATTATAAGGCGAAGGAACTAGAAGATTCAACTAATAAGAAGATGCCTAAGGTACAGGGTAGAGCTACAATGACTGAATAATTTTTTTATTACAGCATTTGTGCTTTAAAATTTACAATATTTTTTTTTTTTTTTTGTAAATAAATATGTACAAACATTTAGGCAATTCACAAAGTGTTCTATTGTGTTGTATTGGTTGTTTTTTGCTTTAATTGTTTGAAAGTCACATTTTTAAAATTAAAGCAAATATATTTTGGTAAATAACTCAAATTTTTTTTGTTGTAATCTTATTTTTACTGCTTTTAAAACTCACCTTTTTTCAAATCAATAATTATAATATAAAATTCAATTAATATTTATTCATCATCATCATATATATTAAAAGGCAAGTTGATTTCTTTTGCTCCCTTTTACGACTATACTATTCATTGCATTTTAACAAATGATACATCATTTGAAAGATATTATTTAGTAGAAGAGGACAAAGTAGATTTTATTAAAATCGGTTTAACATTTAAGGAGTAATAGCCCTGCAAATAAAATTGGACCACCTGATCCATTTTGCTAAAATGGACTACTCCATGGACTGGTCCGATGTCATGCAAGCATGGACCATGTCATTGTTAAAAAGTGTTCAAAACTAATCCTCTTGAGTATACCATGGAGTAGTTTTAAAACTACTCCTTAGTGGTCCAAAGGTGGGTTATTTGGTCCTCTCCTAGGACATCGTAATGTTAAATAGACCGGGTTTTTTCCATTCGTTTGGGTTAGTTTTGGACTAGTCCTGGTCCCTGGTGGACTACTCTTTACACGCGTGTTTGGACTGGTCCTATTTTTTGCAGGGAGGCGTTAGAAAGTGTTACTAATACTAATAATGTAAACAAACACAACAGAAACACAGTTACATATATGCCCAGTTGGCCACGTCTTTAAGACATCCTCGAAGACGGAAGCACGACAATGTTAATTTCTGCACGACATGTGAGGGACAGCGGGAACAAATCGTCAACGACATTTTCGAACAAGTGTCGCGAAAATCGTGCACGACACAAAGAAAGACAATGTCGCCTACTTTATCATTAACGACTACCTGCATGACAATGTCGTCTATTTCGACGTCCACGACAAAAATTATTATATGGTTATCTAATTCAGACAGTTTTTTAGTATAGTTGGAATTTTAATTTATGTTATATGTTTTATATTCGACTCCTATAAGCAATCCTAAAGTTGACAGTAAAGTACTAACTGCATGTTATCCATTTTCCCGCCCGCGAATAATTTCATCATTTTTGGTTTTACTGTTTAGAACTAATTTGTAAGTTTTTTATAGGTATTTAAATCAACAATTAAAAAAAAGAATGTGAGAATTTTAAGAAAACCAAGCAACTGAGTGAATAGCATTCAAGAAAACTTTGTCGTCAGTAGCTTTTATACAAGACAATTTATAAGACAGTGTCGCTCATACTGTCCCACATAGAGTTTAATAGAGGACAACTTTTTATTTTTTTATTTTTTATTATTAACTTATAAGAAAAAGTCGCTCATACTATCCCATATAAAGCTAAATAGAAGACAACTTACAAGACAACATCACTCAAACTGTCTTGCACGTTTTCCTGTAAATTGTCTTCTAGAAAACCTAAACAACGGGGCACAAGTCGTGCATACATCATTGACGACGATGTCGTCAACGGCAATCTTTCCAACTGGGTGCTTTTTTTGTGTAAACATAGTAAAAAGAATAACAACATTCGATTTCTCTCCTATGCTTTTACCCTGCAAATAATAGGACCAGTCCAAACACGCGTGTAAAGAGTAGTCCACAAGGGACCAGGACTAGTCCAAAACTAACACAAACGTATGGAAAAAACCTGGTCTATTTAATATTACGATGTCCTAAGAGAGGACC
Organism: Pollenia angustigena; assembly: GCA_930367215.1. Taxonomy (NCBI): domain Eukaryota; kingdom Metazoa; phylum Arthropoda; class Insecta; order Diptera; family Polleniidae; genus Pollenia; species Pollenia angustigena. The sequence continues at coordinate 30,829,532 of OV884057.1, forward strand.
ATATAACCCACCTTTGGACCACTTAGGAGTAGTTTTAAAACTACTCCATGGTATACTCAAGATGACGATTAAAATGTAAAATAAGACCAGGGATGTCAGCGCCATACACAATTGTGTAAATTAATTCGCATGTACGCTTACGCTCTTTTATTTTGCGAGCGTAAAATATAATTGTTTACTGAGAAACACTCTCATTCAGCGGGAATTATCGCAAATATCGCAAGGCCTGTTTTGAGGCCTCTAAACAGAAATAATTTAAATATTTATGTATATAAATAAATATGCAATAACTGTATGTAGGTATGTATGTACACCTTTTTTTGTTTTATTATCTTTTTTATTTTGTTTTTTATCCAGATAGGGAAAATATTATTGAGTTCTGGAAAAATTTAGACGGGGCGCTATATCCTATATTTAAAAAAAAAATCCTTCAAATGTTTGTCGCTTTTTTCCTCAACATATCTTTGCGAACAAATATTTTCCGATTTGAAATACATTTGCTTTAAACAACGCAATAAATCAACATCCGCAAACCTAAATAATGTTTTGTTGTTACGAAAATCTTCACTTTTTATAATGGTGGTAAATACTTACAGAATATTTTTAAACTTAATGGGGTTATTATTTGCATTAGTATGATCAAATGAATTTTCATTGTTGGAATTCGCGAAGGTATGTTGAGCAAAAAACGAAAAATATTGGAAAGAATTGTATTAGGTTGTAAAAAAAACTTCAAATATTGTCAACTGCTCAATTTTTCCAAAAAATAAGCAAAGTTTTTGAGGTTCTAAATTAAATTTATTTAAATAATGACTGATTGTGTATGTCCATAACTCAACATTTTTCGATAATTGTATTATTATTAATTGCTTTTAAGTCTTCATAGTAATAAATATAAGTTAACTTTAAATGGTCTGATGAAAAAGGAATGAAAAGCATGTAGGTACATACTATGTTTCCTCACATAATGCTGGCCCTGGTGTTTGCATTGCCCTTTCATGAAAATGTTTCCTAGTGTAAGTTTCAGTACCTTCGAACATAAATTACCCTTAGAAGTCGTTAATAAGGCCTCGCAATAGGCCTCGCAACCGCACATTTCGCCCGCTGGGCATGTAAAAGATAAGAGTAATCTCACCAACACAACCATAATTGACATCACTGTTTTAAAACAATTTGGTGGCGTTTTGCGATTTTTTTTATAATACGTTTTGGCGTTACTTTAAAGTAATAAGTGCTTGCTGTTAATTAGTTAAGACTTGATTTAAGTAAAGTATTTATTGACTAAATTTATAATTGCATGAAATAAAATAATTTTATATTAAAAGTGACAAAGTTTTATACTGATTTACAAAAATCTAAAATTCTTAAAAAATGCCTCGAGCGGTGGTAACAAGACGAATGGGGAAGATAGGCTTTGAAGAGAACATTCCACAATATTACCGAATATGTAATGCAGTCCTCAACAAATCGAATGATGATACTGATATATTAGATGTTTCTTTTAAGTGTGGCTTAAACTCAATCACACTAAATTTTCGAAATTTTTACTACATTAAAATCTATTTTCGGGAGTGGACCAATTTCGGCAAAAGTGCACTTTACGGGGCGCACGAAAAAAAAATATGCTACCCGATTCAGAATAAAAAAAGAAAAAAACATAATTAAAATTTAAGGGGGCTGAGGCCCGTGGGCCCAAAAAACCGCCCCGCCCACTTAGTGGAATGTGTGGGTACTCAAATTAAATGTAATTGTACAAGAAAACGAAAATAATAAAATGTAGGGCGGGCGGGACTTTTGGAGCCCTCTAGGTAAAAAAAGTGCCCTCATCCACTCACATCTATGTGTAGATACTCAAATTAAAGGTAGTTTGCTCACGATTGTAAATATTTTGTATTTTTTAATGTTTAATGTTCGATTTAAAAAAAAAAAAAAATTTTATTTTTTTTTTTTGTAACTAATAGCCTATTTCCGATGTGCTAAAGAATTCTTTTCGGCGTAGCCGGCCTTCGGCCGGGCGCATGGATTTTCTCCTCTATGGAATAAAAAAACCGGCTTCGCTAACTAAAGCTGTTCTACATAGCCGGCCTTCGGCCGTGCGCAAGGATTTTCTGCTCTATGGTATAACAAAGACCGGCTTCGCTAACTAAAGCTTCTCTGCATAGCCGGCCTTCGGCCGGGCGCAAGGATTTTCTCCTCTATGGTATAACAAATACCGGCTTCGCTAACTAAAGCTTCTCTGCATACCCGCCTTCGGCCGGGCGCAAGGATTTTCTCCTCTATGGTATAACAAACACCGGCTTCGCTAACTAAAGCTTTTCTACACCTAAAAGATACTTAAATTAACCTAGAGAATTTGAGTACCCACACATATCACAAAGTGGGTGGGGCAGTTTTTTGGGTCCAGAGAGCACCACGGGCCTCAGCCCCCTTAAATTTTAATTGTGGTTTTTTTCTTTTTTTATTCTGAATCGGGTAGCATATTTTTTTTATTTTTTTTTCGTACGCCCTGTAAAGTGCACTTCAGCCCCAATTTCAAGAAAATCTGGTAAGATGAATAGAGTTGCAATACAATAAATTTTGGTCGAATTCAATATAAATACCAACATTATTAGATGGTACAAAACTTTAAACCGGAGAGAATATTGTATGAGGGTTATGTGGAATTATGGTCCGATTCTCCCTATTTGCAATAGGAACAATTTTGTATTCAGTACTAACGCAAAACACCCTGTCCAACATTGGTGGTGTGGGTACAAAAACAACAACTCTGCCAAAAAGAAACCTAAATACATATGTATGTATTTACAATGATACGATTGAACTGATGTGTGTATAAAATAAAACTATTGATCATGGGAATCACGAATTAAAGAGTTTAGGATTCATGTAAAAGTTTTTTATGCCCAATATTTTGCAATTATCTACATCTTTATGAGATTTTTTTGCCTTAAAGTGATTTTAGGGAGGGTGTTCATATGGGACCAATGGTGTAAATGGATGTACAACATGAAGTCCACATAGTAGCTGTTACAAAAGCTATCGCTGCCAAATTTGATATAAATACCAACATTTCTAAGGAAGTATATTCCAGAAAGACTTTTGTATGAGGGGTATGTGTAATTTTGGACCAATTCATACAATTTATAATAAGCACCATTTTTGTTCAGCATAAACACATAATATACCCAGCCAGCAAAATACTTCGACATTGTCGGAATCAGACATTTCGTGCAAATGTCTGACTTCATTCTTAGAGATTTCGTTCAGATTTGTCAGACATTGAATATTCTTACTGTCTGGCCGATTTCTGATCGATTTCGCATGGATATATCGGGGGGAATTTATGTACAGATATGTCCAATAGAATTCCGACGGAATTCATTCAGATTTGTCTAAAGAAACTTATTATTTTTTTTTTAAATAATGACAATTGTCATTCAGTTGGAAATAATTTTAATTTTATTTGTTCAAGATAAAAAGCATAAAAAAGGTACGTACGTGTAAAATTTATAATTATGTACACATTTTGCAATAAAATTATTTCTTTCAGCTATCAGTTCGAAAGCAAAAAAATCTCGGCTAACACATCAGAAATGCCGACAAAAAACCAAAATTTCCCACGACATGTCTGTCAGAATTCGTGTCAACCACTTCATACGTTTTTGGGTCAGAAATCTGACAGAATTCGTATACGATTCCGACTTTTTTGCCGACGTTTCTCTCAGATATCTGAACGACGTCGGATTATTTTGCTGGCTGGGTACATTCTACCTTTAGTAGTGTGGGTAGAAAAACAAATTTTCTAAAAAGAAAATTAAAAATTATTTCAATCATTCTGTTTTAATACCCACACTACCATATATAGAGAGGACCCAGCCAGCAAAATAATCCGACGTCGTTCAGATATCTGAGAGAAACGTCGGCATTATATCGATATAATGCGATTGTACTGAAGTATGTGTACTAATCAATTAAGTCCGCTTGGCTGGCTGGTATACACTAAGCAAAGTCAGTATTCCTAGATTGCAGTCGATTGTGTCGACTGCTGGCCCATACTAGTATATTATTATTATGATTTTGTTTAGAGTTAACACAAATAAAAAGCATTTTACTTTTATTATCAATATAAATCAATTTAATGTAATACAATTATAAATATTACAATGAAAGAATAAATAAATAAATTAAAAACAATAATAAAAAAATGCCCGAAAAACACAGATCATAACATTTTATTACAATGTACTTATTACAATATTTCAAATTGAAATCAATAAATAAGCAATGATTTTGTTTTATTTTTTAGATAAATTTTAACTAATACACAGATCGGTGCTAATTTTTTTTTTTTTTTTTTTTTTTGTTTAATAGTTTAACAATGTTTTATTAAGTTTAATTGGTTAGTATTAAATTTATTTATACATACTTATATGCAATACTTCAATATAAATAATAATAGTTAATTTTTTTAATTCTACTAGGGAGAAAGAAAACAACACAAATGTTTGTATAAAAATATATGTATGTTATTAAAAATAGTTGTTTTTGCAATTATAGATTAATGCTATTTAAAAGGATTAAATAATAACACTTAAATATTAAAGTTATTAAGACACATAGAATAGAGTTAGGAGATAATGTACTATATAAAATATATGCATTTTTTATTTAAACTAATATATTTTTATAAATTTATTAATATTGGGCACATTCCTAAGACGTAACTGTTGCGCAACCGTTGGGAGTTTTCTTGTGAATCTGCCCATTAATTTTAATATATCGAAAATTTGCTGCAACGTCGTCATAATTTAAAAATATTAATTTTACAGAAAACGACTTTAAAGTCCAAAATTTACACACAACATAATGGAAAAAGAAAATTTTATTCCTCTCTTAAGAGTTGAGTTTACAATATCTTTATATTTATGAAATTATAACCACTTCATAAAATACCTGGGAGGCTACTCTCTATTGCGATGCGAATGCAATTTCGATACAAAAGCTTAATGCCAATTTGGTACTCTCTATCGCTTTCGAAAAATTTTTTGAAAATTAAGCTACACTGGAAATACAAATTAAAGATGGCGCAGATTGACGGTAATAAAATGTCAAAATATGTAAAATAAATTGAAATTCGAAAATATAAATTAAATAAATATGTTGTGAACAATCATTTTATTTCCATTTTCTTTTGCATCGAAATAGATTCATTATGCGCCCCATACACGGTTCAATTCAGTTGTTAACTGAGTCTTTCAACTTAGTTGACAACTTCATCAACTGAATTGAAAGATTTTAAATTTATTTTAAAATTTAATGAAATAAAAGACAATTTTTAAAAAATTTGACTACAATAATTAATTTTGACAGCTAATCAAGAGACTTGAGCACACACAGTACAATCGAATTGAAAGACTTAGTAGTCAACTTGAAAAAAAATCAAAATCTTTTGATTTTTCTTCAACCAACTCGACAACCGTCAAACTAATCAACTGACAAGGCCATACACGCTTTGATTTGGACAACAACCGACTCAGTTGACAATTGAATTGAATCGTGTATGGTCTGCTTTAGTAATATTAAGTCAAAATTTTGTTGCAGCAAAAGTTCAATATATTTCTTTCAGAATAATAATATTCTGAGATTAACAAAATTTTAAAAGTAGATTAAAGAACACAGATTGTGTGTAACTTTTATCTATGTATGTATGTATTAAAAAAACGACATACTGAACAACCTAAACAAAAGCGGCAAGCGTTTTTTTTAAAATGAAAATTTTATTTAAATACAATTTTAATAAAGCAAACCGACATAGCGATCTGTCAAATAAGATTTATCAGCCGGGTGGTTTCTAATTCGCATTCTAATGGTTTGTTTCGTATAAATTGTATGCAAAAAAAGTTTTGACATACAAAAAACGCTTCCGCTCTTATTTAGGTAGATCACATAGTCGTTTCCGACAACGACAACCGTAATAAGGCTGACTTGTATTACATTCACCCTAATGGTCGTTGGCGAATTTAAAATCCGCCTGCGACTGTTTGGTAATAGATTAAAGGGAACGTGAACTTATTTCCTTTTACCAAACAGTCGTAGGCGTATTTTAAATTCGCCAACCACGATAAGAGTGATTATTTCAAGTAAATTTTTTTAAATAATTTTACTGGGAAATCAATCAGGAAATCGATATTTTATTTTTGATTTCATAAACATTGGTGTACATAAATATTAGTATAGAAAATAAATTATTTAAGTATTAACAACATGTTTGTTAAAAGTTGAGCTTATAAGAGAAACGACCAAAAAAGAAACTCTTTCAAAACAAAAGATTATCTCTCAAAATTTCGTAAGTGTTAAGAAGTTACAATAAAAAAGTATGTAAATAGATTTCTTACTAACTAAATTATAGAGTTAAGTTTTTTGACAGCTGAGTTAGGTTTTTTCTGTCTCTTTCCGTTCTATTCGTTTTTCTATGTTTGAGATTAAATTAGTAAGTAGTTGTTAAGATATTTTTGGGTTTAAAAAACTGCATTCGAAACCAAAAACTGTCGAACAAAAAACGAAAATTTCTGTACAACTTTTCGCTTTTTGAGTTGATTTGACAGCAACTGATTACATTTAAGAAATCAGAAGTAAACGCAACAGTTTTTCTATGGCCAGTGACAAATTAGGAAGTGAAAGAAATGGCAGTTTTTCTTCTTTGACTGCAGTTTTTTAAACGCTGTTTTAAATATTTTAGCTCAGAACATCTTAGTATAAGAGATGCGTTATTATTTTTTTTTTTTAAATTAAACAGTATATAAATGTATAATTTTTGTTCTTTGTTTATATATTCCCGAAAAAATCGAAAATAATTTGCACTTTTTTAAAACTTAAAAACTAATGAAAACATAAATTAAACAACACTTAAGTTTTTCATGTTTATATTTCCATTTGGCCTTTAACAAATATAAATAAAGGCGGCACGAAATAACTAATAATGAAATAACACCCCAAAAGTTTAAACAGACAACAATAACAACTATTTTTGGGAGATTATGTCATTTTGTTTGGGGAGTTATTTCATTTTTTTTTTAATTGGGGATTAAGTCATATGAATAATCCCCGAAAAAATCTTTATGAAATAAAGCACCAATAGATTTTTTTGGGTATTATTTAATTTTCAAATTTATAATGAAAACGTTTTTGGGCGCAAGGATTTGGTATACAAAACACCGGCTTCGTTAAGTAAAGCTGCTCTGCATAGCCGGCCTTCGGCCGGGCATAACGGTTTTCTCCTCTATGGTATAACAAAGAACGGCTTCGCTTACTAAAGTTTCTCTGCGTATATTATAGAGGAGAATATCTATCCGGCTATGAAAAGCTTATGTTAGCGATGCCGGTGTTTGTTATACCATAGAGGAGAAAGTCCTTGGGCCCGGCCGAAGGTGGGCTATGCAGAAAAGCTTTAGTTGGCGATGCTGGTGGTTGGTATATTATAGAGGAGAAAATCCCTGCACTCGGCTGAAGTCCCAACCATGATATCTATCGCGCGATTCTTTAAAGCAAAACTCTTAAACTAATTGTATTATACATACTGGGCTCTTATTTCATTTAGTATGTTTGGTGCGTTATTTCATTTCGTTGGGGGTTTATTTCATTTTCAAAATTGGGGCTTAATTGCATATGAAATAAGACCCCACACTTTGGGGGGTTATTTCATTATTTTTGGGGGGGTTATTTCATGCCGCCTTAAATAATTATGTACTTAAAAAAAATAAAAATTTAAATAAATTTTATATAGTGCTTCTTTGGCATTTAAAATATTTTGAATTTTTCGTTTAACATTAGTATGTATGACTATTTTTTGTTTCGTTTTCTTTATGTAATAAATTAAATTTAATGTTTTCTTTTTTTTTTAATTATTATTTTGTTGATGTTGTTATATAAAAAGATATATTGTGGGTAACTTATAAAACTGTTTCACAGTGTTGCACAAGACAAAAATTTAATATAAGATTTCATTTTAAAGTGGTGACAATAAAGGATAATAATGATTATCATTTAAATAAAAACCATTTAAATAATTTATATATGTTTAAATATCGGTTTGTCTTTAATATATTAAAAAAAGTGGAAATTAGCAAAAAAAAAAAAAAAAAAAAAAAAAAAAAAAAAAAATTAATAAATAAAGAAAAGTTAACAGTATTAACTATCTTGAAAAAAGTATTTTTATACATCTAGCTATTCTCACTAAAGTGGGGTACATAGAAAAAGTCTATGTTTGGAACTCAAAATAATAGCCTTTAGTTTAATTTAAGAATTTTCATTTAAAATTCTTAATTTTATATGAATTATATAAACTAAATTAGCTCATTTTAATTCAGGACGACATAAAATAATTAATAAGGGTATTCACGTCACAAGTTGCACTCTTGCAAAAAAGCAAAAATATAACAACAATCACACAGACAATTAGTTGAGCGTAAATAATTGTCTTTGTGGTTGTTTTTTTTTTGCACTTTTGCTTTTTTGCAAGGGTGCAACTTGTGACGTGAATATCCCCAATATAAAGTATATATTCTAAGTAGTTTTATGAGATCTCTCCCACTTATAGTCAGAGTAACTGCACATACGTATCTTATGTATTTGTTGTGCCAACCCAACTAGCATTTTTAATCGTCTAGGAGTCTCCTGGGAATCTCACAAAGAGTATTTTTGATCATCGACGAGCTAATTTTTTAATTGAAGACGATTCCTAGCACGGGAGAAACTGTTAAACGTGCTGATTCGTATGAGAGATTCCATAACGCAGCGAAAGACGCTTGTAAAAATCATAAAGGGAATCGTTTATGATGTTTGTATAGATTATCGAACGAGTCTTTCAAAAAACATGCCAAGAGTCGTATGTAGGGATTATTTTACAATTCGTGATATGCTTAGCCGTATAACTGAACTACCTAAAGAAGGACATCAAGCGTATTTTACATGCCAAAACTTCTAATTTTTATACAATTTATATAAAACAAACCTTAAGGTCACGAAATCAGCACCATCCAGTCGGAAAATCCTTTTTTACAGATCCTTGGGTCGGTCTGTTTTATTAAAATTGTATTGACAATAGAATTTTCATATTTCAAAAACGCTCTTATTTAGGTAGCTCTGTAATCGTTATATGACTCTTACAGAGAGTCGCAAAAGGTTCACTCCAAGATTAAAAGACGAGCGTTTCAAAAAATTTATAAAAAAAGTAATAAATAAAAAAAAAAAATGTTCTTGTTACTCGTCAGAAGATCCTTTTGGGAGTTGTATATTAAACATAATCGTCAGACAAACAGCCTATGCTAGCTGGGAAGTTTTAAATTTATCGAAACTAACACTGGGAAAGTGAAATGTAAAAAAATATTTCACTAAAAGAATGTATTGATATTTTCTTCTAATTTTAATGTGTTATTTTTTTCAAATAAAAATTTTAATTATTAATCTCGTTTTAAGGTTATGATTTCAGAAACATTAATAATGTTTAAGTGAAGTAAGCATTTTGATTTTTTCAAAGTTTTCATATAACGCCATTGCTTAATACATACATATGTATGTATTAATATTTGTTAAACACTTGTATATCAGAATGTCGGCTAAATTAAAATTGAATTTTTAATTTCGAACGTTTATGTTCGCATAGAACTTAATATGGAATATTTTTACAAAACCGAGTGTTTTTCAGAGTGTTGTCGGAATCTAAATACAATTTTAGACAGAGAAAGTTTTAAATTATCCAAAGCAAAATGAACTGTGCATATGGTTTAAATTGTATATAACTTTTTTATTAATGCAATTTTTTTTTTTAAGCTTTGAAAAATGATAACTTTTGAGTTTTTCTCTCATTCGAAAGAGCGCTTTTTTACCATTTTTTTTTATAACCTTATGAAAAACTTCGGATGTAATGGTCATGATTTCATTTCGAATGTTGGTTTTAAGTTGGATGAACGTGCGTTTGCCGAATATACTAACTATGCTTGACGAGTGATTTTCATGAATGTATTGGCGTTACTCTTCAAGCACCCACACACTTTAAACGTGATTTCAAACCGAACAGACGCTAAAAGTGTCGGATGAAAAGAAAAATATGTTTTGGAGGAAAAAAAATGTTATTTAATAATTTTCTCCTTCTTTTCTTCAATTTTTTTTTATTTATTAAAAAGCAACACAGTTAAAGTGACAACAACAGGAGCAAAAAATATTAAAATATAGCTAAAAAGTGTTTAATTGTGATTACATACTTTAAACTGTGTTGCTTTTTAATAAATAAAAAAATTGAAGAAAAGAAGGAGAAAATTATTAAATAACATTTTTTTCCTCCAAAACATATTTTTCTTTTCATCCTACATTTTTAGCGTCTGTTCGGGTTGAAATCACGTTTAAAGTGTGTGGGTACTTGAAGAGTAACGCCAATACATTCATCAAAATCACTCGTCAAGCATGCTAAATATCTAAATTTTTTGATTTTCCATCAAGCATCGTCGGTGTCACACATACAATCTCATTTTCACTAATACACCCTTAATGCTGGATGGGAATTTGACCAGTGTATTTGGGCCTTTAAAGTAAATTGCTTTCAACTTGCGTGCAGCCTACGTCGCAGCTGCCAATTTTTGTATATTTTGACAAACAGTATATGTAAAAGACTATCAAAAAATCTTGACCGTGTGGCTGCAATGTAACAGAGATTGAAAAACCAATGTCATTTTCAAAATAATATGGGTGCTATGTAGCTCAAATCCTACCGTTATGATTGTTGACGTAGCAATTTAATATAAAATAAAGGTTGGCTTAAATATTCCACTTGTAAGTAAAATAAAGTTAAGGCGAAAGAACACAAAAATATTAAGATCCAAAAATAGTTTATAATATGGGCATTTCCTGGGGTAACGAATGTACGTTCGTACGCTTTTGATGTACAAATAATATAGAAAACAAAACTTTTCCTAGCATTTTTTTTTGCGATTCGATAGCATTTGGGTAGCTCTATGTTTAGTACAAAAAATGGATTTCATCGAGTTTAAGTTTTCATAATAAGAGTTATAAACGTGTGGTCACGAATGTACAAAAAATAGAAGTCAACTTCGGCTGATAGTAGTGAAATGTAAAAATCTGCGTAATGAAACGGAATTTTCAAAAGTGATTAATTTATTTTAAAAGTGTATTAGTGTAGGTCTCCATCCAGTATTTACAAAATAAAATATCTCTCTTGGTTTTTATTTAATTGGCTTATTTACCGGTCGCGAACGTACGATTTTTCCATATGTTTTTTTAATATTATCACCATGCATTTCACCATAAATGTCTTCAAATTTCCTTAACAAAAAAACTTAATACTCCTTTTACAATTAATTGTAATGGAGAGATTTTGAAGAAAGAGTGTTAACATAACATATTTTTTGCATGTAAAATAAGTATATAAAAATGTCTTTAGAAGTAGAAAATACAGAAAATTATAAAATTTTCCAGTTTCCAGCCCAATTTCCTCAAGTAAAACAGCTCAGATATGCAAGGAAACCATTCTTTTATAAGAACATTCACTTTTTTTCTAATAAAAAACAATTAAGGACGATGATAATCAACATTTTATTTTTTCATCCTGGTAGACCATTCTGGGGAAATGCCCATATATTAGTTGGATAACTATACAGAAATCGGCAACACTGGTTTTTCATAGAAACTTTTTATGCGAACGATAATGGTCGAAATTAAAAGTAGGCAATTAAATACGAAACTATTATTTTATATTAAAATTTAATTTGTGCCTGTGTTCTTACCAATGTGGTAACTTTTTATTTGGAAAAACAAAGATCTGTCGAAGACTTGCAATTCTATGAAAACTAGAATAATTCCGTCATTTGTTGTTATAGTAACCGAACGAATTTTACGTAAAACAAGTAAGAGTGATATATTTTAGATGTGCCGAATCATTGATACCCTCCACCAACAGATAGGATATTTCATGAGGTGGCTTTATATCGGACCTGTGGTAAATTATGAAAACCGATCTTCACGAACGTTGACAGTGTGATTATTAGTCATATAAAACTGTGGAAGGCCAAAATTTGTTACAAAAGCATAATTAATTGCGGTTTTACGCGTACTAAACGATTTTTTAGAATTTTTAGAATGTAATTCCATCTCATATAAAACTGCGGCAGACCAAAATTTATTACAATATCATTATTTGTAATGGTTTTAGTCGTGCTAAAGTGATTTTCGAGTGTGGGCTTTATATGGGGTCTATGATAAATTTTGGACCGATCTTCACGAAATTTGACAATGTGATTTCTATTCTTATAAAACTTTAACAGTCTAAAATTTATTACAATAGCATCATTACTCGTTACAGTATTAGGCGTACTAAAGTGTTTTTCGATAGTGGGCTTTATATGGGTCCTATGGTAAATTATAGGCCGATCGTCACGAAATTTTGTGGTACTATTTTTAGTAATTTAAAACAAATTTGTGGAAAATGAATTCCGCCTCTATTTATGCTAGTTTTTGTAACAAAATTATTAATTTTTTAGGATGATTGTTCCACATTTTGATTCTTTTATTTTATCCTACTGACCCGATGTTGTTGGATTTCAATCCCAAATTGGACAAAACATCTCGAGTCAAATTTAAAAAGTTGAAAAATTTTTTGTTAATTTTCATTCAAAAAACATTTTTTTAAGTTTTTAAAATTTTGTATTATAAACGAAATTTTTCTTTATTTTATTACTTGATAAAAATGATTTTTTTCACCGATTTTTTTTTAAAATTTTTTGCTATCTTATCTCGACTTAAGATGTTTTGTCAAATTGCCAAAGATATACAGGGGTTGCTGGAAATCGAAAACGTAGAACGCAAGAATTTGGAAGTTGTTTTTAATACACTTTTATTCTAATTTTTGTAAGAAAATTTTATTAAATAGAGAAATATTTTTATAATTTTTGTCATAAAATTCTTTTATTACAGAAATCTTATTAAAAAATGGCTTTTAAAATTCTTGCGTTTTACGTTTTCGATTTCCAGCACACCCCTGATAGTTTAAATAGATTCACTTTGAATTTACACATTAAAATAATTTAGTTTGCAATAACTAACTGTATTTCGTTTTTATTTCACTGCGATTTTTGCTGATAAACAGAAGTTTGAATAAAATTGGAGCATAATTTTTTATTTTTTTTTTATTTTTAAGTAACTGGCCGGTTAAGCTTAATAACGTAAAATAAATATTCAAATACAAAAGATGCGTATTGCATTAAACTTAATGTTAATTCAAATAACCTCAAAACCTCGAAATCTAATTTTAGAGATACATATGTATTATTAATTCTGTTTTTATAAATAGAAAGGAAACATTTTAAACCGATGTTCTGACAATCTCACGATTTGAAATCGTAAAACGCCAGTTTTAGCTTATGTTGTTCTGAAACTCGTGTGTGTTGTTTGTGATCTGCTATAGTTTGGCTGGAGTTCCTAAACATCATAATACTTTGCAGTCTAAGTCAAAAAAGTATCATAGAGTTTAACTGTATCTAGTTTGATTATTGTGTACGCATCGATATTGTTTTTAGTGAACTTTGGTACAGATAACATTGTAAAATTTTTCACGGTTGCTTGGTAGAAAGCACTTAAAAAAGCGAGTTGCTTTGCAACTGATGTTTTGGAACTCACCCTTTCTTTAATAAAAGTATTCTAGTTCCCTTGAGCATACTTTTGCAATTTGAAATCACCAAATTTCTTGCGACTGCGATTTACAGAACTCCTTTTATGCGAATTCAAGTCAGAATCACAAATATTATGCGTTTTGCGATTTTCAGAACATGCCAGTATATACAGTAAAAAAAATAAGTTCACAGTGGGTCGTTTTTTAAATTTTTAATAAGAAAAAAAAAATGCCGTTATTAGTTTTATTAAGGAGGAAATGTTATCTTTACACTGCACTGAATTTTTTTAAATTTTGAAAATATCTGTGAAAATGTAGGGTGAAGTGTTTAAGGAAATCTGGAGTTTATGTGCAATTCATATTTTAACACTATATAAATAAGTCAAAATAATAAACAACTCTCATATATATGTATATAATATATGTTTATATAAATACATAAGTAGTAATATTATTATTATAAGTAGTAATATTGCAATGGGCGCTAAAAACCACCCATAGGTAGTCTTTCCAATCTTTGCCAACCCTTTGAAAACTTTGTTTCTCGAGGTCCTTTAATAAAAGGTGTTTTTAAGCCCGATAGAACTTATGAAAGGGTTAGCTGTCAAACTAACTGCCATAATACGCTTACTTCTTGACTTTTATGAACAGTATACTCTGGCAAACCATAGAGTGGTGCTTGTAAGTAAACAAAACAGCTCACTGCTTATGTGTTTTAGTTTTTTGGAACTCACCTAGACTCTAGACTATCGAAAGAAAAAATGCTTGTTCGAACAATTTATACTGTGTATACGAGTTTCGTACTCGTTCGAAATGATGGCAGAGTTGAACTTTAAAACTAATGGGAAATTTGACAATAACTATTCTTCGTAATAGAGAGTTGCTATTCAAACGATTGTTTTTGGTTTTTTTGTTGTCTAAAATACTAATGACTAGGGATGAGATTTGAATGCACTAAAAAATCGAAAATATGCGCATAAAATATGCACTAAAAACTCCAAAATATGCATTAAAAATAAAAAATATGCACTAAAAACTTGACCATTTTCAAAAAAAAAATAAAAATAAAAAACTCTACTATTATTCAAAAGTATAATATTTTTAAAATTTCATTTGAGTAACTACATAAATTAAATTTTTGTTTGCATAATAAAAATAAATACTTTTTATTGTCTGTTAAAAAGCTTTTGTACATCGAAAATGATCTCTCAACGTCAACCAAAGTTGAAGCATACTTGAAGGTTGCCAATTCGTTTGGAGAATATAAATTTTCTAATTCAGATCCCACATTTGATTCCAAATCAAAAATAGTTGAAATTCGATTTATTTTTTGAAATCCTGTATTTTTTTTTTTGCAACACGTTTTGGATTTTTTTTAATTTGTCGGGCTATTTTTCCTTCCTTGAAGCAGTGTTCGAAAATAAACAGTACATTATTTAAAGTTCGGTTCACACACCCAGGAACGATATCTATTTTTTTAGTGATTGTGTAGATATACACAACCCTTAATACCGTTCGTTACTATTTTCAAGAAAGAACCGAACATTATATAATGTTATAGAATGTTCGGTTCTTCGTTAAAAACAGAACAATTGTATTGATACTGTAGACAAACATTATATTTTAACGTTATATAATGTTTTTTTCGTGTGTGTATTTTGTTTTTGTAAACAATGTTTGTTTTTTTTACCAGCCAAAGGGACGAACATTAATGAGCCGAACCGAACACATTGAAGTTTGTGGATTTTCAACAAAAAACCCGTACGGAATTAAATGTTCACATATTTTGTTGAGTTTGATATAAACAGTAATATTTTTGTGTTCGAAAGATGACTAACAGGGAAATATACCGAACCGAACATTAAGAAGCCATATTTAGTGTTTATTTTCGAACACTGCCTTGAAGGATCTTTTGTCGAAATCTTGTATTTTAAGCAGAGCTCAAAACAATTTATTAATTGATTTAAAAAAAGTTTTTTTGAAGGTGGTTTTTTTTTGTATGTACATATACAATTTGAAAATTTTTTTAAGAACTTTTTTTTATAATATGGAAATTTAAAAAAATATATCACTCAAAAATGTTAAAATATGCAAAAATATGCATTTAAAACCAAAATATGCAGAAATATGCATTTTCACCAAAATATGCAAAAACAAATCGATGCCATTTTAACGCAAATTTAATGATTCGGAAAGATAATTGGTCGACATCGATTTTAGACTATCGACAAAAAATATGCATTTGCATGGAAATCGCATCCCTACTAATGACTGATGATAGTATGTATTTTCACTTTTCGATCCCTGCTAGCATTTGGAAGATTGTTTTTTAAAAAATCAGAGTAATGAGTCTTTTTCGAGTACTTTTGGTGATGAAAAACTTATTAATCAGCTACACGCTTAAAAACAGACTCGAAAATGACTCACGCTTATGATTCTAAAGTGTTTGATTTAAAATGCAATAACAAATCGTATTGAAACCATAAATGGATCATCTTGGCGCTTAAAATATGAGTATTTCATCCGTTATTCATAATCAAATTTTGCGCAGCTAGAAGGTTGTAAACTGTTTGATCACAAATTGATTATGCATGCGTTCGATAAGTGATTACTTTTTTTGTTATTTATGATCATATTTTGCGCAGATGGATAATTAAAAAGTGTTTGGTTTTTTTTTGTATGGCAATCTCCAACGAATCATCCAGGTGCTTAAAATGTGAGTATATAATCAAATTTTACGCAGCTAAAAGATTGAAAACTGCTTGGATATTTAAAAAGTACTTGTTAAGTTTTTACAGGAATTTTTTTGTTTTTTTGTATAGTAAATGTCTAAAAATTAAATTTTTCTTCATTCATAAAATTACCAAGAAGAGGAAAAGCTGCAACAATTTGTAAGTATATAAAATTTAAAAAAACAAGCAAACAATTAGACTAGCTCAATATTCATACTAATTTCTTATTAAAAATTTTTACATTTTCAGAAAGAATATATTTCAAAAACCGGTGGTGTAGAACCGGCCGAATGTTTGCATAGTTGGAAAAGGACCAGCACTAAGCCTAGCGCCGAGCAGTGTTTCCTTATAACAACAATTAAAAGTAGGTATATAATTACATACATATGTTATTAAAAATAAATTACAAATAGTTTTCGTTTTAGATATTTGTCATCTTTAATTTAAGAGCAAAGAAACGAATGGCATTCTACAAAAGCATTTTGTTCATGCTAAAGATAGGGTGGCAAAAAGAAAAAAAACAAATTAAATTTTTCACTTTTATTAGTATATGTATAATTTAAGTATAATTATATTTGTATTATTATTAATACTATAACTATTACTATTATTATTTTTATTATTATGTATTATTATAAGCATTATTAGAATTTTTTTTTGTTGGATTAATTTATTGTTTTTAATAAATTTAAATGTAACATATAAAAAATTTATTAACTGCCTGTTTTTAGAACGCGAGTGCAAAAGTGACTCGTTTAATTAACATTTAACATTTCAAAATTTTTGTTTGTTTTAAATGTTAATTAAACGAGTCACTTTTGTAAGAAAAAAGAACTGAAAGATGTCAAATACGATTACCAATACCACTCATAAATGACTCGAAAAACGATTGCAATCTATGTAGAAATTACTCTTAAATTAATAGAAATAGACTAATAAATGACTCGTATATGAAGCGAAATAAGACTGAAAAATGACTCGAAAAACGATCGCAAAAAACATAGAAAAGGCTCTTAAATGAATAGAAAAAAACCGATACATTTTTTTAACAAGACTCCTAAATAACAAAAAAACTACTGATTAATGACTCATAGGCGATTAGAAATATGTCTTATATATGAATCGAAAAAGACGCAGAAAAGAAGTTAAAAAAGACTGATAAATGACTAGAAAATGATCATATATACCATTAGAAAAGAATCTAAAATGACTCTAAACTAATTAAAAAAACTTATCATAAATGACTCATCAAGAAGAGTCGCGGGTAGGGTACCATTTTCTACCGACAAAAGTATCATTTATGATCAGAAAATGAGCGCATATTCTGATTTTTTAATCGCGTTGAAGAGTCAAAAAAGACTCGATTATGATTAAAAATTTTACAAAATGCTAGCTGGGATAAAGAATATTTGATGGGCGTTAGTATATTAATAATAGCAAATATTTAAACATACAATCATTTAAAGAGTTTTTGGGGTTTTTTTTTAAGTTCTTTAAAGTTTCACACAAAATAGTAGAATTAAATGCAAAAAAATTCAAGTCTTTAAAAACATTTAAATTCAACAAATTTTAAATAACAAATGGCATAACAAAAAAAAAAAATAAAATGTTATTTGTATACCATAAAGTTTGCAAGTTATTAGAAATTCTATTTTTCTTTTTTTTTAAGAAATATTGTTTTTTTTTTGTTATATTTTAGGTGGACCTGCAGAAAAATTGCGTACATAACATAATTTTAAAATCATTTGATTGCCAATAATTTTAACCTAAAAAATATGAATCTCTATAAAAATGTTGGAAATAACAAATTTCCTCCCTATAAAAGTTTTGTTGTTATAACGATTAATAAGTCCCTTGTTTAGCTGATCACATATAAAAGGAGGATAAACAAACAATTTGGCAGTAATATTTTGTATATTATTTTATCAAGCGAAACCTATTGAAATTGTTTGAAGATCTCTTTAACTTAAAAATACCTACATATAAGTAATGCCAATTGTTTTATTAATTAACTGCCTCTTCTTTAAACGCTGATTATATTTCGCTTGTAAATAAATAATTTATTGACTGTGTTTACTACATTTGAAAAGTTAAAAAATCTACCGAACATAATTTAGTTTGTATGGAATTATCTATGTACGTATGGAAATATGTATGTAATGTATACAGGTAGTAAATATATGTATGTATATTTTTGGTTTATATTAAAATCTTTGTCTTGCCCAATACTGCTTACTTTTCTAGTTACCACGAGGTTTTTGTAAGTTTGTATCATAAGAGCGTATAATAACAGATTGTGATACAGCGCCGCCTTCTTCCTGAGAGAAAGCATAACCGTGTGACAATTCGACATCGGTATCAACTCGGGTATTGGCACGTCTTATAAAAACACTACGTAACAAACGAGCTGTTTCGGTAAACGATGATCGCGTCTCGCTCACAACATCGTCGGGATCATGCTTACGTATTTCGGATTCTCGCACGGCTTCAGTAAGAGATTTAAATACGGTATTTTGTACAAGTTTAAAGAGAACATCCGCTAATAATGTAGTGACAGGTACTAATAATAGACCAAACCAAAAGACTGGAGTGGTGAATATCATTCTTTCCATGCCCAAAAAGTTAGCTGCCACCGGCAACACGGGCCAGAAGTTTGAGTATATTGCAATAAAAATAAACCATAATCCTATAGAGCCCCAAATGGAGCAATGTGTTAGCCAAGTCCATGAATTGGTAGAAAGACCAGCTTTCAAACAGACAGTAACCACAACATATGTGTAAACAAAATTACCCAGTAATAGATAATCGGATATTTTGCCGCTGGACCATAAAATTTCTGATTGTAAAGCACCCAATGGCAACCAGAATAGAATGATTGAATGCATTAAAGCATTTATAATCCATACCCAAAATACTTGTACATTGAAAAGTTTTGCACTTTGTGAAGGTTTATAGAGAAAGGGATATTTTAACATAGTTTCAGCTGAACATACCTTTTCAAAGATACCAATGGCGAAGGGTGGCAATGCTGTAAATACCACATTATACAAGCCAATAGTCCACCGTTCGAACAATATTTGTCCTGACCAGCCAGAATAAATCGCAAACCACAATTCGATAACATACAGACAGACATTTTTATAAAATGAATACAAAATAAGTTTGGTAATACGTCTATAATTCCATGCGCCATGCACCAAAAGCAAACGTTTTAAGAAACGAAATTGTCCTATGGAATAATCAGAAGCACAGGCTGCTTGTAAGCCCTCTACCCCAGATATACCCACACCGACATTGGCTTTTTGTATCATAGCTACATCGTTGGCGCCATCGCCAATAGCCAGAGTTACAGCTTTAGTACTTGAAGTGACTAGTTCAACCACTTCTGCTTTTTGAATGGGCGAAACACGGCAGCAAACTACCACACGGCAACCGGTACATAGTTCTTGAAATTCGCGTCGTAGATCACAGCTTAGAGCATACTTAAGTGTTTTTCCATCTATAATCAGAGCAACATTACAGTTTTTATTGATAGTTGTTTGCAGTTCACTAGAATGACGATGTATAACTTCCCGTGTAGTGTCCAAACTTTCTTCGTTCAAAATCATAATGTCCATTGAAGGTGAGATCAGTTTACAAGAGTGTCCAATATTAATCGCGGTTTCTTGTTTGTCTCCTGTCAAAACCCATATATAAATGCCGGCATCAAGTAAAGAAGCTATAGTTTCTGGCACACCCTCTTGCAGTTTATCCTCTATGGCGGTAGCTCCTAAAAGATGTAGATTATTTTCTATCAAATTGGCTGCCTCCTCTACTTTTCTTTCGCGTTCATTTACAGCCGTTGAAGCCTTGTGGTACGTAGCCTGCCAATCGTTGTAAACATCATCGGGTATATTTGAGACAGCACAACATAGGGTACGTAAGCCTTCTGCCGCAAATTCTTCTAGATGACTAAGTGTGACATCTCTAAACGATTGACTTTCATGGGCTAAACGTTCATAGATAACACTATCAGCACCTTTGCAATATAATTTAATATTTCCTTCTGGAGTTTTAACAATCACCGACATTCGTTTTCGTGTTGAAGTGAATTCTAAGACATTGAGAATTTCATAGCGTTCTCGATTGCCCAAGGCATTAATCTCTACATAGTGGGGAGTGCGAGTGTCAAAGACAAAACCATATTGCTTAGCTCCATCTACCAGAGCTCGTTCATCTGGACTAGCAGCGTGATAGGTAATCGAACCATCTGCATTTTTCTCTGGTATTACTGTATGGCATACCGAAAGTAAAACTAAAAATTCTTTAATGATTTTTGCACTTTGATGGTTACTCAACAAATGCTGTACCACTAAGCTCTGTTCGGGTGTATTTTCTGTCTGATACATTTGCCGGGCAATAGAACATTTCTTAAAGACCATTTCGTTGCGAGTCAAAGTGCCGGTTTTGTCTGAAAATATATATTTTACCATGCCAAGTTCTTCATTTAGATTTGAGGTACGGGCCATAGCCGGTGTATTCGATTCTACGTGATACATTTGTATGTCACAATTGATAAACTGCGCTTGTAGGAATCTCACCAACTCTAAGGTGACTTGCAGGGAGATGGGTATCAAATTGTTAAATAATATGAAAAATGTTAATAGATTGTAGCCAAAGTTTTTACTTTTAAAGTCATCCAAGCCCAAATACCAGTCCGAGATGAAGTAGTTTCTAGTCCAGATAAAATTAAAGATGGCACTAGTTAAACAGAGAACCAATAATATCATAAATAACATTAATATTTGTGTATTGGTTAGGCGATCCACTGTGGAACGCTTCAGAGGAGCCGAGGTAGAATTTTGCATAAGTTTTGTATCATGACCTGTGTAGACAACAATGCCAAATATCCATGAAGTATTGCGCAAAACAGCACCTCTTTGCAAAATTTGATCGGGACCCAAAGAAACAGTCTGCTTATCATGCTCCTTTAACACACCATTAAATTCATACAATAATCTATTAGGCAGCTCACATTCCACTGTCCCTTTTAATTCTATTAAATCTTTTGTTTCCAACAATTTGGCTGTGGCGGGTACACCTTGACGTATTTTCAAATTCGTTTCGCCATCCAAATTTGAAGTCTCTATAAAACACATAGCCTGAGGCTCACTAGATGATATTAATATCAAATCGGCAGGAAAAAATGTATTATTTGGAATCTTTACTATGTCGCCTACCGACAACTTTTCCCAACGCACTGAAGTCCAAACACCATCCTTAAGTATTTCCACGCTCCTATGATTGATTTCATTATCCGCCCGATGTCTTTTATAATCCTCTACGATTTCCTTAATGCCACTCACCGATAAAATAAATATTAGAGGCACTAAAGTTGTATAGCGTCCCGTTGGCGATACATCTGGTATTTGCTGTAGCAATGCGATAAGTAGGAAAAAACAGTTTGAATATCTGCGAAATTGCTCAAATAGGAACGATGGAAGGAAACTTATAAAACTATATTTTGCGGTTGAAATATGATTATTGCAAAATTTTTGTATTTGAGGACGATTGATAAAAATAACACGTTTTTCACCATCATCCAAGGTAGCGGAGGATGGTGTTCTAGCATCGTCGCATGGTGTTGTAAGCGGTGGTGTACGCATATGTATGCGTCTTCGTAATTCTTGCCATAAACGTTGTCCCCACCAAAAATGCACCTGACGTCGTTCATCATTTAAATTTTCGTTTCCGCTTCCGTTTGAGTTATTGTAGTTGTTTTCCATATTGACATTTCTTTAATGAGAAAGGAAAAGCATTAGAGATTATTAGATATTATTGATTTTTTTCTTTTGCTTTCTAAGAGAATAAAATATAGTGTAAAGACGACACTCGATACTTTTTTCAAATAAAATTTCAACATTTAATTTAGAAATAAAACTAAGTTCATTTTTAGCTTAATTATAGTTTGAATTCAGTTTGTGTTAAATGATATTATAAAATAATTTCTAATTTAAATTAAAAATATATTTTATAATACTTAATTAATATTAAAAAATTTTAGATTAATGAATACGTAAATACGTTCCAATAGCGAAGTTGTTGAAAAATAAAAATAGGATTGGAAATTTGAACTTAATTGATTGATAACTTAAATAAAACTAAAAAACTCAAAGCAAAACACCTTTTTTATGACATTTACTATTCGACCACAAGCTTATATCACAAACATATGTATGTACATCCTTACATATATCTATATTTACTTATTTTATAGAACCAAAAAGGACTAAATGTAATTAAATTGAAAATTCTTGTGTACTACTCTTTACAATTTGTGGAGGTTTTCATCATATACACATTTCCTTCTTGTCTAACTCCAATCATATGAGATGGTTATAGGGTTTCTATTTGGGAAAAAAATGCCGGGAATAACATTAAATGGTTTATTAATTGCGAAAAAAATCAAGGTTCTTTTTCGACCTTAGAAATATATAGCGCATCTTGCCACAATTTGCGAAGGTAAAATTTGTATTTATGTATTTTTCAAGGCAAAAGCATTTTGAAACAAGAGGCAAGCTAAACGACTTCTTCTAAACTTGAATGTCTAAAATATATTCCGAACAATAAAAACGATTTATTGAATAAAATTATCATTGATTGTCAATAATTGATTACATTTTGTACACTTTTCCATATTATTGTTTACAAAAAATTACACAGGAATTTCTTGGAATGAAAGAAAAATTTCTGGGTGCCAGGAAATGAAAAAAGTCCGACAAATTAGAAACCCTAGTTGGTTAGCAGGTATAAACATTAAAAAGTGCTAATCGTTATAAACAGTGTTTACAAAATCCTGCCAGAATAATAAATAACAACTAACTACATATATTTTTAACCATTTATTATGGTGATGAGGAATAATCACGCAAATGGACAACACCAGACAATATTTACCGAAAAGTTCTTTACTAATTAAAGGCTTCTTTCTCAACAACTTGCATACGTATTTAAAGGCACATAAAACAAATACATTTGTATTGTCAACAATAAAAAAAAACAAGAAATAAAGTATGGTCGGTCAAGCCCGACCATGTGATACACTACACAAAAGTATGTACAGATAAATTGACGAGAGTGTACCCTTATTGGGACACATGGACAACCATGGATTCGTCAAAACAAAATTACGTTTTGAGTTTAGCATGCATGCTAGCAACACAACTGGGACGAACGACAAATTATTCGAAACGAATATTCGTCACCAGAAATAGAACACATTGGTGTATATGAAAGTACACACAATCATTGCGAAGACCGAAATTCATCGGGCGTAACGAACTCTGCGATAGGTTTATTTCTATTTCTTACGCAGACGAACGACGAATAAATTGGGAAAGGGACAGCGTAGCATGATAGCAAAGTTCAATATTTATTAAAAATCGTGAAATCTGTAAAGGATTACAGGGATAATTCTCTTCTATTGCGAACTTGGCTAAAATTCTCGACAAAATCTTTTAAATCACTAAATGAGTGAAAAAAAAAACAAAATAACGGAAAATAACAAAAAAAAAAAATTTGCAAAAATTCGCAAAAAAATTTATTATTTCAAAAAAGCCATAAAATTAATAAAAAGTCCCTAAAACTACAAGGAATGGCTAAAATTCGGTACAAATTGCAAAATGAGCGGAAATTCGAAAAAAATTGCTAACAGCGACATGATAGCAAAGTCTACTATTTATTATATATCGCGAAAGCTGTAAAGAATCACAGGGATTTTTGCGAACTTGGCTAAAATTCGCGAAAAATTGCAACCTTTTAAATGAATGAAAAAAACAAAATGTCGGAAAATGGCAAAAAAAAAAGTTCAAAAAATGGCGAAAAATCGCGAAAATTTTAAATATTTCAAACAAGCCATAAAACTCCCTAAAACTATAAGGAATGGCTAGAATTCGATAAAAACACCCGATTAATAGTTTTTTATAATTTAAAAAAAATTTTGGGTTTACGCACTTATTGTGTCTCATTTGATGAATTTACGCAACGAATCCTTGCCGACGAATTCGTCGTACTATGCGAAGTTTGACGTTTGTCCCAGTTGTGTTTCTAGCATTATACAACAATTATTTGGGCTGAATATAATAGTACATATGAGCCGTTTATTTTGAAAGTGGCATAAATCATTTTGTTTTTAAGTCGAGATATTTAAGGGGTTGCGTTTTAACACGTTTAAAAATATGGATGCTAACTTTCGAGAAGATTCACTTGTATTGGATATATCATGATAATGCTATTTTTCTCAGTATTTATTATTATTTATTATTAACTCGATTTTTTTGAAAAAGTGACTTATGCCACTTTCAAAATAAACGGCTCATATCTAAACAATCATCGATTTTAGAGAGGTGGGTTATATGTGACCTATGTTCAATTGAAGCACAGCCGTGAATAACGTTGTAAAAGCCACTTTTTGCAAAATCTGTTTTTTTTTTTTGCAAATTATCGTTACATTGTTTAAACATCATATCATCCACAATTATGCACCTTAACCCCTTCAAAATGCAATACAAAGTGTCAGCCAGTACAAGAACATCGTAAGTTCCTAAAAAAAAAGATACAATCTAATGGTTTTGCAAAAAGCAAAAGATTTTCGCTTGCTTAGTGGAAAAACGTTTTAAATGGCATCGCGATTGTGGATATGAAACGTTTTTTTCCACTAAAAAAAGTTATAAACTGTAAATTTGCATGTTATTTTAAATTCAAATTTCTTGATATTTTGCATTCAAGTTTTGATTATCATTAATTTTGATATAAGTAATCCAGTACCCATGTTCTGTAACTTTAGTGAGAACTTTTTGCATCGAAAAGATGTGAAACAAAATATTCCATCGTTTCTCGAAAAGTGAGAAAAATGTGTGTCTGTAACTCATGTCGAAAACTATCAAAAGAGATTACGTCGTTACGTTATAAATGACATAATATTGCACTCGAAGCCGATGTGACATTGCAGACGTTCAGAACGCCAGTAACACATATCGTTGACGGCGACCAAAATTTACCAAAAATTAAAAATTTTTCAACGACGGCGGTGAAAATACAACCGTCGGCTATTCCAAATTGTGTAAAGAGCGACTTTAATGTTTGTTGTTTGCAAACGAGCTTTGAAGACATTCGTATATTTTATTAAAATGTTAAAAGCAAAATAATAAAACAATGAAAAATGTTCCAAGAACAAAATATTATTATTATTCTTTGCATATTGCATTTTGCATTTTTAATTGTTTTTTAGTGTTAAAATTTTTTCTCGCCCCATTTTTATTCGTGAGTTTATTTAACAGTTCAAAGCGGGAACTTTTCTCACCAAAATGTTACAGACACACTTTTTCTGTAAATTGGCGAGTAATTTTCTTACGTGACAGCTTGTACTCGCCAAAAAAAGTTACAAACACAGTTAAGTGAGAAAACCAGCTGTTCGTTTCAATTTATGGCATTTTTGTTTCATTTCACACATTTCAATCGGATACTTTCTCGACGCGAGAGTTACAGAACATGGGCACAGCATTTTAAAAACGTTTTTTTGCTCTCCTGAGCAGTGTGGCTCTGCTTCAATTCTAGACCTACCAGCACACAGTTAGTAGCTATTTTAAAAGTTAAATTTGTTTTTAAATAAGTTTTGACATTAACAGCTATTTTCGGGAGAGGTATTTGTATGGGAGCTGTGGTGAAGTAATCAAATTGAGTTAAATGATTAAGATTGCATTGAAATACGTTTGGACCAAATTTAATCTAAATATAAACGTAGTAAAATTGTTTATGATCACAACGACTCTATTCCGGAAAGAAGCTTGTATGGGGGCTATGTGAAATGATAAACCGATTGTCACCATTTTCAATAGGCTTAGTCTTTGTGATAATTAGAATGTACCAAATTTCAGCAAATTATTTCCTGATTACCTGATTACAAATTACCTGTACTTTTCGCCTAAGATTAAGATGGACAGACAACAAGCCAGCCGGACGGACGGAGGGACATTGTTCCATCGACTGAGAAAATAGTTCTAAGTCGAACGGTATACTAAAAGCGGGTCTAGAGCCAATATTTTTACGTGTTACACACATCATTACAAACGCAAAATATCCACTATTGTGGTGTGGTGTGGATATAATAGATGTCATAAGGTGGAGGTGGCATAAAAAAAACTTTGAAATAGTATTAATTATTTGTGTGGATAAAAACTTGTTAAAGAATAAATATGAACAATTTTTATTATATTAATTAAGTGGTCTATGGATTTTTAATGAAAGTGTAATAATTAATCGATTTGGTTGATTGCCTAAAGGGTAGTTTTAGTTTAGTTAGTCAAGGGGTCGTCAATTAAACCAAAATCGGGGGAATCAAGATTCATATATCATTCCAAAGCTTTTTATGAAAACAGGACGCTTTAAAGACATTAACATTTCATATTATAAGTACGAACTTTTTTAACAGTTTCTAAGAAATGCAGAAAGTATGTTGCAAACATTAAAAAAAAAGTTCAGTATTCACCTATTATAATCAAGTTTTTGCTGGGGTGTTTATGAAAATATTACGTTTTGAATATAGGCTATGTTATAATATCCATAGTTAACTAGAGTTTCTTATGCATATTTATGAATTTTTTAAGATAATGTATCGGTTTTCCCTTTAATAAAATTGTATAAATAAATAAATAAAACATGTTATCACAAAATATATACATATATATTTATAGAGAATAAGTAAACGCAATTGTCTTTTATGAGTGAAACATAATGATAATTTAATTTCTTGGTCACACAGTAGACATAATGAATAATATATAAACACACACTTATACTTTAATTTCTAGGTTAGATTTTAAATTAATTTAATTTGACAGTAATAATCATTAACATTAAATGCTGTGAAGTATTTTAGTAGACATTTTAGTACATAAAAAAATTTTAATATTCGGATAAACCAACTGTAGATAAAAACGAATTAAGTTTAAGGTCATCCAGTGTTGATAATTTTGCCAGTTATTGACTAGATTGTTTAGTCACCAAATATTTATTATTAATTCATGTACAAATACATATGTATTCCTAGTAAGAAGCCTAGCCCCGTGAAGCCAAAAAAATTGTCTGCAGGAAGAATTCTGTTTTTATTTTATGTGCAGAATTGGCAACTCTGATGTTATCTTTAAAAAGAAATCCATTATAAAAAAAGAAACGTAAATTTAATAAGCACCCAGGCAGAAATTACGACTCTTCTAAATATTATGTACCGCCACAACCCTGTAAATACAAAATTGTGACTCTACCAAAAATATGGTACCATCACAACACTGTAGATACAATATTACAACCTTAGTTTTTTATGAGTTTTTAAATAAGATTCAACACCGGTACAACACCCTAAATCATTGATGTTCAAAAATGTTTTGCATATCTATTATGAGAGAATTTCAAAATACAGAGATACGCAAAACTAATCGCACAAATTTTATTTAAATTTAATAGAAATAAATTGTTTTGATTGTAAAATATTTATAATAATACCGTCCAACTAAATTTTCTATTTTTTTAAAATTGACTTTTAAAATTTTAACTTTAAAAATTTTTAACAAACAGTAAGAATTGGAAATTTTAATATTACCATGAAAAAAATTCATTGTGAAGTACGAGCATGTTTAGAAATTAAAATTAAAAAAAAAACTCCACTAAATTCTTCTACATTTATGCTTTTATGACAATTTCGTAAAAACATTCAAATATTTTTTTAATTTTATTACTTATCTTACACTCTGTATTTGAAATAAGATCAACTCATCTTCCGTACGTGTGCAACTAAATAAATGAGCGTAAAAAACAAAGGGGTGGGGCTTCTAAACAATTGTTTGCTTGAATGAACATCACTGCCCTAAATACAAATATACGACTTTAGTTTTTTAAAGTCGTATTTACCATAAAACTATACCGCTACAACACTGTATATACAAGAATTAAACCTTAATTTTCTAATACCGTGTTTATAATAATTCTATACCGCTACAACGCTGTATATGCAAAAATTTAGTCTTATTAATTTAATAGTGTCGTATTAAAATGAAAACACAAAAACTATTTTAGGTTAGAAAATATACAAATTTCTGCTTGTTTATTTATACTTGTAACAATATTGAAAATTAGAGTCGGAAGACGGTTGTGACTACGTTGTAAATTCATGAATCCAACATTGTAAATTTAACACTAA
This sequence comes from Pollenia angustigena, assembly GCA_930367215.1. Lineage (NCBI taxonomy): Eukaryota > Metazoa > Arthropoda > Insecta > Diptera > Polleniidae > Pollenia > Pollenia angustigena. The sequence goes on from OV884057.1 coordinate 30,858,171, forward strand.
AAAGAAGAGTCGAAAGACGCACATTTGGCGTTATCATTTTAATATTGTGACAACATTGTAAATTTGGTAAACAGTACGTTGAATTGATGTTGATAGTACCCCCTGCAACGTCGGCACAGCGTCGTGGTGATTGTCTTTTTCTGCCTGGGTATGCATATTTATTGTTTAAATTTTATATGCGTGTACATGCATATATTAAATAATTATAAATCTATATATAGAAGAGTGTTTTTTTTTTTTTTTTTGCAATACATCTAATGTCTCCATAGTCTCCATAGTACATATTAAGATTTTTTTCTAATTTGTTAAATCTTTTTATATTTTTTATTATAAAATATGTACATTGTACATATATCTGTGGTTTTCATGGGCAACCGCGTATGTCTTAAAATAAAATTTTTCAGGAGAGTCGAAAAAACCATTCTAGATCAAACTATGGGTTAGATATTGCACCTTTTGAACTTTGTTATTGAGTTAAAACATCGGAATGGGTCTATCTGTTTTTAAAAATTGTTTAAAAAATGTAAAGAGCGCTTAAAATTAAGCAATATAGCATCAACATTTCAAAATCGAACAAATAGACATACGCGGTTGCCCATGAAAACCACAGATATATGCATATACGTTCTAGCTTTTATCCTTGACTTCGTTCACATGAAAATGAGAGCTAGAGCTAGAGCAAGATTTAAAGAAAAGGGTTCAACCTATAACAAAATTTACAGAAATGTATGTAGTTTTCTACATCTATGTAGGTATACATACTTATTTTATGTTAAAATATTTCTATAAGCAAAATTATAGCAATTGGTATTATTTTTTGCCAAACATAGAGATTTTTAGCACTCGATACTCTTGAGAACCCGACATTCAACTGTCCATGTGAAAAGCAAGGGGTGTCTTAATGTGTATATGAAATCATTGAATCATAAAAAGTACCCTAAATCTTAATCCGGGTCATATGTTATCTCAATCTTGGAGGCCACACGATCAAGTTTCGCCTTTCAATTCCTTTCAATTTGCAATACACTCTCACTTTTTTTTTAACACACCCACACTTTTTAGATTGACCACGAGATTGCTTTCAATTTTACCTTTTTATTTGTTTGGCAACTTAACGTTGAATATAACAGCTGATTATTAGTTTGTCTTTTATATGTTTAAAATAAATACAAATGAGTTAAAAATTCAAGCAAATAAACTCGTCGAATAGTATCGTTATGATCTATAAGAGACATTACATGAATGCATTCATTAACATTATCAACTCAAACACTCATTGGAAAATAGAGAAGATGTGCGCTCTGTACAATATATTCTACAATATTTTTATTTAAGAACAATTGGCCCAAATTTCCCGCATGGTTATTGTTCGCAATAGACAATTGGTGTTTTGAAAGGGATTTCTTGTCTCGGTTGAAACTTTCGTTCATTTGAAACAAATAGTACGAAAACCGCAATACATAGTACAAATTGTTTAAGCTCGCAAATTATTTCTTTCGAATCGAAATACGAGGTAATCCCCCTGTTAGTGAAAACTCGCGAAATTTGTGTATAAATGCCAGACTCATAGATAAATAAATCTCTTTTTCTTCCTGAAATAATGATTTTCACCCAATAGCACTCATATCATAAGAGCTAAAAAGGCCAAATTAGATTAAAGGAGTATTTAATATTAAAAATGAGCTTAAATGATCAATTTTTTTACCTGGCTCCCAACACTTGTCCTCCAAAATTGAAGGTTTTGGTACAAAACAAGCTAGATTGACTGAATTTAACTCGAATATTCTCCAAATATGAGTTTATTTGGCAGCTATTTAGTCAAATCGATCTTTTATTTTACCTAGCGCTTAAATATATATTCTTCCGGAATAAGGTATAGATAAATTCGGTAACAAAAGAAGAGCTACAATGTTTAATTTAATGTCATAAATAATCTCTATATACGGTTTTTATTGTAATTACAATAGAGCCAAAAGGTCAATTATTTCACCTCCCCCGTACAAATTTCCTCCGAAATATCGAATTTTTTTTAATCAATGAAGACATTCCGGAATTCAAATTTAACTAAACTCATGTATATACCAACGATTGAATGGGAAGTTTTTTCTAAAAAAAAAAAAAATTAAAAATCAGTTCAAAAAGAAAACACCAAAAAAAAGTATTTAAAAATTTGGACAAAAACCCTAGACAATTTAATAAAAGTCGAATTGAAGAAGTTATAATTTCTACAAAAAGATATGTATGTACATATCTATCTATCTGTGTATAGATTAGGAATGGGCAAAAAATATCGATATTTTTAGAAGAAATAATCGATATATATCGCCGATATTTAAATATCGATATATCGATACATCGGTATTAAAATACGAATATCGAATTCGATATTTCTTAAAGCCAGTCTTCATTAAAAACTCAAAATTTTAGCCGTTTTTCAAACAAAATGTTTTTTTAAGAATCGGCATCACTGCATGCACCATATGATTTTTTAAACTAATATGAAGATTAAGGCGAATTCACTAGAAGGTGGGTTCAAGTCAACATATGGGGTTTTTTTCGGTGTTCGACTTGTCAAAGTTTCTATACAAATCATGGTGTAATAAGCAGGTGGCATCGTTATGGCAACAAATTCAACATTACAACAAAAATGGAAATTATATCACCGTTTACGTCAAAAAATACTTTAAACAAAACTCAAAGCGTGCCGCTGAACGTGATGAAATAAATACATTTTTAGCCAATTTTTATTTAATTATGGTCAATATCTTATTTATTTTAATTTAAAATTATATCACAGCACAAAACGTGAACTTTTTGTAATCATAAACAAAACTTTGAAATATGCCACCTTTATTATTTCACCATGATACAAACTATTTTTTTATGTAAACAAACCTATTTTTTACTAGCAATATTTTTAACAACCCGACCACAGAAGCAGTGTTGTTGTAGAGTTGAGCTCACATTCTCGTCAATTCGCCTTGTATTGTATGAAGATCTAAAATGATTGGCATTTATAAGAAGAAGAATTAAGAAAAAAGCGGGGTTTTCACATTGCAGATTTCTAATTTAAACAGTTAAGTCAAGCGAACTTAAAAAGATTTATTTTATGCGGTTTTTGGAACAATATATGTGCCTATATTTATTTGGAATAATAATAAGATTCGTGCATATATACATACATACATATTTAATTTTTTAATTTGGAAATAGTTTCAGCAAAATACGTTCGATATATCTATACATCGATATTTTTGAAATAATAAATATCGATACTCTTAAAAAATATCGATTCGATATATATCGATATATCCGTAGTATAGATATCTATAGTTTTCATAATTTTAAAACGTATTTCCTACCATTTTACACCATCGATTTTCGATAGTTAATTCACGTAGGCAAATAAACGTCAAAGTTACCACAATAGTGATGAGGTGTAGAAATTACGGGCATTATGCAACAAATAGATATCTAGCTGTGTATAGGTATCTATTATTTTCTCAATTATATAACGTTTTTCTTACCTACGGGTTAAAGTGTAATGTATTTTAACCCACCGATTTTTGATAGTTAATTCACGTAGGTAACATTACCGATTAAATTACCAAAATAGTGGTACCGGGTAGGAAAAGATAACTGTTAGGTATGAACACGACTAGATATCTTTTTGTAGAAATTACGGGCATTAGTCTTTCATCAAAAGTGTAGCCAACAACGTTTTTACACACTAATATGTTTCATTGATTTCAATGAGAGAGAGAGAGAGATGGTTGTGCAATTTAAAAGTAGTCATTTTGGCATACAAGACAAAGATTGCCGCCCACGTTAGCCAAAAATTATCGATAATGATAAATTGACCTGGCCCGTCCGTCTGCTCTTTGTTTCGATCTATGCAGTTCAAAAGGAGGTACCAGAAATTTTTTCTTCGCCTCTAAAAATTAGCTGTTCTTTAGGCGCAGAATCCATTTAGAGAGATGGGAAAAAGTAATAGCTGTCGATGGTCAATGCTTTTAGTAAATTTATTTTGTATAAATATTTTACAATAAAAGCTCAAAATTTTTCAAAAAAAAAAAAAAATCCTGGGGTCTAATCACCGCATTCGATACTATCGTATCGAACTCACTATCGAATGTTTTTGCATACGATAGACACTGACACATAGAATCAAAACTCGATAAATGTAATGTCGTGTTACTCGATATCGAATGCTATTATTTAAATTTCAATACATTTCACTCTATATCGAGTTTTATGATACCAAAATAAATAATTTCGATCAATTTTGCTCGATATCGTATGCGGTGATTAGACCCCTGCGTTTTTAAATCATACATACAATAGAATGTACTTTTGCTTTTAATGTTTCAAATTTTTTTAAATTCACTTTTATTACGTTTTTACGCCCGTATTTATAAAAATTTTAAACATTTAATAAAGGTTTACAAAACAACTTTTGTGTGAAAATTTGCCTTAATAAACGTTTGCTAAATTTAATAATCGTTTATAAATACGGGGGTTAATGTTTTGGTTTTGTAATAAATCCAAATTCTTTACATGAAATTCCATTTAACAGTCTTCTACAAATTAACATAAAAAAATGTCAATATAATTAAACCAAAACTAAATTAAAACATTCGAAAAGAATTTTATAATTTTTAAGAGTGAATAATAGAAAAATTTAAAGTTCAATTTATAAAAGATTGTACAATTTTAATTATTTAAAGGAATTCAATATTACATAGGAATAAACGTATCTAAGAATTAATTCTTTAAGAATAAAGCTTATAATTTTTAAGGAATTGAAGTTAGGAATTGGTAATTTTGCAACACTTCTATTTTGTAAAAAAATAATAGGGGATTTCATTGTTTTGAACTTATACAAATACAAATTAGTATCCACATACGACAATTAAATAATCAACCGACGATATGTATATATATTTTTAAACTTTTGATATTTCTTTTAGTTTTGAATTCATCAAATTTAATTTTCATTAAATTATTTTTACTGAAGTAAGGAATTTTTACGTCATGAAATTTTTGGTTAAAGATTGATGTTTGACTGTTGGCTGGCAGGCACCGCAGTGGTGCAGAGGTTAGAACACAAAGAATTCTGATGAAAGAATGTGGTGATTCTTGAAACATGTAAATTCAACCCATGTTCGATCCCCATCTCAGCCAAGAAAATTATCAATAAGTTTTAATAAAATTTCATGTTGTAAAAATTCTTTACTTCAGTAAAAATAAATTTGATGAACAAAAGCCTAACTAAAAGAAATATCAAAAATTAACACTTCAACTAAAAATCACAATTATTTTTTTAAACTTTGATTTAAATAAATAAAAAAAATGTTTGGATTCTTTATTAGGTTATGAATGAATTCAAACAAGAATAAATTTCGTTAAAAATATACCAATAAAAATATTTTATTAACAAATTAGTTTTAGTAAATGAACTGTTTAAATGATTGAGATTAAAATTTTTTCCAACACTTGTTTTTTTTTTAATATTGCTTACTAATAATATTCTACACAATAAAATTTATTTGATAAAACAACATTTACTAGCAGAATACACATACGTACACATTTGTAACATTTAAAAGGTGCTAATCAAATATAAATAATAGTTTATATTTAGTTTTGACATTTTTTAATAATATTTTGATTGTATATTTTTCAGAGCTGTAAATGAATCATTCATTTTTGATTTTAATTCATTACGAATTAGCTAAATTTTGAATTAATTCTTTTCACACAAAAAAATTAATTGAATGAAATTTGAGTCAATTCAACTGAAAAAGGCAGAAATGAATTTCAATTCGTTGAATTTGTAAAATGAATTGCAATTCGTTTCCAATTCAAATGAATTTGTTTAAGTGAATTGCAATTCATTTTACAGATTCATTTGAATTGAATTGATTTTGAATTTATACAATGAATTGCAATTCAAATGAATGAAATCAAAAATGAGTTGAAATCATTAAAATTCAAGAGCAGATCTAGGGGGGAATTACTAAAATTTACTATTTTTTATTGCAGTTTGAAGTTTATATACAAAAGTAAACAAATTTTCCAATTGTAGTGAAAGTAGTAAGAATTTCGAGTTAGAATTAGCTAAATTTTGAATTAATTCTTTTCACACAAAAAAATTAATTGAATGAAATTTGAGTCAATTCAACTGAAAAAGGCAGAAATGAATTTCAATTCGTTGAATTTGTAAAATGAATTGCAATTCGTTTCCAATTCAAATGAATTTGTTTAAGTGAATTGCAATTCATTTTACAGATTCATTTGAATTGAATTGATTTTGAATTTATACAATGAATTGCAATTCAAATGAATGAAATCAAAAATGAGTTGAAATCATTAAAATTCAAGAGCAGATCTAGGGGGGAATTACTAAAATTTACTATTTTTTATTGCAGTTTGAAGTTTATATACAAAAGTAAACAAATTTTCCAATTGTAGTGAAAGTAGTAAGAATTTCGAGTAAAAGAACACAGCTTTGAAAGCAAAAAATGTTGTTTAGATTAAAAATTGCTAAAATCTTTAAGATTCGATTGAAAAATTTAAAAAAAAGAAATTTTCCACAATACACAAATATGAGACTATTTAAACAAAAAATTACTGTTAAACACAATTTTAATAATATTTTACACTATTTGATAAAAATAAAAGTTAAAGTTTATTTTAGCAAATAAACAACATTGTTCCATTTTGATAGGATTTTCGCCTATACCTTACAATTTAGTTTTTATTCTGCCGATACCTGACAATTCCATTCCAATACAAAATCAATTCAAATTACAATCAATTCAAATGAGTTAAAAAAGAATTGCTAATTCTTTTTTCTAATTCATTTTGAATTAATTCGAAATCAATTCAATTCAAATAAATCTATTAAATGAATTGCAATTCACTTTAACAAATTCATTTTACAAATTCATTTGAATTGAAAAACGAATTGAAATTCATTTCTGTCTAATTCATTTGAATTGACTCAAATTTCATTCAATTCATTTTTTTGTGTGAAAAGAATTAATTCAAAATTTGCTAATTCAGTGCATGAATAATTCACGAATTAATTCCAAACTGAATGATTCATTTACAGCTCTGTTATTTTTAATCTATATATATAAAATTGGATGTGTGTATGTATGTATGTAACGTATAGACTCCAAAACGGCTGTGCCGATTTTGATGAAATTTTCAGGGAATCTTCAGAATATTCAGGCGGGTGACATAGGGAAGTCTGATTTTTGATTTTCGGTCTGGGGGCGGAGGGGCGTGGCAAAAACCATAACTTGAGAACGGCTTAACCGATTTGAACGATTTTTTCTTTAAAATTATCGCCATGGTCCAGCTTAGGTTTTTACGGAAATAAAATTTTGCCCCGCCCACTTTTACGCCCACTTTTTTCGATTTACCTAAAATCAGAAAACGGCTCCATCGAGTTGACTAATTTTTCTTCAAATGTTCGTCTTAATCAACTTTAAGTTTTCATCGAAAGAAAAATTTACCACGCCTACTTTTACGCCCACTTTTTCTATTAAGCGCATAACTGGAGAACGGCTTGACCGATTTGGACGATTTTTTTCTTTAAAATGATCGCCATGGTCTAACTTAGGTTTTGCGGAAATAAAATGTTGCCCCGCCCACTGTTACGCCCACTTTTTTCGAATTACCTAAAATCAGAAAACGGCTCCATCGAGTTGACTAATTGTTCTTTCAAATGTTCGTATTAATCAACTTTAAGTTTTCATCGAAAGAAAAATTTACCACGCCTACTTTTACGCCCACTTTTTCTATTAAGCGCATAAGTTGAGAACGGCTTGACCGATTCAAGCGATTTTTTCTTCAAAATGATTGCCATGGTCCAACTTAGCTTTTTACGGAAAGAAAATTTTGCCCCGCCCACTTTTTTCGATTTACCTAAAATCAAAAAACGGCTTCATCGATTTGACTAATTTTTCTTTTAAATGTTTGTATTAATCCCTTTTACGTTTTCATCGAAAGAAAAATGTATCACGCCTACTTTTACGCCCACTTTTTCTATTAAGCGCATTACTTGAGAACGGCTTGACCGATTTGGACGATTTTCTCTTTAAAATGATCGCCATGGTCTAACTTAGGTTTTGCGGAAAGAAAATGTTGCCCCGCCCACTGTTACGCCCACTTTTGTCGAATTACCTAAAATCAGAAAACGGCTCTATCGAGTTGAATAATTGTTCTTTCAAATGTTCGTATTAATCAACTTTAAGTTTTCATCGAAAGAAAAATTTACCACGCCTACTTTTACGCCCACTTTTTCTATTAAGCGCATAAGTTGAGAACGGCTTGACCGATTCAAACGATTTTTTCTTTAAAATGATTGCCATGGTCCAACTAAGGTTTTTACGGAAAGAAAATTTTGCCCCGCCCACTTTTTTCGATTTACCTAAAATCAAAAAACGGCTTCATCGATTTGACTAATTTTTCTTTTAAATGTTCGTATTAATCCCTTTTACGTTTTCATCGAAAGAAAAATGTATCACGCCTACTTTTACGCCCACTTTTTCTATTAAGCGCATAAGTTGAGAACGGCTTGACCGATTCAAACGATTTTTTCTTTAAAATGATTGCCATGGTCCAACTTAGGTTTTTACGGAAAGAAAATTTTGCCCCGCCCACTTTTTTCGATTTACCTAAAATCAAAAAACGGCTCCTTCGATTTGACTAATTTTTCTTTTAAATGTTCGTATTATTCCATTTTACGTTTTCATTGAAAGAAAAATGTATCACGCCTACTTCTACGCCCACTTTTTCTATTAAGCGCATAACTTGAGAACGGCTTGACCGATTTAGGTTTTTACGGAAGGAAAATTTTAAAGGCTGTAAATTTCGTTTACATCTCAACTTAAATCGTCTGGTAATACAACACTAATGTTTGCTTGGGGCCAGCAACGCGGACCGGGTCAGCTAGTAATAACATAATTCGATTCAGTTTTATTAACGTTAATATGTTTTTCTGAATTTTTATGAAAATTTTTTTTCACAATTTTTATAATTTAATACATATTTTAATTTCCTGAAGAAATATTGAAAATTATTAAATTAATAAATATGTACATATTTAAATTCGGGTTTTTTTATTACAAAAAAAGCCCGTTTTTACAACTTACCGATAGCTAAAAGAAAACTTTAACCGGCCTTATAAAAACTTTACTTTAACCTAAAGTAAGCGACAAAGTAAATTAAGGTTCATCCTACCTGTTAGGTTAATGTTAAGTTGTCATAATGGAACACTTGTAAGTTGGAAAAACGGGCCTTAGAGCTTTATTAAAAATATACAATCAAAATAAATAATAGTTTTAGCAATTAATACATTGAGTAATTTTTTTTCTACTATTAACATATGAACTATTAGAATATATTGTAAAAAAATACCTTAAATCATCATAAGACATTTTTGTAATTTAAAAATTTCGTTTTTCGTTTTCCAAATAGTCGTCTCAAATATAAATATTTACAATATAGCCGCAACACACTATTTACTTAATAGAACATATTATTTATAACTGTAAACAAAAAACAATTATTTGCTTTTAAAATATTGTATATCAATAACGATGTGACTAATGAAAATAAAACAGATAGTGCAAAATAGTCATAGGTTTTTACTAAAGCTACGGTCATAATTATTAAATAGTTGACCAAATAGGCATATCCGCTACTAACAGTTGGTGAGATTTAACATGGCCTTAATATGAAAAAATTAAAGTTTTTTAGTAAGATGTCCCAGTAAAAAACGAGCTCCAAAAAGAGCAGGTTTTTTGTATGAATTCATACCTCAAATCGCTTCAAACCTGCTGATGGGATGCCTGATTTTTGTATGGGGTGTTCCCGGTTTGGAGGACTATTTTCTGCTGACAACAAGCGCTTCTTTTAACATGCAAACAAAGCGCTCCTAGAGTGCTTTTTTAAGGGCTAACTATATTAACATATTCATGAATGTTTGGCTTTTACTTGTTTAAATGCCTTTTTTCAATCATTTTCGTAAGCCATAATATATTTTATTTTCGCTTAAAAACCCTCTTCGTTGGCAGCACTAAAATAGCAGCTTTTTTGTATGTTTTATTCGTTATCATTTACTGCTTTATAAGAGCTCTCTAATTTTAGCGCTTGAGTATGCGCTTTTTCTCTGTAGTGCTTCAAAAAACCCAAATTTTTTTTACTGGGGTAGTATTATAATCAAAATAAATATTGGAAAAGACAAAAAAGTGTAGGTTTCACCCGTATACTCCCCAAAACGGCCGAATTTCAAAAAATACCAGACACCTGTCTGCTTTTTACATCCGGCCCAAAATGTTTAGCTTCAGGCGTTTAGGCTGTGCGATGATTAAACAGTCAGTAACGTTACAATGTATGTATATGTATATATATAAATATATGTATATCTATATCTACATATACATGCATATATTATTTATTGAACTGTATTTTAAATTGCTTAAAAGTGATCACACCTTTAAAAAAGGATCGTTACAAATATCTATTGATTTTCATCACATACCTGTATGCGCACTAAGGCCGGCAATACGGCAGTAGAAAATCAGTATATCAAATGTAAATTATGTTAAATATCACAATTTTTTTATTTATAAAAATAAACTTCTAACCGGGAACCTCAAAAAATGATTTACTGCTATAAAGGAAGTCGACGTATACACTACTTTGTTTTATTTTGCGAGTATTAAACCAAGTATGTACATTACTTTTTTCGAAAACGTTATTAATGTGTTAGAATGATAAGAACATTTTTTATTTTTTTGATAAGATAGGAAACAAGTTGGCTAAACTCTGCTCTTACGTCATTGTTATTGTACACAAATGAGTAATTATAATAAAAAAAAGAAAATAACTTTTAATGGCATACATACTATGATTAGACAGGGGTTTACTTAAGGTCATAACTATCTATGCATGTGAAGTAAACATTTTTTAAAAATTGATGTGAATACTTTAATACTCATAATCATAGTAAAAAAAATATACATATGTATACTTTTAACTTATGGTGTTTTCTTTTCTACAAAAAAATGTGCCATTTTATTTAAAAAAATGTAATTTTGTGCCTGTTTCTTAAAAATTTTGCTCCCGAAAAGGATGAGTATTTTAGAATAAAACAAGCCACCCTTTTCGGGAGCAAAATTTTTAAGAAACAGACACCAAATTACATTTTTTTAAATAAAATGTCACATTTTTTTGTAGAAAAGAAAACACCATAAAATTGGCTTTAAATGCATGTGAACACCTTGTTCTAAAGTATACATACTTTATTTTTGACTATGATTATAGGCCATTAACTCTAAAAACAAATGTAAGAAAATGTAATTGATTTATAATTGATTCATATATTATGTTTAAGGATACAAATATTTCAGAGTCAATAATGTTGTCAAATTAATTTACTTAAAAAAGGTTTTTTCAAATTTTAAAACATTTAACACCTGATTTAGAAGACTATCTGCATTTTCCAATTTTTTATGAATTATTAGGTGCGATCCAGTACTTTAGACAAACAATGCAAGAGCAAAAAATCGCCATCTGGCGTAGTGCTGCCACCTGTTTATTCCACCATGCTTACATTTTTTAACATTTTCTATTGTTTATTTTGTTAATATTTTTTATTTTAATTCTTTTGGTAATACTTGTTTGTAGTTTTTTATTGTTTATTTATTGACACAGCTGATTGTTTAACACTTTTCCTAATCAGCCCAAAGAAAATGTACGGGCTACTTCGTGCAAGAAGAAGAAGAATATATTTCTCTTAAAAACCATCTCACTTTACTAAACTTTGAGTAAGGGGACAGTTTTCGTTAAGATTGGGATCCCCCCGGGCTCCCAATGTTGAGCACGGGATCACAACTTTTAACAAACAAAAATCTCGAAATGTTGCTAAAAAATTATTTTGTTTGCAAAAAAAAAAATTATTAAAAAATATTAAAGGTAATTTTATTGCGGAATTTCCATTTTCAAAATAACGGTTTATCTCGAAAACAAGAGCGAACCTAAAAAATGGTAAGCACCACTGGATTCAGCGTAACCGAATATGGTTAAAACGCCAGGTGCCTAGCTTGTCTCTTTTTTAAACTAGACAGTGGGATTGATAGTTCATATTTGAATAAATGAAGGCTCAATAAAAAATTTATGAAAAAAGTCTTGTTAAATTTTTTATTTGAATAATAATTGCGTTTAACAATTGCTTTCGCTAAGTTGTGCTTAGAGTGTGTTTTAATTTTTATCACAATTAAGATCCGCTACACCACGGTTATATCTTTTAAATTTCAATTCAAGTTTTGTCATTTGCCTTTCTACTGACAATTGAAGCATAGCCGCGAATAACGTTGTAAATGACAAAATAATTAGTTTTCAGGAGAGCAAAAAAAACCGTTTTTAAAAGGCAGGGTTACCTTTTTTTAAATTTTTTTTAAGATAATCAAAATTAATGATAATAAAAACTTGTATGCAAAATATCAAGATATTTGAATTTAAACAACATGCAAATTTACAGTTTATAACTTTTTTTTTGATAGAAAAACGTTTCATATCCACATCGCGATGTTTTTTAAAACGTTTTTCTACTACACAAGCGGCTTTTAAAACATTATTCCGATTTGCAAAACCATTAGTTTGTATCATTTTTTAAGTAACTTACAACGTTCTCTCACTGGCTGACTATTTGTATTGCATTTTGAAGAGGTTAAGATGCATAATTTTGGAAGATATCATGTTTAAACAATGTAAGAGAGTAATGTTAACGATAATATGCAAAAAAAACAGATTTTGAAAAAAGTGGCTTTTACAACGTAATTCGCGGCTGTGCTTCAATTGATTTATGAGTGTCGTTGTCGTAGTCAAAAACCAGTACCCAACAAACACGAAGTCAAACCTTTGATATGAAATGGCTTTATCATTTGACATCAAACACAATTCTCAAACTTTTTTCAGTTGTTTGATTTAACATTTAAATTCAAATTGATAATGATTTGAAAATAAACATTTGATATCAAATGTTTTATCAATTTGATGTCAAATGTTAAATTCAAATCAAAAATATACTTGGCAATACTAAATCGAATGATAAATGTAATCATTAAAAATGCCGATTAAAGTACATTTTTTACTTTGTGGTTACATGTGTTTTACTATTAAAAATAAATTTTAATATAAAGTGAGTAGCTTATTTCTTGTGAAAAATAAAAATTATTTGTGAGTAATTTCTATGATTAAAGATACGAAAAAAGGAAAATAAAACGGGAAAGTGAAGAAAGTTTGTTGAACGATCGCGGTGCTACAATCCTCAAAATAAAAGGGAGCCAAGTAGTTTTTTTTTTCAAGAATTAGAGGACGGAAGGAACATTATTTCATCTTTTAGCTATGGTGCCGAAAGTTTATCTCACAGTTTATTTAAATAAATAATAAATTTAAATTAAAAAAAAATATATAATATATTTTTATTTATATTCCACATTGTATTATAATCCACATTTGAAAAACATTTGAGAATTACGTTTGAAAGCAAGTTGAAAATGAAGGCATTTTTAAATTTGAAAATGATTTCCCCTTTTTGTTGTTAACGCTATGATTTTCAAATGATTTTCAAATCGTTATCAAGCGTTTGTCGTTTGAGAAAACGTTTGATTTCAAATCATTTTCCATTTAAAATCAAACCTCCGTGTTTGTTGGGTAGTTATTAGAAATAATTGTTGCGACAAACTTTTTATGTGTGTGTTTTACATAGCGTCTTCACCTGACAATTTTTTGTCATACCAAACGTCAAAGTCTATATAAAAAAAACTCGAAAATTGTTGACAGCGTTTCTTTAATATGAAGTTTGACGTTTGGTATGACAAAAAATTGTCAGGTGAAGACGCTACGTTACGTTGTCGATGTCGTGAAATTCAATTATATATCCTCTAGAGGATGCCACTTATTTTCCTTTTCAATCCTTCAACATTTAAATCAAAAACAAATTTTAAAATAAAACTCGCAATTTTGTTGAGTGTTGCAAAATCTAAAAAAAATTATAAGCGGCAAAAATGTCGTAGCTCCATTGTTAAATCCAAATACACAGAGTTTCCGTTAGATTAAATTAAATTGCAATGTTATTTTGCATTTGCTCCTTTGTAAGCCTAATATTGAACTGCGTTATAATAATAAACCGATTTCAATTCTGAAATTTGTAACAAAACGATTATTACTCTCCACAGAAAACAAAAAAAACTCAGCCCCTCTTTAATATAAAAGAAAAATCTGTTGAATTTGAAATGTAAGGTACATATATGTATACATACGTACGTATACATTCCCCGCACAACAGGTGATACCTTAAATAAATAAACACGTACATATACATACATACTAAAGGAAAAATAGTGGAAAAAGGAAAATTATAATAGTTAACTATTTTATAAAAATGCATACATACATATGTATATTTGTATGTCAACAAGAGAAAAAAAAAGCACTGATTGCTTTATATGATAAATTTTATAATGATTTTAGTGGAAACTCCTTGGAGAGATGTCATTAAAAGACAATAAACTAACGGTGAGGCTAAAACATACGCACACACACACAACTGAAAAAGTGTCCTTAAAATGTCCGTATGGTTTCAAAATTGTAATTACGGATACACACAGAAGAAAAGAGGAGGAAGTGGAGGGGGCAAAGAGCAATGTAAAGATAATGAAAAAAGTTGTCTTAAAAATAATACGAATAAATATCCTCTTCATGATATCATCGTTATAAAGAAAAGTCATAAACAGATGAATGAATAATACGACATTGTAGGGTAAAACCAGTATTAGTACACCTAGCGACAAAAAAAATTTGCACATTTAAAAGAGATTGTATGATGTATTTTGATTTATTCTCAGATAGGTTGTTATCAAACTGTAAATAGAATATTTTAAAAAAAAATTCAGGTATTAATTAAGTGTTAGTTTATTCAATTTTCGTTTGTTTTTTTATATTAAATTCTTTTCACTATCTGTATTTAAGATAAGAAACAATTTTTTTTTACCCAAATGATTTATAAACACGAGCACCTTAAACCATTCAAGAGTTGAGGTTTTCTTAGGAACGGGAAGCTTTTACAACTTAAAGATTATTTTGACAATTTAAGTTATATATTAATTTAAAGTACATTTATGAGATGTGGAGAGATTGCAATTCTTAATTACAATTATATATATTTTTTTTATTTATTCATGAAAAATTAAAAGTGGGGCCCCAGTATCAGTAATTTATTAGAAAAACAAATCCACTTTTACCTAAAACATATTATGAATGCGAAATTAAACGTAGATTAAAATCAAACTTTTATTATTTGTTACATAGAAAAGTTTTTAATTAAATCTTTTTCATTTATTTTAATTCGTAAAAAGGTCTTATTCATTAAAAAACAGGTAAGAAAGTAAAGTCGGTCAAGCCCGACCATATGATACCCTACACCACATTATTTAAAAACACATCATGCTTATGTGTCCATATAAATATAGATTTATCTATGTTTATAAACTTCATGAAAATCGGTTTGAAAGTTTGTGAGTGGCAGAAATTGCCCCCTGCCTCCCCTTGTGGTCCTATTTTTTAAAAACTGTATAGTTAATGTGTCCCTATGGATATGGATCTATGTATGTTTTAAATTTCATTTAAATCGGTTTGAGAGGCAGAAATTGCCCCTATCTGGTCTTTTTTTTTTAAATGCATACATTTTGTGTCTATATCAGAGATCAGCAATGAATCGCTTTTTCGCTACTCATACTGACTCATGCAATTGTAAGTATAAGTGCGTAGAAATCATTTAAACTAAACTACTCTGATTCACTCATACTCACAAGAGAAATATTTATGAGTGCGACGTCGACATTATACGCATACTCATAAATGACCTCAGCTTGATTTAAAATTTCAAGAAAATACTTATAATACTCACAATGATTCAAATCATTTAGCTCATCCATTTACCGTTTTAACACAACAGAGAAAACACACAACTTAATAATCAGCGCTGCCAGATAAATTTGCCGAAAAATCGTCTACTTCATACATGTTCTTTAGTAAACTGTAATTGCCAAATCGTCACTTTGCTATTTCGGGGACAAATCTGGCAGCCTCGCATTTTGCTTCGCCTATACACATTGACTTGAGTAGATTCTAAATCAAACACTACAAATGTTGGTAAATACGAGTACGATGAATAAAATTAAACTTTTGAGTGAATATGAGTTTGAATCACATTGGAATAAGTATGAGTGCGTATAAGTACAAGAATTTATGAGTCATGATTTAGCTCTACTCACTTTTTCACTACTCATTGCTGATCTCTGGTCTATATAGATAAGGTTCTATCTATGTTTTTAATTTCATTTAAATCGGTTTGATAGTTTCTGAGAGGAAGAAATTTCCCCCTATCTTCCTTCGTGGTCCTACGATTCGGCCCATTTTCAATAGGCTTGGTCCTTGTGCCAATACGAACCTATGACCCAAACTTCATAAAATTATCTCCAAAATTGCGACCTGTACTTTGCGCACAAGGTCACATGGACAGCCAGCCAGCCGGACGGACATCGTTAGTTCGACTCAGAAAGTGATTCTAAGACGATCGGTATACTTTAAGGTGGGTCTAGGACCAATATTTTAAGGCGTTACACACATCAGCACAAATGCATAATACCCTCTTCACTATTGTGGTGTGGGTATAAAAATTCAGGTTTATAAAAGAAAAAGTTATTTTTTTAAGTAAATTGAACATTGAAACAACCTAAGTTTCTAGTAAGTGGAAAAATTAGAGTTTTCTAAAAACCGTAAAAATGTGAAAATGATTCGGTTCGGTTTTGAAAATATACAAGTAAAACTACAAACAAATTTATTTTTTTGTATTTTATACATTTTTTTTTTGTTTCAATTCAGGTACTTTTATTAAAAAAGAAACGTTTGTTCTTCTTGCTGCAAAAAAAAGCAGGCCGTGTTCGTACCTAACAGTTATCTTTACCTATTTCAACGTTTATTTTGCATACGTGTTCTCTAGGAGCATCCTACGCGCTGCAGGGGCCAAATTAAAGAATTTTATTAAGCCGCAATATTTGTATGGTACAGCGCGTAGGATGCTCCTAGATGGGTCAAATGTATGAACAACCCCACTTTATTATTTATTGCCGAATTTCGGTTTTTTTTAGTTATTTCAATAAACTAAACCGTTTTTGAGTTACGCGAATATATGCTGTGCACCCTCTTACATTTTCGAAATAACGGTATATCTTGAAAACAAGAGCTAACCTAAAAAACGTACAGCAAACTGGATTCAGCGTCCCCAATTAGGGTAAAATGCCAGGTGCGCGGCTGGTCTGTTTTTTGCAACTTGCACAGCGTACTTATTGCTCAAAATTACAATATTAAAATTCTATTTTAATATTCGTGGTTATTCCAAAATACGCGTCGAAGAAGTGAACATTTGCATGAAAACAAAAACAAAACCAAACCAAAGTGACGAAAATTGTTTTTGTTATCTATACAATTCTAAAATAAAATTAACGCGAGAGTTATAACGCGTTTCTTTCTCTTTTAAAAACTGTAAATTTTGTATGATAAACAAAAACAATTTTTGTCAATTTGGTTTTGTTTTTGTTATCATGTAAATGTTCACTTCTTCGACGCGTATTTTGGAATAACCACGATTATTTTTTAAAGGTTGCGAAAGAAAAAAAATCATATCTTAAAAAAGAAACAAAAGACCTCCTTCAAAGTTTCAGAATTTTTAAAGAACAGTTTGAGGTATTATACAAAAAAAAATCAGCTAAATAAAAAAATAGGTTTTTGACTTAGTCCGTTTTTAAAATTTAACATTTTGCAGATATTACATTTTTTCAATAAATTGTTTGTAACCCCAAGTATTCTCTTTAAAATGACATTAAAATCATCTTCGTATGTCAAGTATTTTTCGAGATATTGAAGGAATAAGCTCAACACATTCGGCTAATTCGGCGAAATTATGACATTTTGAATATGACATAGCTTTTGAAAAGAAAATTTTAAAATTTTTTTTCGTTCATATACATATGTTCCTTATAAGATAAAAGGAACCTTCTCACCAAATTTCATTAAAATCGGAAGGGGTCGTGTCCCACTCTTGGTCGTTTTGACATGGAATTACCCATATATATTTAAAGTAAAAGCTAAATCCGAGGTTTTTTGGTCTGTTTTCGGTTTTGGATTTTAGGCATTAAAACTGCGGTTTCGATTTAGGTTAAAACCGAATAGCAATCCCTAGAAAAAATAATAAAACTATGTTTGAAATCATGATGCTCAACAAAAACCTTTTTGATTTAGATAGGTATTATTTTTAAAATTATAAGCCCCTGAAATTTACACTTTATTAAATTTTTTATCCTACGATCAATAAGTTAAAGAAAGTATGCATTAAGTACTATTTGTGCTTATGTTTGTATGACTTTCTGCTCAATATCACTTCTGTATCTACCCGTGTAAGCTTTTGCATACTTTTGGAGTAAATATAATGAAATTTAATAAATATGTATATATTTATTGTTATAAGCACAAAACCTATTTAATTATAGTAACAACCAGTACATTAATTTTTGAACTAACATAATAGATGTCTTCTCGCAATGGAAGCACGAAAAAAAATTATTTTCGACATTGTGGGCTAGGCAGTACATTTTTAAAATTTGTGTGGACATATTTTGAAAGCGTAGTTAAGTGTTTTAGAAAAAAAGAGGGTAAGTTGTTTTTTTTTTTTTAAGTTTTTTTAAAAATGTTGAAATTTTTTTTTACAAATAAAAATAATTTAAAAAATAAAAGAAGAAAAACACTACAAATTGCAAAATTTCATTTCAAAAGTGAAAGATATTTTTTTATATTATTTGACATTGGCTGTATATACAAAAAACAGTCCAGTCAGACAAACATGAAATGCTTAAAGCCATAAATTGCAGCAAATATTAATGTATGTATATGTGTATATTTATATATGTTTTGGTAATAAGAAGGGCTAGTTTTTATACGCACAAATAATTTTAATATATGCATGCAATTACTGCCGACGATCGGCTGTACAGAGAACATTGCGTTGGACATTTTATTGATCAAAGGCCGGCAATATGTATAAAGAAACTTTATTAAGCATTGCCGGTGTTAGAAGTATGATAAAGTTGGACCTGTTTCACACTAAGCGACATGTCGCACAGAAATATATCATGAGTCAGAAGTTTTGTGACGAAGGGTGTAGAAACGCTTGCGGCAACAATTTAATGTTACTCTTTAATATGTTAAGTTTAAATTTTTGAAATTTATGTATGTATTGTAAAATTTATATGAAAATCATTCAGTTTTTTTGTTTACTACACGTTCAGTCACTTGTATTTGGAAACATTGAAAAAAAATCGAGTTAGGTATGGGGTATACATATACATACTTATGTATATATTTTGAATACGCCCTACCCCGATTCTGAGTCCAAAACCTGTTTCACAAAATTATTTATTATTTCTGAGTTACTAAGCATTAATTTTCATTAAGTATTGCTTTGCTTTGCTTTACATGCCACTGCTTGGTAAATACAGCAAATTCTTCATACAAAAAAGGACAAACTAAATTTATCTTTATAAATTTAAATTTAATTGTCGTTTTTCTCCACTACGCACATACATAGATATTTATACATATATCAACTTTTATAGTAAATTAAAAAAAAAAACATTTGATGTGAAGATTTGCCCCCTTATTCATAAAAAATATTTAATATTCAGTTTATCACTTTAGAATAACTCCTTTAATTATATTCGGTAATGTTCCTTAAATTGAAGTGAATTAAAGTAGAACAAATTTTTAAAACGGGCTTGTAGAGAAAGTTCATAAAAATATTTCTTTATACACAAGAACCACTGGTAAAAACAGGAAAAACTACATTAATTTTGTAAATAACTAAAATCAAAACTCGTTCGATTTTAATTCCACTCATTTTGATATCTACATAGAATCATGCCCGATTGTCACAGGAATTTTAAATAAAATTACTTTTGTGTTTTTTTCAACTGAATAAAACAGTTTTGTCGACTATTTTAGTGACATCGTCAACACAGTGTCTACACTACACTACATATGCCACTATATTTGCCTTTAATACGAAAAAAAAATTATAAAAATAGCAACTGAGAAGTATAATTCCTATAAAAGCTTAAGCAATATTAAAAAAAGATTGTTATGAATTCGTATTCGTAACAAAAGTGTAGACTAGATTTACTAAAATGTACTAGTGATTATCTGGTTCCAATGTCTAATGTTCCCAAAAGAACTACCTTATCAATAGAACTAACTTCAATGGTAGATTTTCAAAGACACGCACATGTTAGGTTAAATGGGTAGCCGTCACGAAGACGACTCACTTGGGTCCTTATAGCGGTCCCTTTGTGATACCCCTAGCCAGTGACAAGGGTTAGCCAGTATCCACCAGACTATTCCCCAGAGGTCACCGCAGTCTCGAACCACCCCGATTCCCTGCAGAACAGGGAGATCGATTTCAGTCCCGCATTGGACAAATCGTCCAGACATGGCAATTCCGGTCTCCCAAAATGCCTCACCCTAACGCCCGCCAGACCGGGGCATTGGCAGAGGAAGTGAAACACCGTCTCCTCCTCCTCCTCATCATGACAACTCCTGCAGTAGTCATTATACGCAAGACCCATCCTCCTAGCATGAGTCCCTATCACCCATTGACCCGTGATAACCGATATCACTGTCCTTATCCGGTCCCTGCCGAGACCGAGTAGTACGCGCGTTCTCGCCGCTTCATAGCCAGGCCATAGAGTCCTGGCCATCAAACAGGTATGCTCGCCCTGCCATCTCCCGCACATGTTAAAAGTCTATAGAAAATAATAAGTATAATAAGTCACTAGTACTGGTGACTGTGTCAATAGTGAATCAGTACAGATTCACTAGTGACATTTCCAGAAGGGTACCTGTATACCTAGTTTTTATTATTTAGGTAGTAAAATAGAGCAAGAGGGGTAAAAGCTCCCCCTCCCTCTATCTTTTTAACTAATCAACCGGTTTTCTTAAAATTTGGCATGCATACCCTGTAACATCGGAAAGATAGGGCATTGAATAGCGCAAGAGGGGTAAAAGCTCCGCATCCATATATCTTCTTAACTAATCAATTAATTTTCTTGAAATTGAGCAGGCAAGTTGTGTTACATCTGGAAAGAACTATAGAATATAATTTTTTTTAAATTTGGCTAGCAGACACTGTTACATTTGAAAGAAAAAAGTTATGTGGCAAAACAACGTTTGCCGGGCCAGCTAGTCTAATATAATTTTCTTTATATAGGAATATAGATATGTACCTTTACAACAAAATTGTTTGTAATTAAAGCATATTTAAAAAAATTTAAAACGAGAAGCCCTACGTTCTTACGACGTGCGACCCAATTGTGAAATGTTTTGTAGGTACATATATACCTATTCTGCTTTAAATTTAAGTTTTGGTATTTTATACGCTATAGTTTTAACAATTACCTATACCACATTGTGTTCTTCATAAAATATTTTATTCAAACGAGTTCTATGGTTATACCTATTAACAAAATTTTGATACCTATGTATGTACATATGTATAAATACAAAAAAATTGGTTCATAAATTAATATGTTTTATATATAATATACACAGATTTATAGGTATATGTAGGAGCATTGAAGCGAAAAAGATTGAAACTAAAATTTTTTATTTTTAAAGTAATATGTCAAAACCAAAGGCCTGAAAAACTTTCCCTGGTATAAAGACAACGCAATAAAAAGATTTGGCAAAAAAATATATAAACAACTTTTCTAATGAATTAAATATTTATAAACAAATTTTTCGTAATGTCACTCAAGATAATAATGATATAAATAATAACGTTCAGTTAGTCAAAATAAAGTATTTCTGTACACTGTTGTTATTGTTAATACGTACTGTCCATAGGTCACGTGTCATAAAGAAAAATTTCTTAGCAAAAAAATTGGTTTAAAATGTCCCAATTATTGATGATTGTAAACAATCATCGATACAAAATTATTTATAAATGATTCATTTTGATTTTGTTGTTATATTAATTTTTATCATATGGATTTTAACCACTATTCCTTTATTTTATTTTTTGCACAAGTAATTTTTTTTATTGTGTTTAGTAGTATACACTTTTATACGTATATTTAAACATATATGATACATATTTTTGCGGTCGATAATTTTTTCTTTAACTTTATAAAATTGTAAAAACAAAACAGTTTATTACTTGTTTTTCTTGACGTTATTTTTATACTTTTTAGTAAATTTTTTGCATTTTATTTAACAATCACTTGAAACAAAATTTATTTTTATACTTTTTCGTTTAAAAAACAACTATACTTGGTTGCAAATTTATACGGTTTTCTTTCTTTTTTTTGGAAAAATCCGATTCTCTTTTGTTGAATGTTTGAAAAGAAGCCAAACAATAGATAATCAAAACACAATCATGTCAAATGATAATTTTTTCAATTCAGTGTCATAACAAAAATATACGGAGAAAACACCTAGAATACTTTACATACGTCAATATTTTTTTCGTGACATTCTTTTATTTTATATGCCAATATTTAACTTTTTACAATTTTTGAAGATTATTTGTATACTTATGGGTATTTTTGTACAACATTGATAATATTTAATTATTCAAATGTTTTTGTTTTGTATTTTTAAATTGTCGCCGGTGATACTTAACGTATTGAAGTATAAAAAGTATTCTATGGAACAGTTTTCATACAAAATTTCGCCTTGCTGATTACAAGTAAATGCGAACAAATTACGTATTTTGGTTGCAGAGTGATGCCAGATATGATTTTTATTTGCAAATATACCAGGAATGGAAAACAAAATTTTTTAAAACGCATTTCATACAAATAAAGTGATTTATTGTATGAGCTTGATTAGTAATTTATTTAATATAGAGTGCATTTGTATTAGCAATTTAAGAAATTATGACTGTTAATTATGGTAAAGACGACACCGTTTATATTATAACAAGTTGGAATAGACCTCTTAATAAATTTGTTATTTTAAATGTCTTGTGCCCTACGGTGCCCATTTTTATAAACCTTAATAAATAAATTTCATATGATTTTTTGGTACTTTTTATAAACTAAAGCTTAGTCTACACGATATGTTGAATCAGCAAATTTATGTTGAAAAATTTGCTTTCAGCGCCAACATATCGTGTAGACACCAAATTTGTTCAACAAACGTATGCTTACCAACATATGACAGGCATTTGTTAACGAAGTCAGCAAACGTTTGTTCACAATTATAGCATATCGTCTAGACACAATATTTTTACTTTTCAACAAATTTTCTACGTATGTTGGCAAATATGTTATTTGTTGAAACTCGTATGCAAGCTTTTCAGCATACGGCAAATTTGGTAGCATATAAAATATATACAAATTGGTATTCTTTCAATTACTTGTTTAAATTTGCATATAACCCCGGAACTTATCAAGATTTCTAGCTCATCGGCAAACAAAAAATTGCATTTAGAAGTGCTTTGAAAATAAAAATGTTGGTCAACGAACTTTGTTTTAGATATACATATAGATTATAAAAGTTGAGAAATTCTTAACTAATATCTCTTGAAGTATAAATTTGATCTCAGCAATATGGTTAGCGCTGAAGCGTGTTTCCAAATACTTTTCACATGGTATATAAAACATGCCGAATTATTAACCCATTAAGAGCCAATTTAAAAAAATATTTTTAGTTACTAATGTTATTTGTCAAAATGGCTCTTATCTCAAAATTTTGTCGATATAAAGGTATTTTTATTTACATATAATATTTTCAAGCTTTCATATAACATAATGCATGGTACAGTAGCAAATTCTGAAGCTATTAAAGTTAACCATTTATATTCTAATAAATCTTTTTGTTAAATATATTAGGTTTGAGTACACATGTGGTAATATTTAATATACTTTACGTAATTGCTTCAATATAGGTATTAACTATATGGTATGACAAACATCAGCTTCGCTTAATAAATTTTTTCCTTATTGTCGGTCTTCGACTGGACTGGTTCTTAATTTTATGGTATATCAAGCAATGACTTCGCTCAGCTGAGTTAATTTTCTTCTTTTAAACCAGAACCCCAACACCCTTAAAAATTGATATTTCTGTTAAAGAAACTAACAAAAATTAGCGACAGAATGAACCGATTGCTATTTAATTTTGCAAGAACTTTCTATGACTAGATATTACACTAAGATGGTCGCTCCATAATTTACCATAGGCCTCATGTTTAACCCATTCTCGGAAATACTTAAATATGCCTAATACGTACCGAATAACGCTATTATAGTAAAATTTGGTCGGTCATATTTTCATAAAACTAGAAGTCACACAACTAAATTTGAAGAAGATCGGCCCACAATTTACCATAGGCTCCGTATAAAGCCCACTCTGGGATATCATTTAAATACGCCAAAACCGTAAAAAATATTGATATTGTGGAAAAATATAGTCCAATTTAGCTTTAAGTGGCTAGAAATAACACCATGCAGTTTTGTGATAATCGGCAAAAAAAAAACTCACTATAGCTCCCGTAGAAAGCGGGACTTTAAAACGGTTGAAACATACAAGTGTTTTGTATTGAAATTTGGTCTTATTTATGTTTTTAATACTAAAAATTACTCAACCCATTAACATTTTTAAGGACGTTATGGTATTGGTAATATTTTTGGGAGTGGCATTTGTATAGGAACAATAGATTTACAATAAAACTTTTTGACCCAGATTTAGTCTTAATACCAACACAGAAAATGGTTTATGAGCGCAAAGACTCTTATTCGGAAAGAAGTTTTTATGGGATTTTTGAGAAATTATGGACCGTTCCTCATTGTTTAATTACAATAAATAATTAGAACCAATATACCAAATTTCATCAAATTATTGCGACAAGTACTTTGCGCACTACAAAGTATACAGCCAGCCAGCCGGCCGGACGGACATCCTTATATCGACTCAGATAGC
Source organism: Pollenia angustigena (assembly GCA_930367215.1). NCBI lineage: Eukaryota > Metazoa > Arthropoda > Insecta > Diptera > Polleniidae > Pollenia > Pollenia angustigena. The sequence goes on from OV884057.1 coordinate 30,883,281, forward strand.
GATTGAGTCGATCGGTATACTAAACGATGGTTATAGGACCAATATTTGTAGGTGTTACAGACACTATAGTGGTGTGGGTATCAAATAAATCCATAAAACATTCTGCTGGTCGGCACATAACTTACCATAGGGATAGAACTGAAATAAATAAATTAACTGTGAGACTTTACTAATAATTTTAAGATCAATCCAGTCCTTAAATATTTTAATTTTTTGCCGATTTGACCAAGCCCAATAAAGCACTCTTACTTTTAAGTGTTAATTACACTAAAACTATTCATTTTTGCAATAAAGGCGATAATTGATAACAAATTTTTAATAATATAATAAAAAAAGAGAATTGTCAAATGAATTTTTAAACAAATGTTCTCTTTACTCAACATACATAACAACATATGAAATTCAGCATATCGTGTAGACACAAAAATTGTATGCTAACTTATTTGTTGAAATATCATTTGCTAGCATATGATGAATTTGAAAAATTTAGTATTTTCAGCATATCGTCTAGACACCTAACATATTGAAAATGCTGATAGAGGCATTTGTTATAATATTTAAGCATATGAGTGCAAGCATACATTTGCTGATTCAACATATAGTCTAGACTAAGCTTAATATTTTTTTTACTTCTCGAAATTCAAAAATGATACAAATCTGTTCAAAAAATAAGCTGACACGTGTTAAGTACTTTTTCGATAATTGTACTTTTAAAACATTAATCGGGTAAACATCTAATTTAAGTACTTGTTCACCTAATTTTTACGCGTTGAAAATAGGAATATAATTAAAATGGAATTCTTCACTTATATTTTGTTACTTTTTTTAAAATTCTGACTAATAAGGAAATACATTTTAACTGATTTTTGGAACAAATATTTTATAATGCACAATTTAACTTCTTACGTATTGTACAATTATATCGCCAATGTATATAAATTACGTGTGATATTCGAAGGTGGCACAATATATTGGCAACAATCAATCGACTTTTGATTTTTATTGCACAACGAAAAGAAAGTGAGATGTGTTGGCAGCATTGTACAATTCTGTTTATGTTATTCCTATAGGTTATGTTCACCTTTTTATTAAATGAATGTAACCATAGTGCGACTTATTGCATAATATAGGACAAAATGGAAATAAAATGGAGAATATCATATACAATAATATTAAAGTGGGTCGCTTAAGTATTAAAAATATGAATACAATTAAAACCGAATGAGGTTTGATACTTTCTTAAAAATATCTTAACTGTATTTTGGTTCTTTTTGAAATTTAGACTGATAATGTTACAAAATTTAACTTATTCCAACTTTAATGATTCCTATTCCAGGTTAAATTTTGAAGATTGCAATTCCCCCTGAAGGTCTGTTTTGCAATGACTATTAATAAATCTGCTTAAGATTTAGCTTAATATCCCCAGAATGAAAGATAAGTAATGAAACCTTTAAAAATTAATGGGACATAAAGCTTAAAATACTGGCCAACTCCGCTTATTTAAATTATGAATTGTGTCTCTTGTACATCAGCTCTTAATACAAAGTTATTAACATGCATATATGTAAGTATGTAATTTGTAGATTGAAACAAGATGTATAAGAGAAATTAAAAGAGAGTGAATTTAAAGAATCATACATACATACATGAGACCGTCAGTGCAAAAGTGGTGTAAGCCTAAATTTTTCATACCCTGACTTATCTACGCCAAATTGATTAAAACTGCGAAAATAAAATAAGAAACTAATTTATCTCTTGTTTTACCAATCAATAACAGAAAGCGTTGCAAAAGTTTGTGTTGCATTTATTTATTTTTGCTCTACTTATAATACAAAAGTAGCCATAAGCCACACAAATATGATATAAATGTAATGTGGCTTACACCACTTTTGAGCTGGCGGACTCACATATGTATCTACAAACATGTACAACTTATGATTATATTAACTTCATTATATTTCAAATAATAATCATAATTATTAAACTTGAATAAAATACGGTACGTGTGCAATTAATAAGTACAACCTATATAAATAAGTTTTGACAAGTTCTTAAATATTTTCCAACAAAATCTCTGGGTCAGTCTTTGAAAACAACACGAATTGATTTAAATGGAGATTGCTTCTTACGCTGGTAGATTAACGTGGACTGCTCGTAAGTGATCACAACTAGCAACCAGGTCGTGTTTGCACCAGAACATCTAATGCCGTGTATAAGAAGGAACTTTATAAGTACAAAAAAATAGATTAAAAAATAAAATAGAAAAAAATTGCCTACCTTAAAACTTGTTCTCCTTACTACACGTTTCCACCATCCATCAACTTGGTAAGAACAGCATGTCGCACATGAATTCTACTCGTGTAGACTGTTCATGTTTCGTCCATGTGCTGACATCGTTGCCTAAACATTCGTCTAAGCACCATGATGTTGGCCATACGATGTATTTTCGGTATACAACCAAACGCACAACAACAAAAATTGTGGTCAATCAAAACATGAACATCAACACGTATTCGCCACATACAAGAACATGAACAATGTCATGTTCTAATCGAAAGCGCATGGAGACGTGGGGTTAAAGCCTAATAAAAACATTTAGGTAATTTAACCAATGCCTAAAATTTATTTTTATTGTATACAAAAATCTACTACTTGCGAGATTTCGATCCAAATAGAAAAAATTACATGAAAACAAGAAAAGACAAATATGCCCACTTGTCAAAACTGTTGAACAAAATTCGAAAAGGTTAACGAAATATATGAATTAAATTATAAATAAAAGGTAATGCAAATTTGTAAATTGTTATTTCTTTCAGTCATCTGTTTTGGTTTTGAAAATGTCAAAAAACGCACTAGATTTTGAAGAAGATTTTAAATCAAATCTACAAGATTTCAATCGAATGTAAATGGGCTATAAGATAATATGTTTATAAGACTGGTTTTTGAGATTCCAGATAAACTAAGTTTAGTTAATTATTTTCAGTCTTTATTCTTTCAAATTTTATATTTTATACGTTAACTGAAGTGTATTCTGAACGAAAATTTTAGACTATCAGGTATGTGATGAAAATCGATCGATTTCAAAACGAACGTTTTTAAAAGGTGTGATGAATTTCGAAGGATTTTAAAATCTATATCTGAATTATAGTCTTAAATTTTCGTTCAGAATACACTTCAGTTAACGTATATAATATAAAATTTGAAAGAATAAAGACTGCAAATAAAAGGAATATGCATTTAAAATCCATTTTAAAAGATACTGAAAACGATATTTTCGGTTTCAAATCGTATCGTTTTTAAAATCGATTTCCATCACATACCTGTATAATTCAGAAATTGATTTAAAAATTCTTCGTAATTCATCACACCTTTTAAAAACGTTCGTTTTGAAATCGATCGATTTTCATCACATACCTGTATGTTAAACTAAGTTTAAACTTAATCCGCATCTCAAATTTTTTTGTTAGTACAAACTACAAATTGAGCTGGGTATCTCCTTGTATTAGCATTAAATTAATATACACGGAGCAATAGTCAGCTGTTGTCTTAATTTCACCTGTTATGAATTCGCCTTACCATGCAGAGTTGCTTATACATGCCGTGTAGAATCGACCATTTGGACTTTAACTGTCAAAATTTCAAACGATAACTATTGTTATCGAAAGTTTCCTCGTTTTACTTCTGTGGTGATTTTGTAATAAGAATTTTCCATTTATTTAATAATTTTAACAGTAAAAAAGGTACAACTTTTTTTTTTATTAAAATTCAACCGAAGTGCAGAATTTGTTTTATATTTAAAAGTTTACTTAAAAATATAATTTCATCATAAAGCAAAAATTTACATGATCTTGTTGGTAGATCTAACCTTAAAAAATACTCATAAATTAACATCAACTAATTGTTCGAAAGAAATAATTTTATTCCTTTTCGGTTATAGTTTCCATAATAATGGCTCAATTTTTCAACCGCATCGGTCAATTAGGTTTGGGTGTCGCCGTTCTTGGTGGTGTTGTTAACTCGGCATTATATAATGTTGAAGGTGGTCACCGTGCTGTTATTTTTGACCGTTTCACCGGTGTCAAGAAAGAAGTTACTGGCGAAGGTACACATTTTTTTATACCCTGGGTACAACGCCCCATTATTTACGACATTCGCTCTCAGCCACGCAATGTGCCCGTTGTAACCGGCAGCAAGGATCTGCAAAATGTCAACATTACGTTGCGTATTTTATATCGTCCCATTCCCGATCAATTGCCAAAAATTTACACAATTTTGGGTCAAGATTACGATGAAAGAGTTCTGCCTTCAATTGCTCCTGAAGTGTTGAAGTCGGTAGTTGCTCAATTTGATGCCGGTGAATTGATTACACAGCGTGAGGTAAGAAACCCAGTTTGAAGATTTATTAAAATATGTTATGCTTTAAAATAAGATTTAGAATATCTAAATGTTTAAAATTTTTAGATGGTTTCTCAGCGTGTTTCGGATGAACTAACAGAACGTGCTAAACAATTCGGTTTTATTTTGGATGATATCTCCATTACACATTTAACATTCGGTCGTGAATTCACTCTAGCTGTCGAAATGAAACAGGTCGCTCAACAAGAAGCCGAAAAAGCTCGCTTCGTTGTCGAAAAGGCTGAACAACAAAAATTGGCTACTATTATTTCTGCGGAGGGTGATGCATCCGCTGCCCAACTTTTGGCCAAATCTTTTGGTGATGCAGGCGATGGTCTTGTAGAACTGCGTCGTATTGAAGCCGCCGAAGACATCGCTTATCAACTATCCAGATCCCGTGGTGTTGCCTATTTACCAGGAAATCAAAACACCCTTCTTAATCTTCCTTCCAACTTGGCTCAGTAAATTTTGTGTTAAATTTGAAAATAAGTTTTAGCATTTAAATATTCAGCCCAATTATGAATAAAAATTCCCCGGGAGTTTTCTCCCTTTTCCCATTTTTCCTATGTTAATTCAATGGTAAAAATGGGAAAAAACTCCCGGGGAATTTTTATTCATAATTGGGCTGATTATCTATTTACAGCCGTATGGCCTACATCTTCATGTTATGTTATAAAATTTCAAAACTTTTTTCGTAAAAAAGTTATTTTGTTGTAAAGAGAACCATTAAAATTGGTTTGAATCAAACTCTTTAAAAAGAGATAAAATTTTAAGCACTTTTTATAACAGTTTTAAGTGAAGTCTGAAATATTTTTAATCATGATTAATAATTTTAGGAAAACATAATTATATTCAATTTCTAAGAATATTTTTCTAAAGTTTTGTTTGTTCGGTCTAAAATGGATATGTTTTTATTATTTAAAATCCAAAACGTAACGCATAAACAATATTAGCTTACTTTGTTTAAAACAAACATTACAGCAAAAATTCTTAGTTAAGTTAAGAATAATTATGTTTTAATATAATATAATAATGGTCTAGCATTTGTTATGTGACAATAAAACATGGTTTTGAATATTAACATTTTCTAGTTTTTATTACACTTAAAAATACAAAAATCTAACAATTCTCTTAAAGTAAATAAATGCACTACTACTGGGTGTTTAATTGACAGTTAAGTTTTTAATTATGGTGGTTTGGATTTGGAACAATTGGTTTAATATGGCCGCAAAATGGTGTAAAATTTTGTTGTATTACGACATCATGGGGATTGTAAAACTCCAATCGGTGTATGTTCCTAACTCCGTCACGAAATTCTTTGATTTCTTTCTCGATCTTTATTAAAGAATCGGAGGCATTTGGATCTTCGGGATATAAGTCATCTCCGGGCAATAGACTAACCTGCCCATTCTTCAATTTATATTGCACAGGCAAGTTTACAACGCTGCCTTCTAACGAACGTTGACGGGCAAAATCAATTACTTTTTCAAGTTCGGTAAAGTTTAAAAGCCTTGACAATTCGTAAACTTGGGGTGGAGGCAACCAGACTTCTTTATAGAAATAGGATTTAAGATAATCGGCAGGACTTTTCCACTAAAATTACAGAATATAAATATGCAATATAACAATTATCCCAACAAAATTTCACATAAAAAAATTTATATACGCTTGAAACTCGAAGTGTTCTTTTACTTCGTAATATTTGCATGTTTGGGGAAAATGCGTGCATTGATGAATTTGAAATTCAAAATACATTAAAGTCATGTATTTAAAATACAAAATACATTTCTCGAACCCGCCTAATGTTCTAAAAATCACTTTAATTCAAATCACGTGATTTCAAATAACATTTTTCTTTTAAAATCGCACGTATGATATTGTGGTGTTCCGTTTTTAGGTGTTATTTTCAATTCCCGAAAGCGAACTGAGTAACACCAAAACGGTGTGATTTTCAGAACAACGCATATTTCTCTTGTGATTTTAAAAGCACTTGATTTGAAAACACGCGATTTTTAGAACAGGCCGTATATTTCGATTCTTGTTTGTATCAAAAATTATTCCTAAAAAAGATAATTCCAATAAATTGTGTTTTGTTTCTTATGAAAATAGGTATGTACATACATATGTATGTATTTTTTAAAGCAATTTTTGCAGATTTAATGTATTTTAAAATTTTTTTATATTTGTCATGATGCTCACTATGACAGGACCATGGAAAGTACTAATTAAATAGGCAAACAACCAATTTTTTTTGACATGGAAAAATTAATTATTGAATAAAAAATGTTTACCCATCAATAAGCCTCAATTTCTATAAACCATCAAATGTGTCCAAATATTAACAACAAATTTCGGTCTTATAATTACCACAAATTTCCCTCTAGTCTTCGGGAGTACTATATTTAGTACGCGGAGGGGAATACATTTCCGTCTTTTTAAATATTTGCCGCAGATTTGAAACAATTGTAATTTTTGGGAATGTTTTTATGCGAAAGAAAAAAAAATTCATATCTTAATAGTTGCAACTTACCGCAAAATTTTTAACCTCGTGTTCCTCCGGCAAGACGTCTGGAATATTTTCTAACGCAACCATAAAAAAGGCAGTATCAAAACTTTTTTTTCATAAAAATAAATACCTATAAAAAAGAAAAGTTTGCCACTTAATCTAAAATTCCTTACCGCTTCTTAAATGATGATGGTGTAAACCAGTTGGACCATTCATACAAGCTCCATAAATCAGGCACAATATCTAATTCTTCACATAAGGTAAGAAATTTACTAGCGTCATTATGCACTAGATTTTGCCAATGTTTGCGATCAAAGTCCTCCTTAAAATTACCATAACGATTGCCATTTAATCCAAAGTCCAAAGATTTTCGATCGCGGCACAAAATAATGCCTAGTTCCTCGAAGGTTTCACGAATGGCAGTAATTCTTAAAGACAATTCTCTAAAAATAATAGTTATGAAATTACTTGAATAAATAAATAAATAAATAATATATGTTAAAGATAAAGTTTTGAAAATGCATACATACATAGTCTGTGCATTTCCTGCAACACCGTTATAAGTAAAAATAGCAAATTTTGACATCACTAATGCATAGTATGAAAATATTTCGGCAAAAGTGCACTTTACGGGGCGTACGAAAAAAAAATAAAAAAAATATGCTACCCGATTCAGAATAAAAAAAAAGAAAAAACCATAATTAAAATTTAAGGGGGCTGAGGCCCGTGGGGCTGTCTGAACCAAAAAACCGCCCCGCCCACTTAGTGGAATGCCTTCTGCCGGGCGCAAGGATTTTCTGCTCTATGGCATAACAAAGACCGGCTTCGCTAACTAAAGCATCTCTGCATAGCCGGTCTTCGGCCGGGCGCAAGGATTTTATCCTCTATGGTATAACAAATACCGGCTTCGCTAACTAAAGCTTCTCTGCATAGCCGGCCTTCGGCCGGTCGCAAGGATTATCTCCTTTATGGTATAACAAACACCGGCTTCGCTAACTAAAGCTTTTCTGCACCTAAAAGATACTTAAATTAACCTAGAGAGGAAAATAATATGCGAACACAAAAACAAAATACATATGTATTTGCAATCGTAAGCAAATTATCTTTAATTTGAGTACCCACACATATCACAAAGTGGGCGGGGCAGTTTTTTGGGTCTAGAGGGCACCACGGGCCTCAGCCCGCTTAAATTTTAATTATGGTTTTTTCTTTTTTATTCTGAATCGGGTAGCATATTTTTTTTATTTTTTTTCGTAAAGTGCACTTCAGCCAATATTTCTTATGACGATATTGTAAATTCAACTCTTGAGAGAAGAATACAATTTTCTTTCTTCCTTCATTATTTTGCGTGTAATTTAAAACTTTAAAGTGGTTTTATGTAAAACGTATAATTTAAGTTATGACGATGTTGCAGCAAATGAGGGAACAAATCTAGTTTACCGACGCAGCTCCAAATAAAAAAAAAAGTACCCAGGGTGATAGAAAATTAAAAAATAAGAAGAAAAAATAAAATAAAAAAGTTGGCGGAAACGCTTAGTTTTCAAGTTATGGACGTTTTAAGTTTTTATATAAAGGTCCGATTTTCCACTACATTTTTATCGTTATATGGCCAATATTGGTATCATTTCAAAGCTTTTGACCATATCTTTTTAGATATACAAAATTTATTTGAAAATGACTATCTCTTTACCTCACATTACATTCTTTTTGCATTTTACATCAAAATATTACAGAAGTGCACCAGGTTAGTATGTAGTTTATTTAAATAAAAGTGTAATACAAACGTAATCAAATTATAAACATGGGCGTCGCAAACGAAAACACTCCTGCATAGCCGACCTTCGGCCGGGCGCAAGGACTTTCTCCTCTATGGTATAGCAAAAACCGGCTTCGCTAAGTAAAGTTTCTCTGCATAGCCGGCCTTCGGCCGGGCGCAAAGATTTGCTCCTCTTTGGTATGACAAATACCGGCTTCGCTAACTAAAGCTTCTCTGCATAGCCGGCCTTCGGCCGGGCGTAAGGATTTTCTAATCTATGGTATAGCAAGAACCTGCTTCGCTAAGTAAAATACTCTGCATAGCAGGCCTTCGGCCGGGCGCAAGGATTTTCTCCTCTATGGTATAGCAAAAACCGGCTTCGCTAAGTAAAGCTTCTCTGCATAGCCGGCCTTCGGCCGGGCGCAAAGATTTGCTCCTCTTTGGTATGACAAATACCGGCTTCGCTAACTAAAGCTTCTCTGCATAGCCGGCCTTCGGCCGGGCGCAAGGATTTTCTCCTCTATAGTATAGCAAGAACCGGCTTCGCTAAGTAAAGCTACTCTGCATAGCCGGCCTTCTGCCGGGCGCAAAGACTTGCTCCTTTTTAGGATAGTAAGTACCGGCTTCGATAAGTCAAAAGCTTTAAAATGATACCAATATTGACCATATAAAGATAAAAATGTAGTGGAAAATCACACTTTTATATAAAAACTTAAAACGTCCATAACTCGAAAACTAAGCGTTTCCGCCAACTTTTTTATTATATTTTTTCTTCTTATTTTTTAATTTTCTATCTACCTAGGTACTTTTTTTTTTATTTGGAGCTGCGTCGGTAAACTAGATTTAAGCCCAAATGAGCGATATCTTCAATAACTCCTACCTTTCCAATACATCTTTATTATCGTTTTTAAAAATGTTGGATACTTGTCCTTTAATTGTTGTAAGAGTATTTAAATGGTTAGTTGTTACACCAAAATGTTGAAAATGTTTCTGCCAAAGTGGCGTTTCATCTGCAGATTCACATACTCCACCTGGAAATACCGCGGAGTTTGGCATAAAAGAGGCATTTTCATGACGGTTAAAAAGTAAAGCCTTAAAATCGGCTTGTTTTTCTACTTTTACTTTATTTTTAGCTAAAACAATTAAACTAGAAGATTTGCGAAACTTGATGGCTAATGGTTTAGCCATGTTAAGATAATTATACTATGTACTAGAATAAAAGGTAAAAACATATATTGCACAACTAAAATATAAATAAATTAACGGCAATAATAGGTCCGTTCGAGAATTTTACAGTAAAATTCAGTAAATGAGTAAATCAAGGTCTTTCCAATACCCAGTTGGCCAGATTGACTAATGAGAGACATTATCGCTCATATGTCGTTGACGATCATATGGGCGACATTGTCGTTTATGATCATATGGGCGACACTGTCGTTGACGATCATATGGGCGACGCTGTCGTTGACGATATATGGGCGACATTGTCATTGACGATATATGAGCGGCAATATCGCTCATTAGTCGTGAACGATTGTCCGGACATTTGTGTGAAAAAGTCGTCGACGATCTGCTTGGACGGTCGCCTACGCGTCCTCAAGGATTTTACATGGTCGTACGCGCGTCGTCAAGGATGTCTTCAATACATGGCTAACTGATCTATAGACTCACTTTCTTTCACTAAATTTTAAGCAGAAAAAGTTTCACTTACTTTAATTTTATTAATTCTTTTAGAAAAAGCTAACTTTGTGCGTGCTATTTCTCTAACGCAAATATCGTGATTGTGACATTTTAGTTATACTTACCAATTAACAATACTAAACAAAAAGCCAATCACAATTGTTAAAAAATAACAGAGCAAAACTATAACCTTATAACCATAACTTTGAAGATTCAACTAAATAATTTTACATGTTTTTTTGTTTGTGATTTTTTTCTTTTGTCGTTATTGCCACGTTATTTTTAAGAAATAGTTAAAGCTAATTTTAGGTATTGTCTATCATCTTTTATTTTTCGCTTATGTTGTCCCCAAACCAGTCTCATTGAAGAAGTCTCAATGTGGTTCGAAACACGACAAAATGCATACAGTGGTCGCTTATGTTGTCCTCAAACAAGTCTCATTGAAGACAAGATGACCGACAATTGCATGCATTTTGTCGTCAATGTGCTTTGCAACACGACAAAGTGCATACAGTGGTCGTTTATGTTGTCCTCAAACAAGTCTCATTGAAGACAAGATGACCGACAATTGCATGCATTTTGCCGTCAATGTGCTTTAAAACACGACAAAATGCATGCAATGGTCGCTTATGTTGTCCTCATTAAAGCATTATTCAGGACAAAAAACGATTTTAAACGATTTATACACGTTTTGTTACATAAGTTGTCGTCATCAATGTTATATAGGCGACAAATTCTAAATTGTTCTGAGGAAATCGTAGACGACAATTGCGTTTATGACCATTTCGCCAACTGGGTAGGTGTCCTTTTTTTACACTGTATTTTCTGGGGCCTAATTCTGGCAGTCGTGATCTAGTACTTCTCGACTCGAAAGCAATTTTATTTTTAATTCTTTCAGTCGATACTGAATGAAACGAAATTATTTTGTGAAACTTAAATTAATGCTTTACAACACTGAAAAAATAATTCCGATTCCGACTGAAATAAATAGATATTAAATTGCTTTCGAATCGAGAGAGTACTCGATCACGACTGCCAGAATTTTGCCCCTGGAAAGTATCAATGTGTAAAAACAGGATTGGCTGTAAAGCAAGGCGAATTGGCCACATCGCTACAACAAAAAAAGAAAAAAACTCAAAGCGAATTTGTGTTTGTTTGTGTCACACCGACGATGCTGGATGGAAAATCAAAAAAATTAAAATATGACGGCGAATATTACGTCCAGCACACGTACACACGATTTCGCCCACTGGACAAGCATTTGGCAAGTGTATTTGGCCCTTTATAGCTTTAACAATCTGTCAAAAACATATAACTAAAAACACAAATGAGATATGAAAAAAGAGTGTAAAGCTCGATTCACCAATGCGTTCCGAACAATATTTTTGACCGGACAATAATTTTTTTACAGAGAGTGTTCTGCAGAACGATTCACCCATCTCGGAAAATTTGTCCGGACAAAAATTTTGTTCGGAACGCATGGGTGAATCGAGCTTAACACTGTTTGTTTGAAAATATTTTTTTTTATTATTTTCATTTGCCCAATTTTTCAATTCTAAAAATTTTAATGAAAGCCAACATGAAAACATAAACAATTTATGCAGTATAGTTCAGTAAAAAATAGTAAAAAAATTTGCGTACTCGAACGAGCCTAATAACAAAATACATAGTTGTATTAGTTATCGTTCAGACTTGCAAATTTTGTTGCATTTGTGTTCAGTACCAAGGTATATTTACACAAGGTAAACTCGTTGGCCCATATGTTTGTCAGCTGTTTACCCCATTTGGAACCCTGGTGTCAAAAGTTATTTATGTTGGTTCCTTGTGTTTGTTTACATACTTATGGTTAGTGCGCGCCATTTTGAATTAAAAAAGTGTAAAATTGTGAAAAACATTTTATTTTTGTGAAATTTTATTCTTGTGATTACTAAGCAAACAAAATACATTTAAATGCATTATTTTTTGCAATACAGTATTATTCGGATATAAGAACATCTCATATAAGAACAAAACGCTTATAAGAAACATTTTTAAAAACACCATGTCTTTTTTGCGATTTTTCTAACAAAAAAGGTTTCATATAAGAAAAACGCTTATAAGAAAAAAACTGATAAAAGAACATTTTTCTTAAGCACCAAAATCACAAAATGTATAGAAAAAGAATTTATATAAGAAACTTCCAACGGCAACACAGAATTTATGTAGTTTGCATGGACAACTCTGTTTTCTGACAGTTTTACAACAAGAACAAAGTTTTTTTTTACTTTTAAGCTGGAGGTCCACACCAAGCGTTACTCGCTTTTTCGCAGCATACGCAGCTGTCAAAAAAATAGAATCTGTGTAGTTATACGTAGTTAGTTACATGCACAAAAGCGTAGATGCCTTGAGGAGAAAAGTAGGTTTACTTTCTACTTTTGTGAGCGTCACAAGCAGCGTTCGAACAAATCAGCTGATTTTGACAAATTAAATTTTATTTTTACTTGTGCTGCTGCTGCATAAAAAGCGTTGCATGTAACTTGATACGTAGAACGCTAGTAAGGTTATAAAAGCATGCGCTGCGTGGAGGCAAAAACGCGTGTTATGGACCTCAAGCTTTAGTTTTAGATGAGCGAGCTGGTACTCATGAGAAGCTTTGCGTTTTTTGTCAATAAAAACAAAAGTTAAAATTTTAAAAGAAATAAAAAAAGCGAAATTGCAAAAAATATAATATCTGACTTTTAACGTTATCTAAAATAGTGAAAAACTCAAAAGACATAGACAATAATTATTTAAAAGTTAGAAACGTTAACATGGGGTCTTCACCTGACAATTTTTTGTCATACCAAACGTCAAAGTCCATATTTAAAAAACTTTAAAATTTTTGTCAGCGTTTTTTTTATATTAAGTTTGACGTTTATTATAACAAAAAATTGTCAGGTGATGACCCTATGTAACAAAAAAAGAGACAGAAAACCAAAATATGAAAGTCTTATGGCCATAGCTACTTATATAAGAAATAAGTTTCTTATATAAAATAGTTGTATATAAGAAAGAAACGCTTATAAGAAACTATTTTCCTGGATTTTTTAAGTTTCTTATATCCGATAAATACTGTAATACTTTATTTTTATGCTTGAGAATGCACAATAGCGGAATTCACACCGAGCTTGTTAGTTTGTTAGTCGTTAATCGTTACTTTTTTACACGCATTTTGTTTTTGTATATTTAACGCGCTAGGGAAAAGATAATACCATTTCTTTTCCCCTCTCTCCTAAAAACTCAAGACTTGACGAGTCAAACTTGACATGTGTGAACCGCCACTTACTTTGGAGAGAACTTCTCGCATCGAAAAGTTTTAAGCAAGCTTAAAGTTGTGAATTGTTACACACAACCCTAACAAAACTAACTGAAAATGGAAAAAAAATGTCATATACAATCTTCAGTTCCCTAAAACTATTAAAGTAATTAAAACCGTGAACCTAAGCAAATAGTTTTTAGCCAGAAAAACAAAAAGAAAAAGTAAAAAATAAGTAAATTTTAAATATGAGAAAGGTTTTTGTAGCGAAAATGAGCCGCTGAGAGTTGTTTGAAAATCGCTAGATTTCCCGCTTACCGCTAAAACGGATTTTTTCCCGCGATTGACATTTCAAAAACGCTAGATTTAGCGGGAAAATCTCTAAATTGGCAACAGTGGTTGACGGCTACCAAAATTTACAAAAATTTTCAACGACGGCGGCGAAAATACAACTGTCGGCTATAGCAAATAATGTTACGTGCGATTTTTATGTTTGCTGCAAGGTCTATCCAATAGGTCTGCGCAAGAAGCCTGATGTTTACTTGGTTTATTCCTCAACGATGTCAAAAGTTGTTTACATTTTCCTTATACATGTGTATTTTTGTTTACGTTTTCGGTTTTTTGCCACACATACATGCACAGAAATCACATTTTTCCTTTTGTTTTCCCTATGTAGTAGTAAGATTTTGACAACGGCGGGGAATTTTATACAAACAAAATGCCTGTTGTTTTTTGTATTGTTGTAGAAGTAAGCAGACCTATTGGATAGGCCTTGGTTTGCTGTTTACAAAATAGCAAGGTTGGATATCGAAACGAATTTCGGTGTATCGGTATTAAACTATTTGTATACCCTTCACCTCAGGTGGAAAATGGTATACAGTACTTTTCGCTTATAGCCCACTACTATAGTTGCACAACTTTTGTGGACTATAAGCGAATTTGGACTATAACCGATTTTTTTTATAAGCCATTTTATGGATAATAAGTGAAACCTAGTATAATCCACATTTTGGACTATATAAATATTATTTTCTTCAATAAATCCACTATTTTTAAGCAAAAGAAAAGTTTATTTAAAACATAACCAAATATTGATTTAATTTATGTGTAGTTTATAGAACACGTGCGCCTTACTCGTCCGTTCAACTTACATTTAAAACAAAAACAAAATTTCGAAATTTGTTTTTGTTTTAAATGTGAGTTGAACGGACGAGCAAGGCGCTCGTGTTCTATAAACTACACATTAAATAAATAGTTAAAATAAAAATGTTTTTTATTAATTAATTCAAATGCTTTAAAAGATTTCAATAAAAACAAATGCGTATGAGATTCTTTTTAATTCTTTGGATGAGGAAATCAAACACAACATAAATATCAATTTCATAGGATCTTTACATGGGGTATTCACCTGACAATTTTTTGTTATACCAAACTTCAAAGTCTATACAAAAAAAACTACATTTTTAATATCGTTTTTTTATGATGTTGGACGTTTATTTAACAAAAAATTGTCAGAACAAGACACCATGTCATGAAATACAAATTGCGAACAGTTGCCAGAAAGGTAAATTAAAACATGTTGCCAGTTGATTAAAAATACATTAAAAAAACAGTGGACTATAAGCGAACATTTTTGCATGAAGAATTATATATGCATGCTAAGAAAATGTGGCCTTTAAACGAAAATGGACTAAAAGCGAAATGGACCTTAGAACAAATAATTTGTATGAAATTCGAAAAAATCTGCATGTGAATATGACAGTTTTGGCGTATATCCGTTTTTGGCCTTAAAGCGGAATGGACTATAAGCGAAAAGTACTGTAATAAGTTTATCATTCCGTTTGTAATTTCTACAATATTGATCTAAGACCCTATAAAGACCCTATATTCTGGGTCCTTATGAGGAGAGAAGTTGATTTAACCATGTGATGTCCATCTTCCTTTAAAGGGCTTTTTTTTAGAAAAGTACCTACAATATTTGAAATTGGTCCATTTTTTTATATTCAATTTGGACCAAAATATCTTTTTGTTTTTCTTAAAAGATACAGTGCACATTTAGGGGTTAAGTATACAATAAATGTTTTTCTCCCAAACAAATGGATATTACATACAAATTTTCATTATTCAAAAACGCAACTTTCCTATTTCGCTTACGTTCTTTGGCCGTATCAGCAATAAAATATGTATGTAAATTTATTATGTATATATAAATACACATGAAGTAAATCCTTTATCTAAGGTAATGAATATGTACACACGTACATATGTATTAGCCACGATATTATTCCTTATTCCTTGCTTATCTAAAAGTTCTTAGATATCAGAAACAACCTTAGCACATAAGCATTTCTTACTGAAGAAATTGTAAAGCATATTTATTTACTCATCCAGACTACATATATAAACAATTTATTTCTTTAAAAGCGCTACTTTAAAAACTTTAATATCCAAAGAAAAGAAACAAAATGTTAATAATTTTTATTTTTTTACAACCCTCTTTAATTTTCTTTATACAAATTACAATAAATCATTCATCATTATAATCCTGTCGTCAATAGAACCCTTACTATTACACAGAGGTCTTTAAAACTCTACTTCGCAACAAGCGGCAGTTGGGGGATTCCGATGGAATTTCAAACTCATACATACATAATTCTTCCATTAAAAGAAAACAGAAAGGAATATACACATAAATACTTACATTTATACATACATTCAATAAAAAGCATACAAGTTAAATATTTACGATAACGTAATTTTGGTATATAATGGTCAGTCTACGAGCACCCTAACAATAATAGGTAAAAACCTAGATTTTTATATTTTTCTAAGATATAAATTTTTTATATTTTTTTTAAGGCTTTTAACATATGAGACATTCCTGTGCTAGCTAAATGTTTGGTTATTTTTACCAATTTACCGATATTAACAAAAAATTAGATATTTTTCAAGCTAAATTGCGGCGGCTAAACACGAATGTGGCACTCGTTTGATTCTCTCAAGAAACGTTTTCGAGATATTCGCGAAAATCGTGTTTGTCTGGAGTTATATTAGATATTTCCAAAAATCTCGAGAACTGTTCATCTAACCTGAACAAAATGAAAACTGTTAAATGATTATGTTTCACCTCTCCTAAGAAAAACACAATTTTCGCAAACGCTTCTTGAGATAAATAAATGAGTGCCATATTCGTGTTCAGCCGCCGCAATTTTATATGCATATAATTTTCAAGGTTCAATTTTTTGTTTATATCTTATTTTTGAGGTTATGGCAAAAAGTTTAAAATTAGTGAACCAGCGTAATTGTAGATTTTCTTCTCATTTTATAACCTTTGCT
This sequence comes from Pollenia angustigena, assembly GCA_930367215.1. Taxonomy (NCBI): domain Eukaryota; kingdom Metazoa; phylum Arthropoda; class Insecta; order Diptera; family Polleniidae; genus Pollenia; species Pollenia angustigena. The sequence continues at coordinate 30,900,228 of OV884057.1, forward strand.
AAAACATTTGGAATGTATTGTACACTGATTGAAAAGGCGACATAACGCTGATGTATTTTGACATCAGTACTATGAAAAGTGTCTTCGTTTTTGACACTTTTCATCATGGTGATGTCAACCCTAACATCACTTGGCCAAAGTGTCATCAGGGTCAAAATGAAATTATGTCATCAATGTGGTGATACATCGGCATCGCAGAAATGACAAACGTCCTCAGCGATGACGCAGTTACATCGGAGAAAGGACACATTCGCATCGTTTTAATGACAGTTTGTCATTAAGTCAAAGTCATTGGAATTGACTTTAGTCAAAGTGAGAGAATATTATTATTTACTTACCCGTTACATATGTTTGTTTCACGTTTGTTGAAGAAGACGTTAGTCATTGGATTGATGTTACTTTTTGCATCATTGATGCCATTTGTAGTAAACATTGATGTCACAATTCTGATGTTAGGGCATCATCCATATGAAGATGCATTTTTCTATCAGTGAAGGTACCAGCTCTTCTAACGCTTGCAAGGGATCTTCTTTCAATAATTACTTTTTTTTATCCAAATTGTAGAATAAAAATTGATCGATTACTGGAAAAGACACACAAATTAAAATATTTAATATTTTGGTTGTGAAATGAAAGATAACGAATGTATTTTAAAGTTATTGTTTATAGGACTACTATTAACAAGTAATAATGATACTTGGCACTGCCAAGTTGGCAGTGTCGAATATTATGTATATACGCTTTACCATAGTACTGAAAAGCCATTGTTCAATAGCTTATATGGTATGGGAGCTATCGTGTCAAAATTTTTATCCCCGCAGCATATTTGTATGGGCGCTTGGTGAAATATTATGTCGATTTCGCTAATTTTTAAAACAAAATGAATCTTGCACAAAGATAAAAAATATTTTTAATATTTAATACTCCATATAATTAAGAAATATCTTATACAGAAAAAATTTTCAGTATATTTTAATTAATTAAATGAAAAGGTATCCCAGACGTTTGCTTTAAACCATGAAGTCTCAGCTAATATTGGCGATCCTGAAACGATATCTCTGGTTAATAATACTCTCCAATCCTTTCAGTGATCAACTGTAAGCTTGTCAAATCATACCTTCACAAATACTTTTCTTGTATTATACGGAAGTTAAAACCAAAAAAATCATCAGGTATTGACGGTATTAATAACGGATGCTTAAAAGCCCTCCTCGTAAAGGGGATTAAATACCTAACAATTATAATTAATTCATGTTTAAAACTTTGTAACTTTCCTCGTGAGTTTAAAGAGTCTAAGGTTATTGCAATTAAAAAGCTAAACAAACCACCTGACTGTCCCTCCTAATACCGACATATAAGCCTTTTGTCATCCATCAGCAAAATTCTTGAAAAAATTATTAAAGAAAAATTAACCAATTTTATTGAAACCAACACTATAATACCCAGTGTTACCACCAGCAAAATTCAAAATTACACTTGAGATGAAACGAAATTACCCGATTTTAATAAAATTAAACCTGATATAAAATTGAAAACAAAAACACAACAAACTCGTTGAAAGAAGATCAATATAAGTCAAACTGTTAAGATTCTTATTGTAATTTTAATTAAATTAACAAAACTCACATTAAAGAATTAAAAACAAATAACAAAACATAAATTATATTAAAATAATGCGTTTAACTTCCACATTTGGTTGCATATATGTATCTAGGGAAGGTTCAAAATGCTCATTCCTTTATAATGAGTGTTTTTTAGCCCCATAGAGTTTACGAAATGTAAGCTGTCAAATGAACAGTCATACTGCTTTCACTTTTTGCTCAGGCTCATCATCGTGAATTGATTCATGGTTGAACAACGTCATCAAACTATCCAAATATACTTTGAAAATCACCCATCGATTTTCGCAACTTATAGGCTACTTCATGATTAAACTGACTCAACTTATAGAAAATACTTCAAGGTCGTTGATTGTTTACCGTAGGGCTGTGAAGACACTGGTTTATGCTGATAAACCAGCAACAGTTGACGTCTTGGAGCCAGCAATGCTCGAAAATTAGGAACAAAATTGGACGTCTGCAATGCGTTTTGTTATTTGTTTCAAATGGTAATGCCTTGTATCAATAAGGTTCATGGTCTTAAGAAATACCCTTTGTACCTTATTCAGTAAGCAAAGTACCAGCAGGGTTTAATACAACTGTCCCTTAATTCAGTTTTACAATATAAAGGGCGTTAAATATTCTTCAAACAAAAGCATTAAAAAGTATCAAGATAAAAATAAAATTAATTATATCTTGGAATATAAGAAACATATCTTCCTCCAGACTAGTTTTTAGTGTGAATAACTTTTTTCAATATACTTGAGGTTCTTAACCACTATGATCGGCATCTTTATCCAAGTCTAAGGGTCCATCTTGCGACATCCACTACCAAACTTATGAAAATATATATTAAATGATTGAAGTCTTTTCTTAAAAAGAAAGCGAGACTTTGGTTCAGAAGACTGTGCATATTTTAGCATATTTAGCTCAAATCGAATCTTGATTTTATTTGGGAATCTGAAGTAAGAATTTCAAATAACACCTGAATTATACCTAAGACAAAACTTGAACTTTTTTTGTTCGTGTTTAGTAAAATTTTCTTAAATAAGAAAAATGTTTTCATGGTCAAAAATTCACGTTTTTGGTATTGATAAAAATTTCTTAAAAAAGGAAATATTTACAAAAGTAGCTTCTTTTTTATACCCTCCACCACAATTAGTTGTGAAGAGGGTATATTAAGTTTGTCATTCCGTGTGAAACTTTTTTATTATTCATCTCAGACCCCATAAAGTATATATATTCTGGGTCCTTGAGTAATTCTAAGTCGATTTAGCCATGTCAGTCTGTCTGTCCGTCTGTTGAAAAAACGCTCACTTTCGAACAACTCAAAAGAACTGAACAAACTTGGTGGCAAATTGCTTGTAGTTATCCTAAGCCCTAAAGGGCCTTAACTTCATAAGGCCCTATAGGCTCGGTTATGTAAATGAAGAATTAATAAAAAAAAAAAAAAAATCCAGTAAAATCGGTTTAGAAGGACCAGAGCTATGAATCAAAATGTGGAACCACCACTTAAAAAAATTGATAATTTTGTTACAAAAAATAACATAAATGCTGAAACAAGGCACGGAATGAGATAAGATTTTTTGAAAATCGCGCTGTTAAATTTCGTGAAGAGCCGTCCATAATTTACCCTAAGCCCCGTATAAACACTACTCCCGGAAAACAGTTTAGTACGCCTAAAACCGTAAAAAATAACGCTAGCGTAACAAAATTTGGTACGTCACAGTTTTTTAGGACTGGAAATAACACTGTGAAATTTCGTGACGATCGGTCCATAATTTACCTTAGGCCCCATATAAACCCTACTACCGGAAAACTGTTTAGTACACCTAAAACCATAATTAATAATGCTATCATAACAGCAATGGTACGTCACAGTTTTAAAGGACTGGAAATTACGCTGTGAAATTTCGTGATGATCGGTCCATAACTTACCCTAGGCCCCATATAAACCCTACTACCGGAAAACAGTTTAGTTGCCTAAAACCATAATTAATAACAAACCGTCACAGTTTAAGATAATAATAACATCATACAGATATTACTCCTTAAACATTCGAACTGTCGGTGGAGGGTATCAAAGATTCGGCACAGCCGAATATAGCACTCTAACTTGTTTTTAAATAAGAAAGATATATCCGAAATCAAGCTACATTTATTTAATATTAGTATGGGGCTAATTCTGGCTTTCGAATCAAAAAAAAAAAATCGATCACGACTGCCATAATTAAACCTCTGGTTTTCTTGATTTTTAAATACAATCGAATTTTTTAAAATTTTTCAGAAAATGCTTAAGGAAACTTGGTTTGATTCCAGTAATTTTTATTCGAAGCAAATCAATAAAAAGTTTCTTATTTTTATATTAAGTTTTCTTAAATTAACTAATGCTTTACGTTTTTATGTAAATAATTCGGGATTTTCTTCGTATTTTGTAAAATATTAAGCAACGAAAACTTGATTTAAGTAACTATAAAATTAAAATACATTTTTTAGCTGTATTTAAGTAAATTTTAGTTCGCTTTGAGTCATAACTTTTTGCTTAAATTTTTGGCTTGGACAATAATCGTGCAAAACTTTCTTGGTTCAAGCCATATTTTCTGGGGATTTAGTAAATAATCCTTTCCGTGATAAAAATTAAATTATATTAAATATCTGATAGGGCAAACTTAGGTTTATCTATGGTTAATGGAAAGTTGATGTGGCTAGTCCTTGATATTTCCTTAGCTTTTAGGGATGTAAATGTACATACTTAGATACATTTCGTACAAAAAATACTGTTGATTCACTTAAAACTGATTGTTATAAGTGGCCAAGTTAAACGTCATGAACATACATTATTTATATATGTACATCAGATTTCGGTATAAATGTTTGTGTGTGGACTTGAATAAATATACGAGTTTGTGTGTAGTTTTGTACTACTCTTTATTTTATATCTACAAGTTTTGTGCTCATATTTGCTCTACGCAGCCTCTTTTTTGTATTATTAACAGCGTTGCCAGAAGATTTGGAAGGAAAATCTTAATTTGGCGAATAAAAAATCTTATTTTGAAGAGAAAAATCTTAAATTTTTTTTTAACAAGTGCAAAAAAGTAAAAATCATTAATATTTTAAAAGAAACTACTTTTGATTATGGAAACTATTCAAATTGAAATGCGTAATTGCGGTATTTATACAAAATTAGATTGTAGGTTTGAAATTGTATTTTTAGTTATATTTTCCATAAAAATACATTTTAAATGCATTTATTTTCTCATAAATAAGAAGTAAAAAAATCCTAAATAAAGAAGTTTCATCGAATGTAATTAAATTCTGATATTAGAGATGTATAAATTTGGGCAAAAAAAATTTAGTTTTGGAGCTATGAAGCTCACACATCATATGAAATCTTTAGGGTTCTCAATTTAATATTATATTTTTTGATACCGTTGTTATATCGACGGCATTTTGAGAAAGTTGCATTTAAAAAAAGCTCATTGAAAAAATTTGGATTTACCTAAATATATTCCTAATGGAATTTTTATTAAAATAATGTTAGAATACTTTTTAAAAGATATTCTTAAGCACTTATGTAAAATTTATCATAAACATGGAATGTTTAATTTTCAAACCAAAAGCTTCCTAATCCAAGGATTCTCGGTAACTTTTTACCACTAAGTTCTCCCCTTGGTCTAGGCAGAACACAATAAGAACAACTAAAAAACCCAATTAAATAAAAAGTAAATAAATATTTTTTTATTGAACGTATGCTTATTATGCTAGATTATCCCTAGAACACACACCCGGGTACAAATGTATCCACTTGAATCTTTGCAGTGCTGTAACTCAGGAATGGCTTAACTTAAGGTAAATAGGTTTCCGATCTAGAAAACATAGGTAATTTCTAATTGCAATTCGGACCAGTGGTTCAGGAGCTACGAGCTTCCAAAGTCGACACCTACGGGATACGTTTGTGCCACACCAGTTTATATCAAAATAAAAGGCAACAAACCATTTTATAGTGTTTTGAAATTATTTTATTTGAAAAATGAAAATTATGAATTATTGTTACATACTGTGCACTCGGTATTGGTGATCCGCTAAATAATGGCGAATGCACAACAACATCAAAAAGCAACCGTTAAAATATCCAAATACTACAAACACTTGTTTATCACTTGAATAATAGTTGCCTGCATGCACTCTTTTGCTTATATCTTTTGAACCATGTAGAATATTTGCATGAAACAAAACTAAAACATTTTTAAAATATTTATTTACGCTTTAAAAAAAAAATAAAAATTAAATTGGACCATTTAAACATAAGAAAAACCCAAAATAAGCTAGTAGGTACAAACGTATCCCGGGTGTGTGTTCTCGTAGAAAAAGTTGGGTATGCATCGTACGGTTATACGAATATAGTGTAAAAAATGTATAGTAATTCATAATATGATAATGGATGGGCCTATATCGTAAAATTTTTTGTCAGTTATTCGCATTTTCGAGGAGAAGGTTTTTACGGACGAAAATTTTGGAAAATCCCTCCGGAAAATTGGAAAAATCGAAAATTGATTTTTTTGTACGAAACTTTGTGTGAAAATATTTGTGTCGTATGATTAGTCTAAAGTTTGTCTGAAGGCTTAAAACTGGGACGAGGCGAAGTTTGCCAGGTCCGTTAGTTTATCATATAATTTTATTTTACATTGCTTTTTCGCATCTACCACACATTTGATTCAAACTTGATTCATTCAATTCAGAACATATCATTTATAGAATTCACGTTTCTGTTTTTTGAAATTTTGTCCTTTTTAAAAAATAATTGCAAGAAAACAAGAATTTCGTCTGGCCAAGAGGGTAATTTCATAGACTTTTACATAAAAATAGAATTTCACCCCACGAATTTGCTCTAATCGAATCCAAATTAGTTTCATTCGATTCAGCACGTATCATTTATAGAACTCACGCCCCTGTTTTTTTGTTATATCCGAAAAATATTCCAAGGAAAACACAAATTTGGTCTGGCTAGACCAAGACGGTAATCCTAGGGTTAAGTTCCATTAGATTTACCTTTTGGTATTAAATAAATGAACTTTTTTGTTCTTTAATAAAATATCCCCGTATTCATAAATGAATATTATATTTAGCAAACGTTTATTAAGGACAAATTTCATAGTAAATTTGTTCTTTAAATCTTTATTAAATTTTTAATTTTTTTATGAATACGGGCATTAATCTTTATAAAAATACGTTTTTTCTTTTCACAAATAATTTTTTTCATCAGTAGTCCCAAAATCAACAACAGCGAATCTATGATGCTTTTTTAATGTTTTGTATGCTCAGAAATAATGATGCCTTTTTGTGTATGCTAGACAATGGGTACAAAAGTGTGCAAAACCAATAGACAACAAGCTGATATAAAAGCTCATTGTTTTAAAAATTTACTGTTTAAAAAACTTTAAAAAAAATTATGTATGTGTATTATACATATGTATTTTATTCGACCTTTTATTTAAATTATAATATGACTAAAGTTTAAAGTTTTTTATATAAAATTAAAAAAAGACCTCAAGCTTGAAAATTTAGTCATATTATAAAAATTATGTATGTTGTACAAACTTAAAGTTAAAAATCTTTATTTCTAAAAATAAAAATCTTAATTTGAGAAAAAAAATCTTTAAATCTTATTTTGTTCAAAAAATCTTTAAAAATAAGATAAAATCTTAATTCTGGCAACGCTGATTATTAACGAGAAATGTTTTTTTTTGCTTTGTGTTGGGCTGAGGAAATCCCCTCTTTTATGTGTCAACATAATAAAAGTTAACGTAGTTAGAACGTCACAATTGAATTAAGTTAAAATGGATTTGGTAACAACTGACTTTTGTGTGAGATAGATAGACGTTCGTAAGAGTGTGTATGAAGATTGAGTGAATAAATACTTTTCTAGTGTTTTAAAGTTTATGAGTCAGAACCAGAGAAGGGAATAAACTTTTGCAAAACAAAAATTAGGAAAAAATGTGGAATTGTTGGAATTTACTTAATGTAATAAAAAAATTTTTTTTTTTTGTCACTAGTGTTTGCATATATGTAAATGCGTAATTCGGTCATGTTGTGGCAGCGACGGGTTCAACAATATCGTATTCTGAAAATCGAATTTTTCACTTCACTAATAATTCGGGATCGTATGTAAACAATATTCCTACAAAATTTACTTTAAAGCCGTTCGGTTTTGGCAGTTTGTTACTTCACGCAAACCCAGCGAAAAGAAACAAAAGTATGTACTTAAATTATTTGCAATAATTTTTCAAAACTCCAACGATATCTCTGAAACTACTGGGCAAATTTAAAAACAATCTAAGCCCAGCTTAGAGATAATATTGTTGTCGAGTTTCGGACTTTTTTCGCTGAATATTGTGAACCGCTTTCAAGTTATTCCAATATATAGGGAAAATGCCTTAATTTCGGACATAACGGCATATCTCGAAAAGTCGAGCTGATAGAGAAAAAATTAAGATTTGATTTGAAATCAGCGACCTCAAAATCGTAAAAATTTGCAATAGTTAAGCTGGGGACTTAAATAAAATTTATTTTTATCACAAATATGTAGTTGCAAACATTATTGTATTAAAATTCAGCACGACTGCTTTTAACTTACTATTTGAAGGCCCCTGTCATAGACTTTATGAACTTATTTTAGGTTACTAGAATATTGGTGGATATTCTTTATAGAAAACCTTTGTTTAATAATGAAAGTTAGCAAAATCGTCGAATTTTTTTTAGAACAAGCTATTTTTGATGAATACTATTTAAAAAGACGAGCTAGAATTTTTCAATAAAGCTCATGCATTTTTTTCTCTATGGTTCCTTTTTGATAACTACAATGGGTATAATATGTCTAGTAAATGCTCTACCGAAAAAAATTGTTTTGTAGATTTTTCTATAAAAAAACTTACGTTCCGACTAAAAAGTTTTTTAGTCATAAAGAAAACACCAAATGTATTTTACACTTTTAGCTAAAAATATTTTTTAAAGCCAACATATTAAAACACTGATTGATCAAAAATATTGTTTAGAATATGCCGGCAAAGGAATTAAGCGAGTCCATATATAAATGGTCTAGATATAACAAATCATCTAAAATATCCTTTGCTATAGTAATTTTTGCTGCATCAATAACACTGGTTTATAGGCAAAAAATACCAAGAACGCCACATTCCTAGATAAGTTAATTGGGACCTCCTGAACACGAAAAACGCTGTAATTTTTTTTCCTAAGTACCGTTTTTTAGATAACGGTACTTTTGTGTTTTTCGCTGTATGGTCCCACTCAAACCCTTGTGGAGCCCAAACGAAAACTGCGAGTGGTACATTGTCGATATGCTGAAAATTTCTATCTGATAAGAAATGGCTGAGTTATGGCACCTCAAAGTTCAAAATTTTCCTATTTTTTATGTTTTTTTCATAATTTTTCATTTTCATTTCGTTTTTTTTTTCTACGTTATATTAAACATCTCGAATGTTTTATTTTTTAACCAAATAGTATATTTAATTACCAACATTTTAAGCGTAAAAATCGGATGAAAAATAAAGTTTTTATTAAGGATTTTGTGGAACGACAATATTTTCATCTCATATAAAATTCTGTTTTTTTTTAAATCCATCAGTTTTAACGTATTTTTCAGGATTTTCAGGATATCCACGGAAAAGGCATTCAATTACCTTTCCAACAATGTGCCCCTTGTTTCGATCGGAGTTTTCGGTTGGGCTCCACAAGGGTTTGAGTGGGACCATACATCAAAAAACACAAAAGTACCGTTATCTAAAAAACGGTACTTAGAAAAAAAAAATTACAGCGTTTTTCGTTTTCAGGAGGTCCCAATTAACTTATCTAGGCATGTGGCGTTCTTGGTACTTTCGCAAATTAAAAATTTGTAAAGCAGTGTAATAGAAGGTTTTATTCAAAACCTAAAAAAACATTCAAAAGCAAATAAAATGTGCTGTCAAAGGACTATATTTGGACTTGAAATGAAAACATTAGTTCTAATTTTACAAACTTGCATATTGAACACTAAAGGTGGAGACATTTTTAAATTGTTTAAATATCGAAAATTCGAAACATGTGTCAAGATTAAATAGATTAATGCAAGTAGGAAAACTAACTATGAAAAAAGATAATAAATGGTGACATATTTTGAGCTTAAAAATAACTAAAATAAAGGGTGTTTTTAAGTACAGATCATAAATGTTAAAAAGTGAGCGCAACTGATTCGGTTGTTGTCCAAATCAAAGCGTGTATGGCTTTGTCAATTGATTAGTTTGACGGTTGTCGAGTTGGTTGAAGCAAAATCAAAAGATTTTGAATTTTTCAAGTTGACTAATAAGTCTTTTAATTCTATTGCACTGTGTGTGCTTGAGCCTCTTGATCAGCTGTCAAAATTAATGTTTGTAGTTTTCTTTTGTAAATTTTAAAAATTGTATTTTATTTTATTAAATTTTAAAATTAATTTAAAGTCTTTCAATTCAGTTGATGAAGTGTGTGGCTAAGCATTGAATTAAAAAGTGTATGGGGCGCAAAACAGTTCACTTGACAGCTAACCCTTTCGTAAGTTCTACCGGCCTTAAAAAATACCCATTATAACATAGGACTCTAATTAAAAAGAAATCGAGAATTCTGATAAGCTATCTAAAAATTCCAATTAACTGAGCTACCTAAACAAGAGCGGCAAGCGTTTTTTTAAACATGAAAATTATATTTCCTCTACATTTTCAAAAAACTAAAACGACCAGGCGATCTATCAAATAAGATTTTCCAGCCGAGTGGTGTTAAATTCGGGTTTTAAAGGTTTGTTTCGTATAAAGTGTGTGAAAATGAAAAGTTTTGACATGATATAGACGCTTGCCGCTCTTGTTTGGTAGCTCAGTAAGGCCTTTAAATATTAAAAAGAAATCAATCATAAAAAGTCAAATCTAAAAAAATCATCAATTCAAAAAAAAAAAAAAAAAAAAAAAAAATAAACGCGAAGTCGAAAAAAATATAAAAGTTTTTTTAAAGCTTGAAAAATTAAGATTTTTCTTAAATACAAAAAAAAAAAAAACATATATTTCGAGTAAAAAATAATTACGTCCCAACCCTGTATTTTAAATATTTTCCAAATAAAACTCTTAAATCACTGCGAGAGCAAATGAAGCTAATAGAGCAAAAAGAAAATATTAAGTATTTGCACGTACGTTTGGTTAAAGTGAGTAAAAATACATAAAAGAATTTAAAATAGAATAAAACTCCTGAACTCTACAATCGGTAAACAGACAAATTTATCAAAACAGTTTCAAATTTCTTGTTTTTCATTTAAATTAATTTAAGACGTCATTAAACTTAAGTTAAACAACACTGCAAAACTTGTTTGTAAACAAATAACATTTTCTAAGTAACTCTGATTTGTTTAAAATTTTGTTTTTTAACGTCCAATTTCACCAACTTCAGTTATAACTGTCAAAAACATATTGTTAACCGGAAGTTAAAGTAATAGTAAGTTTTAACTGAACTTGGTGAAATTGACCGTAAATTAGTTAAATTCAATAAAATTTTTTTGTTTATGTGATAATTAATTTGTAAATCTGGTTACGATTTTATGTAGAAATCAATTGTTGGAGAGTAACTTTTGATGTTGAAAGTTTTAAAGTCAAATTCGTATATTTTAGATTGTAGGGTGACAAAGGATATTTTTTGTAGCTATTTTTACGTGTTATACATACATACATATTGTTAATACATATGCAACATATATTTAAATTGTGAAGGGATGTAAAAATGGAGAAAAATCTATTGCCCTTAGAAAGGGGCCTTGCACTTTTTCAGTTTTATATATGAAATTTTTTATCGCGATCTATTTTATGGGATTGATGGATAGATCGCATCCGTATGTTGTCGTGTCAGTATTTTGTGCTGTGCGGGTCGGACGATGATTAAAAAAGGTCGCGAGAAAACCAAAAAATGATTTTTCTTGTTTTTTGTTAAAGCACAAACTTCCCAAAAATATTTTTAAATGTTTTACCCTCCACCAATAGTGTTGAATGATGGTATACAAAGTTTGTTATTCCTTGTGAAACTATTTAAATATTCATCTTAGACCCCATAAAGTATGTACATACATACTTATATTTTGGGCCCTTGAGTAATTCTAAAATCTTCTGTCTGTCCATCTGTTGTAAACACTTTCGAAAGACTCAAAAGAAAAGAAAAATATTGTTCTCCTTACCCGTTTGAGTTTGAAATCCAGAGTAATTTGTTAAGTAGGAAAAGAGTTTTAAACCAAAAGGTTTACCAACATTCTTAAAAAACTGATATTTTTGTTACAAGAACTAACATTAATTGCTGACATAAAGCAACGATTCTCATTAAATTTGTTTTATATGACTGGAAATCATACTACAAAATTTTGTGAAGATCGGTCGATAATGTACCATAGGTTCATATAAATACTTTAGTACGCTTAAGACCACAACAAATAACGTCAATGCTATAAAATACAGCCTGCTACAGTTCCATAATTGAACATAAGCCCCATATAAAGCCAACTATCGGAAACACTTTAGTACGCAAAAAAACGTTATACATTTATAAGACTGAAAAGTTTGACATTTAGAATAAATAAGTTTAAAAAAACTCCATAAAAAAATTGACAGCCAGCGCAGTAACCAAGGCGAATTTAAAAAGGTAAGTGCAACTCTACAACTACAAAAAGCCCCATTCGCATTAAGTTTTAAATAAAAGACATCAAATTCGTTTTCAAATCGAAAGAATTTATGTATTATGATGTATTTATTTGAATATAAATATTGACTAGATGACCCGTGCGACTATTTCGCACCGTAATTTTTATCAATGAAAATATTAATTTTTCAATTTCTAATTATTTTTCGTCATTAGTGTTAGAAATAAGCTTTAAAATGAGATATCATTCATTAAATTTTATGCGGTGGTATAGGAGATATTTGCAACCGACAAAAAAAAGTGCTTTAGAAATAATATATACTAGATGACCCGTGCGACTATTTCGCACCGTAATTTTTATCAATGAAAATATTAATTTTTCAATTTCTAATTATTTTTAGTCTTTAGTGTTAGAAATAAGCTTTAAAATGAGATATCATTCATTAAATTTGATGCGGTGGTATGGGAGATATTTGCAACCTACAAAAAAAGTGCTTTAGAAATAATATATATGATGATGATTATATTTTACATATGCCAAATTCGTCATACGACATTCAGAAATATATGGACATTTTTTTGGCTGATCCTTATAATCTTTTTTTCTGCTTACGGTTTATAGCAGTTCTGGGGTATTAAGCACCGAGTGTCATAAAAAATGGTTATACACTGCGCTTATTACTTTAATTTTTGTTTAAAATCCCAACTTTGGTACAATATTTTTATCTGGCCTAAATGAAATTATAGACCAACTGCCTATTTCCGATGTGAAAAGAATTCTTTTTTTTTGTACAACTACATTTAAAACAAAAACAAACTTAAAATTTTTAGAATTGGTTTTTGTTTTAAATGTTATTGTAATTGTACGAAAGAAAGAATTTTTTCGCACATCGGGAATATGCTATAAACTTCATACCTACTATAATATATTTAATTTAGAACAAATAACGGCTCTTTATAAAATTAAAGTCCACTTATCAAGCTTTTCCAAATCTATATAGCAATATCTAAAATGATATAAATTTCATCACTGAAATCAAATCTGGATTTTATTTGAGTAATTACTTCCATATTACATTTTTGATATCGAAACAAGGGCCTAAGAACTTTCTCGATTCGAAAGCAATTTAATATCTAACAAGGCAGAAAGTATAGTCGGTCAAGCCCGACCATATGATACCCTACACCACAGTATTTAAAAACACATCATGCTGATGTGTCCATGTAAATATGGATTTATCTATGTTTATAAACTTCATGAAAATCGGTTTGAAAGTTTGTAAGAGGCAGAAATTGCCCCCTGCCTTCCCTTGTGGTCCTATTTTTTAAAAACTGTATAGCTAATGTGTCCTTATCTAGGGATGAAACGATACCTCTAAGGTATCGATACTTTTACTCGATGTGGTATCGCTCGTAAAGTATCGATACCTACTTAGAATCGAAAAAAAAGTATCGATACTTAGTTACTTGTATGGGTATTTGTATCGGTTTGTATGATAAAAAAATAGAAAGCAGCATTTAAAAACGTTCTTATTAATGTTTTATTACTGTACAATAAAATAAGAACTACGACCTATTAGACTTTTTGTGCAAAACGATAGGTGTAAAGATTGATACCACTTTTAGTTACCACCTAGTACTAATTTCCTTTCGAAAAATCTTTTTTATCTTAGGAAACAAAATTTTATAGAACGTTCATGATAACAACCTTCATTCACCTTTTATTCCGGAAACCAACAATGTCACTATGAATTTATCTTAAATGTAAATATGTATTTTATTTCCTTTCAATAATTTCTCAAGCTCAAGGTCCGTTTTATATTAAGAATATTTATTTTAACTTTATCCAATATTTCGCTATCTCAATGGATAGCTTCTTCAGGGATTTTTTGGTTTTTTTATATTTCAAACATATTTAAAAAAAAAGGAAATAATATTTAGAAAGTCGAAGAAATTAAGCTAAATAATTTATGTATTTTATTTTTAAATTGATAAATATATAATAAAGGGTGGTAAAACCATAATCCATGATGTTAATTGTAAGTCACACTTTAACGTCATGCGCAACTTAAATTGACCTATCTTTGTTTAAGTATTTGACAACTTCGACCATTGAGAGGTACACAATTGACCAGCGCGTTAAGATATAAAGCCTTTTACGAAAAGGGGCGTTCAATCAAAATTCATTTAATGCACATCGTGATTTTTTTGGTCAGTATAATCGACCAAATGTTTCCACAATCGGGAGAATTGCGCGTAAATTTGAGCAAACCGGGTCTGTAGGAAATGGGAAAATATATGTGCATGCTCCCCAGTTAGTTCTGCGGCTGGCGGCGTCTTTGAAAATGAGGTCGGACAAGCAATTATCGTGTATGGTGTTCGCTATCGCGGGATGATAACGGACTTCCTATAGCCAGAAATTGAGGAAATGTATTTAGACGATATGTGGTTTATAGGTGTTGACTAGGGATGCCAAACAGAGCCAGATTTTTTGAAACCCGGGATTCGGGATTTTTAATTCAAAAAAAGGGATCCCGGGACGGATCGGGATTTTTCGAGATTTCATATATAAAAGCCAATTTTAAAATTCATATAATTATAATTTAATGTTTATGTATGTATAAGAATTAAAACAAATTGATTCATGAAGAAAATTAAACTCATTACAAAATAAAACTGTTTAATGTGTTCTTTTAAAGTAATATGGAAGTATTATGTATTAAAACTTATATTTTAAAAAGATTCTTAAACAAATTAATGACGTCAGATAATTGATACCTCATTTTATCGCAAACATATGCTGCCGACGAAACCAATATTCGCATTCAACACTTCTGGGTGGTATGGTAAATAAATAACTACATATATGCTATATGACAATATTTAATTTATTTTATCTCAGTTATATATGTATTAATCTAATAAAATAAACTTATGTGTGTCAAAAGACCTTTGGTAGAACCCCCTAAAGTTGTTAACACCTTTTTGCACAACTTGCATTTTGCGTGCGCAGTTCTATTATTATCCATTTAGAAAAAGACCCAACATCTGATTTTGTTTTCGTGGTACGTAATGCATTGTATGTAACATTTATTCACTTGTGACTTTTTTTGTAACCAGTTAAAAATATGATTCATGGCCAGTATGATTTAAAATTGAATTTTTACTAAGCCCAAAATCTCGGGATTTTTATATCAAACCCCCGGATTCGGGACTTAAATTTTTAGAATAATCCCGGGTTTTCGGGATTGGCATCCCTAGTGTTTACTGGTTAAACGGTTTCTTGATACCGTTACTGCTGCTCCAGCTTTGGCAAATAATCAAAAATTTAAGATTAATTTCAATACCAAAGTTAAACGATTACTTTTGACCGATACCGAGTATTTTTTTACCGATACTCCTTGGTACTCGGTTGCTAAGTATCGATTACAAAAATACTTGGTACTTATATGAAAGTATCGAATATGTACTTGTATTTACTCGTATCGTTTCATCCCTATCCCTATCTATGTTTTAAATTTCATTGAAATCGGTTTGATAGTTTCTGAGAGGAAGAAATTTCCCCCTATCTTCCCTCGTGGTCCTACGATTCGGCCCATTTTCAATAGGCTTGGTCCTTGTGTCAATAAGAACCTATGACCCAAATTTCATCAAATTATCTCCAAAATTGCGACCTGTACTTTGCGCACAAGTTTACATGGACAGCCAGCCAGCCAGCCAGCCAGCCAGCCTGCCAGTCAACCTGCCAGCCGGACGGACATCGTTAGTTCGACTCAGAAAGTGATTCTAAGACGATCGGTATACTTCAAGGTGGGTCTAGGACCAATATTTTAAGGCGTTACACACATCAGCACAAATGCATAATACCCTCTCCACTATTGTGGTGTGGGTATAATTATTTCAGTCAATACTGAACGAATCGGAACTAATTTTTCAGTGTTGTAAAGCATTAGTTTGAGTTTCACAATACTGAAAAAATAATTTTGATTCGTTCAGTATCGAATCGAGAAGGTACTCGATCACGACTGCCAGAATTAGGCCCCAGAATAAAAAAATACTCATATCACGATATACCAATAAATATAGATCTGATTTCCGTTAAAAATAAACGATTTAAAACGAAAGAATTTAAAATTTCACCTCATCTAGACCTACATATACGAAATTACCCACGGCAGTAAAAAAAACACCCGATTCGGGTTATTACCATGAAGTGGCAACACTGGATAATACACATATACGACATCAGAAGCTTATAAATTCTCTCCACTTGTAATTATGAAATGTCTACAACTGATTGCCACAACCCTCTACATTTTCGAAGTAATCAATTAGAACAAACATTACATTACAGTATGAAAAAAGGCCCCCAAAAAATTGTGTTTAAAAATAAGAGGCAAAATTTTGCACATAACCGGTCCTGATGCAAAAAAATTTGCTTTAAAAAGCAGCCCCAAACTGTAAAATAGTCTCAGTTGAGATTTGATTGTTGCTTCGTTAAGCTGTTTAACCACAGCAATAAAGTGTAAACGGTTACAACAAATACTACAAAAATAAATTAAATACTATATTAAACTAAACTCGCAACAACCAAAACCAATCTACATATCTTTTAATTTTGAGTTTGTGTGAAAAAAAAATTTTTAAAATAATTGAATAAAAAAAATCAAATAAAAAAATATATATTGCATTAACAATAAAACCAAATTACAGTAACAAATACAACAAGGGACAAATTACTGTGAAGCAAGTGACATAAGAATAGACTGGTAAGTGGGAATGCTCTTTATTAAGCGAGAAATGGATAAAACTGTATTTAAGAATTTCTTTGAATGGAATTAATTTCTAAACAATTAAATTCAGTTATATTTTAAGTGTATTTTTTTTATTAACAAATAAAAAAATTTTGCATTTGTACATTATCATTTATTTATTTGGTAAATATGTACTTTAAGTTGAAATTTTGGCATGCGTTTAATTTTTTTTTAATTTGTGTAAATGTTTAATTTTTTGTTTAAATAATATTTGTTTAAAATTTTGTATTAACTTGGCTTTAAGACATTTCAATTTATTTACTAATCAAGGCTAACAAGAATATTATTTTTTTTTTTTTTTATTTCGGCCAAGTTTTATACATGTGTATTAGTTAACTGATTTAAATATTATTTATAACATTTTATGTATAGCACGGCTTGAGTTTTTAATATACAACAAAAATTCTAGTAATTAAAATTAAATTAATTTATTTAAATTTATTACATTTAAATTTTTTTTTTCTAAAAAATGCAAATTATTTTAATTTATGTACAAAATTGTTAAGTTTTTTTTTAAATTTTATTCAAGAATATTTTCTAAACACTTTTACTATTGACTTTTTTGAAATTAAATTTATTAACGTAAAATTTTGTTAATTTCAGGGACCGTAACGTTTATAAGTTTTATTTTAGAATTTACTTTTTATACCCTCCACCACAATTAGTTGTGAAGAGGGTATATTAAGTTTGTCATTCCGTGTGAAACTTTTTTATTATTCATCTCAGACCCCATAAAGTATATATATTCTGGGTCCTTGAGTAATTCTAAGTCGATTAAGCCATGTCCGTCTGTCTGTCCGTCTGTCCGTCTGTTGAAAACACGCTCACTTTCGAAAAACTCAAAAGAAATGAACAAACTTGATGCCAAATTGCTTGTAGTTATCCTAAGCAGTTTGGGATTGAAATCCAGCAATATCGGTTCAGTAGGACCGGAGCTATGAATCAAAATGTGAAACCACCACCAAAAAAAATTGATAATTTTGTTACAAAAAATAACATAAATGCTGGAATAAGGCACCGAATGAGATAAGCTTTTGCAAAAATTTGTTTTATTTGACTGGAAATCACGCTGTTAAATTTCGTGAAGATCCGTTCATAATTTACCCTAAGCCCCATATAAACAATACTCCCGGAAAACAGTTAAGTACGCCTAAAACCGTAAAAAATAACGCTAGCTGTGAAATTTCGTGATGATCGGTCCATAATTTACACTTGGCCCCATATAAACCCTACTACCGGAAAACAGTTTAGTCGCCTAAAACCATAATTAATAACAAATCGTCACAGTTTAAGATAATAATAACATCATACAGATATTACTCCTTAAACATTCGAACTGTCGGTGAATGGTATCAAAGATTCGGCACAGCCGAATATAGCACTCAAACTTGTTAATTTTCATTTCTTCAATTTCAATTGCAATTTTTCGCTTAAAAGACAAAATTTATGTTCCAAGTTTTAATACCTGAGAAATAAAAATTATTTCTTGTTTTTTATTAATTCCTCAAGAAATAAACATTTTTTTGAGTTCTAATTTAAACATTTAAAAAATTAACCGATTTAAGGGCGAATTTATCCCCAGAGTCCGTGAAAAAATTCTTTTTTATTAAATTAATTTTTTATAATTAGTATTGTGGTTATTTTGTTGAACTATTATGGTTTTTAATCCAAATTTTTAATATTCTTTAATTAGGCTTAAGTTCATCAAATTTATAAAAAATAATTTAATGAAAATTAAATTTGATGAACTTAAGCCTAATTAAAGAATATTAAAAATTTGGATTAAAAACCACAATAGTTCAACAAAATAAACACAATACTAGTTATTGTTAAAGCTAAGGCACGAGCTCTACATATATGTACATTTGTCCTTCAAGTTGGGCTGAAAAATGTCAACAAGAAAAAGAAAGACAAAAATGAAAATGAAAAAACAAACAATGTACTTTGGACTTCAAGAATTTTTGACAACAAGTACGAAAAAAAAAGAAGTAAGGAAAAACATTTAAAATCAATTAAAATAGATAATTATTCAAAAAGCAAATTTCGATCTACCAAAGGTTAAAATACAATTTGGTTTAAGGATTGATGTTTGACTATTGACGTCAGCAGTCGTCGATGGCTGCGAGTGTAAGATGGCAAATCCCTCTGAGGAGATCGAGTGGCTTCGATCGAAACATGTCAGGGTAACCTGACGGCCATGGTTCGAGCCCCAGCCACAGTCAAGAATGAAAATTATTTAATATTCATGTTGTAAAATTCCTTTTTTCATAAAAAATAATTTAATGAAAATTAAATTTGATGAACTCAAGCCTAATTAAAGAATATTATTAATTTTTTTTATTTTATTCAATTAAAAAATTACTTTTTTCTAAGTAACAAAATAAAATTCAAAAAACAACTTTAATTCTGAGGAATAATGTGCCGTTTCCAAATAACAGGCAAGTGATTGTATAGTAATATTCAAATGAAAAGCACTCAGAAAACGGAGCGACTTAATATACATTAACGGCCATTTTCACCAAGTTCGGTTAAAACTAACTTCCAATTAAAGTTCCGGTTACCAATATGTTTTGACAGCTATAACCGATAGTTAGTTATAACCGAACTTGGTGAAAATGGCAAAAAAAAAAAAAAAAAAAAAATAAAAATCATTAAAAAAACATTTTTTTTCTGAGAAATAAATAAAGCTAAAAAGGGGCTGTTTTCACAATACAAGTGATTGAACATGCAGCAAAATTTATATGAGACGACTATGTGTACCGAATTTGAACAATTTTTCTCTAATCGTTCTATAGATATAAACAAATATATTTTGTGCCACGCCCACTTATTCAGTTCCGTCCACATTTTGTAGATGTTGTGTATTAATGACCGAGATGCTTGTACCCAGCGTTTAAAAAACTGCAGTCAAAGTAGATAAACTGCCATATCTTCCACTTCTATATTTGTTATTGGCAAAAAAAATTGTTGCTTTTACTTTCGATTCATTAAATATAAACAGTCGCTTTCAAACCAACTCAAAAAGTGAAAAGTTGTACACAAATTTTCGTTTTTTCTTCGACAGTTTTTGGTTTTGTTTTTTAAACCCTGCTTCTACCTAATTAAAATAAGAAAACAACAACACTAACAAGGGATATTATAAGAAAAATTAGCGCTAGCCGTGGTTTTCTTTAATGTTGGGCACATATTTGTTTCAGACATTGAAGTCTGCATATTGGTTATCAAAAGACAACATCCGACAAAATGTGGGCGGCCGCAAAGAAGTTTGCGTGGTATAAAATAGATTTATTTTTATCTAAAGAAAGGTATTTATAAAACTAGGAATCGATCCTTACAAAAGTTTGTTACCTTATCTCGTTTAAATACAATAAAAAACATTTTTATGCGGGATTTTTCATAAATACAGTACACGCTCGGAAATTCGAACCACTTTGTTTTCAGGGCGATTCGAATTTCCGAGTTATTCGAATTTCTGGCCGGGTTTTTTATACAAAAATTTAGGTAAATTTGACCATAAAGATACATATAAAAATCTATGCTTTTTTTAATTTAAGTTTGTTTAACATAAAAACTATAAAAAGCTTAACGAAATATAACAAAATATAACAATTCAGTTCATTTGATTTATTTAGAATGTGTAATACAAACAACAAAAACAGACTTTTAAACTCTAACAGAACAAGATCTGTAAATCATCTTTTAAAATGGGATTCCCCTTATTCTTTGTATTTGGTTAAACTAAATTTTCAAAATTTTAGTGATTACAATAAAAAGAAAAAACCGCTCGGAAATTCGAATTTTGGATTCTAATTTTAGAGCGCCAAATGTAATGAAATTACTGATTCGAATTTCTGAGAGTTCGAATTTCTGAGAGTTCGAATTTCTGAGCTTCTACTGTATCAGCATAAGTACATATTTAAAATATTTATTAGAACGTTTACTTGTTTCGGTCTTAGTAGAATAATAGACCGAGTTTTCTTGTCAATGGTAACGAAACTATCTCTAAAATATGGAAATGTAATTAATCGGTTAAAAATAATTAAGATTTAGTCGATTGGTATACTTGCATGTATGAATGTATTTATATAAATATGTAGGTGTAATCTAATGCTGCAAGTAGCGATTAGTTATGAAAGATTACAAAGGTAGTTCTAGTTTAAATGTTTATAGTTCATAAAGAAACAATAATAATATTTACTATGCTATTTTATGTTTTAAAATATATATTTTTTTTAATTATATGCAATTCATTTAAGCTCAAATTTACAGTCATTATTTAATTATACTGTGATAGAAATTTTCACTTTTTTTTTAGACAAGGACCATATTTACATTATGCAATTAACGCCGCAACTTTCGCTTGCAACTTTTTGTTTGTTAGCAAGAGGTGTAGGGAAGAAAACGGGATTGACAAAGTTGAAAAAATTCTTGAAAAAAATGTAAATGTGAAAAGAGTTTCGTAGCAACTACTTTAAAAGAAAATAGAAAAAATACTCGGCGTTAAGTGCATAGTCTAAATGCGGTTAAACTGGGCACTTGTCGTTTTAACCTAATTCGGGTACGCTGAATCCAGTCGTGGTAGCCGTTTTTTAGGCTAGCTCTGGTTTTCGAGATATAACGTTATTTCGAAAATGGAGAAGGTTGCACAACACATGTTCGCGTAACTCAAAAACGGTTTAGCTTATTGAAAAAACTAAATTCCGCAATTAAATTTCCTTTAAGAAAGGTAAAACTTTTTTCTAATAACAAGCCATAAATTATTAAAATCTGTTTGCAACTTTTGATTTTATTCACAAAAGTCAAAAATTTTAATTAATTTAAGAATTTCATAAAACGCAATATTTGTATGGGAGCCCCCCTAAAAAAGTGATGATAAGGGGCAAGTATGTATCCAGAAATTGTTAAGGACAAAAAACTAATAGAGGTCGGTCATAAATTTTAGCCCACTAGGGGCGACTCCTGGGCATTTATGGGAATTTTTCTTCAATATATCGACCCCTTTGCGCGAAATTATCGTATATGCCAATTTTTTTTGAAATTGAGTTTTTGATGCAATCTTGTTCTACATTCAGAGAGACGTCGCCTGACAAGATATTGTAGGCGAATTCCACTTCGTTGCTCCAGAATTGAATGCAGAGAAGAGTAGAAAAATGGCTGTCCTGTAAAATTTGGTTTTTGTAACATACGATAATTTCGCGCAAAGGGGTCGATATTTCTAGTCTGAATTGAACGTTTTGTATGGGAGCCCATTTAAGGAATGGAGATAGCGGGTAGGTATGCTAGAAATAAATGAGTGAGATGAAAAATAAAGTGGGGTTGGTCATACATTTGACCCATCTTGGAGCATCCTACATTATACCTCTGCACAAAAATTAGAAGCCTAGCTGCATTTTATCAATTTTTTAAGAATTTTTAAAAACAAAAATTTCGAAATGTTGATGAAAAAAATTATTTTTTTTTTCCAAAAAAAAACAATTATGTTTCTAAAACGACTGCGCATATTAATTTTACCTTTCTTAAAGACAATTTTATTGCAGAATATTGTTTTTTTTAGTAATTTTAATGAACTAAACTGTTTTTGAGTTACGCGAATATATGTTGTGCAACCTCCTCCATTTTCTAAATAAATTTTCTAAAACATGAGCTAACTTAAAAAAGCGCCATTGGATTCAGCGTACCCGAATTATGTTAAAACGCCATGTGCCCGCCCGGCTTGTCTATTTTTTCAACTAGCACAGTGTTATTAGTAAGCTAAAATGTAACTATTGCTTAACCGTTCGACATCGTTAAACCGGCAGTAAATTATCATATTTACAATAATTGGTTAAAGGAGCGTATAGACGACATGTTTTTGTCATCTGACATGTCAAATTTCCCACTGCAAAACACATACATGTCGTGTGTTACCTTTTTAACTTTTCTTCTGTAAAAGTCAGACGCAAAGTCATCTGACCAGTGATGTTAACTTTTATTTTTTAATTACCGTACGGCCCTCTTAAAATTACCGTTTTTGAGAAAAAATTACCGTACGCAAAGATTTTAAATTAAAACTTTAATTTATTTCAAAACACTCAGTCCATCGTTTGGAAACATAAGAGCAGTATTCATAAGCAAATTATTTAAATTTTAAATGTGTTTAAAAAAACATAATGTTCTAAATTTTTTGATATAACATCTATCTATTTAAATTGAAAATCACCTCTTTAAAGTTGAAATTATAAAACCTGCAAATGTAAGTATATTTATACAAAAAATCCAAATATCTTTAAATTACCATATTTTAAATAAAATTACCTTGCTACCTTTTGCGGCCCAAAATTACCCTAAAAAAGGGTAATTACCGTACGGTTAACATCACTGCATCTGACAAAATTTCAATTAGAGCGTGCTTTATTTTCTTCTGACAAACCATCTGACATCAGAAATCTATGCCGGGAAGAAACTGGCAGCGGCGTCAACTATTGACGGAATAATTAGCCGGCTGGAGTTAATATTTTACAATACCAAGATATGTATGCTCATCTTACCATTGAATAGAATTTATGTAAATATATACATAAAAACCGTTTCATTATAAAATTCTAAATTGGCATCTTTAAAATAAAAGAAAAAAATGTTAAGATGGCTAAACTATTTTACGGCGCAAATAAATATTTTCGTGGCGGCAGCAAGCTATTTTGAAACCGAGAACTACTTTGGTTTGTGCAATAACAATGCGAAAAAAACAGAGACAATGTCAGAAGCAAATTACATGTACGTTTGTGACCGAATATTATAAACCTTATGTAAAACAGCAATTTTGACAGACATGAACAATTACATGTGACTTGAAAGTTTGACATGTCAGATGACAAATACATGTCGTGTACGGGCGCCTTAAGTAAACATTTTTATCAGACCAAAAAATGGTAACTCTATTAAAATATTAATTAGTGTTGTGGTTATTTTGTTGAACTATTATTGGTTTTTAATCCAAATTTTTAATATTTTTAATTAGGCTTAAGTTCATCAAATTTTATTTTCATTAAATTATTTTTATGAAGAAAAGAATTTTACAACATGAAAAATAATTAAAATTGTTATTGTTAATCTTTCATTCTTGACCGTGGCCGGGGCTCGAACCCTGGCCGGCAGGTTACCATGACATTCTTCGATCGCAACCACTCGATCTCTTCAGATGGATTTGCCGTCTTACGCAGCCATCGCATTAAATAATAAAAAAAATAAAAGTAGTAAACCAATAACATTTAAGGGTTTAACTAATGGTTATGAAAAAGCTGGAAATAATATTTTATTTGTTAAACTGTTGTTATTTGTTAACTAATGACTGTAAATTTGGGTCTTACAGCCTGTTCGTCGATTTCGAACGTTAACGTTCGCTTAGAAAATTAAATTTGGAACAAAAACAAAATTCGAATATTTGTGTTTGTTTTAAATGTAATTTTCTATGCGAACGTTAACGTTCGAAATCGACGAACAGGCTGTTAGTATTTTTTGTTATTTTAATGTACATAATATGTATGTATATAAGAACGACTCACCAAAAAAAAATGCTTCATGTACCCTCCTAAAAATTAACCTTGGACTTTTTTAAGATGATATTTTAAACATTTCGGCTCCAGCTTTGACCTCTTGTGACCTGGACCAGTTAGAAAAATGGTATATTTTTGCATGTTTTGTTAATTTGAGAATCTGTTTCCTTACCAACATATGCAAATTGGGTATCGTAATAAAGGTTTTTTTAAGGCGCGTCCAACTGTATATACAATTTGTCCAAGGAAGATCAGGCATGTCCTTTTTTTTTAGGATTTTCTGTAAAAAAACGGTTTTTGAACTTTTTGTTCGGGGTTGTTTGTAATTAAAGTGCCGAATTAACATATTTTAATCTTTAGTCGATTTAATTAAATACGGTTCCCAGCTTTTTTTGAAATTCGTGCTAGTTCATCATGTCATCTTATATAAGTCCAAGGTTCATTTTTAGGAGAGTACATCGAGCATGCATTTTGTTGCTTCCATACAATTTGAGTCGCTCTAATGTATATGTTTAACAAAAATTAGCATAACTGTAAGTAATAATTTATTTTAATTTTTAATCTAATTAAAAATATTATGTGTTAACTAATTGTTATCAAATTAATTATCAAATAATCACTTACTCTTATCAAAATTTTGTATTAAAAAAACTAATTCTTGCAAATTTTTTCTTTTCTAACATTGTAATAATCTAAGTTTTTCAACAAACAAATTTATTAGTACTAATAATATAATAATAGCTTGTAACATGGAGAAAGTGAATAAAACTAGTGATAGCAATACTAACTTTACTATTAATTCGGATAAATTGGATCCAAAGGTGTCGGTGAGTGCAGTATTTTTTTAAGTGCTGTTTTTGCTTTTAATTTTCAGTAGTCATTAATGGCATTTAATTAATTTTCATTGTTTTATTTTAATTTGTAATTAAGTACAGCTAGTGACAAACTAAAACTAGCTTTTAAAGCAATTTAAGAAATTATAAGAGTTAAAACTACAGTTACAAATTATATTCTTACTTATGTCCCTATCACCTTACAACTTGGCTTTACAACTGCTAGTTATGTTTTATAAATGTTTGATGTTTTTGTTACAAAAACCCGGGATTTTCTTCTTTGGAAACCCCTTATGAAAAACACTGATTCTTTATCAAATCAGGTTCTTTGAAATTTTCAATTTATACTTGCTGAGACGATAGTTAATATATAGCATTTATAGCAATTTTAAGAAAAAATATTGAAAACATATATCTGTACATACGTATTTGTCGAATATTTCAATATATGTACATTAGAGCGACTCAAGTTGTATGGAAGCAAAATTTGTGCTCGATGTACCCTCCTAAAAATTAACCTTGGACTTTTTTAAGATTACATTTTGAATATTTCGACTCCAGCTTTCACCTCTCGTGAGCTGGAACAGTTTAAAAAAGGGTCTATTTTTGTTTGTTTTGTCAATTTGATAATCTGTTTCCTTACCAACTTATATAAATTGGGTATGGTAAGAAAGGTTTTTTAAGGCGCATCCAACTGTATATACAATTTGTCCAAGGACGATCATCCATGTCCTTTTTTTTAAGGATTTTCTGTAAAAAAAACGGTTTTTGAATTTTTTGTTCGGGGTTGTTTGTAATAAAAGTGCCAAATTAACATATTTTAAACTTTAGTCGAGCACTTTTTTTGGTGAGTCGCTCTAATGTACATACATATTTAGATGAAGTGACAAATCGAATTGTGCCAAATATTTCGAATTGTTTTTACTCTTCAACATAAAAAAAAAACACTTAGGGCCATTATTACAACTTGAAGTTAGCTAAAGTTAAGATTAAATTGACAGATAATAATGTGTTATCTGTCAAAAAGTGTCTGTTAACTGTCGGATAACAGCTAACGCCAAGTTATAATAATGGCCCTTAATCTAAATCTTGTTTCAGACTGTGCGCCATTAGCCTGCAAAAATTATGTATGTTATGTTATGTATGTATTTTCTTTGGGTGTCCCTTCGAAAACTCCTTTACGTTTTTTGTTGAAAGTCGCAAGCAACAATTCAACTGTAAACTATTAAATTCAAATTTAAATATTAAATTTCAACAATTTATGCGAGGAACATCAAATTGTTACTTGATTTAACATTTCGTGCGTCATTGTTTACCCCGCAAGCTTTTCTGCACCTTTAGCAATACTCTTCTGTTCCGTGAAATATTTCTGTGCGACATGTCGCATAGTGTGAATTTGGTATATGAAACAAATTGTAAGAACAACAATTTATTCGATTCAGTTTTTACACAAACCCTAGAGGGAAGCAAACGGATAGGTGATAGATGAATGGGACCTATCACTTTTACATGGGGTTGTCATTGGAGGGGGTCAATTGACACCTAACAGGCACCATTTGACAAGTTCTCAATGAACGTGTTCAGTATTAATTACTGCAATGTAGTATTATATTAATAAAACAAGTCCAAGAAATAAATTTAAGAACCAAATTTTAGAAAGTCTGAGTTCATACGGCTCATGTCTTATTGACAAGATTCTTCCTTTTTCTTCTTTGAACATGAATTGGCGTTCAAATGATTCATGTCATGTTGACGACATGTGATTTTTTGATATTGAAAACAATAACAAAATTAAACAACGAATGAAAAAGCAAAACGTAAAGACAGTACATGCATCTGTGTACTCGTTTCTTTTCCCCTCGTCCCTTTCGCCTATAAAGTAGCAATCTTGTCAATAAGACATGAGCCGTATGAACACAGACAAAGTCCCAAAAATTTTGTCACACCACCGGTGAAGACTGCAATGCAATTCATTTCTTTTTCTACCTTTTTGTGCTTCGTGTACCAGTTAAATGATTGGCTTTTCTTTCACAGGTCATGAGTTCTTTCTTTTTAGACTTATTCTATTTTCACAAATACCACGACCAGTCTATTGGAACAATTGACGCACATTTCCTGCAGGGTTATGGGAGGGTTATGGGAGTGCAAACAGTAATATTGAAAATAAGAATGAATGAGCTGAATGAGGTTCTTTGCCCTTCTCTCCTAAAAACCAAAGACTTGACGGCTAAAAAAGCATTCAGTTTGAAAAACGTGACTTTTATGAAAAAAGCTTATAACATGTATTATGATAAGACACAAATTTTGTAAAAATACCCTGCGCGAAATTTGTATCAATTGGTCCAACAGACTGGTCCTGTGAGTTGCGAAAATAGAACAGGTACAAAAAGATAGAACTCATGACCAGTGTAAGGAGAACCAATCATGTAACTGGTTTATGAAGAACTAAAAGGTAGAAAAAGTAATGAATTACAGTACAGTCTTCGCCGGTGGTGTAACACATTTTTTTGGTTCTTGAATTTAATTCTAGGACTTGTTTTATTTAAATAATACATTGTTTTGAAAGAATACTACATTGTAGTAACTGTCACTTAACACGTTCATTGAGAATAGATGTGTGACTGGTCAAATGGTGTCAATTGATCCCCTCCAATGACAGCCCCATGTAAAAATGATAGGTCTTGTTCATAGAAAGTGTTAAAACTAGAACCGGTCTCTTCAACCAAATACCTATCACGAGACTACTTTGGTGTCAGTTCGCTTCTCTCTAGGGTAGGTAAAACTATGAATTTGGGAAAATATAAAATCTGGTTCTAATAGGTTAAAAAAATAAAAAAATATTTAAAAACACATGCATATCGTTAGCTAAAATGAAAAAAGGCGTAACTAACAAAAAATTTAAAATCGTGTTTTTGATTGATTATTATAAATGCCATTGCACTTCATGTCTTCACAAAATTTTACACTTCTGCGATCAAAATTTGCGCTTTTATTAACAAAAAACAAAGAGACGTAACTACAAGAGTGTTTATTTTATAAATAAAAAACTACGTAATTACCCATTTTTTTTTTCAAGAAAATATTATGTAATGGTTTCCTTGAAAATTGTTTAAAAAATTCCATAGGCGACTAATCAATGCATATTTTCTGAGATGTTTATAGTTTTCATTTTATAAAGTTGTTTGCTTCTCCTGTAAAATTTTATTTTTGTTAGTTACGCCTTTTTGCATTTTAGCTAACGATATGTATACCATTAAGAGTTTTTATTGCCAGAAATTGATAATCACGTCTTTTTTATAGCATTTTTCTAATATAAAAATGCGTATAAGTATAAAAGAGAATCTAAATATGTAGTTTAAAAAAAATCTTTTCGATTTTCTAAACACTACTATTTTTATGAAAAAACTCTTCACTTAAGGTTTTTTCCAACCTTTGTCAACACCGGCTGGCTATTAGAATGTTTTGGATCTTAGTTAAATCCGCCTATCTTTTGAAAATACAGTAGTTTTGACTTAGCTGCACAATCTCCTTTGCACGATTTTTTGTACAGGTAAATCAAAAATGCAGTTATCTTAAATGCATTTACCTGCCTTAATGTTCAGGTACACAATTGTAGTGCAGCTAAAGTAAAGTGTTTGATTTAAAAGTAGAATAAATAAAAACATAAAATTATATATTATTAAAACTCTATTTCAATCCAGTTAGCATTTTCAATCGTCTAGGAGCCTACTGGGAATCTCACAAAGAGTCTTTTTGATCGTCGACGAGCTCATTTTTCAATTGCAGACTATTCCCTGCAAGGCAGAAACTGTTACTCGTGCTGATTCGTATGAGAGATTCTTCCATAACGCAGCGAACTTATATTAATCGTAAAGGGAATCGTTTAGATTTATTTAGAGATTATCTAACGAGTCCTTCAAAACGCTTGCCAAGAGTCGTATGAGACTCATGTAGGTATTATTTTACAACTCGTGCAATGCTACAAGGTCATCAGGCGTTTTTTTCATGCCAGAACTTCTAATTTTCATATAATTTCTATAAAACAAACCTTAAGGTCGCGAAATCAACACCATCCTGTCGGAAAATTCTTTTTTACAGATCCTTAGGCCGGTTTGTTTTATTAAAATCGTATTGGAAATAGCATTTTCATACTTCAAAAACGGTATTATTAAGGTAGCTCAGTAATTGTTATACCACTCTTACAGAGATTCCCAAAAGGTTCATTTCAAGATTTAAAGACGAGCGTGTCAAAAAAATATATATTAATCATAATCGTCTAACAAACAGCCTATGCTAGCTGGGAAATAACAGATCATTTTATACATGTATTTATGTATGTTTATTTAATATAAAAGAAACATTAACAAAAACAATGAGAATTCACAAAGAACCTATAACATAAAAAAACAAAATAATTGCGATTCATATTTTTATAAACAGCTTAAATTAGATATTTATGTGAAAAAGTGGCCAACATATATTTTTATGTGTGCAGCTAACTTTGATGTTTTGTATGAAAATATTTTAAAGCTGCCCAAAAATATGAAAAATGTGCATGTATACAAAATGCACGTAAGAAAGGATTTTGAAGAATAATTCCAGAAAATATTTATTTTGGGCAGTTAAGTCAAAGTGCAGCTAACTTTGATTTTTTGTCTGAAAATAATTTTAAAATGACAAAAATTTTGTGCATTTATCTTAAATGTGCAGGTATAGAAAGTGCACTTAAAAAAGGAATTTGTATAGAATTAGAAAGAATAATTCCAAAAATTATAAATTTTGTGCAGTTAAGTCAAAAGTGCACGTAAACAAAAGGCAGTTAAGTCAAAACTACTGTACAATACAACTCGCAGGAAAAGATCAAGGTTTGGTATTAAAATCTAGCAGAACTCAATGTTCTACTTCTTAAAAAAAAGACGGAAACCTGAATTTTTAAGATGAAAGTAGAAAATAAACTTCCTTAAAGTTACATTTTTGTCACTAACTGTATTAATTTTAAGTTTTTATTTATAAAATTTCTCATTTAATTAATTCAATTTTTAATGTCGTTTTAATTTTTTTTTTTTTTTTGCCAGATCGATATGGAAGCTCCAGAATTTCGTGAGTTTGCCAAATCCATGGTCGATTATATAGCTGATTATTTGGAAAACATTAGAGACCGGTAAGTAATGTCATTAAACAGAATAAATTTAATTAGACCGGTTTAAAACAGGTGTTAAATTTTTAAATTTCATTAAAACTGGTAAATACATTCAATTACTTATTCATTAATTCTAATAAAATTTACTTTCAAATTTCAATTGTGCTCTCGTTAAGAAACAAATTAAAAAGCGGAAATGAAAGTTTAAAACTGAATGATCATGAATTTTGGGTTTTTAAAGGGCATTTACTTTTTAAAAATTCTAATAAATTTTATTTTTATTTACTTTTGAAGTTTTTAATTTACAAGTATGTACAATTTATAACACATGGCAATTAGTCATGTTGATCTGGTTAAAAGTTAAAAAAAAAATCCCCCAACTTAATAATATTTTACAGGTTTTATTTCTACGTGCATATAAAATGTATAAAAAAACCCATGAATGGTTTGTTTTTTTTTCACCACAAACTTTCAGATTTCGTTGTTGTTAACAAATCTTGTACATAATCGTACTTCAATTCATAGATTTTGATATTTAAATTTTTGTTTAATTGCAATTGTTCAATTTAAAACATTTTGAATATTTTTTTATAGAAAACTTAAAAAAAAACAATCTGTTGTGTTCCAACTGTATGTCAAGGTTTCTAAAAAAGAAACTTTTTATGTTTCTTTAAATGTTTGCTTTTGTTACAATATTGTTGTAGATTTTATTGTGTTTTATTGTGGAAATAAAAAGTAGTTAGTACGTTAAGGTTAAATTGTATCTTGCAGGTTTATGAAGTAAATAATTCTACTTGTGGATTTTTTTTTACACAATCATGCGATTAATTACCTTGACAGTTATATTGATGAGAGTTTGAATTATGTATATTTAAAGGTTTACGAGAATTTAGCCGGGGGAAAAAATTAAAGCAATGACAATGAGAATTAAATGCTTAAGCGGCTGCAGATTAAGAGTCATTACCTGTACCTACAATAAAACGGTTTACAGTGGGGGATATGGTAAAAAATAAGGGAATAAGTCTGCAGATAAGCGGAAAGCCTGGGGCCAGATTCCGGTAGTCGTGATCGAGTACTTTCTCGATTCGAAAGCAATTTAATAACTAATTACTTCAGTCAATACTGAACGAATCCGAATTATTTGTTCAGTGTTGTAAAGCATTCATTTGAGTTTCACAATACTGAAGAAATAATTTAGTTTGGTTCAATATTGAGTGAAAGAATTAGATATAAAATTGCTTTCGAATCAAGAAAGTACTCGATCACGACTGCCAGAATTAGGCCCCTGATTTTAATAAAATTTCACATACAGTTGAGCATCGATTACACAAGGAAATAATATTTTTGTTTATTAAGAACTTATGTGCTGTTTTCACAACACAAGTGACTGAACGTGTAGTAAAATTTATATAAAAAGCACTCATGTTTTTGAGTGTTTTCCATATAAATTTTACTACACGTTTACTCACTTGTGTTGTGTAAACAGCACATTAATGTTGTTTTTAAGGTAATTTGGGAATTCAAATCTGTACTTAATATTTTTTTCTATCAGCTCTACTTTACAAAAAATACCATTATGTCCAAAATTAAGGCACTTCCGCAACATATATTGCGATATCTTAAAAGCGGTTCATCATATTCAGTTTAAAACAAGTAAGAAAGTATAGTCGGTCAAGCCCGACCATATGATACCCTACACAACAGTATTTAAAAACACACCATGCTTACGTGTCCATATAAATATGGATTTACCTATGTTTATAAACTTCATTAAAATTGGTTTGAAAGTTTGTGAGAGTCAGAAATTGACCCCTACCTCCCCTTGTGGTCCTATTTTTGAAAAAATGTATAACTTATGTGTCCATATAGGTATGGATCTATCTATGGTTAAAATTTCATTAAAATCGGTTTGATAGTTTCTGAGAGGAAGAAGTTTCCCCCCAACTTCCCTCGTGGGAAGGTCCTGGAATGCTTGGTCCTTGTTCCAATAAGAACCTATGTCCCAAATTTTATCAAATTGTCTCCAAAATTGCGACATGTACTTTGCGCACAAGGTTACATGGATAGCCAGCCAGCCAGCCAACCGGACGGGCATCGTTAGTTCGAGCACTAACAAATCGATGCCAAAAATCATAAAAGGCTCTAAAACGGATGAATATATAGTTTGTGCCTTCATTGGTCGCACAAGGAAAAACATGCAATTGCATATTAATGGTTTCCCTGCTCATCAATTTAGCTTATTTGCTCTAAAGTTGTACTCATGAATTATTGGTGAATGAAAATAAATCTGATAACCAGTGTTGCCAAAACTTATTGAGGAAAAAATTCTAGATTTCGCTAAAAATGCTAGAATAAATGCAAAAAAAAAATATTATTTTAAAAATATAGAAAGATCTTCATTAAAGTAAGGGCTAATCAATTTTTTATAATATGCTGCATATTGTCCTTCAGGCCGAGCTTTCAAATAGCCTTTAATAAAGGTTTGTCAGATACTTGACAGGTGCCATCGAACTATGCACAGCACATAAACTTAATGAATAAAATGAAAGGGATAGGATTGTTTTAGTTATGCCCGTAACACTGTTGTGCGTTCTTATTTCTGCGTGTTGCTCCAGGCCACTTATTTTAGACAATATAGCATTTTCTGTAATTGCATAAGTTTTTTTTCTAAGTCATCTGTTTCTTTCACCCATTCTTTTAGCTTTAGGTGCTTGTCCCAATCTTTGCGAAACTTTTACTAATATTTTAAAATTTTCTCCCTTTTTGATTTTTATTTCAGTCAAACATTAATGAGCATTTACATTGTTTACATTTACATTGTTGCTTCTTTCGTTTTTCTCTTTTATATTTGTATTAAACATTATAAAAATGAAAAATATTAAAAATATCACAAGAACTAAAAAAGGCTAGGAATTTTCAAATAATGCTTGAAAAAATTCTACATGCTAAAGGGCATAACAAACCACACAAAATGCTTGGCAAACACACACATTATTTCCGTTTGGGGTTTGCCAATAAACAACACAAATATTCTCCGTTCAAACATTAACTATCATTTTTGTTTTGTTTTCAATGAATGCAGATGCCAATAGTGCTGCGGCAATTTTGTTGCTTTTAGCTTAAAACGGAGAAGAAATTATAAAATAAAGGCAAAAAATTTAAAGTAAACAGTTTTTAAACAACGAGCTGTTTTGTGGCAAGCAATACTACTAAAAAAACTTAATTTAATATTAAAAATTAATTGAATTGAATACATTTAGCATTAGACGCTACAACAAGTTTGACAAATATCCAACATGTCTGCCAAATATTAAAAATTTTTAATATTTCTGCAAACATTGCTTCAAATGTCTGTCCAAACAGCAGACACCCCAATTAACAACACAAAATGTTTGTACAAACGTAAAATTTTGACATGTTTGCCAAGCCATTTGTGAGGTTTATTATGCCCTTAAATGAGTTTTTTTCATTCATGCTAGATCTAGCACAAGGCGAATTCATAAAGGTGAAATTTTCACGTCATCTGTTTTTTGTTTATTTTTTTGTGTGTATACTGAATGTCAAGTTTTGTTTACATTTTGTGAAAAAATTAATTCAAATTTTAAATTCAACAAAAATTTAAATTCTTGAAAAAAAAACTTATTTAAATTTTATAAAATAAAACAAGTGAATCTAAAAGATAAACACAAGGAAATAAAAATGCGTAAGGAATAAGTGGAGTCACCATTAATTTGCAATAGAGGAAAAAGATTTACTTTCTAAAGCAAATGTGTATACATATTTTATAAACAAAAAATGTCCTTTTTTATATTTTCAACAAATAATTTTGACAGTTACTCTAACTTTTTACAAAAACAAAATACATAGTATTTTTCAAAAAAAAAAAGGGATAGCTAGCATAACTCTATCTCATGATGCGGTCACCTTTATGAATTCGCTTTGATCTAGCATGAAAAATGCTAAATTGGCAACACTGCTGATAACTGATAGACTCGGGGAATAACGAACAGTAACTGCAATAATGCATTAATTGGTGTTAACACACTCTGTAGAATCAATCATCAAACCGGCATAAAATTTATAAAAACCAAAACATTTTCAAATATTTTACTTGACATAAAGTTTTCGGGATATACCGAAATTTAAAATCTTTTCCGAAAATAATACAAAAGTCCGAAATATTAGAGACCGTACAACACGTATATATACCAGAGCTGTAAATGAATCATTCGTTTTTGATTTTAATTTTGAATTAATTCTTTTCACAGCAAAAAAGAATTGAATGCATTTTGAATCAATTCAAACGAATTAGGCAGAAATTAATTTCAATTCGTTTTCCAATTCAAATGAATTTGTTTAAGTAAATTGCAATTAATTTTACAGAATTAGAAAAATGAATTGCAATTCAAATGAATGAAATCAAAAATGAGTTGCATTCAATCAAATTCAAGAGCAGATCTAGGGGGAATTACTAAAATTTAATATTTTTTATTGCAGTTTGAAGTTTTTAATACAGGAAATAAACAAATTTTCCAATTGTACTAAAAGAATTTCGAGTAAACGAACACAGCTTTGACAGCAAAAGATGTTGTTGAGATTCAAAGTTGCTACAAATTTTTAAAATTCGATTGAAATATTTTCCACAATACACAAATATGAGATTATTTAAATAAAAAAATTATTGTTAAACACACTTTTAATAATATTTTCACACTATTTGACAAAAATAAAAATGTAAGTTTCTTTTAGCAAATAAACAAAATTTTTCCATTTTTATAGGATTTTCGCCTATAAAATAAGTATTTTTTATTTTGATCAAAAAATAATGCTAAACGTCGATAATATTTTTCAGAGAGATTGATTTAAAATCAAGTACATAATTCTCTTGTGAATATAACGTGATTAGAAAGACTCATACTGATTTTAGCAGTTTAGAAAAAAGCATATATATTCTAAATCCTACACGGTTTAAATCTGTAATACACATTTTTTTTTTTTTATTTTAAAAGTCGTGTTTTGCCCGATGTGAAGCCAGGTTACCTACGTCCTCTCATACCGGAAACTGCTCCCGAAAAACCTGAAACTTGGGAGGATGTTATGAAAGATTTAGAACGTGTTATCATGCCAGGTGTAACTCACTGGCATAGTCCAAAGTTTCATGCCTACTTTCCTACGGCAAACTCTTATCCAGCAATAGTGGCTGACATGTTAAGTGGTGCTATAGCCTGCATTGGTTTTACATGGGTAAGTGGTATTATGATATTTATTTAAAAAAAAAAAAATATATGAAATGTAATTTAACATTAATTTCATTACAGATCGCAAGTCCAGCTTGCACTGAATTGGAAGTCGTTATGCTAGATTGGTTGGGTAAAATGTTGGACTTGCCCAAAGAATTTTTAGCCTGTTCTGGTGGAAGGGGAGGTGGTGTTATTCAGGGTACTGCTAGCGAAGCTACATTGGTTGCATTATTAGGAGCTAAAGCTAAGAAAATACAAGAAGTAAAAAAAGAGCATCCTGATTGGGACGATAATACCATTATTTCCAAATTAGTGGGCTATAGTTCAGCCCAGGCACATTCTTCGGTGGAACGTGCTGGCTTATTGGGCGGTATAAAATTAAGATCAGTACCAGCTGATGAAGATAATCGCCTAAGAGGTAATGCTTTGGAGGCAGCCATTAAAAAGGATTTGGAAGATGGTTTAATACCATTTTATGTAAGTTCCATCATTTGTAATTGTTGATATCGGGAAACGTTATAATTATGCTTTTAACTTTCTTAGGCTGTGGTGACTTTGGGTACCACTAATTCATGTGCTTTCGATCGTTTGGATGAGTGTGGTGTAATAGGTAATAAGTACAATGTTTGGATTCATGTTGATGCGGCCTATGCCGGTTCTGCTTTCATTTGTCCTGAGTACAGACATCTTATGAAGGGCATCGAAAGAGCTGACTCTTTCAACTTTAATCCCCACAAATGGATGCTGGTCAATTTTGATTGCAGTGCTATGTGGCTAAAAGATCCCAGCTGGGTAGTAAACGCCTTTAATGTTGACCCTTTGTACTTAAAGCATGACATGCAAGGCTCCGCTCCCGACTACAGACATTGGCAAATTCCATTAGGTCGACGTTTTAGGGCCTTAAAATTGTGGTTTGTTCTGCGTCTTTATGGCGTGGAAAATCTTCAAGCTCATATACGCCGCCATTGTAATTTTGCCAAACAGTTTGAGCAGCTTTGTTCAGCTGATGAACGTTTCGAAATTTTTGGCGAAGTTAATATGGGTCTCGTGTGTTTCCGTTTAAAGGGCTCCAATGAAGTGAATGAAGCCTTATTAAAACGAATTAATGGTCGTGGCAACATACACATGGTACCCGCAAAAATACGTGACATTTACTTTTTGCGCATGGCCGTCTGTTCTCGTTTTACCAAAACCGAAGATATGGAATACTCTTGGAAAGAAGTAAGTGCTGCTGCTGATGAAGTGCTTAAACAGTAAACTCACTGTATTAAACTGCTGAAAGAAATGTTAGAACAGTATTTTTGATATTGTTAAGTTTTTTAAATGTGCTACTGTTACATTTTTATTAGAAACAATAAATGGGACCATTGCAACATATTTAGGGAATTAGATACATGCGTACATATGTATGTGTATGTTCTTAATTATATAAAATATTTTTCAGTAATTCTTAAGCTGTTATATGTATAATACATAATATTAAACTTAATTAACTATAAAATTATTGTTAAATTAAATGTTGTTGATTAGTTAAAATGGGACATCATTTTAATTTTATGTATGTATGTAATTATATTTATAAACAAATTAAAATACTCTTGAAATATATTTCCTGCAAATATTTAAAATAATGTATTTATATAAAATAAAATGTTAATTTGTGTAAACGATTTATTTTTCAAAATTTTTTGGAGACTCCGAACATTGTTGGCAATTAATGATATTGTTGCGTCTTTATCATTCAAAAATTTTGGTTTACATCCTTTAAATAAGAGAAATCTAAAATGCTTTTTATGATTTAAGCCCCAAAAAAGCTTCTGGAATCGATAAGATCGACAACAAAATGCTTTTGGAGCTACCTCGCATAGCAACAAAAATTATTATTTGATATTCAAATGATATTTTACGGCTTGAATACTACCCTCAACAATTAAAGGTTTCCTGAGTTACCATGATACCAAAGCCTGGAAAAGACCACACAAAAGTTGAGTCCTATAGGCCTGTTAGCATTTTATATAACATATCACAGGTATTTGAGAAACTATAAGTGTCAAATTCAACACTGATTTTAAATGATATATTCCAAGCCATCAATCCGTTTTAGAAAAAAACAGCACAATTAAACAAACCCATAAACGGCGTAAGAAAAGCCTTTGAAGAAAAGAATTTTGCTCTGTACTCTTCACCGATGTTTCACAAGCTTTTGAAAATGTCTGGCATTAAGCCTTCATGATATTAATTAAAGTAAAACTTACCAGTAAACATACACAAGCTTTTAGAAAGCTTCTTAGTCGGTCGAAAATTTATTATTAAAGAAGATTTTTAAAGTCTCCTTAGCCAATTGACGCTGCAGTCCCACAAGAAATCATCCTGGTCCCTCTATTATGCTATATACTTCGGATATGCCAACAAACAACTACAACCAAACTTCAACTTTTGCTGATGATACATTTTCTCTAAGCGTACACGAAAACGGTGTCATGAAGCACCTCGTTATTTTTAAGATCATATATTTCATCTAGAAATGTTGATAAAGGCCAATGATTCACTTGACTTTAGAAATCATACTTGCTTATTAAAATCAACAATCAAATAATATCCCAACACTCGCATGTAAAATATCTCGGCATACATCTAGATCTAGGCGTTTAACGTGAAAATACCATACAGAGGCGAACTTAACTCAAGTTAATCAAAATGCAATTCAAATATTAGCTTCTTGAAAGGAATTCTGTCCTTAGTCTTTATTGCAAATTTCTATTTTACAACACTATCTCAAAGCAAATCTGGTGCTACGGAATTCAGTTATGGGGCACTGCCTCGGCCTCTAATATCGAATATATTCAAAGACTGTATAAAAAAAACTCGGCATTGTATTTGGATGCTACGAGTATTGCCAAGAAATTATATACTTTTTATTCACTTTGGGGATTTTTTTTATAAAAAAAATGTAATAATTTTCCCTCTTGAAATGCAAATTAATTAAGTTTGCGTATTAAGAAATAGATAATAATTTATTTAAAATTTTTGCTAGATAATTTAAAGCCATAGATTCAAATTTTATTATAATTATTTTTGGTATAATAATCAATTATACGTTGAGCCTCTCGTATACCGCTCATCCTAGCACCGTCTATGGTACCAAATCCATTTACTATAGTCGCATCGCCAGCAAATAGTAAACTGGGTGTCAAGCCCAGTGGTATAGATAACGTTTGTATGTCTTTAACACTGCTGCGAGTGGAGAAATAAGGTCGACCGCCCAAATAGCAAGCACTGCTACTCCAATTTGAGCGCAAAATTTCCGAGGGATAGGGAATCTTGGAATTCTTCAAACATTTTCTTAGCAATTTTGTTATTTCATTTACCACCTCGTTGTCGGGCAACTTTTCAATCTGATCATAGAACGCTCCACCAATAGTGATTTCCAATACTCTATTGCTGGTGGGTAATTTAGAAATTTCGACCACTTGCTTAGTCCATTTGAGATCTGAGGCTCGTTCTTCTGCAGACCACAATGGTCGAAGATTTGATGAAAACCAGGATTTTATATGTTTATGATATTCAAAATAAATTTTAACCGGACTGCCAAAACCAATATTTTCTATTGACTTCGTTTTTGCTGGCGGCAAAGCCGGCTTAAACATATAACCCGAAAAGGTTTTAAGCACTCCCAATGGTAAAGTGCATATAATATGATCTGTCGGTATTACGGAACCATCTAAACAACTCACAGACTTTTGTAAATCGTTATTCGGGACATACCATTTTATTTCCCCTACTGGCTTTTCGATGTGTAAATGTTCTCCATCAATATTTGTGACTATTTCCTGCAGTATGCTATCCAAACCGCTTGGTATATAGAGGGGATAGGAAAATTGGTTTTTAAATTTTATCAATTGTTCTACATTTAAATTCTCCAAATTACAGCCCAATTTGCCGCCATATTCCTTCATGAAACCTATAAAAATGTCACCCACTAGTTTACGATCATTTTCCTTAAACATACTCTTAATGATCTTTGAACTTTCTGCTTGAAAATACGTATAAACATTATCCAATTCATGAAGATGACCCTTCTTGTAACGATTTTTCAATTCTATGCCAGCACACAGCTTCTTAAAGTATATATCGACTACATCTGGTATATGTTTGGAAATTTTCTCTCCTTTTGTATCTACATAAAGAGTTTCAGTTTTCTGTTCAAATTTTTTCGGTAAACCAGGAGCATGTCGCAACAACTCATAAATGGAATTTTGTGATACATCAATTGTTATATACTTAGCACCCAACTCACAAAACGCATCACCAAATTGTTGGGTGTTAATTCGGCCGCCGTAACGGTTTGTGGCCTCGAGTATGATTGTTCGTTTAAAACCGTGCTTGATGAGATGATTTGCCGCCGACAGACCTGCCAAACCTGCTCCAATTATAATAGTTTGTACCTCATTTATAGATTTTGAGGCGATTGCAGCACTTGTGGGCACGTCAGTTTTCAGTACCGTTGCATGAAATATTTTACGCTGTACACTTTTGAAGCTGAAATTATAGATAATTTTTGGACTTTAATAAATATTATTTTTCTTAAAATTTTTGTTCGCATTACTTACAATACAAGAATAATTAGAGTTTAATTTTTTTTTTAATTAGTACTTATCATAGTATAATGTAAAAGGGAGACAGACATGTTCTGGCAATCGACTTCGAGTGAAATCGAAATCAAACTAATTTTTAAAACGTTCTTGTTTTAAAGGTTCATAAAAATATTTCGTTTTATATACGCCACACTTTGAGTACTAATTATATATCGAGCCCTATTTGCGATTATATCGTAAGCGACAATTTATTGAAATTTTGGGTTTTTTTTGCAAATAGGTTATAAGTACTTGTTACAATGACGAACTAATTCATAAACTTTGAATTTGTACCGTTGCGGAGAAAAGACCCTTCTAAATCCAAATAAAGTATTGCATTGTTAAGAAAAAATAAAAACCCTTCTCTTATTAAATTTTCCTTTTGTTGCTTACGATATACATAATCGCAATTTAAATACATATTTTCGATTATGTCGTAAGCGACAAAAGCCAACTTTTACAGGAAAGGGCTTTTATTTTGTTTTTCTTGAGTAGTGCAGAGTTATAGGTATTTGATTTCATGTTATGCCGAGATTTTATTGATCACAGTACCTACATGTCGTTTACGTTAGTTTTAATGATGTCGCTTATGATATAATCGCAAAAAGGGCTCAATATTTTAAATACTTTGCAGTTAAAGTAAAAAATGTATCAACTTCAACGATGCACAATTTGCTTATTGGGTACGCATCCGTTACTTTTTTGGCGCACATTGGGACAAGTAAAATTTTAAAGTT
Source organism: Pollenia angustigena (assembly GCA_930367215.1). Lineage (NCBI taxonomy): Eukaryota > Metazoa > Arthropoda > Insecta > Diptera > Polleniidae > Pollenia > Pollenia angustigena. The sequence goes on from OV884057.1 coordinate 30,941,445, forward strand.
CTAGACGGTTGCAGTCTACATAGAAGGCATTTAATTAAACGAATTGCTTTGCAACTGACGTTTTGAAATTTACCCTAAATCTTATTTCCCATAAAAGTATACTATGTAAAAAATTGAATGCTAAACTTCAAACAATTTCAGAACAATTAAGTTTTTTCTTTCACAACCGTTTCCTTCCATAATTGGACAACGTACCTGACTACAGTTTTATATTCTTAAACTCCAAATTGTATATTGCTTATTTCTATCTCAATTTCAACTTACCATTGCATGGCAGGCTGTTTATGGCTTAAAAATTTATTCGCTTAAAACTAAAAATTTTGTACTAAATATTTGATAGAGTTCTGGACTTTTTTTCTTTTTTTTTAAGAAATGTAAATTAAATATTTAAACTTTTATGTTGTGAATAATTGTTTTTTTTTTTAATAAAAATAGCATAATGACAGCTGTTTTTGACAGCACTTTAAGTGTGTCGTCACAAAGAATTGTATATGTATAACAGTTATTTTTAATTTACTATGGTTTGAGTATTAGCTAAGGTATTACTCTCTAAACTACTAAACGGTAGAGGGCATGTACAGCTAAAAAGATTTAAAAAATTTACCAGCTCACTAAAGGCAGTTTTACACGATGTTTGTTCTGCAGTGGCTTTGGCAAATGTAACAAACGGTAGGTTTATAATTTTTGCTCTCATACGCTAATTTTTTGTTTTATCTGACATATCGTTATATCGATCACAACAGCAAATTATATACATATTTTTTTTTTCTACAATTTTCTCTTAACTGGGTTTCAGTTTATTAATAAAATCTATTTATTTACACATTTTCTTCAAACAAACAACATTTTTAATTATTTTTATTTTTTACGTGTTCAGTGAATCAATTTCAATTTATAGATCTTTCTTGCAATAGTCCTATTCCTTTAATAAGAAAATGGTTAATATAATAAAAGTAATATAAAAAATGAAATAATTCTCACATTATATTTGTTAAATAGATTTTAGTGTATATTTTCCGTCACAAACAAATGACTTGCAAAACAGCTGATGTCAGGTCAAAATGTACTGTACTGTACTGTACTGTAAATTCGATCTGACATTTACTTTTACACGACTTGTGTTAATTTTGCAGTGGGAAATTAGACAAGTACACTGCTATTTGTACCAAATTTGGAAGCTTTTATTGTTACGGTTTTCAGTACCTACATATGTGAAACAAAATATTCTATTTGTTTCTCGAAAAGTGTGAAAAATTTGTGTCTGTATCTTAATCTCATAAAATTCTACTCGAGGCCGATGTGAACGCCAACCACTTATATCGTTGACGGCGGCCAAAACTTAATAAAATCAAAAAAATTTCAACGACGGCGGTAGAAATACAACAGACTTTAATGTTTGCTGTTTACAAAATAGCTTTGAAAACATTCGTATATTTTTCAAAAACGTTAAAAGCAAAATAATTATTCCTACAATGAAAAAATCGGCCAAAAACAAAATACTAACCTCTTCCGCGTTATTATTCATCACATTTGGCATTTTTTAAATATTTTTTAGTGTTCAAATTCTTTATAATATAATTGTTTTTATTCGCGAGTGTATTTGACAATTAAAAGCGGGAACTTTCTCAAAATTTTTACGGACAGTTTTTCGACGCGGAGTTACCGAACACGGTCAATGTTAGGTTAAAGTAAAGTTGTAATGACACAGTGCAACACAAAATGTGGTCTTCTTTTTGACTTCAGTTTCTAAAATTACTAATCGAAACTTGCCAAAACCCGTTTTGGGTCTTTTGGCTTAAGGCCGTTAAGTTAAAAATTAAAAAAAAAATTGACAAATATTTTAATGGACAACTTCTTAATAAAGCGTGATTCTCTGTACAATACGTCTTCATCAGAATATCGCAAAATCAAAAAAGGACAAACTCTGGAATAGTATTGGAAAAACAATAAAATTAATTGGTAAGAAAAATGATTGAATTTTTAAATAACTACCTCTTTTTCTCCTTCGAATAACTTATATTAAAAACTAATTTTTGTTTGACCCAGTAAATTTTTTGTTTCGAATCGCAATTAAAAAAGTGTGCTATGGGCCCAACCATAATGTGCTTAAGTTGGCTTAAGTAAATGTGCGAATACATGTAAGTAAATCATATGATCGAAACCATATTGAACTTAAGGAAACTTTTTGTTTAGTTTTATGAAACAATGATTTACTTAAGCAAAGTGCGTTCGCACATTTCGTACGGAATTACCCCCTAAATGTTTTTTGATTTTGTTTTTTAAATAAATTTGAGAGACTTGTTTAATTTTTGACATTAGGTTAAGCAGGGCTTTGCATATTATGGTTAGGCCTTTGTATTTTGCTGAAGGGCATTTAAGACTCGGCAAAGCCAAATATGTATAGCACATGTATGTTTATTTTTAAACGCGTTTATTTAATAATTCACTCGAATTAAGTGGGCAATAGAATAGTCGCTGTATTAGAACGTTAAGAATACCGCTGCAAGCTGTCAAAGTTAAAAGCGGCACTTTTAAAGTAGTGTCAACAAAAAACGTAGTTGTAGTAGCCGTTACAGTTGAAGTTGAACACAAAATTCGAAATTTGAACTTTCTTGCGCTACAGAGCATTCGTCAGTTTCAGCTACTACTACAACTATGTACTTTATTCTGTTCCAGGCCTTAAAACTATTTAGATTCACACATTGTTTCTGAACAATTTTCTTGTCCCTTCAATTTTTTATATGTGGTTTGACGTCTCTATTCTTGAGATAGAGAAATAATTTTGTTCAGAATATTTTCAACTTGAATTGGTTTAATTTTGATTTTTGTCCGGAGAAAATTGAACTTTGCTGCCACATCATCCCGGCGGTAACTAGAATGATTAAAGAGGCCTAACAGAGTGACCCAGCAAAAAACTTTGGAAGTTGTTCGAGTAGAAGGGATATTTTGATGACTTCTTGAGCACTTAACTTCTTCAATGAATTAAAAATGCATTCCAAAATTCGAATAAATTTTTAATAAGTGAACCCATAAAAAATTACATGCAATGCGCCCATTCAACTCTTATGAAGGAATTACAATTTTTCACTATAATTAGGTATTCTTTGAGGATTGAAAGGGGACGAATATTATATACAATTGACTTTAATGATTGAGTTAAATTTTTTTAATATATACATATGGAGGGCTCAGAGCTGAAGCGAACCAAGTCAAAAATAAAAAATCGATAATATTTTGAGTTTGAGTAAGTGAATTTCCATTTATTTCTGGAGCCATTGACACGGGTTTATTACCGTTACCTTTGGAACGAAAAACTTTTTGATTTAGTCCGTTACAGAACTCGATAGAGTTAAACTTTGCGAAGAATTTCACACCAGTTTTATTTTATGACTTGGTTCGGTTCAGCTTTGAACCCTCCATATGTAAATACATTCAATATTAATATGTATTTAAATTTGTTATATTTATTTATTTATTAAGGCCTATGCAATAGGTCTGCTTATCTCTGCAACAATACAAAAAACAACAGGCATTTTATTTGTGTAAAATTTACCGGCCGTTGTCAAAATCTTACTACTACATAGGGAAAACAAAAGTAACAATGTTTTTTATAATACATTCCCATAATGCATATAAAAATTAACAACGAGCACCAATGAAAATACGTATTAAAATCATTAATGATTCTTTGCTTTTCATTCACACTGATTTCCGTTAATATTCCAGATCAATGAAAACCCCGATCTAATCACTGAACTTTCTTTCATTGGTTCTAAGCAATATTTTTAATGACGAGCCGTTTACCTAAATGTGAACCCATGCTCGCCAACGACACGCTAATGTTAAAATCATGCATGTTTCACCTAAAAAGAACCAGTGCATTATCCGCGGAACCCATGCATTTACTACTTCTTTTGCATGTCTTTTTTTGCTGGGGCCTTATTTAGCAGTCACAAGCCCTTCTCGTAGCATTCCATACTTATTTATTTTTTACACAAGTGGTCATTGGGAGCAAGCCCTTCCGCACTGCCTTTAATATCAACTTCGATCCTTTCTCATGGAAGGGAATAAGGAAGGTCACTAAAAATAAAAAGTAAATAAAACCGAACAATTTCCTTTCTCCCTTCTTTAAGATGGGAGTAGCGAATGTGTACTGAATATTTTAGAAGGTATTTTAAAAGAAATTTATACTTTTTAGAAGGCATACTACTGAAGGCAGGATATCTTGTGAAGCGAATCTTTTAGAAAGGAGTATTGAGGCCTTCTAAAAGGCCTGAGACTTGCGTTCCTTTTAATATTTACCGCTGGTATATTATATGTAGAATAAAATCAAAGTGTGTAAGTTCTTGTAGAAAACGTTTTTTTATGGTTTGTTTTGGTACAATTTTCATTTAAAGCAAATTGAAATAGAATACATATTTAAATTTTAATGAAAATTTCAACATAATAGGTGCGTTTGAGTACTTTTACAGCAAAATGCAGTAAATGAGTAAACTGAAAAATTTGCTCTCACAAAAAGCTGTTGTCCAAAAAAGTACGCGAACGCAAAATTTTGAAAAATTCGTAAAATTAAGGCAACAGCTGATGGCAAATAATTGAAGTGTTGAAAAAATGTTTACACTTTTAACTACTTTACTCGTTTTCTTATCGGTACTCGATTAAATACTTTTTATAACACGAACATTTTTGAAAAATACACACAAACTATTTTATGTAATCTTTCATATTTTTTTGTTTTTTTTTTTTATTTTATTTGATTTAACTAATTTGTAACGGGTCAAATTATTTAAAAGAACATGAATAATTTTTTTGCTATTGATTACTTAAGTACCCAAATACTTCACACATTTACATCTCTAAAAAATTAACATAACAAACAAAATTTAAAAAGTTTGTATTTAGCCAAATAAAAGTTATTCACTTTTTGTTTTGGTTTAATTGTTATTTCAGTTTTTCTTTTATTTAACAATTTTTTTCACAATTTGTTTGCTTTTTATTTGTTACTTTTGTTTGTTTACTTTTTGAAAGATATGTTTTTTTGATTTACTAAATTTTACTGTGTTCTCATTTACAGTATTTTGTGTACTCGAACGCAATTTCGTAAAATGCAGTAAAGTTCAGTAAAAAATAGTAAAAACTTTTGTGTTCTCGAACGCAGCTATTGTTGTAAAAAATAATAATAAATGCATAATATTGTTGTGGCTAAAATTTGCAAACGGTTTTTTAATGCAAAATGTGTGTGGTTCCAAAAGAAATTGTTGCTCTATTATGAACACCAAGTGAAAATATTGTTTTTTTGATTTTGAACGAAGCTTAAAGGTTCGTAATAATTATAATTTTATTACGAACCTTTATAATTATAATTATTTGTTGTCAAACTAAACTTTCAGATATTTTTAAGAAAAGTAAAAGTGTTGAATAACATAAAACACATAATAGAATTAACATCTATTTTCAAATCATAAAAAAGTTAATTTATTTACTGCCAATAAAGAAAAATAAACACACGCTTATTACCATAAATAAACTATAAATAAATAAATTAAAAAAAAGATTAAAACATATAAGAAGGTATAATCGTTCAAGCGTGACCATATGGAGGGTTCAGAGCACTGATGGGATTTGTTGTACAATTGTACCAAATTTGGTACAATCGAAACTTTATTTGTACACTGGTACAATTCATCCTTTTTTGTTACAATTTAAAAACAAAAATAAATACCTTCGAAGTTCATAATTTCTTTGAAGTGGATTTACTCACTTTTTTTCTTTTCAATAATAAAATTTCTAATTACATACGTATATCCAGCCCTGACCAGAACTACCAAAAATTGTATAATTAAGTTCATACATAAGTATACTTATGTACTCGTATCCCTGTACTACACTGAGGGAAAAATGCTTCATTTATTTAATGAATGATTTTCATAAAAAAAATTTTCCTTGGGTAAATGAAAACTTTCATTGTCTAAATGGAATTTCATAGTTATAATAAAGTATTTTCGTTAAAATCGCTTCATTGGATTTCGTAATTACGTTAAAAAATTTCATTGGATATATTAAAACTTAAGTTTGTCCAAGTTAAACAAAAAATTTTAATTGGGAACATAAAAAAAAACAATATGCGAACATAACTATATTCATAAATTAATACAAAATTATAGTTTCCTTAAAAAAAAACGTTTAATTGTTAATCAAAAATGTAAGATTTAATTATTTCATACATCTAATGTAATATGCCATTAAATTTATGAAATCAAAATTTTTTAAAAAAAAGCAACATACATATTTCAATAATGCTTTCATAAATTTACATTTTCATTATGACAATGAAAAATGTCATTATAGTAATGAACCAAAAACTTTCAATCAACGTTGTTATTGTTGTTATGGACAATTTAATCTCATATTTACGCTCTTCATTGAGTAAAAACCATAGTGTTTTTTATCCAAAAACTACACCGCCCCGGTAGGCTAGCTGGTAGTGAGCTAGTCTATAAGCACCGAGGTTGCGCGATCGATTCCCGCCAGAGACAGAAAAAAAAAATAAAATTAAAAAAAAATTTTTTTTTTTTACTTTATTGAAAGTATTCATCCAGTGAATAATATTCATAGATCTAATGTAATGTTTCTTTAAAGACATTTTAATGAAACAGGTTCCATTGATACAACGAAGCGCTGCATAGGTTCCTTTTTAATGCATTTTTTCATGGGATTAATGTCAAAATTCATTGGTATTGCGAAGAAAATTCTTTCAGTGTAAGCCTGGGATCAATCAAGTGTCTCCAAATCTATTTTGATGTTGTTGTTTTTGTAGCAGCGAAACCTGAAGAACAGGAGGCTTATTCTGAATTGTGATGCGAAAATCAATGCGATGCGCAAATAAAATGCGAAAGAAAATTGGTATTCTGTTAGACTTTCGCAATCGCATTCGCAATTTATTTCAAATCGTGGCAACGCTGCTCAAATATACATACGTCAGTGTTAATAAACGTCAAATTTAAAATAAATAATTGTTGTGTGCGACTGATGTGCATTTGGTGTTTTCAAATGGCCTCTTGCCAATTGGCTGTGCTTATTCATATATTCTATCATTATTTCAAATTGACGCGGTTTGGTGGTCTTATTGCTTGCTTCCCTGAATTAAATAATAAATATATGATGAATAAATAAATAAAATATTATCTTTCACTAAAATGTTTGTACTTTGCGAATGCTATTTTGTTGTCGAATAAATTTTGCGAATTTGACATTTGTTTTCGTAATGTAGAACACCGACTTGTCACCTTTTCGCATTTCAAATAATCGCAAAACTTTGCGAATATCGCAATACAGAATAACAATTCTTCGCATTTATGTATTTTCGCATCGCAATTCAGAATAAGCCTCCAGGTGTAGCTGAGTTGGCAATGTTTGGTCAGTTCTACGCGACATTCTTGTCAATTTTTTGGTGACGATGTTGAGTATACTGATCGACTCAATATCACTTTCTGTGTCGATTTGACGATGTCCCCTAGTCCGGCTGGCTGGATGTCTGTCCATGTGGCCTTGTTCGTAAAGTACGGGTCGCAATTATAAAGGTAATTTGATGAAGTTTTGTAAATAGGTTTCAATTCAAAGCCGCTAAGCCTACTGAAAATGGTGAGAATCGGTCCACAATTTCACATGGTCTTCAAACAAACTTCTTTCCGGAATAGTGTTTGTGCCTATAAATAATCTTAATATGTTGGTATTAAGATTAAATTTTGAACAAACTTTTTGCAATTCAATTCATCTTGCTAAATTTTATTAGAATTGGTCCATATTTGACCTATACAAATACTATAGGGAATGGTAAATCGATTTCGATTCCAATCGAAAATCGATTTTGTGGTAAAAAATCGATTTTTTGAAATCGAATTTACGTATGCGATTTTATACTGAAATCGATTATTGGGCTTTTAAAATCGATTTTTTATTTTTATCAACATTTTGGAAATTTTTAATTTTAATCTTAATTAAATCGATAAATTATGGGCATGCACAACACAACTTGAGATTTTTTTTGCGTACAAACGTGTGTAGGTGGTATGTTTACGCAGTTTTCCAAGTTTAAAGTTGTAGTCTTACGCATTTACCTTTTAGTACCCTTGGTATACTTTCAACTTTAATATAAGGGCTCTTGTTCTTCAGATTTTAAAGTCATCAATGCACAGTGAACAAAACAGTCCAAACATACCGTACCGAACCAAACACTGAAAGTCAGCTTATAGAAATATATTATAGAAACACAACAGGTGAATTAAGCCATGGCATTCCTGTGGAAATACGCTAATATCAAAACAGACCAGTATGTGGGCATTATTTAAATTTAGTTATAAGCAGAGTGAACAACAAAAAGTATGTAATTTAACCTTACAAATTCGAAATTACAAGGAAATAAATCTGCATCTTTCCGACATCAACGAAATGCAAACGTTTGTTGTCTAAAACTAACTTAACAAAGAAACACTCGCCACCGATGAGGAAAAATTGTCAAAATCCTTTGAAATATGTACTATCAAAACATTTAGGATTGTCACAGAAATCAATTTCGATCAAAAATGATTTCGTTTTATGTGAAGCAAGATACGAAATCACTTTCGATCGGAATTGATTTATGTGACAGGCCTGACTGACTACACAAGAACACAATTTTAATATGTGAAATGTACTACATACATATCACACTTGTTCCTCTAAAAGCCATCTTAAAATTTACACATTTTCACTTTTTGCAGGAAAAAATAAACAATAGTCATAAATACCCACTGTAAAAATCTTAGTTCAATTTCTCTAGTAGTTTGCCATACAAATGCTGGTTTAATCTTAATCTTTAAAGATTTGGAAATCGATTTTAAAATCGATTTTGAGCTTCGATTAATCGATTGCAAAAACCGAAATAAAAAAAGTTGATCGAAAAATCGAAAATCGATTTTGGAATCCATTTACCATTCCCTAAAATACTACTCCCGAATAAAGCTTTTAATCCTAACTTCCTTATAAATGTTGATATTGACATAATTGGCGACAATAACTTCTACGATAGCTACTATGTCATGACAAAATATTGTGCTGGTAGGCCCAAATTGACCATAACTCCCATGTAATCTCCCTTCCTAAAATCACTCAAGGACAACCAAATCGTATATAGATGAAGATCTTAAAAATATTTTGCACAAAGAACTTTCACATGAATCTTAACATCTTGAAATAATTTTGCTCTGGCAGGTCCATGATTGTCCATTAGTCCCAAATAGAGTATGCTCTAGAAATTTTTTCCTTATAAGCTGTGGTGTGGGATATCAAATGGCCGAGCTTAATCGACTATACTTTCTTAGTTGTTTTATTAAATAAAAGGATGTTATAAATTTTACTATGTATGCTTTTCTATTTTATAGGCAAAATTTGGTACCGTTTATGTCAATTTGGTACAATTTTACCATTGAGACGGTACAATTTAAGAATATTCAAATCCCAACAGTGGTTCAGAGCTGAAGCGAACCAAGTCAGAGAATAAAATTCGAAAATATTTAAATTTTGAGTGTGTGAAGAGCCATTAATTTTTAATTTAGTCCGTTATAGAACTGAATAAAGTTTAACTTTGCGGAGTATTTCGCACCAGCTTGTTAATATATTTATATAAAATAGTTTATGAATTGGTTCGGTTCAGCTTTGAACCCTCCATATGATACCCTACACTACAGTATTTAAAAACAAATTTTCGAAAAAGTACCATATTTGGGACCAATAAACTTGCCAGAACAAACTTATGTTTTGAGGTTAAGATTAATGTAAAAGTTGTGCCGAATGTTATTTAGATATGTTCCACTATTGGGGTGGGGATAAAACGTCTTCAACTTTTACAACAGGTTGTTGTTTATTAACTAATCATCACTGATAGACGATGTCTTCCAGAAAACGTGTTAATTGGTTTTCAGAGACACGTACTGTGTACAAAAGAAAAAGAAAAATTTGTTTTTACCAATACAAAGAAGTTCTTAGCGGCATTAAAATTAAAAAAAAAATCATAACAATTTGCTAACAGTTGACAATATCCGATTATTTATGTTAAAATAAAGATGAGCAGGTTGAAATATCAGAAAAATAAAAACAAAAGTTATGAGCATTTTAAACATTTACGTTCGAAATTTTATTAAAGTAACTCTTATGTAATGCATTTTTTAAATTTTTTAAAAAATTCTACTTTCACATTGTAAGTAAATATAAAAAAAAAAAATAAATTAAAACTAAAACTTATAAAAAAAAATTACCAACTTCATTTGGACTTTTCGGTATCCATTGCCGAGGATATATGCAAATCTGAACTAATTTGTTTTGTTATGGATGCCATATCTTTTTTAACCGATGTTAAAATTTCTTGCTCTAAAACTATATCCATTTGTGTTTGAATTTCCTTCCAAGCAAAATCGATATCCTCATCTTTGGGATCCATGCCGCAGACAACGAAACGTAGAAAATGTTTGCCTCGGTGTTTGGCCTGTATCATATAGATTTTTTTACGTTCGGTTAGATAATGCAATAGATCTGTTGTACGTTTATTGTCGCCTTTGGGTCTAAAGCAAACCAAACCTAGGGTCCTTTTAGTAACCACCTCAAAACGTGGATCTGCTAAAACATAGTTTTCAAATCGCTCCGCCAAAGCCATATGCATGCGTATGTGAGCCCTTAAGCCTTCGGCGCCAACAGTGCGAAAAGTGATCCAAACTTTAAGAGCTCTAAAACGTCTGCCCAAAGGTATTTGCCAATGTCGAAAATCGGGAATTTGTGTTTGTCCTTCGTATTTGTGCTTAAGATAGATGCGATCTACATTGAAACTATCGACCACTTTGTTGGCATCCTTCAGCCACATGGCACTGCAATCAAAATTTACCATTAGAAATTTGTGCAAATTGAAATTTAGAGAATCCACCATTTCCAGGCCATTTCTTAGCTCTGAACATTCTTCCAAAGCAAAAGCAGCACCAGCGTATGCTGCGTCTACATGTAACCACAAATCATATTGATTACAAACCGTACCCAATGATTCTATGTCATCATATGCACAGGTACCGGTAGTGCCCAAAGTTGCAATACAAATAATGGGTATTAAACCTTTGGCCAAATCATCATCTAAGGCTTTTTGCAACATTGCTCCCCTCAAAATTAAATCTTCTCCAGCTGGCAGCAGACGTATGGGCACAGCTGCTAACACTCCAGCCTTTTCAATACAACTATTACTTTGATCGCTGGAATATGCCACTAGTTTGCCTCTTATTTCACTTTCTGTCATTTCGGGATGTTTTTCCTTTATACGCCTTACCGTCTGTTCTCTGGCTGCTAAAACTGCTACTAGTACAGATTCAGAAGCGGAACCTTGAATTATACCACCACCGGGACCATCGGTGGTGTGAAGAAATTGTTCGGGTAATTTGAGGAATTTCGATAACCAATCCATGACAACAACTTCAAGTTCAGTACAAGCGGGACTGCAAATCTAAGAAGAGATAGTAAATTTTAAAACATTTTTATATGTAGATTTAAAAAAAAGCCATCAGATTTTTAAAAAATAAGCTTTTCTTTTTTATTTTTTGCAGTGTATTTTACCTTTTTACACTAAACCAAAAATTTATCATTTAGAAAAGTTATATATGAGACATTCCACGCCAAAACTGACGGTCTAATAATTTGTTTCGCAAATTTTGTGATATTTTTAAGTACATTTCAAAAGAGTCCTCCTGGTTAATTTTGACATTTTTTTGATTACTTGTTCAAAAAACACTTTTTTTTAGTTTTTTTCTTCATAACTTTCTTAATAATGGTCCAAATTGAATTTTGCTTGTGTCATATTCGTTTTTAATTTTTTAACTGATATTTCACTCTCAGAAGAGGATTTTAAAATTGTATTTTTAACCCTGATGATGCTACTCGATGTTTTTTTTTAGCGAAATATTGGAAATAAAAATATGTTTTTATAAAAATACCATCCTGGAACTTTAGCTCAATTAATTACTAATTGTATGGTAAAATAAAAAGGTCGAATAAAAACAAATTTGAATAAGAGTTTACGAACTTCTTAAGATTTCTTTTTTATTAAATTTAAGAGACAATATTAGGTGTCCGAAGTGCCCTAAAATGATAAGCGGCAAACGTTTTCCGACGTCACGACTTATAAATCATCTTTCATTAGTTTCATTAGTCTACAAGCTTGATATAAATGTGCGCCAAATAAAACTTAAACCCGTTCCAAGTTGTTCTAAAGAGACGGCAAAAATATTTTACTAAAATACGCTGCCAAAAATGAATCATTGGGTGAAATATAAGCCCGTTGTGTCGCCGAAGACGAAATATCCATTAAGACAATTAAGAATCTTAAATAGTTCAAGCATATCTTTATGCTTAAAACTACAATATTCCGTCGGAATCAACGATATGGAAAAAATTCACCAATTTTATTTATTAGAACACAAAGAATTAAAAAATAAAATCGAAGAAATCAAAAGTCATGGAACGTTTTTAATTGGAGTCGACGAATTACTATTTGATTCTAATCTTGCATTCAGCATTTTTTAAAATCATTTTAGCAAAAGCAAAATAAAATTCGGCTGTGCCGAATCTTATATACCCTTCACCATTGTGCGAGCAGAATACAGAGCAAACTAAATAATTTTTACACATACATACATACATATTTACAATACTTAAAACTTGATTATAAATGAAATTTAAAAAGCGAAATCTAGTAAATATTTTTTTAAAATCGTTTTTAGAACATAAAAATATAAAAAAAAATGTATATTTAAAAAACCAATATTCGAACCAGGGAACTCACAGTTTCTAACTGAACACACCCCCTAGACAACTGAACCATGAACGAACGCTGTTTTAATATCATTAAAATGAAATATGGACCGTTTACTGTTTACAACTCAACACAGACGACAACCGGATTTGAACTTCGCTTTTCATAAGGACCCAGAATATATATACTTTATAGGGTGTAGGACCTTCGGTGAAGGGTATAAAAAACAAACTTAGGCCCGTTTTCACAACTTACCGATAGCTAAAAGTAGACTTTAACTGGCCTTATAAAAAGAGTTCCATTATTAAAACTTTATTTTAACCTAAAGTGAGCTATAAAGTAAATTAAGGTTCATCTTATCTGGTAGGCAAAATTAAAGTTGTAATATTGGAACACTTTTTATACGGAAAACGGGCCTTAATGTTGTTATCTTTTTGTTTGGCAACTGATATTGTCACATTGATTTCGTTCTATCGACCTTGTCTTATTTTTGTTTTCTATGTCGGTGTTTGGTTATTGTGTATTTGTAAATATGCGAAATCTTATCGGTGTCTGTCTTGTACACTGAAAGAAAAATGCTTCATATATTTAATGAATCATTTTCATAAAAAAGTTTTCCTTGGGTAAATGAAAATTTTCATTGTCTAAATGGAATTTCATAGGTTTCATGAAGTATTTTCGTTAAAATCGCTTCATTAGATTTCGTAATTACGTTAAAAATTTTCATTGGATATATGAAAACTTAAGGTTGTCCAAGTTAAACAAAAAATTTTAATTGGGAACTTAAAAAAACAATATACAAACATAACTATATTCATAAATTAATACAAAATTATAGTTTCCTTAAAAAAATGTTTAATTGTTATTTAAAAAATGTAAGATTTAATAATTTCATGCATCGAATGTTACATGTATGCCACTAAATTTATGAAATCAAAAAATTTTTTTATAAAAGCAACATATTTCAATAATTGCCTTCATAAATTTAAATTTTCATTATGACAATAAAAATGTCATTATAGTAATGAAACAAAAACTTTCAATCCACTTTCAATCAACGTTGTTATTGTTATTATGGACAATTTAATCTCATATTTACGGTCTTAATTGAGAAAAAAACATAGTTTTTTTATACAAAAACTACACTGCCCCGGTAGACTAGCTGGTAGTGAGCTAGTCTATCAGCACCGAGGTTACATGTTCAAATCCCACCAGAGACAGAAAATAAAATAAAAAATAAAATAAAGTAAAATAAAATAAGAAAAAAGAAAAAAAAAAATAAATAAAAAAAAAAAATAAAAAAAAAAAAAATTTTACTTTATTGAAAGTATTCATCCAATGAATAATATTCATGGATCTAATGTAATGTTTCATTAAGTCCTTTTAATGAAACAGGTTTCATTGATCCAACGAAGCGCTGCATAGGTTCCTTTATAATGCAATTTTTCATGGGATTAATGTCAAAATTCGTTAGTATTGCGAAGAAAATTCTTTCAGTGTAATTGAGACGTAAGTTTGTTGGTGTGTTTACTATATGTAACATTTCCAGTGTGTATCTCTTAGCATACCCTGCAAATAATAGGACCAGTCCAAACACGCGTGTAAAGAGTAGTCCACAAGGGACCAGGACTAGTCCAAAACTAACCCAAACGTATGGAAAAAACCTGGTCTATTTAACATTACGATGTCCTAGGAGAGGACCATATAACCTACCTTTGGACCACTAAGGAGTAGTTTTAAAACTACTCCATGGTATACTCAAGAGGATTAGTTTTGAAGTCGTTTAAAAACGAAAGCATGTCGTTAAAAAACGAAGACATGTCGTCTCACTACAAACACTTTTTAACAATGACATGGTCCATGCTTGCATTACATCGGACCAGTCCATGGAGTAGTCCATTTTATCTAAATGGATTAGGTGGTCCAATTTTATTTGCAGGTTAGTTACTCTCTTCTTGTAAGATGCTCACATTATTAAAATTTGGTTTGTGTCCCGTTATTGTACGTGAAGGATGCAATAGATTTCAAATCAAGGATCAATAAAACTAGAATAGAAGACGACGAAATAATGATTTGTGGATTTTTTATTTATAATTTTTATATGACCTTAAGCCAAACAAAAAGATAACAACATATATAATCAACACAGGTCAACAATAAATATTGAACAAACATTCTTAATTATAAAAAAATAGTAATTTTTGGGATTTCAGTATTTTGGTCATAACTCTTCTATTTCTTAACCGATTTGACAGATTTAAATACCGACGTGTTAAAGAAATTTGCCAGTTGTTTTGGTTATAAAACTTGGACTCGGCAAGATCTATGGTTCCCGAAAATGGGTATTTTTCAAAAAAAAAATTAATATTTTGGTCAAAACTTTTTCGTATCTGAACTACTAAAAACTTCCGATCTTTTGATATTTAAGGCGTAACCATAGGTCATACTACATTCAAAAATTCTGGTTATTACACAATTTTTGAAATTTTTTGTATGGGAGGTACCACGCCCACTTCTCCAACCCCGCCCACATTTTGTGGGTTGGTGTGCATTTATAACCTGAATGTTTGTACCTAGTTTGGCTCTTGCCGTTCTCCAGATATACAGAAAAAAGTTATAAAAATACAACAACACGGGATTTTTGGAAAAAATTAGAGGCAGTCGTGGCTTTTTGGTCTTATCTCAGTAATTTGTGGACCGATCTTGCTGAATTTCAATAGCAAGAAATGGTGGACTATATGTAACATAAATATAAAACAACCTAGCCGCTATCATGTCTGGAGTCTCCGGAAAACACATATCAAACGTAAGACGGACAGACGGTCAGATGGACGGGCGGACGGTTATCGTTAAATCAACTTCTCTCCTCATAAGGACCCAGAATATATATACTTTATATGGTCTAAGATCACTATTGTAGAAATTACAAACGGAACGACAAACTTATATATACCCTTTTCCACCTGTGGTGAAGGGTATAAAAATATTGTTTTATAAAATAATAAACACTTGTTAATAAATAGTAAAAATTTTTAAAATTTATTAAAAATATAAAAGTGGAACTGTTTTTTGTAAAATTAAACCAAATATGTAAAAGAAAAAATTATCAATGTTGACTTTTTATTTGAAACTTTAATTTCAGCAAGTTACTTAATGCATAGCAATAAGTTTACGTATATGCAGCACAAAAAGCTGCTATTAAAAAATATTTTTAGAAAAGTGGCGTATGCGGCACAAAACAATATTTTTCACTTTCAATAAAATACTATTCACCCCTATCGTGAATAACAAGTGGAATAATCGTTCCCATGAAATTTTCATTCCCCTCGAAGGTGAAAAAGCAATCGTGAATCTCGTGTGAAAGGTTTTTCACGCTATCAGTTCCAGTGAATGTAAAAAAGAAGCAAGATTAAATAAAATTAAAAATCAATGAAATTTTTGTTCAAAAATATACACGTAAATATTAAAAAAAAAAGTTAAAATAATTAAGCAAAATATTTAGTATGAGAGAGATAGTTTGATTACAACGTTAGTTTTTTGCACTTTTAAAATTTTATATTTTCCAAAATTCTTTCGAAAGCTTTACAAATCCGCAGGCAATCGACCTGTTGTTTTGCATTTTGTTGACCAATATATCGGTTTGTGCCTAATTAACGGATCTAGCCCTTAATATTCGATTTATAGGAGGAACTACTTATATACATGTTCTGTTCCCTAGCAAAAATTAAGTGAGAATATCTAAGGGAAACGTGAACAAATTACGAGGGAAAAAACTTTTCACGATAAGGGAATTTTTTCCCGTGAATATTTTTTCACATTTTTATTCTCCTTTGTATTAAATTTTTTCCTGAGTGTTTTTCATGATCGCAAATATGTGAAAAGGGGAAAAATTATTCACGATAGGGGTGATTAACTTCTAACTTCATTAATTTTTCTTCAAAACATACATATGTATGCCGGAAGCAGCGGAGAAAATATTAAAAAAATGCTTTCGTGCTCATTTTGAGAAATCTTCATGTTAACCTTCTTTGTCGTTTTTATCCACTCCGACTTTTTGGGATATGCGCCAAACCAATAATGAGCTGACGAGATAACACATTACTATCTGTCAACGTATTTCTTACTTAAGCTAACCCCAAGTTGTAATAATGGTTCTTATAAGTGTGGCAGTTTTTTTTTTATATATTACTAGGATTTGGCCCGCTACTTCGTTAGCGTCAGGCAGTAAGTAGCACTAAAATTAATTTAATGTTAGAACGATAATGACAGTCAATGAAATGAATGTTAAGTTTCGAATGTGGTATAAACTTTGTTTCTATCTTGTTTCAAAAGATAGATTGTACCAAAATTCAGGTTTTACTGTTTACTCTTTAATAGGGCCGAATTTCAAAAAAGTACCACCCACCTGTCCGCTTATTTTTCTAACCTGGCGTTTACATTTGCCAGTACTGGCAAGACAGTAAGCATATACATATTAGTTGGCAAAACAATGCAAAAACAAAATAGCTGTAAAAGTGTTTATGTATTAGTGAAAAAGTTTGAATGAATTGTTACTGTCTTGCCAGTACTGGCAAATGTAAACGCCATGTTAAGAACAACGATAAGTATTACATTTATTTTGCATCTCTTTTAGTTTTGAAGTTATCAGGTTTCCGAATTTTCCAGTTTTTACCTTTTTTTACATCCTAAACATTCGAATTTCGAAAAATACCGTCGTATTGGATCGATTTGGGGAGTGACCCATTGCTAGTCTAAATTTCTAGTTTCTCGACAATGACAGTTAATGAACAAAAAAGTACCAAAACCTTCCCCCTTCTAGATTCTTATCCACTCAGGACATTGCATCAATAATTTTATGTTTCTAGGTCCAATACTAATGGAAATTCAAAAAGTACCAGTTAAAGCACAAACAGTTCCAAAAAGTTCCCTCATAGATTCTTATCTACTCAGGACATTACATGTTGAATTTTATGTTTCTTGGTCTAATAATAACGGAAATTCAAAAAGTACCAGTTAAAGAACACAAAAGTACCAAAAAGCCCTTTTACAGATTCTCATTCACTCAGGACCTTGCATATTTAATTTTATCTTTCTAGGTCTAATACCAACAGAAATTCAAAAAGTTCCAGCCAAAGAATAAAAAAGTACCAAAAAGTTCACTCTTATATATTCTCATCCACTCAGGACATTGCATCTTGAATTTTATGTTTCTATGTCCAATACTAACGGAAATTCAAAAAGTACCAGTTAAAAAACAAATAAGTACCAAAAAGTTCCCTTATAGATTCGTATCCACTCATGACATTGCATGTTGAATCTTATGTTTAAAGGTTTAATATTAACAATAATTTAAAAAATACCAGTTGTAGAACCAAAAAGCTGAAGAAAGATATTAAATTTCCCGTATTTCCCATTTTGGTACTATTTTTTCAAATTCGTATTTTTTTTTGATAAGTTTTGAATGTGGTATAAACTTTGTTTCTATGTTTATTGGTTCAAAAGATAGATGGGGTGTTAATAAATTTACCAAAATTTAGGTTTTACCCGTTTACTCCCTAATAGGGCCGAATTTCAAAAAAGTACCAGACTTATATTTCTAAAGAACAACGATAAGTATTACATTTATTTTGCATCTCTTTTAGTTTTGAAGATATAAGGTTACCGAATTTTCCCGTTTTTACCTTTTTTTCTCCCTAAACATTCGAATTTCGAAAAATCCAGTCTTAGTGGATCGATTTGGGGAGTGACCAATCGCTAGTCCAAATTTCAAGTTTCTAGGGTCAACGGTTTGGGCTGGGCGATGATGAATGAGTCAGTCCATCACTCACGTGTAGGTTATCAACGCAATCGTGTGGCTCTTAATTTTAAATTGGATATTCGTATTCGGCAAATATTAGCGTAGATAAACGCTAATATTAAAAATTTATATTCGTAACATCCCTACACACTTCATATTTTCTACCACTCGTGGTCAATTAAAAATAAATTAATTTTGAATTAAAGTTTTAATTACACTATGCAACACATAAAATGCAAACTTCTTTTCGTAAGAAATCAAGTTTGAGCCAAAATTTTCATGAGGTATTTAAATCTGAACGGTGTGAAATTTAACGAAGTACTTATCGCAACCAACAAAACGCTATTTGGGTTTCGCTTGTTAAACAGCCGTTCGGATTTTATGGCCTCATGAATATTTTGGCTTAAACTTGATTTTTCCGAAAAACATGCCCGAAGACCAATTGGAATTTTGTTTTCCTGTCTTCGCAACAGTTGTAGCTGTAGACTAGGAGAAGAAAAGTAGAACCAAACTTTTTAATTGGGGGTTCCAGAAAATTTTTTCTTAAAGTTATACACCGAATAACAGAGTATCTATACCCTTATTCACCACCCGTGATGGTGGAGGGTCTAAAGAGACATACACATATCAGGCTAAAAATTTCTTTAAATCAAATAAATAACCATTAAATTATTATTATTATTGTAAACATACCCAACTGAAACCAATGACACTAAAACCATTTGCCAGCATGTCGCCAACAATGGATGGGTATGATGAGGCCGTGGGATAATAGGCATGCATATTTGGTGATTGCCAATGTGTAATACCTGGCTTTATAATGCGATCAATATCATGTAAAATATTCCTCCAATCTTGTGGTTTCTCTGGAATTTCTTTAGGTAATAAATCGAAGAGATAACCAGGTTGTACGTTTGGTAAAATATCACTTTTTTTTTAAGAAAACAATAAAAAAAAACAGAAAACACGCAATTATTAAAACAAAACAAAAAACTTTTGGTGATTTTTTTAACGTATAAATACCAATCTCTAATATTTTCCATATAATCAGCTATGAAATCGACAGCAGCTTTGCCAAATTCTCTAAATGTTTTTGCATCCATCTTTTATGTTTCTTTATTTAGATTTATACTTTTAGCTTTTTTTTTTTGTTAATTTCACTTATTTTAAAAATATGTTACTTAAAACTTAGTTTTGAACTTCACAAATGTTTGAGCACAACTATTAAGATTTTTACTTTCATTCATGGTTTTTATAAACTGTAGATTTTTAGTTCAATCTGTGTAAAGATGTCAAGTAGAGTAAGAGATGTTAATGAATTTATCTGAGTGACAATGTGTATGTAAGGAAAGTTTTTACTTTCTCTGAGAGTAATAACAGTGGTCGAAAATTGTTTAAATATGCTTTTCAATAAAAAAGTAAAGTTTAATGATAATTAAATAAGCAAAAACCTGTTTATACTAATGTAAACAAGTGATACGATTTAAAATTTGGCACCAAAATTATCTTTTAAATATGCGATGAATTTAAATAAAAGAATAATTGTTTTAGGATAGTTTAAAGTACCTGTTTACATTTAGCAAAAGAAGTGTTTTGAATCTTGATTACAAATATTTAAGCAGATACGAATGAGTAAGGTTTCTTAACAGGGTGTGTGATACAAAGTCGTAATGAGAAAATAAATACATATGTATTTAAAATATATAAAACTGGATGTGTGTATGTATGTGTGTATTAATGTAACGTATGGACTCCAAAATGGCTGGGCTGATTTTGATGAAATTTTCAGGGAATCTTCAGAATATTCAAGCGGGTGACACTGTGAAGTCTGATTTTTGATCCATTGCACAGTGATTCGGCTAGAGCATGCTAGCGGGACAATATTCATGACGTCTTGTAAAGAACCCCCCAAGGTAGCGAATTCCAAAAATTTATTTGTTTATCACCTCATAAAGGTATCATATCAGGGGGTCAAAGTTACCCTTTAAAAGAGAGGTAATTTTCATTTGCAAATCAGTTGCATTTTATGCACACTTGTGGTAAAATATTTTAAAATTTGTAGAAAAGTGAAACGACTTTTTTGTGTTGGAATATTCTGCTGAAGGTATCTACTATATTATGGCTTATATTTTTTATAAAAAAGATGCATACTTTTGTTGTAATATCAATTTGTAAATGTATAGATAAATCCAGCAAATTTTACATTAATTGTAAACTTTAAAGATTAGCAACTTTTTTTATCCACATATATCCACCTAGATTTTTCTATATGTTATACCTACAACATTCAGAAAGAGATTGATATATATTATAGACCCCGAAAAGGCCCGAAAGTAAAATTATTTAAGTTTTTTCAGAGCGAGTCGCACATTGCTTTGTACCCATATAACGAAGGGACATAAATAGAAGGAGTTGTCATAATTTATTGAAATTTGGTACACTAGCATAAAATAGCTTAGTTAAGAAAAATATGAATTTTTGGAGAAATCGGTCCAAGGACACGCCTACCTCCCATGTGTCCTGAAATGGAAAAATGTAATTTTAGCTTCAATAATGCCCACAAAACTACAAATAATGGTCATACTGATACACACACTACTAGGAACGTGTGTGTAAATTTTCAATTAAATCTGAACAAGGACTCAAGGTCTTGCCATATATCCTTTTTCTTAAAAATGCTATAACACTTACAAAAATTGTCTTATTGTTATAAAATTTGGTATGAAAATTGATATTTGTTAGATATATATGTATGCCGAATTTTGGTGGAATCGGATTTTTAATGTAAAAAATACAAAAACATCATTTAATGAAAAATGAGTTAAAAACGCTTAAAATGCTCTTGCAAAAATAACAAGTAAGAAAGTATAATCGGTGAATCCCGACCATGTGATACCCTATAGCATAGTATTTAAAAACAAATTTCCTAGAGTTTAATCAAATTTCCTAGAGTGTAATCTATTTGGGCAATCATGGACCCGCTAGAACAAAATTATGTTATCAGGTTAAGATTCGTTTAAAAGTTCTTTCTGCCGAATATTATTTAGATATCTTCATCTACATATATGAGTTTTTTTAATGAGGGTTTATATGGAACCTATGGTTTATTTTGGACCTACCTGGACAACATTTTATCATGACATATCGTAAAAGTCATTGTCGCCAATTTGTATGTTAATACTAATATTTTTAAGGAAGTTGGCATTAAAAGCTATTTTCGGTAGAATGATTTGTATGGGAGCTATGTTTAAAAATAGAAAGATTCCAATAAAATTTGATTATTTACTCTCTTAATATTCTACTGAATGGGAATTTGATGACGACTTATCTGATGGTGATTAGTAGGTTTAAGTATTTTTTTATTATAACTATTATTCTTATTTTATTTTGTTAATATATAAGTTATTTAATATTATATTTCTTTGACTTATACACCTTGTTATTGTTAATAATTGATAAACAGAAACTGTTATTGTACTAATTTATTTAAAAATAAATAATATTTTGTAAGTTAATAAATGTGGGTACACTATCATTATGATTTTTATTTTTTTCTATAAATTTCTTTGTAAACAAACATAGGTAGACGTAGCTAATTAAAGAACAATTAGCGAGAATAGTGAACAAATGGGACACAGGAGTAAACCACTTCCGTCTTGCAGCTACAGTAGGGTGGGTCGATTTAGCAACCGATACTACCTATTATTATTAAAAAAAATTAAATCAGCCGATTTTTTTTATTACCTACTAAAAAATCTTAAAAATAAAAATATACATAATAAACAATTGAAATAAGTGAAGAAATAATATTGTCCCGCTAGCTTGTACTAGCCGACACACTGTGCATTGGTTTGAAAATCCAATTTTCATATTGCACCACCAATGACATCTATAGAATTTGGACGATTTTTTCTTTAAAATGATCGCCATGGTCCAACTTAGATTTATTCGAAAATAAAATTTTGCCCCGCCCACTTTTTTCGTATTACCTAAAATCAGAAAACGGCTCCATCGATTTGACAAATTTTTCTTTCAAAAAAGAAAAATTTACCACGCCTACTTTTACGCCCACGTTTTCTATTAAGCGCATAACTTGAGAACGGCTTTACCGATTTGGACAATTTTTTCTTTAAAATTATAGCCATGGTCCAACTTAGGTTTTTACGGAAAGAAAATTTTGCCGCGCCCAATTTTTTTCGATTTACCTAAAATCAAAAAACGGCTCCATCGATTTGACTAATTTTTCTTTTATATGTTCGTATTAATCCATTTTACGTTTTCATCGAAAGAAAAGTGTACCACGCCTACTTTTACGCCCACTTTTTTTATTAAGCGCATAACTTTAAAACGGCTTGACCGTTTTGGACGATCATCGCCATGGTCCAACTTAGGATTTTACGGAAAGAAAATTTTTCCCCGCCCACTTTTTTCGATTAACCTAAAATCAGAAAACGGCTCCATCGATTTGACTAATTTTTCTTTCAAATGTTCGTAACTTTTTAACGGATTTTAAAAATCGAACGCAAACATTTTTCCTAATTTGGACAGGACAACGTCTGTCGGGTCAGCTAGTATGTATTTAAAATTAAAAACAATTTTAAATGCATATTGAATTTCAACAGACTTAAAATTCTTAAAAGTTTTGAATTTTTCGGACATGATTTTATTTCTTAAAAAAAATTGAGTTGCGTAAATACTGCAAGTGCAGTTGCGAGGTAAATGAGGAAAATACTAAAGCAAATATTTTATAAACAAACAAAAACAATAATTAACAAAGGCATTTTTGCCTTCACTTTAAAATTTTTTTTTTGTTATCGCTTGAAAATAAACACTTAATATCGCTGCTTAGTGTTCGGTTCGGTAGATTTGTGGAAAACACAAACGCTAATAGTGTTTGTGTAGAAAATCATTAAAAAAATAACGTTTTCCTGTTTGTCATCTTTTGAACACAAAACTAATACTGTTTTTATCTAACTCAACAAAAGATGAGAACATTTAATTCCGTTCGGTTTTCTTTTTTAAAGGTCATGTCAGATAAAACTTTTGCTTCGCTTTGCGTTAGAGATTCGCTTTGACATCTAAGATAAAATATACATACTTATACGAAAGATGTCACATAAAGTACTTTTAACGCAGAGCGAAGCGAAAAGTTAGGCAACTCTCATCTTTTTGCGTGCTTTGACAATCTACTAGTATACATTGTTATTGTTTATTTTTTTTTTTAATACACAATGCGTGAGTGTTGTCAAAGTGTTTATTGTGACATACACCTTTTGCGTTACGCTTTTCAGTCAAAGTTAGAAACGTCACGCAAAGCAATGAAGTTTTATCTGACATGGCCTTAACTACAAACTTCATTGAGTTCGGTTCGGCTTTTTAATGTTCATCGGTTTTGGGTTTTTTACAAAATACACATACGAAAAAAAACAAAAAGCCAGCAAAATAATTTTACACAAACAAAACATATACACAATACACACACAAGCTGTTCGTGGTGCGGTCGTTGCAAAAATTTTTTGTTTTTCTTTATCAATGTTTATCAATGTTAAATAGAAATATTATGGAACATTAAAACATTATGTTTGTCCACAGTATCACTACAACTGTTCTGTTTTTTGACGAAGAACAGAACATTTTATAATGTTCGTCTCTTTCTTGAAAATAGTTACGAACGCTATTAAGGGTTGTGTTCGTCTACACAATCGCTAAAAAACGATATCGTTCTTGAGTGCGTGAGCCGAATGCTAAATAATGTACAGTTTACTTTCGAACACTGCTTCTAATATTTTCAAAATTAACAATAGTATGTAACACTAAACACCCCAGTTGCCAGATTGTAGTTAAATATATCGTTGTCGATGATGTATGAACGAGTTGACCCTATCGTTTAAGTTTTGTAGAAGAGGAAACTGTCGTCTACGACAGTATGAGCGACAACGACTTTCTTCTTTATCGAATTCTATTCCAAGCTTAGATTTTCATTGCTGTGTTAAAAGGTATTTATTTCAATGTATAAAGCGCCCCATTCATTTACAATATTTTTGTATATGTTATTCGCCATATTATTTCTACTACACTGAAAGAATTTTCTTCACAGATCCAATGGAATTTGACATTAATCCAAAGAAAAATTATATTAAAATTCAACCTTTGTAACCCTTCATTGGATTAATGAAGAATGTTATATTCGACCACCGATAATGAACTGTTTCATAGAATCAATGAAAATTTTGCATTATTTATTTTAATGTCAAAGTTTAAAGGCATTTTTTTATTATTTTAATATTAAAGTTTTTATATTTGAATGAAATTTTTAATATGTCTGTTATGGTTAAAGATTTATGTTTATTTATTTAAGCCCTTTTTTAATGAGCGTTTTAATGGGCTGAAACTTTGTCAATCGCATTTTCTATCCTGTTGGCACATATTAGGGGGTTGCCTCGATGGAAAATCTAACATTGATTTCTTGTTACCACCCTAATGTACATGTAACACTTTATAATGTAACCTGTAATAACTTCAGTGTTACATGTTAAATAACTTCTATGTAATATTTTATATCTTTTGTTAAAGCTTTCATTGCTCGAAGTTATGAGCGGTATGTACATGACAAGAAAAATAGTACCTCAGTTGTAAAAAAGCAGTATGAAGAACACCTTAAATAAAAGTGAGTGTAAAATATCCAACATATTTTCCATGCAACATATTCACAAAAGAATATTAAAATTAAAATTTTACTGAAACTTTAATACCCTTCATATAATGCTACTTAGTCATTTATGAAACGGCCTGGCTCAGTCATTTATGGACCGATCTGGCTTAATTTCAATAGTAAAATTTAACGGAGCATATGTGACAGAAATATTTAACAACACAGTTTCTGGGCTCTTCGGACCCATTTTAACAAAGAAAAGGACTTCGTAAAATTAACTTCGCTATTCATAAGGACCAAAAATATACATATGTATGTACTTTATAGGGTCTTAGGTCAATATTGTAGAAAGAACAAACGGAATGACCAACTCATATGTCTTCTTTCCAGCTGCGGGATTGGAGAAGTGAGCTTGGTACTTCCCATACAAAGACATTATAGATTTCTGTATATATAGAGAACGGCAACCCCAAAGTTTCCAAATTAGCCTCCAAAACAACCTCCGAAAAAATATGGGAGGGATTGGAGAAGTGGGTGTGGCAAATAATAGATTTATTTATATTTAAAAGTCGGTATTTACATAACTTTCTGTTCTTATCGCACAATGGTAAAGGGTATAAAAGATATAACTTGTTTTTTTTTTGTGCAATAACCATTGACTTACCCAACTGAAACCCAAAACGCCAAGGCCAGCTATTAGTAATTCCCCGATTATAGAACCCATGGACGATGATGATGGAAAATAAGCATGAAAATGTGGTGACTGCCAATGAGCTAAACCGGGCAAAATAATATTTCCCAAATCATCTAAAATAGTTTTCCAATGTTCAGCTTTCTCCGGAATTTCTTTAGGTAGAGTTTGGACCAAAGAAAAAGGTCTATATGTAGGTAAAACATTTCTAAAAAAAGGAAAACACCTTAATTAATTTCATTCATAAGGAAGAACAAATAAAGAAAATAAGATATTGTTAAAAAAAACCTTACCGCTCTCGAATATTTTCCAAATAATTGATAATAAATTCAATAGAAGCCTGCCCAAATTCGCGAAATTCATTTGGATCCATATTAAGATTTTTTTTAATATTTTTATATAAATTTATTTTGTGTTTTTAAAAGTTTCTGTTACCTTAACTTAACGGCTGCTGTTACAATTCACAAATGAATTGAGATTGTTATCGGAAACGCCACTAGACTTTAAAGTATTTGGTCAGCAAAAAAATGTCAAGCACCATAATATGCAAATCGGTGAAGATGATGATGTCAATGTCAATGAAAATTATTGTTAAATGGTATTACATTATAAAAATTGTAATTAATACTTGTTTAAAAATATGTTTGTTTATTTGTTATTTTAATAGTGTGACTTCTTTCTTTTCACAAAAAAAAAAAAAAAAAAAAAAATGATTTAGTTTGTTATTTAAAATTGTTTACATTAATAAATTTTACAAAATGATGAAAATCCGATTGCAAGCATAATGACTTTATTATTTTTTTGAACATTTTTACAATGAACCCGTTCATATTTTAAGCTGGTGCATTCAATATTTATGAAATTCTTTTAATATTTAAATTAGGTGATGGAATTTTATTGTTTGTATGGAACTAAAAGACTCAAAACAAACTATTTGTATGTTTGTAACATATTTAATTTTAAAAGTGCAAGAAACAAAAAACCAGTTTTTAGACGAATTTACCACTTCTCTTTATCAGATGAGGAATTTAGACAAAGATAAAGAATATCAAAGTCTGTTGCAAACTATATTATTAATCTTGTGCGTAGCGATATAAAATATGCAACATCTAGGTAAAATATTAAAATACATTAAATTTCATATATGTATGTATGTATATCTATGATAAATGACAAAGTTACATATATTAATTTTTCATAAAAATCATGCACTATCGCGCACCGAAATGGTATTATTGACTTTAAGATGATTTTCCACTGCGGGAAACTACCTAATAGGGAATGGTATCGAAAATCGATTTTATGGTAAAAACAATCGATATTCGATATTCTTTGTGAAGAAAGTTAATATTGTGTATCGAAAAAATATTATTTCAAAGCTTTAGATCGGGCCGAAAAAATTACTGGTGAGTATCTAAACGTTCAATTGAAATATTTATTAAGTTTTCATTTTAAAATATATATTCGCTGCTGAATATGGATGTTTTTGCTGAACACGTCTGGAGGCAAGCTAGGGCATTAACATAGAAAATGCCGGAATGTGCATAAATATTGTGAATAGAAAAAATAATACTTCAAAACTTTAGATCGGGCCGAAAAAATCACTGGGGCTTATCTTAACGTTCAATTGAAATAAATATTAAGTTTTTATTATAAAAAAAAATAATCGCTATTGAGTATGGAAGTTTCTGCTGAACCCGTCTGGAGGCGGACTGGGGAATTACACAGAAAATACTGGGACGTATACCAAAAACGTATCTTAAATTATTACGTTAATGCCCAACTCCGCCTCAAGGCGGACTTTACAATTTGACCCCTTACAGGTCAACGAGTACTCAAAGGAAAAAACTGAAATCAGATTCATCTTTCTCACCCTAAAATTAGCTTAATTTGATTTTTTTTTAAGGCAAACAAAAATGTGGCATTAGAGGGTTAATCTATAAGTACCCTTGGTATACTTCCAACTTTAATATAAGGGCTCTTGTTCTTCAGAAATTAAAGTGATCAATTAACAGTGCACAAACAGTCCTAAACACATCGTACCGAACCAAACACTCAAAGTCAGCTTCGTGAAAATCAGCATATTATAGAAACACAACAGGTGAATTAAGTCATGGCATTCCTCGGGAACAGAGTTCCCAGTTTTATTTAAAGCCTTATCCCCAATTTGTGATTTTTCATCCCCAAAAATCCCCAAAATAGCCATTTCTTATCCCCAAAAATCCCCACATTTTATTAAAAATAAAATATGTACCAGAGAATGACAACAAGTACCCATAAGAATAATATACACAGGTATTTACCCACGCTTTTCGTTATTGTGTATACACATATTTATAACGCAAAAAGTATCCCTGCAAATAAAATTGGACCACCTGATCCATTTTGATAAAATGGACTTCTCCATGGACTAGTCCGATGTAAGCATGGACCATGTCATTGTTAAAAAGTGTTTGTAGTGAGACGACATGTCTTCGTTTTTTAACGACATGCTTTCGTTTTTAAACGACTTCAAAACTAATCCTCTTGAGTATACAACGGAGTAGTTTTAAAACTACTCCTAAGTGGTCAAAAGGTGGGTTATATGGTCCTCTCCTAGGACATCGTAATGTTAAATAGACCAGGTTTTTTCCATACGTTTGGGTTAGTTTTGAACTAGTTCTGGTCCCTTGTGGACTACTCTTTACACGCGTGTTTGGGCTGGTCCTATTATTTGCAGGGATGGTCATTACTTATACTTATACATTCAGTAAACAAAAATACATGAATATTATGCAGATGTTATTCAATACCCATGAATGTGTTTTGGTTATATGCCATACAAATAAAATATCCATGTTTAAAAAAATACCTTCAGTATTTTTGGCACTTCTGTGTAAAAATGAAAAAAAAAATTTACCAAAAATGTGCTTTGTCACTAGGCAGGTATGGGACTATGTACATATTATTTATGATATTTAAAATAAATTTGTCCGTAACATCAGCAGTACCTATATAAAACTACACATAAGCTATACATATTTATAAAAAATAGCACCACGAGGGGTGAGAAGGAGCAATTTTTGCTCTCCGAAGCTATCTGACAGATTTTAATGAAATTTAAAACATAGATAGATTCATATTTATACAGACACTTGAGCAATGTATTTATTTAAAAAACAGGATAACGAGGGGAGATAGGGAGCAATTTATTCCTCTCTAAAACTATCTAACAGATCTTAATGAAATTTAAAACATAGATAGATCCATATTTAAATAGACACATAAGCTATATATTTTTTAAAAAATATGACAAAGGTTTATAGGGGGCAATTTCTGCCTCTCCGAAACTATTTAATAGATTTCAATAAAATTAAAAAAATATAAAGGTTTTTATTTATTTGGACACATTAGCTAGGTATTTTTTTCAAACTATGACCACGAGGGACAAATTACATGTACGTTTTTGATCGAATATTCACCCTTATTGTGTTTGGCGTATTTAAAATACGCCTACGACTATTTGGTTATAGATTAAAGAGAACGTGAATTTGTTTTCTTTAATCTATTACCAAACAGTCGTAGGCGTATTTTAAATACGCCAAACACAATAACAATAATTAAAAAAAACTTTGTTAAACAGCAATTGTAACACACATGCACAGCAACATGTGACATGAAAAGTTGACAAGTCAGATGTAAAAAACATGTCGTGTACATGTATCTTAAGCAAATGCTATAAATAAATATGTAGTGAGTGGTTGTTTCACTCTTTCTTATTAGCACAACATACAAATCAATACTTGCATGCATACATAAAAAACAATATCTTCCATCTCGTGTCGTCTACCTATGCTATGTGCGTGTGACAGCAACAAGTAGCTCTACGATATTTTTATTTTTGCATGTAAAGACCCTTTACGCATCCGCACAATTTTTTTGCACTTATCGCTGTCACACACACAAAGCATAGGTAGACGACACGAGATGGAAGATATTGTTTTTTATGTATGCATGTAAGTATTGATTTGTATGTTGTGTTAATAAGAAAGAGTGTAACCGCCACTTGATACATTTAGCGCTTGCTTAGACGCCTTTCTGTAACGTTTTAAATGCAAACATTTCTTTTTAATAAGTTGTAAAGAAGAGTTTTTCTTTAAAAATTTCATCCAGTGCATGTATGTAGCATATGCATGGAAAATAATCAAGAAATTTTAGAGAAAATAAATGATTTTGGAGAGGCATAAGTCGCCCCCTATCTCCCCTCGTTATCCTAATTTTTTTAAAAATACATAGCTTATGTGTCTACACAAATATGTATTTATCTGTGTTATATATATTATTAAAATTTGTTAGATAGTTTTGGAGAGGCAGGAAATACCCTCGAGCTTCCCTCGGGGTCCTATTTTTAAAAAAATATATAAAGCTTGTGTGTTCATATTAATATGGATATATCTATGTTTGAAATTTTATTAAGATCTGTTAGATAGTTTCGGAGAAGCAGAAATTGCCGCCAACCGCCCCTCGTTGTTCTAATAAAATAAGCTTACCGCCTTAGTCAAATGTTAAAAAGCTTTAAAATTATCTTGATATTTTTCTGAATAACAACAAAAAAAAAATGTTGCCTAGTTTCAACATTTTTAAAATTGCATTTGCCATCTCTGCTTTCTCTCGCAGAGCGCAGTGATGCCAACTTTTTGAGAGCAAAAAGCACTTTAAAATTTAGAAAAAGCACTAAAAAACACTATTTCGAACAAAAAAAAGCGTTAAAAAGCACTAAGCCATTTTAACAATTTAAATAAACACAAAACAAGTTGCATTCGGCTGTGCAAATATAACATACCTCCAAAATTGAAAAAAGGCGACGGCTTTGATTGGGGATTTTCATTTAAAATTTAATTAAAAAAATATATTTTCATTCGTATATAAACATTTTTAAATGTATTATTATTATCTTCAATAAAAATATCATCCAAATCACTTGTATCACCATCAGCTGAGTTTGAATTGGCCATAAAACAGTTTTAAAGTATTACAGTGCGAGGGCGATTTTCGTAACTCGAAAACATTTGCAATGACCGATCATTGTTTATTTTAATAAAAAACCTTACATTTTATCGTTTAAAATTAAAAAAATTAAAATCGTGCAAAGTTTAATAAAACAATTGGCGTATGATATTGTCCAATTATTTTAACCTATGTATGTACGCTTCTGAATAAAGAACACACATAAGGTGCAAAATAGAAATAACATGTATGTTTGTATTCTGATACTTAGTCAACCTTTTTGCAATAGCACTAGAGGTAGAAGTGTACAACACACGGTTATTCGGAGACGAGTGTCGTGCGTGAAAACTAAAGCGCATGAAAAAAGCATTTTCTGTCAGCTGTTTTTAATTTATTAAACACTTTGCTTATACCAAGTTACGGCTCTTTTTTTGTTTTCAAAGTCGTTGCGTCCTTTTTTACGGGTTTCGACTGCATGTTTTCACAATCACAATTCCTGATATTTTCCAAGCCATTTTCTGTTTTTGAAACAGTGTCTACATCTTTAAAAAAATGTTTACTGAAAACAAATACATCATTTTTATTACAAATTCTTAATATGTTGTCAACGCTAAAAAATTTCCAAATTGCTAGGAAGCCTAGCTTTAATCTCGTAAATAACCTAACCGTAAATAACCTTCTTAAAATTGTACCCCAAATAGCAAATCTCATCTAAATTTTCCTCTTTATAATTGAAGTTTTAAAAAATTACGGAAAAAAATAAAAATTGTTAAAAGCACTAAAGGCACTAACGAAAAATTGAAAAAGCACCAAGTTAGTGCTTTTTCTTAGTTTGGCACTAAGGATAAAATTTTGGCGTTTT
The DNA here is from genome assembly GCA_930367215.1 of Pollenia angustigena. NCBI lineage: Eukaryota > Metazoa > Arthropoda > Insecta > Diptera > Polleniidae > Pollenia > Pollenia angustigena. Next base: position 30,973,253 of record OV884057.1, read on the forward strand.
GAGGCATCAAAAAGCACCATAAATAGTGCCAAAAGCACTAAGTTGGCATCGCTGACGGTAATACAAGTATGTGTATTGCAGATAGCTAACAGAAATTTTATTTATATCTGCATGTACATTCAAAAAGAAGAATGAATATGCAAATACACATTGGCAGCTATACATATTCAACTTTAGCTTAAAACACTGTCTGAATTAGATAACCATATAATAATTTTTGTAGTGGACGTCAAAATAGACGACATTGTCATGCAGGTAGTCGTTAATGATAAAGTAGGCGACATTGTCTTTCTTTGTGTCGTGCACGATTTTCGCGACACTTGTTCGAAAATGTCGTTGACGATTTGTTCCCGCTGTCCCTCACATGTCGTGCAGAAATTAACATTGTCGTGCATCCGTCTTCGAGGATGTCTTAAAGACGGGACCAACTGGGTTTTAATCGGTATTGGTACGTATGTGTATGGTTTTGATCTTTACCCATACATGTCCGTACATGTTTTCTCACTAATATTGAAAGAGTACTTAAAATGATACTTTTGTCATTCTCTGATATGTACATAATATTATGTCAATGGAAAAATAAACATACATCGACTTATTTAAATAAATCCATTTGTGTAATATATATATATTCCCCTCGATCCTATAAGGAGCATAGGGCCTCTAATATAATAAAAACTAATGTTATTTATTATTTGAGTTCTATGTACTCATGTATAGTATGTAACAAGGGTAACGTTTAAACGCAAAAGAAAAATAATTATGCATCAATACGTATTTATCATTTCCAAAACTAGGGAATCCATAATCTTCTAATTCATAAGCCAATGCAATTTTGTTTTACATGTTGTTTGTTTAAAAAGTGCATTTAAGATTATTGAATAAATTTGTCACAGCAAGCTGCATTATTTTAAAGTGTGTATTTATTCTAAGAAAATCTCTTAATAACTCATATCGTATTCAGTTGCAAATATTGATTTTGGTTGTATTCATTACAGAAAAAAGCTAGTTCAACACGCTAGTTGGTAGAAAAAGCATATTTAAAACTATTTCAACAAGTTCTTAAAATAGCTTAAAACCGCAAAAAAGACTAAAATTTGTACCCACATCTTGACCAAATCGGTCTTGCCATTGCAAAAATTAAATTTATAATAATATATTATCCCCAAAAATCCCCAGCGAAAAAAGTGTTTTTCCCCAAAAAATCCCCTGGGTATTTTCACGAAATTTGTATGCCCAATTACAAAAAAATCCCCAATTTGGGGGTTCCCAAAACTGGGAACACTGCTGAGGAAATACGCTAATATTCAAACAGACCAGTGTATGAGCGATATTTAAATCTTGTTATAAAAAAAAACAAAAAGTATGTAATTTATCCTATTAAATACGAAATTACAATGAAATATCTCTGCATCTTTCTGACATCAATGACATACAAACGTTTGTTTTCTAAAACTAACTTAATAGTAACTTAGCAAAGAAACACTCGCCACCGATCAGGAACTACATATTGTCATTACCCTTTGAAATACTATCTATACATTCAGACTTGTCACAGAAATCAATGCCGATCAAAAGTGATTTCGTTTTATGTGAAGCAAGATACGAAATCGTGGAAGTGATTTCAATTGGAATTAATTTATGCACTGAAAGAAAAATGCTTCATATATTTAATGAATCATTATCATAAAAAAATTTTCCATGGGTAAATGAAAATTTTCATTGTCTAAATGGAATTTCTAGTTATAATGAAGTATTTTCGTTAAAATCGCTTCATTGGATTTCGTAATTACGTTAAAAATTTTCATTGGATATATGAAATCTTAAGTTTGTTCAAGTTAAACAAAAAATTTTAATTGGGAACATAAAAAAACGACATACAAAGATAACTTTATTCATAAATTAATACAAAATTATAGTTTCCTTAAAAAAATGTTTCATTGCTAATCAAAAAATGTAAGATCTAATTATTTTATACATCTAATGTAATATGCCATTAAATTTATGAAATAAAATTTTTTTTATAAAAGCAACATATTTCAATAATGCTTTCATAAATTTAAATTTTCATTATGACAATGAAAAATGTCATTATAGTAATGAACCAAAAACTTTCAATCAACGTTGTTATTGTTGTTATGGACAATTTAATCTCATATTTACGCTCTTCATTGAGTAAAAAACATAGTGTTTTTTATCCAAAAACTACACTGCCTAGAGCTAGTCTATCAGCACCGAGGTTGCGCGATCGATTCCCGCCAGAGACAGAAAAAAAATAAAAAAATAAAATAAAATAAGAAAAAAAAAACAATTTTACTTTATTGAAAGTATTCATCCAATTAATAATATTCATAGATCTAATGTAATGTTTCATTAAATACATTTTATGAAACAGGTAACATTGATCCAACGAAGCGCAATTTTTCATGGGATTAATGTCAAAATTGATTGGTATTGCGAAGAAAATTCTTTCAGTGTGTGGCAGGCCTAATTGAATATACAAGAATACAATTTAAATATGCGAAATGTACATGCACTTGTTCCTCTAAAGGCCATTTCAAAATTTTACATATTTTCACTTTTTACAGGAAAATTATGAAAAGTAGTTATATCTACCCACTGTTAAAATCTCAGTTCAATTTCTCTAGTACACTGAAAAAAATTTCTTCACGGATCCAATGAAGTTTACATTAAAATTCAACCTATGTAACCTTTCATTGGATTAATGAAATGTTTTATAAAATCAATGAAAATTTTGCATTGGTTTAATGACAAACGTTTATTTAATCCATTTTTTCAATGAGGATTCATAAAATCAATGAAAATTTTGTCATTGATTTTATTAATCTTTCATTAATCCAATGAAAGGTTACACAGGTTGAATTTAAATGTAAATTTCATTGGATCTGTGAAGAAAATTTTTTCAGTGTAGTTTGCTAAAAAAAATGCTGGTGTATCCCCCTTTGTGAAAAAGGTACATATAAGTTTGCATATTAATCTTAAACGATTTTAAAATCGATTTGAGGTTCGATTAATCGATTTTAAAAACGGAAATAAAAAAGTAGATCGAAAATCGATTTTGGAATCTATTTACCATTTCCTACTACCTAACTGTTATAAGCGATTATTGTGGAGTATCCATTACAACCAGTGATGCCGTTTGGTTACATTTGTTACATTATTCGTTACTTTTGAAGGCCCGATGTAACATGTGTAATTTTGTTATATTTGGTAAAATTTTCGTAACTTTTGGTACATGGCACAGAACGAAGTACAATTTTTAAAAAAACCCATTTTGAAACAAATCCCAAAACAAAAATATTAAACAACCCCCAAAACAAAAATTAACTAAAACCACAGTCCACATTTTAAACGTTCATGTAAAATTTTAAATCTTCGAATAAATATATTCGAATTAGTTAACGAAGCCGGTGTTTGTTACAGTACACGCTCGGAAATTCGAACCACTTTGTTTTTAGGGCGATTCGAATTTCCGAATTATTCGAGTTTCTGGACGGCTTTTTATAGAAAAATTAAGGTCAATTTGACCATAAAGATATAAATAACTATGCTGTTTTTAATTTTAGGTTATTTAACATAAAGAAATTAACGAAATATAACAAAAAATAACAATTCAGTTCATTTGACTTTATTTAGTATGTGTAATACAAACACCAAAACACTGACGTTTAACTCTAACAACATCAACAAGATCCAGTGTTGCCAATTTAGCCATTTTTCATCCGGTTTAGCCATTAAAAATTGAGTTTAGCCATTAGCCATTTTTTTTAGCCATTTTTAAACTTGTTTAGCCATAAAATTTTTTTGCCGTTTTTCTTTTAAAAGAATAATTTTTATTTAATTATAAAAATTATAAAAGTAAAATAAACATTTTGTACAATTAAAACGCCTTTAATTTAAATCACAACTTTTACAAATGTTGAAAATCGCTATAAACTATGACGCTGAAACATCTTTCACAATAAAGGAACAGTATTCCACTATTAAATTTATAAAATCGATCAACAAAAACATCACTGTTTCTTTCTGGTTGCAAGTATTTCAATAAAGGCAATTAGGCGGTAACAAAATTGTTTTAGAAATTTCAGAATTGCCTATAAAGTTGCTCTCACTTCCATGGTCTAATGCTGAAGTAGAGAGGGTGTTTAGCCAAGTAAACATCGTTAAAAGTAATTTGAGAAAAAGGTTACATTAAGCAACCGTTAATTCGATTGTTTCAATTAGGTAAATATTTTTACCATAAAAATACAATATTTATGCCACCACCACAATAGTGGAGAAGGTACTATGCGTTTGTGCTGATGTCTGTAACACCTTAAAATATTGGTCCTTAGCCCACCTTTACGTATACCGATTGACTCAGAATCACTTTCTGAGTCGAATTAACGATGTTTGTCCGGCTGGCTGGCTGGCTGTCCATGTAAACCTTGTGCGCAAAGTACAGGTCGCAATTTAGAGATTATTTGATCAAATTTGGTACAAAGGTTCTATGTGGTGTAGGGTATCATAAAGTCGGGTTTAATAGACTATTCTTTCTTATTTGTTTTTTATTGTAGATCTGAACTCAAAAGGCTGGGTAAATGTTGTCGTGATTATGATTTAAAACTTATAATTATTTGAAACTCATGATTGAGTGATTCCTATGAGATGAACAATAACGACATCGAATATTTCGATCATTTAATTTTTCAATATTAATTTACGTTTATTCTTATTTAACAAATTGATCTTAACTCACAATTTCATCGAAAACAACTTTAAATTAATTACTTCTGTTTTGTTATTAATTTTAATGTGTTTTTATTTAAAAAAGCTTTTAGCCATTTTTTAGCCATTTTTTTCCGTAAATTTAGCCATTTTTGGTCACCAAGTTTTGGCAACACTGACAAGATCTGTAAATCATCTTTTAAAATGGGATTCCCCAAGGTACATTAACACAAGGTAGACTCATTTGGGAGTGTAGACATGCTGCTCTATAAAAAGAACCGAGTTGTCAAAATTGTCTTCATATAAAACAATAATAATTTAACGCACACATGTACAAATTTTGGCTCATATACACGAAATTTGACGTTTGGGTTCTAACTGGGGTAAACGGCTGACAAACATACCGGCTAACGAGTTTACCTTGTGTAAATGTACCTTGGGATTCCCCTTTTTACTTTGTATTTGGTTAAACTAAATTGTCAAACTTTGAGTGTTTACAATAAAAAGAAAAAACCGCTCGGAAATTCGAATTTTGGATTCTAATTTTAAGCGCCAAATGTAATGGAATTACTGATTCGAATTTCTGGAAATTTGAATTTCTGAGAGTTCGAATTACTGAGCGGCTACTGTATACCATAGAGGTCGCAAGGCCCAAAGGCCGGCTATGTAGAAAATCTTTAGTAAACGATCCGAGATTTTGAAATTCGAAATTTTAAGTTTCGGTCATATGAGCCCAACCCTAAGAAATTTACATATCTCGATATTTGAAATGCTAACTTCAATTTGAATGATACACGTATGAAAAAAGTACCAAAAAATATTAATTGTGGTTTGTTTTATTAACTTATTTAATTATGAAACGAACCCCCATCACACAATTAAAAATGATTTCATAAACAATGAACAAACTCCATTCAAGTCGTTGTTGTTATTCTCTGTATAACAAAATGAGGAATAAGTTCATTTTTGGACTTAGTTCGTAGCGCTAATAAAGATATGAAATGCCCGTCTCTGAAAGGAGTTTTGAAATATCGAATACAGTTCTTACTTTTTAAAATTTATTTAGGAGTCTTAGCTCAAACGGCGTTTTAAAAAAGTTCCAGATGAAATTAATATATTAAGAAAAAATTGTCAGTCATTTTATATTGAAGTTTTAAAACTAATAGGGCTTAAAATGTACCTTAGCGAATTTATGCAAATGGAGGTTTTTTGTCGATAGTCTAAGATCGATGTCGACCAATTATCTTTCCGAATCATTAAACTTGCGTTTAAATGGCATCGATTTGTTTTTGCATATTGTTGCATATTTTTGTGAAAATGCATATTTTTGCATATTTTAGTTTAAAATGCATATTTTTGCATATTTTAACATTTTTGAGTGATATATTTTTTAAATATCCATAAATAAAATAAATTTCTACAAAAAATTTCCAAATACACAAAAAAGTCTTCCAAAAAAATTTTAAGATCAATAAATAAATTTTTTTACACACAGAAAAAATTTTTGCCGAATTATTTTCAAACAAACGCTTGTTTGAAAATTTTTTGAATTTCTACAAATTTTTTTACTGATTCAATTAAAATTTTTGTTTGATTTTTATTTAACCAACAAAAATGTTGACAACCATTCAAAAATATAATACACGCGTTATTGGTTTCAAGTTTTCATAATTTTGTATGAAATATTTAACGCTTTTTAATGTTGTCGTCTTTTTGCATTTTTTTATTTGATCGTAAGCAACACTTCCTAATGTGAAATATAAGAACTACAACAAAAAACACATACAGTCTATTTTTGGACACTTTAAAAAAGTACAACAGTAAGAAAGAGGTAGAGGTTTAAAGTAAAAAAAAAAAAAATAACAGGTAAAAAACCGTTTCACTCTTTTTAAACAATAGAAACAACAACAACATTATAAGAAACAAAATAAATTTTTGGTTGGTTTCAAAGTTGGTTAAAAAAAAAAAACAAAATCCCGTATTAAATTTTTTCAAACTGTTTGCTTAAATACATCAAATACAAAAATATAATGATGACGAAAAACATATCGAGTCGGTCTGTCGCCGTTTTTGGGTTACATTTCTTCTTTATTAGCAAAGGAAAGGATACAGCAACAGTCAGTGATGACGAAAAACATTGTGTGTATAAAAAAAGAACTTCGTTCAAAAATTATTCCAAAAAAAAATGTGTCTCAAAGCCAGCCGGCCGCTCTGCTCTCTCTGCCATCATCTTCTAATACAGTGCCTGCTTGTGTGCGCATCATTGCTTGTGCAAAAACCTGTTTTTTTTTGATTTTGAAATTTAGTATATGAATTTTAGTAAACTTTTTGTTTGATTCAGTTAAATTATTTGTTTGAAAAAATCAGTGTTTTTTTTTCAATAAACAAAATGCAAATAAATTGTTTGAATATGCGAATTTGTTTATAGGACCGATTTCAGACAAAAAATTGTTTAATTCTACAAATTTTTTGTTTGAATTGGAAAAATAATTTTTTCATGCATGTTTAAGGCTGCCAATGAGCTTAAAATATCAAAATTTAGAAAAAACAATGTTTTAATTTTTGTACTCCATTTCTCAATGCGTGTGCGGAGAGAAAGAATATTAAGCCAACCGAGACTGAACACCGTTTTTACACGTTAATCTATATTTATTCTAAGTTGCGTTTTTGTGCAATATTTCAGGGCTAAAACTGAAATATGGAATAAAAATATATATTTTATCTATATGTAGGTAAAAAAAAATTACTATTTATTCAAGGAATATTTTAAAATGTTACTTTTGACGAAAAACGTATTTCTTTTTGGAAGAAAAGCGTAACTTTTTGTTAACATCCGCTGGCAACACTGATTACAACTGCTGGTCGTGTTGTTAAAAGGGTGTCTACTGGAATTGCTAGGCTTTCCTAGAAATTTATAAAAATTTTAACTATGCAGCAGCATATGAGAATAACTGCTTCTCAGATGTATGCAATTGTAAGGTATTCAAAATAAATTGCAGCTATAGATTGTACTCATATCAAAATACAATCACCTGGTAGAATGGACGCTGAAAGTTTTCGATGCTGTGAAGGGGTTTTTTCATTATACGTGCAATTAAGTTTTAGTAATAAATACTACTTGCATATATTTTAATTCTAATATTTGTTGTGCTTATATTGAAATATTTAAAGGCCATATGCAACTCAAATCTTGTAATATTATATATATATTCTTATATGTATACCCCTATAGCGGTTTACAACTCAACTGAGTTGAGTTGAAATTCAAACAACTGCTAGTGATGAGTTGTACATTTTTGATGTTTTTGTTAACCGCACTATACCAGAGTTGTAAACCATAAAACGAAAACTGTAAAATTTCAACTGCACTATAGTTGAGTTGCAAACCATAATAGGGGTAATAGTTTTCTGATGACTAGGAACAGCACACGGTAGTTATAGTTTCAATAACAGTCGTTTACAAACAATATTTGAATGTGCGGAATTTGGATCTTATTAACTTCTGTGCGATGGATGCTTTGGCATTAAAACTTTTTAATGATACCCCTAATTAATTTACAGACTGAATAAGCAAAACTTTACAATGAATCGCAAATAAGAATAATAAATGTTATTGAACGATATTTTGGAGTCTAAAAATGTCGTTGGAATAAAATCTAAACCCCACTATGGAAATCATAGGATCCTGTGCGATTTTGCATAAGTAGTGTCGTATTTTAAAAGACAGTGATGATTTGTGAACTATTTAGGGATAAAAAATCAGAGCAAGTTAAACTCTCTTTTTGGTTTAAAATGTGATTTATAGTTGTTGAGTTTAAACTACATATAAATTTAAGTTCAACTAAACCAGCTTTTAAACCATCAGTGAATTATTAGCCATTAGTATCAAGCAATGAAGAAGATTCTACAATAGATGGATATTCAAGAACACAACAAAACCTTATAGAAAATTTATTTTCTGAACTATTAATAAAGCATTTTAAATCCCAATAATAAAATTCAATGTTTTGATGACGTTTAAGCAAAGAAAGCTGGTAAACATTAGGGAGGTAACGATACGTTTTTTTTTGTCGATACGATACCAAAGGAAATATCGGCGATACCGATACGAATATAAAATTTAAATTCAAAGTAAAATTAACACAATTCAAGTACAGTATTTTTTTATTTTACAAAATTATTGTGTAAAAGATTATTAATATATAAATTTATATTCATAAGATTTTAGAAACAAAGCATTGAATTTGAATTCATGGTTAAATTACCAAAAGTAAAATTACATACTTTTTCAACAAAAAGAGTATAAGAGATTATTATTTAAAATAAAATTAATAAGATTTTTGTATTTTGCAAATCCAAAATACAAAAAAGTACCATCTCGCTTACGAAAGACCTGAGTTCCCAATTTGAAGCAAAATATTTTTGAAACAAAAAGCGCTTTATTCAACGCATTTAAAAACTGGTGAGTGAGTGTAGCTATCAGCTGTCCACACTAAATATTTTGTTAGTTTTTTTAGTACTATCCCTGACAAAAACTGATTTTATTTTATACCCCAAAGTTGCCAAAATGGAGATTTAAAGATTTTTGGTTTAAAATTGCAGATTTTTTAGCTCGGTGGAAACTTTTTTACATTGTCACTTATGTTTGTACTATTTCCACTTCTTGAATTTTTAAACGAAATATATCAACCATTCATGGAACAACCGTGTGGAAATAGATTCATTAGTGGGAATTATATTCACAAGATATTATTTATAAATTAAAAATTCGCATTGTCTTGACACAAAAATATCGCCGGATTTATGTCATCTGATTTTACACGAAATAATATGCATATATGCGTATAAATATATTATTATATATTTATATTTTTAATAGTTTCAATATTTGATTTCTTGTAAATTTTCAACAAGACCCTTGATAGTTTAAATTACATGTCAAGCAATTAACTTTAAATTTGTTGATTAAAATAACAAAGATGTGATTAATCCTTACTCAGCCTGAGTAACTAAATTTGGATAGATATTTTTAATGTAAAAATATCTAAAAAGTATCATCCATGTTGTGAAAATCGCAATCGAGTGAAATATAAATCGAAAAAATTCTTAAAACTTTTTTGTGTTGGAAGGTTAAAAAAATATTTCCTCATTTATTCGAGGACCACTTACAGATGTTTACCAGAACAACTTTTAAAACCACCATAGATTTCAAATTCCAGAACATTGTCGTATATTCTGAAATGAGTTGTTATATCTTTTTCTAAATAAACTACATGAAAAAGGGTAAAAAGGGGTTTTGAAGATTTATTGAAGACTTTTCCAATCTTGACGCAGATTTTGCAGATTTTTTGTTGAAAAATTATGGGTTTTTGCTGACGAAACCTCTAAATGTTCTGGCAACACTGCTGACAAACCTGTTTTGTTGTTGTTGTAGCAGCACGACCCGAAGAACAGGCGTTGCTGAGTTGACAATCCTTGGTCGGTGTTCGTTGAACGCCGAGTCGTTCCGGTGCGAAGAACCGGTTGTCGTGGGAACGAACCTGCTTTGTAGTAAGTGCCGGTTCACACACGTCAAGTTTGACTCGTCAAGTCTTGTGATTTTAGGACAGAAGGGAAAATAGCATGCCATTTCTTTTCCCCTCTCTCCTAAAAACTCAAGACTTGACGAGTCAAACTTGACGTGTGTGAACCGGCACTAAGGAATGGCGTGGAACTTGAAATTTTATTATTTTTTATACTTATTTTCATGAGTTCGTTCACTCACTTAACTGCATCTCTGTATATCTTATTGCCTAGCGCATTTATTTACGCTTACTTTTTTAAATGTTCTTTTAGTGCTTCGTAAAATGACAAAATTTGTTATTGGGTACAAGACTTATTAATGAGAGAACATTTAACTACATATTATGGTGCAAAGCAAAACGACTCAAGCTATCGGTCCACACTAAGCGTTCAATGCGTTTAGGCATCTGTCCAAAAATTAGTAATGTAAAATCGTGTTGACAACTTACACAGCAAACGCGTAGAATGTATATACGTATCGAAAGCATGAAGTAGGATTACGTTCTACTTTAGCATGTGTCTTGAAAAAAGGTAAAAAAAGAAACATAAGTACACATTGAACGCGTGGTGTGGACCTCCAGCCTAAGAATGAAAAGAAACCATTCATTATTGCATTGAAAATGAAACTGTTTTTTTCAAAAGAACTACAAAAAAGTATCATCGTATCGCCAATATCTGCGATACTTCGGATTTGCCGATACCTGTATCGGTATTCGTTACGTCCCTAGTAAAAATATGTATGTACATTTTTGCTAAGCCAAAAAATCAATTTAGAAGACACCGACTTCTTCTGCTAAAGTCTAAATAAAAAACTTGAAATTTTAGGTATGTTTATTTAATAACATCACAATCTTACAACCATGGAATTTATTAATAGATAACAAACAATAGATATTTACACGTAAACAAACGGTATACATTTGTATGTACATAAAAAATAATCATACTTTTTTTTTAATGGACATTTTGTAGAAATTTTTTAATTTAATTTCTTTTAAAGGTGTTTCCAATTTTAACAGAACTGTTTTCAAGTTTAATTCTGTTATTTGAATCTTGTGCTTCTTTTCTGTTCGATTATCTTACACACCTTTGAAATTAAGTTTTTCGGATTTCTTTGTGGGATTCCCTCTTTAGGATCAAGTTTGATATGTATATGCAAATCATTAATTACTTACAACACTGTGGTATATTACAAACAGCCCAATTATGAATGAAAATTACCCGGGAGTGTTTTCCTTTTCCTATTTTTAATAATGAATTTACATAGGAAGAATGGGAAAAGTGAGAAAACTCCCGGGGAATTGTTATTCATAATTGAGCTTAAAGTCTTATACAAGACAGAACTACCTATGCTGATTTTTTAGTCCAGCGGCAGACTTTTTTAATATTTAAGCAATTCTTTCATCATTTTTAGTTGTTTATTTTTTTTTGGTACATACGTTACACTTTTAGATCTGTAGAGTTAAATGCTATCGTGCCATACAGCTTGTTTTCAGGGCTGCGAGATTTCACGATTTTTTGTTCCCTAATTAGCAAAATACCGATTTTCTGATTTTTTTTCTTCAAAGTGACGATTTTTTCAGTCTCCAAAGTCTCTTACAGCCCGTTCGTCGATTTCGAACGTTTACGTTCGCATAAAAAATTATATTTAAAACAAAAACAAAATTCGAAAATTTATTTTGTTTTAAATGTAATTTTCTATGCGAACGTTAGCGTTCGAAATCGACGAACAGGCTGTTAAAGTCAATTTAAATAAAACATAAAATTTTCTGATACGTTCGTTTTTTAATCTTAGAATGTTTTACAGCCCTAACTAAGCAAGCGTGTTGTGTCACGAACAGTAGTGATAACTTTCGTGTTTAAAAAAAACCCACAAATTATAAATAAAAATGGAGATAAAAACGCTAGATTAACCAACAGACAGCTAAATTGCCATTATTAATTAACAATATCGGCCAACTTCACAATTAAACGCGATGTCGAAATCGGGTTTTCCAATTGCAAAGCGTTGACGACGATCTATTTAGGGATGCTTCATACAAATTTTATGGGCATGACACATTTTGAAAACTAGAATACGTGTGCCGCTTTTGTTTAGGTACGGCTGCCTGCCATATGCAAGTAAGAGTGGGCAAAAAATATCGATATATCAAAATATCGATATTTAAAAAAAATAATCGATATAAATCGCCGATATTTAAAATACCGATATATCGATATTGAAATACGACTATCGAATTCGATATTTTTTAAAGTCAGTCTTCATTTAAAACTCAAAATTTTGTCCGTTTTTCAAACAATATTTTTAATAATTGGCATCACTGCATGCATCATATGTTTTTTTAAACTAATATGAAGATCTAAATAATTGGCTTTTATAAGAAGAAGAATTTATAAAAAAGCGGGGTTTTCATATTGCAGTAGCCGTTATCCGTAATTCGCTAAAGCTAAATCTCTATCGCTAAAAATCTATAAAGTTAATTTGGCAATTTTTGGCTACAAATGTAATTCAGTTACGTGCATTGCTAAATTTGGCAATGCAATACAAATTTAATTTGCCGCAATTTCAGCTTTTAGTGTCATCGCTAAAAATTTTAAATTTTGTTTTCTTTAATAGCGATCGAGATTTAGCTTTAACTAAGCGAATTACAGAATACGGCAGCAGATTTCTATATTAAAACAGTAAAGTCAAACGAACTTGAAAATATTTATTTTTGGAACAATATACATATGTGCCTATATATATTTGGAATTACAGAATACGGCAGCAGATTTCTAATTAAAACAGTAAAGTCAAACGAACTTGAAAAGATTTATGTATTTTCAACAATAAATTTCAGTGTATTTATCAAATATGAAAAATTGGGAATTGAGCACGTCATACGGAAATCGTATTAATAATAAATTTTTTAATTTATCGATATTTTTTAAATAATATATATCGCTATCTTAAAAAATATCGATTCGATATATATCGATACATGTTTTCAATTTGTCCATCCTTATATGCAAGTCTTAAGAAAATCTTTAAATTATTATTTTCAGAGTAAAAAAACAACAATGTTTTACTTTGTTTATATTTTGTCAAACCATCATCGATTGAATCTTTTACGACTCCTTCTATATTAATCATATTTTCAACAATTATACAGCGGGCTTTTGTAAGATAATATCTAAATAGACGATTCTTGACATGAAAGACTCGTGAGATAATATTAACCCACGTCTTAAACGATAACTACAATGATTGAATAAGACTCTTTCGCTGAGCTTTGTAAGAATCTCACTCGTGTTCCAGTTTTTCCTGTGTGAGGAATCTACGATTAAAAAATTCTGTCATCGACGATCAAAGACATTCTTCATGCGACTCCCAGTAGCTCTTACACGATTGAAAATGCTAGTTGGGTATGAAGTAACTATGTTTTTTTTATCGAACGAAAATTGTTAAAAAAAAAATAAATTTTAAGTTACCCGATTTTTTTTAACGATTTTTCTAAACGAGAAAGACGATTTTTTTCATTTTTCTCAGGAAATTGACGGTTTCCTTAGAAACTTATCTGGCAGCACTGCTTGTTTTGCTTTTGTCATGTTTTCATACATTTCCTTTACCCTGCGGCCGCACGTTCAAGTTGTTCTTGATAATCTTTTACATATACTGCTTGTCAAAATTTACATAAATTGAAAGCTGTGACGTAGGCTGCACTCAATTTGTAAGCAATTTACTTCCAAGGTGTCAACAACAACAGAGACAAACTTGTAGTCAGCTGTTAAATTGAAAGTAAATTGCCAAACAAATGGAAAGGTGAAATTGAAAGCCATCTCGTGGTCAATTTAAAAAGTGTGAGTGTGTTAGTAAAAAACTGAGAGTGTATTGCAAATTGAAAGGAATTGAAAGGCAAAACTTGATCGTGTGGCCACCAAGTTAGGTTCTTTACTAATCTAATGGTTTGGCTTTCTGCTTTAAACTCGTTTGATATTTGATGCTAGGTTTATTGTTTTCTTGCCAGTTCACAGCATTAGTTTTTTTTTGTTGTGTGAAAATTCTCTGTATTATTTGTATATCGATTAAATCAATTTTTTTTTATTTTTTTGTGAGAATGTCAGTATGTCAATAATCTTTTTAAACCAAATGATTTGTTCTGTTAAATTTTATGAAAGAAAATGTCAACTTTTAAGCCTAAAAATAGGCTTTAGTTTGTTTAAGTTATCAAATTTAAGTAAACCAGCAAAGAATTTGTTTTACAATATGGAGTTCCCAATTTTTGGGGTCTTATTTTATATGAAAAAAAATCCCCAATTTAAAAAATTTAATAAACCCCTAAATAAAGTCCCTGAGAGCAATGATATAAATAATACCCTAAATTTAGAGGACTTATTCATGCGAAATAAAACACCAATTTCTAAAACAAAATAAGATTCCAATATAATGCATTAAGTTCTACAGCTTTGGGTTTAAAAAAGGATTTTCTCCTCAATGGTATAACAAACACCGGCTTCGCTTATTAAAGCTTCTAAAATCGAGATATTTTAATTAATGATTTCAAAGTTGGGGATTATAAATAAAGTTCGGGATTTTGAAATTAGGAATTCGGTACTATCACATTTTTTTATGAATGGCAAACGCATGCTGTAACTAAAGGGTGTCCAAAAATTGAGGTATCGTTTTAATTTTAATAAAAAAAAAAGTTTTTTTGAGATATAAAAATTTTTTTATTTCAGTTTATTATAAATAGTTGTTGTTAAAAATTAAAAATAAAGTCGTTTTTGTTGTTGTTGTTGTTTTTTAGCTTTCATCTGTTGCGGGATTATTGCTGTACACTTTCGATTTCAAAAAAATCCACAAAAAGTAGTCTAAAGGTATCAAATGGGACGATCTTGGTGGCTAATTCACTCCTCCTCTACGAAAAATATTGCGATTTTCAAACTTTTCTTTCAAAAGATCCATTATTTCTCATACTGTGGGGCAAGTGAAACCACATTTCTCTACGTCTATTTTCATAAATGTTCCGCCACAAAAAGCTTCGGATCATCTTTCTTTCTTAAAATTTGGACGCCCTAAATCCTTTTTCTATATATGTTTATAGTTGTCCATGGTAATTTCACCATGATATGCGCCAAACCAATAATGAGCTGACGATATGTATTTGGGTTTTAATGACAAAGTCTTGACAAAAAATACGAAAAACAGAAGTAAGGAAGAAACAATAAATGCCATTATTGAGCTCAATTATCCATACAAAATTGCAATTTAGTTATTGCTCAATTAGTACGAAATTGTTATAAATATTGAGTAAAATTAAAATGCGACACTGTAACAAGTGTGTTTATTAAGCAAAACACAACTAACTAAACATTGTTTTGACATTTGGCAATTGAAATTACAAAAAAAAAAAAAGGCCCATCCATTTGGTATGCGCAAAAACCAGGTGCTTATTCCTTAAATATGTCGAAAGTAGTTTACATTTTCTTATACATGTACATTTCTGTTTACGTTGAATGTTGTATGTAGTCGTAATATAAATTGAGTTAGCTAAATTGTGTATATGTGAACGGAAAGATAATAATGTCAATTAACCGAATATTGACTCAATAAAAAAGGTATATCTGAACACGGTATTACGTACGACATTTTTAAAACTTCCGGTGTAACCGATGTATCTATAATAAGGTTTATTAATTTTGTTAATATTGGAGTCATTATTATTGAGTTATTTTTTAAGTCTATGGATCTGATTTCATCAAATCCAGCACTTTTTATTATATTTAAAGAGTTGAGTATATTAAATATTTCTTCATTGAAAGTATTACTTAAAGCCAGTTTATACGGTAATACAATGTATTACGACTTTGTAGAATCAAATTAATATGAAATTCTCTCCGTGTTTAAAAGAAAAAAATAAAAGTCTGTTGAGAGTATACTTTATGTTTACACGGATGGTATAAGTAAAATCAAAAATAATAACAAAAAAGCAGATGGTTGCAGTTTTACAATTTTTACAAAAACAACATGCAAATTTCATGAGTTGTTTTTGTAATTGTATAAAAATGCTACCACCTTCAATATACTCCGTTAAAATGCACCTCTGGTGTGATGAAAATACATAAGTTTCTAAAATGGTTTAGAAAAAAACCATTTACCGACCGCTTGTCAGATTTTGTATTCGTATTCTCTCTTACTCAATTCATTTTGCTTTTACATGATAAGATTTCTCTCATTATACATTAGCTCTGTTTCTTTACTTTTTGGGTAAAGTTCGTGAAAATGAGAGCAAGCATAAATTTCTCTCATAAAGAGACAAAATTACACAAAAGTAGGGGAACAGAAAAAACCAAATTTTAAGCACGAAATAAAAAGTCATTGTTTTGATAGTTTTTACAAAACAATAAAAATGTATACCACTTTTGAAAAATTGTATATTGTCTGCAGAAATAAACTAATTTTACCAAAATTAAACCAAACAAACACTTTTACAATAATAAACATTATATTTTTCTAATATTTCAACATAAAACTTTATATTTAAGTACATTATTTGACTCCACAACACTTTTTCCAAAATTTGGTTCAAAATTTTTTTGCTTTGCATTTCATTGTTTTGTTTATGTTTTACAGCTGTTTGACAATTTACACAATTTGCACGAAGAAAAATTCTGGGCTGTTTCGTGCAAGAAGAAGAAGAATTTTATTCTCTCAAATCCGCTCTCATTTACACAAATTAAAAGTACGGGAACGCTTTTCGTGCAAATTGGGATCCCGAGGGATCCCAAAGTAGAGTAAAGAAACAGAGCTATTATGTCGTTATACAATGTATTACCGTGTAAACTGGCCTTTAAAAAGAGTGAATTTAAAACCGAGTTATAAGATTGGTTACTAGTTTTTACAACACATTTATGTAACGTATTATCAACTTTCTTAGTAAAGTTCTGCGCGAAGTTATCACAAATTTCATTTAAGTTCATATTGTTGAAATCTATAGCAAAAGAAAAAATTATTTTGCATTTGTATTTTTTAACAATTTCACTTTTTTATTTGTATTTCTTTAATTTTTAATTCTTTTTTTTTTCTTATGTTGATTTTTTTTTTAATAGTTAATATTTTCTTTGTAATTTCTATTACGTACTTACAAGATATATAAACATGACATCACTTTTTTGTAATAATATTATTATTATTATTATTAATTTTTTTTATTAATATTAAATTATAATTGTTTAAATGGTTTTTTGATAATTTCTAATTGTATAAAGCGGATATATTTTTTAATTTTTTTTGTTTTTGGTATTTTGCCTTATTTGAATATAATTTTTGGTTGTTATTTTATTTAATAAATAACGTTTTCTTTTTTAATTATACTACTAATTAATTAATGCTTATTATAAATTAAGGAAAATTAAGTACAATAAAATAAAATTTATTATTACAATATACAAATATACATTATTTACAATTAGTACCTACTTAAAAACAGTAAACAAAAGGAAACAAAGTTTAAGAGAGAATAAGAGAATAAACAAAAGGAAAGGTGTTTTTTCTTTCTAACAAAACAAATACAATTTTAAAAGTCGATTAGAGCCGACTTTGCGATGAATGATGAACATATCCTTTATATGAAAGTGAGAATATTTTTGAAAAATGTTCTTTAAATATGGAACATAAACACTTATTCACATTGAATTATAATTTTCAGGATTAAAAAGAAGTTATACTTTTTTCAACCCAAAATGTTTTTAGGTTAAAATAGGCTACGATATATGAACTCTTCAAATTTAGGTTCTTTTAGAATTTTCAATAAATATAAAAACTTTAAGTTGTTATTTTCTACTACATAACAATAGAAATTTTCCTATAAAAGTCTTTGACCTTTGACATTATAACATTAAAAAATGGCTACTCTTTTTGGACCAAGACGGATGTATTAATTAAAAATTAATTGGAATGTGGTATATAGAACTAGACCTAGGCCTATTAAACTTTTTTGTAACAAAAAAAAAAAAATTAGCTAATTTTTCCAAGACGTTCACCCTTGAGTTAATATCGATTGGAATGAATTTTGTCGGTCTATAAAAAATACTTTAATATTGCAAAAAATGTTGCTTACATTTTGTTTAAGATTTAATTTAAGGAAAATAACTATTTGCCAATTCCCCTTTATGATTAAATAGCTAACTTTTGTACTCTTTTTAATATTGCAATTAAATCTTTATAACCTCCTCTACTAGTGGTGAATATCATTACGTGTGAAACTTTTTTAAAACCATAAAGTAATTTTTTTTTTTTTTAAATTATATTGCTGAATTTCATGATGGTCGACCCATAATTTACCAAACTTGTTCTGTCATTTATTAATTTCTTGTCTATGGCTTGCTTCATTTTACCTTGGGCGCCTCAAATGCTATCTCAGATCCTTCCCCCTTATGCCATGTACAATAGACTGGTCGCAATTTTTTTTTTTTTTAAATTTAATTGTTTGCGCTGCTTTCCACAACTTTCTGAAGCCATCTGATGACATAGGAAGCTGAAATTTGGCACACTTTAAGTACTTTCTCTGCTTTTCAACTAGTATAACTATAAAGATCTGATAGAAAAGATGTTTTTTTTATAATATGGGAAACTTTGGGCCCCACCCGGCACGGCTAGGCACCGTCGGATTGACCTGAAAAATTTGATCATTATTTTTTACACCAAACCTCATATTTTAGGCAGCGCAAACAATTAAATTTAAAAAAAAAACAAAATCCCATACAAGATGCGACCAGTCTAATGTACAATGAAGTTTTTAGAACTGCAATATTTTTTTTATTTGCCACGCCCCAAAATACAAAACTTTTTGTTTTTTACAACATATGTTTTAGCAACAGGAGTTCTTTCACAATAATTAAAAAGTACAAAAACGCAGCAAGTGCGTGATGGTTTCTGGATATTTAAGCTAAAATCTCATTTTAGAAGAGCAATCATTAAAATTTGCTCAATGTCGCTCTAAAATTTTTGAAACTCAATGTACATGTACAGTGAGTCTCATAATTATTTTGCATATAAGAAAAATAAACTTTTTAGAAGAAACTTGATTGACCTCCATTTATTTATTATATTAAACAGGAATTTCCTTTTATTAACGTGTTAGGAGAAAGACAAAGAATTAAAATATAAAAAAAAATTTTGAACATCTTATTAATTATACTCTTTATACGAGATTTTAGAAGAACATAGTGCATTTTTAAGGTCACAAAATGTCACAGTTAATACTTTGTGGCATATCCGTTGTTATAAGAAACTGCTGCTAATCTTCTTGGTATAGATTCCACCAATTTTTGGCACTTTTCTTGAGGTATTTTTCCACATTGTTGTAGCAAAACTTGTTTCAACGTAGATTTCGAAGATATGTGGTGTTGACGAACCTTTTCCTCCAAATACGACCATACATTTTCTATTGGGTCCAAGCCCGGGCTTTGAGGAGGCGTTGGCAAATGCTTGGTGTTATAAAGAATCCACAGTTTAACCTCTTGCTGGAAGTCCCATTTTATCAACACTCGCGTTAAGATTTTCGTTAAGAAACACATGTCTGGCCATAACTCCATCTATAAAGATTAGATTTCCAACACCAGAGGCTGACATACAGCCCTAAACCATAACAGAACCTCTTCCATGTTTTACTGTCGGCTTGATATTTTTTTTATATGAAGGGACTCATTCGGCTTTCTCCAAACCTTACGGCGTCCATCAGGCCCAAAAATATTATATTTGCTTTCATCGCTAAATATTACGGATTTTCAAAAGTCAAAACCTTTGGTTATATGTTGATTAGCGAAGGATAATCGCTTATTTCTATTTGTTTTAGAAATTAGCGGTTTTTTTCTTGCTACTCGAGCATTAAAGTGGTTTGATCGAAGTATTCTACGAAGTGTTTCGTTCCTAACATTGTTGCATAGAGTTCCTCTCAGCTTATCATTAAGTTTCGTAGTAGATAAATGCGGGTTTTCACGAATTTAATTAAGTATTTTCCTTTCATTACTGGCTGATAACAATTTTGGACGGCCATGTCGCGGCAAATTTTCAATATTTCTACGTTCTTATGCTTAACTATATTTTCTATTGTTTGACGAGACCTCTTAAACATTTGCGATATAAAAAAAACTGGTCATGACGGTGCAAGATGATAAATAATCGTAAAATTCCTAGAAAATATTTTCTTATTCGTACGAAAATATGATTAAAACGTATAAACGAAGCAAGCCCATATAAAATGTCAAAATTTATAACAATACATATTTGCAAGGATAAGAAGGTTTTTTTTAAAAAGCAAAATACTTTTATGAGTATAAATTTAGGGTCAAAATAGTTTTAATGTCAGAAAAAGGCCATGAAATTACAAGTTTTTGTAATTTTATTATCATATTAACGTTGTAACACATATCACCTACGTAATAAATGGACTATTTTCTCAAAAATTAAACAACTTGTTCTTCATTTTGAGGAATGTATTTAATAGAGTTGTCAACCGATTAAGAATAATTCGATTAATCGATCAAACAAAAACAAACTCTTGTTCGAATAATTTTAAAATGGCGATTTTCGAATAACGAATAAATCGATTAAATTATGTCGATTAATCGAACAATTTTTTTTTTATTAAAAAATAAATTAATAAAAGACTAATAACAAATAAAAGCTTAGAATTTGATTTATTCTCATACGTTTCTAGCGATTATATACAAAATGTGGAAAAAGTAAAAAATATTATTGCTATAGCCCTCCGTGTAATTAATCTCAATGTTTAGTAGGCAAAAACCGTGTTAAGTATTCATTGTTTTTCAAAAATGTATCTTGTATGTTCGTATTAAACAAATCTTTGATAAACAATTGTAACAGCTGTTTTCTTTTTAAATCAAACGTTAAACAATTTTCAAGAAATGTTGATTAAGTTAATCAGAGACGTTCAGATTACATTTGAGAAGATTTAGATGACAGATGATAAAGAAAAAAAACTGCAACAAACAAATTTAAATTTCTTTAAATTATTAAAAATGGATAAAAATACAATAATAAAGTGATCAGAACATCATTTTAAACATATTAATTATGGAATTGTGAAAATTTACGAATTATTTAAAGTCAAATAAAACCATTAAGAGCCACTTTTTGGGTTAGAGATTAGCGATTAAATTAACTTTAATCTTCGTATTTACTTTTTGAGTTGTATTTTTTTAACTTATTTTTGCTAGTTTAAGCGGCCAACGGTGTTGGTTTAAACCTAAACTTAAACTGTCAACATACACATGTTTAACATAAAGAACTTGCAAAAATATAAACAAAAAATACATTGTAAAACATTGCTTAGCACTTTTATATAATTTTTCCATTCTATATTTTTTCTGTAATATATTTTTTCTTTAAACGCAAAAAATTTCTACCTTGTAAACAATATTAAATTCTCGCATTGTCTTCTTCTTCTTTGAAAACATCCATATTGCTTGATAAAAAGTTGATATTTGCAAAAAATGTTGCCATTTATTTGTGCTCAGTATGGTAGCGCTACATGGTTTAAGCCAACACCCAAAAATATCAAATTCAATTGATACTAGATTAACTTAATTCTCAGATTAGATAATTATAGAATAAAATTAACTTTAATCTCAAACCCAAAAAGTGGCTCTAAGAAGAAATCATGGTCGGTTGTACACGCGAGGGGTACTTACATGGTGACCGATTCTATATTATACTCAGCTTGAGATATGTTCAGAGGATTCGATGTGGTTAATGAATTGATTAAGTTGTAATCATGTCAATTTGAAGTGATTAACAAATAACTTCAATATATGGTTAATCATCTCGGTTTTGATGTGATTAGAGCTTAATCACGCTCGAGTTGCTTAAACGCGTTTAAAGTGTGAACATAGCATAAGTGTCACAATATTACAATAGAAAACAAAGATAATCCAACGTCATCAAAATATGCCGAACTTCTTCCAATGGAAAAATACATACAGAGAGACAGCGGTTGTTTTATAGAAGAAGTTGTACGCAGAAGTTTGGCTGAAGATGGAAGGTCTGCAAACGCCTTTCGAAAATCCAAAGTTGTATCGGATTATTTAAGAGTTAAGAATTTTACGATTCCTTTAAGTAATACAACGATATGGAGCTTAGATGAAAAGTTGTACGCATCAAAATAGTACGCATCAGTCATAGTGGATTTGAGAAAAAAAAAAGAAGAAAATGTATCTTATTTAAAATATGTAATTTTTTTATTCGTTATTCTCATCGATTAATCGAATAATTTTTCAGATTTATTCGTTAGATCGAACAAACAAAAACAATTATTTGAATTATTCGAACAAAGCTGAAAGGCGAATAATTGACAACTCTAGTATTTAATCTTTATGGAGTAAAAAAATATGGAAAATATTTATGAGACTCACTGTTTATCGAAAATAGACTAATTATGGAGAACTTTAGAAAAAACAAGTTAGAGTGCTATATTCGGCTGTGCCGAATCTTTGATACCCTCCACCGACGGTTCGAATGTTTAAGGAGTAATATCTGTATGATGTTATTATTATCTCAAACTGTGACGATTTGTTATTAATTATGGTTTTAGGCGACTAAACTGTTTTCCGGGAGTAGGGTTTCTATGGGACCTAGGGTAAATTATGTACCGATCTTCACGAAATTTCTCAGTGTTATTTCTAGTCCTAAAAAACTTGTTACGGTAGCGTTATTTTTTACGGTTTTAGGCGTACTAAACTGTTTTCCGGTAGTAGGGTTTATATGGGGCCTAAGGTAAATTATGGACCGATCGTCACGAAATTTCACAGTGTTATTTTTAGTCTTACAAAACTGTGACGTACCAAATTTTGTTACGCTAGCGTTATTTTTAACGGTTTTAGGCGTACTAAACTGTTTTCCGGGAGTAGTGTTTATATGGGGCTTAGGGTAAATTATTGACGGATCTTCACGAAATTTAACAGCCTGATTTCCAGTCAAATAAAACAAATTTTTGCAAAATCTTATCTCATTCCGTGCTTTGTTCCAGCATTTATGTTATTTTTTGTAACAAAATTATCCATTTTTTTAGGTGGTGGTTCCACATTTTTATTCATAGCTCTGGTCCTTCTGAACCGATTTTGCTGGATTTCAATCCCAAACTGCTTAGGATAACTACAAGCAATTTGCCACCAAGTTTGTTCATTTCTTTTGAGTTGTTCGAAAGTGAGCGTGTTTTCAACAGACGGACAGACGGACAGACAGACGGACATGGCTAAATCGACTTAGAATTACTCAAGGACCCAGAATATATATACTTTATAGGGTCTGAGATGAATAATAAAAAAGTTTCACACGGAATGACAAACTTAATATACCCTCTTCACAACTAATTGTGGTGGAGGGTATAAAAAACATTAAAAATATTTTCACAACATTTATCAAAACCAAATTTTTTTAATTATATACTTAAATAACTGAAGTTTATGGTTTTTTTTTAATAAGTTTTTACTTTTTGTAGACTGAATACAAAATACTAGCACTCGAAATATCTCAACATTAAATTTTAGCCACGGCACGCAAAATTTGTAAAAATTATTTGACTTTGACACCGGTCACTGCCAAAAAATTAATTAATGAATTAATTAAACTTAAAGCAGTAGTTTAGCAAGTGAGTGATGTAGAATTTTATTTACTTTTACCCAATACCAAACGTGACTGTGAATAAATCCTCACTTTTAGTCAATTTCAACTCTCTGTGCTAGCGTACGCCACACAAGTCCGTTAATACGGTACAATTGTGTTCCTACGGTTTAATAGTTTTTCTGATATGTTCATCATTACAATAATTTTATAAACTTTTGAGCAATTAGTTCTTTTTTTATATAATGTATGTATATAGTATTTGGTTTTTTCTTTTCTCAGAAATAAGAATTATAAATAACAATTTGACTTTCTCCCAAATTAAGTCGAAAATTAAGAAACCCTTTTAAAGTCATTAACAATGACAATGTGTCCTTACGATAAAAAGATAAACGGATCATCATTTACCCTGATATTTGGTATTTTCAAAGTGTTATGATTTTTGCTCAGATTTTTGTAGTGCAGGTAATGATAATACAGTTGATGTCGTTGAGGAGGAGTCCTGTGGAGGAAAACCATGGGTAGCCAGAAAAAAATTACGCGATTGCATTTGAAAATATCTAAAGAGTATATTTGAGTATCAGTAATGTACAGCAGGTGTTGATGAATTCGGATTTGAGGTATTCCCCGAATCGCCCAGCCAAGAGTCAGGGCTGGGTGGGAAATCGGGAAAACCTTGTTCGGGACTAGAATCATTACTTAAATCGGAGACGGCACTGCCGCCATGTAAACGCTGTGATTTAGAACCATGCATATTCGATGTAGAATTGTGATCTGTAATTGCATAACAGTTTAAAAAATTTACGGTATAGTTGAAGTCAGAATCTTTATTTTTTAAACTCACCTATATTGGTATAGACTATATTGTCGGGATATGAACCAAATGAGTGATTTTGTCCCACTGGCGGCGGCGAACGACTAGATGGATATTGTGAAGGACTTGAACTACCGTGCAGATATGAACCTCTTAGGCTATGCGGTGAGGCAACTTCATCTAAACCCAAATTGACTGTACTATAGCTGTCGTTACTAAGGTCTACAGTAAAAACAATGATTATTTAAAATAATTTCTAAACGTTCTTTTTTTTATAAATTCAATAGTTTTCTTACCATGATGACTAAAACTATCGTAATCGACTTTAAGATCATCTTTGTCTAGGAATTTTTCGGTACGTGGCGAGCAACTGCCTTTCATAGAACGGAAATATTGACTCCAACGTGTTCGGCCCGCATCTTTTTTCAGACGTTTCTCTTTCGCTCTTCTGCAAAATTAAAAGAAAACGTTTAATTTTTAGCTTATAAAAAAAGGTTTGTGTGTGAAACGGTAGCAAAGAACTCATGTAAGTAAAATTTTGACAGTGTTGAGGTGAAAAAATTTCGCAATTTTGACATAAGCTTAGAAATTTTTGACAATTTTAATTCACTATAGAACTTTGCTATCGTTTCACACACAACCAAACAAAATTATTTAGATTCGGAAAAGAAAACTGCAGATTCAGTTTTAACATGGAAAAAATATTCTTAGAAACATTTTTTGGTACATAATTGCCGGGGTTAGGTTACGGCGACACCATTTGAAGTATCCTTTTTTAAAGAGGATCTATATTTAAAATCTGTTAAAACTTTATCTCATCTGAAAAATTACTTAACCCACATAAGAATTAAATAAAAAAAAAAAAACAACAAAAATGTATTTAAGAAACTTTTAATTGCGAAAATTCAAAAGTGGCACATTTTTTGGGAATTTAATTTTAAGTCTTTGGGAAAAACAAAGTAATACTAAAAAGGGGACACAGTAATTTCTCTTATGTATATAACACAGCCTAACAAATTTTTATACCATTGACAAGAGCTTACTTTTCTAAGGGCTTGAGCTGCGCTGAATTATAATCTGTACTCAGAATATCTCCAGTACTTCAGGTTTTTGCGAAATCTTCGCTTAAGTTTAAAAAAATATCCCTATTTTTCGCCATATTTGAGGCGTTATTAAATGTCGATTTTTTGCGATTCAACTCAAAGTTCTGGTGTCGGTATGTTTTAAAAAACGCTAAGGTAGCCAATTTGGGATAAAGTACCACTGATGACGTAAAAAAGTTTTTAACGTGGCCCCTTCAACTGCTTCATTATTAATTTTCTGCTTTATAACACTTAGATAATTGAGAGGAGCGTATCGAGGGCATTGACAAAAAAGTACCAGTTTTTGATATTTATTCTTAAAATAAATGAATTAAATTCTAGCAAGCGATCGAATTCTGAAATGTCCTTGCAAGATTGCAGCGTTTAAGAACAAATAAAAATAAAATTTAAAAAAAAAAAAAAAAAATTTAAAAAATTTTTACTTTATTGACTTTGTGTAACTATATATTTTTATAAAAATTTTAAGTATAAAAAAAACATATTATTTTTTAGATTATAATAGGCTAAATTATAAAGGATTACTTTTGGGACATCTCGAACAAAAATAAGTACTTTTTCTAGTAGAAAAGTAAGTTGACGGCTCGTCAAATTCTCATTATTTTTCTGCTTATTTTGTAAGCAAAGTTTTTGCTGGGTAATAAAGCTTTATTTACAAAATTTTTGGAAAAATTACGAAAAATTTTAATGTAGCGTGCATAAATGAGCAAATGCATTGCAAAAACTTATATTTATTGTACACCAGTATAAAAAAAAAACATTTTTTTTGAGACACACTAGTGTACACGACCGACTAATGAAAGGTTAGTTTTAATTCAGCCGCTACTTAAAAAGACAATTTTATTTCGTGAAATATTCCTATTTTAACTCGTGCAGTGCCACTGTAATCAAAGGTAATTAAAGGTTAAAGTTCAAAAAATCCCACTGAGGAATGTTTTTTTTTTTATGATAAGTGCTTAAAGTCTGTATTCATACGGCTCATGTCTTCTTGACATGATTGCTACTTTATAGGCGAGAGGGACGATGGGAAAAGAAACGAGTACACACATGAATGAACTGTCATTACGTTTTGCTTTTTCATTCGTTGTTTAATTTTGTTATTGTTTTCAATATCAAAAAAGCACACATGCATACGCACGACTATACAAAATAAAAAACATGTCGTCAACATGACATAAATCATTTGAACGCCAATTCATGTTTAAAGAAGAAAAAGGAAGAATCTTGTCAATAAGACATGAGCCGTATGAACTCAGACTTAAGGCTAGATTACACTATTATACTTTGTATTAAAACATGTCAAAAACTCAAGTAATATGACAAAGTGTGATAGTGTGAATGCAATGTGTCACAAAAATGACAAGTATTAAGAAAAAAGTTTGACATCCCATACGACTTCATCGTTTTTTGAAAAATTTCTAAACAATAATACTTTTCATTGGATCAGGGTTGCATTTTATTTCATGTGTAAGTGTTTATACTTTGTGTGGTGGTGTGAACACAAACTGTCATGTTACATTAGATTTTTTGACAGTCGCAACAAAACTCATTAGATTTCTATCTCACAAAGTATTATGGAATACGTAAGACTTGTGAGATAGTGTAATCTAGGCTTTAGTAATTATTCTTTTAAAAACTAACCTATTTTGAAACCAGACTTGTACCACTCTCATATCTAGACCCGTATCCTGTGACAGCTGCTCTCGAACATGACGCGCAGGTTTCGGACTATTATTGTAGGCGGTTTTCAGAGTTTCCAATTGTTTAGCAGTGATTGTGGTACGCGGTCGTTTATTCGGCTGGTCACCATCTAAGGAACCATCCAAATATAAACCTTGAATATTAAAATAGTTTATCAAAAAATATTAGTAAATTATAATTTTTAATTTTAATGGCCGTTTTCTCATTTCGCGATTATCTTTTTTTCCAACGGAAAACTGCACATAAAAGAAAATACATAAGATTCTAAAATGGTTTAGAAAAAAACCATTTACCGACCGCTTGTCAGATTTTGTACTCGTATTCTCTCTTACTCAATGCATTTTGCTTTTACATGATATGATTTCTCTCATTCTACATTATGTCGTAATACAATGTATTACCGTGTAAACTGGCCTTAACCAGGACTCATCTGCCAATTATTTTTTTCCCTTTTATTCGCCGTTCGGATAGATTCAACCAGCTGACTTCCAACTTTTACATGTATTTTGAAAGGTGCTGTCAACTGAAAACAATGTTTTTCGCCGGTATATTGAGAAACCCAAAATCGTTAACGGACAGTTTATCGGTCTAATAAATTTTTGTATGTTGACATTAAGTAACAGATAGTTTGTCGATACATTGAGAAAATGGCCATTAATATGATAATTCAAATCTTTACCTTTCGCTTTGGCCTCTTCATAATCTCGTTTACAAACAAGCTTTCTATCTTCCATGAGGTAGAATTCATCGCCGGTATTTAGGGTACGCGAACAGATGGCGCATAGGAAACATTGCAGGTGATAGACATTATCTTGAGCCCGTCTTACTACTTGAGTTGGCGGTATACCCATATCACAAGCGGAACATTTAGTTCCGTAACGCCTGTTAGAAGACCCAAACATTGGGAATAGACAAAGGGTGGTTATTATTAATCAATTATGTTTACAAAAACGTTTTAATTAAAAAAAAAAAAAACAAATAATGATTATTAATGGAATTAAATCAATAAATTTATTAATATAGAAGTTTTGCCATAATTTGCAGTATTTTGTTAAAAAAAAACAACTAAATTAAGTGAATTGTAATTATAAAACCATTATTTCTTAAGGGCTAAATACACTTGTCAAATGCTTGTCCAGCAGACGAAATCACACGTGTACGTGTGCTGGACGTAATATTCGCCGTCATAACTAAATTTTTTGATTTTCCATCCAGCATTGTCGGTGTGACACATACAAACACATTTTCACTTATACCACCACAATGCTTGATGATTATTTTGATCAGTGTATTTAGGCCTTTAGATAGATTCATGTTATTATTGCTTAAACGCGAACTCTGTAAGTTTTTTTTTTAAATAATTAGGATATTGCCCAAGTTATTACCCAAGTATTGTAATTTTTTGGTACTCTTTAATCTTGAAAACTGTTCTTGGATTTGGTTGAGGTAGTCCTGAAGCGTATTCTGTAATTCGCTAAAATGGCTTAGAGAATACAAAAGTTAAAAATTTTAGCGATGACATAAAAAGCTAAAATTGCGGCGAATAAAATGTTTATAGCATTGCCAAATTTAGAAATTCGTAGACAAAAATCGCTAAATCAACTTAATAGATTTTACGCGATAGAGATTAAAGGTCCAATTAGACGTGACATAACCATAATGCCACAGCCATAACGGCGAATTAGAAACCGAAATTGAATTGGTTTCTATCGTATGTTTATGTCGTTTTTGTAATACAGAGGTGATGGTAATACAGTTTTGTTTTGGTTATGTCACGTCTAATTGAACCTTAAGGGTGGGACTTTCCATATCCGCAGGGAAAATAATCTAATTGCGTCGAATTAAATTGGAGAGGTGCCCAGTTTTAGAGACATTAATTGACTGCCAAATGTTTCTCTCAGTTAATTGATTGTATCCCGCGCTGTGTGATATGTGGCACTATCCCAGCTAAAACCACATGTGTGCAATACTAATGCCTTTCAATTGCGGCACTTAAAATTTCTCTATACAACTGAAGGCATTCGATATCAATGGAAATTGCAATATAATTTAAATGAAAATTTTGAGGGCTATCGGTTTCCTTTGTTTGTGCCCTGTGCCCATGTTCTGTAACTTCTTTGTCGAGAAACTTTTCGACTGGAATGAGAGAAATTAAACAAAAATGCCATAATTTGAAACACACAGCAGTTTTTCTGCGTCTGTAACATTTTTGGCGAGTAACAGCTGTCACGTAAGAAAATTACTCGCCAATTAACAGAAAAAATGTGTCTGTAAAATTTTCGTGAGAATTGTGAGAAAGTGCCCGCTTTGAACTGCCGAATAAATTCAGGAATAAAAACGGGATGAGAAAAATTTTTTACACTAAAAAGTAAAATAATAGTTCTTGGTAAATTTTTTTATTGTTTAATTATTTTTCTTTTAAAATTTTTGAAAATAATACAAATATTTTTAAAGCCTTTTTGAAAACAACAAACATTAAAGTCGCACTTTACATTATTTGGTATAGCCGACGGTTTTTTTCCGCCGCCGTTGTAGAAAATTGTTCAACTTTAGTAAATTTTTGTCGCCGTCAACGATATTTGTGACTAGTGTTTTTAACATCTGCCACATCGGCTTCCAGTGGAATATTATGGCATTTATAAAGTAATGACGTTATCTATTTTGATCGTTTTCAACAGGAGTTACAGACACATCCTTTTCTCACATCTTCGATGCGAGAAGTTCTCAACAAAGTTACAGAACATGGGTACTGGTCTTCGTGCTGGGAACAGAGCCTTATACCAAATAATAGCTCGCATTATATTTTAAATAAGTTCAGATAGTGTAGGGTATTAAATAAGTAACTGAATATTTCAAACTTTCTTACTTCTATTTGATTCAGTTACACAATTAAATTTCCATTGAAAATACTGCATGTTAACTTTTTTTTTAGCAAATTCACTTAAAATAACGAAATTAAAATCTCAAGAATGGAAAATGTGCGGAAATTTACTTACTTAAAAAAATCTTCTTTACAAAATAACTGTCCATTACGGGCAAAACATTTATCATTTAGCTGGGCATGACATTCGCTACATTGTAAACATTTCGCATGCCACGTTCGTTCTAGCACCTTTAAAATAAATCGATCCAATATCAGTTCATGACAGCCTCCACATTTTGGTATTGTTGCTGTAAATAAATAATGAAGAAAACAAAACATGAGTAAAATTGATGAATAAGAAGAAAAACTAAAATGGAGAGAGACTAAAGCTAAAAGAAATCGCAACAAAGATATAGTGATAAGTTTGTAGGCATGTATTTGTAGCAATAAACAGACTTTAAGTGATTTAGGAAACAAACTAAAAACTTTGCTATAAATTATAAATGGACACATACAAAATACCTACATATCGCTCACTCAATCTTAAACAGGTGCAAATTAAAATTCACAAATGTTTAGGAGAGGAAAAACCCTGTCTTAAAAAACATGGTTGTAATTTTTTTGTAATCAAATCGAGTTCCACAGTAA
This sequence comes from Pollenia angustigena, assembly GCA_930367215.1. Classification (NCBI taxonomy): domain Eukaryota; kingdom Metazoa; phylum Arthropoda; class Insecta; order Diptera; family Polleniidae; genus Pollenia; species Pollenia angustigena. Next base: position 31,004,290 of record OV884057.1, read on the forward strand.
AAAACCCCGTCCATTTCACCAAGTTCATTTAAAACTAACTATTACTTAAACTTCCAGTTAAAAATATGTTTTTGAAAGCTATATACACGGAAAAAACAATGTAAAATCCTCGCAAACAAGGTGATTTTACATTTTTTGGTAGTGATTTTGCTTCACAGTTACTTCATGTTAATATAACATTACTTTGCAATAACTAACGTACAACATTATTTTCTTTTATAATAATGTTAATTTAACATTCCCGTAAAGTTAGAACAAAATTAAATAACACTTCGAATCACGTTGAATGAAAGTTATTTCAAGTTGAAACAACGTGAATTTCAGGTAGAATCGAATTAGTTTGAGTTTGATATAACAGTGAGAACAGCTTCAGAAACAACATATGCGACGCATGTTATGCGTTTATTTAAGAGGGAGAGAGAGAGAGAATATAATAATTTATTTTCCTGTAACACATGTTTCACTTTTTTGTTTGACACCAGCAGAATGGCCCGATATGTTTTTCGTCATCATTCTACTTGGAAAATTTGATGTACTATTAAACTAAATAATTTTAACAAAAATAATACGGGAATTTTTTTTTCTTTTTATAAATAATTTTAAACATGAAAATAAAAAATTTTCTTTTTTTCTTCTGAAAAACAAAACGATTTTTATAAATTTTGAGTTGCAACTGTTTATGTTTTAGTGTGCGATATGTTTGTAGTGGTTTCCTTTACTAAAACTTTTTTTCTTTTTTTTGTAATTTTCCTTAAATTATTGTTTAAGCAGATTTGTTTTTATATTAAAAAAAAGAAACTTTTAGGTTTATACTGGCAAATTCATGAAAATATGAAAAGAACGTTTATCATTCCCTTATTTCAATCCTTTAACCTAATTTTTATCAAAGTAATAGAAAAAAAAAATATTGACATATGTTTTCCCTCAAACAAACATACGAATGTACATCGTTTGTATATTTTATGGTTTTGTTACACCAAATGCTCTTAAAAATGCCAGTCACACCTTTTTTCTCCATATGACACTCCTTCAAAGTGCCATCCTAATGCACAATAGTAACTTTGTTTGTCCGAATTTCGAGTGGCTAAATGGCTATTGTTTCAAAAGTATAGTTAAGGGTTCCCTTAAAACATGTGTATTGTAAAGTTTTGTATTCCAAGGACAATAACATTTTAGTGTTTTTATACACGTTAATGCAAAATTAGGTTTAGTTTTAAAAATTTTTTAAGCTAAAAAAAAATGCCATCAAACCTGTTTACAAAATATTTTTAAAATTCTCGGAATTTTCTTGACGGGTCATTTTAAGGAATTTCGTTTGCACAATTTTTGTTTTAAATTATGATTTTGTAACTGCCAGTTTATGACGTGGCATGTCATGGCGTCCAATGTCATAATATCCGTGACCAACATGATACTTCTCAATAAACATTTTTCTTATTTTGAGAAGCGCTAATGATAAATTTAAAAAGTAAGACCACATTTATGCGCTACGCAATAGGACATACATAAATGCAATAAGCAAGTTAACGAATTCTTAGCAAATATTTTAAAAACAAATAAAGCCGGCGATACACTTTCCTATTCAGCCGTATGATTTGTCAAAAAAATAGTGGGTGCTCATAAAGTATGATAGTGTGTGTGGCTTTAAAATGAATTGAGTGACAGATTTTTTTGACAAGTCAATGCAAATGTTAATGAAAATTTTATAAAATTATAGATTCTACGCGATAAGAGTTGAATTTTCTTGAAAAGTAGCTGAGTCATTTGAGTTTTTCTTTTGTGGGGTAGTGTGGCATTGACAGCGGATTTTGCAGACATATTTTTATGTCGGATAGAATTCCGTTAGATTTTAATGTGAATGAATCTTATGATTGTGTAGGCTAATGAACTCCGGCCTTAAGACAGTGTAGTCAGTCAAGCCCGACCATTTTATACCCACACCATATCTGGGATCCATGGCAAAACAAAATTATGTTGTGAGGTTTAAATTCATATGAGAGTTCCTTGTGCCGAATGTTATCTAGATATCAACATTTATTCGACTTAAAGTGATTTTATAGATGAGGCTTATCTAGGACATATCGCTCATTTGCTGCAAGACCGGCATAACTCAAAAAAATCCATTTCGAAATAAACGCATTTGATTTGCTCTAACTACTTAGAAAAAAAAGAAGACACATTCTCTTCAAACTGGGAAAGTATAAAAGATATAAAGATGAATTTAATACACAATATGAAGAAAAACAAAGCGAACAATTCTGCATCTCTAACTCCAAAATTTAATTTTTTGAGTTATGCCGGTCCTACTAGTAAACAAATTTACTATGCTTTAGCAACAATTATAAAATTTATTCTCGCTAAATTTTATATCAAAACCAAATTTTAAAGAAAGTTTTGGTATTTTTCGGGAAAGATGTTTGTATGGGAGTTTTTTTTTATCAAATGTGAACTTATCTTAAAACAATTTGGTCAGTTGATTTATGTTGCAATAAAATATTTTTGAACCAAATAAAATTTAAAAACCAACATAATAAGTTTATGGGCACAAATACTCTATTCCGTAAAAAGCGTGTATGAGGGCTATCTGAAATTATGAACCGATTATAATCATTTTCAAAAGTCTTTGGTCCTTGTGGCAATTACAACCAACCTATGTATCAAATTTGATGTAATCACCAAAATGGCGATCTGAGCTTTACGCACAAGGTGTATCTAGATAGCCAGCTAGCCAGCCGGACAGACTATTGCCATGGGGGCTTAATTAAGAAAAAGTAGCGCTACTAAAAATTCAAAGTAGTTTATTTGCTTTAACGTTGCAAGAACTATTTAGTTTACTACTTTTAATTTAAATACATATACTATTTTTGCATTTTTTTTTTTATATTACTAAACAATCCGAAAACTTATGGCGATTTCTTTTCTGAGAAAAATATGTTGCAGTACCTATAATCACTCGAAGTGTTGCATGTTGTACAACTTCAAAAGAACTTAATTAGCTGCTTTTATTTACAACTATTAGACCCGTTTTCACGACTTAACGATAGCTAAATGTAGGAATTTATCGAACAGATAATGAGTTTTTAATTATCACAAGTTCCCTTTAATCTAAAAGTGAAGGATAAGGTAAAGAGAGGAACGTTCTGCCTTTAACTTTTGTCGTAAGGTTTAGATTTGAGACTGCCATATTATATTCACATATTTTTTTTATATGGCAACTCCAAGTATACGTATATTTTGTAAATTAATAACAAACTCGTATTTTGATAAATAAAATTTACAAAATGTTAAATTCACGTGTACGCGGTATTTTATTAATATTTGCCATTATTAAAAAATATTTGTGCACCCAAAAATTTAAAATGAGAAAAGTAAAAGAAAGTACGTAGTTGCCAGTTCGTATTTTTATTTTGGCAAAAATAATCGGTATTTACTTTAGTTTTGCCACATTTTTAAAAATGTTAAGTTTATTTTATACAGAAGTTGTGAAAACGAAAAATAGTTGAAGGTAACTTTATTCCTCACTAGTGCTAAAGGTACCATTAACTATTTCGATCTTTAAAGGTAAGTCGTGAAAACGGGCCTTACACTTTTATATTTAATGTGCTTCATGTGAGATTTTTTAAGCTATTTGAGCGGTTTCTGCACGCTATTACGGTTTGGAAACAAATATTGACATCACTAATGGCTTGGAAAAATTAAAACGATAGTAATTGACATATCGGCGGCTGATAATTTAATTGTCGTATGTGGATTCCGATAGTTTCGAGTAAATTGAGTTTAAAGTTTGAACTCTTATACATTTTTTTAGCAAAGCGATTTTCTTTAAATTTTAGGAGAAGAAACTACTAATATTTGACTAGTTAATTTAAAAGTTTGATGCCTATAACTCATTTGGGGTAGAAAATATTTAGATTTTTTTTCAGAATTAAGTTGTCGTATGTGGCAAAATGGAACATTTTTGTCATTTAAATAGCTACATACGACATTTTGCTTCCGAAATGTTTACATACGACATTTAAACACTAAATTCTTAAAACAAAAATTATTTAAAAACCATGAAAAATCCACATACGACATTTAAACACAAAAATTATTTAAAAATCGTATGTGCCATGAAAAATCCACCGACGACATTTAAATAATAAAACAATTTTTTGTTCGTTTTATATGGAAATTTGTCGTATGTGGCGTTTGACAGTTACATACGACATTTAATTTGAAAATTGCTTCAGCAAATACCACATACGACAAACTCAACACTCCATATCTCGAAAACCGTATGAGGTATCGAAAAACTGATAACGCCAAATGAAAGATCAGGTCGGAAAACCTAAGGAATCGATCTTAACTCAAAACCGAAAAAAAATCCACATACGACACTTAAATTATCAACCGACAATATGTAGACTTTTTTTATTTTAATTTGTAAATAGCATGGTCCAATCAGTAGGTCTGCGCGAAACGCCAGCTGATTTTTTGCAGAGTTGTGTTTTTAATAACAATACATAGGCATAAATGGGCAAAATGTCAGTAGTTGTTTACATTTTGAACACCATTGTGTTTATATGAAAATTGCTTACTTTTTTAATATGACAAAAATTGTGAAAAAAAAATTTTAAATAATTATAATAATAAAAAATATAAGTAAAAGTAAATAAAAAACTAAAAGGCGGACACAATGGAGAACATTAATCGTCTCCTCCACAGTGATGATACAGCAGCGCCAATGCATTTATCGTTTGATGCCGAAAGTGCCATGTCCACACAGCATGTTACAAACACTATTTGGTATAAGAGATTCAATAAAAAACAAGTAAGAGTGATATATTCGGCTCTGCCGAATCTTATATACCCTAACTAAATAATAACTAAATAATTTTTACATATACATACATATTAACAATACTTAAAACTTCATTATAAATGAAATTTAAAAAGCGAAAACTGGTAAATATTTTTTTAAATCGTTTTTAGAACATAAAAATATTAAAAAAAATTTCTCTTTATAAAACCAAGATTCGACACGGGGAACTCACAGTTTCTAACTTAACACACTCCCTAGACAACTGAACTATGCAGGAACGTTGTTTAAATATCATTAAAATGAAATATAGACCGTTTACTGTTCACAACTCACACGACAACCGGATTTGAATTTCGCTTTTCATAAAGACCCAGAATATATATAGTTTATAGGGTGAAGGATAAATATTGTAGAAATTACAAACGGAATGACAAAGTTATATAAAAAACAAACTTAATTATAAAATAAAAAGAATAATTTTTTGGATTTCAGTATTTCGGTCATAACTCAGCTATTTCTTAACCGATTTGACAGATTTATATACCGACGTGTTAATGGTATGGTTATAAAACTTGGACCCCAGAAGATCTATGGTTCCCGAAAATGGGTATTTTTCAAAAAAAAAAAATTTAATATTTTTGTCATAACTTTTTCGTATCTTAACCGATTTTCCCGAGTTTTTCAGAAAATATGTTCTACTAAAAATTTCCGATCTTTTGATATATAAGGCGTATCCATAGGTCATATTACAGTCAAAAAATGCAGGTTTTTATACAATTTTTGATATTTTTTGTATGAGAGGTACCACGTCCACTTCTCCAATCCCGCCCGCATTTTGTGGGATGGTGTGTTTTTATAACCTTAATGTTTGTACCTAATTTGGAAACTTTGGCTCTTGCCGTTCTCCAGATATACAGAAAAAAAGTACTTAAAATACAACACCAACAAGAGATTTTCGGAAAAAATTAAAGGTAGTCGTGGTTTTTTGGTCATATCTCAGCCATTTGTGGACCGATCTTGCTAAATTTCAATAGCAAAAAATATGTGACTATATGTGACATAAATGTAAAACAACCTAGTCGCTATCATGTCTGGAGTCTCCAGAAAACACATATCAAACGTAAGACGGACAGACGGACATCGTTAAATCCACTTCTCTCCTCATAAGGACCCAGAATATATATACTTTATAGGGTCTAAGATCAATATTATAGAAATTACAAACGGAATGACAAACTTATTATACCCTTTTCCACCTGTGGTGAAGGGTATAATTTTTTTTTTTAACGATGAACCAACACTCAGGGGATGCCCCCTATATACGCAGTGCATTGTGTTGATCGGGAAAATAAGGTTTTGGGAAGGAGGAAAGAGGGAATAGTGTTTGTGGACATTTAACTTGAATCTTAATAAATTATAAGTACCGGGAAAGACCTCTGCGGGAAGTTTATTCCACATACGGATAGTTCGACTGAAAAACGAATTTTCTCTATAATGCGTTGTGCCAAACACAGGACAATCGACTACAAACGGATGTGATCCACTGGATGAGCGAGTATTACGAAGAAATACTCGGGTGGGTGGAATAAGTTCACTTATCTCAGTTGAACACCTCCCATGGTAATATCGATAGAAAAGTGTCACACAACCCACATTCCGACGATGCTCCAATGAGTCAATAGAGTTGGATACCCTACTGTCATTGATGAGCTTCACCGCCCTCCTTTGTACACGGTCCAGAAGGTTCAAAATAGACTTTGAAGCCCCTGCCCATATATGGGAGTTGTATTCCATCTTCGGTCGTATATAGGTGGTATAGATAGTAAGGAGATCGGATGAAGTGAAGTAAGTCTTGCACCGTTTTAAAAAACCTAAACACTTGAATGCCTCTTTCGACACTTTAAAAACGTGTTTATTCCAGCGGCATCGCACTGTATTCTCATGCCCAGAACATCAAGAGTATCCGATTCCTCAATATCAATGCCATCCATTAATACAGATGACATAGTTAAGTCCCATGGCCCGTCTGTGGGTCAACATACAACATTGGGTGCCCCGGTAGGCTAGCTAGTAATGAGCTAGTCTATCAACCCCGGGGTTGCGGGTTCGATTCCCGCCAGATACTCTGGTTCCTTTCCTGCAGACAAGCGTCAAGCTTCGCGGGGATTAGCATAGGGAATTTAAAAAAAAAAAAAAAAAAATTCGACAGACAGGTCCTGATTAAGAGTGTCATTCATATTCTGCCTTTTGACCCCAATCTCAACAAGGCTTGGCCTATGATCGAAGGAATATAAATTAATCTGGAGAAAATCACTGTTCAAATCATTATACATTAAAGATTGCTTACTTTCCTCCGCCGCCTGCATATGGGTGTGAAGAAAACAATATAAGTGTCAACATTTTTATTTCAAAGAGTTATTTCCACAGACGAACATATTGACCAAGGGAGCTTCTTCTATATCGGGTAAAGCGTTTCCGTTGTTTTCTTCACACCCATATGCGGGAGGAGACGATAAATGTTCTCCATTCTGTCCTCCTTTTAGTTTTTTATTTATATGTTTTTATAAAATTTTAAAAAACACAAACAGCAAATACAGGTAGTATTTTGCAAAATGTAAAAACACGCGAAATTATCGTAGGTTACAAAAACCAAATTTTACAGGAGAGCCATTTTTATACTTTTCTCTGCTATCACTTGCAATATAAATATAAAAAAATATGCATTCAATTTTAGGAGCAACGAAGTGGAATTCGCCTACAATATTTTGTCAGGCGACGCCTCTTTGAATGTAGAACAAGATTGCATCAAAAACTCAATTTCAAAAAAATTGGCATATACGATAATTTCGCGCAAATGGGTCGATATATTGTTATAGAAAAAATCTTCCCATTGTCCTTTCGTTTTCATTTAGTTTAGCTCCCAATTAGTTCTTAGCACCTTTTTTAAAAGAAACTTATTTTACCAAAATTGCGATTGATATAAAACATATATTTCTTGACAGCTGACAACTTTTGTTTGACATTTTAACCATTTGTATACACAAACAAAACGCGTGCTGTTTTTTTCTATTGTTGCATTTTTGTAGTTGTGCACAGACCTACTAATTGGGCCATGGTAAATAGTTTAATATTTTGTTTGAAAACAATATTTTCACAAAATTATGAGCGGTATAATTATGACAAACAATATAAAACTTGGTTGTACAAACAAAGTAGTAAGTACCAAAGTTATAAAACAGGGCAGTTTGAAAACCTTAAGTAAAAGTTAGGGTAAAATATGCAACATGTTTTGCATTTTTTCATCAACATATTCACAAAAGAACTTGAAAATTTTTCTCACAGTTGTATTTTTTGTACAAACGAACACAAAAATTTATAACATGTAACATTAATGCAATACATTTTTTAGAAAAGAAATCACCATAAGTTTAAACAAAATATACGGTTTTTTTTAAAGAAGGGCCGCTTTAAATTGACAGCATTGTCTGATTTAACTGTTAGCGGTTGCATTGAGATTAAATAAAAAATTCTTTTTTCTTTTGTTTACTTCAGTTTTTAAATATAAACAATAATTCACTGTCAATTCTTTTTTACTCTAACTCTGACTATGGATTATTTTTTGACCGGTAAAAGTTGTTAACGCTGGTCTGCAGCAAAAATAGTTTTAAGTAAAAATATATAGTATAAAATGATTTTAAAGCGCTAAATTCAAATCCGTTTTCAGTGTTTTTCTATCACGTCTAGTTTTTGTTATGGGCTGGACGAATATTTGCCCGAAATAAGGAGGTTACGCCAATACATTTTATCATAACTTCAGAACTTTTTGTCTGATTTTGATCAAAATACTAAAATAATAGCTAATAAAAATAAAATTTTCATTATGTTAACGAATAATTCGTTGAGCCAACGAAAATATTTTAATAAACGTAATTCGTTTGCTTAACGTACATTTTCATTAGATTTTTGGATCAGTGAATGGCAAATATTATAAAAATCTTTCTCTATTAAATAGAATTTAATAACTAAAATAATAAAAATTTGATTAAAATTGTATTAAAAAGAACTTCCAAATTCTTGCGTTTTAAGTTTTCGATTTCCAGCACACCCGTGATTATGACACATTTACTGCAAAAACTTTCTTAAATTTTCTTGCATTCGAGTCCTTCCTTTTAATAAGAAACTCGACAAAAACTGCTTGTACACCAAACAAATTAAACTTTTCCATACGTCTTTTCCTTTTCACTACCAAACTTAAATGTTTTGCAGCAAATGTTTCATAACATGAACGGGGACATACAAGTTTCTGTTTCAAATAAGCATTTCAGTGTTCAGTCAAATAACACTGTGTGACAAATGGGAGGGGTTAGTGACTGGCGGGATTCTTCTTACTGGGAAAAGTTATGGTGTCAAAAATATTCGTATCCTTGCGTTTCGAAGGGTCAAATCTAGGAATCTAGATATATATGAAGTTAGTTAGTATCGTATAGGAGAAATTGTAATTTGTGATTTTGTTCATGAATTTGTACCATCTAGTTGTTCGAATATCAAAGATAAGCTCAACGCCGGCTACAACATAGTCAACAACGTTGATCTTAACATCTGACCTAGCGAAACGCCGAAGCACTTATAAATATTTTTTTTACCGATAAACATTTTCTTGATGCGCAGAACCCCTGCGGATAATGTTATTAGTGTTGAATAAATTAAACGTAGTTTTGTTAGATTTTTAAACAAATACACTAAAACAAAGCAATGAAGTACATGTTTATTTGCTTTTTAAACAGCTAAGCTTAAGGAAAACTGTATACAAATTTAAAAAAATAATAACGCTTTAACAAAATCTTGACAAAACATATTTTTTCTTGATTCTTTACGAGCACTAAAAATTCTTTTAAATCAATACATGTCAAGGCCGTTTAGCAAGCCTACACAGAGGGTAGACAAAGATGTCACAAGGCAGATGAAATGCTGGCTGTTCTTTATCTGTTTCTTTCTTTCGAAGCTGCTATTTTGCATCATCGCTTATGGCGCATTACAATAAAGGCAAAATTTCTTTTATTGCGATTTATTTGAAAAAATGTTGTTAATAATAAACTATACAATAATATTAAAGAAGGTTAAATTTACTTAGGCTCAGATTTACAGTCATCAGTTAATAATAACTAAACTAAAATGGTAACTACTGGTTAACTAACATTTCGTATTTACAATTTATTGGTTAACTAAAAATGTTTATTTGAGCAAACTCTATCAAAATAATACATTTCAATGTGGGTAGCAGTTTTCACTTTTAAAAAACAAAAAATACTGAAATGCTTAAGAAAACAAAAACAGTGTTACTGCTAAACAAAACGAAGATGCGTGGCAGCGTCTTTGTACAATTTATAATAGTTATTTTAAGCAAACAAAAAAATTAAACATAACAAAACAATTTTCAACGGAACAGCCGTTGTCTAACTAGTAGTTAACCAATAATATTTGATGGTTTAACTCAGTGTTCGAAAATAAACACCAAATATCGCTCCTTAGTGTACGGTTCAGTAGATTCGTGGAAAACACAAATGCTAATAGTGTTTGTGTAGAAAATCATTAAAAAAATAACGTTTCCCTGTTTGTCATCTTTCGAACACAAAAATAATACTGTTTTTATCCAACTCAGCAAATGATGAGAACATTTAATTCCGTTCGGTTTTTTTTTTCAACCACATTCGGTTCGATTCAATAATGTTCGTCGCTTTTGGCTGGTAAAAAAACCAAACATTTTTTACGAAAACAAAATGCACATACGAAAAAAAACAAAAAGCCAGCAAAATAATTTTACACAAACAAAACATATACACAATACTACACATACAAGCTGTTCGAGCTGCGGTCAACTGCGGATACACTATAGAACATTAAAATTTAATGCTTGCCTTAAGTATCACTACAATTGTTCTGTTTTTTTGACGAAGAACATAATGTTTGGCTCTTTCTTGAAAATGGTTACGACGTTATTAAAGGTTGTGTTCGTCTACTCAATCGTTAAAAAAATAGAGCGCTAAATAATGTACTGTTTATTTTCGAACACTGGTTTAACTAATGTTTAACAAAAATCTGGAAATAATATTTTATTGGTTAAACTATTGTTATTACATAGATAACTAATGACTGTAAATTTGGGCTTTTGTAAACATTATCACAAAACAAAACGATATCACTAAATAAATATTTTTGCAGAAAACAAAATTTTTGTTAAACAAATATTTTTTCTATAACTTATGGTGTTTTATTTTATACGAAAAATCTTATATTTTATTAAAAAAATAAATTTCTTTTGCTTTGCTTTTTTAAAAATGGTTTGCTCTCTTAAAGAGAAGCATGTTTTACTCTTAAACATTCACTATTACTTTTGGCATAAGGCATTGAACTTTTCGCGCCGAATAAATCGACAGTGTTGATAGTGCCCTTTAAAATTGATGACATATGATGTTTATATAAGAAGGTTTTTTATAATGGTTTAACATTTTTAATTAGACTAGTGTTCGCCTAATGGTCAAAATTCGACCATACATTTTTATGCAAATATGAAGAAAACATAGTACATCTAAGTATATCGTTAGCTAAAATGCAAAAAGACGTAACTAACAAAAAATTCAAAATCGTGTTTTTGATTGATTATTATAAATGCCATTGAACTACATGTCTACACAAAATTTTACACTTCTGGGATCAAAAATTGCGCTTTTATTAACAAAAAACAAAGGGACGTAACTACAAGTGTGTTTATTTTATAAATGAAAAACTACGTAATTATTCATTTTTTTTCAACAAAATATATTGAAATGGTTTCCTTTGAAAACTGTTTAAAAAATTCCATGGATGACCCATTAACGCATATTTTCTGACATGTTTATAGTTTTCATTTAATAAAGTTTTTTGCTTCTCCTGTAAAATTATATTTTTGTTAGTTACGTCCTTTTGCATTTTAGCTAACGATATATAACTTTACATGTTTCGATCATTTATTTTTTCCGTATTAGTGGATCGATTTGGCGAGGGACCGGTTCATATTTTATCTTCTACGTGAGTTAATTCAATTTTTAAGTTCAATATAAAAAATTTCAATTGAAAAACAAAAAGTATCCTTTATAGATTGTCATCCACTCAGAAAATTGCATGTTTAATTTTATGTTTCTATGTCAAATATTAAGGAAAATTGATCAAAGTACCAGATGTCGAACGGAAAAGTACCAAAAAGCTGCCCTCACATGTTCTTATTCACCCAGTTTAATGTATAATTTATTTTTATAGGTCCAATATTAACGAAAATTCAAAAAGTTCCAGATGAAAAGAAAAAGTACCAACATTTTTCATCTTATACGTTTTCATTCACTCAGTACCCTGCACCTATAATATTATGTTTCTTATTTCAATATTAAAGAAAATTTTAAAATTATCACATGCAGCACGGAAAAGTAAAAGATAGAAATTTAATTTGCAGTATTTACCCTTTTTGATACTTTTTTCTCCCCATAGAGGTTCGGTCGACACATAAAGGAATAAAGCGTTCTTAATTGTTTTGCCTGTGCCGATTTAAACGAAAGATTTATATAGTCGAAATATTCGAAAACCGGTTTCTGAAAAATGTCGATTTATTGACCACCCTATTTTTTCATTATATGATAATTGAAAAAAACAAATTTTTTATTTATTTATGTGTTCTACATATGTGTTAGTAGCAAATTTAAACGCTTATAACTCTGAAATTATTGAACAGATTTTAATAAAATATATATTGTGCACTTCTGTGATTAAATACCTTTCAAATGGTGTATATTTTGTTCAAATTGGTTGACATACAGAGGAGGAAAGTGTTCTTAACTGTTTTGCCTTAGCCGATTTATATATAGAAGATTAGTAACATTTATTTTAATTATTATTATTTGTTTTTAATTAAACATTATTATTGTTTATTTTGAAATTAATTGAATCGGACGTAATTTATTTTGTGAATAATCCCAAAATCTTGACGATTGTCTCAAAAAGCAACAAAGCTACGCGAAAATTCGGAAAAAATTGCAAAAACAGCGAAAATTTGCTAAAATATTTAATATATCAAATAAGGAATGGCAAAAATTCGGTAAAAATTGCTAAATTGCTCAAAAGCTGAAATTTGCAAAAACAATTAGAAAACTTAAGCTCGATTCACCCATGCGTTCCGAACAAAATTTTTAAGGGGAATAATTCTTAAAAATAACCTTTAGTGCCGGTTCACACACGTCAAGTTTGACTCGTCAAGTCTTGAGTTTTTAGGAGAGAAGGGAAAAGAAAATGTCATTTCTTTTACCCTCAAAAGCTAAGGACTTGACGAGTCAAACTTTACGCGTGTGAACCAGCACTTACAGGATAAAATCAGTTCTATTGCGAACTATCGCAAAATTAAAATAAACCCTAAAATTCAAACGAAATCGTTAAGTCGTTAAAAAAAATCAAAATGTTGGAAAATAAAATAAAAATAAAAGTTTGCAAAAATAGCGAAAATTCGCGAAAATTCGCTAAAATTTTTAATTGCTAAAACTGGAAAGAATCAGAAAACTTACAAGAAAAAATCGCTTCTATTTCTAATATCAAAATTGAAGCCAACCTAAAAATGTATTTGAAATCGCTAAATCGGTTAAAAAACAAAGTATCGGAAAAATGAGTTATAATGATGTAAAAAAAATCTTTTGTCAAGTGTTAAAAAGAGGTCATTCCACTTTTTCATAATTTTAATTTTGTTCTCATCAAATATCAAATAGCATTTTTACAGGGTTAGCAAGACATTTTATAAATACACCATTTCGGAAGTTGATATTTTTTGTGTTTGTTATTTGTTAATTTTGTTTTGATCAAGAAATTTGTGTTGAAGGCAGCGTCTTGTTTTTTCATATTTTAGCACTTTTCTTTAAGGCTCAGTTAGCCGGGAGTAACAGTAACCTAACCGTAAAAAAGTAACCCCAATCTACTTCTTACAGATCGAGACGTCACATCTTACTGCTAACTGTTATCGTTCTAATTGCTTTTCATAAAACAAAATGAAGCAGCTGATTTGCAACGTTACTGTTACTTCCGGCTAACTGAGCCTGAAGGCGACCATACGTACTCTTTTTTAGAGGGCAATCATCTATTTTAACTGGCTCTCATCTATTAACTTTGTGTCCTCTTTTTGTCATGGAGACGTGGGGTAATGGACAGCAGTTTTTTAAACGCTGCTAAAAATAGTTTTTTTTTTTTTTTTTGCTTAAAAAGCTAATTCGATGGCGGAATGCAAGAATTCTTATCAAAGTTTGCAAAAATTCGTTTTATATGACTACTTTTTATAATACTACTTTTTTCGGGAAGATCGCTACATAATTAATCACATTCTGAAAATCCCTTTAAAATGGCTAAAACTGATGTACAGAAAAAAATTGAATTCAATTAAAAAATTTGTGATATTAATTAAAAAATTAGTTATATTTGCACCAGTAAACAAATTGATAGTATCGATTAAACGTTTAATTCACTCGATTAAACGTTAAACTCACGTGATTTAACATTTAGTTCCCTTGATTAACCGTTTAATATACTTGATTAAACGTTAAATCCACTTGATTACATTTTTTATTAAAACTGATTTTATTTTTGATTAATGCCTTAATTGGTGGACTATTTTTGAGAATTTTTTCTGTGTGCAAATTAGGATATATTTTTAATTAGTGAAAATTAAATTTTATAAGATTTAAAATAAAATCATAAAACTTTCTGTCGGTCGTTTCTTAAATTAAATTTCATTGGTCTAAATCTGCAACAAATGACTATACTGTTACCTGCTTTCAGTAATATGTATGATTTTCGCCGGATTTGGTTTTTTTATTCGAAATTTGGAGTTTCAGGATTAAACTTTATAAATTAGTTGGTTTTCAAAAATTTTCAATTTTAGACTTATTCAGATTAAACGAATACAATAAGACTTAATGGAAACAATTAAATATTTAATTAGACATACGGCAGAAAATGGATTTTTATCGAAAATTTCAATAAAAACTAAAATTCTGTGAATCCGAGTTTAATAAAAAACTTGCATTTTTTAAATACCGTAGATGTTTTGGTTTCAGGAATAAATTTGGTTTTTTAATTTCGAAGTCAAAAAGATTTAATTAAATTAATTAATTTGATTTTTTTTTTGTTATTATTATTAATGTGTAGTTTATAGAACACGAGCGCCTTACTCGTCCGTTCAACTTACATTTAAAACAAAATTTCGAAGTTTGTTTTTGTTTTAAATGTAAGTTGAACGGACGAGTAAGGCGCTCGTGTTCTATAAACTACACATTAGTTCATATCAATACTCCATTTTATATATTTTTCTTACTTTGAATACCAATTATGTTTCCAAGAACAACTTTTAAAACCAGTCAAAATTACAGTTATTTGTAAATAATAAAACAAAAAATCTTGTTTTATTTCAATTCCACTTCATTTCGATTTCTTGAATATGGCCGATTTTTAGACTTAATTCACCCCGAAAAAGTAACTAATACAGATCTTCAACTTGCTTAAGTGTAGCAGACTAGACTCTTTGGCGGGATTCGAACACGCAACCCTCACACAGATAGACCAGCTCACTATAAAATAGTGGCTGCCGCTGCTGTTAAAGAAAATTTATGAATACTCAAACATTTTTTTTCAAATTTCAAATGGATTCGACTTTTGCCGGAATCTTTTTTCTAGTACTAGTTGTTTTTTTTTTTAGAAAAATATTTATATGTAATTAAATTTACATTTTTTATTTAAAATGTCTTTCATAAAGAAAAATTTATTGGATAAAGCCAGATGCTTTCGTTTTTATCTCAGTTTTATTTCACAACATTTTAAAAATTTGAATTTCAGTGCATTTTTTTATTTTTTTTTTATTAAAAACATATTTAATTGAAACAATTAAACCTTTAACCTTAATGAACAACTAGCTGACCCCGCAAACGTTGTTTTGCCATTTAACTTATTTCTTTCAGATGTTGCCTTTCTTGCTCTATTTCAGTCCCTTAATAATAAAAAAGATTTAAGAAGATATAGGGAGGGGGAGCTTTTACACCTCTTGCCCTAGTTCACACCCTATTCCCTATTGCCTTTCAAATGTTACAGTGTCTCATTAGTTTAGAAGATATAGGGAAGGGAAGCTTTTACCGCTATTGCCCTATCTCAGATGTGACAGTGTCTGCATGCCAAATTTTAAGAAAACCGGTTGATTAGTTAAGAAGATATAGGGGGAGTAGCTTTTGCCCCTCTTGCCCTATTTTGCGCCTTCTAGCGATATAAAAAATACTTTACGACCTATACTCATACCTAACAAATACACAAACAAAATTTCATAAAAATCAGTCAAGCCGTTTCGGAGGAATTCAAAATGGAGGCCATTTTGTTCATGTTTGTATGGGAATGTATAGACAAATCAAAATGCCATAACTTCGGAAACCCTGGGCCGATTTCGTACACACCTAACACAAACAGTCTAAAGACAATCCCCAACGTACCCTGAAATACTAAAATCGAATTGTAATGAATTTAAAAACTAATTGAATTTCAGTTTTTCAAATATTAAGTCAAATTCGCAAAATTTCCATGCAATAAAAAAAAATACATGTTTCGGAATGAATGCGGTGTTCACTAAAATGGCTAAAACTCATGAACCAATACACTGAATTTGAATTGCAACCGTTGATACATAAAAACATTGGTATTGACGTCACCTTCCACGTGAACTTTGCAGAAACAAAATCGGTTCACGCATTACAGAGAACATCAATTACTAACACAATGCAACTTTTTTATATCGCACCTGTTCATCAAAAGTAACACAACTCAAAATTTACAAGTTTTCAGTAGAGGCAAAAAACTAATTCCGCCAATATGATGGAATTATTGTTATAAACAAATATAATGTTATAAAGGAAACTCACTAATATTTCAATAAAATCACAAAATTTATTTCTCTTCTTCCTTTTTCCGAAATTATTACGGATTTTTGATTTAATACAGTTTTCATGAAATTTTTTGATCTACATGTCAATATTATTTCAAGTTATGCTTATCACAACCCAAAATCAACAGCTATTGATAAACAGATTTTTAACATGAAAACAATCACAACTCGAATTAATACAGTTTCGCTGATTCATTTGAGCACCATAACCCTTGAACACTTCAACGCAACTAAAATTACAACTCTTTAATTGAATCAAAACAAACAATATGAGTACGCAAAGAAAGACATAAAGGCATTTCTCTCATGAAATATTACAAATAGAATACCAAAAATTTTACAGTCGTTAGATATGGTAATCATACACTGTTTCCTTCAAAAAAGTGGAAAATAGAATTTTTTGAGTTGTGTTACTTTTGATGAACAGGTGCGATATATATATATAGAGACAATTTTTATACCAACTCCACAATAGTGGAGAGGGTATTATGCGTTAGTGTTGATTTGTGAAACACTAAAAAATATTGATCCTAGACCCACATTTTAGTATACCGGTCAAGACAGAATCACTTTCTAGGCCAATCTAACGATGTCCATCCGTCTGTCCGGATGGCTGGTTAGATGTCCACGACACCAGGGCCCTGTTTCTCAAAACTACAAGTTACAAATCTACAAGTAAAATATGCATATTTAAAACAAAAACAAAAATTGTTAAATTGTTGCTTTTTTAACTTATTTTACTTGTAGATTTGTAACTTGTAGTTTTGAGAAACAAGGTCCAGGTTACAATTTTAAAAATAATTTGATGAAATTTGGTGCTTACGTTTGTTGCAACTATCATATTATTATCATATAATTATCATAGCCTATTGAAAATGGTGAAAATCGGTCACAAATTTCGCATTTTTTTTTTAATTTCCTAATGGTGTTTTCTTTTCTACAAAAAATGTCACATTTTATTTAAAAAAGTGCAATTTGGTGTTCGTTTCTTAAAAATGCTTTGCTCTCTAAAAGGGCAGCGTGTTTTATTCTAAAAAAAATACGCCCTTAAATGTCATAAGGCATTGTGCACTTTACGCCCCGTATAAATCGAGAGTGTTGATAATGTCCTATAAAAAGATGGCTTCTGTTTATATAAAAGGTTACCAGACGAAGTTGGGAAAATTATCACCTCTAAACAGGACAGTAAAAATTTTAAGTTTTAATAGTTATTTTTTATATTATTTTATAGTTAAAACAAAAGAAAGCTTTACAATGTTAATGGTTTCGGTGTTATAAAATTGTTTTTGAAAAAAAAAACGTCAAATCAAGAAATCGTAGAAACTTGATGTTAATAAATCAGCAATCAGGCAAAGGTATTTTCTTGTTTACATATTTTATGAAAAACAAACTAAAGAAATTGGAATTTCGTCATTCATTTTTTTTATTTATTTATTAAATATCAATCTATAAACAAATTTGGGTTTATGTATATTTTGAAGAACACACTTTTTGATTTATATACATATTTTTTTTTTTAAATATATTGAAGAACAAACTTTTTGTCAGCTGTTAAAAACAGGACGATCCAATTTTGTGATTTGTTCTCGTCAAATAACAAATTGCAGTTTTACATGACATTTTATACATGCACCTTTTAAAATGTGGTATTTTGTTTTTGTAGAAAAGAAACCACCATAAGCAAATCCCGCGAAGCTCTATGCTTGTCTGCAGGAAAGAAACCAGAGTCTCTGGCGGGAATCGAACCCGCAACCCCGGCGCTGATAGACTAGCTCGCTACCAGCTAGCCTACCGGGGCACTCCCATACAAGCTTCTCTCCGGAAGAGTCTTTATGATCATAAGCCATTTTATTATATTTAGAACAAATTTAGATTTGGGCCAAACTTATTTCTTTTCAAATTATATCATCTTAACAAATTTTATTGGAATCGGTCCATATTTACGCATGGCCCCCATACAAATACTACTCCTGAAAATATGTAGCTTTTAATGCCATCATTTTCTTTAAAATAGTGGTATTAACATACAAATTGGCGACAATAACTTTTACGATAGCTACTATGTCGTGACAAAATGTTGTGCAGTTAGGTCCAAAATAAACCATAGGTCCCATATAAACCTCCTAACTAAAATCACTTGGAAGAAAACAAATATATTTTAGATGAATATATCTAAATAATATTTGGTACAAAGAACTTTTACATGAATCTTAACCTCATAATATAATTGCCCATGGGTCCCAAATTTAGTACACACTGGAAAATTTGTCTTTTTATAAAGCCTTACTTTTTTATTAAACATTCCATTTAAAAAAGAAATTTTGATGTATCAAATTTCCGTCGGATTCTTTATATATGTTTAAATATTATTTTGGCTTCAGGAATAGTTTTTTGACGTTAATTTGTTTTAATTACAATTTTGAGTTTAAGCAAGGTTTATTTACACAAGGTAGACTCATTTGGGAGTGTAGACATGCTGCTCTATAAAAAGAACCGAATTGTCAAAATTATCTTCATATAAATCATAAACAATTTAACGCACACATGTACAAATTTTGGCCCATATACACGAAATTTGACGTTTGGGTTTCAACTAGGGACAAACAGCTGACAAACATATAGGCCAACGAGTTTACCTTGTGTAAATATATGTACCTTGAGTTTAAGTGTTGTTATGGTATTTGGAATACAAAAAAAAAAAAAAAAAAAATTAAACTTTTAATGCGATATACGAATATTGTTACAAGTAAAACTGTTGCTTATAATTCTTATTCGCTTAACCGTTTTATTTGTTTAATATCTAAAGTTTTTCTGAAAATCTTTGGATGAAGTTTCCTGATGATCTGGCCTAAGCAGCCGGTGAAATGCGCATAGGAATAGCTTATCCCATCAAGAATGAAAATTGGGAATTAAGCACGATAAACAAAATCTTGTTAATATACAAATAATTTCATAAATTCTTTTATATTCTTTATTTAAAATCCTTTTAAAAATTTAAATTTAATTAATTCGATTGTTGTCCGATTTTTTTCTTTTTTACAATTCAGTAGGAGCTTAAGCTTTAGGAATATAGTTAGAGAATTAAAATGTGAATTTTTATACAAAAAGATTTTTTTTTTAACTGAATAAACATCAGATATACATGACCTTCATATTCTTCTTTTGCATTTCTTTTTCATTTCTTCATTTTAGTTTTAAAAAGCAAAAGTTTAAAATATTATTAGTTTCTTTATTAGCTATTTTTTTTTTATTTTATCACAGTTTTCTTTTCTAAATATAATTTCATTTAACACTTACACAATAAGAATTCAGGCAATTGACTTAAATTTATTGGCGGTACACGATCATCACATTTATCACCTGACAAAAAGTCACTCTTGAACATCATCAATTTCAAAAGTTCCATGCTGCAACAATGAAAATCTGTTGCAGCAAAGAATTTATGTTTTATGTTTAAATTATTAAACAAAATTTAAGTGAAATAAACATTCTTTTTTTGTGTTTCTTCAGTGCAATTAATTGGTTTTTAACACATTGTTGGGAAAATATTTATCACAGATCTAAGAAAATAAAAAATGACATTTTAAATTGATAGAAATATTTTTTTTTTGTATTTTTAATTTTTGTTTGCTTGTTTTAAGTTGTATCCGACCTTGTCTGGACGTTTAAATTTTTTGTTAAGAAAGTTTAAACTTGGCTTTAATTTATTCCTTTATTATTTTTTTGGTTTTTTATTTCCTTTTCATTTTCAAAAAAAAAAAAAAACAACAAAAAAAAAATTCCGCTTGTTTTAATTTCCGTTTTATTTTTGCGTGCTCGTATTTTTGTGTGTGTGCAAATTTCCTTAACGGGGTTTTTTTTTATTTTCTTTGAAGAGAAAAATACACAGTTAAATTTAACTTAAATTTTTCCGTTGTCAGTTTATAACGGTATCAGAACCACGGTGCGATTTCAACTAAATCTAGAGGTGAGAGCAAGTGTTTATCATAGTCCATGTTAAGTAGAGTAGAGTAGAGTACAATAGAGCAGAGCACACCAAAGTCTTGTAGTATGAGAGTAAGTGAGTGTGTTAGTTGTTGCCAGTAACGGTATGAATGTTGGTGGTGCTAAGTAAGTAGTTCCTGTAGTAGTAGTTATAATTGTGTTTTACTTTATTGTTATTGTTGTTGATGTTTTTGTATTGCATTTTAAGGGGTGTATTGTATTGCTCAAGTGTATGTATATGAATTGGTTGGTTGGGTTTTTGGCTGGTTACTAGTGCGTCTGCGGTTCATATTAGACAACAAATATAAAGATAACAAAAGCAATAACAAAACAACAACAACACAAATAAACAACTACAAAACCTTATAGAATACAGCCCAACCCTTAAAAATTATGTTTTGATAACAAAAAAAAAAAAGAAAAAAGAAAAACAAAATTCCATATTGTATTTTGTGATTTTATTTTCCAATTGGAAATTTCTTTGCAAAGTATTGTACACTTGTTTCTTTACTTTCCAATTTCCGTTTCCATATTTGTGCAGATTTAGATGTAATATATGTTTTTTTTCAAACTTCCCCTTATAGGAAATGGAAGCTTTTATGTTTTTATCCTGCACATTCTCCATATTGTCTGGATTGGTTATTTTTGTTTTTTGGTGTTTGTGTGAGTTTAAAAATGTTTTTGGTTTTTTTTTTGATTTGCAAAGTTTGTTTTTGTTATTTGCAATTTTTTCCGAGGGAGTGGTCTTTTGTAAATAGAAAAAATGAAAACAAACAAACAAACGAACACAAAAATAACATCTCTATTTTTATTCTTTTTTGTGAAAAGTGCTATGATCATGGCGCTTTAAAGGTATTCAATGTTTTAAGTAAAATGTAAAAGTTTATAATTTTAGGATTTTAAAGTTCAAAAATGATTTTAAAGTTTAATGAGTGAATAGGTGGGGTGTCACAAAGCCATAGGACATAAAGCCATATGGCGTCCAGTCCCATTCCATTGAGACATAAGGGCATATGCCATTAAGTCTCATATAATGGGACTTAACGCCATAAATTTATGGACCGATCTTTACAAAATTCAATAGAAAGATTTCCAGTCATATAAAACGAATTTGTGCAAAATTTAATGAGCGTCGGGGCGGGGCATTCTGTCATCAATTTATGTTATTTTTTGCAACAAAAATATACATTTTTTAGGGTGATTGTTTCACATTTTGTTTTTTAACTCTTTTCTTATTGAACTGATTCTACTGGATTCCAATACCAAGCTGCTAAGAAGAATTACACAGAAAAAAAGCACTCCGGATAAATTAAGTTTTTTCTACTTACTTGAAATACGAGTCGTACTCAAAAATTCAAAAACGAATAACAATAAAACGTAATTAAAACAAGTAAGAAAGTATAGTCGGTCAAGCCCGACCATATGGTACCCTACACCACAGTATTTAAAAACACATCACGCTTATGTGTCCATATTAATATGGATTTATCTTTGTTTATAAACTTCAGTAAAGTTGAAGTGAAAGTTTTTGAGAGGCAGAAAAAACTACATAGCTTATGTGTCCATATAAATATATTTCTATCTATGATTTCAATTTCATTAAAATCGGTTTGATAGCTTCTGAGAGGCAGAAATTTCCCCCTATCCTCCCTCGTGGTCCTATTTTCGATAGGCTTGGTCCTTGAGCCAATAAGAACCTTTGTCCCAAATTTTATCAAATTACCTCCAAAATTGCGACCTGTACTTTGCGCACAAGGTTACATGGACAGTCAGCCAGCCGGACGGACATCGTTAGTTCAGTTTAGAATTCAACACGCATCAGCACAAATGGATAATACCTTCTCCACTATTGTGGTGTGGGTATAACAATTCTAAATGGAATTACTTTCGAAAATCAATTCCGAAATTTCTGAAAATAAGTACAAAATTACAAAGTAAGCGTTTTAATCTCATTTAACTTATCAAAATTTGTTGTAGACTACTACAAAAACACCTCACAAGTAGTTGAAAAACGATTTGCTTGTTGTGTGAAGAAACAACAGAACAAGACGAAAACACATCGTTTTCATGTTCAAAAAGTTAAATTGAGAACTCTTGCTTTTCATTTAGTTTATATTTTCAGCTATATATATACATTAAGTTTTCAAAGTAAAAACCTTATCGGAAATTATGCTGGTGTTTTATAATTAAAATTCTGAAAGGTGTAAAACGGGAAAGTAAATCAATCATAATAAATCTTTCCTTCTAAGTTCACTTTTGGCTTATTTCAAGTACGACTTCGGGATTAAATCAACCATATAATACTCGAATCAAGCGCATTTTGAGATTGATTCAATCTTAGTTTTACTTAAATCAATCTCATATTCGGATTATAACAAGTACGAATTCACGATTGAATATGGATAAATTAAGTATTTTGCGATTGAATATTCGTACTTTAATCAATCTTTCTGCACTTGATTCAAGAAAATCCGTACTCACCGTTCCGCTTCAGATTGATTCTTCTTCCCTGTTGAGTCCTTGTAAAATGAGCGGGTTTTCAATAGACAGACAGACAGACATGACATAATCGACTTACAATAACACAAGGACCCAGAATATACATTATAAATAATTTATGGGGTCTTCGATGAATACTAAAAAACTTTCACACGGAATGTCAAACTTAGTATACCCTTTTTCACCACACAGAAAAAATTCTCCAAAATTTTTCACCAACTAAAGCATTAATCAACAATAAAATCAGTTTTAATTAAAAATTTAATCAAGTGAATTAAACGTTTCATCAAGCTAATTAAACATTTAATTAATACTATTAACTGGTTTAATTGATACTATTAATTTGTTTACTGGTGCAAATTTAATAATTTTTTAATTAATATCACAAATTTTTTAATTGAAATCAATTTTTATTTTTTTCTGTGCACTTGTGGTGGATGGTATAATAAAGATCGAAATAAATGTATTTAAAAAGATAAAACATCATACAAATTTTTTTTGGCGATAGAATAATTTGCTTTTAGAAATGGAATTAGGGCATTTCCTGAATTTCTCGTGACGCATGCCTGAGCACACAGAAAAAAATAAAAAAAGAATTCATTTAAAAAATAAGTGACACTGATTAAAAAATTAATTAAATTTGCACCAGTAAACAAATTAATAGTATCAATTAAACGTTTAATTAAATTGATTAAACTTTTAATTCACTTGATAAAGCGTATAATTCCCTTGATTAAATTTTTAATTAAAACTGATTTTATTTTTGATTAATGCTGTAGTTAGTGAAACATTTTTGGGAATTTTTTCTGTGCAAAAAAATTTTACTACCTCATGTTTATTATAAAAGTCTCTTTCTGTTCTTTTTTTTCCCCTCACAAAAATTTCAAAAACCTTAAATGGTTACTGTTCTGTTTTTTTTTTATCAACCAGGCGGGAAAATTAGGGCTTCAAAGAGGTTTTTTTGAAAACATAAGGTCTTCCAGCCGCATTCCAACAACGATTCTAATTTACACGACGTGTTATTGGAGACTAATAACTTGCATTTTCGCATTTATTTTAAAGGCTTCTAGCAGGCCTTCAAAAATAAGTAAGAATTTTGCTTTATCTCAGCATAATTTTTGTTGTTGATGTTGAGTTTGAGAAGTATTTCCAACACATTCCCATATAACTTCTAAGAGGTTAATTTTTACAGGCCTTATCTTATAAGGGAAATTGGAGTTTGTAGACTATTTTATAAAAAAACATACTAATGAACTTTTTAAGGGAAGGCAGAGTGAAATGAGTAAATGTTTATTAAAAATGCGTTTATAGTCCTTATTAAAGGCTTGGAAATTGAAAGTGCTTGCAATTTTGTCCGCTGAACAATTTTGTCCGGTGTACAATTTTCTGTTGCTTTACATACACAAGTATAAATTTTATAGTATATCGACCCCTTTGCGCGAAATTATCGTATGTGACAAAAACCAAATTTTACAGGACAGCCATTTTTTTACTTTTCTCTGCTATCACTTGCAATATCAAAATGAAAATGTACATTCAATTTTTGGAGCAACGAAGTGGAATTCGCCTACAATATTTTGTCAGGTGACGTCTCTTTGAATGTAGAACAAGATTGCATCAAAAACTCAATTTCAAAAAAATTGGCATATACGATAATTTCGCGCAAAGAGGTCGATATGTTGCCCAACGCTTATCTAGAGAGATGGTATTAAAAACGTCGAAACAGGCCAGTTATACACAGAAAAAAATTAATGTAAAATCTTCGGCAACAAGGTTGATTTTTTCGGTAGAGAACCAGGGAGAGAAAATATTATTATGTATTTATCAGGGGATGACCCTAGGTTATGGGAAAATAGGTTATGGGAAGGAGGAAAGAGGAAAGAGAGAGTAGTGTTTGTGAACAGTCGACTTAAACTTATTCATGTTGTAAGTGAGAGGAAAGACTTCAGCAGGAAGGTTATTCCAAATACGAACTGTCCGGGAAAAAATTAATTCTCTCTGTAATGCGTTGTACGATTCACCTTCCAATCGACCGCAAAAGGGCTCTTGAAGAAAAACGTGTATTACGAGCAAACGTATGGGTTTCGGTAACCAGATCCCTAATTTCGTCAGAACACATCCCATTGTATTAACGATAAAACAGGCAACTACAACCCACATTGCGACGGTGCTTAAGGGAGAATTGGGTACCCTACTGTCACCAATGAGAACCTTCGCCCTCTCCTGCACTCGGTCGAGAAGCTCCAAAATAGACTTTGAAGCACCGGCCCACACATGAGAGTTGTATTCCATACGCGGTCGGATATAGGTGGTATAAACAGTAAGGAGATCAGATGGAGTGAATTATATCCTACACCGTCTTAAAACACAGAGGCACTTGAATGCTTGAATGGTGTCAAAACCTTGAATATATGGTCTGTCCATCGGACATCACATTGCATCCTCATGTATAGAATATCAAGAGATTCTGATTTCTCAATAATTATACCGCGCGTTTATGCGTCAGCACGCAACATTGTGTTTTTCGGGCATTAAAATCGACCCTATTTGCACGACCCCATTCCGAGACTATGTCAAGGTCTCGGCCGAGCGTATCATTCATATTCTGCCGCATAGCAACGACATCGGGTACGCTTGGTCTGCACTCTAATGAGTACGAATGGCAAAGGTTGCTGTCATCTGCAAAAGAGTAGATAGGGTTGGAAGTTTGATATACAGGCATGTTCTGTAAATCACAAGATTTCAAATCACTTGTGATTTTGAAATCACAATTATGATTAATGGGTGTTTTGAAAACCACAAAAGTTTTGACTTAGTTAAAAATAGTGAAAACAAATAAGCAAGTAATTTTAAATCGGCGGCCACTTAGCTAGCTGACTGGTCTAAAATCACAATTATGAAAAAAGCTTTTTGTCCAGAACACCTTTTTTGTGATTTCAAATCACTATCACAAAAAGTGATTTTCAGAACATGGCTGATAGGAGGTCATTAAGAAAAATAAGAAATAGAGAAGGAGAAAGAACGGAGCTTTGCGGCACCCCTGAATGAATCTTGAACTCGTTTGACGAAACCCCATCTATAACAACTAGTATAGTGCGATCTCTGAGAAAACTCGATATAAATCGAGAAAAATTATCACCGACACCAAATGATGCTCTTGAAGTAAAGTTTGTTATAATGGCTGCAAAGTAATTTCACCTATTGAAAATGTTTAAGATTGTTTATAATTTCAGTGAAATTAGCAAACATTCAATGAGTGGCTTAAAAGAACTACTGGCAATCTTGAAATATTTGGAAAGTTAAAGAAGAAGAATGTTTTATCTTGTTTTTAATTTCCCTTAACATAGAATTCCTTTAAATTTCTGCTCAAATGTCTAAATATGTATGTATGTTTGTATGTGTGCGTGTATATTTCAATAGTGGCAACTGCAGTTTTTCAGCGATGTTTTTCTTTTGCTGTTCAAAACCATAAAAAGTCGTTAGTGTCATTTGTATGTAAATGTACTCTAGAGTGACCTTAAAGCTTAGAAAAATGTTTCTATATAGAATTTTCTTTATTGTCGGTGTGTTTGTAAATTGTTACAGCGTGCGTGTGTAATGTTCGCATTATTAAGGTGTGTATGTTTTTCATTTATATCCATACATTTTTTTTTTTCAAGTATTAAGCAGCTGTTGTCTAACAAAAATATAAAAACTAGAAAAAACAACTTTAAAATTTTTGACTTTAAAGCAAAAAAAAATTATTCAGAGAATGTGTGTACGGGACGGGTATTTTATGTCACTCTTACATGAACTGCAAACTATCATTTGATGGCTTTATTTTCTAAATATGTATATTTTTTTTTGTGTGTGCAAATATCATGTGAATTCGCGTTTATATACACAACATATTCCTATTTTAACATAAATTCAACTACATATTTATGTACAGACATGCATACATATATGAGTGTGTAGTTGTGCTATTATACTTTAATGTACATAATATGCATGTGTGTTTGTGTTCATAAATAGAAATATGGTGCTCTATTTTATCTTTTAGTTGTTCTTTTTTATTTTTGTTTTTATAATTCTAACTGTTTGTAAAGAGTGCAGTTGTATAAGTATGACTATTTTTTTCTCTATTTTCATGAGTGTATTATTGTGCTTTTTTACGCGTCATAAGTTTTTATTTTTGTTGTTTTCCTTTGTTTCTTTTATTTTTATTTGCTATTGTTGCTTTTTTGTTTATACATTATTTTTTTTGTTTTTTTTGTTTTATTGTCCACAGTTAAAACTAAAATAAAATACATAAAGTGCTTAAGTTTTGTGACATGAATTCCAAAAAATTACAGTTAAATACTTTATTTTAGTACATTTTGTGTGTACATTAATATTCACACATCTATACACACATACAAACACACACACCCAAACCAACATTCAATTATAATCATACAAAAGTATCTGTGTTATAAGTATTTTTTCTGATTGTGTTGGTGTGTACGAGAAAGATTAATACATATTAAAGCTTAAATGACTAAAAATAAAAAAAAACTCGGAAATAGAAGTGAAAAATTTCCTTTAATTTATCAATTTAATGGCACAACAAAAACTGACCCTTCACACTTTTAATGCGGCAAATAATTTGATTGTGAAACTATTTTTTTTTCAAAAATATGACAATAAAATAAACTAAGTTCTCTTTTTGAACTACTAAAATCTTGAAGATTTTAGGAAAAAATTAAAAGAAAACAAGTAAGAAAGTATAGTCGGTCAAGCCCGACCATATGATACCCTACACCACCACAGTATTTAAAAACACATCATGCTTATATGTCCATATTAATATGGATTTGTCTATGTTTATAAACTTAATTAAAATCGGTTTGAAAGTTTGTGAGAGGCAGAAATTGCACCCTACCTCCCCTTGTGATCCTATATTTGAAAAACTACATAGCTTATGTGTCCATATAAATATATTTCTATTTATGATTTAAATTTCCTTAAAATCGGTTTGATAGTCTGAGAGGCAGAAATTTCTATCTTCCCTCGTAGTCTTACAATTCGGCCCATTTTCTATAGGCTTGGTTCTTGCGCTTACCATTTGGCTTAAATACCGATGTTTGACTATTGACTGCCAGCCGTCGTCAATGGCGGCGAGTGTTTAACGGCAACATATATCTGAGGAGATTGTGTGGTTACTATCGAAACATGTCAGTTCAACGTGTCCGTAAACGTGGTTTCAATCCCATGGTCAGTTAAGAATGAAAAATGATCAATTAATTTTAATTCATTTCATGTTGTTAAATTTCACTCTTCATAAAAATAATTAATTGAAAATTAAATTTAACGAACTTTAGCCCGATTAAAATATGTAATGAAAAAAAATTGGGATGAAAAAATTACTTAAAAGGATTTTTAGCAATACATGTGGGTGATCTGTCTTGTTTTTTAGAATTCATTCACTTCTTGGATATTGGAAATTGGATAGCTTTCTTAGCTTTAGTCGAAGTGCAGCGTTCCTAGTAAGAAGCTACTTAGCTGAGTGTGTAAAAAAGTGTTTGCTGATTAAAAAGATTCAGGTTTCAAGGTTGTAAATTATGGAGTTCTACACGGTTCCTTTTTTTATTTTTTTTTTTTAATCAATAATATATGTTTTTAATGCCGTTACTTTTGGTTATATTCACGCATATTCTAATGATATCCCATTGTTTGTATATATCTAGTCGTATATGTTTTGTTGATGATATTTGTTGCAAACTTAATGAGGACCTAAAAGTTACTTATGAGTTATGCTGAATTCGGTAAAATCAGTTTTATTACCCAGCAGACGGATCAAACTTCATTTTAATCAGCACCTAATAGTAAGACAAGGTGGCACTCCACTTGTGTATGAAGTTAAAGTTACGTATGTGACTTGGCTTTCACATCAAGTCCTCCCCATCATGCAGTGATCATTTAATGGTATAATACGCAGTGTGTATCTGACACTACGTAATTTACGAATAGCCTCAAGTTAAACACCGACTGAGGTTAGCAAATTTCTTGCTCTACAGCTACTTCTACCTCTTATTACTAGTTCTGCGGTGGTATATAGTAAATTGGACTCGTGCTCTCTACATAATTTACAAGTCTCGTTTAACAACGCTACGCGTTATGTATATGTATTGTATTCACAGATTCAGGAATGTTTCGTCCTGGAGAACCATGATTTTTGGTTGCGACATAGAGCTACCACCGCATGGAAAACCTACAATTACTACACAAATTACTAAATGGTTGATCACCGGAATACTGGTTTGACAAAATTTCATTCTGCTGTTCGGCCAGGGATGTGACATAAATACCACCACGATACAACTACTCAAGTTCAAGCAGATCATATTACTTTGTACGGCCCTATGCTCCTTGTAGGAGCTAAAAGAAACAAATATATAAGTAAAGGGTGGTTCAATTTTAAGGCCCAATGTTGAATGTGAACCACACCTAAACGTCAAGTTTTTATCTGCATTATATTTGACATTTCCCAATTGCAGACTAAATCAATTTTAACAATGGAAAGATACATAATCGAGCAACGCGTTAAAGTTATTCATGATAATCCAAGAGTGAACCAATGCACCCACAAAGAGTGTCTGTTTGGTGCGGAATGGGCTGGCGGCATCATCGGGACACATTTATTGGTGTTCGCTTTCGTGAGATGATAACGAACTTTTTATGGCCCGAATTGGAATACATGGATGTGGACGAAATGTGGTTTCAACAGGAACAATGGCTCTTTTCCGCTACAAATTCAATGGCCGTGTTATCGCATGTGGTGGCGATGTCAATTAGCCGCCAAGATCATGTTATTTGACACCGTTGGACT
Organism: Pollenia angustigena; assembly: GCA_930367215.1. Classification (NCBI taxonomy): domain Eukaryota; kingdom Metazoa; phylum Arthropoda; class Insecta; order Diptera; family Polleniidae; genus Pollenia; species Pollenia angustigena. Next base: position 31,034,410 of record OV884057.1, read on the forward strand.
TCTTTCTTTAGGGGTATTTGAAAGAAAAGGTGTACGTCGATAAGCCAGCAACAATTCAAGAGCTAAAGGATGAGATAATTCGGCATATTAAAGGCATAGAACCTCATCGTCATCGAAAATTTGGACCATCGGATGGAGGTGTGCCATTGAAGTCGCGGCGGCCATTTGGCCGATATTTTGTTCCATTACATAATTGAAGCATAACAATAGTATATATATGTCAAGTTTAATATAAGTCAAGTATTAGACCCTCTTCTACAATTGCAGAAAATTTAAAGGTGGAGACTCGATTAGTGTCAGAGTTATAGACCAGAACGTGATCCTAAATACGTTTTGAGTTCAAAAATCCCTTGTTGTTGTTGTATTTTTATTACTTTTTTCAGTATGTCTGGAGAACAGCAAAAGCCAAAGTTTCCAAACTAGGTACACACATTTAGGTAATCAATACACACCATCCCACAAAATTTTGGCGGGATTGGAGAAGTGGGCGTGGTACCTCCCGTACAAAAAATATCAAAAATTGTATTAAACATGAATTTTTGGACTGTCATATGACCCTGGAGAGCTATCTAACAGGCAGAACATTCATAGTAAGGTCGCAAGATAAATACTCCCCTCTCAAGAAAATTACTGCTGGTGTTCCCCAAGGCAGCATATTAGGACCGCTTCTATATATAATATACACAGCGGATATGCCAACAAACCTGAGCACGCATACCTCTACATTTGCAGACGACACAGCATTTATTAGCGTTAACCATGACCCAAAAGTCGCATCGCAAAATCTGCAGTCCCACATCAATGAACTAGAGGCATGGCTAGAAAAATGGAGAATAAAGGTTAACCCGGCTAAATGTGCTCACTTAACTTTCACGCTCAGAAGACAAACGTGCCCAGCAGTAAAAATAAATAACATCACTGTTCCGGTAGAAAACCATGTAAAGTACTTGGGAATTCATATAGATAGACGCTTGACCTGGTCTCGTCATATCGAAGCGAAAATAACGGCTTTGAAACTTAAAGCAGCTCAACTACATTGGCTTCTCGGTGGAAACTCAAACTTGTCTTAAGACAACAAAATTCTGCTATACAAGTTCATCATAAAACCAATATGGACATATGGCATCCAATTATGGGGTACTGCATGCGCATCTAACATCCAAAAGCTTCAAAGAAGACAGTCTAGAATTACGACAAATTGTCTGCGCCCCATGGTATATACGTAATGATATTATCCACAGAGATCTCAACGTCCCCACTATCCAGGAGGAAATTAAAAAATATTCAATAAGCTACATCGATAAACTAATGGTGCACCCTAACTACCTCGCTCGGGGTTTGCTTCAGTTCGAAGGTCACCAGAGGCTAAAAAGAACCGATACTTTGAGCCTAACTAGAAGACAGTCTTAAAATTTGAATACAGCAGTTAGTGGTTACACTGGTAACAACTAATAAACAACAAGTAGAATTAAGATTTGAATACATATTGTAAATTTCGATAAGAAAGATTCAATAATAAAAATAAATTTAAAAAAAAAAAAAAAAAAAAAAATATGACCCAAGGTTACGCCTTATATATCAAAAGATCGGAAATCTTTAAAAGAAAATATTCTCTGAAAAACTCGGAAAAATCGGTTCAGATTCAGGTATTTAAAAAAAAAAAATTATATTTTGGTCATAACTTTTTTTGGTCATAAGGTAAACGTGGCTGCTCTTGAAGAAGCGTATTCTGGACGTTTAATTTTCTTTATAATGCCACAAAAGTTGCAGTTTTCAGGATGTCAAGGAGACTGTAGGGTCTCTTCTAAATTGGTTTCACTTCATGTGCGGCAATTTTGTTTATTAACAAAGCCGTTAAGCCACAAAAGAGAAATAAAAATCACAAAGTCGTCTATATGTTGTGCAAGTCAATTACTGTTGTTCGAAGTAAATTTCATTAATTTGGTAGCGTTACACAAGCGTGAATCTATTCTTAATACTTTGCTAGAGTATACTTATCATATTTGTCAAAAAGTGAGCGCAGTATGACAGTTCGTTTGACAGCTAACCCTGTCGTGAGTTTTTTTTCGGGCCTTAAAACAACACACTGTATTTCTTTTAAATTAATATAAAGTAAAAAGACAAAATAACTATTGCATTTACGTCAAAATATTATTGGGATTCACCATAATTCGATTTTTTATTTGCTTATTATCTCTTGGAATACATTGAATATTTTATACGTTTCAAAATCATATTAATGTGGGCAAATTGTTTGGAATTCGAATTTAACCGCCATTGTTAAAAGTTACTAAGTGCTCAGACGAAACCTACAATTTGAATACAAAGTAAAAAAATTAAACAGTTAATCTTTAAAAGGATACAAATTCATGTAGAGCTCAACTAAATTTAAATAAAAAGGATCGAAAAGAAAAGAATAATGAGGTCGCTGCGCATTGCTATGGTCAACACAACTTAACAAATAATTAAAAAAATTAAATCATAAAAGTCAAAACAAGAAACAATTTAAGATGTTCGAGTATTTGTAAATAATGATTCCTTATGAACTAAAAACTGTTAAACTAACGAATACAAGAGACGCACTAGAAAAACAAAATACATTTTTGTGTCAGAGATTTTACATAAATATTAAATGTTAAAGTTTAAATTAACCCTTTTTTATATGTGAATGTATAGTTACATTGGCAGTATGTATGTATATATGTATGTGTAAGTATGTATGTGTGTAGATATAAAAATTCTTATTTGCAAAAGTTTTTTTTGTATCCATTTTTTGTTTGTTTTCGGTAACCATTGTATAAAATGGAATTTTATAACTGTCAGTCTTGGGGACCATTTGTGCTTTTAGTGGACATGACTTTTACCACCCTCAAACATACACACACATACACACACAGCTAACGACATAACAACAACAAATAAAATACAAAATTTACTCACATAAACCGTTTCATAGGAAACAAGCATGTCCGTGTGTGAGTATATTTTATTTACTCCTACCACCCACCCACTTGTTTAACTCCCCTGTATTTACAACTGTTTGTGTCGTGCCATTGTGTTTTTGTTTTTATTGTGTGGGGGGTATGACAGTCACATGTATTCTCCAGACATGTATAAAAAGTCGTACAACTTTACTACACATTACGTTTGTACGTACATTTATACGTACATACCGTTGGTCTTATGTTAAAAGGACCTAACTCGATCTTCTCGAAATTGAGTTTCTTAGTGATTCCAATGCATTTCAGAATAATTCACCTCATTGCAAAAATTTAATGCAATAGAACCAAAAATAGCAATTTTACAATTTGATACATACAGTTCCTAGTAAAGTTGCAATTATGTGAGGTAAGACCTTTTTAAATGAGACAAACGATACGCACATAGCATGGCTGCTACATTCAATGCTGCATCTGCACATTTCAAACTTAAGGATTCATTTTTGTTCACTTGTAGAATTCATACTTGTACAATGTATTTTAGTATTGTTTAACAAAAATAGAGTTGCCAAAGTTATAAATTTTTTATAGGTAGAATAGGGTCATTATTTATAAATTATGCCATACAGAACGGCATTTAAAAAACTGCAATCAAAGAAGAAAAACTGTTATTTCATCCACTTCTTCATTTTTCATTGGCAAAAAAGAAAAAAAACTGCTTTCACTTCTGATTCATTAAATGTAAACAGTCGCTGTCAAACCAATTCAAAAAGCTAAAAGTTGTACACAAATTTTCGTTTTTTGTTCGACAGTTTTTGGTATCGTCTGCAGTTTTTTAAATAATGATGCAAACAACATTAAAATGAGTATTTTTCTTAATTAAAAAAATCGGAACAATTTACTTTTCTTTCTGGTAACTCTTTTTTAAATAGTGCAGAGAGACATATCAAAAACCCCTCTTGTTTTAAATATCTGGTGAATGTAACGTTATAAAGGGTGATTTTTTAAGAGCTATAGGAAAGGAAATAGGAAAAACACATAAAATTCAGAAAAATGCATGAAATCTTTATTTGAATCGATAGTACGGTCCATATAATTTAATGTTTGAAGATTATTTCATGCAAATGTTGACCGTGACTGCGCCTCAAATGGTCCATCCCCTTAGTCCAATTTTGGCATACTCTTTCCAACATTTCGGCCGGTATCTCATGAATAAATGCTTCAATGTTGTCTTCCAATGCGTCAATTGAAGCGGGCATATGTGTATAGACATGAGCTTTAACATAGCCCCACAAAAAATAGTCTAAAGGCGTTAAATCGCACGATCTAGGCGGCCAATTGACCGGTCCCGAAAGTGAAATAAAAAAGTGGATCTTCGGCCAACTTTCCAAGAGCCCATTCACCAAAAATTCTACGTTGCGGTAGGTCGTTCGGCTTCAATTCTTGCACCAGTTGTATTTTGAAAGGCTTCACACCTAAATCCTTCCGCAAAATTTTCCATGTTGTTGAGTAACAGAGGCCCAATTGCTGCGAACGGCGACGAATCGATAATTGATGGTCATCATTAACACTGGCCGATACAGCTGCGATATTTTCTTCACTTCGCACTCTACGTAAGCGTGCTGGTGGTTTAAAGTCCAACAATGTAAATTTGGTGCGAAATTTAGTCACAATAGCCCGAATAGCCGCTTCAGTCTGTCGATTAAACTGACCATAAAATCGAAAAAGCGCGCGATGAACAGAGCACGCATTTTTATAATAAAATTCAATAATTTGCAAGCGTTGTTCGTTTGTAAGACGATTCATGGTTAAATTATAGACCAAACTGAAGATGTTTGACAGTAAAACAAAACACGAAACGTGCGTCAGCTGTTTAAACCAGTGTTGCCAAAAAGATAATAGCTAAAAAATCACCCGATATAATCATCAGTTCTCTGCGGTTATAGTTTTTTAAAGTTTTTATTCCTAAACACTTTTAATGCCACAGATCAGAGTTTTTTTATTCCAAATGTTATTGCCAATGGCCCTAAGCTCCTTATAGGAACCACGGTAACTAATATATATATATATATATATATATATATATATATATATATATATATTGCCAATTGAAAAAAGATTTTTTTTTTTTTTTTTTTTTTTCATTATTTATTTATTGAATCTTCATATATTAAATATGAACTAACAATAATTAATCAAATCTTAACCTAATGCTTTATTTTATGTCCTGCCAGTGCCAGACAAAAATTTTCTTCATCACGGGTTCTGTTCACATATGTAGGTGTTTATCGCTCATCTTAATGGGTAAGTGCTGCAGTGTCTCTTCTTCTTAGGCGAGAGTGGCCGCTATCATTTAAAATATTTCGTGCTAGTGGATTTGGGTGCAACTCTAGCCTTTTCAAATATTTTACCGCATACTTCGTTATAATAGTCCTTACCAGGGGCACATTGAGATCCTTGTGGATATTTGAGTTTTTAACATACCAAGGGGCAGCTGTAATTATTCGAAGAAGTTTATTTTGGCGCCTTTGAATTTTTTCGATATTTGAGGCCGAGGCAGTGCCCCATAGTTGAATACCGTAGCACCATATTGGCTTTAAAATAGCGTTGTAAAGTAGTAGTTTGCAGTCGAGACTAAGAACAGAATTTCTTCCAATAAGCCAGTTAATTTGAATTGCTTTTAGTTTCATTTGGGTTAATTTTGCATCTATATGGCATTTCCATGTTAAACGCCGATCAAGATGAATACCGAGATATTTGACATGCGATTGTTGAGGCACTAGTTGATTATTGATTTTAATAAGGGGACATGTTTCCCGACGCAAGGTAAATGTTATATGTACGCATTTTTGCTCATTGACCTTTATTCTCCATTGTTTAAACCACAGTTCTAGTTGAAATATATGATTCTGCAGGTATCGAGATGCTTCACGACTGTTCTCGTGTACGCTTAGAAAAGCTGTATCATCAGCAAAAGTTGAGGTTAGGGTGTGATTGTTTGTTGGCATGTCCGAGGTATATATAAGGTAAAAAAGTGGGCCCAGGATGCTTCCCTGAGGGACTCCAGCTTCAATTGGCTGAGGAGAACTTAAAAAATCGCCTTCTTTAATAATAAATTTTCGACCGACCAGGTAGCTTTCTAACAGCTTGTGTGTATTAACCGGTAGGTTTAGCCTCAACTTATGTAACAAGCCTACATGCCAGACTTTGTCAAAAGCTTGAGAAACATCTATGAAAAGAGCGGAGCAATATTTTCTTTCTTCAAAGGCTTTTCTTATGGCGTTTACTATCCGATGGGTTTGTTCAATTGTGCTATGCTCTCTTCTGAAGCCGAATTGATGATTGGGTATACACCCACTGTCATTTAAAATTGGGGTTAATTTTGACGCTAAGAGCTTCTCTTTGATATATTAGATAATAAGCTAATAGGCCTATATGACTCAACTTTTGTGTGATCTTTTCCTGGCTTTGGTATCATCGTTATTAAGGAGACCTTCCATTCTTGAGGGTAGTATTCAAGTCGTAAAATAGCATTAAAAATATAAAGAATAATTTTCTTTGCTATGCGAGGTAGCTCCAAAAGCATTTTGTTACTGATTTTATCAATACCAGGTGCCTTCTTGGTGTTTAGTTCACAAATAGCCCTTTCTAATTCCCTTATCTCAAATCTTAGGGGGATAGCTGCTCTAACATTAACAGGCGGCAACTCGTGCGCTGTATCGTCAGGTATATTTTGGGTAAATACGTTTTTCAAATGATTTACAAACAGGTTTCCTTTTTCATTATCATTTCTTGCCCAACTTCCATTCAAGTTTCTTAATGGTGGTTTCGAGATAACTGGTCTTTTGAGGTTTCTAGCTGCCCGCCATAATGAGTAGCCTGATTGTGGAGTTGCATCCAAGTCCTTAAGATATTTTTCTACGGAAGCCGTTTTCTGAGTCTGCAGTAATTTTCTTAGCCTTTTTGTACACTCTTTTAATTCATATTTAAGTTGAGGGGATCTTTGCAATTGCCATTCTCTTCGCACTCTCCTTTTTTCATTCAAGAGGCGCTCGACATCTGCAAAATATATTTTGTTATAATTGGTTTTTTTGAGGGTTTTGCTGGAATGTTGAACAGCTAGTTTAAGATAACTGTCAAAATTGACAATAGAGAGATCCACATTTTCCGGTGTGCTAAGCGGAATATTTTCTGTGCAATGGGTACTGAGATATTTTTTATATTTTAACCAGTTTATTTGTGTAGCTGTTGTCGCTATGTAACCAGAGGGAGATACGATTCTATTGGTGTTTGTTATAGTAACTATTGTAGGTGTGTGATCAGAGGATAATTCTAACGAAGGTTCAACTTGAATCGTTTCTGTGGGGATGTTTTTAACCACTCCGAAATCGATGACATCTGGAATTTTTTGCGGATCAGCAGGCCAATATGTTGGTTGTCCGCTCGCGACGACATTTAAATTCATTTTAGAGATTGTATTATACAAAACACGACCCTTTGGTGTTATAAGTCGTGAACCCCAGAAGGTATGTTTAGCGTTATAATCGCCAGCAGCCAGGAAACAGGGCCCCAATGACTTATAATATTTATAATATTGGCTTTCTGATATTGCAAATCTAGGTGGTGAGTATAAGGATGAGATTACTATGTTTCGATTCAGCTCTTTAATACAAATGTTCGTTGCTTGGAGATAATCTTCACGATGATCACACATCAGGTAGTGTTTGATTCGGGTTTTTATCAAAATGGCAGAACCTCCACAAGCTCTATCTCGAGGGTCCTTGGTATCATATAGTGTATAACCATTGATTTTAAACGTATTTCTTGAGGTCAAATGAGTTTCAGAAACCATCATGACATCAATTTGTTTATTTTTAAGAAAGTATTCTAATTCATTTTTATGTTGGCGGATGCCGTTTGCGTTCCAAAAACAAAATTTTAAACAGTTCATGGTTTGTTAAGTACAGCTTGCAATAACATCGATTGCATTCTAAGGATCTCCTGCATCATATTACCCATTGTGTTTGTAAAATTATTTACTGTTTGCACTAAAGTTTCCATGGTTTTTTCTAGACGACTTAAATTAGAAACTGGAGTTTCATCATTACTTGGCGAAGCACCTTGCATTGGCACATGGTTTGATTTTAGGACGTTAGCATAAGAGGTTCTGTAATTACTAGGCTGCGGAGCCTGAGTGTCATTAGTGTTTGCTTGATTTGGTACCTGCATTGGAGGGGGAAAAAAGATAACCAAAATTCATTTTGCTATAGCTTCCTCAAAAATCCTACAAAATAATTGAAATTTTGCCCATATGTACTTTTGAACATGAAGATCTTAAGATGCCATTAGGAACTTTTTCTTTTTTGCCACAGAAATAAAAAAGTTGAATGCTTTTATAAACTTATTTAATTGATCTCAGGAAATGTTATTTGTTTAAATAAATTAAATCACATTTTGCAGCGATTTGTATTGAGCGGGAATTCCCGGGATTTCGGGAAATCGAAAAATAAATCCCGCTTTCCCGGGAAATGAAAAAGTCCGGGAAAAGAAAAACATGAACATGATTTCCTTGTTAAAAATTGATTTCCTTGGTTAACGCTTACATATTGATAAATGGCTTAAGAGTTTTTTCAATGGTAATTTTCTGAAAACTTTCCAGTTTTTTATAATTTGTTTTCTTTCCATAAACGATTTTATTCATATGTTCTTAAGAGATAAAAATGTTCAATGTTCATATATTTTAGTAAGAGAGCATAAATTGTATTGTATGCATTGCTGTGTAGGTTGACGGTATTTTGTTTTTGTATCATAAATGACAACAAAATCAAGTTGTCGTTTGCGAATGTATCAAAACAAGAGCATTTTTGCTACAACCCTTGGTTAAACAGCAGGGAGGCCATAACAAAACTGATCCGCCTTTTAATGGTGTTTTTTGTTTTGTTTTTTTTTTTTCAACATTTATTTTGGTTGCTGTATTGTTGTTCTCCCCCACATGAACAACCACTCACTCACATATACATTTGCTTTCATAAAGAAAACTATACGCACATAAATACAGTGTTGCCAGAAAACTTTTTTCTTGTGTCCACGAATCGCCAATTTCTATTTATTGTACAAATTGAGCCATTAGGTTTAAACTTCAATAAAAATTATGAATTTAAAATTTAAAAATGAAATTTGTAAAATAAATGGGTTTTAAAATAAACTAGTGAAATTTTTAATTGTTTTTCAGCATTCTCTGTTGCATACTGTTTCTCTATATGAAATCGATGTAAAAAATCGAAACTTGGTGGATACTTAAAGTGGTTAAAGAAATACTTCTTTCTAGTAACAAACAATTTTTAAGAAGAATGGATATTTTTAATAAGTTTGTAAAAAGCTATTGACTCTGTGGGGGTTTTCAATTGAGAAAATTAAAAAAAAATAATTAAAAAATATTGCTTACAACAATTTTTGGAGTCTTGGGTTAGATTAGGTAAGGTTCCCTGGGTATTCACCAAGAAGACAGCTTACTTGAGTCTTTCAGTAATCCCTTTGTGATACCCAGCGCCAATGCCCACCCTATTAAACAGTAAATTAATAGGTGTCACTACAGAATTCAACAAATTCGTCTTCCTAATAAAGAAGAACCTTAGTTCGATCTTTAGTAGATCATTAAAACAGACAAACACTGGGTTTGCTAAGGGCCAATCTCTTATGTCCCTCAATTCAGGACACAGAAACAGAAAATAAAACACAGTTTCCTCTTTTTCCTTGTCATCACAACGTTTGCAGTAGTCATTGAACTCCACATACATTCTCTTCACATGAGTTCCTACCGGTAGAGTTGTGTCGGTCATGAACGAACTAGTTCAATTGAACGGGTCAGTCAGATGAACGATGAACGGCCGTTCAGTTTCATCGTTCAATTCCGTTCAATCGGTCACTTGCATGGATCACTTAGGTCTTTTTAGTCAGTCGGTCACTTGTTTACCAAACAACTGGTTGAAAAGAAACAACAATACTATTGTGATGTATATGTGATGCCAGTATAATATTCTTATTTCATTTACTCATTGCCACATTCTTTTACACATTTTCATAATACGATCAGGGTTGTCAAGTTTCTTGGCGACTTAATTTTCAATTTGGCGACATGCGATTTATTTTTGGCTGATTTTAAAATATATGGCGATTTTGTTGTAAATTTGATAATACTTACTGCCTATTTCACGATGTCAATCGAACGTTTACGTTCGCACAAATAACATGTAAACCAAAAACAAATTTTTTAATTTTGTGACATCGTGAAATAGGCAGTTAGTCCCAATTTACACTAGGGACATTTCTTGCCGGATATTTTTTGAATTTTCTTTTTATTTTACCTGAATCGTTTACATATGAAACATTAGAAGTCAGGCGGAAATTAATACTAAAAAACTACAAAAAGTAAGAAAGAGAAATGAAAAAAATGTCCAGTACAGATAGTCATGTACTAAACACTCTACCTTTTCGACCCCTCGCCATTAAACTTCGTCTGTACAGCAAGAAATGTCCCTAGTGTAAATTGGGACTAATGGGTTTTAAAACGCGTTTAAGCTAAATGTTATTACATTAGAGATGATTAAGATGACAGATTATTAAGAAAAAAACCCAACAAACAAATTAATATTTCTTTTAAGTATTAAAAATGGATAAAAAATACTTTATAAAGTTATCAGAAGATTATTTTAAACATATAAATGATAAAATTGTAAAAATTTATGAATTATTTAAGAAAAAAAAAAAAAAAAAAAAAAAACGTTAAGCAGAGTTAAAGAACCCAAGTGTGAGCATAGTATAAGCCATGAATTTGTTTTGAGACTCGTATACAAATTTACCGTTTGTTATTTAGAAATACTATTTCAATGTGGTATTCCATGTAATATAAATTAGTTTTGAAAAAATATATAGCTATAAGGATACGTCCGGTACGTACCATTTTAAAGAACTCTTTATGTGCATGTTATTCCAATTGTTAATGTCTGTGTTGAAAGAGTAATTTTTAATAATTAATAGTGCATTTACACTTGTAATTTTCAAACTAGTTTACGATCGTAAACTACTTTCATAAACTATACCGTTTACATCAGCGTTTTTGACAGTAAAGTTGTTTATCTTTGACAAGTTCTTAGCCCCAATAACAAAAAAAAAAAAAAACGTTGATGCACATACATACGAACATATAAACAAACCTTTTATTTCCGTTGTCCATCTAAAAGAAAATATGTAAAAAAACTAACTTTTCTTATAAATTTGGAATTTTTTTAAACATTTTCTTTGTTTATTAAATTTTTCTTACTATTGTTTTGGCTTTTTTTTTACAGATAAAAGTAAATTCTTTTTTACTTGATTTTTTTTATTTTTGAGGAATTGTCAAATATCACTAGCATTGCCAGAACAAAATTTGAAAAACAGAGTTGCATTAACAAAAACTGGTTGTTTGTAACTAGTTTATCTCAAAAGCTAGTTACAAACGTGTTTATAATTTGTATGGATAAACAAGTTTCTCAAACTAGTTTATCATCATAAACAACTTATAACCTGTTTATGGCGTAGGTGTAAATGCACTATAACTCCACTAAAACTCGCTTTCAAAATTGAGTGCAGTATAAACTTCTTGGCACATTATTACGAGCTATACATTATATGATATGTTGAATAAACTGAATCGTACACATTGTTTTCCAAAAAAACAGTGAGAATGCCTTACCGGTGAAGTGTATAGCATTTTAGATATATATCCAATATTTATTTAATACTAATCACAAGAAATCGTTTTGCTGCTTTAGTTAGACTATTGTAAACTATTGTACCTTTTTTGTGTTCACCAAACATTTTAATTAATAAAATATGTATCAACGCGACTTTTTCCCATTTTTGGCAAATTTTAGCAAATAGGAAAACATTTATTTTTTAGGATTTATAAAAAATATTTTTAAAAAAAGGTTTTGGCGATTTTGAACAATCAATTTGTCAAAAAAGATCAAAATAAATCCGACAACCCTGGCTGCTATTCACAATTTTACATGAGCGTTGCCAGTTGTTCTTAATATAAAACCCGCCAAATGCAAATTTTTTATTTGAGCAGAAAATTGTAAACATATTTATTATTTATTTTTTAAATTAGACCTTAAAATAAATAACCAAATTCAATATTCGACAACTTTATTAATTAAAGCTTAGTCAAGTTTTAGAGCACGAAATTATTCGGGAAAGCCCATTTTAATGTAGATATAACTTAAGCATTCGTGTATGAATGATGCCCGTAATTTTTAAAAAAGAAAGCTGTTCGTGTTCGTACCTAACAGTTATCTTTACCTATTTCAACAATTATTTAGCATAGATGTTTTATCCTTCAGTTTTCATTAAAAAATGACAGCTTTTACACTATTAATTACTATGCACTGCTAGATTTCTTTTTGTAGAAATTACAGGCAAAAGACTGGTAAAATAAAAAAAATATTAGTTTATAAGAAACTACTTATGAATTTTAATAGCTTTTATTTAACTTGCAATGTATGTTTGTGGGTAAAATCTTGCAACTCAAATTTAAAGCAGATTACTCGAACCGATTTAGCTGACATTTTATAACATATGTTCAGTTTGGATGACAATGCATGGTTAACTGTGTAAAGTTATTATACATCCAACATGTAAAACACCCAAGATGGCGGACTTATTATTTTAAATGCATTCCAACAATATGAGTATCAAATGGGAGGGCTTGCTGAGTGACTCTTAATCTTCAATATGGGTATCAACTGAAATGACTTACGGAGAATACGAATGCGAGTTAAAAGTAATCAAATATTTTAAAAAAACATATTTTATTTAAATGCTCTGAAAAGAAAATATAAATAATGTTACTTAAAAACTTTTAATATCAACTTAAAACGTCGTTACATAAATTGTCGCGAGATTCACTTGTGTAGAAGATCAAGTAAATTAAATAACTTGCGACCAATTTAACTTCCAGTTAACAATATGTTTTTGTCAGTTATAGCGGATAGTTAATTATAACTGAACTTGCTGAAAATGACGGTTGATGTGATTGATGTTAACTACTAAAATTCTCAAATGAAGTAAATACGAGTACTTAAATCTCGCGACAAGCTTTTATATTTAAAAAAAAATTGTGTATTTTATATCATATAAATTGATTAATGACATAATAAGTTCGAAAAACAGGCAGTTAAAGTTTTTAAGTAATTATTTCTCTTTAAATAAAGTTACCTAAGCACTTAGAATATGAGATCACCAAACAAGTATGAAAACCGCCACGTTTAGCGAGAAATCACTACATATGGCAGCCCAGATTGTACTATGAAATTTTCTAAACAATGTGGCAAATTGCCACTGGCAATGTGTTAAAAGAAACAAATATAGTATACTGGTACAACATAAACATTTTAATAGTATTGTTTCTTTTCAATCAGTTGTTGGGTAAACGAAAAAACAACTCAGAATTTTTCGTTTATTGTTTTCTATTTTTGGGTACACTCAAAAAGTTGTACAGTAACTGAATGTTATTTACTAAAATCATTTTCCGTAGAGTTAAAACTTAATAAAATTTGTTATTTTATAATTAAACTAATTCTTTAACTATTTCTATATGTTTCTCCAAAAAATATATGTTCAGTTATTTTTTATGCATAAAATAAAACTGAAATACTTAACTGCAAAGATATTTTAAATTATTTTATTATTTACATACTTATAGGAACATGTGCACATAAATTAAAAAACACAAATTTTTCGCTGATTTGGTAGGTAATAATGACAGGTATAAATACTGTTTTAGCTGTTTTAGTATGTAATTTAAATTGAGTTAAAATTAATTGAAAAAACCTTTGAATGTATTTTTTGTAGTTTGTACATTGAAATAACAGAAAAATTTATTAATTTTTAAAGAATTTCTCCGTTTTAAAATTAACATTAAAAAATAGCCGCAAAATTCCTTTGTTTTAGATGAAATTTCAGTTTTTCAAACTTAATATTATTTTGAATTTACCTACATAATATTTTGAGTGTAACATCAAACAAATATGCTATACTTGTTTCTTTTAACACATTGCCGTATTCAATCAATTGTGAATGAATGAACGAAATCCACAAAAGACCGACTGACACAAAAGATAAGCTGACCCAAAAGACAAGTGACCCGAAATGAACGACTGAACGAAGTGAACGAACTCGTTCACTGTTTTGAATTGAACGTTAATGACCGGTCACCTAAATGAACGATTAAGCCCAAGACTACCTACCGGCCAGTACCAAGTTATCACTGTTCATTGAACCTTAGAAGAGAGTATGTCCTCCGTTTATCATCACGAGTTTATTTCAACTGTGCAAGTCTATTAGACTCGCGCTTAATGAAAGGCATATAGAAAGACATTGTAAAGCCAATGAAATGATTAATAAATCTGTTACCCAGACGACCACCTCGTTTGGCAAGCTCATCTGCTCTGCTATTTGGTTACCCCGGCAGTTCGCATATCCTGCACTCAAAAGATAAATCAATCCATCCGTACTTATATCAATCAGAAGCGGTTTAATAGTACGTTGAGTACGGGTGTTCTTGAATCGCGAAATACTTAACTTAAATCACATATTAAATCACGAAATTATACTTAAAATTATCCGAAAATGAGTTTGATTTAAGTAAAACTAAGATTGAATCAATCTCAAAAAGCGCTTGATTCAAGAATTTAAAAGTTGATTAAATCCCAAATTCGTGTTTGAAATAAACCAAAAGTGAAATTAGAAGGAGAATTTTATTATGATTGATTTACTTACCCGTTTTTCACCTTACAGAATTTTAGTTATAAAACACCAGCATCATTCCCGATATAGTTTTTACTTTAAAAACTAAATGTACGTGTAAACTTAAAATATAAACTAAATGAGAAGCAAGAGTTCTCAATTTTACTTTTTAAACATGAAAACAATATATTTTCGTCTTATTCTGTTGTTTCTACACACAACAAACTAATCGTTTTTTAACTACTTGTGTGCTGTTGTTGTAGTGTCTGTAACAAACTTTGATAAGTTAGATGAGATTAAAACGCTTACATTGTAATTTTACTATCAGAGTGGCACTACAACGAAAGGTTTTATCTTTTTTTACTGGGCTTAAGAATTTTGTACTTATTTTAAGAAATTCCGGGATTGATTTTCGAAAGTTATCCCATTTATACCCGTTTTCCCAACTTACCGATAGCTAAAAGTAGACTTTAATCGTACTTATAAAAAGCGTATGATTATTAAAACTTTACCTTAACCTTAAGTGAGCCATAAAATAAATTAAGGTTCATCCTACCTGGTAGGTAAAAGTAAAGTTGTAATAATGGAACACTTTTTGTGCGGCCGATAAAATCCTACCTTTAGCTTTCGGTAAGTTGTGACAATGGGCCTTAAGATTGGTTTTAAGTACGTTTTAGTGTTATTCGTACTAGAATTTTTGTGTGTGGTATCATTATTTTCGAATGCTTCGTAAATGAAAACCAAGAACACTTTTAAAATCCAAAAATGTCTGAGTTCATACGGCTCATGTCTTATTGACAAGAATCTTCCTTTTTCTTCTTTGAACACGAATTGGCGTTCAAATGATTCATGTCATGTTGACGACATGTTTTTTATTTTGTTTTATTTAATATTGAAAACAAAAACAAAATTAAACAACGAATAAGAAAGCAAAGCGTAAAGACAGTACATACATCTGTGTACTCGTTTCTTTCCCCCTCGTCCCTCTCGCCTATAAAGTAGCAATCATGTCAATAAGACATGAGCCGTATGAACACAGACAATGGTAACAATAAATTTAAAAAGAAATAAAAAAATAAAAAAAAAAGCTACAATTACTCTAAATCGAAAATTTACCGACTAAAATAACGAAGAATCCTTTAAAAATCTTAAACACTTTTTCCATTTTTCTTTTTATTTATAAATTCCTGGGATTTCCCAGGAAAAAAGATATAACATAATTTTATTGTTAAATTAATGTTGCACAAATAAAATATTTTATACCAACATTTTGCAAAAATCATAAAAGTCTCCAAAATTGGAGAGAACTTCCCATGCCTGGCAACAATCTATAAATATTGTACTCCCCAATAGTCGGTCGTATAAACGAACAAATGTACATGTTGTACCCGTCATATTTAGTCGCTCATAAACATACAACCTTCAAACGGTTGTGAATAGAAAAATGCAAACAACAATTCAGTTCAGTTTTGTTCAGTTTATCATCATTCATTCATCCCACATACTAAAGAACACGAGTAGAGGAAGGAGAGGAAGAGGGCGGTAAAATGAAGAGACCTTAATGTTGCTGCTGCTGTTGTTGCTACATATAATTCCTTTTTTTTTTGCGTAAATTTTTTTGTTTGAATGCTTAAGTCTATGTATTTGTGTACTGTACACTTTATACTTTTGACTGTTTTATGAAGACTAATGGCTTCCACTTGTACATCTTCTTTTGGGTTTCATTTTTTCCCTATTTTTTTTTTAATTTTTTTTGTTGTTGTTGATGTTGTTGTTGTAGTCCTGAGTGTGCTAACAAACAAAATCCTCTTCAACAATAATGGCAGAAAGTTTCTTAAGGATTTTATTTTCCATTTTCCATTTTTTTTTTGGCTCTACCATTTTTTTGTGATTTGATTTTTTTTTTTGGCAAACAACAAAACATTATTTCATATACCGTTTGATTTGTTAAAACTTCTTTCAAGTTGTTTTTGTTCTTTTTATTTTATTTCTTATTGCTCTCATCTTTTGTAATTTTTGCACAGGAAAAAATTCGATTGTAAGTGTGTTTGCCTGTGTTTGTGTAAAAATTTTTGAATAGCACTAAAGCTGGATAGAAACAGAAATTTTGTTGGCTCAGGTGAAGTTGAGAAAAACTTTTGTTTATGTAGTTTTTAACAAATAAATATTTTTTTGTTTGCTTGATTTTTTTTATTTTTAAAATCTTTTTGACTTTATTTGAATTATTTTTGTGCATTTTTGATAACGACCAAAGTCTTTTAAAGTGGAAAGAAACAGAGAAATATTTCTTTTATAGATAGACGACAACTTGGCGTATGAGTAATTTTAATATTTAACTGAAACGTACTGCAGTTAGTTAAAAGTTAGTTAAGTGAATTTATGTACAAAAGTGTAATATTTTTTTTGATTTTTTTTTAAATATTTTAATATAGACAAATAAATAAGTTATTTGTGTTTAAAAACCAGGGTCCCTAACAATTGTGACATCTATATATATAAAATAGGATGTGTGTATGTATGTATGTATGTAACGTATGGACTCCAAAACGGCTGGGCCGATTTTGATGAAATTTTCAGGGAATCTTCAGAATATTCAGGCGGGTGACACTGTGACGTCTGATTTTTGATTTTCGGTCTGCGGACGGAGGGGCGTGGCAAAATCCAATTTTCATATTGCACCACCAATGACGTCTTTATAATTTGGACGATTTTTTCTTTAAAACGATCGCCATGGTCCAACTAAGATTTATACGAAAAGAAAATTTTGCCCCGCCAACTTTAACGCCCACTTTTTTCGAATTACCTAATATCAGAAAACGGCTCCATCGATTTGACAAATTTTTCTTTCAAATGTTCGTATTAATCCATTTTAAGTTTTCATCGAAAGAAAAATTTACCACGCCTACTTTTACGCCCACTTTTTCTATTAAGCACATAACTTGAGAACGGCTTGACCGATTTGGACGAATTTTTCTTTAAAATGATTGCCATGGTCCAACTTAGGTTCTTACTTAAAGAAAATTTTGCCGCGCCCACTGTTTTCGATTTACCTAAAATCAGAAAACGGCTCCATCGATTTGAGTAATTTTTCTTTCAAATGTTCGTATGTTTTAAACGGATTTTAAAAATCGAACGCAAACATTTTTCCTAATTTGGACAGAACAACGTCTGTCAGGTCAGCTAGTTTAAAATAAAAATCTAAATATAATTGAATAGCTAATTGCAGAAAGGGAACTTCTTCAAAACATTCATTTTGAGATAATCAAGTAAAACAGTGTAGTTAACTATGGATAATAAATAATGCAAGTTTTATGCCCTGAGCTCGACAGACCGTAGAGGGTCAACAGACTTTTATTTAAAGTGGTTTAAGATGACACTCTTTACACTTGTTTCTTAGCAATACCTACTCAAATATGGTGCATGAAGTAAACCCCTTTCTGCACTTAATAGAATTAAAGTTCAAAGAACAGGTTAAATAAATACAAAATTCGTTTTTTACATTAGCGGAATGGTATTTTTGTTATAACTTAACATTTTAATAATTATAAAATCAAAAACTATTCATAAGAATCATACCAGCCTGCTGCTTCTATGACACAGAAAAAAATATTTTTCCAATTCAAACAAAAAATTTGTAGAATCAAACAATTTTTTGTCTGAAATCGGTCCTTTAAACAAATTCGCATATTCAAACAATTTATTTGCATTTTGTTTATTGAAAAAAAACGCCGATTTTTTCAAACCAATAATTTAACAGAATCAAATAAAAAGTGTACTGAAATTCATATAAATTTCAAACAAATAATTTTGCTGAATCAAACAAAAAAGTTTTTGCACAAGCAATGACGCGCACACAAGCAAGCACTGTTGGAGAATATGAAGCAGAGCGGCCGCTGGCAAAGAGACACTCACTATTGCTGCAACCTTTCCTTTGCTAATGAAGAAGAAATGCCCCGGTAGGCTAGCTGGTAGTGAGCTAGTCTATCAGCGCCGAGGTTGCGGGTTCGATTCCTGCCAGAGACTCTGGTTTCTTTCCTGCAGACAAGCGCAGAGCTTCGCGGGGTTTAGCTTAGGGAATTAAAAAAAAAAAAAAAAAAAAAAACGGCGGCAGACCGACTCGATATGTTTTTCGTCATCATTCTATTTTTGTATTTGATGTATCTAACTAAACAGTTTGAAAAAATTGAATACGGCATTTTGTTTTTTTTACTAACTTTGAAACCAACCAAAAATATATTTTGTTTCTTATAATGTTGTTGTTGTTTCTGTTGTTTAAAAAGAGTGAAATTTTTTTTACCTGTTGTGGTCTTTTTACTACAAACCTCGTCACGCTATTTTATCAATTTTCTTATTGCTGTACTTTTTAAAGCGTCCAAAAATAGACTGCATGTGTTTTTTGTTGTAGTTCGTATATTTCAATTTCAATGAAATTTATAATTTCAATTTATAATGAAAAATAAAAACAGTTTTAATTAAAAATTTAATCAAGTTTATTTGATATTATTAATTTGCTTACTGGTGCAAATTAATATTGTCAATTAAACGATTAATACACTTGATTAAACCTTTAATCCACTTAATTAAACGTTTAATACATTTGATTAAATTTTTAATTAAAACTGATTTTATTTTTGATTAACGCGTTTACTGGTGCAGAATTTTTTTCTGTGAACAAGATTAAAACAATTATCAATAAATTTTAATTAATTTCATGTTGTAAAATTCTTTTCTTCATAAAAAAATTTAATGAAAATTAATTTGATGAACTTAAGCCTGATTAAAAAATATTAAAATTTGAATTAAAAACCATAAACAGTTCAAAAAAAAAAAAAAAAAAAAATAATCACAATACTAATTACACTGGTCTACAAATTTGGAAAAAATTGACTGCAGAAACGAAGCATATTTCCTAACTAATCTGGGTGCGCTGAATTCGAATCTGGCATAAAAATTGGGCTATCACGTCTTGTTTATTTTTTATCGCATGTTGGCAAATCTGTAATCAGTCAATACTACACTACGATTTCACAATAATTAATTTGACAGAAGCCAACATTCATTCTAAATCTTCAAAATAGTAGCGTTTAAGCATGTCAGGGAGATCTTGTGTTACTGATTCAAGCTATTTTTGCTTTGTGTGTGGAGAATACATATTTTGTTGGAAAAAAGGATATGCATTAGGGTATTCATTCGGTTAACCGTAAATCGGTTAACCGATTAATTACTACCCGATTAACTGATCGGTTAATTTCAAATTTGATTTTTTCGATTAACGATTAAACCGGTTAATTTCAGTCGATTAACCGATTAACCGATGGAAGAAAATTTTCAATATTTTGTAGTATTTTTTTGTGTTTTTAATTATTTGTTTCGTCTCATATACAAAATATATGTATGTGTTAAGAAAATATTTTTTTCAAACAAACAAAGAAGGTGTTCAGTGATCTTCATTTTAACCCATTTTCCACCGACCGGTGACATAAATTACAATGTTTATTATCTTCATCATCGATCAACAGGAATGTTGCGAAAACTGGGTTAATGTAGGTGTTTAGTTATTTGTTTCTTCTCATATCTTCTCATATCAGTCTTTTAACAGAATAAACCGAAACAATTAGAAGTGTTAAAATTTTTAGAGAATTTCTAGAAAATGAGACAAGTTTTGTCAAAACTAAGGAAAAGAATCGCTTTGATCCTAAACATTTAAACCAAATTACTTTTCTAAAAGATTATTTTATAAGATCTCCTTTAACAATTGAAATAACTAATTAAGTTATCTCAGTTTCTTTTTTTATAAAAACATATTTGGGGGATTTACCAAGGTAGTCATAAAGTCTAATGTCATAAAATAATTACAAGAAGTCGGCTTAATATGCAAACCGGCTAAATCCCTTTTTTTATGTAAATTGAGGTTTTGATAACGTGTGGTAGAGAAAGATACGCCTCGTCGACCAGCATGTAGTTAGTTTATCTTCTATTTTAGTCTTGAAGTGTGCAAAACTAACTATTTTTAATTTTCTATCAAGCAAAGAGGAAAAATAAAAAGCTTTTTGTTCTTCCTGTAAAAGATGCTGAAAGTGAGTTAGCAGGTTTTCATATTAAGCCGACGATATGACTGTTGTGGGTTACCGCTTATAATTTAGATTTCAACTGTACAGTTATGACGAATTAATGAACACAGCATTAACATTTTTATTTTGTTTGAAACACAACAACATTTATTTTAAGCAATTGCAAAATATTATTTGGGATATAATGAGGATATGACTTGATAGCACACCTTGTGTATTAATTGAAAAATGCATATAACATATTTATGTTTTTTGTTTGTTTGCTCGTTTTAGTTCAAGAACTGCTTTGTTTGGTATATTGTTGTTTTTTTTCCTAATAAATTCCAAATAATAAGCAATTAATGCATTTTTATATATTGAAATTACTTTATTTATAAAAAAAACGTTATTAATTGGTTAACAGAATAACAGCAAAATTAACCGATTATTAACCGATTAAACCAAAACCTCGGTTAATTAATCGAGCGATTAACCGATTAAAGCAAAAGGTCGATTAAATGAATACCCTAATATGCATTATCAGAATCATTAAAATATGCATAAATATTTACATTATAGTAAGCTAAAGTAAGCCTCGTAACGGAAATATACAAACAAAAATTCTGATAGTGCATAGAAAATATTCTTGGAAAGTATTGAAGGAATAAGACTTTTTAAGCATGAAAGCCTTATAAATTGTAATTTGACTTTTGGCCGATTTCACCATCAATTTATGCTTAAAACTCATTTTTCATATCAAATAAAAATCAAATTATATAAAAAACTATATTTAAATATGAATTGATATTATAATAGAATTAGCTATTGACCATTAGAATAAACATTCGATTAATATGAAATTTTATTTATAACAAATAATATCCACATCATTTTAATCGTACGTAATTATGAAATAAAATTATTTTCCTATTAAATGAAATTTTCCTATTAAGTTTTTAAACATTTCTAAACCATCTTCTTGAATTGTTATCTTTAAGTAATCATGCCGAAACCACTTCAAAAACACTGATTCATAATTTTGAATTATTATTGATAGTTGTTATTTTACGTCATCATTATTGAATGACGTTAATAAAAATAATTTATAAAACGAAAATAACCTTATAAAAATTCCATAATGATTTTAATAATTTTCTGGAGTTTTTATTAGGTCAGTATATAAAACTTAGCTCAATCTATGTGCAGGAATTTGTGGTCGTTATACAAATAGGAACTATTAGTTATTTTGCGATGGGTTGAAATATTGTAGCGATGCCTTTTAATCGTGAAGCTTCATAAAACCTTAGTAGCTGGATGAGAACAAAACTAAAAACTACAAGGACCTGCCTTAATATAAGTTCTTAACGGGTCGGTCAAATACACAGAAAAAAATACCAATGTTAAAATAACATGGCGAAATGTTGATTGAGAATCATGGTAAATTTCTGCAAAAGTATGCCCTTTATTTAAATTTATCATTATTTTATATTAATTATCAAAAAGTAATTTCAATTTTTGGGAATACAAAATTTTAATTTCAAAAGATTTTGCTATTCGTGCTTAATTCCCAGTTTTTATTCTTGACAAAAACACTTGAAATTTATTGTTGATGGGATAAGCTATTCCTATGCATTTCACTGGTTGCTTAGGCCAGATCATCAGGAAACTTCATCCATAAAGATTTTAGACAAACTAAAGATATTAAACCAAATAAAACTGTTAAACGTATAAGAATTATAGCAACAGTTCTACTTGTAATAATATCAAAGCTTGAACAAAACACATCAACAATAAACAACAGTAGGTTTATCTCATCTTACATTCCCCACTACAATTAGTTGAAATTCTCTCAACATTAATTGTAGTTGTAAGTAGGTTAAGAAAAACAAAATAAAAACAAGTTAGAGTGCTATATTCACTGTGCCGAATCTTAGATACCCTCCACCGACAGATCGAATGTTTAAGGAGTAATATCTGTATGATGTATATTTATTAATATTATCTTAAACTGTGACAATTTGTTATTAATTATGGTTTTAGGCGTACTAAACTGTTTTCCTGTAGAAGGGTTTCTATGGGGCCTAGGGTAAATTATGTACCGATCTTCACGAAATTTCACAGTCTTTTTCCCAGTTCTATAAAACTTTGATGTACCAAATTTTGTTATGATAGCATTATTTTTTACGGATTTAGGCGTACTAAACTGTTTTCCGGGAGTAGGGTTTATATGGGGCCCAGGGTAAATTATGGACCGATCTTCACGAAATTACACAGTTTTATTTCTTGTCCTATAAAACTTTGATGTACCAAATTTTGTTATGATAGCATTATTTTTTACGGATTTAGGCGTACTAAACTGTTTTCCGGGAGTAAGGTTTATATGGGGCCCAGGGTAAGTTATGGACCGATCTTCACGAAATAACACAATTTTATTTCTTGCCCAATAAAACTTTGATGTACCAAATTTTGTTATGATAGCATTATTTTTTTCGTTTTTAGGCGTACTAAGTTGTTTTCCGGGAGTAAAGTTTATATGGGGCCTATGGTAAATTATGAACCGATCTTCACGAAATTTCAAAGATTTATTTTTAGTTCTATAAAACTTTGATGTACCAAATTTTGTTATGATAGCATTATTTTTTACGTTTTTAGGCGTACTAAGTTGTTTTCCGGGAGTAAAGTTTATATGGGGCCTATGGTAAATTATGAACCGATCTTCACGAAATTTCAAAGATTTATTTTTAGTTCTATAAAACTTTGATGTACCAAATTTTGTTATGATAGCATTATTTTTTACGTTTTTAGGCGTACTAAGTTGTTTTCCGGAAGTAGGTTTTATATGCGGCCTATGGTAAATTATGGACCGATCTTCACGAAACTTAACAGTTTAATTTCTAGTCCTATGTAACTGTGACTTGCCAAAATTTGTAATGATAGCATTGTTAGTTAGGGTTTTAGGCTTGATATACTGTTTTCCAGGAGTAGGGCTTATATGGGGCCTAGGGTAAATTATTGACGGATCTTCACGAAATTTCACAGCGTGATTTCCAGTTAAATAAAACGAATTGTTGCGAAATCTTATATCATTTTGTGCATTTTTCACCATTTATGTTAGTTTTTGTAACAAAATTATCAATTTTTTTTAGGTGGTGGTTCCACATTTTGATTCATAGCTCAGATCCTATTGAACCGATTTTGCTGAATTTCAATCCCAAACTGCTTAGGATAACTACAAGCAATTTGACACCAAGTTTGTTTATTTCTTTTGAGTTTTTCAAAAGTGAGCGTGTTTTCAACAGACGGACAGACAGACGGACATGGCTAAATCGACTTAAAATTACTCAAGGACCCAGAATATATATACTTTATAGGGTCTGAGATGAATAGTAAAAAAGTTTCACACGGAATGACAAACTGAATATACCCTCTTCACAACTAATTGTGGTGGAGGGTATAACAACAACAACTTACAAAAGATGTTGTCAATTAAGTGTTTTTTAGGCCGTGCACTTGCCTGTTTATTATCAAAAAGTAATTTCAATTTTTGGGAATACAAAATTTTAATTTCAAAAGATTTTGCTATTCGTGCTTAATTCCCAGTTTTTATTCTTGACAAAAACACTTGAAATTTATTGTTGATGGGATAAGCTATTCCTATGCATTTCACTGGTTGCTTAGGCCAGATCATCAGGAAACTTCATCCATAAAGATTTTAGACAAACTAAAGATATTAAACCAAATAAAACTGTTAAACGTATAAGAATTATAGCAACAGTTCTACTTGTAATAATATCAAAGCTTGAACAAAACACATCAACAATAAACAACAGTAGGTTTATCTCATCTTACATTCCCCACTACAATTAGTTGAAATTCTCCCATCAACAATAAATTTCAAGTGTTTTTGTCAAGAATAAAAACTGGGAATTAAGCACGAATAGCAAAATCTTTTGAAATTAAAATTTTATATTAATTTTAAATGAAAAATATTAAAATAACCTTAAATCACGTTTATTTAAAATTATTCACTGTTAAAATAACATTGTTCAAAATTGAATCCATAAAAACTTGTTTTATATTAAAATCAAAAGTTTATCTTGTTAAATTAACATGAACACATACTTAAGTATGAACATTTTTTTATGTTTAAAATATGTTATAAAAAGAAGACAATTCCCGTATTCTTTTCATTAAAATTATTTAGGTAAATAGTACATTCAGTTTTCAAAGTAGAATGATGGCGAAAACCATATCGGGCCATTCTGCTGATGCTTCTGTTAACAAAGGAGATACAAAATAAGTGAAACATATATATGTTACAGGGGTAAGTGTTTTGATTTATTCTTAAATAAATGCATATGTTGTCTTCACACTGTTATATCACACTCCAACCAATTTGATTCTACATGAAATCCACGTTGTTTCAACTTGAAATAACTTTCATTCAACGGGATTCGGATTGTTATTTCAATATAAATGACATTTTGCTCTAAGTTTACTGCAATGTTAAATTAACACGAATTATAGTTATTTTAAAATAAAAAAATGTTGTTCGCAAGCTATTGTAAAATCATGTTAAATTAACATTAAACAACAATGAAGCAAAATCACTACTGAAAAATGTAAAATCAACCTTGTTTTGAACCAATTTACATCGATTTTTTTCTGTGTGTAGGGATGCCAAATGGGAATTTCAAAAATCCCGGGATTTTTCAATATGGATAAATCCAGAATCCCAGTATTGAACACCTGGTAAACAACATTTGAAGAATTATCGGCGAAATACGGCCTCAAATGCTGCGAAAAGTTGTTGAAAATTGGTGTCCCAGATTGTGCCTTCTACGCGCCAGCCATGACGGCCACATGGCAGAAATCATTTGTAAACATTAATTTCATAAAATTTTCTTACTAATAAAGCCCGTTTCATTGATATAAAAAATATATTTCCTTATTTTATTATGATTTAAACTTGTGTCACTCTATAAAAAATACCCTTTAGTTTAACTACATTTATAAGATTAACAAGGTTTACAAGGGAACTTAACTACCAAGAGTGTAAACCGCTATTATTTGCAAAATAATAAAATACGTTTACTAAGTTATTGTGGAGCATGTCTTTAGACATTTACGACGTAACATCTTACGTTCTTACGACGTACGACCCAATTGTGTTCCAAGCACTTATTTGTTATTTAAAGTCAAAATATTTTTATATCAGTCATTTTCAGTAAAAACAATTATGTATTCACGTGCACTTAAATACTTATGGCACTTGTATTTATTAAAGCATTTTTTTATTACTTATTACTGAAGGGAAATAAATGTCAAAATAACTTTATGACTCATGGCAGACAGTCAGGACGTATAGATGTTTTAAGCATTGAGGCGTTATTATATCAATTGTTTAGACAAACATCAATGACATTTTATTTAAAGTGTGAAGGAGGTTATAAAACACACTCGACAACATACACATACACACACACACAGACATACCAAGAAATATAGATATGGGTAAAACTATATACATACAAACTTTTCAAACTGTATGTGGAATAAGTGTAAAAGTTTATTATTTGAAGTACTTTAATTCTAACCCACACACTTTTAATTGATGTTACATGTTACTTAATGTCCTTGTGATCAAACCGTTGACCAATAACTTAATATAGAAAAAATAATTATTATGTGTGAAAAGGGGGGAAAACTTTGTATCGGGCAAAGGGTTAGTGTAAGTTTGTTTTAAATAAATAGTCAGACAGTAAATAATGATTGACTAAGCAAAAAATATAGAACTAATCGAACTTGTTGCTTAAGTTTTAAAAGTTTTTTTTTAAATATTAATTATACTTTTTTTAACTTTCCCCGTTCCTGTTTTTTTTCCTTAAAAAAAATGCGTGTCCTATTTTATATGCTTTTAATTTCTAAGCATTTAATAAAAAAGAAAAACTCAAATAAAGTAAAACACTCAAATTATGCAATTTATTGGTCAAATTATGGCTAAAAACTTTTACTCTATTATTAAGCAAATGTCCAATTTACTACCGCCATAAGACCGAAGTTGAAAAAATACGAACTCCCACTTCTGGTCGGCATGAACAGACAATGTTTTCTATATTTATTTATTTGCTGGTACAACTAATTCATTGTACTAATAGACAAATTGTCTACTTAAAGAGGCACATTATAAAAGAAGGCCTTAAAACATTTGGCTTTTGTTTTGTTGCGAGCTCTTCTTCCATATTTGTGCTTTTTTCTTTTTTTTTTTTTTTTGTTATTTCTATTTCTTACCATAATGGCTTTAATGGCTAGAAGTTTTTGTTTTATATTTTTTTTTTTTATAAAACAGCCTCTAATTAGATAATACCCGCCAGATAAAGTCTACAGTGCAAAAGACCTTTAAATACAGGCAGAAGTTTAAAGGATTTACATTGTAATTTAAATATGTTTTCTAAAAACCTTTCGAAGATTGAAGGGAATCCTTTTTAGTATCCACAGACAGAGAGGTTACATAAATGCAACCGAAAAACAAATACTTATCTAAAAGGAGAATTTATCCGAAAACCGGTAGTATACCTGGTGCCTGATTCTGGCAGTCGTGATGGAGTACTTTCTCGATTCGAAAGCAATTTAATATCTAATTATTTCCGTGAATACTGAACGCCTCGGAATTATTTTTTCAGTGTTGTAAAGCATTAAATTGAGTTTCACAATACTGAAAAAATAATTTCGACTGAAAGAATTAGAAATAAAATTGCTTTCGAATCGAGAAAGTACTCGATCACGACTGCTAGATTTAGGCTCCTGGAGAAAATTTTATTTGTATATTGGGGTTTTTTCTTGATATTAATTATGAATTTTTAATAATATTTTGCCCAAGACATAACAAAGCTTAAGAGGATTTGACGGTGGCATGTCATAACGTCCAGTGTCATAGTGTCCATAGACGTTATGACACTTTTAAAAGTGTCATAGTGTCCATGGACATTGTGACACTTTCAAAATTGTCATAACGTCTATCAAAGAAATGTCATAGCGTCCGCGTAGAGTGTCATAATGTCCACAACATGCTTACAAACTAAAACAAGTACCGGCTTAGCTAACTAAAGCCTCTCTGCACAGTCGGCCTTCGGCCGGGCGCAAGGATTTGCTCCTCTATGGTATAACAAACACCGGCTTCGCTAACTAAAGCGTCTCGGCATAGCCGGCCTACGGCCGGGCGCAAGGATTTTCTCCTCTATGGTATAACAAAACCGGCTTCGCTAACTAAAGCTCCTCTGCACAGCCGGCATTTGGCCGGGCGCAAGGATTTTCTCCTCTATGGTATAAAAAAACCGGCTTCGCTAAGTAAAGCTTCTAAAATCTGCCTTGTTTCCGAACGAGACGCTTTAGTTTGCGAAGCCGGTGTTTGTTTTACCATAGAGGAGAAAATCCTTGCTTCCGGCCGAGGGCCGGCTGTGCAGAGAAGCTTTAGTTAAACATATTATGTTTAATTTAACCAAATCATTGTCACCGACAACCATATTATGGTTAAATTAGATTCTTTAAAAATAGTTTTGTTGGTTGCGACCATAATAAAACATGTTTTCTCTGCGCATATGCAGATCTTGTTTTGTATTTAACTTCTTTAGTAATTATGGACACTGTGACACTTTTTAAAATGTCATAATGTCCATTTGCAAAGTGTCATAATGCCCACGGACATTATGACATTTTCAAAAGTGTGATAAAGTCCATGGACACTGTGACACTTTTTGGAGTGTCATAACGTCCATGGACACTATGACACTGGACGTTATGGCATGCCACCGATTTAACTATTCTTGATTAAACAGTATCTATAAATTCTGCAATACTTAAGTAAAGGCAACACTGTGTTTATGAAATTTTTTAAACTTTTATCAAAAAAATGAATGATGTCTATAATTGTCATATGTATATACCAACACCGCAATAGTGGAAATTTTGTGTTCTTGCTGATGCTTGTAACCCCTTAAAATATTGGACCCAGCCCCACCATTTAGTATATCGACTTAGAATTACGTTTTTAGTCGATCTAACGATGCCGCTCCGCTCGGCTGGCCGGAAGTCCATGTCAACCTTGTGGGCAATGTACAATTTTGAATATAGTTTGATCTGTGTACCAACTGGTTCTAATTGTCGCAAGAAACAAGCCTATTGAAAATCGGTAAATAATTCAACTTACTTTCCATACAAGCTTATTTTCGGAATAGAGTCTTTGTGACCATTAACCATCTTATTGCGTTAGAAAGTTTGGCCCAAACTTATTTAATTGCAATATAAATCATCTTAATAAATTCTATTCGAATCAGCCCATATTGAACCAAAGTACCCATACAAATACTACTCCATAGCTTTTAACGCAATAATTTTAATTTTATGTATCAGGGACAATCAGCTTGCCAGACTGGCTTTGTAAGGAGTAGGTGTACCTTTGCTCTACTGAAAACTCGAACTAAGACGATTGACTATCGATATTATTGGCTGCAAGCGCTAGCTGTGGGATTACCAGGCAATTGTGGCCCCGTATAGATGTCGCTTCTTTCGATGACCAACACTAATGCGTCACGTCA
Organism: Pollenia angustigena; assembly: GCA_930367215.1. Taxonomy (NCBI): domain Eukaryota; kingdom Metazoa; phylum Arthropoda; class Insecta; order Diptera; family Polleniidae; genus Pollenia; species Pollenia angustigena. The sequence goes on from OV884057.1 coordinate 31,063,777, forward strand.
TGCATGCACAGCTTCTGGGAGCCAGACACTTTAATTGCTGCCGCAGCTGCGATAAAGAAAATGAGGAAGAGAACCTAAACATCTCCTCTGTTCACTGTCCTGCATTAGCGAAAAGGCGAATGGCCGGAATGGCATCCGCTGGTTTCGATGAATTGTGTGATATCTCTGGCATTAAACATGGGCGAATTTTGAACTTTGTTGAAAGTTCAGGTGGGTTCTATGGTGGGAATTCTGTTAACCCAATAAACAATTTTATCATTTTGCGAAGCACTAATGGAACATTTAAAAAAATAAGGGCAAAATTGTGCGCTACGCAATAAGACATACAGAGATGCAGTAAAGTAAGTAAACGAACTCTTAACAAGTTTTATAAAAAAAAAAAAATAACTGTTCAAGTGCCACGGCATTCCCTTACTACGAAGCAGGTTTGTAAGGGTGAATACTAAAAAATAACTGTAAAAAACATTTAGTGTGTAAAGCTGATGCTACGTTCATCCAGAGTGGTTAGGCTTTTTTCTTAAAAAATCGTCAACAAATCGTCAGATATTTAAATTTTACAAATTGGCGACAATTTATTGCATTGGAGTGGTTCAAAAATATAAATTTTTAGCAAGAAATTATGTTTATGATAAAGAAAGTGATATGGTTAAGTTTTATTCTATTTATTTTAGCAAGTGGGCTGAAATATATTTATCATATGAAAAGAAATACATAAGAAAAAATATATTTTCATAAAAACATAACAAACATTTATTTATTTCATTTATCCATATTCACAAAAACATTAAATAAAAAATAAAATCTCATTTGCTTTTAACTCGAGCTATCTTTAAATGATAAATTTTTAGCTCTATCACTAATGCAAATTGTTTTTACTGTTGAAGGTGATAAACCAAGGGTTCTGTCTATATCAGCAGCCTTTTTACCCAACTTGAAACGTTTTATTACGTCCAATTTTAGTTCCAAACTAGTGCATTTTCTTCACTTTGCACTCATTTTTCTACACAACTTCTTATTAAGAACTAACTTCTTACTTCCTAACACTCAACTATATGTACTTAGAATAACTTACCTAACAGAATTAAATGGGATTTCGGCTTTTTACACGCAAATATAAAAATTCTTCACATATGATTATGACTTCAGCGAAAAATGAAATCGTATGGGGGACGAACTTTTTTTGTTTAATTTCCAATAATTTTTGTATTTCGAAAAATTGATTTTTACATTTTGAGCTGTTCCCAATATAATTGTTAATATTTCTTGTTAGTATTTTATTGATGCCAGAAAACCGTCAAAAAATATTACTTTTACATCCAGTTCATCGATTTCGAACGTTAACGTTCGCATAGAAAATTATATGTACAACAAAAACAATATTCGAAAATTTGTTTTTGTTTTAAATGTAGTTTTCTATGTGAACGTTGACGTTCGACATCGTTAAACAGGCAGTTAGTTTAAAAATCGTCAATCGTCACTTTTCTGTATTTTCTCAAAAAAATCGTCAAAATGACGAAAATTCGTCACATCTAACAACCCCGCGTTCACCAGTTTTTCTATGTGTTAAATTAAGTGCTTTTTGTGTCAAAAATGTATTGCTTCAAAGTGGAAACTCACCATATCAAATTTATGCCATCCGTAAGCGAGTTGGTAAGCGAAACTCTTACATATCTCCCTTACAAACACTAGTGATTGGTGCGCGTAATTTGTTAGCGTATTTCTCCACACACGACGAACAAATGATAATAACCTTAAACTTCAAAAAGACAACATGAAGTGTGAAGCGGACGATGCAAAACTGCACTTTTGATAAATTATTTGTGGACACAACAAACTCAAAAGAAATTAAAAAAAGAAGAAAATCGAAGAAGAATACAAAAAATTTTTGTATGCTAAACAACTCCTCAATTGATACAATTCGACCTTTTGTTGTACACAAAAATTAAAAAATTTTAAATGTTCGCGCACAAGCCCACAACGAACAAATCACAAGAGATTTCAAATTTCAATTACTTGTGATTTGTGCACGCACAGCCCCATTTAAAAGTAACAAGACGTCGAGCATGCACAAATCGCAAGCACAAATCAGTAGTGTGTGGCCAGCTTTTTTTTTTAAGTTACGGCCTTTTTAAAAGTTTTTTGTCTGTTCTGCATATTCACCACAAACTTTCGTAAGAAAAAGATGGTTGCCATATAAAATTGAATAGCGGGGATTTCAGGAATCTTTTAGACATTTAAAAAAAAAAAATTTCGAATTTAAGAAACATTGAAACCTTCTACTTTGGATTTAATTCTCTTAGATTCCACTCATAAAATAAGCACTTTTTTTATTCTATTGTTTTAGCTATAAATTCCATAGTGTATATTTTGTTAAATAGTAACAAAGTGTTGGCGCGTGCTCAATTAAGTCAACGCCATAAAAACCCTATAGAAATACAAAGTACACATGCATATATTCATTGCTCTAGTATATGTGTAAAAAATGAACAATATAATCATAAAAACGAAATAAAAGCAACAGTATGACAATTTATAAACAGGCAAATCTCTCAAGAGTGGACAGCGATGAGACCATTGAAATGTGCCCGTACAAGGGGGATGTTTCTCAAAAGAACTCAATGCTTTCGTAACAGAAAGCTGACGGGACTAGGTAACAGTATCCGTCTAAATTGATATCCGCTTAAGAAACGTGCCCGTTAAGGCAGATAACACTTTAAACTGAAAAACACAAAGAATGTTATTATATTTGTTTTTGTAACGGAAGATTCAAAAGGAGGTACTCAGTGGATACATATTGCTCTGCTGTATAACGAAAGTTAACACTTTAAAGGAAATTGTATGTGTGCGCTTGCCAAAAGTGTAATTATAATTTATCTAATTATGGTCCCTATTACGGTTTACAACTCCAGGGGCAAGGTCAAGGGCAAAGTTATAATTTGTTTTGAATTGATATAATGGGTGATCTTTTAGCTATCATCTTTTTGGCAACACTGGTTTAAACAGCTGACGCACGTTTCGTGTTTTGTTTCACTGTCAAACATCTTCAGTTTGGTCTATAATTTAACCATGAATCGTCTTACAAACGAACAACGCTTGCAAATTATTGAATTTTATTCTCAAAATGCGTGCTCTGTTAAGAAAGTTCATCATGGTCATTTTAAGCGACCCACTGAAGCGGCTATTCGGGCTATTGTGACTAAATTTTGCACCAAATTTACATTGTTGGACTTTGAACCACCAACTCGCTTACGTAGAGTGCGAAGTGAAGAAAATATCGCAGCTGTATCGGCCAGTGTTAATGATGACCGTCAATTATCGATTCGTCGCCGTTCGCAGCAATTGGGCCTCTGTTACTCAACAACGTGGAAAATTTTGCGGAAGGATTTAGGTGTGAAGCCTTTCAAAATACAACTGGTGCAAGAATTGAAGCCGAACGACCTACCGCAACGTAGAATTTTTGGTGAATGGGCTCTTGGAAAGTTGGCCGAAGATCCACTTTTTTATTTCACTTTTGGGACTGGTCAATTGGCCGACTAGATCGTGCAATTTAAAGCTCATGTCTATACACACATGTCCGCTGCAATTGACGCATTGGAAGACAACATTAAAACACTTATTCATGAGATACCGAAATGTTGGAAAGAGTATGCAAAAATTGGACTAAGCGGATGGACCATTTGAGGCGCAGTCACGGTCAACATTTGCATGAGATAATCTTCAGACATTAAATTATATGGACCGTACTATCGATTCAAATAAAGATTTCGTGCATTTTTCTGAATTTATGTGTTTTTTTTTTAAATTCCTATAGCTCTAAAAAAATCACCCATTAGCTGGGAAACAAAAAAAAAAGAATGGAATAAAACTCTCATGTGTGGGCCGGTGCTTTAAAGTTATTTTTGGAGCTTCGCGGATAGGGTAAAGAGTCTCATTGGTGACAGTACACAGAAAAAAAAAATCAATCCATCCGTACTCAAATCAATCCGGAGCGGTATCAATAGTACGGTGAGTACGGATATTCTTGGATCAAGTACAAAAAGATTGATTCAAGTACGGATTATTCAATCCCAAAATTCTCACTTTATCCATATTTGATCCCGAATTCGTACTTGAAGTAATCCGAAAATGAGATTGATTTTAGTAAAACTAGGATCAAATTAATCTCAAAATGCGATTGATTCAAGCATTATAAAGTTGATTTAATCCCCAATTCGTACTTGAAGTAATCCGAAAGTGAGATTGATTTAAGTAAAACTAGGATCAAATTAATCTCAAAATGCGATTGATTCAAGCATTATAAAGTTGATTTAATCCCCAATTCGTACTTGATGTAATCCGAAAATGAGATTGATTTAAGTAAAACTAGGATCAAAATGCGCTTATATAAAGAAATCCTAACTCGATTTGTTAAATGAAAAGATTTTATTTAATATTTAAACATTTGGTTATTTATTTACTTTTTAAATTAAATTTTAAATTAGGAAATACAATAGTTTATAATTTGTTGGTACATAAAATAAAAAATACATGTTATGAAATTAAATTTTATTTTAAATACATTAATTGATTCAAATTTTGAATAATAATTTATTAATTTTGATTTTAATTATTGGCTGGGTTAATAAAAGCTTAATTAATATACATATATTTATAATATTTTATAGACATTTAATGTATAATTTTTTATTGTTAGGTATATAACTTTTTAAATGAAGAAATACAATAGTTTATAATTTTACCTGGTTCAAAACGTATTTTCCTTGGAAGTCGTTCTTTTCTGTTAGCCAGTTACAGACTTTTGGTTGAACCGATATTGTCTCGTCATCTATACCAAACTACTCATACATAGAATAAATAAATAAGTACATGATTATCATATGTGTATACTTCCAGGACTACCTGAATTTTTTTCCACTTGAACAGCTTTTCTCTAAATTCCATACGAAGACCAAGAGGAGGTATTGCTTCCTTTATGTCGTCGTGTTGCATGTACTGCAAACTGTTGAATGTTACCTGCGCAGCTGCACATGCAGAATAATAAGAACTCATCAGAAATATATATGATGCACAAGAAAAAAATGACATTAAAACAAAAAACAAAACAAAAACGATAATGGCGGCTTGTTAAAAAAATTAAAAATTTGGCCAAATTACCAAAATATCTACATTTGCTACGGTTTAAGAAGTATTACATTGTTTTCTTATATATTTAAACAAAAAATGGCTTTTAATGGCTAAATTGGTAACGCTGCGGCATAGTACTGCCTCGTGGTATTGACGGCCAATATAATTCGAATCAATCGTCAATGAATAATTATCTGTTTTGCTTTCAACTTAAGCCAACGTTTCTAAGCTGATTACATTTGTAATCGTCATCACTCCTAAAGTGCAACCCCATCAGTGCTCTAAGGGAAACTATGTCATTAAGAAGCTAGGGGTTCTTGGTCACTTAGAGCGATAACATTTTTCTGAGACCGGTCTTACGGCGAGTTGGGCAAAAGTTAATAATTATACAATCAACTCCAAAATGGTATGAACTAATGACTGATTCCGAACAATTTTTCCTGGCCGCAGAACCAACGGGCATGTGTATGCAGAAGGGCTAAATTAAGCATTAATATTTTTGATTTAGCATTTTCAAACATTTTATTCCTTACGGAATGTGCAATCAGTTTCGCATTATGCTTAATACTACATTTACACTACAAAGAAATCTTGTAGTTTTGTTTTGAAATCTTCCTCAAAATCTAGTGCGTTTACATTATACTTTTTTCATTTCATTTATGTTTTCAATATTATTTATATTTTTCATTTTCCAATATTTTCTCAAAATTTCTAATTTTTTTAACAAGCCGCCATTATCGTTGTTGTTTTGTTTTTTGTTTAAATGTAATTTTTTTCTGGTGCAGGGAAATATTTTTTTAAGGATTATATGGAAAAAACCGACTTAAAACGGCAACTAACTCTTTGTGGCTTAATACGAACTTATTAAACTCACAACAGTTATGCCTTTTATTCATAAAAGTCAGATGAAAACAGTTATTTTTTGATTTCTTTTTTTTGAGCAAAAATAAAAGTTATTCTCTAAATAAATGTACGTGATTTAATAATTTAGTTGACTTGATTGGAACTCCTTATTCACATTAAAATAATTATTAAAGTCATCTAAATTATTAAAACACGTAAATTTATTATTATTTTTGCTCGAAAAAATAAAAATCAAATAATAACTGTTAAATTTGTTCAAAAAAAAATAAAAATCAAAAAATAACTGTTATTTTTGCTCAAAAAAATAAAAATCAAAAAAAAAAAACTGTTTTCATCTGACTTTTATAAAAAAAAGGCATAACTGTTACGATCCCTGAATACAACATTTTAAAAACTTTTTTTTTTCATATGATGTTGTTAAGTTAACTACAGTGAGACCTTGATTATCTGCAATGCTCGGGACCGGAAGCCTTCTGGTTTATATTGTTCTAACTCATTGTATTTATTTATTAAAATTGTGTTCGATTGAAAATTAAAAATAAAAATTATGCTTATAACTCCGGATAATACAGGTTATCACGGTTAACCGATGCAAGAAATCGAAATGGTAAAAAAATTTTTCTTTTTTTCTTTCCCGCATAATTGATGTTGCAGGTTAATCGAATGACAGATAATCGAGGCCTCACTGTTTTTTTTTTTTTTTTTTGTAAAGACGCGAGCAGAAACAATTCATATTGAAACAAGTATGGTACAGCCAGCACACATTAACTTCCGTATTCATGCAAATATTTTCCATTTAACAAATATGTTTGTATGTATGTATATACCTATGTATATAGGAATTCTTTGAACATTTTACTTAAACGTTTGTTAAATTTAGGCCCTAATTATGTAAAATGCAACACCAAAAATTACATGGAAAGCAAAAAAAAAATCGAAAATAGTTTGTGATTTTGTTACTTTTTGCAGAAATTCATATTGTTTTAGCATTTTTAAAACAAAACAATTACAAGGTACATATTGAAATTAAGAAATTCAAATGAATTTCTTTATAAACCAGCAACAAAATTGCAATTTTTTTTTCGATTGGTGTTGCATTTTACATATTAGAACCTTAATATTCGCTTGCAAATACGGGGGTTAAAAAAACACAAAACTTTGGGTAAAAAATACATATGTACGTACAATGTACTTACCTATTAAATATTCGTAGGCTGCATCCACTCCCAATGATTTTAATAACTGGAGCAGCTCCTCGTCCAAAGAATCTGCCATGCCAAAAAAAAAAAACACCACACAATTTACTGTTGCACTTTTAAAAATTGTCTTTATATGTTTTTTACCACTTCACTTTTCACTTTTAAAAATTTTTCTCAATTTGTTGTTAACTCCACCACGTTTTTTTAAGAATGAAGAAATTTTCTCAGCCTACTAATAACAATGAGTGACTATACACTGTATAGTATACAGAAAGCAAAGCTGAGAGATTATACTTATAAGTTCTCTGAGAACAATACGCTCACTTGTTAATTTAACTCTCAGAGTGGCAATACCAACGAAAAGTTCAATCTTTTTTTTACTTGATTTGATAATTGTATACTTATTTTGAGAAATTCCGGGATTGATTTTCGAAAATGATCCCATTTGGATTGTTTTAAGTACGTTTGGGATTGTTTTAAGTACGTTTAACTGTTTTTCGTACTCAATTTTTTGAGCACGCCTCGTGCTAAAAGTGAGCATAAAAAGATCAATTTATCCCGAGTGTTTTTCTTTCTGTGTAGGGCATTCAGTTCTATTGACTCCCTCGAGCACCGTCGTAATGTGTGTCGTATTTGCATGTTTTATCGTTACTATAATGGAATGTGTTCTCTAGAAATGAGGTATCTGGTTTGTCCGTAATACATATTTTTTCTCAAGAGCGCATCCTTTTGCGGTCGATTGGCCGGTGAATACAGGAAAAATTAATTTTTTGATCGGATTGATCGTATGTGGAATAGCTTCCTGCTAAAATCTTCCCTCGCACTTTCAACATGAATAAATTCAAGTCAAATGTTCACAAGTACTACTCCCCCTTTCCTCCTTCCCATAACCTACTTTCCTAGTTCCAACACAATGCAATGCATTAGTAGGGGTTATACCCTGTGGGCTGGTCCTAACAAAAAAAAAAAAAAAGTTTAGTTAGCGAAGCCAGGATTTGGAAATTCTGGATTTTAGATTTTTTTTTTTAATCTTAACTTTTTGGGGTAAAACTTCATAAAAAACTTTAAGGTGATTTTTTATAATGTAGAATTTCCCAAAATTTAAGGTCATATTTAATTTTTATTTTAAAGACTTTTTTCGATGTTTTGGTATTTCATTTTAATAGCCCTAAATTAGGGCCCTTTTCGTTGTTAACCTATTCTTTTAACATTTTTGTCTGGTGAAGTATCAAATAAAACTCGAGTTGGCTTAAAGGAGTACCATTTATGACAATAAATGAAATGTCAAGAATAATGTAAAGTTTTGCCATTTCCGTTTGTTGTTGTAAAGATTCATTGATAGAAGAAAGCTAAAGAGCGAATGGTTACAACTTTGTGGCAAAATTATTTTTGAAAATTAAATTTATGTGTGGTTTATAGAACACGAGCGCAAAGCTCGTCCGTTCAACTTACATTTAAAACAAAAACCAATTTGGAAATTTTGTTTTTGTTTGAAATGTAATTTAAACGGATGAGTTTTGCGCTCGTGTTCTATTAACTACACATTAATAAAAATTGATTTGTACAAATAACTAACAAAATAAAGAAAACCCCCTTTTTAAATCATAAAAATAAACCTCCAAATTAATCTCCCATATTATAAAAATATATTGCAAACTACATAAATGAAAAAAAAAAAAAAAAAAAAAAAATATGAACAACTGAGTCCTTTTTAATGGATGCGTGTTATTTCATATAAAAATTCCAGTGACACGCAATGTTGCAATTCACTTTGAAAAACTAACATAGAAGACAAATCGCGGATGATAGAAACAGAAGAGGTGTTAGAGAAACAAGAACATTAATTGAGGTTAATAATATCAACTGAACAAAGTCTCCGAACTTAATTTGTTTAAAGTTTAAATTTTTTAATATTTCTACAAAAATTGAAAAACAAACTTAAGATTTCATCATCATCAATCATAAGATCCTTGAAAAATTTAGATAAATTAAAATCAAGTTATGCCTACTCAACAGTTTTACTATCCTTTCAACATCTTTCACCACTTCCTTACTTAACTTACTACTCGTATGCAATTAACCGTAGGAAATTATGATCTAGCAAACAGCCCAGCAAACACACTTCGCCCACTCGTTCGTTTAGATGTTTAAGTAAAATTTTAATTTTTATAAAAACTGCCCTTTTCGACCATTAAACAGATGGTGGAAGGTGTAAAGTTCATGCGGTTCTTTATTATGGATTATGCATAATGCACAAAGTTTTTTTTTTTGTTATTTTATTTCCATTCCCTTTTATATGTTTGCTCTTCAAAAACCAAACCCATTAAAATCCACTTTAACAACACGAAGAATTGCCAACAAACCGACCATCCATAATTTAGACAAAAAGAAACATGAAAAAAACAGAAAAAAGGCATTTAGCTTTTTGGTGTGGTCGCGTGTTCGCTGTTAATGGTGTTCAATAATATAGAATTTTCCTATGCATACACATTCAAACATACAAACATATAAATACATTTAAACAAATATAAAAAGGATAAACCACATAAATATAAATGGAAACACTCGTACATATACTAACTGTGATATTAGTTAAAGCATAGAGTTTTCGAAACCGAACGTAAAAAATGGGATTCAAAAGAGATTTTTTTTTGAAAACTGGTCCTGAAACCTACTAAAGAGTATTGATAAAAAAGTATGTTGGTATAAGTTTATTGAGTCAATAAAAAAAAAGTTGTTTCCCAAAAGATTTTTTTCAACAAAATGTTTAGGTGATTTGTTAAAATAAATTGTTGAAAATGTTGAATAAATCAAATAAAATGTTTAACGAATCTTTATTTATTAATAATGATGTGCTTAATTCCTATTTTTTATTCTTTGATAAATACACTAGTTCCTATTCACATTTCGCTGATTGTTTAGTCCTGGTCATATGGAAACCTTTTTCCAAAGACTTTGAAAAAACTAAAGATATTTTTCAACTAAAACTGTAAAGCAAATGAGAATTATGAGCTAAAAAATGGACAAAAGTTGTTAAAACACTGTCTGTACTTTGATTCAAATATTTTTTTTTATTGAATATGAAGAAGTATTTAATATTTCATTATTAATTATGTATTATTGAGCGATACTTTGCAATGAGTAATTTTGATAAACATTTTTATTGAATCAAATAAAAGTTTGTTGACCTTAAATTTTATATTTTAACAAACTGTGTTGTTAACAATTTTCTTGAGATATTTTTTTCTGTGTGCTTAATTTGACAACAGCCAATTTGTCCACAACTGTTCTGATTTAGATAACAACCTGTTAAAATACATTGTTCATTTGTGTTTTCGATTTAACACTATGGAATTCTTTATTTAAGCTGTTATGAACTTGCTATTTTTTGAATTTTTTCTATATTGGAGAACAGTGCAAATATATTTGCATAGGAAAACTGACTAAGTGTAAAGAGTATGATTATATCATAAAAAATCTTGAAATGTCAAACAAATATACATGTGTTATCGATAAATAATCTAAGACTGTCAAAAAAAATATAAAAATTTTTAACTTAAAATTGACATTTCCAGATTAATTGTTAGCACTGTTGCCAATTTTTTTAGTTTTTGATCGAAAGTAGCGGGTTTTAACATATTTTTGCGATTTTTAGCTTTTTTGACGGGTTTTTGTGGGAAAAAAAACGTGGGCAGTATTGTTTGTTTTGCTTACATTTTATTTTGGAATCACAAACAATTTTTTTTTTATAAACAATATAATTTAATGCAAATAATGTAAAATATAACGAATTACATTGGGGTATATTCTTTAATTGAATATTTATGATTTGAAATCCCATATGAAGGGACCTGCTTCATTTCACTTATCAAAAACAAAATAGTTTAATCTGCCCAAGCTTTTACCATTTTTTTTGTTTTAGTCAAAGAAAAAAATAAACATGAGAAATGTCAATCAGAAAAAAGGGTTTGTTTATCAAATTGTATTTCTTGATCTTTCTCGCATTTGTTGTTTCATTCAGTCAATCCTAAAAAAATCCAATACAAAATATAGCAAGTATCATAACACCTTTAAGTAGTCTTATTGCAAAGTCCGCTCTGTTAATAAAACGAAATTATTAGAAAGTCGATTTAAACTTCTTATCCAAAAATTGAGCTTAGAAAATTAAAATAACTAACGGGTAATTTTTGTAACTGTTGGGGTTTTGAAAATTAAAAAAAAGCACAGAAAATTTGCAAAAGTTAATGAAATATTTATTTGGGGCGATTAATAAGTGGCTGCCATTTGCGTTTTAAAGATGATTTCATGTTAACTGGTCCATCCGTGAGCTCCAATTTTAGCAACAGTAAATTTTTAATCATCCTAAACTGTCAGACGTCAAATTGTTTTGTAGGAACCCCAACTCTTTTTTTAAATTCCCTAAGCTAATCCCGCGAAGCTCTACGCTTGCCTGCAGGAAACCAGAGTCTCTGGCGGGATAGACTAGCTCACTACGCGCTAGTCTACCGGGGCACTCGTGTTTCCAAATGAGTATATTTGCCAACAAATTGAAAATTAAATTTTTATTTTAAGAGAAAATTTTGTAAAGATCGATCCAATTTTTTGTAAAATAAGGGTGCGGGGGTAAATGTTACAGAGTGAAAATTATTTAAATCTTTTATTACTTCTTTTTGGCACCAACAATTTATTTCATACTTAAAATTATTATTTATTTTCTGTGGCCAAAACTGGTCTTATATAGACGCAAGTGAATAAATATTTACCTCTTCCAACTCCTGGGATTGGACATGTTTATTTAAATAAAGAATGTAACGATACTCCTTTTTGCCGATACGATACCGTTACTGAAAAGTAAATATCTGCTACCGATACGAATATAAAATTTAAATTCAAGGTCAAATTAACAAAACTGAAGTAGAGTTATCAAAGTAATTTTTGGGAACACAAAATTTAAATTTACGAGATTTTGTTTGTCGTGCTTAATTCCCAATTTTTATTCTTGATAAAAACACTGAAATTTATTGTTGATGGGATAAGCTATCCCTACGCGCTTTCACTGGTTGCTTAGGCCAGATCGTCAGGAAACTTCATCCAAAAAGATTTTAGAAAAACTAAAGATATTAAACCGAATAAAACTGTTAAGCGTATTAGAATTATAAGCAACAGTTCTACTTGTAACAATATCAAAGTTTAAACAAAAACATCAACAATAAACAGTGAGTTTATCTCTCCTTACATTCCCCACTACAATTGATTGGAATTCTTACAACATTAATTGTAGTTGTAAGTAGGTTAAGAAAAAACAAAATGAAGAGAAAAACAACTTGCAAAAGCATGTTGCCAGTTTAAGTTTTTTTAAGTCGTGCACTTGCCATGTCTGTGCCATTGCTAAGAAGACGCCTAAAACTATTTAGAACAGGGGGGCATTTTTCCCCCCATTTATTTGGTCACGCTTTTCCGACCATTTTCTCTTTCATAGAAAAAACTTTTATTTCCCCCTTAAATTTCATATATTCTTGTCGGGAAACCCTTATTAACCCACACGCTGTCAAATTGAACCCTTTTATAGTTTAAAATAAACACACAAAAAATGAAAAAAAAAAATTAAACAAAATACTAAAGTTAATATATTATATTAAAATAACACCACTTTTCATTGCATAATATCAATTTAATGGTAATTCCACTCTAAAAGTCTATTTGTTATTTTTGTTGTTGTTGCTTGTGCAATAACTATTTATTAAACAAATAGCATTAAACATAAATTTACCTACAAAACCAATACACAAACAAAAATACGGGTTGTAATGTTTAAATGATTGAAGTGTATTTGTTAGTTTGCATATGCACGAGGTTTTTAGTTGCCCAGCGAGCATGTCAAATTAAATTTGAAATCGAATTCATGATTAATAGCACTGGTCTGCAGCAAAAATTGTTTTGAATAAAAATACATAGAATATAAAGTTTTTAAACCGCTGAATTGAAATTAGTTTTCAGATTTTTTTCTACACTAAAGCTGTTATGATACTTGCTATTTTTTGTATTTTTTCTATATTGGAGAACAGTGCAAATATATTTGCATAGGAAAACTGACTAAGTGTAAAGAGTATGATTATATCATAAAAAATCTTGAAATGGCAAACAAATATACATGTGTTATCGATAAATAATCTAAAACTGTCAAAAAAAATACAAAATTTTTTAACTTAAAATTGACATTTCCAGATTAATTGTTAGCACTGTTGTCAATTTTTTTAGTTTTTGATCGAAAGAAACGGTTTTTAACTTTTTTTTTTTTTGCGATTTTTAGCTTTTATGACGGTTTTTTGTGGGGAAAAAACGTGGGCAGTATTGTTTGTTTTGTTTACATTTTATCAAATTGTATTTCTTGTTCTTTCTCGCATTTGTTGTTTCATTCAGTCAATCCTAAAAAAATCCAATACAAAAAATAGCAAGTATCATAACACCTTAAGGCCCGTTTTCACAACTTGTACTATATTTACACTTGAGTTCTTAAATTCGTTTAAGCAACTCGAACGTGATTAAGCTCTAATCAAAATCGAGATGATTACCCATGCATTGAAGTGATTTGTTAATCACTTCAAATTGACATGATCAAACCTAAATCACTTCACTTATCACATAGAATCCTCTGAACATATCTCAAACTGAGTATAATGTAGAACCGGCCGACATGAACGTGTATAATTGGCCACGATTTCTGCTTAATGTTTTTATTTTTTTCCTTAAGTAATTCATAAAGTTTCACAATTTCATCTTAATATGTTTAAAATAATGTTCTGATAATTTTATAAAAGGATATTTATCTACATATTTTTAATACTTCTAAGAAATATAAATTTGTTTGTTGTGTATTATATATGGTCCCCTAACCGCGAAAATAATGTAAGCGCCAAAAATCAAATTTTACAGGAGAGCTTTTTTGTTTTATTTCATATAAATTTTGTATGAAATTTGTCGCTTACACTAAAATTGTTTTTGCTATAAAATCGTAACGTTACATTATGTGACCATGATATTTTAGGAGATGATGCAAGTGTTGCCAATAAAGTCATTTATTAAAAAAAACGAAAATTGAAAATTATGTCGCTTACATTATTTTCGCTGTTAGGGCTCGATATTTATCCGTTTTAAAGCTTTTTATGAATTTTGGCATCGTTTTGTTAGTGCATATTTTTGCATATTTTACCGTTTAGCGCATATTTTGCCTTTTTAATGCATATTTTGATACATATTAAATTTTTTAGATGCCTACAATAGCTTTTCGAAAATCTGTTACTTCAATTTCGACATCTACATTTAATTTTTACTCTTAAAATGAAAGACAAAGCAGGTTGTCATTAAGGATAAATGTTATGCGACTTGTATCTAGACCAATCATTTAGTATTCCGATCGACTCAGAATCACTTTTTAAAGTGATCTAATGATGTCCATCCACCCGCCTGGCCTTGTGCGCAGCGTACAAGATCCAATTTTGTAGATAATTTGATCAAATATCGACGAAGTCTATGCAAATGGTGAGAATAGGTCTATAATATCACATCCAAATTAGACTCTTTGTGTCCGCAAGCTTTCTAATTACGATGGTATTTAAATAAAATTCGTGCCAAAAATCTTTTACTTCAAATTAAATTATTTTCGAATCGGTTCACATTTGCTCAAAGTTCCTATCCTTAACTAGCTTTAAATTCATTTTAAATGTTAACATTTGTTTACAATTTAGCGACCGTACCTAAAATCCCTTTAAGACAAAAACCCATATGGATGTTAATATCTAGATAATATTCGTCGCAAACTTCTCTTATATGAATTTTAGCTTTTTTTTTTAGGTTTTTTTTTAAATTTTGTTATTAAATTGTTGAATATTGTGTCTTTAAATGAACTATTTTATTTTTAACATTTTTCAGGGCATATTTTCAGTTTTTACTGCATATTTAATGCGCATAAAACGTGATTTTTTTTTGGCGCCGTGCAATAAAGCCATAGGAAATGGCTTTATTACCAACGCCCAAGTGCAATAACACCATAATCGTTTAGCAACCAAAGTGGAAATAACGCCATAACAGTGTAATTGTTATGGTTACAAATTGGCAAAAGAATGAATTGCCATTGTCAAGTGTTGAACAAAATATGGTACGGTAGGTGGAAGGGGGGGGGGGGGGGGGGGGAGCGCATCCGGCGGGCGATCGCAGCGCATGCGGCGCGTACGGCAGGCCCGGGACATACGCTTCTAAAATCTGCCTTGTTTTCGAATGAAGGCCGAATACGCAGTGAAGCTTTAGTTAGCGAAGCCGGTGTTTGTTATACCATACAGTAGAAAATACTTGCGCCCGGCCGAAGGCCGGCTATGCACAGAAGCTTTAGTTAGCGAAGCCGGTCCTTGTTATACCATAGAGGAGAAAATCCTTCCGCCCGGCCGAAGGCCGGCTATGCAGAGAAGCTTTAGTTAGCGAAGCCGGTCTTTGTTGTACCATAGAGTAGAAAATCCTTGCTCCCGGCCGAAGGCCTGCTATGCAGAGAAGCTTTAGTTAGCGAAGCCGGTCTCTGTTATACCATGAGAAATAAGGTCATATGGCTTTATTTCCTATGGCTTTATTGCACGGCGTCATTTTTTTTTACCATATTTCTGGTTTCCCTGGTTATCACATTCTAAACAGATTTTTAAAAACTCACCAAACAAATCGCACAAAATAAGGCGGCTAATAGATTTCATCATAACTTTCTATTCCATAGTTTTTTTAATAGGCCATTTACATTACAACGAATTCTAGTAGATTTCATTTAAAATCTTCCTCAAAATCTAGTGGGTTTACATTACTTTTTTGACATTAGCGAGATTTTGTTTTTGTAGCAAAACAACTGACTTACATTTTTTTGAGAAACAAGCATAAAAAGCAATAGGCATTTACAAATTTGCATTCCTTTTATATATAATCAACTTATGGCGTTTTCTTTTCTGAGTAAAATTTTGCATTTATTCTGCATTTTACATTTTTTTATGTTCGTTTCTGAAAAACATGTGGGCACTTCCACAGAAAAGCTCTCTTTTTGTCACGTCACGTCACCTAGAAATTATTATTGTATTTTAGAACCACGTTGCTCAAATTTTTCCTCTCTTTCACTAAATGAAAACCTTGTTGCGCTCTACACCCAAATGCAAAAAAGTAAATTATATTTTCATTATTCTTTGAGAAACAATTAAAAATGGTTGGTGACGTTACGTGACAAAAAGTAGACATTTCTGTGGAAATACCAATGTGTTATTTTCAAAGTGTAAGGCGTTTTTTTCTGATGATGTTCCCTTTAAAATTAAAAAAATGCTACATGTTCAACACTCATTTTAAATAAAGGGGCATGAGTGCAGCACTAGATCAAGGCGAATTCAGAACAAGGTGGTGGCAAGTTTCGAACCGTAAACACTAACAATGTAATACACAAAATAACTGTTGTTTCTGTTGGCTTTGGATTGTAATTGAATTTACCACCTGTAATTGAATTTACCTTGCGCTAATTGTACTTTATTGTTTAATGCCGAACTTTGTGTTCTTTTGTAAACGAAAAATATGAAGAACTTCTTAAAAATTAGGAGAGCATTTTAAAATGTTGCCAAATCACATGTAACACTTATGCAACATTTTTTTTTAGAAAAGAAAAAGCCATTAGTTTATTTTATCAATATTATTTGTCTTTTTTTACAATTTTTTAATTTTTTTAACAGTTTTTGTTTTGGTTTTTTATTAAAATGTAATTTTTTTTCTTGTGCAGGGAAGTATTTTTTAGTACTATATGAAAAAAACCATA
Organism: Pollenia angustigena; assembly: GCA_930367215.1. Taxonomy (NCBI): domain Eukaryota; kingdom Metazoa; phylum Arthropoda; class Insecta; order Diptera; family Polleniidae; genus Pollenia; species Pollenia angustigena. The sequence continues at coordinate 31,080,787 of OV884057.1, forward strand.
GTTTATTTTTGAATAAACGAATTTGTGTTTGCTGGGTTAGGATTGCAATTGTAATTGTCTATGTGTATATGATTATTATTATTAGTATAAGTGTATATTTGCATTTGTGTTAGTCTGCTTATTTATTATTACAGGATTTTAAGATGATTTCATTCGATAACAATATGTACTTCATAGATTATTCAAAAGGGACAAAGTACTTAAATTTTATAAATTGTAATTTATTTGTAGTGGTCAAGCCACCACTTTGTTAAAGTATTTACGAGCACTTTGTTCTGTTTTTTAATGCACATTATTTTAACACGAATTAATTTTAATTAGTAAAGTAGGGACAATTCAAAATAAATCGATTTAAGATAAAAAATATTTAATAGACCAAATATGTACAAATAAAATAATTTTCTTTTTGGTTTTTTTTTATAAAACTCAAGAAGTAAAGAAATATATCATGTAACTAAAATTGGGCCTAGGTCCGAAACAATAACACAGAAGGAGGCAGCTAAAAAAAAGAAAGAAGTCCCATTCTAAACACACTAACGCATAATTTTTGATAGTTTTAGTTAGGCTTAAGTTCATCAAATGTAATTTTCACTAAATTAATTTTACTGGAGGAAGGAATTTTACAACATGGAATTTATTAAAATTTATTGATAATTTTATTCTTGGCTGAGCTAGGGATCGAACTCGGGTTGAATTTACATGTTTCAAGAATCCCCACATTCTATCATCAGAATTCTTTGACGTTCTAACCTCTGCACCACTGCGGTGCCTGCCAGCCAACAGTCAAACATCAATCTTTAACTAGTTGAAATTTGCTGTAATTATAATTTTTCAATTTTATTTACATGTTGCTTCTTTTCTTCTGTTTTTTCGTATTCTTTCTGTCAAAACCTGAATACATGATAACGCATAAAACCTTTTTTCAACAGATAAAATCCTAAAATTTGACTTAATACCACTAATTCATAGTAAATCAGGTGTTTTTTGAAGGGGTAATAATTTCATATGAAGATGTTGTAAACTCAACTCTTGAGAGAAAAAAAATTTTTTTTCGTTATATTCTCTGTAAATTTAAGACTTTAAAGTTGTTTTTTTTTTTCAAGTCTTATTTTAGAGTTATGACGATGTTGCAGCAAATGAGCGATATAAAGATTTGATAGAAATCTAAATGTTTTATTTTCCACGACTTTTCTTCTCGTACAGTAAACCTTTCTTTAAAAAGTCAGGAGATAACACAGTTATTTTTTGATTTTAATTTTTTCCAGCAAAAATAAAAATTATTCTCTAACAATAATGAGTATCTTATTGAACTGTTTATGTTTTTTGATTAAAATTTTGATATTTTAAATAGGCTTAAGTTCATTGAATTAAATTTTTATTAAATTTTTTTTTATCAAGAAAGGAATTTTACAACATGAAATTAATTAAAATTAATTGATAATTTTTCATTCTTGACTGAACTAGGAATCGAACCCAGGTTTGCAGGCACAGGTTGCCATTTTGATTGTAACCACCCAATCTCTTTAGAGGGGTTTGCCGTTTAACACTTACCGCCATTCAAGACGGCTGGCAGTCAATAGTCAAACATCAATCTTTAAACCAAATAGTATTTTAACTTTTGGTAGATCGATATTTGTTTTGAATGATTATCTATTTTAATTGATTTACATGTTATTACTTACCTATTTTATTATAAAACAGTTATTTTTTCGATCAAAAAAGTACAAGTTAAAATAATTTAGTTGACTCTAAATGAGGAGCCGCAGAACAAAACATACTTTTTAACATATGGGCATTTCCCCAGAATGGTCTACCAGGATGAAAATATAAAATGTTGATTATCATCGTCTTTTATTGTTTATTATTAGAAAAAAATTCTATGTTCTTATAAAATAATGGTTTCCTAGCATATCTGAGCTGTTTTACTTGAGCAAATTGGGCTGGAAACTGGAAAATTTTATATATTTCTGTATTTTCTACTTTTAAAGACATTTTTATATACTTATTTTACATGCAAGAAATATGTTATGTTTACACTCTTTCTTCATAATCTCTCCATTACAATCAATTGTAAAACGAGTATAAAGTTTTTTTGTTAAGCAAATTTTAAGACATTTATGGGAAAATGCGTGGAGATAATAATAAATAAACATATGGAAAAAGTGTCACGTGCGTAATGTCACGTGCGTAATTTACAATTTATTTTTTTCTTCGCCAACCCATGCATAGTTGCTTTTGAACAAAACATGATTATAAAGGCCCATTACTAACCTTTATAAAAACATTTTTTCCGAAATAAAAACCTCCTACAATTCACTTACTTTCGCACTTTTTCTTACGGTCCTACAAGGCACTTCTATTTTTGTCACGTGAGTAAGTCAACTTTGATTGCAAGGCATTTGGGTACCCAGTGCTCAATTTACCATTATATATACTTTTTAGAAAGAACTCATCACAAACAATGTAACGATTCTAGAATTCATTCTAAAATTCCAATCCACTTCTATTTTTTTAATATTCAAACACAATAAAACGCGTACAAATGTCGCGTGCATAACCAGAGAAACACCCATATTTAAAATTTTTGGGAAATTGAGGTCTATTTATTTCGACCCATTAAAAAAAATTCATGAACCTGGAAATGGAAAAAAAAAATTCGTTTCTTCTTGTTTTTACTGATTATTTATAATTTCTTTAATTTTTAATGGTAACAAATTAAATAAAATTCAAAAAAGAATGAGTAAAAATTCGCCTTTATTTTCACTTTTGACGAAGAATGGGACACATATGTCCCATCATACTTTCAGATCCATCGAGAAAGCTATAGAACCAATTTCAAATGCGTTAATCAATAAATTTACATAACGCATAAGCGCATGTAATACTATTTAAAAGTTTATCCAGCAGTAATAATTAGGGCCCGAGATAGTAGCAAACTTAAATGGCAAAAAATAAATTCGAATTTCTGACTTTAAGAAACCCTTAAGCCCAGTTGACACAACAAAATCTTATCGTTAGCACGAATACTAAAGAAAGCATTTGTTTTTTTTTCTATCGAACAACGCGAATTAGATCAAAATCCATTCAAAAATGTAGATGAAATGACGAAAAAACTCCCATTCGTGTCCCATTCGTCGTCAAAAGGTTAAATAGGGTTTCCAACACATACTTTTTTGTTTTAAAATTTCAAAATAACTGTTATTTTCGGTCCCTAATATTTTAACTTCTCAGTGCGCTTAAGTTTTCTTCTTCCACTGTTCCAATAACTAAAAGGGTTTAGATCGAATGTAAAATTTTCTATAAATACTTATGTCATCAATATAATCTAGATCACTATGTAAAATAAATTGTCATTAGAGTTTTTTTCTGCCGTTAATGTATTCCCTTTCCATTTGCCAACAATAATAACAGCAACAACAACAACAGCAACAATATTTATTAAACATATTCATACACTCTATATTCCTTGGTAAACGAATGGCACCCTACTCTATAAACCTCTTTAACTCATTTTATAATTTCAACTTATCTATTGTTATGACTGTCGGTCCGTCCGACTGTGAGTTTATGAAGTTGAACAGTTGTCAGCATTTAGTCAAAAATAAAGCCAAAAAGGAAGAAAGGAAGGAAACAATGGTAGGAAATGGTAAGTTAGAATAAAATAATAAAAACCGGCAACAATAAAATGTTTGAGCACAAAAAAATACATAAAAATTATAAAAGAACCGTGGCTGACTTAATGGCAGACAAGTAAGACACATCAAACCAGCCAAACCAACTACCCTTCATTTATTCCTTAAAAAAAAAAAAAAAAAAAAACAATACATAGAAATAAAGTCAACCCTCTTATAACACGATTAACTGGCTCCGTATTATATTGAAACCGGTCACCGTGCAAAAAAATTGTTCTAATTTAATTTCTATATTAAAGATTTAGGAAGTTTTTGCAACTGAACTGTTATCGGAAAGCCGTGTTGTTAAAATGTTATATCGAAATGATATAAGCAGAATGTTGTGTTAATAGAGAGTCAACTGTTTATACATAAATTAAGGACCACATTTAGATTCATTCCCTAAGTCTCGTAGCTGGAACGCGTGCTGTATACGTGTCTGTTTGTCTGGTATTGTGTATGACTTTATGAATTGATTTTGTTAAAGGCAAAAGAAAACAAAAAATATAAAAATTAAATAAAAGAAAAATAAAAGCAAATAAATGAAAAAAGAAACGACTGCATGCTTGGCTGTGGGTGAGGGAATAAGTGAATGAGTAGTAAAGGAACGCATTAAGAGTGGAAATAAGTAACACCCTTGAATTATAAACATCCGTTTAAGAACATTAAGTAGATCAGGACTTTATGATTGAATAAGAAAACAGCATGATACGTTTGTTTTGCTTGTTTGTTTGTTTGGTATTAGAAGGACAGTACTTTTGACTAGTTAGAATGCATCACATTTACAGATAATTTTATAAATTTACATTTTACATTCACTGAAATTTAACCCAACAAAAAATTTTCTTGAAGAAAACAAATTCATGTCTTTTTACTATCGGTGAAGGGCATAAAAATAAAATTTTGATGAGTTTTGGTTTCCAGAAGTTGAACATTTTTAATTCGAGAAAATTTTCTTTAAAAGCTTAATTTTCTTTAAAATCAAATCAAAGTTTAGTTATAACAAACATTTGAGTAAAAAAATTTGGAAAAGTTTATATAAACTTTTTGAGCACTTAAATATTATTAAAAACCCCTTATTATAACTTAAAGCTTTTCTTTTTTTTTTGCAGCTTCAAAAAGCTTTAATGTTGTTTAACATTTTAAATAAATATTGTATCTTTTGGGAATTTATGTTTTAATAGTAGGCTTTTCTGCAGAAAACCAAAATTTGTGCAACAAAAAAACAAATTCTATTGCAAAAGCTTTTAAAAATGTTGAAGCATTTAAAGCTTATCTTAATTTTTTAAGATATTAAAGCTTATCCAAAAAGTTTTATAACATATGAAGCTTTATTTGAGCTTTTATAAAGAGTTTAAATATTACAAAGCCAAAAAAAAATTTTGGATTTTGCAAGTTCCCGATTTTTTTTTTAATTTCAAAGCAAAACTGGAATAAGTACTGAACTGCCTATTTTTATAACGCGAGCACAAAAGTGACTCGTTTAAATAACATTTAAAACAAAAAGAAATTTTGAAATTTTGTTTTTGTTTTAAATGTTAGTTAAACGAGTCACTTTTTCCCTCAGCACATTAATGTTTGAAGAGCCTGAATTTTTATACGCAATAAGCTTTCGTTCAAAAAGCTTGAATTTTTACAGCTAAAACTATTTTTCAAATGAACTAAAGCTTTTAAGTTTTATAAGAATTTTTTTTTTTATTTCATAAACTTTTTTCAAAGTTTTCTGAATAATTGAAAATAATCTAAGCGTAAAGCTGGAGGTCCATAACACGCGTTTTCGCCTCAACGCAGCGCATGCTTGTATAACCTTACTTGCGTTCTACGTTTCAAGTTACATGCAACGCTTTGTATGCAGCAGCAGCACAAGTAAAAATAATATTTAATTTGTCAAAATCAGCTGATTTGTTCGAACGCTGCTTGTGACGCTTTCAAAAGTAGAAAGTAAACCTACTTTTCGCCTCAAGGCATCTACGCTTTTGTGCATGTAACTTACTACGTATAACTACACAGATTCTACTTTTTTGACAGCTGTGTATGCTGCGAAAAAGCCAGTAACGCGTGGTGTGGACCTCCAGCTTAAGCGTAAACCCGTAAACAATAAAGGTATTTTAATTAAATTTGTTCCGCCATAATTTCATAAACTAGGAATCACACTGACAAATTTCGTGCAGATCGGTCCATAATTTACCATAGTCCCCCTTTAAGGCCCACTCTCGGAATATACTTTAAGCTGAAGGCCCACACCATGCGTAAATGCGTAGATGGTTTTTGTGCATTTTATGCGCTTCTAAATTCAAGTTACATGCAATGCGTTTTATGCGCCAAATTTGTTTTTTTTATCAGCTGTTGTGCTAATATGTTTAACAATTAAAAACAATTTTGCAAAAATTAAGAGTTTAATTTATATTTTAATAGAACTTATTTAATAGACTTCATAGAGGAGTACGCTTTTATTATAAAAATATTCGTGGTTTTTCACGGTATCAATAAGTTTCCAATTCATGGCATTTGTTAAAAAAAATAATAAACACAACAAAGACGATACTCAGAAGATAAAAGTAATCGATAACTAGAAAGGCAAATTTTGTTCGTGGTAAAATTGTGCTAAAAATTAATTTTAATGTCTTTTTATTCTTTAAAGTTTATACAATATTTATTACGAAAGCTTTTTCTCTTATTAAAAACCTTTTTTAATGCAAAAAATATTAAAAAGTAATCCACCCCACAAACATATTTATCGATTACATTAAAAATAAAATATGATTTGTCACTCATGGCCATCAATAACAGCTGACTTTATTTCACCACACATGCGACGGATACAAAAGTAGAAAGTAAGGTTATAGGTTTAGTTATAAGTCCAAAGACTGAGACCATTTATATTAGTAAAAATTAATCCGTGACAGCAACTACCACTAAAGTATATTTTCCGAAAATCGCTAAACCTGGAAAAGGTTTCAGAATACTTTTGAAAACTTTAATGTCTTCCATGTAAAGCCTGGTACTCTGTTCAGTATTTCGTGCGAAATGTTTTAAAAATCAATATAAAAAAAATTTCTGTGAAATACAAACGAAAAAATGTTGATAGAGTTGTACTCTATTTATATTACCAAAAACATGCGAAATGTTTCAAGCAACATTTTAAGCAACAGCTAATCATTTTTTGTAATTTTTTATTTTGCATATGTGATGTGGGGTTTATAACAAGCGTTTCAAAAAGAAAAGTGCAAAAAGTAATAAAAAATTAATTTTTTTTGTTTTTTACTTTAGAAAATTATTTTAAATAAAATTGTTTTACTTTTTTTAATGATAATTATCAAAACACATGGTTTTTGCCATAGATGGGGAAGTGCACTAGTTAAAAACGATTGCAATAATTTTGTTGATGCTGAGTGATGAATTTAAAATTAGCAATCTCGCTACACATGAGTGATTTAAGAAAAAGCAATCATCAGCATATTGCAATTTTTTTTTTTCACTTATTTGACTAAAAATTTTGCACACAATTTAAAATAAAAAACTTGTGTTTTCATGATTAAATCCAAGAATTATTCCGTTATTTACAGAATTTCATTTAGTTTAATTTCCTTTGCCCTCGCATATCATCAGAAAACAATGCACATACAAAATTACATTTTTTTAAATTTTAGTGATGTTATCGTCCCCTCAATATAATAATAGCGTATAATTTTTTTGGGGTTTTGAGAAAATCGTGTTTAAAGTTTTTGTCAAATCAGATATCTATTAAAACCTCAATATCGCGGTAAATAAAAATTCTTCATATTGGATTTTTCGACGAATACATAATACCGTATCTTGTCTTTAAACTGAACAATTTTTTTTATTCTACGCATCCTTTAAGACCATAATTATGTCATTCAAAGTGCAAGTCCTCCATGTAGGCTATTTTATTTTTTAAGGAATTCGTATGATGTATCTTATACATACACTATTTTATTTTGTATGGTATACGCTGTTTTATTCAATAATTTTACGGTATTTTTATTAAAATATTTGATCTCAAAAATATCAATTTGTAACATTATAAAACAGTGATTAATTCATAGTTTTGTTAATTCAGTGGCACATATTCATTAATTTCCAATTTGGGTTGTTATAAACAAAAAATTATGACAAATTAAGGTATACATTGCGTAAATCAAAAATAACTAGAAGTTCATTCGTCTTCTATCTCTTCCTCTGCTACATCTGGCTCATCTTAACAATTTCGCTACTTTCCACCTTGTAAGTAATAACCAAATGACTGCGAGCCACGAGGAAATACATTCTTCTTGCACAAATTTTGGAGATCTTGCAGCTTTCGATGGTCGGAATGAAACTATTTCTCAAACAATAGTGTATATTATCATAAGCTATTTTATGAGTTAAAGTTTTCATAAATTGTATTTTTTTTTCTACAGGCTAAAATGGAGTATAATGCGTATACACTATTATTCTATTAACAATTTTGCAGTGACAATTTCAAGTAAAAAAGCGCATATGAGCTTACACACTTATTGAAGGAAAATGTTTAACAAGAAATTATACACTATTTTTTCCAACGACATTTTGACCCACTTTTTGGAAGTAGAATTTCACGAAATTTTTACCATACATAAAATCAATGATGGAGATTCTAAATATGCAATAAAAAAATAATAGCGCATGAGCGCATACGCTATTGTTATATTAAGGGGACGTTATGTTTTTGTACATATTTAGTGCACTACCCCCAACTATGGTTTTTGTTTACCTTCGCAAAATAATGTTGTGTACTTGTAACTAATAAAAACGTTAAGTTTTAAAACACACAATATTGATACATTACAAAATGTTCGTGTGCAATAATCAATGTTGCTTAACATTTTTCGCAAGTTCGAACAGAGGCTTAAGACCTAATGCTGAAATTTTTTAATCTAAATCCCCAGTAAAAGTGCTAGTATCTGGGCAAGATATAACGAAAATCACGAGATAGTTTTTGAGAAAATATCACCAACTAGACGAAATACATGACATCGGCTCATATTTGACAATATTTCATAAAAACCTTATAGCTGCTCTTGAAAATTACACTAAATTTTATAAATCTTAAAATAGTAATAAAAGATAGCAGCTCATAATAAACAACAATGATCTGTATACACCATAGTAGTGTACAACGAATTGCTTGCTGGGTTACATGAGTTGGATAAACAAGTAACAAGTGAATACAAGTTTATTTTGTATGAGAACTGGAATGCATGCACACATTTAAAATGCGGTATGTTACAGCTAAATGTTTTTCACAAGTTAAGTTTTCTTGTTAACGTTTTTCCACTGTTAACATTCATTTCCTGTTACTTGTTTGTGCGCGTGTGTTTGTCATCCTTGCATTTGTTTCCTTTGATCTAAATAGAGCACTTAACGGCAACTGCAAACAAATTATTGCACTTGCATACACTTAAAGGATTACATGTCCTCTTAAACGAGAGTGGGTGGGGTGGATTTGGTTTAGTGTGGTGTGGTGATTCAATTAATACCAAAGACATTTAAATCGATAAATGTTAAAAGTTTGTTGTGGACTTAGTGTAACTGGAATTTGTTTGAATGATGACGATGAGGACAATGTTTCTTTAGCAGATGACGAAGATTGTTGGTGGTAGTTTCAGTTAATGTGGGCCAGATTTCACAAAGTGGGTGGATCATCATAAAGTCAGTGAAGGTATTGTTATGTGTACTCTAGAAACCATTTACTTTATTCATTCCGCTTCTTTATTCTTTTTATTTTCAGGAAAATTTAACTTGTTTTATTTTTGTTTTTTTTTTTTTTTTGTTCATGGCCAATGAATATGTACGCGTTACTTAATGGATTTACTCTAAGTGCTGCATTGACATTTTGATAAATGCTTCAGTTTAACAGATGTGTTGTTCTACGCTCCGTTTATTTATTGCGCTCTCGTTCTTTGCTGGTTTCTACAAAAAGGAAAATTGTTTGTCATAAGCCGTTTTAAGTACGAGTAGACTTCTTCTTTCCATTATGATAAATAGTTTTATTTTATTCAATCATTTAGTTCGTAAAAAAATATTTTCTTTCCCCTTGGGTTGTGGAGGATTTGAAGGTTTTGTGCTTTTTTTCCTTTCTTTTTGTCGTTTATCGTTTTAAATTGTACAGATTTGGTTATTAGTTTATTTATTTGGAATATTTTAATGTCTCAATTATGGGGCGATAACATATTTATGTCGCTTTAAAAAGAGTGGGGGTTGGTTTTATGTTCTACGAAATTGTTTAAATTCTTTTAAAAGGCGTGACAATTTGTAAGTGATTTAAAAAAGGGTTGAAAAGTAATAAAAAGGGCGAAATCTGGATTGAGATAAAACAAAAAATAATTTAATATTATTATAAAAATTTAATAATACTTAGTAATTTATAACCCTGAGAAATTATTTTCCTTTCGATTTAAAAAAATTTTTTTAAAAAATAGATAGATCACTATTCATATTTGTTTTTAAAAAATTAAAAAAAAAAAAAATTTAAAAATTGTATTATGCATAAACTGTACGTGCTGATTTTGACACATCAGGTTTAGCGTATAAGTTTTGAACCTAGAGCCTGCGTTTACTTTCATACGCAATCAGTTTGTTTTGGCAAGTTTCTGAATCTTTGCCTTAAATATAAACTACGTGAGTTTTATACCGCAAGTATAAAAACAAAGAGAAATAGAACTCAACACATAACGTCACAAACTTAGATCGTGTGAATCAGTACTTCTTTAAAGAGTGTTTTTAAGCCCGATAGAAGTTACGAAGGTGTTAGCTGTCAAATGAACAGTATACTCTGGAAAATCATTATGAAAAATTTTACTTTAAAAATCAGTCATCGATTCGAGGTCATGTTTGTTAATAAATTAAATTGCCACATATGGAGTGAGACTAATCAACAACAGAGGCTACAGACTCTTTTATATCCAGAAAAATGCACTGTTTGGTTTACACGCTGTTGACTTCACCGAATTTCTCAAAAAATTTAGAAAATTGGATTATAGCATCCGATAAGGAGCTTTTTATATTTGGAAAGCTATCTATAATCTCTTTTGTATTATCATTTAGGAAGCTGTCAAGCTCCCACTCCAAATTGTAAATCCTAGGAAGAGCAGTGTCTCTGTTTAAAAAGAACAATAAAATAATCATCTTCTCTAAGGCATTAATTTCAAGATTTTGATTTATTTGCCTCTAATCTGTTGTGACGCCAAAACAGCTACATTGTTTTAGTTCAGGTGGCACAAACTCAAATTCTCAAATTATTGCCCTACATGTGCTTAACATGTTTTCTTAGGCGGCATGAAGTAACCCCCCAAAGCGTGGGGTCTTATTTCATATGCAATAAAGCCCCAATTTTGAAAATGAAATTAACCCCCAACGAAATGAAATAACGCCCCAAACATAAATGAAATAATTCCCTAATTTGTGGGGGCTTATTTCATATGAAATAAAACCCCAATTTCCGAAATGAAATAAGAGCCCATTTTATACAATCAATTATACGCTTTTGCTTTAAAGAATCACGCAATAGATATCATGGTATGATATACCAACTAAGGCTTTTCTCCTAGCCGACCTTCGGCCGGGCGCAATGACTTTTTCCTCTATGGTATACCAAACCTATAGTACAAAAATACCGAATCGACCCGGCTACGCAGAGAAGCTTTAGTAAGCGAAGCCGGTGTTTGGTTTACCATATAGAAGAAAACCATTGCGTCCGGCAGAAGGCCGGCTATGCAGAGCAGCTCTATTTATCGAAGCCGGTGTTCTGTATACCAAAGTTGATAAATTCTTGCGCCCAAAAACGTTTTCATTACAAATTTGAAAATGAAATAATCCCCCAAAAAATATATTGGGGCTTTATTTCATAATGATTTTTTGGGGGATAATTTTATATGAAATAATACCCCAATTAAAAAAAAGAAATAACACCCCAAACAAAATGAAATAATCCCCCAAAAATCGTTTTTGTTGTTCTCTGTACAAACTTTTGGGGGGTTATTTCATTATTTTTTTGGGGGGTTATATTTTGGGGGGTTATTTCATGCCGCCGTTATCTTACAGTTGCTTAAGCCAACTTATGTATATTATAGTTAATACATTTTTGGGGCACTAACTCACAGAGTACCATAACTTAACAGAAGTACACATTTTTAATTATGATTTTATTGGGCATTTATAAAATTTCAATATTAAGAAGATTACAAACTTTTTTTTTAATAAAGGCTTTATGAAACGGATTTTCATACGAAATCCGTTTAATAAGCCCTTTATTAACATGTTTTATTTTTTATAAATAAGGCAATAAGTGTTCAGTACTTTCAGATTAAAAAATTCCTATTAAATATTTATCTATTTCAAAAAATCAATATCTCAAAAATTTTTACTAACAATTATTTTTACTAACAACACTCTATTTCCCATACCCATCTTAAAAAAGCTGCCAACTTTTGAAAAAAAATAAACTTTTTCAAATTTTCTTAGAATATTTCGCCCGTTCTTTACGACACTGTTGTTCTATTTTAAGCTCCAAAGTGTTTTTAATCTACATATTGAAAAAAAAAAAAAAAAATACAAATAATAAAAAAAAAATTGTTTACAAATAGTTTTTAGTCGTAGTTGTACTTTCAAAACAAGGATTACTTATGAACGAAAGAGTTCACTTAACTTACAAACAATATACGTTAAGTGGATTAAATATCAGGTGATTTAAGGTGAAACTTTCAAATAACAAAGTGCGTTATTTTTAGTGGTTCAAGTTCTTGTTTTCTTTCCTTTTTTTCTTTCTTCCATCTAAAAACACTTAGGGAATAAAGAGTTAAATTATATTGTGCTTGTTTGTGCAGTACACATAAAGTATAAGATACACTACATACATACATACATATTGCTTGTTCAGAGTTCTTAAGAATTACTTATGGTGTTAAGAAAATGTAGTATACAGTAGTGTGCAATAGTATACCCAGGAAGTTTTTTTTATAGAATTTTGCTTCATGGACACTTTCTTTCCGCGGACACCCAAATGTTACCATTTGTTTATTCTCTTTCTTGCTCTCTCTCTCTCTCTCTCTCTCTGTGGTTATTTTTGATAAAAATTTAGAATCAATCTTAATAGGGATGAAACCAACATAGAAATTCTTGAATCAAGCACATTTAAAAATTAATTTCATCACACTCTTAATTAAGTATCCTCGTCCGGTTATGGAAATACTTTTTATGTGGAAAAACTAATGACCAGATTGGATCAACAAAATATGACCGGTTATGGAAGGTTTCACTAAATACTACAGCCAGGCACTTTCTCATACATACAGATCTTAAACTGAAAATCAAGAGACTAATAGAAACCAAATACAAAAAATGAAGACAAAAAGAAGTATGCAATATTAGCAAAGGCGATAGAAGCATTCTTTTAGAGTAATTCCGTCAATAATTACACTGGTAAATCATTAATATCGCAAATTGAGTTTTATCCTTATACTAAGTTATTTGTTTTGATTTGATCGCGGCAGCTTATTGCAAAGAAAATGACAAAGGTGCAGTTTATGTTGAATATGGATGTCAACGATTCAGTACACAGAGAAAACAGATTCGTGATCACAACCGAATTTGGCGCCAATCGAATTTCGTCGGTTGCATAAGGGTGGTTAAATTGTAAGGGCCGATATTGAATGTGAACCACACCTAAACGCCAAGTTTTTTTTCCGAATTTTATTTGACATTTCTCTATTTCAGACTTACTCAATTTGAACCATGGAGAGATACACAATCCAACAACGTGTTAAAGTTATCCAGACTTATTATGAAAATGGGCGTTCAAATCAAAATGCATATCGTGCACTTCGTGATTTTTTTGGTCAATTTGATCGTCCAAATGTGCGTACAATCGCAAAAATCGTGGAAAAATTCGAGCAAACCGGGTCTGTAGAAGATGTGAGAACACCAGTGCATGCTCGTACAGCTCGTACTGCAGAAAATATTGCTGCTGTTCGCGATAGTGTGGCTGAAGAGCCGTTCACCTCAACTCGTCGTCGTGCCCAACAATTGCACCTCTCACGCTCGTCGTTGATGAACATTATGCATAAAGACTTGCATTTACACGCTCACAAGTTGCAATTGGCTCAAGAACTAAAGCCTCTTGACCATTCCAAACGTCGTGAATGGGCAGAATGGTGGCAAGAAATGGCAACAGTGGATGATCAATTTTCGAAGAAAATCATCTTCAGTGATGAGGCACATTTTCACCTCAGTGGATTCGTCAATAAACAGAATTGCCGCATTTGGGCGAATGAAAATCCAAGAGTGATTGTCGAAAAACCAATGCACCCACAAAGAGTGACTGTTTGGTGCGGTTTATGGGCTGGCGGCATCATCGGGCCGTATTTTTTCCAAAATGAGGCCGGTCAGGCAGTTACTGTGAATGGTGTTCGCTATCGTGAGATGATAACGAACTTTTTATGGACCGAATTGGAAGATATGGATGTGGACGATATGTGGTTTCAGCAGGACGGTGCCACTTGCCACACAGCTAACGAAACAATGGCTCTTTTGCGCAACAAATTCAATGGCCGTGTTATCTCACGTAATGGCGATGTCAATTGGCCACCAAGATCATGTGATTTGACACGGTTGGACTTTTTCTTTGGGGTTATTTGAAAGAAAAGGTGTACGTCGATAAGCCAGCAACAATTCAAGAGCTAAAGGATGAGATAATTCGGCACATTAACGGCATAGAACCTCCATTATGCCTCTGGGTCATCGAAAATTTGGACCATCGGATGGAGGTGTGCCGCCGTGGTCGCGGCGCCCATTTGGCCGATATTTTTTTCCATACATAATTGAGTAATACCAATATATCATAATAAAATAAAATTACAATAATTTCCTAAATAGTTTGTCTTTTATTCAAAATCAACACAATTTAACCACCCATTACTATCACACAATTCGGTTCCAATTACTGAAAATTTCGTTGCTTAGCATAAAAGGTTTGATAGCAACTTTTGAATTTTAGTACACTATCAGTCATAACAACAGATATTGTTAGTTGTTAGTATGATTATAAGAAACAAAATTGTGCTTATACCCGAATAAATGATAGGTGCAACTGAATTAACACATAATTGGTGTTCATAACAAGAGATTTGATTGTAGTTATCAATATATTTTTTTTAGCCGGTCAAATGTAGCCCATAAGGGGCAAGGTCCAAAGGTAATCTCAATGAATGGAAAAATGGGTTATTTTAAAGTACGATGTCCTAGGGCAGGACCATATAACCCAGCTTGCATTACAAAGGGGAAGTCTTAAAACTACTCCATGGTATACTCCAGAGGATTAGCTTTGAAATCGTTTCAAAACGAAAACATGTCGTTAAAAAATGAAGACATGCCGTTAAAAAATGAAGACATGTCGTTTAACTGCAAACTCTTTTTAATAATGACATGGTCCATACTTGCACTACATTGGACCAGTCCAGGATCAAAATGGATCAAGAAGTCCAATATAATTTGCAGGGTATAAAAAATAATACATACATTCATACATACATATATATGTACGTGTTTTTGTTCATACCTATAAGAATACGTAAATTACTTACCCCTATTTATTAAGTTTTTCACATTTTCCTATTTTTACCGCAAACATATTTTTTAAATATAATATTAACATTTCAAAAGATTTTGTTATTCGTGCTTAATTCCCAGTTTTTATTATTGATAAAAACACTTGAAATTTATTGTTGATGGGATAAGCTATTCCTATGCATTTCACTGGTTGCTTAGGCCAGATCATCAGGAAACTTCATCCATAAAGGTTTTAGACAAACTAAAGATATTAAACCAAATAAAACTGTTAAACGTATAAGAATTATAGCAACAGTTCTACTTGTAACAATATTTGGTTTAATATCTTTAGTTTGTCTGAAACCTTTATGGATGAAGTTTCCTGATGATCTGGCCTAAGCAACCAGTGAAATGCATAGGAATAGCTTATCCCATCAACAATAAATTTCATGTCGTTAAAAAATGAAGACATGCCGTTAAAAAATGAAGACATGTCGTTTAACTGCAAACTCTTTTTAATAATGACATGGTCCATACTTGCACTACATTGGACCAGTCCAGGATCAAAATGGATCAAGAAGTCCAATATAATTTGCAGGGTATAAAAAATAATACATACATTCATACATACATATATATGTACGTGTTTTTGTTCATACCTATAAGAATACGTAAATTACTTACCCCTATTTATTAAGTTTTTCACATTTTCCTATTTTTACCGCAAACATATTTTTTAAATATAATATTAACATTTCAAAAGATTTTGTTATTCGTGCTTAATTCCCAGTTTTTATTATTGATAAAAACACTTGAAATTTATTGTTGATGGGATAAGCTATTCCTATGCATTTCACTGGTTGCTTAGGCCAGATCATCAGGAAACTTCATCCATAAAGGTTTTAGACAAACTAAAGATATTAAACCAAATAAAACTGTTAAACGTATAAGAATTATAGCAACAGTTCTACTTGTAACAATATCAAAGTTTAAACAAAACACATCAACAATAAACAACAGTGGGTTCATCTCATCTTACATTTCCCCACTACAATTAGTTGAAATTCTCTCAACATTAATTGTAGTTGTAAGTAGGTTAAGAAAAACAAAATGAAAAAAACAACAACTTACAAAAGATGTTGTCAATTAAGTGTTTTTTAGGCCGTGCACTGCCTGTTTATTATCAAAAAGTAATTTCAATTTTTGGGAATACAAAATTTTAATTTCAAAAGATTTTGTTATTCGTGCTTAATTCCCAGTTTTTATTATTGATAAAAATACTTGAAATTTATTGTTGATGGGATAAGCTATTCCTATGCATTTCACTGGTTGCTTAGGCCAGATCATCAGGAAACTTCATCCATAAAGGTTTCAGACAAACTAAAGATATTAAACCAAATAAAACTGTTAAACGTATAATACTTATAGCAACAGTTTTACTTGTAACAATATCAAAGCTTGAACAAAATACATCAACAATAAAAAAGTGGGTTTATCTCGTCTTACACTCCCCACTACAATTAGTTGAAATTCTCTCAACATTAATTGTAGTTGTAAGTAGGTTAAGAAAAACAAAATAAAAAACAAACAACAACTTACAAAAGATGTTGTCAATTAAGTGTTTTTTTAGGCCGTGCACTTGCCTGTTTATTATCAAAAAGTAATTTCAATTTTTGGGAATACAAAATTTTAATTTCAAAAGATTTTGTTATTCGTGCTTAATTCCCAGTTTTTATTCTTGATAAAAACACTTGAAATTTATTGTTGATGGGATAAGCTATTCCTATGCATTTCACTGGTTGCTTAGGCCAGATCATCAGGAAACTTCATCCATAAAGGTTTCAGACAAACTAAAGATATTAAACCAAATATTGTTACAAGTAGAACTGTTGCTATAATTCTTATACGTTTAACAGTTTTATTTGGTTTAATATCTTTAGTTTGTCTAAAACCTTTATGGATGAAGTTTCCTGATGATCTGGCCTAAGCAACCAGTGAAATGCATAGGAATAGCTTATCCCATCAACAATAAATTTCAAGTGTTTTTATCAATAATAAAAACTGGGAATTAAGCACGAATAACAAAATCTTTTGAAATTAAAATTTTGTATTCCCAAAAATTGAAATTACTTTTTTGATATAATATTAACAAGTAAGAAAGTATAGTCGGTCAAGCAAGGTTGTGAACTATTTCTAATCAAAAAGCGCCGTGTCTCCAATCAAAAAGCGCTAAAAAGCGCTAAATAAAATTTAAATAAAAAACTTAATGACATGTTTAAGATCCAAGTTTTAAAAAAATCGTTTTAAATAAAAATTTATGAAAAACAAAGATACTACTGCGCTAAATTCAAATCCGTTTTCAGTTGTTTCTATCATGTCTTGTTCTTTTATGGGCTAGACTTATATTTTGACCGAAATAAGGCATTTATGCTACATATATTTTATCATAACTTGATAACGATCTTGATATTTTACAAATAATTATTTTATATTTTATATTTTTCCATGCAAATTAGTATTTTTATCATTTATCAGAAATCCAGGTATATTATGAATAAAAAAAGCAAGAAATCAGTAAACAAAATGTTAACTAGACGTGTTTGAATAAACTATTTGCATTTAGCACGCTAAAGTGAATTAAAATCACATAATCAAGTTCTCTAGATCGACTTTTTTTTAGTTTTTTGCCGAGCAGTGTTAATAAAACATTAATATTTTCTGTTATTTAAGGAAGATTAAAGTAATATAATTTCAACTATACACGGAAAGAATTATTTACTAATTCACCAGAAAATATATCTTGAACCACGAAAATTTTGCACTTTTCTCGTTCAAGCCAAAAATTTCTTATTGTATATAAACATAAGCAAAAAGTTGTGACTCAAAGCGAACTAAAATTTACTAAAATACAGCTAAAAAATTCATTCAACTATAGAATAGTTACTTAAATCAAGTTTTCTTTGCTTTTTATTTTACAAAATCAGAAGAAAAGCCTAAAATTTTTCCATAAAAACGTATAGCACTAGTTAGTTTATAAAAAAAAACTTTGTTTCTTGATTCTATTTTAAAATCAGACTAATATTAAATAAAAGCTTCTTGAAATTTTTGATCATATACCAAAAACGTGAATTTTTTAATCATGAGAAAATGTTTCTTTATTTAAGAAACTTTTACTTAATACGAACAAAATAAGTTAAAATCAGTTATTTAGTTTTGAATTTTCTTGTTTTAAGAAACGAAATGGATTTCTTTAGAAAATAAACTTCTTTCCGTGTATAGAATGCTTTTCAGAGTAAAGTATTTTCAAAACGGAAACAAATTTTGGTTTAATGTGTCTTGATTTTAATGTATGCAAATAAAATTACAAAAATGTTGGGTATCAATAAAAGCGCTAATTTAGCGCTCTTTTTAAAAAAAGCGCTAAGGAAAAAATATGCGCCTTTTCGACAGTTAAAAAGCGCTTAATCTAGCGCCAAAGGCGCTAAATTGGCAACTCTGCGGTCAAGCCCGACCATATGATACCCTACACCACAATATTTAAAAACACATCATGCTAATGTGTCCATATAAATATTATAAACTTCATGAAAATCGGTTTGAAAGTTTGTGAGAGGCAGAAATTGTCCCCTACCTCCCCTTGTGGTCCTATTTTTGAAAAACTGTATAGCTTATGTGTCCATATAGATATGGATCTATCTATGTTTTACATTTCATTAAAATCGGTTTGAGAGGCAGAAATTGCCCCTATCTCCCCTCGTGGTCCTATTTTTTAAGAAATGCATACATTTTGTGTCCATATAGATATGGTTCTATCTATGTTTTAAATTTCATTGAAATCGGTTTGATAGTTTCTGAGAGGAAGAAATTTCCCCCTATCTTCCCTCGTGGTCCTACGATTTCAATAGGCTTGGTCCTTGTACCAATAAGAACCTATGACCCAAATTTCATCAAATTATCTCCAAAATTGCGACCTGTACTTTGCGCACAAGGTTACATGGACAGCCAGCCAGCCTGCCAGCCAGCCGGACGGACATCGTTAGTTCGACTCAGAAAGTGATTCTAAGACCATCGGTATACTTTAAGGTGGGTTTAGGACCAATATTTTAAGGCGTTACATACATCAGCACAAATGCATAATACCCTCTCCACTATTGTGGTGTGGGTATAAAAATTAATTTAAGCTATCAAATGTTTTGACAGAAAATTGAGTAAGCAATTGGGGCTTTTAACTATTTTTTGGTTGTGAATTCCGAATAACTATATTTTCATTTGTTGTACTCGAATTGAATCTATTCCAACAATCAATAATTAGCTGCAATAAATGAATAATCATTTATATTACAAAATTTATTGACGAAAGCAAATTATTGATTGCAATGACCAATATTCAGTATTGCCCTATATTAAATTCGGTTGTGATTCTAACCATTTGTACTAATTTTTAGAACTTAATTAAATTAGTTATCATAACTAATAAAAGAATTGAAGGAATCATATTTCAGTTGGAACATCATTTTTATAATCAAGAGAATTAAAAATCAGTTAGAACTATACATTTTTAATAGTTGCAATAATAAATCATGTTACTTGATCAATATTTTATTACTGCAACCGTTTCCCAACCAATTTGTTTTCTGTGTGTAGAATCCAAAAAAGGCAAAAAAAGTATCTTATGTTCAGAATAGACGGTAAAATTATTGGTTTGAAAACAGTTTCAAGGATTTTCATACATCCCGCAACCTAAATTTTAGCACAAAGTGATGAAATTATCATAATCATTTCGGGGGGTTTTTTGAGCACAAAGGAAGCGCAAACACGTGATTCATGCACGCCGATTTCAATGCAACTGATTTCCAATGTATTTCAAACCGGTTTCCAAATGATCGCGTCATGTGCGTTCTCTTAAAAGAGTGATTGGCCATTCTAAGCTTTAAACGATTGCTGCATTCAAAGGACAACTAAAATGTAGCGAAGACATTCTTATACGAACTTTGATTTAGCATTGAGAAATGTTAAATTAGCATAAAAAGGTCTAAGAAGAGGACAAAGCTGCAGATTATGTTGAATATGGATGTCATCGATTCAGTATTTTAGAATCCGAAAAAGGCAAAAAAAGTTGCTTATGCCCAGAGTAGACGGTAAAATGCAACTGCAACGAAACCCTTTTTAAATTATTGGTTTAAAACCAGGAGGCTTATTCTGAATTGCGATGCGAAAATCAATGCGATGTGAAAATACGTAAATGCGAACAATTGCTATTCTGTATTGCGATATTCGCAGTTTTTTTAATCGCATTTCAAATGCGAAAAGGTGGCAAGTCGGTATTCTACATTGCGAAAACAAATGTCAAATTCGCAAAATTTATTCGACAACAAAATAGCATTCGCAAAGTACAAACATGTAAGTGAAAGATAATATTTTATTTATTTATTCATCATATATTTATTATTTAATTCAGGGAAGCAAGCAATAGGACCTTCAAACCGCGTTAATTTGAAATAATGATACAATTTATGGATTGGCCATTTGAAAACACCAAATGCACGTCAGTCGGCAAATACTTTGTGACAAACTTTAACTGAAGAAATAAATATCAATGGAAAAAATAGCGAAAAAAATTTTTTATAAAGCTAAAAAAAGAAATATTCTGCATAAGTAAACGTTTATTTTTCGCAAGCATCAAAATAAATTACATTTTTCCATTCAAGCTTTAAACATCGGATTTGCTTCTGAGCAATCTTCTCTGTATCCTTTCATTTTGTTCACAGAATCCATTTTTGTTATCTTTTTTCTTACAAAATGTCCTAAATAAATTTTATTAACAATTTTTACAGCCAAACACAAACAATTTATTTTTAACTTGATGATTGTTGACATTGACGTTTATTTGAGCAGCGTTGCCACGATTTGAAATTGCGAATACGATTTCACTGTGGTTCGACGACGAAGCAAATGAAAATGTTTTGTGTGTACTTTAAAATCTGGAACCTATTAAAATTTAATTTAAAGTCAAATATTTTTGAACTGCACAGAAAAAATTATTGCCGAATTATTTTCAAACAAACGCTTGTTTGAAAATTTTTTTAATTTCTACAAATTTTTTTACTGATTCTATTAAAATTTTTGTTTGATTTTTATTTAACAAACAAAAATGTTGACAACCATTCAAAAATATAATACACGCGTTATTGGTTTCAAGTTTTCATAATTTTGTATGAAATATTTGACGCTTTTTAATGTTGTCGTCTTTTTGCATTTTTTATTTGATCGTAAGCAACACTTCCTAATGTGAAATATAAGAACTACAACAAAAAACACATACAGTCTATTTTTGGACACTTTAAAAAAGTACAACAGTAAGAAAGATGAAGAGGTTTGAAGAAAAAAAAAAAACAAAAAAATAGCAGGTAAAAAAACGTTTCACACTTTTAAAACAACAGAAACAACAACAATATTATAAGAACCAAAATAAATTTTTTGTTGGTTTCAAAGTTGGTTAAAAAAAACAAAATCCCGTATTCAATTTTTTCAAACTGTTTGCTTAAATACATCAAATACAAAAATATAATGATGACGAAAAACATATCGAGTCGGTCTGTCGCCGTTTTTGGGTTACATATCTTCTTCATTAGCAAAGGAAAGGATACAGCAACAGTGAGTGATGACGAAAAACATTGCGTGTATAAAAAAAGACTTCGTTCAAAAATTATTCCAACAAAAAAATGTGTCTCAAAGCCAGCCGGCCGCTCTGCTCTCTCTGCCATCATCTTCTAATACAGTGCCTGCTTGTGTGCGCATCATTGCTTGTGCAAAAACCTTTTTTTTTTTTTGATTTTGAAATTTAGTATATGAATTTCAGTAAACTTTTTGTTTGATTCAGTTAAATTATTTGTTTGAAAAAATCAGTGTTTTTTTTCAATAAACAAAATGCAAATAAATTGTTTGAATATGCGAATTTGTTTATAGGACCGATTTCAGACAAAAAATTGTTTGATTCTACAAATTTTTTGTTTGAATTGGAAAAATAATTTTTTCTGTGTGGTTTGTATATTTCATACTTTTTTCATCCTGCAGCTTCTCTAATAGGTGGTCCATTGATATGTAGTTCTTCAGTTAACGTTTGCCACAAAGTATTTGCCGACTGATGTGCATTTGGTGTTTTCAAATGGCTGTGCGTATTCATATATTCTATCATTATTTCAAATTGACGCGGTTTGGTGGTCTTATTGCTTGCTTCCCTGAATTAAATAATAAATATATGATGAATAAATAAATAAAATATTATCTTTCACTAACATGTTTGTACTTTGCGAATGCTATTTTGTTGTCGAATAAATTTTGCGAATTTGGCATTTGTTTTCGCAATGTAGAATACCGACTTGTCACCTTTTCGCATTTGAAATGCGATTAAAAAAAAAAACTTTGCGAATATCGCAATACAGAATAGCAATTGCTCGCATTTATGCATTTTCGCATCGCATTGATTTTCGCATCGCAATTAAGAATAAGCCTCCAGTTTCAAGTATTTTCCATGCATCCCGTAACCTAAACTTTAGCACAAAGTAATGAAATTATCATAATCATTTCGAGGGGTTTATTTGAGATCAAAGGAAACGCAAACACGTGATTCCTGCACGCTGATTTTAATGCAACTGATTTCCAATGTGTTTCAAACCGGTTTCAAAATGGTCGCGGCGTTCTCTCAAAAGAGTGATTGGCATAAACTAAAATGTTTATTTCAGTTGCATTTCACCGTTCGTTCTAGGCCTTTGTGAGCTGTAAACGATTGCTGCAATCAAAGGACAACTGAAATGTAGCGAACATATTCTTATACGAACGTCACTGAGAAATGTTAAATAAGCTTTAAAAAGTAAAATTTAGTAATCATTTATTTTATATTTTCAGGTAAATATGTACATAAAGTTTTTAAAGTAAAAATCATATCGGGAATGATGCTGGTGTTTAATAATTGAAATTCTTTAAAACGTGTAAGTTAATCAATCATATTTAAATTCTCCTTCTAATTTCACTTTTGGTTTATTTCAAGCAATAATTACGGCTTGAATCAACTTTTTAATTCTTTAATCAAACGATTTTTCAGATTGTTTCAGTCTTAATTTTACTTAAATCAATCTAATTTTCGGATTATTTCAAGTACGAATTCAGGATTGAATATGGATAAATTTAGTATTTTGCGATTGAAAATCCGTACTTGAATCAATCCTTCTTTATTCAAGAAAATCCGTACTCACATTAACACCACTTCGGATTGATTTAGGTACGGATGGATTGATTTTTCTTTAAAGTGTATAGGATTGTGTTACTTCGCGGGGATGTGAAAAATGTGTGGTTACTTTGCGGGATTGACAGTCCCTCGAGGTGTACATGTTTTCAATACGGGTTAAATACATCTTTGAAAGATTGCTAAAGAAAGACCAATGAAATTATTTAAGGATAGCCGTAAAATTTCTCTGTCATGCTCATACTTTTGTGACTTACTGTATGTAATGCAGTAACCAGAATACTCATCATCGCACACATAAACTAAAGAACAAACCTTTCTTTACACTTGACTTGAGCTAAAAGGTGTCAATAACAAAATATGGTTAAAATATTACTTTGAAAAATCGTTTAAACAGTTTGACTTAAACAATCAACTTATAAACTATATACCCACACACACAGCCATACTCATATATGTAGTATGTATATGCAATGTTACTATAGGATGAGTACTACGTATTGAGTATAATAGTTTAAGATACTAATACGATACATATTCGAATAAATGTATGTGCAACTTATAATCGTATGCCTGAATATTATTCTATAGTGTGTATTGTTGTAAGTTCAAACGCGTGCCAACAATTAAAGTAATTCAATATTATACAATAAAAAAAAAGTTAAAGTCAGGAAGCCACTTTGCAATTAGACCGTGTTAACAGCTACAAATAAAAAAAAATAAATAAAACGAGGATGAAATGAAAGAAGGACAAAACATTATATTTTACCATACCAAAAAGGGAAAGACATAAATACTTTTAGTTGGTTAAGTTTATGAAAATGACAATATATTTTTTTATGTACTAAATGGTACTACTTTTAATTCATTGTTTTAACCTTGTAAAAGAACCAAGATATAATATTATAGTCTTACAACTACACGTCCCTTTTAAACCAACACCAAAAGTCATAAGGAGCAAACATGTTTCTTATTACAACATTTTACAACACAAAAGGTTGCATGGGTTTAATGTTATGTTGTCATTAAGCTAACGACAGTATTTAAGGTAATAGGGACAACAGCAACAACAACAGCAGCACCAGCACCAGCAGAGGCAACAGAAAAACGTTTAACCAAAAATGGCTCTTAAAAGCATAAAGTGCACATTTTTGCCACTTTAGTGTTTTGTAATTAAAAATGTTGCTCATGAAATATTAACCCGGTTTTATACATATAAATTTTTTCTTTCTTTTTGCTTTCCTTTTAACTCACCTGAGCTCAATAATGCGAACACGTTACAAACGCAGACGTCTCTCCCACACCCCCATACACTGTTATAAACTTGCACAGTGAGTAACACTCTTACCCAACCTAAAACATTTTGTCAGGCATCATAATCATTATATTAAATGTAGGTTGGTTATTTTGCTGGCTGTCTTGCGCCGGTTTTTGTGCTTCTTTTTTTTAATATACCTCGCATTTTTTTTATACAAATGTGGGGCTGAACTACAGTAAGGAATATTAGAATAAAGTAATACTTGAGCTGTTTTACTTGGGAATATGGTTTCCTTTTGTGACAGATTTTCCGGGATAATAAATTTGTTTAAATTCTCAGAAATTTTAAAACGAAAAATTTTTGAAACATGCTTTGAAATTAAATTGATAGACCAGTGTCATTTAATTATAATATAACGTTTTTTCATTTTAATAACGCGTTGTTTTACTTACTTTAAATATTATTTTTATTTTAAATTAAAGCTAAACACACACACTTATTCACTTTTAAAAATCCATTATAACTTTAACATCACTGTTCATAACCCAACAAACACGGAGGTTTGATTTCAAATTGAGAATGAATGAAAAATACCTTAATTTTCAACTTGCTTTCAAACGTAATTCTCAAATGTTTTTCAAATGTGGATTATAATATAATGTGGAATATAAATAAAAATATCAAATTTTTTTAATTTAAATTCATTCACCTCTATCGTGAATAACAAGTGGAATTTTTGTTCCCATGCAATTTTTATTCCCCTCGAAGGGAAAACAGCAATCGTGAAATTCATGTGAAAAATTTTTCAAGCTATCAGTTCCAGTGAATGTAAAAAAGAAGAAATATTAAAAAAAAAAAAAATAAAAATCAATGAAATTTTTGTTCAAAAATATTAAAGTATATATTTTAAAGAAAAGTAAAAATAAAAAAGCAAACTATTTAGTATTGGAGGGATAGTTTGCTTACAACGTTAGTTTTTAACACTTTTTAAATTTTATGTAGTAAAATATATTCCAAAATTCTGCCATTTATTTTTCGCTTTAGTATTGCCAAGTTTATTTTCAATTTGAATTTAACATTTGACGAACATTTGACATCATAAAACATAAAACATTTGATATCAAATGTTTATTTTCAATTTATTATCAATTTGAATTTAAATGTTTAATCAAACAATTGAAAAACGTTTGAGAATTGTGTTTGATGTCAAATGATAAAGTCATTTCATATCAAAGGTTTGACTTCGTGTTTGTTGGGAAAACACACAATTGCATACACGTCATGGTATTTGCTATGCTTTAACTTATTTCTTTTTTCTATGCGAACGTTAACGTGTGACATCGTGGGATTGGCTGTTAAAATCAACTCACAGTGCCGCACAGTGTTTGATTTTAAGAATGAGAACTAAAAAAATCTTGAAATCATGAAAATAGCAGAGATAGAATGCTGATGTTTTGTACATTTGTTCTTGTTTGTAGGAGAAAAGTTAATCAAATGGATGAAAAACCACGAACAGTTTAATAAAATAACCAGCGTTTAAAAAACTGCAGTCAAAGTTGAAAAACTGCAATTTCTTCCACTTCTTCATTTCTCATTTGCCAAAAAAAAACTGTTGCTTTTACCTCTTAATCATTAAATATAAATATTCGCTGTCAAACCAACTCAAAAAGCGAAAAGTGGTGCACACATTTTGGTTTTTTGCTCAACAGTTTTTGGTTTTGACTGCAGTTTTTTCAACCCTGAAAAAAAAACTAATACTAATTATTGTTCACAGGTTAGGGACGAGCTCTTTATTTACATTTGTCCTTCAAGTTAAGCTGAAAAGGTCAACGGAAAATAGTGGGACAAAAAAAAGAAAGAACATAAAAAAAAAACAGAAAAATGTACTATGGCCTTCAAGACGAGTTCTTAACAAAAAGCATTAAAAATCATTCACATTCGATGCACCAAGTGAAATAACATTTGGTTTAGAGATTGATTTTTGACTATTAACTGCCAGCCGTCGTCATTGGCGATGAGTGTTTTAATTGCAGATCCTTCTGAAGAGAAAGTGTGGTTACTATCGGAATATGTCAGGACAACCTGTCCGTCAGAACCTGGGTTCGATTCACAGTTCAGTCAAGAACGGAAAATTATAAATAAGTTTTAATTAATTTCATGTGGTAAAATTCCTTTCTTCATAAAAATAATTTAATAAAAATTAAATTTGATGAACTTTAGCCATATACATTTCTGTCTGATCCTTTGTTTGTCAACACGACAACTATTGAAGGGATTTGAATATAAAGAACGGTCAAGCAATTTTCTTAAAAAAAAATTTTAAAAATTTCAATTCGCATGAATTTCTGGCATATTTTTTTGGTTTTCCTTTAAATACTATTGACATGTCATTCATGGCACCGTTATAAGTATAAAATGTTAAAGCTATTCAATCATCCCAAAATTTCATGCTAAGTTGCCCAATTTTACTTTCTAATAAACCATATTTTTTTCGGATTTCTTTCGTCCTAAAATGTTGAATTGCGCCATACAGTGCTTTGTCCCCATATAACGATGGGACATAAATAGAAGGAATTGTCTCAGACTTTTGAATAAATCGCACCAAGGACCAGGGTTTAAAAAACTGCAGTCGAACCGAAAAACTGTCGAACTAAAAACGAAAATGTGTGCACAACTTTTCGCTTTTTGAGTTGGTTTAACAGCGACTGTTTAAATTAAATGAATCAGAAGTAAAAGCTACCGGTTTTTTTTGACCAATGACAAATAAAAAAGTGGAAGAAATGGCAGTTTTTCTACTTTGACTGCAGTTTTTTTAAACGCTGCCAAGGACTCGCCTATATGCGAAAAATAAAACTTTTAATATTGGCTACATAACTGATCTAAACATCATGAAAATTCGTATATGTTATGCGTACTAAGGACTCTTGGTCCTGCCATATAACCTTAAAAGTAAAAACTTGTAACTTTTGCAAAAAGTATCTGATTGTAATGAAACTTGGTAAATTTTTTTGTATTTACTAAGTATTTTTTTTTTTTTTTTGAGTTGAATAAGCTTTGTCCGTCCGTCAGTCTTTCCGTCTCCATCTATTTGTCCGTCCGTCTGTCCATGTAAATTTTTTAATCAAAGTACAAGGGGGTTACCGCGTATTTCGATTCGAAAGAAATAATTATTAGTTCGAACAATTTGTACTGTGTATTACGATTTTCGTACTATTTGTTTCGAATGATCGGAAGTTGTTTACACCTCTTTGAAACTCTATTAAGAACAATAAAAATTCCTTTCGAAACTCCAACTCCGTATTACGAAAACAAGCGTCAGTTATGTAAAAAGCGTTAGGAAACTGTTCGAAAGCTATTTTGTTAGTGACAAAGTGCAAATAACAAAGTTCAAGATAAATAAAAGTGTAAAGCAAACCAATTAAACCTAATAATATTAGATTTATTATAAAATAAATGTTTACTAATGTTATTATTGAAAATGTTTTAATATTTGTGGTCTTGAAATTTTAAAAAAATTAAAAAAAAAAAAAAATTACGTTTACAAATAAAAAGCAATATAAAATAATGATTGGCTTTTTCTGTTGACTCTTCAACCCACAGGGAAATACAATAAATTTTTATTAAAGAACACAATTATAATATTTTTCACACAATGAATAGTATTTATTATTTGTTTTGTTGTGGGATATTTTCGTCCATTTTGGTATTTTAATAGCAGTGCTACCAACTTTTAATCAAATTTCCCATTTGTTTATAAATACAACTCTGTCATCGTTTCGAAAGAGTAACGCAGTACGGTTTAACTTTTGAATCGGAAACTGCTTTCGAAAAATTTTGCTTTTCGAATCGAAATACGCGATAGCCACCCAGGTCGCAATTTTAAGCATGATATTGTAAGGTTTCCGGCACCTACATTTTGAAGACACGTACTGGGCTTCTTAGGGCCATTATTATAACTTGAAGTTAGCTAAAGTTAAGATTAAATTGACAGATAATAATGTGGAAAAACTATACTTCAGTATAACTAATAATCCTCATGCTTAAAATGAGAAGTTCTGATATCCTCAATTTTAACCCTAACGCTTTAGTTCGCAAAAGAGGATAATTAATTTTAATAATGCATTTTTGGGTATATGACAAAAATTTTGTCGTGCTAATTTGTTATGACCAGGGAAACCAGAAATATGCTCTAAAAAACACGTTTTATGCGCGTTAAATATGCAGTAAAAACTGAAAAATATGCCCTGACAAATGTTTAAAATATGCCCTGAAAAAATCAAAAATTTCTAATTTGAAGACAAAATATTAAAAAAAAAATTACATAAAAATATTATTAGCTTAAAATTCATATAAGAGATGTTTGCGCGGAATATTATCTAGATATTAAGATCCCTATGGGTTTTTGTCTTAAAGGGATTTTAGGTACGGCCGGTTAATTGTTAAAAAATGTTCACATTTAAAGGAAGTTAAAGCTATTTAAGGATGGGAGCTTTGGGCAAATGTGAAACGCTTCAAAAATTATTTTATATGCAGTAAAATATTTTTGGGGCAAATTTAATGTAAATACCATCATACCATATTTTTTATTTTTTTATTGTTAAATGTGAAATTATAGACCGATTCTCACCATTTACACAGACCTCGTCCATATTTTATCAAATTATCCATAAAATTGGAACCTGCACTTTGCGCACAAGGTTAACGTGGGCAGACAACCAGCCAGACGGGCGGATGGACATCGTTATATCACTTTAAAAAGTGATTTTGAGTCGATCGGTATACTAAAAAAATTTAACATACATATGTATATCAAAATATGCCTTAAAAAGGCAAAATATGCGCTTTAAACTTAAAATATGCTGCAAAATGCTCGTTTAACTAAATAATGCAAACGTTAAAATATGCAAAAATATGCACTAACAAATCGATGCCAAAATTCATAAAAGGCTCTAACACGGATAAATATATTGTTTGTGCCTTCATTGGTCGCACAAGGAAAACCATGCAATTGCATATTTATGGTTTCCCTGGTTATGTCATTAAATACCGAAGACTTAAAAACACTTCAGAGCAATTTTGTAACTTTTTATAATTTTAATATATGTTTTTGTTTTTTAATTTTCGAAATTATGCTTAAGAAAAATGATACATTTTGTATAATCGGGTATGTTCTGTAAATCGTAGTGAAATGGATCAAAAATCGAACAAATTTTGGAAACGAGTCTCTAAAGAAAGTTCATAAAAATATTCCTTTTTATAAACTCCATACTTTAAGTACCAATTATATTTACAAGAACAATTCTTAAGAACAGAAAAAAACTGTATTTTTTTTTGTAAATTATTGTAACCAAAATATTGGTCGATTTTAATTCTATATCATTTTAATTTGTAGAACATTCCCGAATATATTTTTAAAGAACTTCTTCAAATTGTCCTCACTGTAAGCACATTTCTACATATTCATACAAGTTACTGGGTGATGTTTTTTGATGTATTACAAAATTAACATTTTAATTTGATTGGCTTGTTAAACAAATATTTCGGTTAGGGGAAACAATTTAACAGACTTATCGAGGCCTTATATTCAAAAAGGGCTTCCTCCAAAATCATAATTTTACAGGTGAGGGAAAGAACTGTTTTCTTCTTAAACTTTAATAAGAGTAATATCGAAACTATATTTGACAATGTTAATTAAGAGCAACGTCTAATCGTCAGCTCATTATTATTTGTTTGGCGCATATGCCAAAAAGTCGGAGTGAAGTAAAACGACAAGGCTTACATGAAGATTTCTCAAAATGTACACGCTAGATTTTTTTTTATATTTGCTCCGCAGCTTCCGACAACGTCTAATCGTCAGCTCATTATTGGTTTGGCGCATATGCCAAAAAGTCGGAGTGGAGAAAACCGACAAGGAAGGTTTACATGAAGATTTCTCAAAATGTACACGATAGAATTTTTTTAAATTTGCTCCGCTCCTTCCGGCAGATGTTTTAAAGAAATATGTAAGTTTTTGTCAACTGGTGCCAATTACTGCAGACTAGTTGGAATAAATTTTCTTAAATGCAGATATTGTTCAATTCGGATCAAAAAAAAAAAAAAATCGATTATCTTTGATCTTAAATGGTTTTTTGTTAAGAAAAATTTACATTTACTGTAAAATTATCTTAAGGTAAAACACAGCATTAGCGACAGGAAAAATAAACAACAGTTTTAATGGACGCCTCCAGAACGAAACGGACCAAAACAATACGGTTCTTCTGGTCTTATTATTAACCGCAGAAGAAATTCACTAGAGAAATTACAAAGTACCTCCAGACAAAACACCCAATATAAACTAAGTTGCCATAGTTGTCTATTACATATATCCAGCCTTAGGCTGTAAGCAACGCAAAATACCAGATAATTTTGAAAAGCAATATAAAAGAAACATTCTAGAGGTGAAAGTCGTTCGTTCATTCATTCCCTGTCTGTGTATTGTCTTTTAAATAAACTTCTTTCTTTCTTTTTTTTCTTCTTCTCTGTTTTGTCATTAAGAGAAAAAGTATAAAAAAGGAATTTATTTTACTTTTGGTCGCATATGTATCTTTTCTTAAGTACCTATTCTGTATCTGCGTGTGCCACAACTTTGGTTTGAAGGGTGTCCATGGTCAACATAAAACACAAATTACTTAAAAAATGGTAAAGAATTAATAGCAAGTAATAAAAGAAAAATAAATAAAGAGATGTTGAAAGTCAAAATGATTCATAAAGTTGTATTAAATAATTTTTTTTTACGATTAATAAAAACTTTAAGCAAAATTGGTAGTTGTGTAAAATTGTATCTTCAATTAGATGCGTTCTTTTAAATAAGATATTTTAAAAAAGTTTGCCAGATCGGCTCAGGATTGCTGTTTCAAACAATCAAGATTGTAGAGTCGGTCAAGCCCAGTATTTAAGATCCATGGGCAACCATGGACCCACCAGAACAAAATTATGTTGAGATAATAATCTAAATACTAGAGTTGTCAATTATTCGCCTTTCAACTTTGTTCGAATGATTCAAATAATTGTATTTGTTCGTTCGATCAAACGATTAATTCTAAAAAATTATTCGATTAATCGATGAGAATAACGAATAAAAAATATTACTATCAATACGATCTCCGTATGACGTGCTTAATTCCCAGTTTTTCATTTATTTATTGTTGAGGGAAAGCTAGCTTCTATGCGCATTTCGCCGGTTGCTTAGACCAGCTCATCAGGAAACCTTTTCCAAAGATTTTAGAAAAGCCAAAAATATTAAACAAATAAAACCCTAAAGCGAATAAGAGTTATAAACACTCTAAGTCTTACTTGTAACAATATCAAAGCTTAAACAAAACACCAACAATAAACAGTGAGTTTATCTTTTCTTACATCCCCCTTCAATTGGTTGGGTTCTTTCCGACTCGCTTCATTCTATTGCCTTCGTAAGAAAACAACGAAAAAAAACCAATTTGCCAATTCAGTCTCATGCACAGGCACACGCAATTATATTATCAAAGTTATTTCCAAGAATACAAAGTTTATTATCAATACGATCTCCGTATGACGTGCTAAATTCCCAGTTCATTTTTATTATTACAAAAAATTTACGTTTTTAAAATTTTTATAATTGCTTGTCAAATATTTGTTTAATAAGAACATAAAATACATTTTTGAAATACTACGAGTACTTAACACGGTTTTTGCTTACTAAATATTGAGATTAATTACAATCAGGGCTATGGCTACAATATTTTTTAACTTTTCTACGCACGATGTTAATTGTGAGTCGCACTTTATTGTAAATTTTTTTTACAAACTTAAATTGAAATTTGTCTGTTTAAGTGTTTGACAAATTCAACCATGAAAAGGTTCACAATTGAGCAGCGCGTTATGTTTGTTGAAGCCTTTTACGAAAATGGGCTTTCAAATCCAAATGCATTTCGGGCACTTCGTGGTTTTATTGGTCAGCATAATCCACTAAATGTGTCGACAATCAGGAGAATTGTGCGGTAATTTCAGCAAACCGGGTCTATAGGAAATTGTGAAAGCAGCTGTGCATGCTCGCACAGCTCGTTGATGGGCTGGTGGCGTCATCGGGCCGCATTTCTTCGACATTGGTGTTCGATATCACGACATGATAACGGACTTCTTGTAGCCAGCAATTTAGGATATGAACATGGAAGATATGTGGTTCCAACTATTTTGCGCTCTTTTGCGCGAAAAATTCAATGGTCGTGTTAAAAGAAAAATTGAACGTCAATAAGCCAAAAACAATTCAAGAGCTTAAGGATAAGATAATTTAGCACATTAACGATATAGAACCTTCATATTCTCACAGAATCATTGAAAATATGGGCCATCGGAAAGAGGTATGCCACTGTAGCCGTGGCGAGCATTTGACCGAACAAAGTTGTCATAGATCTTTCCATAACAATTAAAAATATTTTCTGAAAACTTTATGCTTTATTTAGAATTAACATCGTGCGTTTTGGTTGGACCGCCCTTTATAAAATCATTAAAAACGTATCAGAATAAATCCAATTCTAAGCTTTTATTTATTTTTTAATAAAAAAAATTATTGGATTAATCGATTTATTCGTTATTCGAAAATCGCCGTTTTAAAATTAATCGAACAAGAGTTTGGTTTTGTTTGATCGATTAATCGAATTATTCTTAATCGGCTGACAACTCTACTAAATACCCACATAATAAGATGGTTTTTGGGTCCAAAGACTATATTCCGAAAAGAAGCTTGTATGGCGGCTTTGTGAAATCATAGACCGACTCTCACCACTTTCAATCGGGATGGTCCTTGTGACAATTAAAAGCTTATCAGATTATCTCTAAAATTGCAACCTGTACTTTGCTCAAAAAGTTTATATGGACATCCAGCTGGACGGATGGACATCGTTATATCGATTCCAAATGTGCAAGTCTTACAAAGTTTGAAATGTCAGCCTACGCCATTTAATTATTAAGAGATACAAATTTCAAGGGCTTTTGCAATTTACTCAATATTTTTTTTAAAGTTCACGACTACGTTGCTGTCGTTAACGCCAAGTTTCGGATAAAGTTCATTCATTACTGGCCTGATGGTTTTGTCAACAAGCTACATTGTCGCATTTAGACAAGTAAGCAGCATAAAATGATGCATAATTTTAATTGATAAAATTATTTTAAATTTTCATGCCGACGGCGTAATGTTTATGATAAAAAAAAACCGAGAGGCCAAATCCATCAAGGAATGAATCGTTTATTTCAGAAACCATTCAATTGCGCATGTTTTAATGTCAGTTGACTTGTTTTTGAAATAAACCATTCAATTGCGATCGCTACAAAGCCATGTTGTCGGAGTATTTCTGTGATCAACTTAACGCTATGAACATTGGCGCTATGCTATTCCATCAGAACGGAGCAACAAGCCAAAGTTTGTTGACCAAAATATCCCACGCTCGGTATTGGCAAATGGCGGACTAGTTCGAGAGATTTAACCCCTTTAGACGTTTATCATTGTTATTTAACAACGTTGGCCAAGCTGTAGGTCAGAATCGAAAGCGAAATATCTGGTATTTTGGATGATTTGTTTGATTAATTGCACTCTTGTTAGAAATCAAAATTGTTTCTATAATTAACTCACAAGTTTTTAAATTGGACCACACACCCAGGAACGATATCTATTTTTTTAGTGTTTATTCGGTAGATTTGTGGAAAAGACAAACGCTAATAGTGCTTGTGTAGAAAATCATTAAAAAAAAAAACGTTTCCCTGTTAGTCATCTTTCGAACACAAAAATAATACTGTTTTTATTAAACTCAACAAAAGGTGAGAACATTTAATTCTGTTCGGGTTTTCTTAAAATCCACAAACTTCAATGTGTTTGGTTCGGCTCATTAATGTTCCTCCCTTTTGGCTGGTAAAAACACCAAACATTTTTTACAAAATCAAAATATACATACGAAAAAAAAAACAAAAAGCCACACTGAAAGAATTTTCTTCGCAATACCAATGAATTTTGACATTAATCCATTAATTGCATTAAAAAGGAACCTATGCAGCGCTTCGTTGGATCAATGAAACCTGTTTCATTAAAAGGATTTAATGAAACATTACATTAGATCTATGAATATTATTCATTGGATGAATTCTTTCAATAAAGTAAAAATTTTTTTTTTAAATTATTTTTTAAATTATTTTGTTTTTATTATTTTTTTAATTATTTTTATGTTTTTTTATTTTATTTTACTTTATTTTATTTTTATTTTTTTTCTGATAGACTAGCTCACTACCAGCTAGTCTACCGGGTCAGGGTTACCGTTAGGAATTTTTGAAAAGTCGCACAAAAGGTTGTTTTATAGAAATAAAGTCGCACAAAAAAGTCGTTTCAGAAAATAAAAGTCGCATATCTTTTTTTAACGGTTTTTATTAACCCATTTGGACCCAAATATAAACTAGAAAGAAATTTTTAAAAACAACTTTATTTCAGTAACCTTTAGCAGCTAAATAAATATTCGACATAAAGAAAATAAGAAAAAAAAAATTTAAAGTGGAGAAAAATGGCCGTCCCCAAATGAGGTCGATGGGCTTATATGTGTTAATAAAAAGCATAACAAAACAATTGAAACAAAAAGCCTATTGCAGAATTCATTTTTATCATATTTCGTAACAATGTACATGTTTGTCCATGTTTTCATGTATAGTGAAAACATTTACTTAAGTTTAATAAATTTGTCGTATGCTGCCAAGGTCAAAGGAGTAGAATTTCTGTTTAAAGCCAAAAAAGTTAAGGTTAATATATTTTTGACAAAATTTAAACTTGTCCAATTAAAGCCGCTTGAAAATTTTACTTTAATTCCGTTCGTTTGATCTTGGCGCAATATTTCTTTTTCTTAACATACCTACATAAATACTACTTTTTTGAAATTTTATTTCTATATTTAGAAATAAGTTCATCACAGGGAATCCAGTCTTCTATATATTTGTCTATTAAATTTAAAGATGACAGCATTGAATTGCATGTTTTTACATTGCATTGCTAGTGTTTACGATTCGAAAACTACAGGTGGTGCTAAGACTACAACAATCCAAAACCAACGGAAACAACAGAGGTTTTTTGCATTGCATTGCTGGTGTTTACGATTCGAAATGTCAACCATTTCTAACAAAACACTGACAAATTAAAACAAATTGGTCCGAACTGTCAAAACTTGCCACAACCTTGAACTGAATTCGCCTCAAATACGTTGTATACATGACAAGGTTGCAAAAATGTAATAAAAGTGTTGCCAAATGAACAATACTTTATGAATTGTTTTTAAATTTTGACGAGGCAATTTTGACGAATTTTTTTTTTTGATACAAATAATAAGAATATTGAATGTTTTGTAAGAATCTTAACAAAAAGGGTAAAAAGTAGCAGAAAAATTAAAATAGTCGCAAAAGTCGGTGATAAAAAAAAGTCTCACAAAAAGTCGCAGACCGCTGAAAAAGGGTCAAATTGCGACTTTAGTCGGGCGAACGGTAACACTGTACCGGGTCATTGTAGTTTTTGGATAAAAAAACTATGTTTTTTACTCAATTAAGAGCGTAAATATGAGAT
The DNA here is from genome assembly GCA_930367215.1 of Pollenia angustigena. Taxonomy (NCBI): domain Eukaryota; kingdom Metazoa; phylum Arthropoda; class Insecta; order Diptera; family Polleniidae; genus Pollenia; species Pollenia angustigena. The sequence continues at coordinate 31,117,143 of OV884057.1, forward strand.
TAAATTGTCCATAATAACAATAACAACGTTGATTGAAAGTGGATTGAAAGTTTTTGTTTCATTACTATAATGACATTTTTATTGTCATAATGAAAATTTAAATTTATGAAAGCAATTATTGAAATATGTTGCTTTTATAAAAAAATTTTTTGATTTCATAAAGTTAATGGCATACATGTAACATTAGATGTATGAAATTATTTAATCTTAAATTTTTTAATTAACAATTAAACATTTTTTTAAGGAAACTATAATTTTGTATTAATTTATGAATATAGTTATGTTTGTATATTGTTTTTTATGTTCCCAATTAAAATTTTTTGTTTAAATTGGTCAAACTTAAGTTTTCATATATCCAATGAAAATTTTTAACGTAATTACGAAATCCAATGCAGCGATTTTAACGAAAATACTTCATTATAACTATGAAATTCCATTTAAACAATGAAAATTTTCATTTACCCAAGGAAAATTTTTTTATGAAAATGATTCATTAAATATATGAAGCATTTTTCTTTCAGTGCAGCAAAATAATTTTACACAAACAAAACATACACAATACATACACAAGCTGTTCGTGGTGCGGTCGTTGCTTAAATTTTTTGTTTATTCATTTATTTATCAATGTAAAAAAAGAAACATTATAGAACATTAAAATATAATGTTTGTCTACAGTATCACTACAATTGTTCTGTTTATTAACGAAGAACGGAACAATATATAATGTTCGGCTCTTTCTTGAAAATAGATACGAATGGTATTAGGGGTTGTGTTCGTCTACACAATTACTAAAAAAATTGATATCGTTCTTAGGTGTGTGAGCCTAACGCTAAACAATGTACTGTTTATATTCGAACACTGGTTTGTGTAGACAAACACAACCCTTAATACCATTTGTATCTATTTTTAAGAAAGAGCCGAACATTATATATTGTTCCGTTCTTCGTTACAAAACAGAACAATTGTTGTGATACTGTAGACAAATATTATATTTAAATAATCTATAATGTATCTTTTTTTTCCATTGATAAAGAAATGAGCAAACAAAAAATTTTAACAACGAACAGCTTGTGTGTGTTTTGTGTAAAATTATTTTGCTGGCTTTTTGTTTTATTTTTCGTATGTGTATTTTGTTTTTGTAACAAACGTTTGGTTTTTTTACCAGCCAAAAAGGCGCTAAGCACAACAGAAGCGAACGAACACTAATGAGCTGAACCAAACACAATGAAGCTTGGGTTTTTTTTTTAAACCGAACGGAATTAAATGTTCTCATCTTTTGTTGAGTTGGATAAAAACAGTATTGTATTCGTGTTCAAAAGATGACAAACAGGGAAACGCTATTTTTTTTAATGATTTTCAACACAAACACTATGAGTGTTTTTATGTTTTCCACAAATCTACCGAACCGTGTTTATTTCGAAAACTGATTATTTTCGAAAACTGATTGTAACACATACAAGATATTTTAGATTCTCTAGTTATTTTCGAATAAACGCTTTCGTAAATATAAGAAAAAGAAACTTAATCTTAAGAAACTCGCAACATTTGCTTCCACTGCCTAGTTTAACATCATTTAATATCGGAACATTTCCCCTTTAATCCTAATAAGAGTGTACTTAGGTATTTCTTCTTCTTGTCAGATGTAGTAAAAACACAAGACAAAAAAAAAGTGCGGCTTATATTGTCTACCTTCCCAATATGTTTAAATGCGTGTTAAGTGTTGTGTGGCTGCAACAGTTTGTTGCAAATACTCTATGATACTTGTAAGTTAACTAGAGTATGTATCATCAGCCCATATCGAATGTCTGTTAGAATTTTTCAGTCATCAATTCAACCCTCATTTTATGTTTTAGTACGCTGAGTGTTTGTTTGCAGTTGGTTTTGCGTTTGAGAAACCCCCTCTTCGTGTAGTTGGTCAATCAAATGAATTTCCTAAATTGATTAAGGCCATTACATTCTCCCAGCGGTATAATCAGTAACATATTGTGAAAATTTTTTATATACACATATTTTTCTTATTTTTATTCGCTTCTAAGCATACATTTGTAAGAGTTTAGGTTGGTTTTGTTAAACTATTACTTAAAAGGGTTAAAAGTGATTTGTTAAACGAATTGCATAAAATTTTCAATAAAACAATTACAAGGTTTCAGTTACCAGAAGGTAGAAAAATCTTAATAAACAAGAGCTTTTCTGAGATTTAATTTAAAATCGACACTTTAATAAAATAATTGAACAAGCAATTGAATAACGTTGTAAAAGCCACTTTTTGCAAAAACTGTTTTTTTGCAGATAACCATTAACATTATTCTCGTACACTGTTTAAACCTCAAATCGCCCAAAATTATGCACCTTAAAGCCTTTAAAAGGGACATACAAGAGTCAGCTAGTGGAAGAACGTTGTAAGTTACTTAAAAATTATACAAAGTAAATAGTTTTAAACGTGGAATAACATTTTAAAAGCCACCAGTCATGATGCTTTGCGTGATTGTGAATATAAAACGTTTTTCCACAAAAAAAAGTTATAAACTGTAAATTTGCATGTAATTTAAGTTTTAAATTTGTTGATATTTTGCATAAAAATTTTTATTATCATTATTTTTAATAATCTAAAAAAAAAAATAAAAAATTAATAATCTTGCCTGTTAAAAACGTTTTTTGCTCTCCTGAAAAAAAATTATTTTGTAACTTAAAACGTTATAAAATCCCATCGTTTAATTGATTTTGATTCACTGTCTGACAAAAACTAAAAATGTGAGTCTTGTTATCCAGGCGAATTCATTATAGGTAATCTCGGTTTTTGTTTTTGTTAGACTGTTTAACAACAATGTCAAAAACAGAAACAACACAAACACAAGCAAAGATAATAAATAAAACTTTGACATCCAACAATTATACAGATTAAAAAACAGTTATCAGCAGATCTTCTTATCCCACCTGTACTGAATTCGCCTTGCTTGTTATCCACAAAACTGATAATTAATCATATTTACGCATTTTTATTTCGTATATTAAATTAAAAAAAATTTTGGAAATCAAAGCCAAAGTTACTTCACTAAGAATCAACAGTAACAATCCTCAAGGATTTAATCTAGTTACATAACTAAAATGTTACTAGATATTTACTTCTCGGTGGTTCTTAATTGGATTTAAAACCCGGTTGCTCCGGCTGATTTTTCTATAATTTTCTCCATAAATTTATTACAAATGATCAACCTTTTTTTGGGTGATAAACAAAGAATCCGGGAATGTAGAACTGTGGAACTGTGTGATAAAATGAAAAATGGAATTTATATAATGTGCCAACATTGCAGTAGATAACGTCTACATTTGGTCGTTTAATGCTTTGTTTACACTTAGGTTTTTAAACGCGTTTCAGCAAAATCAAACGATTAAAATGCCAGTTGATTAATAAATAAAACACAACAAACAAATTTATTGCCTGTTCGTCGATTTCGAACGAAGACTTCGTTCGCTTAACTTGCATTTAAGACAAAAACAAATTATTAAATATTGTTTTTGTTTTACATGTAACTTAAGCAAACGAAGTCTTCGTTAGAAATCGACGAAAAGGGTTTATATTCTTTGAAGTATAAAAAATTTATAAAATAAATACTTTAATGAAGTTATCAGAAGATTGTTTTCAACGTTTTGATAATGAAGTTGTGAAAATTTATGGATTATTTAGGGAAGAAATAAAAACATTAAGAAGAAATCGTGGTCGGTTGTACACGTGGGAGGTACGTTTATTGTGGCCGATTTTACATTACACACAGTTTGAGGTATGTTCAGAGGATTCATTGTGATTAATGAAATGATTTAGTTTTAATCATGTCAGTTTGAAGTTATTAACAAATCACTTCAATGTATGGATAATTAACTCGATTTTGATGTGATAAGAGCTTAATCACGTTCGAGGAGGTGCTTATACGCGTTAAAACCCTCAAGTGTTAAATACGAACTGGCAACGCTTACTTTTGTTAACTTGTTTAATTGAAAGCAGTAATTTTTTTTTTAATTTTTGGTTTTTTATGGTAAATTGTTTTTTTTTTATTTAAATTTTGTTTTGTGTTTTTTTTAAAGTTTGAATAAAATTGAATAATTTAATTTGACATGCGACTTTCATTAAAGTTACCTTATCTTCAGCAGAAATAATGGCCGCCTCAAATTCTTTAAGTTCACTTGTAAAGTTGCCATGAGTATCAATCTGCTGTAAGCTTATCAGTTACTTTTAAGGTTAATGTTAACTTGTAATAGCCAAAAACCATTTATCTGTCAGATAGCAGATAAGAAAAATGCTCTCTTGACTAATATATGAAAAATATGCTGCAAAGCGAAAAATATGCACTAACAAATCGAAATAATCCGAAAATGAGATTGATTTAAGTATATCTAAGATTGAATCCATTTCAAAATGCGCTTCATTCAAATATTATAAAGTAGATTTAATCCAGAATTCTTAGTTGTAATTAGATTAGATTCTAACCTAAAACGCTTAACCCAGAGAACCAGAGACAGAAGAACAATATTATTGATTGATTTACTTACCCGTTTTATGGCTTAGAGAATTGCATGGTTTCCCGTCATAGTTTCTTATTCAAAAATTTGATGTACATATTTCACTAAATATAAACTAAATGGGAACGGCACTTTAGAGGGTTAAAATGTTCGACGAATATTTTCTGCATCAAATTTCACTAAGACCAAAAAACCGTGCAATGTATTTAAAACGGATTTTCGAAATCCCGGGCCTTGAAATTTTAAAATTTTTCGAAACCCCGTTTTACATACATTGCACAATTTTTCGGTTTTAGAAGGCTCCTCGTGAAATTTGATGCAGAAAATATTCGTCGAACATTTTAACCCTCTAAAGCGCCGTTTAAGTATACTTTTGTGTGGAAGTTAAAAAATGACCCCTTATAATGAGTGTTAGAGGGTTAATAAATTTTAAGAAAAGAATCGCCATACGATTCTACTGAAGACATCTGAAATAATTTTTTAGCTCAGAAGTACATAAAGTATATTTTTTTTGACTTGTGCCAAACGCCTTTTCAAGAAATTCAAAAATTTCAATGCCCGAAATTTCGAAAATTCGTTTTAAATACATCACATGAACTTTGGGTCTTAGAAGACCCCTAGTAAAATTTGATTCAGAAAATATTCGTAAAACATTTTAACCCTCTAAAGTGTCGTTTTAGTATACTTTTGCGTGGAAGTTAAAAATTACCCCTTAAAATGAGTGTTAGAGAGTTAATAAATTTTAAGAAAAGAATCGCCATACGATTCTACTGAAGACATCTGAAATTATTTTTTTGGCTCAGAAGTACATAAAGTATATTTTTTTTTGACTTATATCGAACGCCTTTTCAAAAAATTAAAAAACTTTAGGGGTCCATATTTCGGGAAACCGAGCTAACTTTTCAAAGCCCTTTGGCAGATTTGCTCTACTACTTTCATTTCGCGTTGCAAGTGTTGAGGCTGGTTTTTTTTTTGTTGCACAGTGTTATACGACCACTGTATTTACTTAAATGGGCTGGCAACCTTGCATTTAATTAATAAAATAACAAATTAACAGCTTTTAAGTTGTATTGGTTGACAACCTAACAATTTTTTCAAACTACAACAAAAACAGACACTGCTTTTTGGTTGCAATAATTTTTCAAAAACAATTTTAAAAACAAAAAAAATAATTCTAAATTAAACAATAAAAACACATACGTACATACAACAAACATTCATATTTTATACAATTCTGATATTTTATATTTTTTTAGATATAAAATAAAACATTTTGAAAATGCAAAATCATTAATATTGAGAATCTTTCTGCATCACATGTCAACTATTGTTCGTTCTATTGTGTATGGAAAAGCAATTCTTAATGTTTTCCTGTTAAAAAAAAAAACAATTAACTTTTTTCGTTTTTCTACACTCTACTCGAAGTTTTTAATACTTTGTATGAACTAGAGCAAAGATTTTTTGTATTAGATATGCCAAAATCTTAGCAATAAAGGCAATACTGGGTTTTTAGTATGATTTTTATACATATCGCATTGACTCCTCTAAAGGGGGTCAACTTGAAATTAAGAATACTCATTAAAGAGTAGGCAGATATGACTACTGTATACCGTTTTCTTGCAAAAAATTTTAAGTTGACTCTCTTTTATTTCAAAATTATAGAAAATTATTAAGTGTGTATAGAAACTGATAGTGTTTTCTTGCCTTCGCAAAGAAGACGAATTATGTCTAAAAAATAACCCCTTAAATTTTCTAAATCAAGTGACCCACAAACTTAACCACCCAATCCACTGTAGGATATTCTACAATCGTCAATAACCACTATTATCCTTTACTATTAACTTTTTTTATAAATTCGAGAAAAATAATACTCAAAACTTCTACTATATCCCAACACAAAGAGCTCGAACAAAAACATCATATGGAATGGCAAGAATTTAGTTTTTTAATGGTAAAAATCCTGTAATAGTTAGTGGCAGCCAGTGTATAAAGGAAGAACAATAGATGTATTTTTATATGTAGATTTAAAAGATTTTTTTCGGTTAAATAAATGCAAAGAATACAATAAACACAAATGAATGAACGAATGGCTATTTGCCCCAAAATCATGATTGTTAAAAAGGTTTTATTTTTGTTTTTTGAATTCTAATCATGAAGACCACATCAGAATAAATAAAAGAATTTATTGGGTCGAGCTTTTTTTAGATAGTTTTTACAGTTTTAAATAAGAGCTTGTGTAACCGAGCAATATTCTTTAAAAAAATTAAAAAAATTTCCTTTAAGTTGACACCAGTGAAATCCTTGGTCCATATGGTTTCACAAATAACAATGATTATAACGCTACAGTCGACCTTAAGCAGGTTAGATACAAACATACTTAATACCAGGGAAACCAGAAATATGCTCTAAAAAATGCATTTTATGCGCATTAAATATGCAATAAAAACATGAAAATATACCCTGAAACCTGTTAAAAATATGCCCCAAAAAATTCCAAAGTTGCTTATTTGAAAACAAAATATTCAACAACAGTCTTAATATTAAATCAAATGCCGTCGGTATGGTTGAGATTCACCCAAAATTTTTGAAAATGATTGTTATGATAATCTTACCCCATATAACTTATGTTTTTAACAATATCATAACAAAGAGTGCTTATCCACAAAGTTGGAAATATGCAAAAATAATAATAATAAAAGGGTGTACCCCAAGGATCAATTCTCGGACCCCAACTGTTTGCTCTTTACGTCAATGATCTACCTACTCAATAACAATATTGCAATAACTATTTGTACGCGGTTGGTGGCCAACTTTATATTAGTAGTAGCGCATTTTATGCGCATTAAATATGCAGTAAAAACTTTAAAATATGCCCTGAAACCTGTTAAAAATATGCCCCAAAAAATTCAAAAGTTGCTTATTTGAAAACAAAATATTTAACAATTTACTAATAATTCTTAATATTAAATCAAAAGCCGTCGGTTTGGATGAGATTCACCCAAAATTTTTGAAAATGATTGTTATGATAATCTTACCCCATATAACTTATCTTTTTAACAATATAATAACAAAGAGTGCTTATCCACAAAGCTGGAAATATGCAAAAATAATACCAACACCGAAAACAAACAATGACTTTCGCCCAATTGCTATACTTCCTTATTTATCAAAAGTCTTTGAAAGGTTACTGCATAATCAAATAAGCAAATATATAAATGAAAATAACCTTCTTACAAAAATGCAGTCAGGATTTCGCCCTGGGCATTGTTGTATAGTGTCTGAAAAAAAAACGGTGGGGGGGGGGGGGGGGGGGGGGCTTTAAAACCATGGTAGATAATGCCATGATGGCATTATTGCTTAATTGAATGGGAGATAACGCCATAATGGCCTTATTGCCCAATCGTTGAGAGGTAAGGTCATATTTAAAATTTTGCGAAATGAGAAATATAGCCATATTTTTTTCGCAAATGAGAGATAAAGCCATATTTTTCAGAAAATTATTATGCGGTGCCGTGTAATAAAGCCATATGGCCTTTTTTCTCAATGAATTGAGAAATAAATCCATATGGCTTTATTACCACCATCCGAGTGCAATAACACCATAATCGCTTAATAACCAAAGTGGAAATAACGCCATAACAGTGTAATTGTTATGGTTACAAATTGCCAAAAGAATGAGTTGCCATTGTCAAGTGTTGAAAAAATATGGTACAGTAGGTGGAAGGGGGAGGGCTGGGAGCGTGTCCGGCGGGCCCGCCACAAGATGTTTACAAACTCCAAAGCAGAGCCGGCCTTCGGCCAGGCGCAAGGATTTTCTCCTCTATGGTATAACAAATACCTGCTTCGCTAACTAAAGCTTCTCTGCTTAACCGGCCTTCGGCCGGGCTATTAGTTAGCGAAGCCGGTTTTTGTTATACCATTAAGGAGAAAAAAGTGTTTTAAATAAATTAGAATTATATTAAAAGAACAAAATTTAAATGGGAAATAAGGCCATGTATGGCTTTATTTCACTCCTTACAGGGAAATAAAGTCATATGGCCTTATTGCTCAATGGATTGATAAATAAGGCCATATGGCTTTATTTCCTATGGCTTTATTGCACGGCATCTTATTATGCATGGTGTTAACATTCTGTAAAAGGGGAAATCCTTAGTTATCATTGAAAAACATCTTTTTATTCTTGTGACGCACGCAGGAAAACTTTATTCAGCGAAGCCACCTGCCGCGTCCTACTGGAGGAAAAAACCCCTAAGCACGCAGCAAAACTTTAGTATGCGAAGCCAGATTTCGATGCTTAACTTTAGTGTCTCCGGAACTGAAATGAGAGATAAAGCCATTTTCTAATATTGCTAATGTGAGCTAAGGCCATGACGACTTTATCTCCCATTCAAACGAAAAAAAGGCTTGATCTCCCTATTGAATGAAAGATAAAGCCATCATGACCTTATATACCATGGTATTAAAGCACAAAAACGTGAAAATATTGATGATGGTAAAGTCTCGTTTGTTGTTCTTCTAGATCACTCAAACGCATTTGATATGGTAGACCATGAAGTTCTCTGCTGGGAGTTACACAGAATGTTCAATTTTGCCGCGGCTTCTGTTTGTTTAATGTCTTCTTACTTGACAAATCCTAAGTAGTCAGTATTCTTAAACAACAAAACCTCACAAATGCTGCCAGTCCCAAAGGGTGTACCCCAAGGATCAGTTCTCGGACCCCTACTGTTTGCTCTTTACGTCAATGATCTACCTACTCAATTACAATACTGCAATAACCATTTGTACGCGGTTGATGGCCAACTTTATATTAGTAGTAGCCTTAGTAACATAGGTGAATATGTTGAAAAGTTAAATATGGAGCTAAAACGTGTCCAGGTTTGGGCAAATGGAAATGGCTTGTGTCTTAACCCACAGCAATCGAAGTGGCTTGTAATAACTAAGAAAACAATAAAGTTGCCTTTTGAACCGAGGATAAGCCGTAAAAAACTGACAAATACGTACAATGCAATTTTGAGATATGTGTTTAATTTGCGGAAATATGACCGGATTTCTGAATATGTGACAAAACTCTACAATGTCACATTATTTAATCTTATGAAAACCTTAATGCTTCTACACAAGATTATCTACACCCTTGAACCAGTCTATCTGTTTGAGAAAATCTTATTTACATCAAGTAACATTATTCATATAAGATATCGTCGGCTTAGAGAGAGTGTAAACCTGCTAACTCCCTTTTAACAAATTTTACAGGAGAGACAAAAAACTTTTTATTTTTCCTATTTGCTGCTTGAAAGGAAAACCAAAAATATCGAACTTTAGTATCTGCACGAGTGGCAATTTTACGTTCATGCAATCCGTCTTTGCAACTCGTTAACACCGAGCACACAGTTTATACGCAACGCACTGCACTTTAAAAAAGAATTGCTAAAGCATTATAACTGATTCACTCTGTCGAAGTAAATATTACTATTTTGTGTTTTTATTAATTTTGAAAAGGAATATTTTTTTGTATTTCTGTTTTATGTAACAAATTTTAATAAAAACTAGATATTTTACGTCATGTTGTTATACAATTTAAAAACCCATTACTATAATTATAAGATTTTAAATCTTGTTGTATTGGAAATGAAATAAATAGAATAAAAAATAAGTTTCATTTAATAAAAACAATCCAAAAATTATAACCGGTAAATCCCAACCACTGTTGTATTTAAAAGCGAATTTTCGAGATTTTACCCAATTGGGAAACGATGAGCAGTCATGGGCTCACAAAAACAAAGTTATGTTAAAAGGTTAAAATTCATATAAGAGGTACTTGTGCCGAATATTATCCAGATACATATTAACATCCATATGAGATTTTTTTATCTTAAAAAAATACAGGCGACGGTCGCTAAATTGTTAATGTTTTTACCAAATTTGATCAAATTATCTACAAGATTGCAACTTGTACTTTGCGCACAAGTTTAACATGAACAGTCAACCAGCCAGACGGACGGATGGACATCGTTAGATCACTTTAAAAAGTGATTCTGAGTCGATTGGTATACAAAAAGATTGGTCCAGATTTCTATGCATTACACACATCGCCAAAAAACGTATATAAGTGATTTTTTCCTAATTTTTGTTTTTATTTAAAACAAATGCTAAAGTTTCAAGAAAAATTAAATGTCGAAAGTGAAGCAACACGTTGGGTATAACAATTTTATTTATTTGCTGCGAAATAGGCATATAAAAAATTTAACATGTATTAAAATATGCCTCAAAAAGGCAAAATATGCGCTATAAATTTAAAAAATTTTGCAAAAATGCTTTTTTAACTAAATTATGCAAAAGAAAATGCTTCAAACTAACAAATCGATGCCAAAATGCCTTCATTGGTCGCACGAGGAAAAACATGCAATTGCATATTTATGGTTTCCCTGCTTATTACCTTTTTTGTACCTCAAGTAGATGGCATTAATATTGTTGGAATGACGTTTCAACACAACTAACGGGTTATCCATTTGAAGAGTAAATTAAAAAACTTTAATTTCATTACAATGCTTGAACCTTGCCATTACGTACGAAATTTAACGGCATTAAAATGGCCGCCTCTAGATTGGTTGCAGCAGTCTATCCTTTTGAGGTAGTTTTTCTCACATTTCGGGCGGTATCTCGGCGATAACTTGACGAACGTTGGGTTCCAAATGCTCTAACATTAGGGGATTATAGACACGTCTTTGACGTAGCCCCACAAAAAATTCTAACGGCGCCAAATCGCATGATCTTGGTAGCTAAATGACGTCGTCAAAACCTGAAATTAAGCATGGTTTAAAAAACTGCAGTCGAAAGCAAAAACGGTCGAACAAAAAACGAAAATGTGTGTACAACTTTTCGCTTTTTGTGTTGGTTTGACAGCGACTGTTTACGGCCCCTATTACGGTTCACAACTCAACTCAGTTGGGTTGTAATTTCTTAATTTTTGTATTATGGTCTACAGTTTTGTTTAAACACAAAAATTACAACTGATCACATCCAGTTGTCTTAATTACAACTCAACTGAGTTGAGTTGTGAACCGTAATAGGGGCCTACATTTAATGAATCTGAGATAAAAGCAACAGTTTCTTTTTTTTTGCCAATGACAAATGAAGAAGTTGAAGAAATGGCAGTTTTTCTACTTAGACTGCTGTTTTTTAAACGCTGCGACTATGCGTTCTGGAAACTTGCCATGCAATAAAGCTAAAATCGTTCGTGTTGTGTAAGAACAATTTGGTTTCTAGTTTCTAACAGTTTGGTATTGACATCTAGCAAAATCGGTTTAGTAGAAAAAGAGTTACACACCCAAATGTGGAATAGCCTCCCTAAAAAATTGGCAAAAACTAACGTAAATTAGTGGCGGAATGCATTGATTGCCGATACATTTCAGCAAATTCGTTAAATATGTCACCAAATTTGAAGAAGATTGTTCCATCATTTACTTAAGGACCTATATAAATACGGCTAAAAGCGTAACGAATAATGATTTGCTGTTGAAATTTCGTCTAACCTAGTTTCCTTTTCACGAAATTTAGTAGTCTGATTTCGCATCAGAGTTTATCATAGGACCCACATAGAACCCACTCTCGGAAAACATCATCACCGTTTTGGCACATCTTAAGGGAATATTTTTAACGATTTGTTAAAATAAAGCCAAAAATCACAAAGGGGCGTTTGAGGATTAAAATGTTCCAAAAAATATTTGTCGCATCGTTTTCTACAAAGTTGATAAACAAACCATATACATCAGACATAAGAACACATAGTTTCATATACCGATATGCTGCTCAAATAGGCAGAAATGAGAAAATTTTAGCCCCTCTAAAATATAATTCCGCTCTGATCTTTCGAAGCGCCGATAAACCTTTATTTTTTTTTGTTCCCCCTACCAAAATCCATTGTCAAAATCCCGTTATTTTGGAAAAAGGTCGAAATTTTTGTACAGTGTTGTTGTATTGAAACTCAGTTGGATAAAACAAACTAAAGACAACGAGTTGCACATATATTTCATACAGTTTAAACAAAGTTTTTGGTTTCGTGGTAATCCCGCAATTAGTATGAAGTTCCCGAAAAGAGGGAAATGAAAAAAAACTCTTCTAATAGATGATAACACGTTTTTCAACTCTCCTTCTAGGATAGAGGAGTTGAAATACGATATGAGTGAGATTATGACTAGGCAGGAATCTTGAAAAAAAATTCAAAATATTTATACGAAAATTTTAATTTTCTTGCCTTTTTTGCTTGCATATTTTAAAAATTAAGCTGTTTTCCTACATATTTTTTGCAATTATACAGACCACAGATAAATTACGAATGTTAAAATCTAGATAAATGTTAAAAAATACACTTTACAGAAACCTAAATACCTTAAAGAACTTTTGTGGTGTTAGTTAGATCCACAATTCTCCACTGTGTTCCAAAAGTTGTGTAGCTTATCATATTTTCGAATTGGTTCCACTCTATTTCTTTAGTAGTTTTGTAAGTGTATTTCTATTTACATATTGAAACATATACAAAATGTTTGGCTATAATTTTTTAACCCTCTTTTTATGGGGTCAGAAATCAAAAGTGGTTGTACACAACTTCTTTTGCAAACCTTAACGAATCATTTTTAAACATTTTTATTGATTTCTCATAAACGAATGGAACAACTAAAATACACTGAGTAATAGTAATCTTTGGGGATTTTTATCATTTTTACAGATACCTTGAAATAAGCATGTAAAAAGACTTTGGTAGAATCAGTAAATCGGCACCCTACATAGTAAGAGATTCGGTTGTTTTGTTTCTTGTTATTTTTGTAACAATCGCAAATACATTTTCTGTCATTGCTTTCACTTTTTCTTTTACGTACATGATGGCCCAAATAAGAGTTATTGAAGTCGTTGATTGTGATCTTACATTCCTTAAAAAGCAAGACTAAATTCCTAAAAATAAATAGGAGCGGCAGGCGTTTTTTTATATCAAAACTTGTTATTTGTATTTAGTTTATAGGTATAAAACAAACCTTAAGAACACGAATTCAGCACCACCAGGCTGAAAAAACTTATTTGACAGATCTCGCTAGTCGGTTTCTTTTATTGAAAATGAATTGGCCATACAATTTTCATGTTAGAAAAACGCTTACGGCACTTGTTAAGGGAGCTCAGTTACCCTATTAACAAGCAAATCGCTTTTTTCAACTTGTGTGCTGTTGTTGTCATTTCTACAACAAACTTTCAAAAACACACGCGTATGCTCGCATAAAGGTCCAATTTAGGAATGGGCAAAAAATATCGATATATCAAAATATCGATATTTTAAAAAAAATAATCAATATATATCGCCGATATTTAAAATACCGATATATCGATGTATCGATATTGTAATACGACTATCGAATTCGATATTTTTTAAAGTCAGTTTTCATTAAAAATTCAAAATTTTAGCCGTTTTTCAAACAATATGTATTTAAAAATTGGCATCACTGCAAGCATCATATGTTTTTTTAAACTAATATGAAATCTATAACTCCCCGTCTACAACTGACATGATTTGCTGTTATAACATGATGTTATAAGAGCGTTGTTAAAACATTTGCATTAACAACCGTGTTATAACATAAGAAACCCTCTTACATGATGAGTCTATACTTAACACCAGTGATGGAAAATTCAGTACTGTGGTACTATTTTCAGTACTTTTTCCTTTCAAAAATACCACGGTACCCCCACGTCCGTTTTAGTGCTCTTTTTGTTATGCTTCTTCCTTAGAAATTTAGCGTTGATTTTTTTGAACAATGAGTCGTCAACAATAAGTACTAACTCCAAATCCAACCGCTGAAATTCAAACACCGACTTCTAATCTAACCTTAATGCTAAATGTATATGAGACTGGTCCTTATTTTACTTTAAACTCTTTTTTTAATGCAGTACCTGTTAATTGGTTAAATATAGCAAAAAAAAAAAAAAAAAAAAAAATGATTCAGTAAAATTTTCGAATCATTATTTTTAATATTGCATCGCAAATTCCGAAGTATTTTCATTTTGGAAATTTGGAAAAATTTTTTTTAAATTTTTTATCCGGTAAAAGCCTTAACTCCGACTCTACAGCTTCGACTCCACAGCCCTGTTTACAACATTGCCTACACAAAATTTATTATTATCAGAATTTTGCTGTTGAAATTTAGTTGAAATTTGTCTTGGTCCATAAATGGCTGAGATATTAGCAAAAAAAAAAATGTTTTAAAAAAGTACCAAAATGTTGAAAAAGTACTCTCTTGCTTGGTGGTCAGTACCATCTAAATATTTCAATTTTCCATCACTGCTTAACACTAACATCATATTAGTGTTAATATAAAGCATTTCATGTCAGTTGTAGGCTGCATGTATTAGAAGAAGAATTAAGAAAGAAGCGGGGTTTTCACCTTGCAGATTTCTAATTAAAACAGTAAAGTCAAACGAACTTGAAAAGATTTATTTTATACCATACAAACCAAAATTGAACTGGTTTGTATGGTATGTTTATGTCGTTTTGGTAATACAGTGGTGATGGTGATGGTAATGTTATGGTTATGTCACGTCTAATTGGACCTTTATGTCACGTCTAATTGGACCTTTATGCGTGCATACGCGCATATGGTAAGACGTGACATAACCATAACAAAACTGTATTACTATCACCTCTGTATTACCAAAATGACATAACCATACCATACAAACCAATTCAATTTTGGTTTCTAAATTCGCCGTTACGGCTGTGGCATTATGGTTATGTCACGTCTAATTTGAGTTTTAAATGAGATGAGACTAATAAGCAATATGAGATTTAAAGCCTCACTTTCTAATTTTACTTGATTTAAGAATTTTATACTTTTGATTTTTTGAGTACGACTCATAGTTAAAGTAAGTATAAAAAACTTAATTTATTTCGAGTGTTTTTCTTTCTGTGTATGCGTTGAGAAATTTTTCAAATAAACATTTTCGATTTTACAAAAAACAACAACAGGGGATTTTATAACAAAAATTAGAGGCAGTCCTTGGTTTTCTGCTTATATCTCAGTTATTTATGAACCGATCTGGCTCGATTTTAAGAGAAATATTTAAAGAAAAATAGTATACCTGTATATAACTAACTTTATAGGAAATTATGTAGTTAACTTTATATAAATGCCTAAAATTGGTGTCGTATGAAGTGTTTTGTTACACGGTGTATAGCCAAATTAACTAAGAAACCCCAGGCTACAAAACTCATGTTGACCTGTGTTGGTTTTTTTTTTTAATTTTCAGTTTTGGAAAATTATGTATTTTCTTAACTTAAGCTTCGTACAGACGATGGTCAGATCTTACAATGTTGTCATTAAAATTGCCTAAAAATGTCTTGCAACTGGCTGAACATTGTAAGCACATTTTCATTTGGTAGATGTGTAAAATTAATGCATCTGACAATGGCACCATTGTCAGAAAAATGACAATATTGTAATATCTGACCATCGTCTGTACGAAGCTTTATAGCCAATTTCACCAATTCCATTTAAATATCAATTTATGTTTAAAATTAGTTTTCCATGTTAAACAAAAACAAAATTATATGAAAAAAAAACTTAAATATCAAGTAATCACCCTTATTCTATTTGGCGTCGGCAATTTTAATGCAAAAGCAATTCTTATCAAAGACAACAGCAATTCTATGTTAAATTGATATTTTGTAAGAGTATTATAACGCTGTTGACTATTTATCGATAATGTCAATAAAATACAGCACACATCTCTAATATAAGAATCAGCTTACTCATTTTGTTTACTGTTTTTTGTTAAAAAATAAATTCTGTGCTGTTTGTGCAAAATTTTGAGTTAAATAAAATTTTGTTTGTATAAAAATTAAGTTTAAATAAAAATTTGTTTATTATATTAAATTTTCCCAAGTGCCTATTGGATTGTTTTTAGCAACATTGCGTTTTTTGACCCAGGGATCGTGCCAGCGTTGGAAATTATTTCAACTTTGGACTGTCCCAGCCACTAGATTAAAAATTTTGTCCAAGACTCTGGAAGTCATAGAGAGAGAACTTTGTCCACAATAAATAAACTAAAGTTGCATATCTTTTAAAAGCAGCATTTCCAGGTGTAATTGGCTGTGTGGACGGAACTCACATTAAAATTGTAGCTCCAAAAAAAAAAAAAAAAAAAACAAGACCACCATCTCTACAAGGGATATTTAATTTATTAGGAAAAGATACCCTGCAAAATCCTCTAACTAGTGATGCATTTTTTGACAAGCTCTTCAACTAGCTTCTCAAACTGGCACTTAGTTGTTATTTTAATTTTTTCAATTATTTCCACAAAAAATATATCAAAACACAACACAAATGTAGAAAAATATCAAAAACGACGTAGAAATCAAAATTGAAGCCAAACATAACGTAAAATTTTTGAAACACAACACAAAGAAGCACAAGACAACACTAAAAATGCCGACGACAAAATCAAAGGCAATTAAAGGCAACAGCAACGCCAATTTTTCTTAGAAAATACCAAACATATGTTAACAGTCATCGAAATATGGCAATATTGCCAACGGGAATACGAAATTGAAACAAAACATAAAAAACGGCGTTATTAACTGTTGCCGACGCCAAATAGAATAAGGGTGAATATTTAAATATGATGGTGAAGTTGGCCATTAAGGTTTTTTTTTTAATTTTTCATAACATATTTGAAGGGATTTAAGTCATTTTTTTAGAGATTTCATAAAATGTTATCGTATTCAAATTCTGGCATCACTGAGTTTAATAATCAATACATTCATCCGGTTTCTTTTGTATCATAAAATTATCCTTTTTTCTCTAACTTTTTTTAAGCTTAAAATTTCCAGTTTATTTTATATATTCCTTAAAAAAAAAATAAAAAAAATTCAAAAAACTATAATAACTTGAATTTTTATATTTACGATATTTTTAGTCTGTTTCTTTATTTTATAATTTTCAGTTTAACTTTTATGATTTTTTCCATTAAAAATGTGTGAGTTTTTTTCTTTCTTGTTATTTTTCGTCAGTGATTCTATTGTGCCAAAGCTTTGAATGCTTCAAATAATCGCATGGACGGATGAATAAATAAGTGAAATGGTAAAGTTACACAAACAATACTAACACATTCACATACGCACAATCTTATGCAAACATGCAAACACATTAGAGTATCCATCGAATCGAACAACGATAAATCGAGGATTTTTTTTTTCGCCATTATTTGGTCGAATAATTGAAATAGTTATTTTAGAATAACGAATAGCTTATAACTTCTACTGTTTAATATAAATTTTTTTTTTAAGATTTCTAACTGATTTGATGCATTCATTTTCATTGCACATACTTTTGAACAGATTTGAATCTCTTTTTTGATGTGAGTGTGTGTTTGACAAATAATGTATGCGAGTCAAATGAATCGCATAAATTATGCAAATATTGTTTAGCAGCTTTCTAACCTCCGCTGATTTTAAAAATATGCCAGCAGCTTCTATTGAGTAGCAACAGCACATTGGTAAGATCCTTCATCAGAAGCAACTTTACCACAATCGGTGAAAAATCCGCCTTTTAGTGAGATTTTCAAGATTTCACTACCCACGACTCTAGCCTCTTAAGAGCCGAACATTAACCCATTGAATTTTTACATTTCTTTTATATATTATACAGCTTTTGGGGAGCAAATAAGACAACGGTATATTTTTTTTTAAAAAATTTTATTTGAATTCTTAGAAATTAAGGGGGCACATATGTGTACCTCAGGTCTTAAAATATGAAACATTTTAACGTAAATTCTGAATTTCTTAATATCTGAACTGAACCGATTAAGTAAAGGGCTTATTAACTATTTGTTTTATCTGATGAGGTGTAATTTAAATTTCGGTTTTTATTATTTTTTTTAATTTTTTATTTAAACTGGTAGAAAATAAGGTGCACATATGTGTACTTCAGGTCTTAGCGATAAGTTATTGAGGAAAAATGGGCCAACAGTATGGTTTTTCCAAACTGTTAAATTCAAATGTAAAAATAATGGCTAAAACTTCTAAACCCGTCATATTTTGGTATTGTTTTGAAGCACAGTAGCTTAAAGCAAGTAATAAAACTGTTTCTATTGGTCACACGATGTCGAAAAGTCTTTAAAACTTGTAATAAGTTAAGGTACACATATGTGTACCCATGGTCTGAAGAGGCTAGGTAATAACCACAGCTATCACGGGATCCCCGAAAGAATCAAAAGAAAAGCAAAGCTTCCGTGAAGACAATCGTTTTGAAAGACAGACAACTTTTTCCGAAATAAGCATACTAACGGAGGTCTCAATCAATCAATCAAGATAGGCATTTAGAATATTTTTCCCATTGGCCAAAATTGTTTGAATTATTCGAGTTATTAGAATAAATGCAAACCCTTATTCGATTAATCGAGCATTATGAAAATTTAAACATCGATTAATTCATTACTCGAACAAAACCAAGAGTCAAATAACTGGATACTCTAATACACATACATACATAAATATGAAAAGGAGAAAAAAGAAAAAAGGAAAGAATAAATGAAAGACGAGCAGGCATTCAATGGTTGGTTGAACTAAAAGATGTATAATCAAAGGATGGTTGGATAGATGGATAAAGTATAAATTCTTGAATAGAGTTGGAGAATAACTCATGTTTCTACAAAAGTTCATTTGTATTTTAAAAATTTTTCATAAACACATATTTACACATACACACACATATCAAAACAGTCGCATTTATCAATGTTCAGTCAATATTACTGTTAAGTTTAATAATAAAAAAAAAACGAAACAATACAAATACAAAAATGATAAATATTCGTACACTAAACAAAATTTCGTCAAACTAAATTGATAATACCAAAAAAAGGAGTTTTAAAAAATGATAAATAGTATTTTTTTTTTATTTAAATCCGGACAAGATTTATTCCTATCAACAAATTTTATTAAAAATAAACAAAATAATTTCAGTGTCTATTATAAACTAAATTCGATTTTCGAATGTTTTCAAAACAGCTGATCATAAAGTTCAATTTTCTGTCAATGTAGAGCACTGCTGGGATCTGACAATTCTTAAATTGTACCGTCATAATTGTACCAAATTGAAATAAATTGTACCAAAATTTCGCTATAAACTAAAAAAAAGCATACATAATAAGAATTCATAACACTTTTTTATTTAATTAAAACAAAAACAAAACAAGTAAGAAATTATGGTCCGTCAAGCCTGAGCCTTTGATGCTCTACACCACAGTATATACAGACAAATTTTCGAGGGTGGGCAGGAATTATTATTTTTCGCCAACACATGCTTACAAGGTTTGAGCAGTCGATACTATTGAGCAATTGTCATCGAACTGTCCATATGAAAAGCAAGGGGTCTGTAAATATGTATATTCCGGCCACTGGACCATATATACAAAATTTATCAAAATGAGAAAAGGTGAAAAAAGTACCAATTTTTGCGAATTTACATAACATTAAATACTCTTAATTTTAATCTGGGCCACATGCTATCTCAATACCCAATTTTTCGTAAGAGAAAAGGTCTCAAAGATAGAAGGTTATCAGTGTTTTATGTATCTTAATGTTGGCTATAATCTTTATGTTTATAAAATTTATTGAAAAAGTAAAAATTTTATCCCTTAAAAAGTACCCTATATATTAATCTGGACCATATGCAATCTGCATACCAAATTTATCAAAAAGAGAAAAGGTACCAAAGTACCAGTTTTTCCCCAATTTAACTCTTAAAATGTACGCTGTATTTAAATTGGCCATATGCGGTCCGTCTACCTAATTTCATCCAAATCAATAAAGCGGGCTTCGCGTGATTTAGCCACAAACTAACAAACATACAAACTTTCATATTTATAATATAGTCGGAGTTATTAACATAAAGAATGTAAGAATGTAAAAATGTTTAATTGTACCAATTTTACCATCCCTGGTGTGTATCGTTATTGCAGCGTAAACGTATTTCAAGTGTTTCCTTCGATACTCCTGTACAATGGAAATCAGATAAACATAAGAAAATATTATTATTCATCAATCAACAGGCTGTCCACAAATTTTTTTAACTAGAACAATTTTCTTTAAAAAGTAAAAATAATTTGTCTACGTCAATATGAAAATATTTTGGAGATTTAAAAAAAAAACTTAAACTTTGACTGTTTTTTTTTTTATTACATTGATGTGCGGTTTCCACGATACAAGTGATTGAACAAGTACTAAAATTTATATGAAAAGCGCTCAAAAAACAAATTTTACGAAACGTTCAATCACTTGTATTGTGGAAACCGCACATATGGGCATTTCCCGGGTCACGAACGTACGTTCGTACGCTTTTGATGTACAAATAATATAGAAAACAAAACTTTTCCTAGCATTTTTTTTTTCGATTCAATAGCATTTGGGTAGATCTATGTTTAGTGCAAAAGATGGATTTAATCGAGTTTAAGTTTTCATAAAAATAGTTACAAACATGTGGTCACGAACGTACGCAAAATAGAAGTCAACTTTGGCTGACAGTAGTGAAATTCAATAATCTGCGCAATGGAACGGAATATTCAAAAGTGATTAATTTACTTTAAAAGTGTATTAATGTAGGTCTCCATCCAGTATTTACAAAATAAAACATCTCTCTTGGTTTTTGTTTAATTGGCTTATGTACCGTTCGCGAACGTACGATTTTTCCATATGTTTTTTTATTATTATCACCACGCATTTTCCCATAAATGTCTGAAAATTTCCTTAAAAAAAAAACTTAATACTCCTTTTGCAATTGATTGTAATGGAGAGATTATGAAGAAAGAGTGTAAACATAACATATTTCTTGCATGTAAAATAAATATATAAAAATGTCTTTAGAAGTAGAAAATACAGAAAAATATAAAATTTTCCAGTTTCCAGCCCAATTTCCTCAAGTAAAACAGCTGAGATATGCTATGAAACTATTCTTTTATAAGAACAAAGATTTTTTATAATAATAAACAATAAAAGACGATGATAATCAACATTTTATGTTTTCATCCTGGTAGACCATTCAGGGGAAATGCCCGTATGTATTTTTCGCATGTACTTCTCTGAGTCAAAATCTAATTTAAAAAGCTTTCTTACAATAGCCCTAATCCCTCAATATTTTACATACTTTTTACTGAAGCCAATATTTGGTTTACATTGAAAATAAAAATAGAAGCATATTCGAACAAATGTTTAATATAATAAAACAAGTAAAGGCGCCCGTACACGACATGTATTTGTCATCTGACATGTCAAATTTTCAAGTCACATGTAATTGTTCATGTCTGTCAAAATTGCTGTTTTACATAAGGTTTATAATATTCGGTCACAAACGTACATGTAATTTGCTTCTGACATTGTCTGTTTTTTTCGCATTGTTATTGCAGAAACCAAAGTAGTTCTCGGTTTCAAAATAGCTTGCTGCCGCCACGAAAATATTTATTTGCGCCGTAAAATAATTTAGCCATCTTAACATTTTTTCTTTTATTTTAAAGATACCAATTTAGAATTATATAATTAAACGGTTTTTATGTATATATTTACATAAATTCTATTCAATGGTGAGATGAGCATACATATCTTGGTATTGTAAAATATTAACTTCAGCCGGCTAATGATTCCGTCAATAGTTGACGCCGCTGTCAGTTTCTTCCCGGCATAGATTTCTGATGTCAGATGGTTTGTCAGAAGAAAATAGAGCACGCTCTAATTGAAATTTTGTCAGATGACTTTGCGTCTGACTTTTACAGAAGCAAAGTTAAAAAGGTAACACACGACAAGTAATTTTGCAGTGGGAAATTTGACATGTCAGATGACAAAAACATGTCGTCTATATGCTCCTTAAGAAAGTATAGTCGGTCAAGGCCGTCCATATGATACCCTACACCACAGTATTCAAAAACACATCATGCTTATATGTCCATATAAATATGGATTTATCTATGTTTATAAAAGTCATTAAAATCGGTTTTAAAGTTTGTGAGAGGAAGAAATTGCCCCCTACCTCCCCTTGTGGTCCTATTTTTGAAAAACTGTATAGCTTATGTGTCCATATAGATATGGATCTATCTATGTTTTGAATTTCATTAAAATCGGTTTGAGAGGCAGAAATTGGCCCTATCTCCCCTCGTGGTCCTATTTTTTAAAAAATGCATCCCCTTTGTGTCCATAAAGATATGGTTCTATGTATGTTTTAAATTTCACACACACACACACTTTACACTCTTTTTTAATTATTTTAATAACTTTTTTTTCATTCATTAACTGAGACACATGGGTCTGCAATCACACTTGTTTCATTAAAATGAGAGGAAGAAATATCCCCCTATCTTCCTTCCTGGTCCTACGATTCGGCCCATTTTCAATAGGCTTGGTCCTTGTGTCAATAAGAACCTATGTCCCAAATTTTATCAAATTATCTCCAAAATTGCGACCTGTACTTTGCGCACAAGGTGACATTGATAGCCAGCCAGCCAGCCGGACAAACATCGTTAGTTCGACTTAGAAAGTGATTCTGAGTCGATCAGTATACTTTAAGGTGGGTCTAGGACCAATATTTTAAGGCGTTACACACATCAGCACAAACGCATAATACCCTCTCCACTATTGTGGTGTGGGTATAATTAAATAATTTATGAAAAAGAAAAGAAATATTTTGGTTTCTATTTTATTAAATTTTAAGCAAAAATGAGAATTACCAAACGATTTTTTTACTACAAGCCAAGAAATTTTACGAAACTTGTAATATTCACCCCTACCGTGCATAACAAGTGGAATTTTTGTTCCCATGAAATTTTCATTCTCCTCGAAGGAAAAAAAGCAATCGTGAATGTCATGTGAAAAATTGTTCACGCTATCAGTTCTAGTGAATGTAAAAAAAAGAAGAAAGATTAAAAAAAATTTAAAATCAATGAAATTTTTGTTCAAAAATATACACGTAAATATTTAAAAAAAAACTTAAAATAATAAAGCAAAATATTTAGTATTGAAGGGATAGTTTGACTAAAAAGTTAGTTTTTTGAACTTTTTAAAATTTATGTAGTAAAATATTTTCCAATATTCTGCCACCACATCTTTTGAAAGCTTCGCAGGCAATCGACCTGTCGTTTTGCATTTTGTTGACCAATATATCGGTTTGTGCCTTATTAACGGATCTAGCCCTTAATATTCGATTTATAGGATGAACTACTTACATACATGCTCTGTTCCCTATCAAAAATTAAGTCAGAAAATCTAAGGGAAATGTGAACAAATTACGGAGTAAAAACTTTTCACGATAAGGGAATTTTTTCCCGTGAACATTTTTTCACGTTATTATTCATCTTTGAATTCCCTTTTTTTCATGGGAGTTTTTCATGATCGCAAATATGTGAAAAGGGGAAAAATTACGACGGAAAAAATATTCACGATAGGGGTGAATGGGTTTTTCAACAAGAACTTTGTTTTTCAATTGTGCCAACACCAACAACATGATAGTTTTGACATTGAGTTTTTTGACGTATTCGTAGTAAATGCAATTAATTCAATTTTGCTCGAAAATCGTATTAAAATAATTAAAATGCACTATGAAAATGGTGGTTCTTTTAAAGTTACTGTCACACAGCCAATGAAACGATCAATTTATTGCAAAACAAATTTTCCGATCGCATAATTTCACCAACATCAGCTGTTAAGTGGCCAGCCAAATCGTGTGATTTAAAGACAGAGTCTATACGGAGCCATGGTGAAATAAACAGGTGGCAGCACTACGCCAGATGGCGATTTTTGCTCTTGCATTGTTTGTCTAGGTTTATGTCAAAGTTTTGTTTATGTTTACAAAAAGTTCACGTTTTGTGCTGTGATTATTGTATTTAATTAAAGTTTTTGATAATTTTAAATAAATAAGATACTGACCAGGATTATTTAATTATAATTAAATAAAAATTGACTAAAAATTTATTTATTTCATCACGTTCAGCGGCACGCTTTGCTTTTTCTTTAAAGTATTTTTTGGCGTAAACGGTGATATAATTTCCATTTGTTGCCGTAACGATGCCACCTGCTTATTCCACCATGTACGGAGCCAATCGAATCGATTGCAGACTTAAAACTGATGTGATGTGATTAACAAAATAGACCCGCCATTTTGCCAAAAAGTGATTAAAAACTTTGATGAAAGAATCGACATCTGTCAGCGTGCTCGTGGTGGACATTTGCCAGATATTATTTTTCATTCATAATTGCCGAACTTTTCTCTTGGGAATACAATAAAAAATTTTAATCATCTTCATCATAATTTTTTGTTTTAGAAAACAAGGTTCTAGTTGAAAACCCAGATAGAATCAATTAATAAAATAAGCTCATAATAATCTATTTTCATTTTGCTTTAAACTCCAAAATTTTAAGTTCTTTAAAAAAAATATGAAAAGAAAATCTAAGCCATTTATTAACACAATCTTCTTTTCATTAAAACTATTTTCCGTTGACATGTTTTAAAGAAAAAAAAGTTTCTAAAAAAAACGTTTCACTTGTGCAATATTTGCCTGATGAAATGAATGGCGATGAACTCTTTTATGCTGCTGACATTTGTAACATCTTTGATAGAATTTTTGAAAAATAAAAATATAGAAAACAACAACAATATCAACAAAAAGAAATGTGCAACATTTGCACAAGCACGTTTGCAACAATAAAAACTGTAAAAATCTTTTGAAAATCATGTTGGCAATTCAGCAGAACTTTTTACAGTCACAAAAATACATAAAAGTTCACAAAGAGTAGACGAGACCATAAAGAATACAAACAGTATAAAGGAATGAAAAAAAGAGCAGAGAAAAAATTATAAAAACGTACTATGGAAAATATTAAGACGATGAAAATAAATAAAGGAAAATCCCTTGACGTGCAAATTACAGCGTGACCATAATTTTCCAATGCAATCTGAGCACGTTCAGAGGGGCTGATAAACGAACGTTCATGTTATTGGAGTTGCAATAGTGGCATCAAAAGAATGTGCATTATGGCTGTATCACATTTGAATTGATATTGAAAGTATCTAAAAGTATTTTATAAAAAAAAATTAGCTTAAGAAGTTGAAATACAATGTAAAATAAAAATGTCTCTAATTTCATATCTGGGGTCTAATTACCGCATACGATATCGAGCAAAATTGATCGAAATTTTTTATTTTGGTATCATGGCTCTCGATATTGAATGAAATGTATCGTAGTTTGAGATAATAGCATTCGATATCGAGTAACTAAAGACATTTAATCTCTCGAGTTTTCATTCGATACGTCAGTGTCTATCGTATGCAGAAATATACGATCAGGGTTACCGTTGGAAATTATCGAAAAGGGTCACAAAAAGGGGATTTTCCAGAAAATGGGGTCGAAAAAAGGGTCAAGTTTTTTAAAAGCAGTATTTCCCATTTTAATGAACATAATAAGACCAAGTTTTTTTATAAGCAAACAAAAAAATAATATTTCAGGTAGGAAAAACTCAAAAAACTCAATTTTTTATGGAATGCTCTGTCCTGTTTTAAGCACCTGACAAAAAGTTTATTCTTTATCATTATAGCTAATTTTTTCATACTTTTTATGTAATTTTCCGATTAAGCGATGTCAAATAAATTTTAGTGTTTGTTTTAAATTTTGCTATCGTTCTCGAATTGTAACCATTTCTCGATTAAAGCTATTTTTTTCTGTGTCAGATTTTTTAAAGCTTTTACGATTTTTAATAAATATAAGACTTTGCTATCATACCGCTTTTACCAAATATTTGGGAATTTCCGCTAATTGAGCAATTTTTACCTCTTGTTTTCATTCCTGTTAGGGCACTCTCAACACTGTCGATTCAAAAGGAGGCGAAAAGTTCAATACCTTTTGCCATTATTAAGGGCGAATTTTTTTGAATAAAACATGCACAACGGTAACGCTGTATACGATAGCTAACTTGATACGATACCTTACTCGGTATCGAATGCGGTAATTAGGCCCCTGTATTTTCATTTAATCTAATATTTAGGCAGCTTTTGAAACAAATCTTAAAGTTCAATTAAGATTGCAAAATGCCGGTTTTAGTTTTATATCTAAATTAATTTTTTTTTGGCGCGAATAACTATTCGAGATAAAAATTTAATCGAATAATAATCAAACAATTTAATATTCTTCGGTTAACGTTTAACTTTAATTTTATTTTTTAAATTTGTAAACAAAAATTTTTTATTTTAAGTGACAGCTGATCGAAAATGTACTACTGTGAATAAACAAAATCACAATAGTAAATTTTTTATCGAATGCGCGCCATAATACCAAATGAAAATTTTTTCGACAGCTAATTCGACTGATGTCGAAAATCGAATTTAGTTCATAATAGGCACCATAGAAAACTTATAAACTAACACACTTGCAGTTTTGTATTAAGTTCGCGTATATACCCAGCGGGAAAAAGAAGGAGTACGGAGGCCTTCCAGAAGGCCTCTGTACCCCTTCTTTTGGATAAACAAGCCCTTCTCGCTCCATTCCATACTCATATCTTTTTTACACGCGTTGTCATTGCGGAGAAGGCCTTCCGCTTTCCTTTCTTCCCCAGAGCTTCTTAAAGGCCTTCAAATAAATGGCTTTTAGAAGGCTTTCCAGAGAATGACTGTCAAAAGGCCTTAGCAAAAAGGTTATCTTGAAGGCTTTTTAAGAAAGGTATGGTAAAAGGCCTTTCAATTAATGGCTCTTAAAAGGCCTTTCAGACCATCCTTATACAAATCCATTAAAGGTCATATTGAAGGGCTATCAGTCTAAAACATTAAGGAATATTTCCTTACAAATGAAATTAGAAGACTGAAAAGGTTTCATGTACATATTAGATGTGATACCTATTTTTTTATTGAAATAATTAAATTTGCTAAATATTGTAAAATAGATTGCAAATAAAAGTTTATAATAAAATAAAACTTTTAAAAGCACAAGTACCTATCTTCCTTAATGAACAAAACTCAACTAAAATGATTAACATTATTGTTTTTATTTTGTATTTACTTTGTTACTTTGTTTTTATAACGGGATCTGAATTCTTTCGCTTTGGCGAAAAAAACAAAACAAAAAATTTTACTCTTTCTCTTTTCAACTTCAACTCAAATGATTTACAACATATGTTACTTTTTTTTTGTAAAGGGATCTGAACTCTTTTGCTTTTGCTTGTGCAAAAAAACAAAACAAAAAATGTTACTCCTTCTTTTCTCGCTACTTTTATACCAAAGAGCCGAGGCCTTGTATAAGGCATTCCTTAGCAGTTACGTAAGAATAGTAATTAAATCAAAACGTTTTTTAAGCAGGCCTTTAAAAAGGCCTGAAGTAAGAAGGTCTTCTGAGTTTTCCCGCTGGGTATATTAAAGTTTACAAGTATGAGTGGGAAACAATGTCACACGTACACGAATGTTAACATCAGTGTTTTCATATTGCCCTTACTAAAATGATAGAAACTTCTGATGTATATTACCATCAGCAATGCCCTTCAGATGATGCATCAAATGACTGTCATTGTTGTAATAGGGCAGTTTAAATGTTTATGTTTCAAACTATTTCTATCTTTTGTTTTGATAAAACTTGACTTAGAAGACATTATTTCACTTATTGTTGACGTTGGATAGATTAAAGAAATTAAAGCGATATAAAGCATATCCAATTTCTCTGTTCTTTTTCCTGTCTTTTCTAAAAATTGGTAGTTTCCATTTTGCCACTTAAATCTCTTTTTGATTTTTTTATACCCTCCACCACAATTAGTTGTGAAGAGGGTATATTAAGTTTGTCATTCCGTGTGAAACTTTTTTATTATTCATCTCAGACCCTGTAAAGTATATATATTCTGGGTCCTTGGGTAATTTTAAGTCGATTTAGCCATGTCCGTCTGTCTGTCCGTCTGTTGAAAACACGCTCACTTTCGAAAAACTCAAAAGAAATAAACAAACTTGGTGTCAAATTGCTTGTAGTTATCCTAAGCAGTTTGGGATTGAAATCCAGCAAAATCGGTTCAATAGGATCTGAGCTATGAATCAAAATGTGGAACCACCACCTAAAAAAATTGATAATTTTGTTACAAAAAATAACATAAATGGTGGAAAAATGCACAGAATGATATAAGATTTCGCAACAGTTTATTTAACTGGAAATCACGCTGTAAAATTTCTTGAAGATCCGTCTATGATTTACCCTAGGCCCCATATAAGCCCTACTCCCGGAAAAAAGTATAGTAAGCCTAAAACCCTAACTAACAATGCTATCATAACAAATTTTGGCACGTCCCAGTTAAATAGGACTAAAAATAAGACTGTGAAATTTCGTGAAGATCGGTCCATAATTTACCATAGGCCCCATATAAACCTTACTCCCGGAAAACAGCTTAGTACGCCTAAAAACGTAAAAAAGAATGCTATCATTACAAAATTTGGTACATCACAGTTTTATTGAACGAGAAATAAGACTTTAAAATTTTGTGAAGAACGGTCCATCATTTACCATAGGCCCCATATAAACCTTACTCGCGGAAAACAACTTAGTAAACCTAAATACGTAAAAAATAATGCTATCATAACAAAATTTGGAACATATAAGTTTTACAGGACTAGAAATAAGACTGTGAAATTTCGTGAAGATCAGTTCATAATTTACCCTAGGCCCCATATAAACCTTGCTCCCGGAAAACAGCTTAGTACGCCTAAAAACGTAAAAAATAACGCTATCTTAACAAAATTTGATACACCACAGTTTTATAGAACTAGAAATGACACTGTGAAATTTGGTGAAGATCGGTGCATAACTTACCATAGGCCTCATATAAAGCCCACTCTGGTAAAATAATTAAATACGCGGTAAACTTTCTTCAAGTTTAGCTTCATATGGCCAGAAAAAAAGTTATGCAATTTGTGATAAACGGTCCATAATTTTCCTTAGATTCCATTTTAGCAGCCTTCTTAAATTTACTGCAAACGCTTAAACTAATTGCACCGCTGTATTAAAATTTATGTTTTTTAATACCAGAAATCGTTCTGCAGAATTTGGGATGATTTGTTCATAGCTTACCATGGCTTTTATATAATTTGTTCTCTTGAAAATCATTTAAGTTCATCTTAAACTGATATTCTACTCAAACTTTTTAAAATTGATTCTGATTGTCGATCAATAATTTTATATAGGTCTAAACCGCATAAAATTTTAATGCAGATGTCTGTTTTTACAAAGATTATAATAATAAATAGACATCATACAGATATTACTCCTAAAACATTCGAAGTGTCGGTGGAGGGTATCAAAGATTCGGCACAGCCGAATATAGCACTCTAACTTGTTTTTTTTTTTTATCAATTTTAATACTTTTAAAAGTCTGGTAGAAGATAATTTTCTTTCGTCTCAAAAAAAAATCATCTTCTTCATCTGAATCATTGTGGTAAAAGTCTGTGTTAAACATTCTATAAATAAATTTTTCCCAAAGTCTTTGGTTTTAGTCTTTGTACTACTATATTAAAAAATTGTTGGTCGAAGGAAGAGTTCCTTCGTGGTTGGCGAATTTAAAATATGCCAGCGACTGTTTGGTAATAGAATAAAGAAAACGTGAACTTATTTCCTTTAATCTATTACCAAACAGTCGCAGGCGTATTTTAAATTCGCCAACCACGATGGGGGTGAATAAAGGGAATTTAAAACGAACCGGCTTGTTTTTTACATAAAAGAAAACAACTAATACGTACTGTGAAAAAAACTATTTTTTGATTAATCGATTAATCGACATAAATTATTCGAATTATTCGTTAATCGAAAATAAGCAATTTTAAATTATTCAAACAGTAAATCACCCAAAAATATTCGATTATTCGAACAATGGTTAATCGTTTGAATACCCTAGTAAATAACCACGTAAATCAGTAGCCTGTAAGACTTTATTTGTGAGGGAGGCGCTTCGGCGATTTAGTCGTTCCTGTGGTTTATATGAAAAAACGAAGAGTGTAATCTCAAATATGATAGTGAAGATTTTTGCACGTAAAATAGGGCGAGATTCGGCGAATACCTCTGGTCGTTCTCGCTATTTAACATGACGCATGACCCGAGTATTTATATGTATGTAGGTGTTCACATACGGGAAGTTGTAAGAAACTCTAAACATTTTAAAATTGAAAAAGCTCGGCCCATGATTTAATTTCTTTAAGAAATGGGCTCCTGGAATACGATATAACACGAAAAAATCCTAGAGAATTGACTCACAAAATTGTTGATTTTACTAAAATTGGGTTGAAAAGCAACGTAATTGGTCATAGCTTCTTCTTCTTAAAATTTGTGACTCAAGTTATAGTTTAGTAGGCATAAACAACTCCAGAAAATGGTTTCTTAGCATATAAAACGATAAGGCAGTTGAAGTCCGGGATACTCACCAGAGGGTAGACACCGGTCTTACTATTGGTCGAGGCCTCCTTTAAATAGTTCCTGTTAGGCCATATGGCCTAATCCTTCAGTTTCTTCACCCAGAGATATGTAGGGAAACATTTAATGGAAATTCCGCCTTTTAGTGCTACATCCTCTGGGGGATTCGTCAGATTTCAAAACCGACAGATTCTTGAGATTGCGGCTGTCCAGAAATCCTATCTGGTTCCAGCTGATTATTGCTTGGTGGTCGTAGTTTGGACCGAAAGTCGCGGAAATGAGGAACTTAAAAAGCCAGCTTCAAGGGCATGTCCTAAACCGATTGTGAGAAGGTTCGGAATGCTAGCGGATCTTTCTAGATGCTGTTGCTATTCAACAGAAGCTGCTATCATGCAGCGGAAGTTAGATAGCTCCTTAGAAGCGGTGAGTGTATAATTTCTGCAGAGTTATACACACAAAATTAATAACTGTTTGTGCTGGATGCGCCCACACGCAGGGTCGATTAGTAAACGCATTCTTTGTCACCCAGTTATTAAGACGATCATAAAGTTGGGCATACTTGTCAGGTAACCATATAAATCTCTTCCACATCTAACCACAGTTTCTCCCCCAGGGTATGTATGGAGCAATCATAAAGACATTTCATCTTTAGGTCTAAGATCCTTAGAGGAAATCAGATGCAGCCAATACTGGGAATACAGCAGAGTTCAAAATTAACAAATCTCTTGAAATCGTAGTTGACCAGAGATCCTATCTGGTACATCTGTAAGCACGGAAGGACGTGAAGAATGTGTTTTAAGTCCAAAGAACCGGGAAGGGATAATCTCAATACAATAAGTCGATTTAAGAGGCTGGAAATGTATTATTTCACTGCAGACCATTGCAATTTGAGAGTAAATAAAAGATCTGTGGCCATGTTCTGTAACTCTCGCATCGAGAAACTTTTCGATTGAAATATGTGAAATGAAACAAAAATGCCATATATTGAAACAAACTGCTGTTTTTCTCACTAAACTGTGTCTGCAACTTTTTTTGGCGAGTACAAGCTGTCACGTAAGGAAATTACTAGCCAATTTACAGATAAAGTCTGTCTGTAACATTTTGGTGAGAAAGTTCCCGCTTTGAAATAAACTCACGCATAAAAATGGGGCGAGAAAAGATTTTAACACTAAAAAACTATTAAAAATGCAAAATACAAAGTAGAATAATATTAATATTTTGTTCTTGGCACATTTTTGTACTGTTTAATTGTTTTTCTTTTAACATTTTTATAAAATATTGGAATGTTTTCGAAACTCGTTTGTTAACAACAAATATTAAAGTCGCACTTTAATTTATTTGTTGTAGCCGATGGTGTTATTTTCGCCGCCGTCGTTAAAAAATGTTCAAGTTTAGTAGATTTTGGTCGCCGTCAACGATATGTGCTGCTGGCGTTCTCAACGTTTATAACGCAACGACGTAATCTCTTTTGATAGTTTTCGACATGAGTTACAGACAAACTTTTTTCTCACTTTTCGAGAAACGATGAAATAAATTGTTTCACATCTTTTCGATGCGAGAATTTCTCACTAAAGTTACAGAACATGGGTACTGAATAACAGAAATCTTGGAGATGTATTTGAAAAAAGCCTTAAATACATCAACTTTAAGGCTTTCTTTGATCAAGCTTAGTACCAAATTATTTTCATCACTTCTGGTATTTCGTAGTCATATTCAAAATCCTTGTATTCCTGCATCAAACCGAGACATGTAGGATATAATAAATGCATCCAACTATGTACTAGTTTGTATGTATGTGCTCAAGTTTAAATAACATTTTTACATCTCTAAGGATTAAGGAAATAGAAAATTTTTACACATTATGACAGGCACGACTATGAAAATGTTTTTTATCTGCCATAAACTGTATGAGAATGTTTCTATAAGACTGAAATCATAATATTTGTCTAAATTCATAATGTTGCATTTCTGGCAAAAATTATCAACTACAAAAACAAACACATGCAATCAGAAAAATCCTTAAACACATCAGCCAACATAAAAGTCAATGTACAATTTTCCACATGAAATGAAAATATTTACGAGTATTTATCAAATGTTTATCTGTTTAAGGCCACAAACAAACGAAAAAAGAAATAAATAAATAAAACTTTAGTATCTTTAATATGAATGTACGAGTACCAGTAAAGATACAAATAAATATATATATTTTTCCTCCTTTGTACTCTAAGGACAAACAATGGGCAGAGAGTGATGTTTTCATGTTGGTTGGGTTGGTAGCAGTGTTGCCACTTTGTGGGTAATTACCCGAATTTGGTATAATTTTTACGGTCGTGGGTAGAGCGTGGGTAATTTCTCTTAGGTGTAATTTAGGTATAATTTTAAATTTTTACTTCAGATGCCCAAATAAAATCAAGATTCGATTTCAGTGATGTCATTTATTGCTTTTTAAATAATGTTGCTAAGAAATGCACATCCTTGTAAACCAAAGTCTCGGTTTCTTTTTAAGAAACGACTTCAATTATTAAACAAACATATATTTTCAAATGTTTGGTAATGAATGTCGCAAGATGGACCCTTAGATTTGGATAAAGATGCCTATCATAGTGATTTAGAACCTGAAGTTTATTGAAAAAAGGTTTTCAAACTAAAAACTTGCCTGGGGGAAGATATGTTTCCAATATTGCAACATATAATTAATTTTATTAATTTAAAGGGTATTTTTTATGACCATGAAACTTAAAATGGTAGACAACACAAAAAAAAAATTATTTTAGTCGCAGATTGATACACGGCATAACCATTTGAAACTGATTTAAAACAAAAAGACACCGCGCCTGTCCTTGACGAAACGCATTGCAGACGTCCAATTTTGTTTCTCTTTTTCGAATAAAATGAACAAGGTTGACCTCCAAGACACCGATTGTTGCTGGTTTATCAGCATTAACCACTGACTTCACAACCCTACGGAAAACAATCAATAAGTGTCACATCGCACGGTCTTGAAGTCTAATTGACAGTTTATTTTCTCTAAATCAACACACCGCCTTCATTTGTGAAAAAAGTTGCGTCATTTAAGTCATGAAGTCACCTTTAAGTTGCGAAAATCGATGGCTGATTTTCAAAGTATATTTGGATAATTTGGTGGCGTTGTTCAAGCATGAATCTAATCATGATGATATGCCTGATCAAAAAATGAAAACAGTATGACAGTTCGTTTCACAGCTAACCTTTCGTAAGCTCTATGGGGCTAAAAAGCATCCATGATAAAGCCATGACAAGGATCATTGTAAACCTTCTCAAGATAGTATATCAACCAAATGTGGAAGTTAAACTCATTATTTTAGCAGTTTTATTTTATGTTTTATTAATTTTTTTAAGTCTT
This sequence comes from Pollenia angustigena, assembly GCA_930367215.1. NCBI lineage: Eukaryota > Metazoa > Arthropoda > Insecta > Diptera > Polleniidae > Pollenia > Pollenia angustigena. The sequence continues at coordinate 31,151,479 of OV884057.1, forward strand.
TAATGTTATTTTTTATTAATTTAAATAAAATTAACAGTTTGACTAATATTGATCTTGCTTTAATGAGTTTGTTGTGTTTTAGCTTCTTTGTAAATGTGTTTTTATTAAATAAAACTTAAATTTTATATCAGGTATAATTTCATTTAAATCGGATAATTTTGCATCATCTCAAGTGTAATTTTGAATCTTGCTGGTGGTAACACTGGTTGGTAGAGAGACAAGTGTTAATCCCTCAAGAGGATTTTCTATGGATAGTTGTCATTGTTGCTGCTGTTGTTTTTGTAGTTTTAGTTGTATATTTTCTGAAAGAATAGAGTTGAGATTTATTTACTGCAATATTCATGTGGATAACACCGCACTTACACTGTAAACAAAACTTATGTCACAAATTATACCGAAAGTCTGAAAATACGGTGGTCTGTGTGACAGTGGTGCACAGAAATAAAGTGCAAGACAAAGAGCAAGATTTGTTTTGAGGAAATTACTTATAAATCAAAATAAAAAAAAAAAATTAGCACTGTTTTCTTTTCTGACAATAATGTTCCATATATGCTACCATTCGTGCGGGTTTTTGTTCCATTCTAAAAATATGTGCAAAAATGTGAGAAGTTGTCGTTTCAACAATAAATGGCAAATTTGTTCCATTTCTTACCCGCAGTTATAACTGAGTGTTAGATAATACCCTTTTTTGCAACTGCGTAAAGTATTTTTTTACGCAACTATTTTTTTATTTAGTTTTTTCTTGTGTTTGCGTACAATTTGCGTTATATTAGTGGTATTCACACCGAGCTTGTTAGTTTGTTAGTCGTTAATCGTTACTTTTTTACACGCATTTTGTTTTTGTATATTTAACGCGCTACCGGATTAACATTTAACAAATTAACGACACGGCACCCCTGATAAAATAGTTGTTAGTTGGTAACTCACAATAAGCTGTTGCAGTTTCTAAATAAATATAATAAAAAAGTAATTTGTGATACTTTTCTAAAAAAATATTTGTGTTTTGGCAATTTTCGTGTACATTGAGAGTAAGTATGTTTATTAAATGACTTTTTATTGTAAAGTTACCAGACTAACAAAGTTTAAAAAATGGGGGTCATTCACAGTTGGTAACTTTAACAAATTAACAAACTACCGAGTAACAAATTATCAAGTTCGGTGTGAATACCATTATTGTGATTTTTAGTTATATTTTGATGGATATAAAAACTTTTTGTTTTCGTTTGTTTTACTTTTATTTAATAATTAAACTTTTTTGTTGCAAAATTTTTAACAACAGCTGACATTAATTATTGTAAATCAGTGCTGTTAACGCTTATGGAATTCATAGAAAATTTAGTGATGCAAATTGCTACAAGCGTGGTGAATTTCGCTTTTAGTACAAACTCTGCATTCAATATTTAACACGCTAAATACACATTAGTGTTGAGTGTACAACGTAGCTATTATTTTGTTCCATTGTAATTAAGAAAAATGTATCACTTTGAAAGGGTTCGTGTAACCTGATAAATATATTACACAACTAAAATGCATCATTATTTTTTAAAAAAGAAAACACCATAAGTTTTAATAGACCAGTGCCCATGTTCTGTGTCGAGAAACATTTCCATTTCTGTCACGTAAGGCAATTACTCACCAATTTACAGAAAAAGCGTGTCTGTAAAATTTTTGTGAGAAAGTTCCCGCTTTGAAATGTCAAATAAACTCATGAATAAAAATGGGTCGAGAAAAAATTTTAACACAAAAAAATATATTAAAAATGTAAAATGTAATAAATAATAACAGGGAAGAAATAAGTAATTTGTTTTTCTTGGCAGATTTTTCATTGTTTAAATATTTTGCTTTTAACATTTTTTAAAAATATGCGAATGTTTTCAAAACCATTTTGTAAACAACAAACATTAATGTCGGCTTTTTCACCGCCTTTTTCGTTGAACATTTTTAAATTTCAGTAAATTTTGGCCGCCGTCAACGATATGTGTGACTGGCGATCTCAACGTCTGCAATATGACATCGGCTTTGAGTAGAATATTATGACATTTACAACGTTACTACGTAATCTCTTTTGATAGTTATTATCATGAGTTACAGACTCACTTTTTTTATTTTACAGCTTTTCGATGTGAGAAGTTCTCACTAAAGTTACAGAACATGGACACAGATCTTATTCGGTTGCGATTTAAAGAATTACGGCCTGTTTAACAACTTCGAACGTAAACGTTCGTATAATTTTATATTAAAAAATAGCTGTTAAGTCTGTCCCTGCCTTGCAGGAAGAAAAACTACTTTGAGGTTAGCCCCAATGTCAGTACCATATGCTTGGCAATTCTTTGCTTCATTGGTCTGAAGGGACTTAAAAATTAGCTAAAATGTAAAAAAACGCAAGTTTACCACACACCTCTTCTCTCAATTCTCCGCTCGTAGTCCAAAAATCTTAGATCCGACTTCTTCAGGCTATTCTCCATTGTTAGGACAATATGCTAGGCAATTTTTATTTAATTAAGATAAAAGTATGGTAGCACTACTTAATACCAAAAAAAAAAAATATCATAAAAAAAGTGGCCTCAAAAAACAGCTGACTGTTAGCTTTGCCTGTTGTTGTACAGTTGTGATATTAAGGCCACCTTGCTAACTTATAACAATGGAAACTTAAGTTGAATTCAAATGTACCAGCTTGGTGAATTAAGTTAGATTTAAGTGCTTTGTGGAGAACAGAATTTTGTAATTAAAACCATTTTTAATATAAATGTTATATAATACCAAACCTAAAAATTGTCCGTTAGTTTGTAATTCAGTGTGTAACTTCTTTAAAATTCTTCTTAGACCCCATAAAGTATATGTATATGGGGCATTATTTGTGAAACGCAAATCCCGATAAAAATTTTTTTTTTGGAATTCCTTTATATTTGGCATAACTATAGTTTTTTATGAATAAGTGTGCGAAATATTTTTTTTTTAATGTTTATTTGTCGAGTGCTGCCGTTTTTTTAAATTATTTTTTCGAACCAAAAATTAATCAAAAAAAAAAAACAAATTTAAGTGATTATAATAGAAAATCGATTGATCTTTAAATAAAAAAAAACAAAATAAATTTGAAAAAAAAAAAAAATTTCATCTGCAAAACCTGAAATGACCACTTTAAATAAAGAATTTTCTAACTTAGCCCCAATTTTTTTTTAACCGAAATTGGTCTATAGTGTCCTTATTATATTGTTAAAGTTTTTTATGTGACATTAATTAGTTTAAAAGTTATGCAAAATTCTTTAAACCCATACATGTGGGTTTTGCAATGTGTGTCGTAAAAGACAGGAAATGATGAGTTTAAATAGAAATTTCTCTCAAACTTATTTTTGGGAATACAAAATTTATAATTAATAAGATTTTTTGACGTGCTAAATTCCAAATTTTTATTTTGATACATTCACTGAAATTTAATGTTGAGGGAAAGCTAGTTTCTATGCGCATTTCACTGGTTGCTTAATTGACGAGTTTTGACCAACTCAAATAAAATTACAATATTGGTCCCGCAAAATCATATAAAAAATGCAAGGATTTATACAAGATATTGCACAAATTCGTTTCATATACATACATAACTACAAATCATACTCTGTACTAAATTTCGAAAAGATCGGTATACAATTTTCCATACGCTGCATATAAAGCCCACTGTCGAGAAACACTTTAGTACAACTAAAACCGTAAAAAATAATAGCGGAGTTCAATAGTAGGCTTGCAAAAGAGCAAATGCAAAATATCGTAGCACTTTAATGAAATCTAACGGAAACTCTGTGTATTTTTATGTTGGATTTAACAAAAGAGCTACGATATTTTGCATTTGAACTTTTGCTAGACTAATACTGAACTGCGCTATTATTTTTTACGGTTTTACGGCCATTTTCACCAAGTTCCGGTTACCAATATGTTTTGACAGCTATAACCGATAGTTAATTATTACCGAACTTGGTGAAAATGGCCGTTAGTTGTACTAAAGTGTTTCTCGACAGTGGGCTTTTGTAGTAAAATTTTGTCTATCAGAGTTTCAAAAGACTCTAACTCGCTGAGCAAAATTTCCTGATATCCATGTCCATAATGTACTATAGGCCCTATATAAAATCCACTCTCGGAAAACATTTAAATACGACCAAAATCATAGCAAATATAAAAAATGGTTTTAAAATTTGATCATATGTAGGTTAAAATGTTCCACGAATATTTTCTGCATCAAATTTTACTAGGGATCTTCTAAGACCAAAAGTTCGTGGAATGTATGTAAAACGGATTTTCGAAGTTCTGGGTATTGAAATTATTGAATTTCTTGAAAAGGCGTTTGTTACAAGTCAAAAAAATATACTAAATGAACTTCTGGCTATATATATATATATATATATATATATATATATATATATATATATATATATATATACTTTATACTTTTATGGGGAAGCTAAAAAAAAAAAACAAAAATTACCCCTTAATATGAGTGTTAGAGGGTTAATATTTTCTAAGAAAAGAATCGCCATACGATTCTACTGAAGACATTTGAAATAGTCTTATAGCTCAGAAGTACATTTAGTATATATTTTTGACTTGTACCAAACGCCTTTTCAAAAAATTTTAAAACTTTAGGGGGCCATATTTCAAGAACCCAAGCTTTTTAAACCCCTTTGGCAGATGTGCTCTACCAATAGTTTTTAGTTTCATTTCGCGTTGCAAATATTGAGGCTAGCGCCGATTACCCGAATTTTGTGGCACTGTATAATTTTTATATCCAGCTTGTTATAAAAGTTATTCTTACAACTTTTATCTTTAAGCAAAACAACCGGCACTTACGGAAAAATATCTAAATCGACCTTCAGCGGCAAAATTCATTTGTTTTTGTTTTTTAATTGTCTGAAATTTTTCCAAAATGTAAACGTTTTAAATTCTTAAATATTTTAAAAATATTTGCCCGCTAAACCACTGTGCTTCTAACTTCCCAAGCAAGAGAATATAAAAGAATGAGTCAAAAAGTAGCGAAAACCAAAAACAAAACTCATTCAACGAAATGATTTGATTTTCAAGAATGCCATATGTTGCAAATAATACCATTCACTTGGTGACATTACCGGAAGGAACATTATCAAGTCAAAAAAATAAAAAAGGCGATAAAAAGGAAGGATGAAATGAATGGCTGGTTAGTAACATGCCTACATGCCCAGGCATCAGCAGCAAGAAAAACTACAAAGCCTTTCACTACAAAACAACAATAACCCTAAAGTAAAATATGAATGTTTCCAGTCATTTGTAACCATACTGTTAAAATCTTCCTTTAGCTAAGAACTACTACAACAGCAACAACAATAATAACCAATGTCATTTATCCTTACTTTAAAAAGGACACATTACAATAAAAAGTTGCGTACCAGTATCACCAATACTACAAGTAAGTACTTACAATGACTATTCTTTCGCTCGTTCCATGCGGTTTATGACTACCGCTGTCATTTATTCACCATCACACAGCACAAAAGCTTACAATGTTCACAGTGTGAGGCCAAAAGGGTGGCAAATTGTTTTTTATTACAAAATTTATCTAAAAAAGACTTCGAAAATATAGAATACCACTAACATTTAAGGGTGGGCTTTTTATTTCTCATCGTTATTGATGAAGGCTCAACGACTTTGCCATAGAATTATCATGCATTTATTTGAAACTACATAAATATATTTAAACGTTCGTACAAATACATATATACATACATACATACTCGTATTCACTTAAAGTATCTGTGCATGTGAATGGGTGCGAATTTAGATGACAACAAAAACTAAACGATACTAAATGCCTTAATCCCTCTATTGCGGAAATAAAACTTTAATGGAACAAAATACTGGCAGACAGACAGACAAATCCAGTTGTTAGCGCTAATGTAAGTAATTGAGTGCGAAAATACTGTCGCATTTAAAACGTTTAACACTGTGAGGGGCTTGTAATTGAACATAATTTTATACATTGACAACCCTGCCTAATTCATTTTCATTTAGATCGTTTCGGTTAAAGTGATTTTATTTATATTTTATTTTTTTTTCTTTAGCTAAATATTTAAATGTTTGTGTATTTTGGGTTACAGTTGAACTATGAAATTGATCTGTGGTCATTATGTTATTAACATAAGTTGAGTTTCTTTACTTTTTTGGCTAAAGTTCGGACAACATAGAGTAAAAGAAAATTTCTATCCAAAAATATCAAAAATCGACAAAAGTACGGCAACGAAAAAAAAGTTCGGTAACGAAACAAATATAAAATAATTGTTGCAAACTTTTCGATTTCTGCACAAAGTATAGAGATTTCAGTGCTTTTAGCGCTAAAAAAACGCATTACTGAAAGAAATGAAATCCAAATTCAAAACAAAACTATTGAAATTAATTTTAAGCCATTGTTCTACAATATAAAATAGAATGTTTATAAGGCCGAGGCCACGCAATGAGCGGCTAAGTGTCAAGCGGCTGAGCGATGAGCGTCAAAAAATTAAAACATATGAAATACTACTGAAGTGGCCACGAAATGAACGGCATGTGAGCGAAATTTTTGAGCGGCTAAGCGGCGTCGCTCAGGATTAAATTAAATTAAAGCTTTGGCTCTTGCCGTTCTCCAGATATACAGAAAAAAGGAATGAAAATACAACAACCACAAGGGATTTTTTGGAGAAATTAGAGGCAGTCGTGGTTTTTTGGTCATATCTCAGCCATTGTTGGACCGATCTGGCTGAATTTCAATAGCAAGAAATGGTGGACTATATGTAAATGTAAAACAACGTAGCCGCTATCATGTCTGGAGTCTCCGGAAAACATATATCAAACGTAAGACGGACGGACGGACAGACGGATGGACGGACGGATATCGTTAAATCAACCCAGAATATATATACTTTATAGGGTCTAACATCAATATTGTAGAAATTACAAACGGAATGACAAACTTATATATACCCTTTTCCACCTGTGGTGAAGGGTATAATAAAACAAATCAAAATTAAAGAAAAATTTCGTTTATAAAACAAAACGTAAACAAAAATGTTTTTTGAATGAAAATTCGAATGATTACCAACATTTTATTTAACTTTTTAAATTTGACCTAAGATGTTTTGTAAAAATGCCTCATACCGTGTTCAGATATGCACCTTAATTGAGTTTTACGCAATAACTGTCATTATTGAGCTAAATTATTCATACAAAATTGCAATTTAGTTATTGCTTAATTAATACGAAATTGTTATAAATATTGAGAAAAACTAAAATGCGACACCGTAACAAGTGTGTTGATTAAGCAAAACACAACTTACTAAACAGTGTTTTGACATTTGGCAACTGAAATTACAACAAAAGAAGGCCCATCCATTAGGTCTGCGCAAAAGCCAGATGTGTATTCCTTAAATATGTCAAAAGTTATTTACATTTTCTTATACATGTACATTTTTGTTTACGTTGAATGTTGTATGTAGTAGTAATATAAATTGAGTTAGCTAAATTGTGTATATATGAACAGAAAGATAATTATGTCAATTAACCGAATATTGACTCAATAAAAAAGGTATATCTGAACACGGTATCAGATATATCGAGTATACTTTTTTGTATTGAAATGGTTGGTTTCAAAATTATTTTTCGTATGACTTAATTATGAAATTGCTTCTACTGAAAATTTTTAAATTTCGAGTTAATACCCTCTTATTGATTAAGTGAGATATATTTCCTTCTTTGAAAACACACTTCTTAGATTCAAATTAAATTTATTTACTTTTTACTAATTCACACGCATCTGTTTAAAAATGTTTAGAACCATGTGAAGAGTGTTTGAAATCTTAAAGTACTATCTCTACGGAAGATCGTAACGAAGCCAGATTTTCGATCTATGAGCGGCACGCGAGGCTATTGATTTTGGCCATTTTTTGTAGGGAATTTTAATATTTTCTAGATTCTTATGACGACAGATAAAGGGATATGCATGCAGGCATGCAGTCCAAACGGAGCCACATTGAGCACTCCTGAAGTTGCTTGGGGTATGCTTCGTAAGGGCAGTTCCACAGTATTCTCAAAGAATCTTTTCTTTAAAGAAATTTTTGGATTATATTTTGTTAAATTATTCATTTTGGGTTAAATCAAAGTAACTAAAGAAAATTTAAGTCAATTTTAGTTATTTCTTAAGATTTTGTTATGTATGATTCTGTCAATTAGGCTTATTTGTTTGTAAATTTAATTGTGTATTCCATTCCATAAGGAATTGAATTAATTAAAGAACTAAAATTATTCTTCCTTAAAAACCATTAAAAAATTCTTTACAATCTCTTATTTATTAAAACCTGTTTGGATTTTTCGACTTTGATGATTTGCTTGGTATGGATAGGCTTTTCCACAAGTAATTTTTAAAAGAAAGAAAATTCCCGAATTCTATTTGTTAAAATTGTTGACTTAAATATGACAACCTAATGTTATGCAATGTAAAACGTCTGAAATCAAAAGCAACTAGTATAATTCTAACCACATAACAGTTATATTTTCTACAGAGTAAAGATACAATAAAGGTTCTTAAAGTGAATACATATGTGCTTATTTGTTTTTTCAATAAAAGAACTCAAGAAAATAAATACACATAAAAACATGTAAAAACTTAACAAAATTTTTTAAAATTCTACTCGAATCGACTTTGTTTAAGACGATTACCCATGCCTGTACCCATGCTCTGTAACTTTAGTGAGAACTTCTCGCATCGAAAAGATGTGAAACAAAATATTCCGTTGTTTCTCGAAAAATTAAAAAAAATTGTGTCTGTAACTCATGACGAAAACTATCAAAAGAGATTACGTCGTTATGTTATAAAAGTCAAAACATTGCACTCGAAGCCGATATGACATTACAGACGTTGAGAACGCCTGTAACACAAATCGTTGACGGCGATCAAAATTTACTAAAATTCAAAATTTTTCAACGATGAAGACGAAAATACAACCGTCGGCTGTACCAAATAATGTAAAGTGCGAGCTTTGAAAACATTCGTATACTTTATAAAAATGTTAAAAGCAAAATAATTTAACAATAAAAAAATGTGCCAAGAACAAAATACTATTATTATTATTCTTCGTATATTGCATTTTTAATTGTTTTTAGTGTTAAAATTTTTTTCGCCCCATTTTTATTCGTGAGTTTATTTGACAGTTCAAATCGGGAACAGACACACTTTTTCTTTAAATTGGCGAGTAATTTCCTTAAGTGACAACTAGTACTCGACAAAAAGTTACAGATACAGTTAAGAGAGAAAAACAACTGTTTGTTTCAATATACGGCATTTTTGTTTAATTTCACACATTTAAATCGAAAAGTTTCTCGAAGCTAGAGATACAGAACATGGGCACTGCTTACCTAAAAAGTTTTTAAGAAATTCTGTAACTTCTATTAAATAAATGAATTTAATTTTTTTTTTTCTATACTTTATTGATTACTGTAATAGAAAAATAGAAAAATCTAAAAATATATATTAACAAAAAATTGCAAACTGAAGTCCAAATACGTCAGATCGTTAAAAATAGATTTGCAAAAACGATAACGTATCAATTTAAAGATCTTAAAAACAACGAAACCTGCCATTATAAAAGCTAAATGTAAACCATATTAAACATAATCGTAGGTGGCTGTTACTCCGTATTCTAAGAGTACTCTGTTATCAATACAAACAATTTTCATATTTAATACAAATGCAAACATTTTCTTTAGACATTATGCTCCCAACCCTTCTCAACTTAACAAAAATGGCAAAATACAAACATAAACAAACCAACCTTTTTGTTCCCGTTCATCCATCCCTTTAACATCCCGCTGATTAAGAAAAACGGCCTGGTACTTACTTACGTAAGTACTTACATACATGCTCGTACTTGCACTTGTATGTTGCTCTTAGAATTCGCATAAAAACCTTTTATAAATGGCAAATGTACCATTACGACTTTGATTGTTTTACGCTCTGATGTGTCTATTGTTTAGGAGCGGATTTAAACAGGTGGTCTCGGCGTGTGTTAAACACGGTCCAAAAAAAGTTCTATTATTTTACTCCTCATACATAACTAGGTATGTACATCTACATACACAATGACAAAAAAAAACATGCAGTTATTTACAACTAAAAAAAAGTTCCTGTTGTTTTTTCACCCTTCACTGGCACAAGTGCTGAATCAGCATATATTAAGTTTGTTATTGTGTGTGTAACATTTTTTCGCTATAGCCGAAAAATGTAATGTCCTCAATTTAAAAAAAAACCTTGAATATAACATCGAAGCGAATTATTTAATTGTCTTGAAATTTTTGACAAAAACGTTTTTTATGACTTAAAATTAAAATGTACGATGTATAAATTTTCCGCCAGAATTGGCTTTAGTTCCCATATCAAGCCCACTTCCGAAAAATACAAAATCTTTTTTTTTTTTTTTTTTTTTAATAATTTATTTTTATTATTGAATCTTTCTTATCGAAATTTACAATATGTATTCAAATCTTAATTCTACTTGTTGTTTATTAGTTGTTACCTGTGTAACCACTAACTGCTGTATTCAAAATTTTTAAGACTGTCTTCTAGTAAGGCTCAAAGTATCGGTTCTTTTTAGCCTCTGGTGACCTTCAAACTGAAGCAAACCCCGAGCGAGGTAGTTAGGGTGAACCATTAGTTTATCGATGTAGCTTATTGAATATTTTTTAATTTCCTCCTGGATAGTGGGGACGTTGAGATCTCTGTGGATAATATCATTACGTATATACCATGGGGCGCAGACAATTTGTCGTAATATTCTAGACTGTCTTCTTTGAAGCTTTTGGATGTTAGATGCGCATGCAGTACCCCATAATTGGATGCCATATGTCCATATTGGTTTTATGATGGACTTGTATAGAAGAACTTTGTTGTCTAAAGACAAGTTTGAGTTTCTACCGAGAAGCCAATGTAGTTGAGCTGCTTTAAGTTTCATAGCCGTTATTTTCGCTTCGATATGACGAGACCAGGTCAAACGTCTATCTATATGAACTCCCAAGTACTTTACATGGTTTTCTACCGGAACAGTGATGTTATTTATTTTTACTGCTGGGCACGTTTGTCTTCTGAGCGTGAAAGTTAAGTGAGCACATTTAGCCGGGTTAACCTTTATTCTCCATTTTTCTAGCCATGCCTCTAGTTCATTGATGTGGGACTGCAGATTTTGCGATGCGACTTTTGGGTCATGGTTAACGCTAATAAATGCTGTGTCGTCTGCAAATGTAGAGGTATGCGTGCTCAGGTTTGTTGGCATATCCGCTGTGTATATTATATATAGAAGCGGTCCTAATATGCTGCCTTGGGGAACACCAGCAGTAATTTTCTTGAGGGGGGAGTATTTATCTTGCGACCTTACTATGAATGTTCTGCCTGTTAGATAGCTCTCCAGAAGCTTGTGAGTGTTTTGAGGAAGCATTCGTGTTATTTTGATGAGTAGCCCATCATGCCAAACTTTGTCAAATGCTTGGGAAATGTCTATAAACAGGGCTGAGCAGTATTGCTTTTTCTCAAACGCCGATCTAATAAGGGTGACAATTCTATGCACTTGCTCTATTGTACCATGTTTCGCTCTGAATCCGAACTGGTGATCCGGGATGATGTCGTGTTCATTTAGATGAGGAGTTATACTTAAAATGAATATTTTTTCGAAAAGCTTTGATAGGATTGATAATAAGCTTATCGGTCTGTACGACGCAACCTGGCTAGCATCTTTTCCTGGCTTGGGAATCATAACAATTATAGACTTCTTCCATGAGGATGGGAAGTATCCGACTCTTAATATAGCGTTAAAAATGAACAGCAAGATTCTGGAAGCAGACGAAGGTAAGTTTCTTATCATTGACCCTGTGATACGGTCAAGTCCGGGAGATTTTCTAATATTCACTTTTTCTATTGCAGATTTTACTTGAGTAATGTTAAATTTTAATGGATGGTTTACCTTATCAGGAATGGTTGGACGACAGGAACAAGTATGTGTATCATGTGGCGTGAAAACTTTCTCAAGATGGCCCGCGAAAGCGTTTAATTTTTCATCTGTGTTTTTCGCCCAAGTGCGGTTTTCCAGTCTTAATGGAGATTCTTGGGTTATAGGGCATTTCATATGCCGTACAGCCTTCCATAAGCTATAATTGGAGTTTTTTGTGGCATCTAGGCTGTTTAGATAGCCTTCTATTGCAGACTCGTGGTTCTGTCTCAATTTGTTGCGAAGAGTTGTCAGGCATAATTGTAGTTGGGCCTTAGTGGTTGGGGAACGACTGTTTTGCCATTGTCTTCTTAACTTCCTTTTTTCTCTGATAAGGGTCTCTATATCCGTCGATGTATTGTAAGGAGCACGTTTAATTGTCCGCTTGATTGGGGTTGCATTTCTTGCTGCAGCATCCAAGACTTCTGTAAATCGGTCGACAGCTATTTGGATGTCAGATGAATTTTTTAAGGGAATGCACTGTGATAGGTGAGAGCTCACATACATTTTATACTTTAACCAATTTGTGTTTCTGTTTGGATAGGAAAACCAGTTTGCAGCTGCGGCGTCAGAGTTACATTTTAAAATGAGGATTGAAGGTGAATGATCAGACGAAAGATCATAGGAGGAACTAACTAGTACCTGATCGCGCTTGATGTTTTTGATTACAGCAAAGTCAATAAGGTCTGGTAGCTTGTTGAAGTCGGTTGGCCAATAGGTAGGCTCACCACTCGATACCACATCAAAGTTATTTGCAGTTACGGTATTATATAGCTGATTACCTCTAGGACTAATAAGTCTGGAGCCCCAATATGTATGTTTAGCGTTGTAGTCGCCAGCAGCAATGAATTTCTGGCCCAATGTGGAGAAGAAGTTGAGAAATTTATCGTGTAGAATTTTGTGCCTCGGGGGACAATAAACGGATGTTAACGTTAGTTTGAAATCAGTCAGATTTATAGATGTGGCCTGGATACAATCTTCTTCGAACTCTGGCAATGGTAAGTGTCTGATGTGTTTGTGCACAATTATGGCTGTGCCACCACAAGCTCGTCCGCTGGGATGTTTTGTGTCATACGTAAGGTAACCATTTACCCTAAAGCAGTTTTTATGAGTAAAGTGTGTTTCAGAGACAAGAAGTACGTCGATTTCATGCCTATGAAGAAAGTTTGCAACTTCGTGTTTATGTTGGGATAACCCGTTTGCATTCCAGAAACATATTTTTAACTGGTTCATTTTTTGTTGAGTAGAACTTGCAGGAGCATGTTCTGGTTTCGCATCATTTCCTGAAACATGCTCTGCATAGTGGCCATGAAGTTATTCATAGTTTGAATTAAATTTTCAATTGAGGTAGGCATTTGTAGACCTTCCCTAGGAACATTAGCGTATGGAGGTTGCTTTGCGTTGGAAGTACTCGGGGGATTTTTCGCATTAGGGTTTCCTTTTAGGACTTGGGCATATGATTGGTTTTGTTTGTTTGTTTGTGTAGTACTAGCAATAGAGCCAGCGGCTTGGCTGGGCGCATGTGATGGACCATATTGGGAGTGAGTATATTTTTGAACTAAAGCTGGTTTTTTTAAATGCAAGAAGACTTTACAACCCCTATAGTTTGCCGTGTGATTTTCGCCACAGTTGCTGCATTTCTTGACATTTGGGTCAACTTTAGAACGATTACATTCGGCGGTTTTATGAGCGTCGCCACAAACCACACATACGTGAGGCAATTTACAATATGATTTTGTATGCCCATATTCCTGACAGTTTGTGCATTGGGAGGGACCCTTTCGTTTTATTGGCTCCTCAACAGTTATTCTTCTGTTGAGTAGGTAGCGCAAGTTGTATATGGGATGAACTGAATTTTTGGTTTTGAGAACCGATGAATCAAACGATATCTCAATGCGGTGCAGTGGTTGGGGAACTTTGTTCCTGTTCAAAATGTTATGAACCGATTTTACCTCGTACCCCTCTTGCTCTACGGCAGATTTTATTTCATCTGTAGGAACGGAACTATCTATGCCTTTTATGACAATAATCAATCCCTTAGCACTTTTTAATTGGTATGTATAGTAGCTTTTATTTTCTGCGTCCAGGTGTCTTGATATAATACGAAAGTTCGTTTCTGTACTGGCTTGAATTTTGGTCTCTTGAATTTGTCCGCGTCGTATAGAAACGACGTAGAAATTGTTCTTACCTACAAGTTGAGTCAACATGTTGACTATGCTATTTGATGTTTGCTCCCGCAGATAGATAGGTGGCGGTTTAACTTCTTTAGTGGCTGTCCCATTAGCTAATTCTGCTTCTTCATCGTCAGGTATGGATAGTACAGAGAATCTGTTACCATTTGTTGGCAAAGAGACTACGTTAGAGCCTTTGTATTGTTTGGCCACGCGTTCCTGTTGGGTGGACCTAGGGCTAGCCTTCCTCTTAGTTATTGTTATATATCTGTCCATGCCTGTTTGCACTTTAGTACTTTTTGGTACAGCTCCTGTATTTGTTAATGCAAATCGTGATGTTCCAGGTTTTTCGTTATTATTCCTCTGGTCAGACGGCTTCACACTTTGAACCACATTTACGGTCGGATCAACACACTTGCTCAGGTTGGGCACACTTGAACTTAAATTTCTGTATGGAAAACCAGTTGCGCTGGCAATTTTTGCACTTAAAAGATGTTTGTTTAATTCAGGGTATCGAATGTTTTCATTGCTCACGCTCGGGGAGCTTACCACAATATACGCATTTCTGCTATTTGTGCTGGGCCTACTCTCCTTATTGGGAGTATTTGTGAGGCTCATTCACAAATCTCTTCGGGCACACTAGTTATTGTTCTTTTTTTTTTCACCTATTACAAATATTTTTTTTTTTCACCTACGGTAAATATTTTTCACTTTTTTTTTTATTATATTTTTTTTTTTTTTTTTTTTTTGTATTTTTGTTACTCACTGATACACGTCCGTACTCGTCAAGAGCTAGTTCGCGATTGTCACTTACACTCTTAACAAACAACAATATTGCCACTTAATTTGGCAAGAAAAACTAAACTAAGTTGGTAGACTAAGGCCCATTTTCACAACTTATCGATAGCTAAAAGTAGACTTTAATCAGCCTTATAAAAAGTTTTCCATTATTATAACTTTACTTTAACCTAAAGGGAGCGATAAAATAAATAAAGGTTCATCCTATCTGGTAGGTAAAATTAAAGTTGTAACAATGGAACACTTTTTATATGGCCGATAAAATCCTACCTTTAGCTATCGGTAAGTTGTGAAAACGGGCCTAAGGATAATATCCAGCGTGTTAGTCGAAGTACTGCAAAGAGCCCCTTTAACGCACACTCATGACATTCTCTGCATATTTCTCAGTCTTCCCATGTAAGTCGTCCTCTCTAGATTTTACTACCATATCAGTGTGTCATGCCGAGAAGCTTTAGAAAGCGAAGCCGATGTTTGTTATACTATAGAGAAGAAAATTCTTGCTCCCGGCCAAAATCCCGACTATTGCGCGGTTTTTAAAACCAAAACTGTACAATTTTTCGGTATATTAAAATTCAGGAAATAGCGAATTTTGGAATTCGCTATTTTGTATTCGTGATTGAGTTTGTTATTGAAAGGAAGAAGAAATAGAGAAGGCATAAAACATAAAATACCGAAATGTAGTTTCAAAAGGGGGATGAAAAGATTGGGGAGGGGTACTAAGTTTTATGTACTCTGTAATTCTGTTTTTTTTTATTATTCTCACTCTTTTTAACTTGAAGTTGGCTGTAGGTGTTTTTGTATTTATAAGTATATAAAATATTAAAAGTAAAAGATGAAAGACAACTTAAAAATTGCAAAACCAGACTTTCATAATCTGCACAATAATGCAATTTCAAAGCAGAATTTTAAAAAATTGCAAGTCTGGACGATGACTTAGCAAAAATAAACATTGTCCAATACAATTTAATGAAGATCCATAAATCCCAAAAAAAAAATTTATTTTTTCTTTATTTTATGGTTTAGATCTTTTTTTGCGATATTCAACATTTTTTTATTTTTCGAATTTGTTCTATGAGCTTTATTTCAGTTATGTATTTTATAAAGCTTTTTGTCTGGTAGTGTATAAATTCATTCCTAATAATTAAAGGAATAGGATTTTTCTAAAAAGCTTATGTAGCTTATGAAAATAAATAATTCCCAAAATCTATTTTTCAATATTTTTTATTCAATAGTATAATTTATACTTATTGGTGAAGGGTATCAGTGATTCGTCACTTACTGTTTTGGGCATTGTTGATTGAATACACAAGATGAATTTTGCTTTCTTTTGTTGGTCGAGATGAGTTTTGTTTATTTTGTATATAAAAAAAAATTTTTTTTTTGTTTTGTTTTGCCAACATTATGTTAAATAATGGTTTTTTGTGTTAAACATTTCGTTTTGTTTATTTGTTGTTTATTTGTTAATTATGTTTTTGTAGTTGGGTCTTACTTTAACAGCGAAAATTTCAAAGTTAAATAAAAAGCTTTTGTTTTGATTTTCTCTTTTATCTACTAAATTAAGGGTTGCCAATTGTTTTCGTATTTTCTATTAAAATGTTTATATAATTAGTTATGGTTTAACGAGGTATTGACATATGACTTAGTGAACCCCGAATGACAAGTTGACACCAATATCAGTTTTAAGATATCCTTACAGCTATAATTTAATAAGTTTGACAAATGTTTCTCTGTGAAGATGTGGAGAATTCTCTGTTAATGCTGCTTAAGCTGCTTTGGCGCCATCTCTTGTCAGCTTTATGAAAAATGTTTTCAGTTACCGTTTTTAATAGCCCGAAAGGTAACGCCGCCGATAACGAATTGTAGATGTGCAAAGCAGAAAAATGTTAAGTTAATTGAAATATTTTGTTTTTTTTTTTAAGGGGACCCATACGACAGTCATATTAGCTTGAGTTAGAATATAACTTAAATGTCATAAGTAAATCGTGGCAGTTTACAGAAATTCCATTCTTTCCGCGTATGTTTCATTTATATAGTGCATTTCATGCTTTCTTGATTTAACTTTGATATCATATTTATCATACTACTGGTTTGATAAATATCAAACTTAAGTCGATTTCTTATCTTCGGGTTTGCTTAAAAGAATGTTCAAAAACATTGCGTTACCATACCATATATGTAGTCTTTGTCTCCTTAAAAGATACATCTGTCGAATTGGCTGTCATTTATTATATCTGTTTTGCCAAACAACTATGAACGCATACAGCGTAAAACAAAACGTGCAAATGATGAAATTTAAAAAAAAATTAATCTAACCATAATATTCATCGAAGAATCATCTTTAGCGTTAAGGCCTATTTCTGGATAAATGGATATGTCAATAAAAAAATTTATCAAGTTTGTGACAATACCAATTAACATGAGATGTAAGAGCGTCCAATGCATCCCGAAATAATTACTGTGTAGTGTCGATCCTGGATTAATTCCGTCGCAGTAGAAGCAGAAACTGCTGCTTCATGTGGCAACTTAAAGTTGCTGTATGATTGCACCAAACGCTTGTCGACATGGCGAAAGAACGGCCATTTTCCCATAAAAGCAAAAGATAGCAAACATGTCACTGCAGAGGCGGAACAACTTTCACGTTGGTATGAACACTTTGTCGAGCTTTTCAATGTCCCCAGTGAGACTTCCGTCAACTGGACTGAAATAGTACCAAACCTGCCGGTTCCTCAAATAATGCGTATCAATACCCAATGTCCCAGCATCCCCGAGATTGAAGCAGCTATTCAGAGCATGAAAAAGGGCAAAACGGCTGGAACTGAAAACGTGTATGTGGAACTTTTTAAAGCGGACTCTAAACTGTCAGCACGAATTTTACACGAGCTTTTCCAGGAAATTTGGGAAACCGAAACATTTCCAACCGACTGGCTACAAGGGATCATAGTTAAAATACCTAAGAAAGGAGCACTAAGCGACTGCAATAATTGGAGAGGAATCATGATTCTATGCAGCTGCCTTAAAATCTTTTGCAAAATCATACTTAATCGTATTGAAAAGAAAATTGACGATACGCTCCGGCGCCAGTAAGCCGGATTTCGCAGCCGCAAATCATGTAATGACCATATTGCTACTTTAAGAATAATCATGGAACAAATTAACGAGATGCAGGAATCACTCTACCTTGTTTTTATTGATTTCCAAAAGGCTTTCGATCTAATTAATCACTAAACCATATGGGCAGCGACGGGCAGAAAAGGCGTTCCTGATAAGATCTGTAATCTTATTAAGGCACAGTATCAGCGTTTTCAATGTAGCGTAAAACATGGCTACAAACTATCGCCTCCTATATCTGTAAAGTCTGAAGTGAGGCAAGTATGTATCCTATCACCATTACTGTTCCTCATAGTAATTGACGAAATCTTAATCGGGGCAATTGACAACAACCCTCATCGTGGTGTATTGTGGCACCAATTACGCATGGAACACATGAACGACCTAGTATATGCAGATGACGTTGTCTTAATCACCCTTATTGTGTTTGGCGTATTTAAAATACGCCTACGACAGTTTGGTAATAGATTAAAGGAACAAAGTTCAAGTTCTCTTTAATCTATTCGCCAAACACAATAAGGGCGAATATCTAAACGACAATCTGATGTTCAAAGTAAAATAAACGACATCGATAATATATGGCCTTAAGATCAATGCCGACAAAACCAAATCGCTATATATAAACACTTTACACACAGAACCACATACTTTGTACGGCCAGGACATCGAATCAGTCACAGACTTCAGGATTAAGAAGGCGAAACCTATATAAGATCTGGCGAAGTAATCAAATCAACACCAAAACAAAAATTCGTTTCTTCAAAAGCAATGTCCTTTATGGATGCGAAACTTTCTTCACGTCTGTTGAAATTCACAACAAGCTGCAAACCTTTGTCAACAGATCCCTCCGTCATATTCTCCACATATGGTGGCCACACAACTGGGTATCAAATGAGGAGCTATACCGCAGAACCAAAATAAAATCAATAGCTGTTGAAATTCGGGTAAGGAAATGGAGATGGATAGGACACGTGCTACGTAAACCAGCCAATGACAAATGTAGAGAGGGCTTTGATTGGAATCCTCAAGGAACGCGAAGAAGAGGCAGACCACGAGGAAGCTGGAGACGAAGTCTTGAAGAAGAAATAAATCTACATCCGGGAAATGTATCATGGAATAGAGTAAAACACTTAAGTTCAAATAGAAATGATTGGAATAATTTTGTATTGGCACTATGCGTCGATTTTAAGCTGGCTGCGTAATGCGTTTGCCAGGCGATAACTAAAGGTCGACGATTAACATCTTCTTTTGGATGATTTGGACAACAATGGACTGCTCTATATACCACACAGTTCATGCCACATGGGACATTCTGCACGAGTGATTTGAGGGCAAGGTCATATAACGTGGAGGTAATGTGCACTCGCCACCAAGAAAAGATAATAAAGCCCCATTATACTTTTTCTTTTTAGGTTTTCTTAAGACGGAGGTCTTTGCAAATAAGCCACAAACCACATCGGGCCTTATAGCCAACATATACGCAGAGAAAAAATTTGATTGAAATACATATGTTTAAAAAAATACATTTTATGATTCCCGCAATGGCAACAAACCAATTATTGTTGTTTTACTTTATTCACGATTAATAATACAGTAGTTTTGACTTAACTGCCTTTTGTTTACGTGCACTTTTGACTTAACTGCACAAAATTGATAATTTTTGGAATTATTCTTTATAATTCCATACAAATTCCTTTTTTAAGTGCACTCTCTATACCTGCACATTTAAGATAAATGGGCAAAATTTTTGGCATTTTAAAATTATTTTCATACAAAAAATCAAAGTTAGCTGCACTTTGACTTAACTGCCCAAAAAACATATTTTCTGGAATTATTCTTCAAAATCCTTTTGTACGTGCATTTTATATACCTGCACATTTTTCATATTTTTGGGCAGCTTTAAAATATTTTCATACAAAACATCAAAGTTAGCTGCACAAATAAAAATATGTATATGGTGGCCACTTTTTCACATAAATATCCAATTTAAGCCGGCCTAAGGATCTGAAAAAAGGATTTTCCGACAGGATGGTGTTGATTTCGCGACCTTAAGGTTTGTTTTATAAAAATTGTATGAAAATTAGAAGTTTTAGCATGAAAAATACGCTTGATGCCCTTATTTTTTTTTTATTTATTTATTACGGCTGAGTATTTCACGAGTTGTAAAATAATACCTACATGAGTCTCATACGACTCTTGGCATGCTTTTGAAAGGCTCGTTAGATGATCTCTACATACATCATAAACGATTCCCTTTACGATTAATATAGCAGAATTTCTCATAGGAAGTAGCACGTGTAACAGTTTCTCCCGTGCGAGGAATTGTCTGCAATTAAAAAATGAGCTCGTCGACGATCAAAAAAACCCTTTGTGAGATTGCCAGTAGACTCCTAGACGATTGAAAATGCTAGCTGGGTTGAAATAAAATAAAAATTTATGTATTAATAAAATACCTTTTTTATTCTACTTTTAAGCCAAACACTTTACTTTAGCTGCACTTTTGTGCAGATAACCACAATTGTTTACCTGCACATTAAGGCAGGTAAATGCATTTGAGATAACTGCATTTTTGATTTACCTGCACAAAATATCGTGCAAAGGAGATTGTGCAGCTAAGTCAAAACTACTGTATTTGGTTTCTATTTAACAGTAAAGTGTTTACCTCCCTTGAAACTTCGAATATGGTTGAATTTAACAATAAAATGTTTTAATAAAATAAAGCTACAACCATACACTTAAACATATTAAAGTTACTTTAACCATATTTTTATCACTGGCAACCATATTATGGTTCAATTCATCTATCCGGAAGCGATAACCATATATGGTAGTCTCCAAACATGTTATGGTTAAAAATAACAATAATATGTTTGAAATTATAATATTTTAAAACAATCCCGCCTTTAATAAAAAACATCTAAATTTAACAAAGGTTTACAAAACAATTTTTTTATGAAAATTCTCCTTAATAAACGTTTGTTAAATTTTATAATCGCTTATAAATACGGGGGTGCATGTTTACTTTTAAATGTAAAATAATATATTTAAATCAACAATATTATAGTCGTTTTGCTCTCTACAATAGTTGAATGCTTTTTAAATGCTTACATGCTTGGTTAGCTTCAAATTCTTATTCATTTGATTTTAATTATTGATTAAAATACTTAAATTTACGAAGTAGTATGAACCAATAAAATAGAAGGAGTGCTAATGAAGGTCGTTAAAGGCTGGAAAAACGTAACACGCAACAGGAAAAAACGAAATTATAATTTGACACTTAATAAACAAATTGGAAAATGGATGAAATAAAAAATCTTAATATGGTTAACATTGAACATAGTATTGTTAATTCTGACCATAATATGGATACTTTTGCCAAAATTCTGGAATTCTTGACCATATTATGGTTAATTTTTATCATTATTATGGTTAATATTGATCAAAATAGTATATTTTACACATTGATACTAGGGAATGGTAAATCGATTTCGATTCCAATCGAAAATCGATTTTGTGTTTAAAAAAATCGACTTTTTGCAATCGAATTTAAGTCTGCTATTTTATACTGAAATCGATTATTGGGCTTTTAAAATCGATTTTTTTATTTTTATCAAAATTAAGGAATCTTAATTAAATCGATCAATTATGGGCATGCACAATAAAATTTGAGATTTGTTTGTGCGTACATGGTATGTTAGCGCAGTGTTCCAAGTTTTAGTTTTACGTGTTAGTACCCTATGTATACTTTCAACTTTAATATAGGGACTTTTGTTCTTCAGAAATTAAAGCCATCAACGGATAGTGAACAAAACAGTCCAAACATATCGCACCGAACCAAACACTGAAAGTCAGCTTTGTGAAATTCAACATACTATATAGAAACACAACAGGTGAATTAAACCACGGCATTCCTGTGGCACTTTTATTCAAACAGACCAGTGTCTGAGCGACATTTAGGGGGTCATTTTGTTGTTCACTTCACCTTGCGTTGAGAAAATTTTCATATAAAATTTTTTGAATTTTCAAAATTTCAAAAAATTTTATATGAACATTTTCTCAACGCAAGGTGAAGTGAACAACAAAATTACCCCCTAAAATCTAGTTATAAGCAGAGTGAAAAACAAAAAGTATGTCATTTATATAACAAATACGAAATTACAATGAAAAAATCTGGATCTTTCCGACATCAAGTTTCTTAAAAACAAGTTTCTAATCTAATCTTAAACGATTTTGAAATCGATTATAAAATCGATTTTGAGGTTCGATTAGTCGATTTCAAAAACCGAAATAAAAAAAGTCGATCGAAAAATCGAAAATCGATTTTGGAATCCATTTACCATTCCCTAATTGATACTTCATTTAACCCATAACTATTTCTAGTGGCTACAAAGACTTTACTTCAACAAACATACTTACATACTACCTTTAAATAGACAAATATTTTTTAATGTTGTCTTTTACTCATTTTCATAAGAACATTAATAAAATCGGAAAATTTTATTAAATAAATTTTTATTATGTCTCATGAAATCCATAATAATTCTTTATTGACTTAAATATAATCAAACAACTGAAGAAGTCGTTCAAATCATTAAATAAATAATACAATAATAATAATAATAACAATAAAGACAAAAGCAAATATTAAATAAGTACAAATCTAGATCTAAACATGGTATGTCGGCAAAATAACAAACACCTTTAGATGTTTTATAATTCTTTACACAACAATTGAAACTGTCACATTTAAAAATAAAAAAACAAACAGCAGCGACAGACAACAACGTTACCAAAGCCAATATCTGAGAAATTGGATTCCTACCTGTGATGCCAACTCATTTGGCTCAAAAAGCACATATCAAATGATTGATATTAAAACATTTAGGTTTAAAATCGTTTTTTATACAAAATTCTTTTCTTCACTAAACACTTAAATGTAACTTAATTCACCGATGTGGTACATTTAGATGCATTTTAAGTTTCCATTGGAAAAACTTAGCAAGGTGGTCTCAATATTAAACCAATGCAACAACAACAGTCAAAACAATAACAAACAACAAAGATTTTTTTGGGATTCAAAAAATTAATTTACAAGGTTTCGTTTAAATGTGCTAAATTCCCATTTCATACTATTGATAAGCTGAAATTTATTGTTGAAGGGATAAGCTATTCCTATGCGCATTGCACTAGTTGCTTAGGCCAGATCGTCAGGAAACTTCATCCAAAGATTTTAGAAAAACTAAAGATATTATACAAATAAAACCACAGTTTTACTTGTAACAATATCAAAGCTTAAACAAAAACAACAACAATAAACAGTGAGTTTCTCTTTTCTTACAGTCCCGACTACCATTGGTTGATTTTTTGTCAACTCTAAATGTAGTTGTAAGTGGGTAAAGAAAAAACAAAAATAAAAACAAATTTCTTTATTTTATTTTGCCAGTCCAGTTTTATTTACACTGCCACATGCATATTAGTTATCAAAGTTTTTCTTACAGTTTTTGGAGGCCAACTTGCAAATACACTTTTTTATGATATTTTTTTGTATTTAGTAGTGCTGCCATACTTTTATCTTAATTAAATAAGACTTTTTAAGCAAAACTCAAAAAATCATTTTGTATTTAAAAGTGGTTTAAGTTTATATGAAAAGTAACTTAATATTGATTTAATTATTATCCTGAAAATTGGGCATAAGTCAAACTACAGGTGCAATCCATAAAGCCTTCATACTTTAATAGGCCTTCCATCAACATTTTTCAGGAATATTTTTCTATGCACTATCAGAATTTTTTTTTATATTTCTATTGCGAAGCTTACTTTAGCTATCCTTTGGTAAGCAATGAAGTAAATTGTACGGAAAATGTATACAACTATTAGATACCAGCAGAATGTAATGCATTTTCTGACCCGCTACGGCCTTCGTCAGCATTCTTAGTATCTTTGTAATTTAGCTACAAAACTAAAATAATTCAAGTTATTTAAATCTTTATCATTAATATATATAATCGGTACAGCACAATGTATGGTGACGAAGTCCGTTTTTAATGTGCAGAATTGAATTAACCAAGTTCAATGATAATCTGGCGGCTTATTATAAAGCAATTGTATTTCTAATGGCTAATAAATCACTGATGGTTTAAACGCTGGTTTAGTTGAACTAAACTTGAATTTATATGTAGTTTAAACTCAACAACTATAATTCAGTGTCCCATGGATTATATTGTTAAAAATTACATGTGGCAGCACAACGAAAAATCTTATCAAATTCATATGGCATGTACTGGTAGTTTAAATGTCCAATTTTATGCATCTAATGATGGTTTATATGTTTAGTGATTTATAGATTTGTTAGTTTAAACAAATTTTTAACCAAAAAGAGAGTTTAACTTCACAGGAAAAACTTTTTGAATTTCAGTAATAGGTGGTAGTTAATTCATACATTACCTGGTAAGTAGTTGTCATTGCAATTGTCATTATTCTGAAAACTTCAATAAGTACTTATTAGTAATGACCTCAGCAACTACTTATTACTTCTCTTATTTTCACTACTGAATATTTGCTTACTGGTAACGTACTCAATAACTACTTATTAGGTCTATTAACTAGTGATTTTTTGGCTTCTGTTAAGTTTATTGTAAGTACTTACAATTCAACTTACTAGTAGTAAAATAATAACTAGGTACTTTTTGACTTCTAGTAAGTGTTTTTTGTAAGTACTGAATTCTTTGGACACCTCGAACAAAAATAAGTAGTTATTCAGCCGAAAAATAAGTAGTGTTTATTTTCTCCAACATTATTTGCTAACTTGCCAGGTAAGTAAAGTTTTTGCTGGGTTGCTCTGATTTTTTAGCTCTAAGTCTTTCAGTCGATATTGAACGAATCGAATTTATTTCAGTGCTGTAAAGCATTTATTTGAGTTAATTAACACTGAAAAAACATTTTTTATTTGTTTAGTAGTGACTCAATGGATTGGAAATGGATGACTCAATGGATGCTAAATCATTCGAAAAAGAGTTTGATCACGATTGCCAAAACTAACCACATGTTTAGGATTTGGTTTATCATTTAACTAAACATTATTTCATTTGCATTTAAGAACAGCAAACGTAAAATTTTAAGTACGACAGTTTTGCACTTTTCCCAAAATTTAACTTAAATATGTTAAATATTTACAAAAGAGGTAAAGAAACAA
Organism: Pollenia angustigena; assembly: GCA_930367215.1. Taxonomy (NCBI): domain Eukaryota; kingdom Metazoa; phylum Arthropoda; class Insecta; order Diptera; family Polleniidae; genus Pollenia; species Pollenia angustigena. The sequence continues at coordinate 31,176,765 of OV884057.1, forward strand.
ACTCTCTATCGTCAATGGTATTCAAATTGGGTTTCAGTTTCAGCCTTTTCAATCGATAGCCATCTGGTATTTGATAACCTGTTTCCCCATTTATAAGTTTGCATATTCTAACACATATTTGTGAATACCTTTTTTCTTACAATACATCGCACAGATAGATTTTTTCATTTATTTTAAAAGCAATGTCTTTCCATCACATGTATTAACAACTTGATAACTTAAAAGCAAAGAATTAATCTAAAATTTTTTACTTCTTAAGCATATATATCGGTTATTATATCCAAAATTAAGCTTAAACGTAACCAAAGAGGCTTTGCTTTCACCAAATGCATAGTTATATATTCTGCCAAATGATAAACAGATAACGTATCTGCTTTACACTAAAAAAAGCAAGTTTTTAATTTAAAAATTTTAATAAATCTACAAATTTTTTAAAAGCTCTGATTTCCTAAAGGCACCAATGAAAATTTAAATAAGCACCAAATTAGTGCTTTTTTTAGTTTGACAACAAAGTTCAAAATTAAGTATTTAAAGGTATCAAAAATCTTTAAAAAAAATAGTGCCAAAAGCACTACATTGGTATCGCTAATTCCTACAACCAGCTATAGATACTTAACACTCGCTTAGTAGTTAAAAAAAAAATTATCAAAAAAAAAATTTGTTTTTGTTTTTGCTTTTATTTTTTACTCAGTTCTTATCAGTTCAACCACAACCAGCCGTAACCACTGATCGGTCGACCGACCGGCCTACTACAATTGATAACAAAACGTTGAATATTTATATGGAATAACTAGAATAACTATGATAATGATACATAGTTTTGCGTTAAAACGCTTTTCAGTATATCTAGTGGGCAATAAGGAAAATAAGAATCTCTTTGATTTCATTCAAGTGCTTTTTTCATTTGTTTAACTTACCTTAAGCAAATTGACTGCTTCTAAGGCAATTTAAAACGGTGACCGAGTAACTTTTTCTTACAGTAGAAACTATGTGTTTAAGGGCAAAAACAATTTCTTCGATCTTTGTCAGGATTTTCAAATCAATGAAAAACTTACATTTCATTTATTAATTTATTAAATGCTATAAGTACAATTAAAAATTATATTCCAACTTAATTTAATTTATCGAGCAATAGTTGTGGTGAAACAGACGAGAGTCTTTGGCCGAAATAGACACCACAAACCTTGCACTGATAAACTCAGTAGCACCCAAAAAAAATTAACAACTACTTGGGTAAGATTTATTGTAATTTTAATTACAATAAATATCTAAATCTATATAATAAAAATGAAATGTTGTGTGTTGCCGATCGCATAACTTAAGAACGGCTTGAACGATTTGGACGATTTTTGCTTTAAAATTATCGCCATGGTCCCACTTAGGTTTGTACGCCCACTTTTTTCGATTTACCTAAAATGAGAAAACGGCTCCATCGATTTGACTAATTTTTCATTCAAATGTTCGTATTAATCCATTTTAAGTCTTCATCGAAAGAAAAATTTACTACGTCTACTTTAACGCCCACTTTTTCTATTTATTAGACCGATTTGGACGATTTTTTCTTTAAAATATTCGCCATAGTCCAACTAAGGTTTTTACGGAAATAAAATTTTGCCCCGCCCACTTTTTTCGATTTACCTAAAAGCAGAAAACGGCTCCATCCATTTGACTAATTTTTCATTCAAATGTTCGTATTAATCCATTTTAAGTTTTCATCGAAAGAAAAATTTAGCACGACTACTTTTACGCCCACTTTTTCTATTTATTTGACCGATTTGGACGATTTTTTTTTTTTAAATGATCGCCATGGTCCAACTATGGTTTTTATGGAAAGAAAATATTGTCCCGCCCACTCCGGCTCCATCGATCATTAGTAATCAGCTACCGAGCGAAGCCGGGGCGGCCAGCTAGTAAATAATTTTTTTGTTTTGTTGGAAAACATTTTTTTCCGCTTAAAATTTTTTATTGAAAACTTTTTTTGCAAATAAATTTTCTATAGAAAACCAATTTGCAAATAAATTTTCTATAGAAAGCCTTTTTTGGAAATAAATTTTCTATAGAAAACCATTTTTGCAAATAAATTTTCTATAGAAAACCTTTTTTGCAAATAAATTTTCTATAGAAAACCATTTTTGCAAATAAATTTTCTCTGGAAAACCATTTTTGCAAATAAATTTTCTATAGAAGACATTTTTTGCAAATAAATTTGTTTATAAAATCAACTTTTTCACTAATAAAGTTTTCTATAGCCATCCGTTTTCAATAAAAAAAAAAGGTTTTCGCTATAATGGTTTTCTACAGAGTGAATATACATGAATATACAGAATGAAAATACAGTTTTCTATAGAAAATCTTTTCCCCGAATTAAGATTTTAATCGAAAACCTTTTATGTGAAAAAAATGTTTTGCAAATCATTTTTCTATAGAAAAAGTTTTTTGCAAATATAGTTGTCTATAGAAAAACTTTTTCGCGAATGTAGTTTTCTATAGAAAAACTTTCCTAAGCATAATTTTTTCATAAAAACCCTAATTTGCGAATTAAGTTTCTTGTGTAATTAAAGCTTTCTATGTAAAACCTTTTTTGCAAAATATGTTTTTATGGAAAAATCCTTTCGCCAAAATTTTTTTTGATAGAAAACCTTTTTCGTCAATAAAGTTTTCTATAGAAAACTATATCACGACTAAAGCTTTCTATTAAAAACTACTTTTGCGAAAAAACTTTCTCTATTAAATTTTACTTCAACAAAATTTTCTTTAGAACATTTTGCTCTTGACTTCGTGTTTTAATAGAAAATTTTGCTCTATAATAATTTTTGTAAAAAAAAAATATCTTGTGTCGACATCATTTTCTGAAGAATATTCTTTGCTCTTTCATGCAGCCTTGCCTGATCAATGATTTTATCATATTTTTGAAATATGATTTGATGATTTCTTTCGCCAAATTATGATTTTATTCCCAAAGCTTCTGGCAACACGCTGCTATTAAGTTTTCTATAAACAATTTTGCTATCGATAACTGTTTTAAAGAAGTTTCGTTTTTATTTAAATTTACGGTAGAAAATTTCGTTCTTAATTTTGTTTTTAATAAAAAAATTCGTGTTTTGCAAAGATTTTTATAAAAAAATTTCGTTTTCAATTAAGTTTTCGATTAAGGTTTTATAGAAAATTTCGCTCTCGAATATCGGACCAAATTTCGTATAAATACTTTTATTCTTGGTTCAGTCTTCTATGGAAAATTTGCGTTCCGAAAAATATTTTTGTCCGGAGAATAATTTGTTTTTACCGAGAGTGTTCTGTAGAACGAACGATTTAGAGTCTGAACACAATGTAACGATAATTTATTGCGGTGCGTTTTTTTTTCATAAAATCTATTTTATTTTCATTGCGGACTTTCTTTCTCTCTCAATTTATGATACTCGTTCTCTTTCTGATGTTGCCATAGATTTTGAATCATTGGCGATGTTCACAACATTATTGTTAACAAAAACATGATAAAAATGTATGCACAAATAAATTAATAAAAATTTAAACAAATAATGACAACTATTGCCGTCACCGTCTTCCGTTGTATTATGTTAATTTTTCTCTCCCGCAACGGGAAATCGCACCGCACCACAAACATTTTGTTTAGACTCTTACTTGGCGGCCACACGATCAAGTTTTGCTTTTCAATTCCTCTCAATTTGCAATACACTCTCACTTTTTACTTACACACTCACACTTTTTAAATTGACCACGAGATTGCTTTCAATTTCACCTTTCCATTTGTTTGACAATTTTACTTTCAATTTAACAGCTGAGTACAAGTTTGTCTTTATAAATTGTGTTCTTGTTGACATCTTGAAAGTAAATTGCTTAAAAATTGGCTGCAGCCTACGTCACAGCTTTCAATTTATCTATAAATATAAAATTGTAACGTTATTGACTGGTTCATCATCGCACAGCCTAAACGCCTGAAGCTAAAAACTTGAAATTTGGACCGGAGGTGGGTATCTTCCCAAATTCAAATGTTTAGGGGGTTAAAAAAGGGTAAAAACGGGTAAATTCGATAACCTCATATCACCAAGACTAAAAGAGATACAAAAAAACTGTAACACTTAACGTTGTTCTTTAGAAAAATAAGCGGACAGGTGTCTGGTACTTTTATGAAATTCGGCTCTTTTAGGGAGAAAACGGGTAAAACCTGAATTTTAATACTTTTTTGTCACCCCATCTATATTTTGAACCAATAAACCTAGAAATAAAATTTTATACCATATTCGAAACTTATCAAAAAACACGAATATGAATTTGGAACTTTTTCGAAATTCGAACAATTAAGGGGTGAAAATCGTAAGTATTTTTGGTACTTTTTTTACAAAACATTTTTCTCCATTCATTGACATATTCGAACTTAATTATGGGCTGCCACTACAATACTGAAATTTTTGATACTTTAATGGGGGAAAAAATAGTACCAAAAAAAAAAAAGGAAATTTGATATGTTTCTTTAACTTTTTGGTTCTTCAACTGGTATTTTTTTAATAAACATTGGCATAAAAATATGTCCACGAAGGAAAAGGAGACGCTAACGAAGTAGTTAAATGCTAGTGTATATATATTTTTTATTTAATTATTCAGCAAAAACAATTATTGTAATATAAATGGCAGCTCAATTCAACTTTAATGTACAAATTGAAAAAAGTGGCATCTCAGTTCATTTTGTTTTGAACAAGAATTAAAACTTAACCAATTCAAGAAAAAACATGCCGATCAAAATAATTTCTCCCTCTCTCTCTCAAAATTAAGACGTAAAACTCAAAAAAAAAAAAAAAATTCTCCGGACAAAAATATTGTTCGAAACGCCTGGGTAAATCGAGCTTTAATCCATTTTTTTATTCAAAATATCGTTCTCGTATAAATGTCTTGTAGAAAATTTTTTTTTTTAATTTTTCTTAATTTCTAAATTTTTCGGAGAAAATTTCTCTATCAAATTTGGTTTTCCCAACAATTTTAAAATTTCGTTCTGGAGTATATTTTTCGTAAAAAAGGTTATTTTTAAATAAAATTTTTGTAGAAATAACAAAAATTTGTTCTCGAATTTTTTCGTCCTAAAAAAAAAGTTGTAGCAAATTTATATTATGTAGAATAAAATCAATTATTATCAGGCAGTTGGATTCTGAAGTAGCGGTAACGAGGTTGTCCTGGAATAAAATAAAACTAATAGCATAATAGGAATACATTTGACCCAATGGTCCAATTTGCAATGACGGGAAAACATATACATATAAAGGGTATTCACGTCACAAGTTGCACCCTTGCAAAAAAGCAAAACTGCAAAAACATAACAACAACCACAACGACAATTATTTACGCACAACTAATTGTCTGTGTGGTTGTTGTTATATTTTTGCACTTTTGCTTTTTTGCAAGGGTGCAACTTGTGACGTGAATACCCTTATAATATTAATATAAAAACTATCACGCATTTATTCAAATTTAAAATTTCCTGCATTTAAATATATTTTCATAACTTTATTATTAATAAATCAATTTAGTTTCTTTATCTGTTCAAATGTTCATACGTTTGCTTAACAATTACTTTATATTTATTTATAATACCCTTTTTTAATAAAGTTTTAAAAAAATCTTCAAGTGCGTAATTTTTTTATGGTTTGTATTGAGACCCACTAATGAATGATAAGATTTCTTTTCTAATCGCAGCCCATTACTATTAAATATTGACATATCGCAAATTCTATTGCTTTATAATGACAAATTTATTATTTATGAAATTAATCGTTTGACTGCGAATCTTATTTATTTTCCTTTATGATTTATTTATTCAACTCTTTATTTTATGACGCTTATTAAAGTCGTCCTCCACTCATAAACGAGTTAAACAAATTATAGATTGTCAATATATAAATGTGCATATGTATGTATGAATATATTGATGATGAGTTTTGGAGAGGGTAACTACTTGTGTTAAGAAGGAAGTAACCTTAAATAAATAAATATTACTAAAGTACTTCTAGAAGAGAGAAATAGAAAGAAGGCGTGAATGGTGCCGAGATATTTAAACTTTGCTTTTATTTCTGGGTTGATCTTACTGAATATGAAATTTGCAACACTTAAACTTTTTAAGTTGGATTCTGTGCAAAAATACTCTCAAAAGAAAAATCAATAAATCCCTACTCCAATCAATACGAAGCGGTATTAATGTGGGTACGGATTTTCTTGAATCAAGTACAGAAAGATTAATTTAAGTATGGATTTTCAATCGCTAAATATTTAACTTATACATATTCAATCATGAGTTCGTACTTGAAATAATACAAAAATGAGATTGATTTAAGTAAATCTAAGCTGAAATTAGAAGGAGCATTTTATTATGATTGATTTACTTGCCCGTTTTACACCTTACATAATTTCAATTTTAAGACACCAGCATCATTCCCGATCAGCGTTTTCAGTTTTGGGGATATATCCCCAAATTGGGGATTTTTTGTAATTGGGGATACAAATTTCGTAAAAAGCCGCAGGGTTTTTTTTTTTTTTTTTGGAAAATCACTTTTTTCGCTGGGGATTTCTATTTTGATTTTCGAAAGTAATCCCATTTAGAATTCTTTTAGTAAGTTTTAGTGTTGTTCGTACTTGAATTTTTGAGTACGACTTGTACTTAAAGTAAGTATAAAAACTTAAATTATCCCGAGTGTTTTTCTTTCTGTGTATGAACTTTCAGCATTCAGTTTAAAATTTCTAAAATCCCTATCCTCAGATCCTAATGAGTGAAGAGCTAATTTAACGATGTCTGTCATCATACCATGTTCTAGTTGAAATCAACTTTGGAAAGACCCTATTACAAAAAGTACCAAAATTCTTAAGAAAAATTTAGGAATTTTACAGTGAAAAATTCGAAGAGTGAATAAATATTTAAAAAAAAAATAAAACAGTTATTTTTAAAATAAATACAAAAATATATCTTTTTCCGATTTACTTTGCAATACCAACATAAATAGCCCTATTTGCGATTATACCATAAGCGACATTTTATCGAAATTTTGTTTTTTCATGCAAATAGATTGTAAGTACTCGTCATAATGACGAACACATTTATTGACTTTTAATTTGTACCGTTGCGGAGAAAAAGCACATCTTAATTGAAAAAAAGGAACCGCACTGCATAAGAAAAAAAATAAGAAAAACACTTCTGTAAAATTTGCCTTATATCGCTTACGATAAGACTGGCAAAAAAAAAGAAATTTCGGAAAAATCATTTTTGTTTAATATTGTGTGACGTTCAGTATATTCCAGCAGGAAATGCGTGTCAATTGTACTTAAAGCACTTCTCCCGTAACCAGTGAACACAATATTTTAAAAAAACATAACAAATTGCACCATGTAAAAACAAGGCATATCACTTAACTGGTGATAAAGATAAAGAATAATTACTCAAGAGGAAAGGTATACCTTTATAATTGACACAAATCTAAATTTTGTGCAGGCTGATGCTGTTTGTCTATTTTTCTTTATATGAAGGAGATCTATCATATTAATAAATGTAGTTCACTCGGGTCAAGCATTATTTTTTTGAACTTTTGGTTATTTCAGTGATCTGTTACAAAGTGTCAAAAAGGTGTCAATTAACCGCCTCCTAGGACATCGCCATGTTGAAGTGACAAGTTTCCTTCATATAAAGTGTTAGCACTAGAACCGGTCCATACCACTTTAGAACTGTCACGTGACAAGTTTGGTGTTGGTTCCCTTTCCCGTAGGGATGTGCTAAGTTTGTAATTCCTTAGATAACATCCAAAATATTCAAATAATACCCTATAAAATATACATAGCTGGTTTCTTGAGTGGAAAGGGTTTGTTATTTCTACGATATTAATCTAAGACTCTATAAAGTGTATAGATGTAATAATAGTTTTAGGTACACAGAAAAAAATATTTTTCCAATTCAAACAAAAAATTTGTAGAATCAAACAATTTTTTGTCTAAAATCGGTCCTATAAACAAATTTGCATATTCAAACAATTTATTTGCATTTTGTTTATTAAAAAAAAAACACTGATTTTTTCAAACAAATAATTTAACTGAATCAAACAAAAAGTTTACTGAAATTCATATACTCAATTTCAAAATAAAAAAAAAAAAACTTTTTGCACAAGCAATGACGCGCACACAAGTAAGCACTTGTATGAGAAGATGACGGCAAACAGAGCCGCCGGCTGGCTTTGAAACACATTTTTTTTTTGTTGGAATAATTTTTGAACGAAGTCTTATTTATACACAACACAATGTTTTTCTTTATCACTCTCTGTTGCTGTAACCTTTCCTTTGCTAAAGAAGAAATGTAACCAAAAACGGCAGCAGACCGACTCGATATGTTTTTCGTCATCATTCTATTTTTGTATTTGATGTATTTAACCAAACAGTTTTAAAAAATTGAATACGGGATTTTGTTTCTTGTAACGTTATTTCTGCTATTGTGTTTCTTATAGTTGCACTTTTTTAAAGCGTCCAAAAATAGACTGTGTGTGTTTTTTGTTGTTGTTCTTATATTTCACATAAAGAAGTGTTGCTTAAGGCTAGATTACACTATTATACTTTGTATTAATACATGTCAAAAACTCAAGTAATATGACAAAGTGTGATAGTGTGAATGCAATGTGTCACGAAAATGACAAGTATTATGAAAAAAGTTTGACATCAAATACGACTTCATCGTTTTTTGAAAAATTTCTAAACAATAATACTTTTCATTGGATCAGGGTTGCATTTTTTTTCATGCGTGAGTGTTTATACTTTGTGTGATGGTGTGAACACAAACTGTCTTGTTACATTAGATTTTTTGACAGTCGCATCAAAACTCATTAGATTTCTATCTCACAAAGTATTATGGAATACGTAAGACTTGTGAGATAGTGTAATCTAGGCTTTACGATCAAATAAAAAAATGCAAAAAGACGACAACATTAAAGAGCGTTAAATATTTCATACACAATTATGAAAACTTGACACCAATAACGCGTTTATCATATTTTTGAAGAGTTGTCCACATTTTTGTTGGTTAAATAAAAATCAAACAAAAATATTGTTTGAATCAGTAAAAAAAATTTATAGAAATTAAAAAAATTTTCAAACAAGCGTTTGTTTGAAAATAATTCGGCAATAATTTTTTCTGTGTACTCGTTCCAATGACGAACAAATTCATAGACTTTGAATTTTTGCTGTTGCGTTGAAAAAGCCCATCTAAATCCAAATAAAGCATTGCATTGCTTAAATAATAAAATAATAAAAACCCATCTCCTGTAAAATTTGTCTTTCGTCGCTAACGATATAATCGCAAATGCACTGGTAGAAAAGGCGTCATAACGCTGATGTATTTTGACAACAGTTCTATGTAGAGTTATCAATTATTCGCCTTTCAACTTTGTTCGAATAATTCAAATAATTGTTTTTGTTCGTTCGATCAAACGATTAAATCTAAAAAATTATTCGATTAATCGATGAGAATAACGAATAAAAAAATTATTTTAACAAAAAAATTACTATGGAAAATCTTCCATTCCATCCGCTATGACTTCTTTTTTTGATGCATAAAATTGTTCATCTTAACTCCACATCGTTGTATTACTTTAAGGCATCGTAAAACCCTTAATTCCTTAATAATTCGATATTACTCTGGTTTTTCGAAAGGCGTTGGAAGACCTACCATCTTCAGCCATACTTCTGTCTACAATTTCTTCTATCGACAGCCGCTGTCTTAATGTATTTTTCCATTGGACCAAGTTCGGCATTTCCTGATGTCGTTGGATTATCTTCCACTACATCGTTTTCAATGGTAGTATTGTGGCACTTACAAATTGTAAAGATATGCATATATAATTTAAAAAAATTGTATTATAATAAATACCAACAATTTTTACTTTCAATATACGATTTATATAAATCAATTCTTTATTTTTAAGCTTTTTGTTTATTTCTAAATTTTTCACCCGAAATTGAATAATTCGCTTTCTTCAAAATTTTTTAACGTTTGACTTAAAAACAAAACAGCTGATACAATTGAGAAGATGAGATACAAAACTCGTTCGTTGCAAAATAAAAAATACGAGATGGCAAATGATTCTTACAGTTCTTTTTGGCGTTTTATTAGACGAAATATTCTGATTGCATGTCCGTGCTAATAACATGGAAGAGGACATGCATTGTATAATTAGTAGATCATTTCATTTCGTATTTTAAATTTTGTAACGAACGAGTTATGCAACTCACCTACTCAATTGTTTGATGAGATTTGTTAAATAAAAACATAAAATAAATTTTTGATATACAATGAGTACTAAACACGGTTTTTGCTTACTAAAAATTGAGATTAATTACAACCAGGGCTATAGCAACAATATTTTTTAACTTTCCTACATTTTGTATAAAATCACTTAAAACTTATGAGAATAAATAAAATTCTAAGCTTTTATTTAATTTATTTTTTAATAAAAAAAAGTTGTTCGATTAATCGACATTAATTAATCGATTTATTTGTTATTCGAAAATCGGCGTTTTGAAATTATTCGAACAAGAGTTTGGTTTTGTTTGATCGATTAATCGAATTATTCTTAATCGGTTGACAACTCTAGTACTATGACAAGTTTTTTGACCCCATGACACTTTTCATCATGGTGTAGTCAACCTTAACATCACTTGGCCAAAGTTTCATCAGGGTAAAAATGAAATTATGTCATCAATGGTATGACACATCGGTGCGATGACGCAGTAACATCGGAGAAAGGACACATTAGCATCAATTTAATGACAGTTTGTCATTAAGTCAAAGTGAGAGAATATTATAATTTACTTACCCGTTACATATGTTTGTTTCACGTTTGTAATTTAACAAACGACCTTTGTTTTCAGCAGAACTCTCAATAATAAGATACCAGCACCATGCCCCATATGGTTTTCGTAATCATTCTGCTATAAAAATTTGATGTATTTAACTAAATAATTTAAAAAAATTGAATATAGGAATTTTTGCTTCTTATAATTCATTGTAATCATGAAAATAATGTTAAAAATATACAAAATGTGGCATCGAATTGATGTGACTATAGTCATAAAATAGATGGCAAGTAAAATATTACAAAACTGTACGAAGACGTCAGTCTTTGGATTGATGTTACTTTTTGCATCATTGATGCCATTTGTAGTAACATCGATGTCACAATTCATATGTTAGGGCATCATCAATATGAAGATGCATTTTTCTATCAGTGTAGGGCTCGATATGTACTCTGGGTTCTAATGGCAATTTAAATTTCTTTATATCTGTTGAATGAAAGAGCCAAAGTTTCCAAGTTTGGTACAAACAACATCCGAGCGGGATTGAAGAAGAGGAAGTGGCACATCCAATACAAAAACATCCAGCCTGATTACAGATACACAACATTCGACAATATGTAGGCGGGATTGGATAAGTGGGCTACAAAAACATTAAAGATTTTTGTACAGGTATATCTGGAGTTCTGCTAGTATGTTTATAATAAGTAAATGAAAAAGCTATTTATTATACCAAAATTTTTTTTTTTTTTTGCTTTTTAAGTGTTTTATATCCTTTTACAAAAAAAAAATGGCTTACACTTTAACAAATACACACTTAAAAAAACAACAATCTCAAAGGACATTATTTTAAAATAAAAATCCTGGTTTTATTTGCACTTTTACATTATTACTCATATTTGGAGCAGCAAGTATTTCTCTTTGTTTTTATTTATTTAACAACAAACAATATTTCTTTGATTATACCAATCTACCCTGAAGAAATATTATTTACCTCTTTATAAACTTTTAAAAGCACTTAAAAATGTTTGTTTATAACTTTCTGCTTCCTTTTATTTTAAAACCATTTTGTTGTTGTTGTTGTTGTTGATGTCTCTTATTTTTAAGTTTTGCAGCAGTAGAAATTTTATGATGAAATAAATCCTTTGGTTTGGCTTTTAAGTACAGGGAAAAGAGAAAGAGAGTGAAATGTATGTGTACATTACAAATAAATATTATTTTTGGAATACTGATTTTAAGTATTCATCATATACACATTTTATATGCAAACCCAGTGAATATTTGTTGGCAAATTTGGTTAGAGTTTCTATTTCTACTCCAGCAAAATTTTGAATGAAAAAAAATTTTAAAATTTCTAAAGAAATTACTTGAACTTTTTTAGAGACGTTGCAGACCTAAATTTCAGCAGTTGTTTGATATTTAAAAATAAAAGTAAAACGAAATAAAGGTTTAGAAGAACCTAAGCAATAAAAACTATTCTTAACATAATTTATTTTGGTTAAGTTTGTAGACGAAATGATTATAAAGCTCAAATAGCATTTAAAAAAATAATACGCAAACATAATTAAATTTCATTTTGCACAGTTTGGCAGAATCTAATTTTTAAGTAAATTAATTGGCATTAATATAAAAGACATTCGAATTAAAGCCAGATTAACAATTAGAGCAACATTTTCACTTGGTTTTCACAATAAAGCAACAATTGTTTCACAACCACACATATTTTCAATTAGGAAAACGTTTGAAAACGGTAATTGCCACCTTTTTGACACTTTGTAACAGGTAACGCAAATAACCTAAGTCGACACATTTAATTTCGGTTAAAATAATGTCTTTCGCTGATATTGTCCCATGTCAATATGATAGATCCTCTTCAAATAAAGTAATCTATCTATCTATAGATATAAAACAGGATGTGGTATGTATGTATGTATGTATGTTTGTATGTATGTTAGGGTGGTTACAAGAAATCAATGTTGGATTTTCCATCGGTATGTATGTATGTTAGGGTGGTAACAAGAAATCAATGTTAGATTTTCCATCGGCGCAACTCCCTAATATGTGCCAATAGGATAGAAAATGTCATTGACAAAGTTTTAACCCAATCGGATAACGTTAACATGTGCCTCATTGAGAATAAGTTAAGGAAAAACAGCGATTTTTCACTAAAATTCGTATTTCTTTGCCTTTATAACCGAAACCATTCATTCTAGGAACCTGAGTCGAGTCTGAATATTATTCAGGTTAGAATATTTGAATATAAAAAGACTTATAACAAATTTTTGAGAATCCAACTTATTTAATATTAAAAAGTCCAAATAATTTTTTTCATAGTAAATTTTATTTAAAAATATCTAAATATATCAGGATTCTATTCGATTTTATAAGAATTAATACCACAAACATTTAAACAAAAAATATAAAACTAAAATTGTTTTTATTTTCTTTTATAAAATAGAAATTAAAATTAAAAAATAGTATTTTAATATTGTATTTTATTCATATCTTACAGCTATGGTTTATGTAAAGTTTGCATTAAATCGGCCCAGTGGTTCCGGAGATATGACATTTAGATTTTGTTAGGTATGAGAATAGGTCGTAGAGTATATTTTATGTCGCTAGAGGGCGCAAAATAGGGCATAAGCTCCCCATCCCTATATCTGCTTCGCTAATCAACCGAGTTTCTAAAAATTTTGCATGCAGACACTGTATTATCTGAAAGAGTAAGGGCATGAAATAGGGCAAGAGGAGTAAAAGCTCCCCATCCCTATATCTTCTTAACTAATCAACTGATTTTCTTGAAATTTGGCGGGCAAATAGTGAAACATCTGGAAAGAACTAAAGCCTATAATTTTTATTATCTTCTTAACTAATCAACCGGTTTTCTTAAAATTTGGCATGCAGACACTGTAACATCTGAAAGAAATAAGTTATATGGCAAAATAACGTTTGCCGGGCCAGCTAGTAAAATATAACAATTGTGTTTTATTTATTTTCATCATTTAAATTATGCATTCATCATTTAAATTCTTTCTATTTTTTTTTTTTTTCTTTTTATTTATATTAAAAAAAACAGTATATTTTAAATTTAAAATATACTCAAGTCTCGTTTTATGCAGATTCAAATTTATGCGATTTTTAGAATTTTAACCAATTTTGAAATCTTAGATGTTTTTTTTGCTTTTTTAACATTTTATTTTGAGTTTTTTCTATGCATAGCCGATACGTATCAGAGATCAGCAATGAATCGTTTTTTCGCTACTCATACTGACTCATGTACTTGTAAGTATAAGTGCGTAGAAATCATTTAAACTAAACTACTCTGATTCACTCATACTCACAAAAGAAATATTTATGAGTGCGACGTCGACATTTTACGCATACTCATAAATGACGTCAGCTTGATTTATAATTTCAAGAAAATACTTACAATACTCACAATGATTCAAATCATTATCTCATCCATTTACCGTTTTAACACGACAGAGAAAACACACAACTTAATAATCAGCGCTGCCAGATAAATTTGCCGAAAAATCGTCCACTTCATACATGTAACTTTAGTAATTGCCAAATCGTCACTTTGCTATTTCGGGGACAAATCTGGCAGCCTCGCATTTTGCTTCGCCTATACACATTGAGTAGAGTAGATTCTAAATTAAACACTACAAATGTTTCTAAGTATGAGTACGATGAATAAAATGAAACTTTTGAGTGAATATGAGTTTGAATAACATTGGAATAAGTACGAGTGCGTATAAGTACAAGAATTTATGAGTCATGATTTAGCTCTACTCACTTTTTCACTACTCATTGCTGATCTCTGATACGTATGTATAAGTGTTTTCAAACTTATGAAGAGCACATAATAAAAGTTTTACAATATAATAAGTACAGCGAAGGCTTATTTCGGTAAAAATTAAATCAAAAAACTAGGTCGAAATTAGAAAAATTTCAATTTAAACGCGTTCGTTTCTGTCTTTTACGGTACAACATTTCAAAAACCACATGTACGAGTGTAAAGAATTTCAATAACTTTTAAACTAATAAAGGTCCCACAGTTAAACTATTACAATATAATTAGGACACGAGAGGCTAATTTGGGTTAAAAAATATAAAAAAATAGGACTAAATAAGAGAAATTTTGATTTAAATTGGTCATTTCCGGTTTTGCAAATAAAAAAAAAAAAATTTTTTTTCAAATTAATTTTTTTTTATTTTAACATCAATCGATTTTCTATAAGAATCACTTAAAATTTGTTTTTTGTTTGTTAGGTTTTCGTTCGAAAAAATAATTAAAAAAAACCCTTTTTTTTGAAAACGGCAACACTTACCACCCCTTAGCTCGACAAATAAACATCATAAAAAAAATTATTTCGCACACATATTTATATCTACTAGAACTATAGTTATGCCAAATATGAAGGAATTCAAACCAAATGTTTTTATTACAAATAATGCCCCAAATATATTTTTGTTGTTTGTTTTATGCGATTTTGTTTTGATTTTTTAATTAAAATTTGAATTTACGCGGTTTTCAGAATTTTGGAACGAACTATTAGTTTTTATATGAAGCTAGAGTAACGTTTTATGCGAATTCAATTTATGCGATTTTTTTTTTTTTTTTTTTTTTTTTGGAACGCATCTATCGCATAAAATGAGACCTGAGTGTATCTATATTTGGTTTTTCTCGCACCAATTTGAAATTTGACTTATTTTGACGGCTCTTATGAGAAACTTTTTGCAAAATGTTGTTACAGAAACACTTTTTCTCACATCCTTCCAATAATTGCTGGAAAATGATTTAAATGACAGATAATTCTCGCAAATGAAAGATGCAGAATTACTTGTGTGCAGGCTTTTTTCATAAAAAATCGTCAAAAGTTTTAACAAAATTCGTCAAAATCGTCACAAACATTTAAAAAAATCGTCAAAAAATCGTCAGATATTTAAATTTTACAAATCAGAGCCAATTATTCTGGGTATATCAACAGCCTTTTCACCCGACTTGAAATGTTATAACATCCAATTTCGGTTCCAAATTAATGCATTTTCTTTTCTTGGCACTCATTTTTCTGCACATCTTCTTTTTAAGAACTAACTTCTTACTTCCTAACACGCAACTATGCTTAGAATAACTTACCAAACAGAATTAAATGGGAATTCGTCTTTTTACACGCAAATAGAAAAATTCTTCACATGTGATTATGACTTCAGCGAAAACATCCAATCGTATATAGCGACGTAAATCGGAATCATAAAAACGTAAAGCGGATTTAACCAGTTTTTAAAAAGTGACGCAAATCGAAACGACGCTAATCGGGGCTCTTGTGTATATTTTTTGCAGTATCGATACCATTTATATAATCGTAGAATTCGAATTACTAATGCTTCTAATGAAAGCCACCTGGCTTGCGATGGGGTAAGAATTTTTTTTTTTTTTTTTTTTGTCTAATTTCCAATAATTTTTGTACATATTTCGAAAAATTTATTGTGACAATTTGAACTGTTCCCAATATAATTGTAAATCATTCATGTTAGTGTTTTATTGATGCCAGAAAATCGTCATGACACTATAACTTTTAGTAAAAAAATCGTCAATCGTCATTTTACTGTATTTTCTCAAAAAAATCGTCCAAATGACGAAAAATCGTCACATCTAACAAACCTCCCAATAAAAAATTTTATCATATTGCGAAGCACTAATGGTACATTTAAAAAAATAAGCGCAGAATTATGCGCTACGCAATAAGACATACAGAAATGCAGTAAAGTAAGTGATAAAACTCTCAACAACTTTTATAAAAAAAAATAACATTTCAAGTGCTACGGCATTCCCTTACTAAGAAGCAGGTTTGTAAGGCAAAATACTAAAAAATAACTGTATCAAAACATTCAGTGTATAAAGCTGATCGTTACATCCAACATTTTTTTATGCGCTGAATAATGCGCTTCATGTGTCAAAAATGTATTACTTCAAAGTGGGAACTCGCCATATAAAATTCATGTCTTCCGTATGCGCAATGGTAAGCGCAACTCTTATGTTTCTCCCTTACAAACCTGCTTCGTTGGAAGCTCCATTTTTTATTGGGCTGCTTGTGTGAGAAAAAACATTTTTCTTGTTTTATTTTGCAATTCTCTCGTTTCTTGCGAACAATTTTACGATGTGAGAAATACAGAGACGGGCTACAGGCTTATAAAAAGTATATGGGTCTGGGATCAATATTTCTATGCGTTTCAAGCTTTAGCCAGAACACATAATTCCCTTCCCAATAAAAAATGGAGCTTCCAACGAAGCAGGTTTGTAAGGGAGAAACATAAAAGTTTCGCTTACCATTGCGCTTACGGAAGACATGAATTTTATATGGCGAGTTCCCACTTTGAAGCAATACATTTTAGACACATAAAGCGAATTATTCAGCGCACATAAAAATGTTGGATGTAACGATCAGCTTTACACACTGAATGTTTTGATACAGTTATTTTTTAGTGTTCTCCCGTACAAACCTGCTTCGTGGTAAGGGAATGCCGTAGCACTTTAAGGCCCTGAATTTGTAAAACGCAACGCAATCCCAAAAATAACATTGAAAGCAAAAACAATGTCAACAATTTTTCAAAATTTTGTTGTTGCTTT
The DNA here is from genome assembly GCA_930367215.1 of Pollenia angustigena. NCBI lineage: Eukaryota > Metazoa > Arthropoda > Insecta > Diptera > Polleniidae > Pollenia > Pollenia angustigena. Next base: position 31,194,223 of record OV884057.1, read on the forward strand.
CTACAGAAATACATATTGCGTTTAAAAATTATCAACGCCACAAGATATGCAGCGTTTAAAATTTAAAATTTAAAAATTCAATATTCATTTCTATAGAAAACAACAACAAAATTATGAAATATTGTCGATTTTGTTTTTGCTTTCAATATAATTTTTGGCGTTGCTTTTGCGTTTTACAAATTTAGGGCCTAAATGTTATTTTTTTTTTAATAAAAGTTGTTGAGAGTTATTTCACTTACTTTACTGCATTTCTGTATGTCTTATTGCGTACCGCATAATTGTGCGCTTATTTTTTTAAATGTACCTTTAGTGCTTCGCAAAATGATGAAATTTTTTATTGGGTTATCACTAAAGGATTTATTCCTAAGATGGACGGAACACACACTTAATTTAGACAATTAAAATCGAGATATTTAAATCTATAGATCGGAGAACCAAGAGATAATAATGCTCATAGATTTGGAGAAATTAAAATTCTTTAGCATTTTTTATATTTTTGTAACACTTTTGCAGGCAAGTTAATATTTCAAAAAAAATAAAAAAAAATGTTTAGAGCATGTAAAAAACTTACTTAAATTCCATACACTTAAAGGTTCTGTTCGTACCATTTTTCCGCCCCATACAAAGAGGGATGTTGAATCGTTAACTTGTATGTGGGTTTATTATAAACACAAATATCTTTTTGTATTGGTGAGGTCGTCATATTTATAGTCCTCTTCTTTAATATACATAAATAGATATGGGGTTTCTTTTATTTATTTTATACTTTTATTTTGTTGTTTAAACTTTATATTCTGTGTACTTTAGTCATATTTACCTTTGGTTTCGGTTTTGTTGGTATGGTTTGTTAAATAATGGCAACATACCAATGACGACAAAAAAAAATTTTAGCTTTTGTTTTCCAAAAAAAAAAAAATCACGTAATAAAGTAAAAAATAAAAGAAAAAAAAAGAAAATTATGTTAAGCAAAGTGCAGATACATATCGTTGATCTCATGTAGAAAGGTCCTAACTCACATAATTTCTACGTTACTGCAGAAGGTAAAACATAATAGAATCTGTATGTATCAAATCGTAAAGTTGCTTATAAAATCAAATATCTTGATCATTACATTTTTGTAACGAGGTGTATTTGTGTGAAATGTATTGGAATCACTAAAAAAAAACTCAATTTCGAAAAAAATTAAACAAGGGTTTCTACATTGATACGAACGATATATAGATAAATTGGTTGAAAAAAAAACAAAACACATCTCTTAAATGTTTTTGTTATGTACACAGTTTATTTTCATATAATTTTCTACTTTTGGTAACATTTGCCAAAATAGAAAGAGATTTTATAATTTTTTATGATATTCTTTGTTGGCGAAAGAACATGTTGGCTTAAATACAATGGCAACAAAAAAAAAATAATAACTTTTTTTAAGTTTATAATACAAATAAATAAAATAAGATAATATGTAAATATTTTATGTACATTTGTATTTCATGGAACAGTTGGACCAATAGACTCCCAATGCAAATATTTCTTATTTTCCGAAGCAGTAATGGTAAATTTTAAAAAGCCAGCACACATTAATGCTCTACAGTTGTGGAAACGATTTTCATGGCTATCTTCCCTAGGGGCTACTCCATGGAGGCTCTTAACGAATGGATAAAAAACAATGCGTTTACCAACCGCTCCTGGTGTTAGAGCAACCAGCACACCCAGGTACCATTTTGAGTGCATAACCCCTGGCAAGGTTATACAGTCGCGCCTTGCTGAGAAGCTGGAGCTATCTTACCTCCGCTGCTTTTGGAAAAATGTCGGTAACCTCTGTTGAGCAGCGACAGCAACTAGGGATAGCTCTCGCTCAAACCGAACTCTTCAACAAGTTGTGACAAATCAGTCCTTTGGTTGGAATTTGCGACTTTGGGTAGTAACCCACAACCACCATGTGTTCCACGTAAGTATATTTTCTACGGAAAAGCAAAACTTCCGCAAAGACAATCTTCCTTAAGGGCATAAAGCATTTCCCTAAAGAAGCATACTAACGGAGACCTCAACCAATAGTCTCTAGGGGGCTAATGACTCACCACATAAGATCTCTTATCAGCCGCGATAGTAAGTGAGCATGAGATTTCTTGAGATCTGTCAATTTTCGATTTTTGGCCAAATTCAAGCTGTTGCCTGCACAGCCTGTTCCCCAGAGGATGTAATTCCTTTGCGTAGATGCACCACCCCTCCCCCCCCCCCCAGGGGGAATTTATGCGGTACAGTAACGTAAGTGATCGAACTCTTAGTTTGCATAAAAAAATTAACATTTAAAAAGACGCGCCATGAAAAAATAACTTTGATAGCAAGAAAACGCTTTCCGCTCTTGTTTAGGTATAGATGAAAGTTCGCGAGCGTGCTGTACACTTCTGTCAAAAAAAAGTTAAAATAAATTAATTAAATTTAATTAAATTGAGTTTAATTAAAAAACAAGTTACATAAGAAACAGAACCATACAAATGGCTTGGCAAACACACATTAGGTTTCTGTTAACAAATAAACAACGCAAACATAATTCGTACAAACATTAATCTTTCATTTTGGCTTTGTTCTATAAGAATGCATATGACGATTATGCTGCGACAATTTTGCTCGCTATTTAGTTTAAACGGAAGACCAGTATAAAAGAAAGGAAAAGAATATGAAGTAAAGAGTGGTTAAAAAAACGAGCTGTTTTGGGACAAACTGACTTAAAAATATGAAATTATGGCTGAAAATGATTTTAATGATTTTTCTTCGTCCACTTCTTCTCTGAATTAACTGCATAATTACACTGAAATAATTACATTTAGCACTAGACATCACAAAAAGTTTGAAAAATAACCAACATGTGTGCCAAATATTAATTTTTTCTATATTTCTACAAACATGCTTTTAACAAGAGAAACACTCTAAGTAACAAGACAAAACATTTGTACAAACTTTAAATTTTGACATGTTTGCCAAGCCGTTTGTGTGGTTTAACTTAGAACTTTTAAATGCGTTGTGTATTTTTGACGAGTAATCAGCTGACAATAAAAAATAATAATTAAAGCAAATTTGTGAATCAGGAAGCAAGAGGTTAAAAACACACCGTGTTTTATAAAAAAGTTTTTCAGGATTACAAAAACAAAAAAAGAGCCAAAGCTTGGAATTGGTAAAGCAAAGTTAAGATTTCATAGCGCACGTTGTATAACATGTAATTTTTATTGCGATTAAGTTTTAAAACTTACAATACTCGTCGAGGAATTAACGAGTGTTATATATCTTTAGGAACTTAATTGGCCTTTGATATTCTGAGAAATTTTAGAGTTATAAAGGTCCACAAATTATCCAAATGAACCAATTAAAAATCACCACTCCTTAAGATTTATTCTGGTAAATTATTTCCATTCTTTAACATTATATTCTTAATCTACAGCTTAAAAACAATCTTTTTAACGATTTATGGAATAGAATACTATTTTTAAACTTTGTAATGAATGTACAGATCACAAAGTATACAGAGATGAAAAAAGTGACGTATGAAAAATGCCTAAATCATTTGCGAGGGCAGCTTTCGAAGAAAGAGAAAGAAAATGTTTTTGTTAGTAAAGTGACAATGCGTAAAAACAGGCCGCTACTATCTACACAAATTGCATAATCAAAACAAAAAACGCAAAAAGGGCAGCTTTCGAAGAAAAATACAAAAAAACACAATATTTTCTGTCTCGTGACGCCTCTGTATACTCTGTGGTACAGATGTTAATTTTTTAGACCCAAACCACTGGCTCTCTGTATTCAAAGTAGAATCAAATTAGTTCAAGTACTAGTTTGAGTATATCGGTATCATTTAATACTTTTATTTACACTTTTTTATTTATTTAAAATATGTATGTATTTTAAAAATAAAAATTTATGGCGTTATGAATTTTAATACCTCATGAATGCAGTGAGCCACTAAAAAAAAGTTCTGTTTTATTTTTTTCTTAAAAATAAAATTGTAGTCAATTCTTTTGCTATTTGCTTAGTTACAAATAAAGTACAGGGATAAAGGCAGACATACAAACAATAATGCATGCAAATACTAGTAGATATACATAAAAGTATTTTTTACAAAATATTTAACTAAGCTTTTACGTTTATAAGTTACAAACAACATTGGCATTAAATAAAAGTACTAGAAGAGAATTTGTTGCCAAAATAACAAATACAACAAACACAAGGGGTTTTTTTTAATACAGGGATGAACAAGACAATATCCCGCAGTGAACTTTATTAAATTATATAATTTTGACAGTTACGAGTATTTCGTTTATTTTATTTTTTACGCTTCTTTTTTATGTTTTCTACAACATTTAACTCCCCCCGTAAAATTATTGTTGAAAATATGCCAACTACCATTCAGGAATAAAGGTTAGTTACATTAAATGTATCCACCTTATTACGAGTATTGTACATCTTGTTATATCGTTGGCATGGTTGGTTTCATGCCGTGTAAACAGTGTGTATTTACCACTTCTGGCTGATTCGATGGTTGGTTGGTTGGTCTGGCAGGATGGCAGGCTGGTTTTATTGTTTCCCGAGTTCATGGTTGTCAGTTGTTGTTGTTACTGGCAATAAAACAGTAAGCCCCCCCCCCCCCCCCCCCCTCCACACTTCTAGCATTTTAAGCGTTATGCATGTAACAATAAAACCACATACACAGACTCACAACAAATCGAGCTGTTAGTGGGTTCTGTGCGTTAAAAAAACTGCGTGTAATATGTTTACACAGAGAGAAATTTAAGAAGAATATCGTTAGCTAAAATGCAAAAAGACGTAACTAACAAAAAATTCAAAATCGAGTTTTTGATTGATTATTATGAATGCTATAAAACTACATGTCTTGACAAAATTTTACACTTCTGCGATTAACAATTGCGCTTTTATTAACAAAAAACAAAGGGACGTAACAACAAGTTTTTTTTATTATGTATGCAAAACGACGTAATTACACATTTTTTCTAAGAAAATAGAATGAAATGGTTTTCTTTGAAAATTGGTTGAAGAATTCCATGGAAGACTTATCAATGCATGTTTTTCTGACATGTTTATAGTTTTCAGTTTACAAAGTTTTTTGCTTCTCCTGTAAAATTATATTTTTGTTAGTAACGTCTTTTTGCATTTTAGCTAACGATATGTATTTTAGTATTAAGTTGTAAAGAATAAAAAAAATGTTCGCTCTTGTTTACAGATTTAATTTTTTCCACCTGTAATGAAAAATATGTCGCTCATTAACTTCAATAGTGACATAACTAAAAAAAAAAAATCAATTTCGAGATATATGCGTTTAAAGTTTTTGATTTGCCCTAACCACCTAGGCTGGGTTTTAAAGATCTCAGTTAGTTAATTTGAAAACAGATTTGTACCGCCATTACCACGTTTGTGTACAAAATTTTGTGCCAGCTTAGTTTTACTTCAAATGATGGTCAGACAAAATTTTTTTTATATTGAGTTTGATGCAGGGATGATAAATAAGAAAACCAATATCGTACCAATGAACTTTTAAAATCGTACTCTTTCAGTACTATAGTACTAAATCTTTTTTAAAAAAATTTTTCGCGTCAAAAGCACATCGCAATTCGATGCCCGGATTTTTCAAAATAGTTTGTTTTCCAAAATATTCAAGAATAGAGGCAAACAAATTGTATTTGATCTGGCCAGACCTGTATCCTGCGGTTTTTAGGGTCAAGAAATCCATAAATTTTTTTTTTTTTTTTTTTATTGCCGCCAGAGACCGTTTTCATACACTTTTTAGAATTTATCGTCTTTTTCAAAATTTAATCTCGATTTTTAAGCGAAAATAAAATTTTTAAGCGTTTTAAAATTATGTACATACGAACATCTTCGGATTGCGTTTCCAAATTTATTGTGTTTACAATTTTTAATATGTACTACAGAAACAGGAAAGGAGTAGAAAGTCCGAATATAATAAAATTTAATTAAGCACTTGTAAAATCTCCTTCAAAATAATTCGGAGTAAAATAATAATGGAGTGGGCTACCACTGTTCCAAAATTCTGTTCATTATTTCTTTACGTGACAACCATCTTGTTGACGAATATTTGAAAATATTATGAGTTCGTTCCAAAATAATCTTGAATTGAGAGGAGTTCGTCCATTCTACTATGTAGAACTTTTGCAGAAGTGGTTTCCTATATCCTTTAAATACTTGTCAATATCATCATACTAAATTTAGAATGTGGCGTAAGCAATCGTTCAATGAATAAGTGCAAAAATCTATTCACAATAGCCGAGTTCAGTGTTTGGTGCAAATGTGCTTGCAAAATATCATAGCTGTTTTGTTAAATCCAACAACAAAAAATTGAGTTTCCCTTAGATTTCATAAAAAAGCTACGAAATTTTGCATTTTCGCAAGACTATTTGCACCAAACAATAAACTCCGCTTATATTTATTGGACAGTAAATACTAGTTGCCATTTTATATGTATTATAAATATGTAGGCTTAAACAATTTGGAAATAGTACCAAATGAGTCACGGGGGTACCAGCGTACTTTTTAGTTTTGAATTGTACCAAAAAAAGTACAATTGCACCAAGTTTACTTTTAAGAGAGAGAGAGAGAGAGAGAGAAATTGTTTTTTGTCGGCAAGTATTTTCTTAAAATTGTTGCCAAGCCCACAATGTCGACAAGAACAATTCTTTCGCATATATATATTGAAAACAATAATAAAAAATTAAAATTTGTTTTCAATATAAATATACAAAAGAAATATTCTTGTCGACATCGTGTGCCAGGCAGTTAATTTATTCGCAGAACAAAATGAACTGAGTTACCCTTTTTTAAATTTTCACATAAAAGTTAAAATTATTACTTTTTTACTAAATAATAATAAAAAAATATATAATCAAAAATAATAAAATCACTTTTCTTTTTTCGTCAATTTCCTTTAACACACTTTTTAAAACAATTCAATAAAGTAGTTTGTTAATTGTGCTGCCATTTTTGCTTTGTTTTCCGAAATGGGTGATTCATTCATGGAGAACACTCTCAGTAAAAATATTATTTTTCGGACAAAAATATTGTTCGGAACGCATGGATGAATCCACCTTTAGTTTCTTTGTGGTTTATCAAACTGTTTATAGTTTTTAATCCAAATTTTTCATGTTAAATCAGGCTCAAGTTCATCAAATTTAATTTTCATTACATAATTTTAATGAAGGAATAAATTTTACAACATGAAATGAATTAAAATTTATTGATAATCTTTATTCTTGACTGAACGGGGGATTGAACTCAGGTCGAACTTACATGTTTTGAGAATAAACACATTCTCATCATCAGAGTTCATGGGAGTTTAACCCTTTCCGCCACTCCTGTCAGTCTATAGGTAAACGTTTATCTTTTAACCAATGCTATTTTGGTGGATCGAAATTTCGCTGCAATTAATTATCTTAATATTTACATGTTTCTCCGTACTTTTTGTCAAGACTTCAATTCCCGTTCCGTCAAGGATAAAAATTATCAAAAAATTAAAAATATTTCATGTTTTAAAATTCGTTCTTTCATTAAAATAATCGAATGAAAATTAAATTCAATGATTTTGATCCGGATTTAAAAAGAAAAATTTGTTTCTATAAGATTTTATAATTTTGCATTTGCTAAGTGTACTTTTTCATGGAATATGTTCAGAAGGCCCAAATCGGCTGAAGTTATAATAGAATGACTAGGATACAAGTTATGTCCAATTAGATGAAACACGGCTGTAGGAAAAATCGCCCAAAGAAAAATGGCAAAAAAAAAATTAAAAATCGCCCAGAACAAAATGAACTGAGTTACCCTTTTTTAAATTTTCACATAAAAGTTAAAATTATTATTTTTTTGCTAAATAATAATAAAAAAATATATAATCAAAAATAATAAAATCACTTTTCTTTTTTCGTCAATTTCCTTTAACACACTTTTTAAAACAATTCAATAAAGTAGTTTGTTAATTGTGCTGCCATTTTTGCTTTGTTTTCCGAAATGGGTGATTCATTCATGGAGAACACTCTCAGTAAAAATATTATTTTTCGGACAAAAATATTGTTCGGAACGCATGGATGAATCCACCTTTAGTTTCTTTGTGGTTTATCAAACTGTTTATAGTTTTTAATCCAAATTTTTCATGTTAAATCAGGCTCAAGTTCATCAAATTTAATTTTCATTACATAATTTTAATGAAGGAATAAATTTTACAACATGAAATGAATTAAAATTTATTGATAATCTTTATTCTTGACTGAACGGGGGATTGAACTCAGGTCGAACTTACATGTTTTGAGAATAAACACATTCTCATCATCAGAGTTCATGGGAGTTTAACCCTTTCCGCCACTCCTGTCAGTCTATAGGTAAACGTTTATCTTTTAACTAATGCTATTTTGGTGGATCGAAATTTCGCTGCAATTAATTATCTTAATATTTACATGTTTCTCCGTACTTTTTGTCAAGACTTCAATTCCCGTTCCGTCAAGGATAAAAATTATCAAAAAATTAAAAATATTTCATGTTTTAAAATTCGTTCTTTCATTAAAATAATCGAATGAAAATTAAATTCAATGATTTTGATCCGGATTTAAAAAGAAAAATTTGTTTCTATAAGATTTTATAATTTTGCATTTGCTAAGTGTACTTTTTCATGGAATATGTTCAGAAGGCCCAAATCGGCTGAAGTTATAATAGAATGACTAGGATACAAGTTATGTCCAATTAGATGAAACACGGCTGTAGGAAAAATCGCCCAAAGAAAAATGGCAAAAAAAAAATTAAAAATCGCCCAAATGAAGAATCGCCCAAAAGAACATGGAAAATGACCCAAAAAGTTAAATATGAAATTTTGTCCAAAAAAAAACGAAAAAGGGCCAAAAAAAAATGAAAAATGACCCAAAAAGCAAAAACAAATTTTTTCCCAAAAAAAATAATTTAAAATTACCCAATTTGCAAAAACGTGTTTATTATTCATATAAATTTAGTTACATACAAATGTAAGTTTTATGTAAAAAATTGCATTGTATCTTCAACAGCTGCTCGGCAGTATGGACAGCAATACTTATTTGAGCCCTCCGCCAAACTTTGTGCACTCTTCAATAGTTAAATATTAATAAATCACTGCATAGTTATAATCAATTACTCAAAACAGAATATAGCTTTTTGCAAGTTGGCATGTATATATTAACCCCCGTATTCATAAAAAATTAAAATGGATTTGAAATGCATTTTAAGAAAAATTTGTATGAAAATTTTGGCTTAAAACACATTTCAAACTTATTTTATTTTTTATGAATACGGCAGTAAACATATAACGAAAACACTTTTGGGTGCAAGGATTTTCTCCCCTATGGTGTAACAAATGGCTGTAGGAAATATCGCCCAAAGAAAAATGGCCAAAAAAAAAATTAAAAATCACCCAAAAAAATTCCATGTAAAATTGGGCCTTAATTCATATGAAAAGTGACCCAAAATTTTTGGGCTTTTTTTCGTTATTATTGGGTGATTTTTCGTTTTTTAACAGCCAGTTCATGGATTTCGAACGTCATCGTTCGCATAGAAAATAACATTAAAAACAAAAACAAACTTCGAACAATGTTCGATTTTTTAGTTTGATAGTTTGAAAAACAATGGGGTTAATTTTGACACTAACAGTTCCGCAAATAGCTTTGAAACATTAAAAAATAATCTTATTAGCAGTTAAGTCATATGACTCAACTTTTATGTGATCTTTTTCTGGGTTGGCATCATTGTAATTAAGAAAACCTTCTATTCTGGTCGTATTCAGGGCGAAAAAACCATTTAAAATTACAAGAATCATTTTCTCTGCTATACGAGGTAGCTCCAATCGTTTTGTTTTTGATCTTTTCAATACTACGGGCTTTCTCGGGATTTAAATAAAAAATATTCTTCTCGATTTCCGTTATCTCAAATCTTAGGAGAATAGCTGCGCTAACACCGACAGTTGGCAACTTCACTGCCATATGGATATAGGCTGCAGGAAATATCGCAAAAAAAAAAAAAAAAATGAAAAATCGCCCAAAAAAATTGCATGTAAAATTGGGCCTGATTTCATGTCAAAAATGGCCCAACATTTTTGGGCTATTTTTCGTTATTGTTGGGTGATTTTTCGTTTTTTAAATTTGGGTGATTTTTCATAACGAATGTATGAAATGTGTATGAGAAATAGCCCATTTTTTTGGGCCATTTTTCATTTTTAAAATTCTACCATAATCTTACATAGCAGAGAAAACCATGTTTTATTATGGTTGCAAACAACAAAACTATTTTTCAAGAAACTAATTTAACCATAATATGGTTGTCGGCGACAATGATTTGGTTAAATTAAACATAATATGGGTAGAATTTTTTTAAAAATGGTTTTGTAGCTTTTTCTCTGGGTGTATATATTAAATATATATATATCGAAAATAACGATTTTCTCTTCTATGGTATAACAAATACTGGCTTCGCTAACTAAAGCTTCTCTGTATAGCCGGCCTTCGGCCGGGCGCAAGGATTTTCTCCTCTATGGTATAACAAAGACCGGCTTCGCTAACTAAAGCTTCTCTGTAAAGCCGGCCTTCGGCCGGGCGCAAGCATTTTCTCCTTTATGGTATAACAAACACCGGCTTCGCTAACTAAAGCTTCTCAGCGTAGTCGGCCTTGTTCGGAAACAAGGCAGTTTTTCGAAGCTTTACTTAGTGAAACCGGTTTTTGTTAGACCATAAAGGAGAAAATCCTTGCGCCCGGCCGAAGACCGGCTATACAGAGAAGCTTTAGTTAGCGAAGCCGGTCTTTGTTATACCATAGAGGAGAAAATCCTTGCGCCCGGCCAAAGGCCGGCTATACAGAGAAGCTTTAGTTAGCGAAGCCAGTATTTGTTATACCATAGAAGATGAAATCCTTATTTTGGATATATATTTAATATATACACCCGGAGTAAAAGCTATAAAAATATTTTATCCATATTATGTTTAATTTAACCAAATCATTGTCACCGACAACCTTATTATGGTTAAATTAGTATCTTTAAAAAAATCACTTGAAATTTTAACGGTATTTTAAAAAAAAATTTACACATTTTTGATTATAAGTTAAGTTGCGGACGTTATGACAATTCTTCGATGGACATTATGACACTTTTAAAAGTGTCATAAAGTCCAAGGACACTACGACACTGGACGTTATGACATGTCACCTAAATTTATATGAATAATAAACCCTTTTTTGCAAATTGAGTAATTTTTTTTTTTTTTTGTTTTTTTTTTTGGGAAAAAATTCGTTTTGCTTTTTGGGGGATTTTTCATTTTCTTTTTGGGCCCTTTTTCGGTTTTTTTTTTTTTTTGCAAAATTTCATATTTACCTTTTTGGGTCATTTTTCATGTTCGCTTGGGCGATTCTTCATTTGGGCGATTTTTAATTTTTTTTTTTTGCCATTTTTCTTTGGGCGATATTTCCTACAGCCATCGATATATTTGGGGTAAAAACCTTTTTCAAATGTTTAACAAACCGAGATCTTTTTCAATATCATTTTTTTACCACCTTCCATTTAAGTTTTAATGGGGGTTTAGAGGTAACTCGTCTTTTAAATCACGACCTAAATGTATTTGGTATTTCAAATACTTAAATGTATGTATTTTTCCCAACCCTGTCTTTTCCCAATAGCACTCGAATTTAATCTCTTAATTTCTTACCGTGTATTTTTAACTTCTTCCGTTTCTTTTTAAAGTCTATTACATATTAATGCATAAATATATGTACACAGTTTTGTTTTCTGTTTTGTTGAAATGTATTCTCCAGAGACATGTTTATTTTATACAATATTTATAAAATAATACATGCCTTAAAGTCTTAACAGAACAGAAACGAACTGTATTCCTTAACATGCCGTGTTTTGGTAAACGAAAAAAATCTTAACTACACTAAATCCCTGAAATAACTTCGGTTGGATTAAATGTTAGGGCAACCAACTCAAGTCAATGAATTCCTAATTAGAAATTAACAACCAGTACTTTTTTTCTGGGGCATAAACTTATTGTAGATAAATACTGAAACCAAAATTTACAGCTTAAAGGAAGATTTTTTATAAAGTTTTTTTTTTTTGTTTTGTTAATCACAGGTAAAATTATTGTTTATGCAAGAGCACTAAAACAGAACAGATAAGTTGATATTTTCAGTACTAACGGAGAATTTTGCACTAATAGTACCGAACATTTAAAACAATATTTGCGTTGGAAAAATATATATATATGTACATAAAAGTTTTCACATCACGTGAACCAAGTTTAGGCAAGTAAAGTTTAAAGGCTCAGTTAGCTGGGAGTAACAGTAACGTTGCAAATCAGCTGCTTCATTTTGTTGTATGTAAAGCAATTAGAAAGATACTAGTAAGCGGTAAGATGTAACGTCTCAATCTGTAAGAAATAGATTGGACGAGTACGATCAAGTCTGTACATTATCTTTACACCCTCACCTCTAAAAACTTGACGACACAAACTTAATGCGTGTGAACCACCACTTATTTAAAGAAAAACGAAATAGTACTTTACAAACAGGTTTAATGTAATGCTGCGAGTAATGATCAGCTATTAGAGATAAAGCGTTGAGCAAGAAATTGCATCGATTTGTCAAAATGTGAATAAAATTTAGTAACGCCGCTATCGGATGGCATAAAATCCGACGAACTTTTATTAACAAAAACGTTTAGACAACATTTTAAACGCTTATTTCTAAGTTCTATCTTTATAAGTCCACTTTTGCTAGTCTTACCGAACACTTAACAGAACACAAATAATGTTTCTTAGAATTCAACAAGAACCGAGATTATGTTTGGTTTAGGGTATTCGATGATTGTTTAGATGTGTTACAACCAAGGGTCTAATCACCGCGATAGACACTGACGTATCGAATGAAAGCTAGAGAGATGTAATGTCTTTGTTTACTCAATATCGAATGATATCTCATATTACGATACATTTCATTCGAATTCGAGTGTCATGCTACTAAAATAAAAAATGCCGATACCCATGCGCTGTACATTTAATGAGAACTTTTCTTATCGAAAAGATGTGAAACAAAATATTCCTTCGTTTCTCGAATAGTTAGAAAAAAGTGTGTCTGTAACTCATGTCAAAAACTATCAAAATTGATTACGTCGTTACGTAATAAATGTCATAATATTCTACTCGAAACCGATCTGACATTGCTGACGTTGAGAATGCCAGTCACACATATCGTTGACGGCGACCAAAGTTTATAAAAATTGAAAATTTTTCGCGACGGCGACAAAAATACAACCGTCAGCTATACCAAATAGTGTAAAGTGCGACTTTAATGTTTGTTGTTTGCAAACGAACTTTGAAAAATGCTAAAAGCAAAATAATAAAACAATAAAAATAGATGCCAAGAACAAAATATTATTATTAATACTCTTTGTATTTTGCATTTTTAATTGTTTTTTAGTGCTGAAATTTTTGTCGCTCCATTTTTATTCGTGAGTTTATTTGACAGTTCAAAGCGGAAGCTTTTCTCACAAAAATGTTACAGACACACTTTTGCTGTAAATTGGCGAGAGATTTCCTTACGTGACAGCTAGTACTGGCCAAAAAAAAGGTACAGACACAGTTTTGTGAGAAAAACAGATGTTTGTTTCAATATATGACATTTTGTTTCTTATCACACATTTCAATCGAAAAGTTTCTCGACGCACAGGCTAATAATTAAATTATGTCTCCATACTCTTTTTTGGGATATCTCGGCGTACTTTAAATTTGTGTGAATAAAGGCGGTCCTAAAAAAAAATTCTTCTTCTTCTAGCACGAAACAGCTGTTAATGCATAAAAAAATAAAAAAGGCTACCAACAAAAAAGTGGTGTTCAATAAGAGAATTTAAAAAAAAAGCTGCAAAAAAGGTTATATTTAATAAAATAAATCAAAACACAAGGAGAATTCACTTCTAAGTGCCGTCGAAAACACAACTAAGCTACTTTTTCTTCTAACTAAGATAGAGAAATGTCAAAAGTTGCTTGTGTTTTTAACGTATCGACCAACAAAAGCAACAATATAAATACAATGTTATATTTTTTAATGTTGCTACCACCTGATATATGAATTCGCCTTGTCAAAACCCTTTGACGTTCTGCAGGTTGGTTTTTTGTGTTCCCGTTCTTTTGCCTTTTTATTAGAGAAATTTATTATTACTGTCATTTACACAAAGTTTTCACAAGAAGTACAGAAACAGAGTTAAAAATTTTAAAAATTTTTTTGAAAACAAGTTAGAGTGCTATATTGATACCCTCCACCGACAGTTCGAATGTTTAAGGAGTAATATCTGTATGATGTTATTATTATCTTAAACTATGACGATTTGTTATTAATTATGGTTTTTTTATAGTAGGGTTTATATGGGGCCTAGAGTAAATTATGGACCGATCATTTCGAAATTTCACAGCGTCATTTCTAGTCCTTTAAAACTGTGACGTACCAATTTCTGTTATGATAGCATTATTAATTATGGTTTTAGGTAAACTAAACTGTTTTCCGGGAGTAGGGTTTCTATGGGGCCTAGGGTAAATTATGTACCGATCTTCACGAAATTTAACAGCACGATTTCCAGTCAAATAAAACAAATTTTTGCAAAATCTTATCTCATTCCGTGCCTTGTTCCAGCATTAATGTTATTTTTTGTAACAAAATTATCAATTTTTTTTAGGTGGTAGTTCCACATTTTGATTCATAGATCTGGTCCCACTGAACCGATTATTCTGGATTTTAATCCCAAACTGCTTAGGATAACTACAAGCAATTTGGCACCAAGTTTGTTAATTTCTTTTGAGTTGTTCGAAAGTGAGCGTGTTTTCAACAGACGGACAGACGGACAGACAGACGGACATGGCTAAATCGACTTAGAATTACTCAAGGACCCAGAATATATATACTTTAAGGAGTCTGAGATGAATAATAACAAAGTTTCACACGGAATGACAAACTAATATACCCTCTTCACAACTAATTGTGGTGGAGGGTATAAAAAGTATCAAGATTTAATATTTGGCTGCAAAA
The DNA here is from genome assembly GCA_930367215.1 of Pollenia angustigena. Taxonomy (NCBI): domain Eukaryota; kingdom Metazoa; phylum Arthropoda; class Insecta; order Diptera; family Polleniidae; genus Pollenia; species Pollenia angustigena. The sequence goes on from OV884057.1 coordinate 31,209,310, forward strand.
CTTGACCCTTCACCACAGGTGCTATATATATTTTTTAATATAACCTTCTGTTCTTTTCGCACCATGGTGAATGTTGCCTGACGACTTTTTGTCAAAACTGTAATATTTTCTTTTCAACCATCTAATATTAGAAAAACTATTGGTAACTTTTTGTATTACTATTTTTGAAAGTAAAGAAAACTACTACTATAACAATCGGCATAGCATAATATAATAATTGCAAATATAAAAGTACATTCTGTCTTTTTTATAATGAAAGCAGAAAATTCGATTTTCTATAATTTTTTTTATCCTTTACCAAACTATCAAAAAATGCTCGCCTTACATTTCATAGAAACTCGCCCAAGTTTGTCCGCGATTTCTTTTTCCTTCTTATTTTTTATATAAATAATGATGTTGTGAAAATAAATTAATTGTGTTTACATTTCATAAAAATTACAACAAGAGCAAGAATAATTTTATACGACTATGATTTTACAACCCCATATAATTCAATTGCCACACTTGGTCTATAATCCCTGGCACTTGAAAAATCCAATGTCGACGACACACTCGTAGCAAAAGCGAAAGCAATACTCACGCACTCAAATTTAATAACTTTTAATAACACTAATAATAAATAAATAAATAAACATACAAAATACAAAAAAAGGGAATAAAAACAAAATCCCATATTCAAGTGGTTGATTCAACGGATGGATGTTTGGTTAGTTGGTTGGTTAAGTTTCGTTGGCAGACGATTGTCAGTCAGTCAGTCAATCAGTCAGTGTGTCTAGCAATGGCTTAACTTCGTTAAACATCATGCTCAGCAAACAGGATGACTGGTAAACAACAACGGAAACATGGAAAGTAGTTTAGAAACTCATACTTTTGCCGAAAACAATTGGCGATAATGTAAATAATATTAAGAAAAACCAAAATTTTTAATATTTTCCCGGTAGGAAGGTAAACTTGACACATTTACAAACAGCAACGAAATCAACACGAAATGTTCACAAGAAGGCTAACTGAATGACTGCTTTCGTAACCAAAATTGTTGACATAAACCAATTTACAACAAGTCGAAAAGTATAGTCGGGCATGCTCAACCATATGATACCCTATACCACTTGTGGGTATTGAGTGTTCCCTTTTGGCATAGCAAACGACTAGAGTGGAAAGAGAGAGAAAACAATTTTTTTAATTCAGTAACAATAAAAAAATAAACACATATTTTTTTAATTCCCGCAAAGATATACGCTTGTCTGCAGGAAAGAAACCAGAGTCTCTGGCGGGAATCAAACCCGCAACCCCAGGGCTAATAGACTAGCTTACTACTAGCTAGCCTACCGCGGCATTCCCGGTAAAGAAACTATATTTTTTAAAACAGCACCTCTATGATTGTTCGATTAAAGATGGAAACAGAACTCAACGACCTTTAAAACTGTCCAGATTTAAAAATGTCTGCTGCCGGGTAATAGAGGATGCCTGGAATACAGTAAAAAATAGTAACCAAACAGGAAATACTTGCTGGACCCACGTGAGCTGCTTGATTGTGGCAGCCAATGGAACCTTACCTACCTCTAACAAATTTTTTTTTACGAAATATTAATTAATTTAATGCTCCGTAAGGTAGCCTCAACATTGTTAAGGTTGGCTCTAATCATGTTATGTTTAATAACAATGTTTATATCTTAACCACAATTATTTGCATGGTTGTTAATAAAAAAATAAATATTTCTTATTGTTTTAAGCTGAGGTACGTAATCTCTCTTCTTCTCTCTTTCTCTTCTAATCTGCTTTTATGCTTGTGGGCAATTATGGACCACACATTTTTTTACGGTTTAAATTTATAAGAGTAGTGTTTTTCATACGGGATTTTCCGTTACAAAAATCCAGGGATATCGCATATTTTTCGGGAAATAATCCCAGAAAATTTGTGAGGAAATTACCCGGATATTTGTATTTAATTATGGCAACTTTTTACTTCTGATATAATTGTAAATAAATTATTTCAAGAAAAAGATGTTTTAAGGCAATGTTTGATGCTCCGAAATTTTGAACTTGTTAAAGAAGAGGAGTAAAAATTTACACAATTTTAAATTAAGTCCAAGATTTATTTAACAAAAACAAAAAAAATTATGGTGCGTTTCCTTCAAAAAATTTATTGATTTTATGTGAAAAGCAGCTGCATAAAAGATTTTTTGGATTTGATTCTAAACGTCGAACGATTCTGTAAATGTTTATTCGTTACCAAAAACCTATTTTCAGAGAAATATTTTAATAAAATTATTTAACTATTTGGGGTTTGTGTTAAAGCTGTGGGCTTTGCGTATAAATAATTGAAGTTTTTAATATTTTTACACACGTTTGACACATTGTTTAACTTGTTAAATGAATTGTTAAATGTTCAAAAATTGTGCCAAAAATTACATTAAAATCAAAAACAAAGTCAAAAATATGCCATAATATTGTTGTTGCTTTATACTGTGCTTCTACACGGCGCAGAGGCATGGGTATATTATGCTCAAGCAACTGAAGTTGTTCTTGGAGTGTTCCAGGGAAAAAAAGTTTACAAGATATCTGTAGGCGGATAAAATCGATATCGTACGAACTAAGAGCTGTATGAGCTATACGCCGACATCGGTGTAGTAAATTTCCGAAGCTTGTGCTGGCCTTATCATATTGTGCGTATGCATGAGGATGCTCCAAAAAAATTAGAAATTGGAGAACAAGCGTCGAAGACAAAGGCGCCTGGAAAGCCATTCTTTGTTTGGCCAATGGCCCACATGGGTCGCTTTAAATAGCCAACTAATTTCGAAAATACCAAGCGGTAAATATTGAAAGGACCGCAAGTGGCAGGCCTTTTTGAAGGCCTCTATACTCCTTTCTAAAAGATTCGCTTCGCATGATATCCTGCCTTTAGAAGTATGCCTTCTGGAAGGTATAAACTTGTTTTTAAAAGACCTTCTGAAATATTCAGTACACATTCGCTACTCCCTTCTTTGAGAAGGGAGAAAGGAAGGTGTTCAGTTTTATTTACTTTTTAGTTTTAGAGACCTTCCTTACTCCCTTCTTTGGGAAGGGATCGAAGTTGTTTTTAAAGGAAGTGTGGAAGGCCTTGCGCCCAATGACAACCTGTGTAAAAAATAAATAAGTATGGAATGCGGCGAGAAGGGCTTCTGACTGCTTGTGACTGCTAAATAAGGCCTTCTGTGAGGCCTCTTTACTCATTCTAGTTACCGCTGGGTACTACTTACTTTGTTAACATGATAAAAGATTGCTACAAAATATTATTAATCAAATGCTAAATAGATAAAACGGAAATTAATTTGCGGAATTTCGGCTTTTGTAGTTTTTTCAATAAGCTAAAGCGTTTTTGAGTAACGCGAACATATGTTGTGCAACCTCCTCCATTTTAGAAATAACCGTATATCTCGAAAACCAGAGCTAACCTTAAAAACGGCTAGCACCAATAGATTCAGCGTACCCAAATTAGGTTAAAACGACAAGTGCCCAGCTTGTCTAAAAAAGGGTAAATTTCTAGCACAGTGTTATCATCAAATTTGTAAACTGTTATTTGTGCACACGACTTACACAGGTAGCAAGCCATTCAGATGGAAGGGCATGCTCATAAAAAAATTCTGAGTCGATTGGTATACAACAAGGCAAGACGAGTACTCTTATTTTTTTGCGTTACAAGCTTCACCACACACATATAAAATGTTTTCTACCCAAGGTGTAGGGTACACTATGGAGAATTTTTAACCACCCCTTAAAGTTTCTTTAAATATCTCAGGCATACTTATAAAACAAAAAATAATCCTGTTTGAAACCTTTCAGTGATTTTGAATTATTAAATGTAAAGTATGCAAGTGTGTGTGTTTAGAAGTCAAAAGCGGAAAAAAATATTTAATAATTCTTAACAAATAAAATATAACTTTTCTCTCAGTCACAATAATTCAAACGACAGTAGAAAGTATCTACTACGTGACAAAAAAAATCAAAATCAAGAAGATTTAAATATTTTAAGAAATTTACAAAAAAAATAAAGCATTTTTAAGCTGCGTTTTAATTGGACTGACTAATTTTTTTAAATGTTATTCAATTTCGTTTATTAAATTATTTTCCCTATTCTGCGTAACATTTGCCTAACGATTTTCGCTGACTATCAAACATCGATAGCAAAAATTAAAACAAATATATTTTGATTTTTATAGTAAACTAGCTGACCCGACAGACGTTGTCCTGTCCAAATTAGGAAAAATGTTTGCGTTCGATTTTTAAAATCCGTTAAAAAGATACGAACATTTGAAAGAAAAAAAATCGATGGAGCCGTTTTCTGATTTTAGGTAAATCAAAAAAAGTGGGCGGGGCAAAATTTTCTTTCCGTAAAAACCTAAGTTGGACCATGGCGATGATTTTAAAGAAAAAATCGTCCAAATCGGCCAAGCCGTTCTCAAATAATGCACTAAATAGAAAATGTGGGTGTAAAAGTAGGATTAATACGAACATTTAAAAGAAAAATTAGTCAAATCGATGGAGCCGTTTTTTGATATTGGGTAAGTCGAAAAAAGTGGGGGGGGGGGGCAATATTTCCTTTCCGTCAAAACATAAGTTGGACCATGGCAATCATTTTAAAGAAAAAATCATCCAAATCGGTCAAGCCGTTCACAAGTTATGCGCTTAATAGGAAAAGTGGGCGTAAAAGTAGGCGTGGTAAATTTTTCTTTCGATCAAAACTTAAAATCGATTAATACGAACATTTGAAAGAAAAATTTGTCAAATCGATGGAGCCGTTTTCTGATTTTAGGTAATTCGAAAAAAGTGGGTGTAAAAGTGGGCGGGCAAAATTCTCTTTTCGTATTAATCTAAGTTGGATCATGGCGATCATTTTAAAGAAAAAATCGTCACAATTATATAGATGTCATTGGTGGTGCAATATTCATAGTGTCACCCGCCTGAATATTCTGTGCCACTGTGCCTTTAGAAAGTGGGTTACACATATATATTAACTGACAAAACCAACAAGAACCATTAAATAAAACGTCAAACATATTTACTCAATTTTTGACAGTGAACAAACAATTATTTTCAATCAACAAACAATTTGATGATGACTTTATGCTCGTACAAGTACTTCACTCACTCTACAAAAACATCACCCCTCCTGTTATTTTATCATATAGTAACAACAATAACAATTGTTTGTAACTAGAATTCCACGGGTATCAGGTTTGTAATAAAATAAAAATATTTGTTTCTGGTTACAAGTTTCCGTTTGCACAGACACACACACACACCCGTAATAACACAACCGACACAAAACAATGCGCAGATAAACAGCCTCAAGGATAATAATTCAATTTTTCTGCTCGTTTTAGCGAACGTTGGTCGACGTCCTCGTCGTTGTCAAACGACGTTGTCTCGTTTAACACCATTGGGAATTGATGGTGAATTAGTTGGAGGGAAAAATAAAACCGTGAAACCAGAAAAATAGACGCAACAACAACAAGAAAAAATTAACGGCACGTGCCTGTTGATCCTCTAAAGGCACTATGCAAGTAGACGAGCAACAAAAAAAAAAACGAAAAGCACAAATGAACACATGAGATCGTCAAAGGCGTTAAAATGTTTGCCTGAGAACGTGTGTCGGGGCGTTTAGTTGTACTGAAAGCAACCGCTATACACCCGCACACGCTCTCACAGTACCACTTGTCAGTCTAGTACCAATCTACAAACCCTTCAGGCTTTCTCTTTTACCCTCGACTCAAACTCACTCTACGTTACTCCACTTATCACAATCTCAAAGTCCTTATGAATATTATTATTTTTCTTTATTGTTTATGATTAAATAAAACAATGTTTTACTTTCGATTTATTTGTTTGTAATTAAAGGTTGTAATAGAAAAAAATTAAACAACGACAAGAAAAAAATCCTTTTCAACTTTCAAAAATGTTACGGTACTTTGTGGCATAACGCTCGTTCGTTTGTTTGCTTTTTTTTGTTATCTATATTCTATAGGCAAAGCAAATGGGAGGTGGTATGTCTGTAGTTTGTAACTTCTAAAGCATTACCATCACTGTTTTCTGTTTCGATTTTGTTTCATTGTTGCTGTTGTTGCAAGTTCTCCAGAGAAATGACATGGCATGTTGGGTCACGTGTCTTTTGATGTTAGTGCATTAACTTCTCTTTCATGTTACTTCTTCTTAGACGACTTTGACAAAGTGAAATCTTATAAAAATCCATTAATCCCTGCACTTGCTATTGAAAGAAATGGAAAATATCCATTATCCATTGTAATCCTCATAATTATCGGGTCTGATTAAAATCTTTGTTTAAAATAATAATAATCATCAAGTAAATTATGTGCTTTGCAGTTGGCTAGCTTCTTCCTTGTGTAAGAAGAATTGAATTAAAAGAAATCAAATGGGGAAGCTAGAAAACCCTAAAAAAATAACTGTAGAATTGTTTAAAAAAAATATCCTTTTCAAAAATAAAATATTTTTTAATTGTTTAAGAATTGCAAGCCAGTAATTTATTTATATCATGTTTTACTAAATTTTTAACGATTTTAAAAATTAATTAGTATTGTTGAAATTTTGTTGAACTAAAATAGGAAATAACACCCAAAAGCAGTGAATGAAATAACATCGGAAAATAAATGAAATAAACCCCAAAACGAAAACGAAATAACCCCCAATATTTTGATGTTATTTCATATGAAATAACACCCAATGATGAAAATGAAATAACCCCCAATGAAATTAACCCCATCAGCAACAAAAATGAAATTATGCCCAAAATTCATAAAAGAGTCAGTTTCACCAAGGATTTCATGAAGTCAATATGGACCAACAGCAAAGTCGCAAAATTATTGAAATGAATCGTGTGGAGGCCCGCAGGCGTCTTCTTAATAATAAGGATATATTCGGTTCAAAAATATTGCTGTAGTTATTTTACCCGCCCGTAGATCCTTGTAGCCCTGCTCTATTTTTGCAGTTCGGAAGACAATTTGCCTTCTACGTTTGGCCTTTACACGGGGGGGGGGGGGGGGGGGGGGGTGGTGCTTTTTAACCATGGGAGGTAAGGCCATAATGGCTTCATTGCTCAATTGAATGGGAGATAAAGCCGTTATGGTCTTATCGCCCAATCATTGAGAGGTAAGGTCATATTTAAAATTTTGCGAAATGAGAGATATAGCCATATTTTTTTCACAAATGAGAGACAAAGCCATACTTTTCCAGAATAGTGTTACGCATGGTGTCAACATTCTGTATAAGGGAAAATCCTTAATTATCATTGAAAAACATTTTTTTATTCTTGTGACGCACGCAGGAAAACTTCATTCAGCGAAGCCACCTGCCGCGTCCTACTGGAGGAAAAAATCCCGCAGAAAAACTTTAGTATGCGAAGCCAGATTTCAATACTTAACTTTGGTGTTAAAAATGAAATAACCTCCGAATTAAAAATGAAATAACACCCAAATGAAACACGCTATGAAACAAGTCCCGAATTTTAAAAATTTGTTGGGTGTTATTTCATTGGAGATTATTTCATAATTTGAAAACCCCAAATGAAGAATGAAATAATTCCCAAAAAAAAATGAAAACCGGCTTAAAAAAATTGGGAGTTTTTCATATGAAATAACACCCAAAAATGTATGAAAAAAAAATTGGGGAATATTTCATTTCTCGTTTGGGCGTTATTTCATTGGGGGGCTTTTCGTGGAGCCAATCCTTAAACCAAATTGTATTTTAACCTTTGGTAGATCGAAATTTGAATTTGGTTTAAGGATTGATGTTTGACTATTGACGTCAGCAGTCTTCGATGGCTGCGAGTGTATGACTGCAAATCCTTCTGAGGAGATCGAGTGGTAGCGATCGAAACATGTCAGGGCAACCAGCCGCCTGGGTTCGAATCTCAGGTCAGTCAAGAATGAATGGTTATCAATAACAATTTTAATTAATTTTCATGTTGTTAAATTCCTTTCTTCATAAAAGTGACCCATTAAAAACTTCGCCTACAAAATAATGTGTTGAGTAATCAGAAAAACATAAGAGTACTACTTACAATTCTACTGAAAGAACCAATGAATGAAGGCATGTCCCAAAATGAGCGCATTTAAAATTAAGTTATTATTTTTTTTACTTAAATACATCCAGAAAAAAGTAGTTATAGAAGTTATTATAGATGTAGTTATAGAAGAAAGCTACTAAATAATGAGTTAAAGAAGCTATCATTTTGAAAAAGTAAGCGAAGTTTTTACTGGGAATTTAATGAAAATTAAATTTGATGAACTTAAACCTGATTAGAAATATTGAAGATTTTAAAAATTTTGAATGCAAAACGGGCTTAAAAACTTTCTCTAATAATATTATATTAATTTTTAAATATTGGTACTACACCTTTTCCATTTGTCCAGATTCCAGATTAGTCAGTTGTAACTCAGATAGCGTCAATTGACTTATCGGAATTACAACTGGAAAAGGTGTAGTATTTTAAAATTATGAAAACTTGTATACCCATAATTAAAAAAAACGGGACTTATATATAATTTTGTCATTCTATTAGCGACTTCATTATCATTTCATTAACGATTATTCGATTCATTTAGGTTTTGGTGTTTTTTTGTTTGAGTGAATTAATATATTTAATAAATTTAATTTAATAAATCTTCTATCTATACATCTATACATATATATAAAATAGGATGTATGTATGTATGTATGTATTTATGTGTGTATGTATGTAACGTATGGACTCCAAAACGGCTGGTCCGATTTTGATGAAATTTTCAGGGAATCTTCAGAATATTCAGGCGGGTGACACTGTGAAGTCTGATTTCGGATTTTCGGTCTGCGGGCGGTGGGGCGCGGCAAAATCCAATTTTCATATTGCACCACTAATGACTTCTTAATAATTTGGACGATTTTTTCTTTAAAATGATCGCCATGGTCCAACTTTGATTTATACGAAAAGAAAATTTTGCCCCGCCCACTTTTATGCCCATCTTTTTTCGAATTACCTACACTGAAAGAATTTTCTTCGCAATACCAATGAATTTTGACATTAATCCCATGAAAAATTGCATTAAAAAGGAACCTATGCAGCGCTTCGTTGGATCAATGAAACCTGTTTCATTAAAAGGATTTAATGAAACATTACATAAGATCTATGAATATTATTCATTGGATGAATTCTTTCAATAAAGTAAAAAATTTTTTTTTTTTTATTTTTTTTAATTATTTTTTTTTTTTTTTTATTTTTTCTTGTTTTATTTTACTTTATTTTATTTTTTATTTTTTTCTGTCTCTGGCGGGATTCGATCCGCCAACCTCGGTGCTGATAGACTAGCTTACTACCAGCTAGTCTACTGGGGCAGTGTAGTTTTTGGATAAAAAAACTATGTTTTTTACTCAATTAAGAGCGTAAATATGAGATTAAATTGTCCATAATAACAATAACAACGTTGATTGAAAGTGGATTGAAAGTTTTTTTTTCATTACTATAATGACATTTTTATTGTCATAATGAAAATTTAAATTTATGAAGGCAATTATTGAAATAGGTGGCTTTTATAAAAAAAATTTTTGATTTCATAAATTTAATGGCATACATGTAACATTCGATGTACGAAATTATTAAATCTTAAATTTTTTAATTAACAATTAAACATTTTTTTAAGGAAACTACAATTTTGTATTAATTTATGAATATAGTTGTGTTTGTGTATTGTTTTTTTATGTTCCCAATTAAAATTTTTTGTTTAACTTGGACAAACTTAAGTTTTCATATATCCAATGAAAATTTTTAACGTAATTACGAAATCCAATGAAGCGATTTTTACGAAAATATTTCATTATAACTATGAAATTCCATTTAGACAATTAAAATTTTCATTTACCCAAGGAAATTTTTTTTATGAAAATGATTCATTAAATATATGAAGCATTTTTCTTTCAGTGTATAATCAGCAAACGGCTCCATCGATTTGACAAATTTTTCTTTCAAATCTTTGTATTAATCCATTTTAAGTTTTAATCGAAAGAAAAATTTACCACGCCTATTTAACGCCCACTTTTTCTATTAAGCGCATAACTTGAGAACGGCTTGATCGATTTGGACGATTTTTCTTTAAAATCATCGCCATGGTCCAACTTAGAGTTTTACGGAGTTTAGTTCAGTTTCCAGCAGCGAAATCAGACATCGAAATCGACCAATTAGTCAATCCTTTTATATTACAGTAGAAACCCGATAATTCGTAATCGCAAGGGAACATCCATTTTTTGCGAATTACAGAGATATTCGATTTTAAGAAATTTCGGTTTAACGAGATTAAAATGAGCCAAATACGAACAAGCGGAGTGCTTCTGCTGTGAAAATAAATATCAACTATTGAAAAGTCTTTGCTTTCGCACAGTTTTGGCTTAATGTGACGATGTTTGTTTTAAAACACACAGAAAAAAATCAATGTAAAATCGTCGAAAACAGGAATACGGGAATTTGAAAATAAAAAAATTTATGTTTTTCTTTTTATTGTGTGGTTTTTTTCTATACAAAACAAGTAAAACAGGTTATTTTAATGTTATTTTAACATTTTTCACATTCTTAAGTATGTTTGCATGTTAATTAAACAATATAAACTATTGATTTTAATATAAAACATGTCTTTATGGATACAATATTGAACAATGTTATTTTAACAGTGAATAATATTAAATAAACGTGATTTTAATATTTTTCATTAAAAATTAATATGAAATAATGATAAATTTAAATAAAGGGCCTACTTTTGCAGAAATTTACTATGATTCTCAATCAACATTTCGCCATGTTAATTTAACATTGGTATTTTTTTCTGTGTGTACTTGTTTGTTGTAGGAACAACAACAAATTGTCACCCTGATCGTAAATATGAAAGCAAGGCAACTTTTTACTGTTGCTGTTGACGACTGCGCAGAGCTTCTTGAAAGCAAAACGTTTTATCCTTTTCACGAATTTTACTCCTCTATTGTACGAAGTCTCATCAAACCAAAACTGTACGAAAGCAAAGCCAATAAAAGACTTTAATAGTTGATATTTGTTTTCACAGCAGAAGAGAAAGCAAGAGTTTATTGTTTTGAACAAACAAGCAACAGCATTAAATCTATAACTTTTGATTTTTTGCTGTCAATTTTTTAAACACTGCTTTTAAATATGACTATATACAAACATACATGTATACATATGTAGTACATATCGAGCCCTAACCGCGAAAACAACGTAAACGACATCATTTTCAATTTTAGTTGCTTTTAAAAAAAAAATTCAATTCACCTCAATTATTAAATTAATTTATTTTTATAAAAAGTAACTTATAAAAATAAAAGAATTCTCAGATTATTTTTATTAAAAGATATTAAACGGTCAATTTTTAATGAATGTTTTAAAACAAGGTAGCATTTTACTCAAAAATTAATATTTGGGGTATTCACAAGTTGTGCTACGATGTTATATTGTCATAATGTTCTTACATTTTATAATGGTTTAAAAATATTGTTGTTGCTTTGTAAACAAAAATTGCCTTAAAGAAATAGAATTTTGCTTGCTATGTTTATTGTGTTGTCGTCATTAGTCAGAAGAGACTTGCGCTGAACAGCTGAGCCGATCCTCATTGGTTTCTTAGCCGTCGCCGTTGATGGTATAGTTTTATCCGGCTAATATCCGAATTTAACCTGCGGCTAGCAATTTTTTCAACAAAACACTTGCGGCGTCAAATTATATCGGTTTAGGACTCTGATGTTTGGTAAACAAACGAAATGAAATTTATTTCTGATTTGCGTCTCAAATATGGAAAATAGTCAGGTAAGATCTAATTTAGAATTAGAATTAAAAAATACTTTGATGTTAGATAAATATTTATTTTTTTATATTTGTTTTAAATAAGCTGATGTAAATTTTTATGTTAACATTTTAAGACTGACACCTTGTGAATCCCCCAATTATTTTATAGGTAAAATTAATTTATTAATAATACGATTTCTAAATAAAAAAATGTGCAAAAACATCTCCAAGTTTTGCTGGAGAAATACTCATAGTTATCTCAATATGTAGTGTTACTTAAATGTCATGTTCACATCTTTGTAAGGTCTTAGTTTGTTCTTTCCAAATTAGAAAATCGATTGATATTCAACAAAGTTACAGTCATATAAGAGTGCAGAAGGTACGAAAAATCTGTTTTTTTTACCCGTAACTTAAGATTTTGAAAGTGTTTCGCAAATTGCAATAGATAGATAGAAAGATAGAGTATTGTTGTGCTCGACAAGACCTACTTGAAAAAAAATTATCACATCCCAGGTATTTCTGTTTCATTCTTTTTTGTAATACTGTGTAATTTATCATACTGACAACAAATAACAATATCTCTACATTCTAAAGACTAAAGTCACAAGTCTTTCTTTCTAAACAACATTTTTTTATTGGTAGTTATTTCAGATACTTATTTAGATAAATTTGAATGTGTTCGCATGTAACCAAGTAGGGAATAATTTCAAAATGTTGTGTTTTTAAGTGTTACCAAATATTTACCTGTTGTTTTTAAAAGTAAAACAAAAAAAAAATAAAAAAAACTTCGAAGTACAAGTATTTATAAAATTTTGTTTTAACGAATGTGTTACTTGCTTTTTTATGGTTAATGTAACAACGATGTGCTGCTGCGGTTGCTGTTAACGATAAGAAAAAACATGGCACAACTAATTGCCAACTGATAAGAGCGCTAAGAAAGATACTTTTACTCGTGCAACATAAAGAATTAAAGCGGGCAAAAAAACAACTTCATTTATTTTTAGATCAATTAACATTTTTTTTTTAGAAAACTCAGGAGAATATTATTGGCACATTAATATGTAGACCAGGGATAAAAAATATTATTTTTTAAAACGCACTGCATTCCTGACGAAAAAGTGCTTTTTAAATCTTACTCTTACGTTTTTTCGGGTTTGCCTTAAGGCCTTTGTTACTCTAATGTAAACGTATACATCGCGGATCAGCTGTTTAATTTTCCCTGCCAAGTTTATGTATAAATAGGTACTCTTACGTAAACGTGACGTTATGTTGCGGATGAACTACACTGAACCAAAAAGTTACGTGAAGACAACAAAAATGTACGTTGAGCAAACGAAAAATTTATTAATTTTCGTCCAATGAATTTGAATTTTATTTAATTTCTTTAAAAGATTTTATTTTAATAATTTAATGAACTGTTAGTTGATATAACGAAAAATGATCATAAATTTATAATTATAATTTAATGAAAGAATTTTTTAATTCAATAATATATTTCGTTAACTAAGTGAACCTTTACATTAATTCAACGAAAAATCTTGTTTTTACAAATTTGTTGACTCAACGTACACAGAACATTATCTCAATGAACTATTTTTTTAAATTTCTCCTCGCAAAATTTACCACCTGTCCTACCCCTAATAATTTACTACTGTAACCCCCTATAAAATTAAAAAGACTCATAATTGAAATGTGTTTACTTAAATTTTATTTTCTATTTTTTTCTATTTTACAAAAATGTTTGAAAATTATATAGTTCATATATTTATGTATGTATAATATACATCGCCACTTGAAGCTGATCTAAATTAACTATCAGCAAATCCACCGCACATAATTTTATTTTACACAGATAGCAAATCATTTTTCTGAATCGTGTTTATCCCACAAATGTCCTTTTTCACTTTGATTTAATTTGAGAAAGTATTTTTTACAGAAACGACAATATTTTTAATTTTACACTGCATTTTTGTATTTGTTTTAATAATATTTTAAGAAGAACCAGCTTGAATACAACAATAACAAGATATACCAAAAAATTCTAAACTAACACTGTTTTAAAAACCAATTTAACAAACGTTACGTTACCCCCATGAAACTTTTTTGAATTCAATGCGTGGGTATAACAATTTATTATATAATTATTTTATAATTTTAACGTACGAGTTCGTTATAACAGCCCCACCAAATTAATGGACATTTGTGCTAACAAGACTTAATAAATGTTACGTTACCTCAAAGAACATTTTATTTACTTTAACGAACATTTTATATAAAATATTTAATAAATTCATGTTCATTGTGTCAATGAACACTACTAACATTTCAATACCTGAATAATTTTATTTTTCATTATATTAACGAATAAATCATTGAGCCAACGAAAATTATTTTAATAATCGTTGCTCGTTAATATTATGAACACTTTTTGGTTCAGTGTAGATAAACTTGAAATTGTTGTATGTTTTTACGTATCAGCTGTTGAAAAATATTATGTTTCGTTAACTTAATACGAAAAGGCCCTAACTCATGTTTTTCATAGTTTACAGGAGAAGGAAAAAACTAAATAAAAAAAGATGCAATATTGATACAAAATTTGTTTAAACGCAATTTTTATTAAAAACACTTTACAAATTTAGTGTTAGTGTTATATTAGTTTTATTAATTTTTTTTAATTTTTATTTATTAATATGAGTAAGGGCTTTTTGTTGTTGTATTTTCTGAAAAAAAAATGAGTTGGGGCTTTTTTTTAACGAGAACAAAAAGTAATTTAAAAGAAATTCATGTTTTAGACAAAGAAACAAGGAAATTAAAAAAATTATAATCATATTACATTGAAAAGTAATAAAATCTTCATAATATATTAGTTTTTATATGGTAACTTTTCATAAAAGTGATGGCAGTCTTTGGGCAGCAACTTCTTTAAATCTTGCAAGTGATCCCACTTTTTCTTGGAGATTTCCAATTTTGAAGTATAAAGGGGGCCAGGTTCAATATGTTTATTAGCAGACTTTGTTCTTTGGGGTAGAAGCTCGTATTCGCCACATATATCTGTTTTAAAATAAATTAACCCTGAGTGGTCGTTTCCTAATGCCCGTAGCAAGTTTACAGTAGGGTCGCCACTACTTCGACCTGAAGTTGAATCAACCCCCATATTCATAGAAAATATTTGTGATTTACAAAAGGTTTATTGAACAAATTTCCTATGAAAACTTGTTCAATAAACCTTTCATAAATCAAAAATATTTTTTATTAATACGGGCAAGGTATATTTATAGCAGGTAGCCGCGAGATTACAACAATTGTACAATAAAACAAACAACAGGGCTTTTTATTGTTGTTATGTGATACAAACTGTCAAACAGCAAAGGGGTTGATAAGAGACAAAAAAGACAAAAGATAAAGACGAAAAACTTGTTTACTTGTTTTCTATATAACATTTGACAGTTCGTATCACAAAACAAGCAAATAAAAAATAAACAGCTGGCTTTCCGAGACTACCTGCTATAAATATACCTTGAATACGGGGGTAAATTTATAACGGCATTTTAAAACTCACTACCACACATAAATGCCAAGGCGTATATAACAGGTGGGAGCACTTAAACAGCTGACTGCCATTTAATGCTCTATGCAGAATCAAAGGTAATAAATAAAATAAAAGCAGCACATCGCGCAAAGCAAACACTAAACAACAACAGAGATTATAAAAATTGATTCTTTGTTGCTGTTTCCTCAGCAAAAATGAGTTAGGGCTTTTTTCTTTAGAAAATTGTAAGAGATGAGTTAGGGCTTTTCGTTTTTAGGCTATAACTTCGGTATTTTTTTCCGAATTCATCTGAGTTTTTTTCGAGAATGTGTATCTAGTAATGGTCTATCGAAATATGTAAAAATATCGATTTCGAAAAATTATGAGTTAGGGCCTTTTCGTATTAAGTTAACGGTTTGTTGATAAAGTGAAAATTTCATCGAACTTCTGTGGAGTTATTCACAAAATAAATTACGTCCGACTCACTTGATTTCAAAATTAACAATCATAAAATCTTATTACAGAAAATTTATAATTAAAAATAAAAATCAACTGTTACTAATCTAAATAAAAAATTTTAAAACAAAGTAAAAAGTTATGTTGTTTTCTTTTCTGCAAAAAAGGTGACATTTTATTTAGAAAAATGCAATTTGGTGTCCTGTTTCTTAAAAATTTTGCTCCCGAAAAGAGTGAGTTTTTTAGAATAAAACATAAATAAAAAAAAATAAAATGTCACCTTTTTTTGTAGAAAAGAAAACACCATTAAATATGTTGTAGAGTACCACACTTCTTTTATATTTTTATACAAAACGCACAAATAACAGAAGCTAATATTTTTAAATAATATAAATTTTGACAAATTTTCTGTTTTCTTTTTAACACATTTCAGTACGTTTGGGTTTTTTTTTTATCAACTTTCTATCATTGAAGTCAACCGCAACGTTACGTGAACCCAACATTTTCCTATAAATAACGAGGCCTTTAATGTTAATGTTTGTAACATTTTCAGAGCGCCTATGAAAGCAAAAACTCCATTTAACATTCACATCAATGAAAAAAACAATAATGTAAAGTCTAAAATTGGTCTTACGGCACATTTCACCAAGTTTAGTCAAAAGTAACTATTACTTTAACCTTTTTACACCTGCTGAAATCCCGTTTTCATACCCAGCACCATAGCAGGCTTCTATCTACCTTGAAAGCGCTTTAAAAATGCAGCGATATCATATTTTCGGGGGGGGAGGGGGGGGGGGGGGAAATTAAATGCGAATGATGAAAATGCAAATTTAGTGAAATAGAGCATTCCATTTTTTAGTAACAGTCCAACAAAATTTATTTTTCGGGAAAATCATCTGATTTTTTGTCACCAAGGCGATTCTTTGTGATATCAATAAAGTCGTTCCATGCTTGTTTTTTTTCGTATCATTAAAGGCCGGGATTCACTATTCCACACAATCGTACGATTCACAAAAAAAAATTTCTTCAAAATCTGTTGTCAATGCCAAACTATCCCACAAAAATGATGCCATCTCAAATGACTCAGCTACTTTACAAGAAAATGCAACTCTGATCGGATAGAAACTATGATTTTATGAAAATTTTCATAACAATTGGCAAGTCGGACGGACTTGTCAAAAAAATCTGTCACTTAATTCATTTTTAAGCCACACCATCCTACTTTATGAGCACACACGATTTTTTTGACAAAACGTACGACTGAATAGGATAGTGTATCGCCGGCTTAAGACAAGATGTAAAAGATTAATCTTATACTCAGTAGCGACATGAATTTAATTCATCCTCTGATGTGTAAATCAATATACATTATTACCAAACCCCAAGTCATATTATTAGGCCTAGTTTGGCTAGCTAAAAGTGACTTCGGTATATCTTCCAGGACATAATTTGGATCCTCACAATTATCACTTTTCGTTGAACTTGAGCTATTCTCTGTGTCAATTAAATTCTGATCTAATTGAATTAACAATGAACCAACACATACATATTACATGCTTTGATGGACACCTACACAATACCTTGACCTCTCTTCGCACCCTGAAAAGTACGAATTTGAAGTTCTAGCAACTCGCGGTAACTCGGATCCCTGCACAATTTCCGCCTCTTTTCGTTCTCCGAACTTGAAAACGTTTCACGACAGGCTAAGAAACGCTCAATATTTGTTTACGGTAAAGCACGTTGGGCTGAGCTTACTGACTTTTTTCGGCATTTCATTTCCTTAATTTCCTGGACAATGAGTTCTATGCCATGGCGCAAATGGTTTAAATATTTTATAATGCTCGAAGTGAAAATATTCATTCCAGTTAAAAAAAGCTTCGAATTAACCTAGATCTAAACCTAAGTTTAATTCGAAGTGCAAATAAGCAGGCATGTCCAGAGAGCAAGCATTCAGAAATTAGCGTGAAAATAAAATCGCTGATGCGGAATTGCTACGAAAAATTACAAGGTCTTCGTGTGCCGAGAAAATACTCTTCACGAGCAACGTCTTCGTACTGAACTTCATATTGCCCGCCGAAGCATTAAATGAATAACCGTTAAAAGAGTAAGAGTTGATGCTAGTTCTTTAATGCCAACTCTATTAAAGGATGGCTGAACATTCACGGACCCGTTTGACAAAGCTAATTGTTGTGCCTAATTATTTGCAAATACTTACCAGCTAGCAATCAACCACTACCCGAACTCGAAAAAGTATCGGGAACTATGCCAAAAATATTTTTTTGGTTCTTGCGGATCTCGACATAAAAAAGTCTCCTGGGCCGGATGGTATACCTGCACTGGTCTTGAAGCAGTGCTCTTCGACTCTATCTCCTCCTTTAGCAAATCTTTTCAGCACTTTATACAGTGCTGGGGAATTTCTCGACTGTTGGAAAGCCAATTTCTGAAAAATTAGTGGCTAATAACGCCGAAAATTACCGCCCAATCGCAATTTGTTTGGCAATTTTCGAACTTATGGAGCGTATGGTAAATCACCATCTTGTCAACTCAAACTACCTACTTAACGACCGACCCCGAATGGAATACAACTCTCATGTGTGGGACTTTGAACTATTTTGCAGCATCTCGACCGCGTGCAGGAGAGGGCGAAGTTGTCATTAGTGACAGTAGGGTATCCAATTCTACTGACTCCCTTAAATTCGTGGGTCGTATTTGCCTGTTTTATCGTCACTACAATTGGGATGTGTTCTGATGAAATTAGGAATCTGATTCCCGAATACTTTTCATATTGACACATATGCAAAAAGACACGGTGCTTTTAGAATACTTTCTTAAAAGCGTTTTTTTTTTTTTTTTCTTATATGAGATGTTCTTATACCAACAAAATTCTACTGTACGAGTATAAATGACGTACATTTTTGCTAAATTGACGTAAGTGTAAAACTATTTGAACTTGCGCATGTATTTCTTATAAGTAGAAAATATAAATGCTGTATTTTTTATAGGAAATAGTCTTAATGCAATTCTTTGAAGAATTGTCGTAAATGTTAGAACTAAAGTCATGATAAGATGAGTCTTTTTCGTTATTGAATTAAATTCGTTCATTTTTAAAAATTTAATCATAATTTTTTTACAACAATTGTTGTTAAGAATATTTAATACTTTTAATATCTGGCTTTCCTTTACATTAAGGATTCCATTCTTCTTAACATTAATTCCTTTAACTCCAACATCTCTCTGACTTAAGACAAAAACGAGTTGAAAGCAAAATCAAACAAGAAAAGTGTATGTAAAGCATGACTTACCCTCTAGCTCTCTATTTCTGGAGATTAAAGCTAATACCATTTCAGGATTTGGGTCATCCTGGTCGTTGCTGTTATTATTGTTATTATTATTACTATTGCTTCTACAACTAATCTCTGACAAATGATGTGACTGTAGGCTGTTTGAAGAAGGACCAGCACCCGCCAGAGAACTGAGTGGAGTGGCCAAAGGTAACGAGGAGGATGCTGATGATGTTAAAGAACCCGTAGGTGGTTGAGCTGTTAAGGAGCAAGGTGTTGGTGGGGTTGCCACAGACATGGCAATGGTGGAGGAGCTCGTAGCTAGAGCAGCAGCAATAGCAGCAGGTGTTGTTGAGTATTGTTGTTGGGATTCGTGTGTAGAGTTGGCCATTGTTATTTGGGGATTATGGTTATTTGTCGTTGGTAATAATAATGACGGATGTTGATGATGATGGATAAGGTGTTGTTGTTGTTGTTGCATTTGTAGGTGATTAATAGAAGTTTGTATATTTTGCTGGTGATGGTGGGGGTGGTGATGATGTAGTTGCTGGTGATGTTGTAAATGTAGTTGTTGCTGTAAATCCATGTTGGCCAAATTATTGCTTAGCAAAGTTGTGGCTAATGTGCTGCCAGTAGAGGAGTTTTGCATATCAGCTGGGTGATGTTGTGGTTGGTGATGGCTGCTGTGATGAGGCAGATGTTGTTGATGATGATAATGATGTTGCTGTAGTAGTGCTAATGTGGCTGTTGTTAATACCGGTGGTGGTTTCAAAGCTTGCATCATTGCTTAACTAAGATGCATAAAACCAACCAAACAACAAACTAAAAGTTTAAACAAAGAGGAAACCAGAATGTGTGTATGTGTTTGTATGTTTATGTATGTGTGAAATGAATGCGTTTGTGTATGTTTGAAGTGGCTTGAGGATAACAAAAGTATAAAGTGTACGTTTGTTTGTTTGTTTGTTTATGTGTGTGTGTGTGTGTGTGTATATGCCTGTGTGAGTTTTGCAACAAACTTAACCTGTCAATCAATCCTTATTTCTCACTCTCTTTACGGTTTTATTCACTGGATCTTTGAGCTACGTTAATATTTACGGAGCAGTACGTAGCAGAATCGTAGTTTGTGTGTAGTGGTATGAGGTAAATGTATTTTTTTATTTTACCCTGGCTGTTGTGATGGATTTAACTGTCAAGTTTTAGGCTTAACATTAACTTTGATAAATTTCTTTTGAACAATTTTATTTATTTTTCTCTTTTGCTTATTTTTCTTTATATTTTCTTTTTGTTGGCACTTTCAACAATTTAACACTTCTTTAAATACTCATATAGACAAATTTTATTTCAATTATTTTAACACTATTTACAATAATATTTAAATTTTAGTTTCACTTCTTAAACTTGAATTTTTTTTCGCAATTTTTATAAATTTTATATTTATATTTTTTAATTATTATCTCTCAAGAGCCCGTTTCTTTTTCTTTATTTCACAACTACAAAAACTCGACCGACATTACGTATCCGCCGATACCGTTTTAAAATTTTACTACGTCTTGTTGGTTTCGAAAAATATATCGGTAAGACCTTTAACGACTACGACTACAATATTTAACCGCACTTTATTTGCAGAGAAGACGCAATGTTTATCACCTATTTTTTTTTTTTTTTTTTTTATTGTTGTTTTTTTTCCAATATTGGAGAGGTTGTTTTGTTTGTATTTTGGTTTGTTGATATAAAGTTGGGGTAAACGTACATGAATACATTAATATATATGCACATATTTTTGTAATCATACCTATTCCTAAGTGAGTTAGAATGTCTGTATGTTTTATACACTCAATAAAGCCACTACTACTTATTGTTTAATAGTGGCTTCTTATCACCTTGAAATAATTTTGTTATTTTGTTGGTTAGTTTTACATTTAAACTTCTGACCAATGTTGCCAGGAAAGTTTTAATAAACTGCTTAAACTATTTTTAAAAAATTTATATTTTCTGTATTAATTTCTACATTTCTACAGCGCTATAATTGCTTCCTGTTTTTTCTTTATTTCTATAAACGTTTTGTTGTTATCTAACTAGTACTAACATTGCACCATCACACACAGGTAGCAATTTAAACGTATAATAAGGCAAAATATACACTTACCCCTTATTAAGGAAACTTCAGCTATCTAACATCCACTGCTTTTGGAAAATGCCAGCTGACTAGCAGCAGCACCTGGGGATGATACTCTCTTAGACAAGTGGTAAAAAATCTATCCTTTAGTGGACTTTACAGTGATCCCTTAAAGTATACTGTCAGCGGACAGACGAAACTTCCGCAAAGACAATGGCCCATATTCATAGTCAAAAATAAAGTTGATTTTTTCTAAAGTCGACTTTAAAACAATGTTATTGACATTATTTAAAGCCGGTTTTAACTTAAAGTCGACTTTATTTTTGACTATGAATATGGGCCAATCTTCCTGAAATAAAGAGGAAGCATTTTTCGGCAAAAGCATGCTAAAGCAAGCCTTAAATATTCAGACCGCTAGAATGCCTCTAGGTCCTACTGACTCACAATTTCATATTTTATTCAAATAACAGGGAGCAAATTATGGCAGCCTTGATTGAATACTTTTTTATTCGAAAGCAATTTTATTTCTAATTCTTTCTGTCATACTGAACAGATCGAAATTGATTTTTTAGTATTGTAAAGCATTTATTTGAATTTTCACAACACTGAAAAAATAATAACGACTCGTTCAGTACCTAGTAAAAACTTCGCCTACAAAATAATGTGTTTGGTAATCATTAAAAACTAAAAGCACTACTTACAATTCTACTGAAAGAACCGATGAATTTTACAAGGGATGTCGCAAAATGAACGCATTCAAATGTACATAAGTCATTATTTTTTTACCTACATACATCCAGAAAGAAGAAGTTATAGTAGTAGCTATAGAAGTAGTTAAGAAGAAAGCTACTAAATAATTAGTGAATGAAGCTATTCATTTTGAAAAAGTTAGCGAAGTTTTTACTGGGTATTGATTGAAATAAAATTGCTTTTGAATCGAAAAAGTATTCGATCACGACTGCCATAACTTGCCCCCAGGTATTGGCTCCACCTGATTTTCCCCGCAGGGTGTAACACCATAAGGTGAAATATCCCTACAACTCCCGGGGGGAACAATTATATTAAAACATAAACTTTCTATAGAGCAGTAGTTCTGTAGCAAATTTTTTTTAACAGTTACGTTTTTAAATCAAAGAATTACAATAAAATTTTATTAGAATAAAAAACAACTTTTCATGCTACCTGTGTTTTATTTATCGATATACATACATGTAAAATAGATCCAAACAAATCCAAACTTATAAAATTGTTGCTGTTTTAAAGTATTTTACTTGTAGGTTTGTGATAAGTAATTTTGTGAAAAAATACGTAGGTAGCATGAAATGTAGCTCTTTTAGTAGGCAATAAAATAGTCCAAAAACAACATTGTCAGCATGTTGAATTAAATAAGTATGTTTGTGATTAAATAAGTTTTTCGTTTTTTTTATTTATTTAAATGCTACTTTATTGCTACTTCTTATGCAACCTCATTTGCTAGGTTCTTGCTGCATCTTTAACTATTACTATTCTTAAGATGTGAAAGCAGTATTAGTAGCTTCAAAGGTTTTTTCCATCTTTCAACTAGTCTATTAAGTATATTTTCTTTGAACTGCTACTTGTAGACTGTTTTTTTTTTATATGTATTGGTTTTTACCGAAAAATTTAAGAAATGTTTTTCCTACGCTTCTATTTTAGTAATCATAAACCTGCATATAGGGATTTTTCCTACTTCTGGCAACACTTACGCTTATTTACACTTCTATAGTTTTGTTCATTTTATTGTTTTTATTTTTAACTAACTTGTGTCTCTGGGGTTAATTTTTAAGTTTTAGTACAGAATTGATCAATAATTTAGCAATTCGTTGAATATTCATAAAAAAAAGTTTGAATAAGAAATAAGCAACTGATATCAGCAAATATATAAAATTGTATAGATTTTATTGCTGACATCTTTATTTCATGTATTTTTAGACATTTTAATTCGGAATTCAACCATATTTTTACACGGTTGTGTTAAACATATTCTAAGAGCAACATATTATGATAAGAATTATGATTGTAGTCACCATATTAAGATTATTAGTGAATCATATTATGACTAAATATACTCGTACTATTACATCATAATATTTTTCCCTTAATCATATTATTATTCTGTTAATCATACTAATTTAAGAAGTAATCAAATTATTGTCATGTTAATCATAATAAGCTAAGAAATTAATCATATTATTGTCATGTTAATCATCATAAGTTAAGAAGTAATCATATTATCATCATGTTAATCATAATAAATTTAGAAGCAATCATATTATGATACAGCACCTTTCATAGCTGTCATAAAAATACAAAATAAATTAAAATATTTTTGCATCGATTTTTTATTTTGTGGCTTTTTACAATTTTTCTTAATGTTAAACAAATAGTGGAGTTCAATAAAAGGCTTGCAAAAGAGCAAATGAAAAATCTGTGGTTTTCATGGGCAACCGCGTGTGTCAATTTTTTCGATTTTAAGATGTTGATGAAATATCGTAGCACTTTTATAAAATATAACGAAATCTCTGTGTGTTTTGTTGTTGGATTTTACAAAAAAACTATGATATTTTGCATTTGCACTATTACATCACTAATACTTGAATGAACTTCGATAATATTTTAATTTTTTAATTTCTTTAAACTTATTTTTTTATGGAATTTTATCTCACAAATAAAAAAAACGACACAACTGCTTCAAAATTATTTTACAAATGGCACTAACATAATATGATTAGAGTTAAAAAAAATTTGATTGCATCTTTAACATAATATGATAAATGTATAGAATGTTATCATGTTATGGCTATTAAATATCATGATACGGTTGTGAGTAATATAATATGTTTTGAAAGTTATCATAATTTAGTTGTTAGAAAAATAATTATTTTTTGGTCATCAATACCCAAATTCATAATTGCGATAAACATTGATATGTTTACAGTAACTATAATATTGTTGATATTAAATAAAAATAACAATTATTTGTGTACGACAACAATATATTGTTGCATTAAACATAGTGTTGTTGCAGTAACCATGCCCAACCATATTTTTTCTCTGCGTGTATACTTAACTAGCGGACTCGGCAAACTTCGCCTCGCCCCAACGTTATTCGTTTTATTGACTGGTTGGGAGAAAAGTAAGGGAAACAGAGTAGCGAAACCACGTTTGCAAAATGTTAAACTTTTTCTGAATAAACTTTGAAGGGATATCAATGAAGTTGAGTGAAGAGACAAAGGAAAGGCACAAAAATAAGACATTTTAATGAAGCGAAGTCCGACTCCACTAATCAGTTTTTTTACAATTCAAATAATAAAGACAAACAAAAGATACTGACGAAGAATGAAGAATCGTACGTAAATAATGAAACGTGTTGTCACTACGGTACGAAAAAATCCGTATAATCGAGCTCAAAACGTTTTTTAACACAATGATTTCCACAATTATCATCAAAATAAATAAAATGCAGCAAGAAAAATAGCACATTTACTGTAGAAAGTTACAATGCCAAAATGACACCTGTCAGATTGCGCAAAGTCTAAGTCAATGTATAACGCAGTCTATCGGATTTTGGCTGAGAACTTTCTATTTTTTCATTTGGAAAGCCATTAAGGAATAATTTCACACAAAACTTCGTACAAAAAAATCAATTTTCGATTTTTCCTATTTTTCGACATTTGCGGAGAGATTTTCCAATGTTCCGCATTTCGCATTTTACGCAATTTTCCATGATTTACACTTAGAACTTTCTATTGTTTGATTTGGAAAGCCATTAAGGAATAATTTCATACAAAAACTCGATTTTGGATTTTTCCACTTTTCCGGCTTTTCCGGAGGGATTTTCCGATACGAACAAGTGACAAAAAATTTTACAGAAATCGGCCCAGCCGTTCTCATTTTATGAATTACTATACATTTTTTACACCATTTTTATATATACATATAAAGATACAGACAGACGAAAATCTCTAGCATTCCATATGATCCCCGAAAACGTCTTATACAGTCCCGTAGGATACAGGTATCCCTGGTAGCAGCTTGTTACGAACTATTGGAAAACTGAACATTTTTAAGCCCTACACAAACTGGAGGAATTGCCAAGATCTTTATAATAAAAATTGCACCAAGAGAAAATCGCTAAGTTTGAAAAAGAAACTAAAATCACTTAAATAATAATTTTTAATTGCTATAAAAACGAAGTTAGTAAAACTTCAAAAAGAAAAACGTACAAAAAATTGCATAAAATCTGTTTTGAAAATATCAAAATCTCTTAAATAATAAAACTTTTAGAAGCTATAATTAAAAAATAGAGCAATCAAAATACAGTAAAGAAACATTTGGCAATAAAAACATTAAAATCGCCAAATATAAAAATTCATAAAATCAGCCTAAAAACTTTCAAAATCGCTAAAACAGTAAAGCTTTTAATTGCTATAATAAAAAATAAAGCTATCGATATAAAATAAAGAAACATTTGAGAATGAATTGAAAAAATTGGAAAATCGGTAAAAAAAAAAATCTCAAACTCGCTATAAAAAACTATTAATTGCTCTTAAACATAAAGTTATCGAAATAAAATCCGGAAATATTTGAGAATTTGAAAATTGCTAAAATAATAAACCTCTTATTTGCATTATTTAGAAATAAAGTTATCAAAAAAAAATAACGAAGCATTTGGGAATAAATTAAAAAAAACAAAATCGCAAAATACAAAAATTGCATAAAATCGGCTTAAAATATCTTAGAATCCCTAAAATATTTCCAATTTTAATTGCTAAAATTCAAACATAAAGCTATCGAAGTAAAACAAAGATAACATTTGAGAATAAATTAAAAAAAATGCAAAATCGCAAAATATTTAAATTGCACAAAATCGTCTAAAAATGGTTATTTACAAAAAAAAATCCTTGTTTTATTTTAGAAAACAGATTTGGAATTTCATTCTTTTGAATAATTAAATTTAATGAACAATATATGAATAAAAAATTGTAATTCCTTACTGCTATCTTCCTTAACACAACTGTATGCATTATTTACATTCGATATCAGTCGGTTTCTGATAATGTTTGGTTTTCTTCACGATTGTTTAGATTCATTTGACAATTTTTTTTTTTTTTTTTTGTTTTGTTTCTCATGTTTGTATTTGTTCCATCTATTTCTTCGTAATCTAAGATCTTCATAGGAATATCAGTTCATATTGGGGGGATTTCCACTTTGTGTGTTCTATTTGTAAAAGAAGGAATGAATTGACTTCAATATCTTGTTTACTTTGAAGAAGGCGTTTATTTTTTGAACGTTTGATAAGAGTTTTCTATCTTTAAGTTTTTTTTTTTTTTTTTTTTTTGTAAGACATGGTACTGTTTTCAATATATTTTTAGTGTATTTGAAAATTTTTGTTGTTTTTGAGAAGATAATGAATCAGTAATGTTACAGTTTTAAAATTTTTGCTACCAAACATTTTTTGCAGGTACAAAATTGGTAGTTTGTTTCATTGAAAAGTCAAATAATAGAAATGTTGGTTCTTTAAACAACAGAAAAAACTCGAAGTTTTATGTAAATTTTTTATAAAATGTCACAACAAAGTCTAAAAAATGTAAAAAAAAATTATAATTATGTACGTCAGTACATCAAAACAGGAATGGGTGTAGAATTAAAATTCAGTGATGGTCTCTTAATTCTCTGCAGTTTGGTAAAAAGGTCTTAAGTCAGAAACTGTAGTTCGTAATTTTCATTTAATTGACATATTACCTAAAGAGCAAATGATTATGATTAGAAGAAGATGTGCTACACTTATTGAATTAATCCGAGAAAGTCTAGAAAATTTTTCAATGTCAAATCAATATAATTTTCTTAAATTCGAAAATTCAAAACTCATCCAACTACATATAACGATTACACTAAATATGTTTATTATTACAACAAACAAAAAGAATTTTCAAGTTAAAGTATCATTTTTGAAATTAAAATAACAACGACGAGTCAGAAAACTTCTGACAACCATCAGAAAACGAAAAATCGCATACTTTGGACATATCGTAAGAATCTCCGAAAACAAACTTTTGCAAATTATAATGAAATCGAGAGCAGATGAAAACTATCCTAAAGATAGAAAATAGATCTCTTTGTTAGTATTATTATTTAATTAAGCTTGAGGTCTCTTTTTTTATAAAACAAATTAAATTTATATAGATCTCTTTGCTTAAAAAAATTAAAAATTGGTCTAGAATCTGACACGTAGGAAACAATTAGGTGCAACAAAGAGTAGACATATGCTCACCGGTAACCTGGAAATATTGCAATTTCTTGTAGTTGTCATATTATGAACGGTGAGGTGTCACAAAGCCATAGGACATAAAGCCATAATGGCTTTATGTCTCAATCCAAACGGACATAAAGCCATAATATTGATATGGCCTTAAGTCTCATATCAATTTTAGTGGAATGGGACATAAAGTCATTATGGTGTTATGTCCCATTTGATGTGTTGCGTTACAAATGCTTATATGGTATAACAAAGACCTGCTTCGCTAACTAAAGCCTCGCTGTATAGCCGGCCTTCGGCCGGGCGCAAGGATTTTCTCCTCCACGGTATAACAAACACCGGCTTCGCTTACTAAAGCTTCTCTGTATAGCCGGCCTTTTGGCGGACGCAAGAATTTTCTCCTTTATGGTATAACAAGTACCGATTTCGCTAAGTAAAGCTTCTAAAATCTGTCTTGTTTCCGAACGAAGGCCGTTTACGCAGAGAAGCTTTAGTTAGCGAAGCCGGTGTTTGTTATACCATAGAGGAGAAAATCATTGCGTCCGGCCAAAGGCCGGCTATGCAGAGAAGCACTTGTTAGCGTAGCTTTTTCGGGTTTTTTCCATATATGAACGACGTCCCCAAATTTAGGGGTTCATTTTGGGTTTGGGGAGTTAATTCATTGGGGACTTAGTTCATGCCGCCATTTTTGACATAAAACAGGGCGACATGAAACAACAAAGCATTTTCTACATGAAATAGGGTGAAATACAATCATTATCAAAAATATGGCTTTATGTCTCATTTTACGGAAAAAATTTATGGCGTTAAGTCCCATTATATTGAGACTTAATGGCATATGCCCTTATGTCTCAATGGAATGGGACTTGACGCCATATGGCTTTGTGTCCTATGGCTTTGTGACACCCCACCATTATGAACTTAATATCTATTTTATTATAATTGTGTTGATCGCCCACATTCGTATGACAATATGAAGAAAATTTTAACAAAATAGTTGTAAAATTTTAAGAAATTTTAAAGTAAAGAAAGAAAAAATTTTCTATATCTATTTAAAATAATTTTATCATAATATTATACAATATTTTTATTTTATCATGTCAAATCATGTTTTTATTTTAAATTGTTAGTTTCGAAAATTAAATAATTCAAAAAATTAATTTGAAATTATAATAAACAAGCCAAAAGATGTAACTTAAAAAAATTCGAATTTTCGAAAATAATTTCGAATTTCCGAAAATTATAATTTTGTCAAAAAAGAATTTTAAATTTGTAAATTTCAAGAAATTGCTAATATGAACTTTGAAAAATTTCCTTTAAAGGCAAAATAATTTTAAATAATCTCGTTTTCTTCGGACTAGACTGCCAAAATTTTTGCAAAAGTTTTTAAAAAAATGATTTGAATGTCAAATTTTTGCAAAATTTACTTGAAATTTTGAGTTTTTGCAAAATTTTGTAAAACGTTTTAATTCTAGCTAAATTTTCTAAAAATTTAAAATTTTTGCAAAATATCATTAAAATTTTGAATTATAAGTTTTTGCAAAATTTGCTAAAATAAAATGGAAAATTTTTTAAATTTTTCGAAATATTTTAAATCTAAGCAAAAATTCATAAAAAATTTTTATTTTGAAAAATTTCATAAAAATTTAAAAAAAAATGTTAATTTTTGTAAAAAAAAAAATTTTAAATTTTAACAAAAATTTCAAAAAAAAATATAAAATTTCCTAAAGATTGATGTTTGGCAATAGACTGGCAGGCGCCGCAGTGGTGCAAATGGTAGAACGGCAAAGAATTCTGATGATGAGAATCTGGTTGTTCTCTAAACTAGTTACTTCGACACGAGTTCAATCCCGTGTTCAGTCAAGAATAAAATTATCAAAAATTTTTAATTCATTTCATGTTGAAAATTCCTTCCTTCACTAAAAATAATTTAATGAAAATTAAATTTAATGAACTTAAGCCTAATAAAAATATCAAAAACTTCAATTTCCTTAAAATGTTAAAATTTTGCCATATTTTCTCTAAAAAATTCTAAAAATTTTCAAATGTTGTTATATTTTTTCTTTAAATTGTATATGATTTGCAATATTTTAAGTCATACTTTTTTTTAATAAAATTAGCGACGGAATTTCTTACAATATGCCAACATCTTGAGAAAACAACAAAACACGCATTGCCGTATGTACAACGCACATGGCAAATAGCCTTACACAGTGTTACCACCCGTACGTATGTGTGTTAAATCTTTAAAACTCCATTACGTACACGCAACGTATTACCGACGGATGTATGACATTTAATTAAAATGAAAATCAACCGACGGATTTTGAAAAAATATATTTTCTTGCTTAAAATAACGAAAGCGGATAGAGACAAAATTACAAAATACGACGGCTTTTTCGTTTACAAATACAAACACAATTTTACCGTCACATTTTACCGTCGTATTAAAACAAAAACGAAAAGAAAAGCACTCAAACTTTCGCATACATTCTAAATATTACAAATGCCGGACAAATAGCAACAACAACAACAGACACCTGAAGAGACATATGTACATACAAAAACAAACATTCTTTTTAAGCGACGCTGGTCATCAACACAAGTACGAAAAGGAAGAGATAAATGAAAATAAAAAATATAACTTTTCTTAATGTGTTTGTTTTGAACGAAAAGTATCTGAAAACAAAATGTACGAATAGTTAATGTACATGCGATATTGTTGGTGTTGCCTTGAGTATTTTTGTTGTTGTAGTTGTTGTTTTTGTCATTGATGATGACGATGACGACGATGCTGCCTGCTTGCTGCTGTTGTTATTTGCTATAGCTGACTATTGCTATCGTTGTTAACGTTATTGTCATTGTTGTTGGCATAATGTTGAATATTTCCCAATTGATCTTAATGTGACACAAATGATACGGCAACAACAGAATTTAAAAACAAAACAACATAAATACAAAAGCAAAAAAAAGCCAAAAACATACATGCAGTAGCAAAACAACCAAATGGCGCACAAGATTGAAAACGAAGTTACCAGATAGATTGGTAAAAAAAGCTTTAAAACAATTTTATAAAAAGTTAAAACTTCTAAATGTCTTTAAAGCAATGAAAACAAATATTGCGCTATTGGATTATGCAGACACAGCTATGTACATTCGGCTATGCCGAGTCTTTTATACCCTTCAACATGGTGCGAAAAGAACAGAAAGTTATATAGATACCGCTCTTCAGATATAAAAAATCCGCCCATATTTTGTCGGATGTTGTGTATTGACAACCAAGTTGCTTGTACCTATGTATTTTGGAAAATTTTTATCATTGTAAGGTAGAGGTGCCATGCCTACTTCTCTCATCCCGGACATTTTTGTAGATAGGTTGTGTATGCTATCTGCTATCAGATATAAATAAATCTTTTTTTGCCACACCCACTTTTGCACTTCAGCCCACATTTTTTCGGATGTTGTGCATTAATAACCAATTTGGAAACTTTGGCTTTTGCCAATAAATAAATTGTTTTACAGACCCACTTATACCCCTTATTTATTCTATAATGAGTTTCATTCGCCAAACGAGTTTCGCTGGCTAACGATCATCGACTATCGAATGGACATTTTGTATTATGAGTTGGCAGCACCGTTGAAAATTACGTTGTGCATCGAATTTTTCAACGAAAACCAATTTGCTTTCAACGGTACATAAGTATGTAAATATTTGTAAATTTGTTTATGTTCGTATACCAAATACCAAATTCTTAATCAGTTTTGTTCATTTTATACAAGTCCAACGTGGTAAACAGCTTGTGGAAAGGCTTAAGAAACAAAAATCTTTTTTGACAAAATGATTTGCATAAAAGTTCAGCATGTAAAAAAGAGAGATAAAACCCCACAGAAGCTACATTATTTTAAAACAACCATAATTCCATCATGGTCGTGTTTAACTTTAATTTAATTTTTTAAATTTGTTAGCCAAAGTTTTTTTCAAAGCCACAGCTGATAGAAAACTAATGTGAATAAACTAAATCACAATAATACTTTTTTAACGAATGTGCGCCATAATACCAAATAAAAATTCGTTCGATTAGCTTATTTGACTACTGTAGAAAATCAAATTCAGTTCATTATAGGCACCTTAAAGTATAACACATGGTTTCTTTTTTAGCTTAAATCCGAAATTTTTAAAAACAAGAAATAAAATCTCCATTTTCGAAAGTTTATAAAAATAGTTTTAGTCATAAAACTGCTCAATCTTGATTAATAAACAAGAAGTTGACGCATAACGGCAAAATTGATGTGTATCAACAGGATATACAATCAGACAAATAATAGTACGTACCCCCTCTAAAATTGGAGTTTCTGATCGATATTTTTGCTTGCATTTGCAAGGCATCGACAGACACACTGTCGAAATTAAACTACAAAAAGTTCGGGTCACTTCCCGCTTTTTATACTTTTACACTTTAAAATTAATCTGAAAGCACAGATAATTATACGTACGATGCCAAATACAAAACGGTCCTTTTAAAATTAAGTAGATTTAAAGACAAAATATTATACGGAAAGTGGTACAAGCTAAATTTGCAAGCAAATTCTTAAAGAATTTTTTGCTAAAATAGGTAAGAAAACAAAGGACATTTGTACCGAATTGCGTGAACATATTTTAAAATAAGGGAACTATGGGAATTCCTTGAGTTCAATTGTTAAAATTGTTGCACGTGCCAAGTCTACAGTGCAAACTGTAATAAAACATGTGTCTGAGCTTTAATCCCTAGCAAGCAAGCCAACAACTGGACATCCACCCAAAATTTCCCCACGAGCTGAGCGATTTATAAAAAGTATTGTTAGTAAAAACCCTAAAACATAAGCCGTGGAAATTCGAAACACTTTGGAAAATTCAGAAACAGTGCAAAGTGTTCTGCGTAAAAGCGGATTTCATAGCCGCGTACCAAGAAAACAAAACATTAATTAGGGATATAAACAGAAAAAAGCGACTGCTTCGCGCTTAAGTATGCAGACAAATCAATAGCCTTAAATTTGAAGAATGATATAAATATAAATTTTAAATACATATCACCAATTTTTGGAAAATTAAAGAATTTTTAAGGGGTACGTACTATTATCTGTGTGACTGTACATATTTGCATACCACCAAATTTTTGTGTTCTGTATTTTAGGTTCAAAAATATGCTAACCGTTTCAATAGCACATTGCCCCAAGATATAAGATTTGATGTTGAATTTTTCCATAATGCTAAAAGCTCTTTTGTCTTCATTTTGTTTGGTGCAAGTGCCATTGGAATCTTTCAGCGTGTAGGTCTATCATCTTGTTTCTAACTATGAATGCCTTCATCGTCTAACTAAAACAATACGTTGTCACCACGAAGGGTAAACATCTAAAATGAATTTAAGCACATATTGCAATTTTATCATCAAAGATTTTAGCTTCTAAATAGTGACAAATCCCTACTACTATTATAGTGGATGTCTACTCCGTTAAGACTAGTATAGTTATCTGAATGCAACTAAGAAACCAAGGTCTTCACAGAATATCTCTAAACCAGTCTCTCTATCTGATTTAATAAAAATAATAAATATTTCATCAGTTAAACCTTTTTTTATTGAATTTAGTGCATCGGAAACATGGTTGTATTTCATAAAATCTACTTAAAATTAAATCAAAAAGGATCAAGGATGATTTAAACAAAACTATTTTGTATGGTAAAACCAGGTTTTAATGAATAGGTTTAACGTTAAAAGCAGATTTTGTATTAAAATCCTGAGTGTGATATACTAAGGGCCGTTTCCACAACTTACCGATAACTAAAGGTAGGATTTTATAGGCCTTTTAAAAAGAGTTCCATTATTACAACTTTACTTTAAACTACCAGGTAGGATGAACCTTAATCTACTTTATCGCTCAGTTTAGGTTAAAGTAAAGTTTTAATAATGGAACACTTTTTATAAGGCCGGATAAAGTCTACTTTCGGTAGGTTGTGAAAACAGGCCTAAACTTTATTTCAAAATTAGCTTGAGTGGTAAAAATAATTATAAACGTTGTAAAGGCCCAAATACACTGATCAAAATACTCATCAAGCATTGTGGTAGTATTAGTGAAAATGTGTTTATATGTGTCACACCGACGATGATGGATGAAAATCAAAAAATTTTGTTATGACGGCGAATTTTGCACCCAGCACACGTACACGAGTGAATTCGCTTGCTGGACAAGCATTTGACTAGTGTATTTAGCCCTTAACGGTCCTTAAATCTGAGAATCTGAGAGCAAAAACAAGAATTCAGAGTAATTCTCGTATTTGCTACAATCAATAATAATTAATTTTAATTGTTTGAAAATAGCGCTCAATCTCTCAGTTGTATATGGTATAATCGAATTCAAATAAGCAGTAGATTTGTTACAACTTGCTAAAGGAACATTGGAAACTTATTGGCCCATAATCATAGTCAAAAATAAATTCGACTTTTTCTAAAGTATACTTTACAACAATAGTGTTCGCATGCCATTTAAAGCCGATTTTAGTTTTAAAGTATACATTATTCTGACTATGAGTTTGGGCCATTGTAAATACTCATTCAGTGTGAAAGTAAAAATTTTCTTCGATTTCCTATACCGAACAAAATGTAACTGTATTCAATATTCTGCATGAAAATGTTTAATTTTTCATTAAAAAAAAAACAGTGTTTAAATTGCTTGCTTTAAAATAGCAACAGCACCAAAATTTTTGCTTTGTTTACATTTTTTGCTGCAAATTAAAAAACTGTATTTTTCAATGCCTTTTATTACTTTGATAGAGAGTAAGCAAAAGCAAAAAAGCAAAAGCAGAAAGAGAGAGAGTAAATAATTTTTTTAGTCTCGTTATGTGTATGCTCTTTGCTTAATCAGTCAGCAACGCAACAACTTAAGTAAGTAACACTCAATTCACATGAGGGCTTTTACGACGTCGTTTTATCTTGATTCCCTTTTAAAGCAACTTCCAAAATCTCTTTGCGTTCATACGATGATTTTTGGTTGCATGTCTTTTTTTTATTTACAGTATGGCCTTGATTACCCGTCATTCGATTAACCGGCAGCTTCAATAAAATGGAAAACAAAAATTTTTTTGCACTGATTTAAATTGCCTCTATTATCCGAAATTATAAACAAATTATCTTTTTTTCGTTAAATTTTGAACAATCAAAATAAATTTAAATAAACGAAGAAAGAGAATATCTTAACGGTGTGGAAGCATGTTCTGCCAAATTTACTTTTTTCCTCATGTTAACATAATAAAACGTTATATATTTACATAAAATAAGAAACACAACAAAAAAAATAAATAATCAAGAATTCTGCCGATCCCGTCTATTATCGATAATCGAGGTCTCACTGTATTTTCAACCACACACTTCAAAGTAAGAAAAAGAATAAAACGTAAACAGAAAAAGTTAAAAGAGAAATGTAAAAAACGACATGCAAAATACAAAGCGAGACATTTTGTTAACCCCTCTTTCTTTTCTACACCGCTCACCAACAAACCAAAAGAGACGTCGACAAAGCGACGTCGTAAAAGCCCTCATCTAAACTGAGTGTAATAAATTTTGTTCAAGTTTTTTTTTGGCTTTTCATGCGCTTAAAGCATTGATGTTCAAAAATGTTTTGCATATGTATTATGAGAGAGCTTAAAAATACAGAGATACACAAAACTAATCGCACAAATTTTATTTAAATTTAATAGAAATAAATTGTTTTGATTGTTAAATATTTATAATAATACCGTCCAACTAAATTTTCTATTTTTTAAATTGACTTTTAAAATTTTATCTTTTAAAAATGTTTAACAAACAGTAAGAATTGGAAATTTTTAAATATCACCATTAAAAAAATTCAATGTGAAGTACGAGCATATTTAGAAATTAAAATTAAGAATTATATCTAAAAAATAATCCACTAAATTCTCCTACATTTATGCTTTTATGACAATTTCGTAAAAACATTCAAATATTTTTTTAATTTTATTACTTATCTTACACACTGTATTTGAAATAAGATCAACTCATCTTCCGTACGTGTGCAACTAAATTAAAGAGCGTAAAAAACAAAGGGGTGGGGCTTACAAACAATTGTTTGCTTGAATGGACATCAATGGCTTAAAGTCAGCAAGTTAACTTCTTTGCTGTTGCTGGCTGGCACTTCATACATATATTTAGAATATTTTGAATTTCTTAGTATTTTTGCAGAAAGAATGTTTAAAGATCATTACCGTTAGATGTTTTTTTTTTGCGAAAAAACTAATTTTTGTTCTTTTATTTAGTGAGTTACGCAAAACCATATTTTTAGGTACCTATTTCTTTAATGTTTTTAGTATGTTTTCTCAATAAATACGAAAATACATATGAAAATAAATAAAACTTCACATGTTAGATTAAAAACTCTATCACTTTTAAACATATGTATGTGAGCAAATTTTACACATAGCTTGGTCATTATCAAAATCAAAATATTTTTCAATTATTCTTCGTTTTACACGCGGCGCCATAATTCTTAGTTCTTACCGTCAAAGATTTTTTCAAAACAAATTTCTGCAACAGCAAGCAACAGCGATCAAGTCAAAAAAATGTTAAACAGCCAGCCAAGCAACTACATAAAAAAAAAACAAAAACATATTACTTACAGCAACAGCATTTTTTTTAGTGGTTGCTTGACTGAATGTTTAAACTTTAAGCTGAGAACATACACATAGTGACAGTAAATACATTATTAACTCTCACTTTTTCTGCTTTTGCTTTTTGCTTTTACTGTGTTCTTTTTCTTAAGTTAAGTTAAGCAATTACAAAAGCATTAAAAATAGTCAAGCATTTTTAAACACTGAAAAAAAATCGTCAAAAGAACGATTAATCAACAAATCCGGCAACAGTGATTATAAACATCATCATAATCCAAATCCGGCATGCGAAGAGAATCGTACAAATGAATAAACTATGTATGTGTATGTATGTATATAAATACTTGGCTTGTTACAAAAAAGTACAGGAAACGAACTGAACAACTACACATTGACAAAAACTATTTCAAAAACTACAAAATAAAACGAGGCGCATCCCATATACATATTATTATACAACAAAATGTACAAAGTTGAATAAAAACAAATAAGGCAAAAAATAATAGTTTCGATGTGCACTTTTCGGTCAAAATTTTAACAAAACAAGTTAGAATGCTAAATGCGGCTGTGCAGAATCTTTGATACCCTCCACCAAGGGTTAGAATTTTTCAGGAGTTGGTTATTTACAAACCAATCTTTATTAAATTTGACCTCACAATATCATGACTCGTTGCGGTTTTACATGGGAGCTTTGGTAAATTAGGGGCCGATCGCTACGAAATTCAATAGAGTGATTTCTAGTCATATAAAACCAAATCGAACCAAACTATATTTAGATAATATATGTTAGCATTTCAGGTGTTTTAAGGTACTTTTCGGGATGGGTTCTTATATGGTACCTATGATAAATTATGAACTGTTCATTCCTATATTTGGTAGTCTTACAAAACTAAGCTAGATCGTATTTGACCACAACATCATTATTTGTCAAATTTTTAGACTTATTTAAGTGTTTGCAGAGAGTGTGCTTTACATATGTATATAAGAAATATGGTAAATTATAGATCTATCATCACAAAACTGCATGATGTTATATCTAGCCATATTAAACTGAAATGGATCAAAATATTATTATTTATGGCTTGCGACGTATTTAAGTATTTTGCGAGAGTGGTCCTTATATCTTCAAAAAGTGTGTGAATTCTAGTTTTATGAAACTAAATTGGACTAAAATTTCATTTCAATATCATTATTTATTACTGTTTTATGCGGACTAAAATGTTTTTTATTTGAAGCCAATGGTAAATTGGGTACTTTATGATGTTTTTAAGTTTTAAATTTTATAAAAATCGGTTAATTCCGCCACAAATTTTGTATAAGTTATTGGTATTTAACCTCATTAAAACATTAAATACATGAGCGGGTCAAAAACGTTTTTATTTAAATAAAAATATCGTATATCGGGTGATTTTTTAGCTATTATCTCTTTGGCAACACTGGTTTAAACAGCTGACGCACGTTTCGTGTTTTGTTTCAATGTCAAACCCCTTTTCAGTTTGGTCTATAATTTAACCATGAATCGTCTTACAAACGAACAACGCTTGCAAATTATTGAATTTTATTATCAAAATGCGTGCTCTGTTAAGAAAGTTCATCGCGCGCTTCTTGTGTTCAGCGACTAAATGGGTACGTTTATAAGCAGAATTGTCGATTTTGGAGTGAAGATCAGCCAGAAGCATTGCAAGAGCTACCAATACATCCAGAAAAAGTCACAGTTTGGTGCGGTTTATGGGCTGGTGGCATCATTGGACCGTACTTCTTCAAAGATGATGCGAATCGTAACGTAACTGTGAGGTGGGGTGCTTTAAAACCATGGGAGATAAGGACATGATGGCTTTATCTCTCATTCAAAAGGGAGATAAAGTCTTTTATTTTTGTTTGTTCATTTGAATGGGAGATAAAGCCATCATGGCCTTAGCTCACATTAGCGATATTAGAAAATGGCTTTATCTCTCATTTCAGTTTTGAAGTTTGCATTTTACATTGATTAATAGTTTTCACTTCCGGAAACACTAAAGTCAAGTATTGAAATCTGGCTTCGCATACTAAAGTTTTTCTGCGTGGCGGCCTGCGGCCGCGCTTAGGGGTTTTTTCCTCCAGTAGGACACGGCAGGTGGCTTCGCTGAATAAAGTTTTCCTGCGTGCGTCACAAGAATAAAAAAATGTCTTTTCTCGGAAACACTAAAGTAAAGTATTGGAATCTGGCTTCGCATACTAAAGTTTTTCTGCGTGGCTGTGTGATTGATAAATAGTAAATAAATGAATTTAAAATATTAATTCCTAGTTGTTATTTTTTCAATGATAACTAAGGATTTTCCCTTTTACAGAATGTTTACACCATGCATAACAATATTCTGAGAAAATATGGTTTTATCTCTCATTTGCGAAAAAAAAATATGGCTATATCTCTCATTTCGCAAAATTTTAAATATGACATTATCTCTCAATGATTGGGCAATAAGGCCATTATGGCTTTATCTTCCATTCAATTGAGCAATAAAGCCATCATGGCCTTATCTCCCATGGTTTTAAAGCACCCCACCAACTGTGAATGGTGAGCGCTACCGTGAAAATATAAATATGAAATTTTGCCCAAAAAAATAAACGAAAAAGGGCCAAAAAAAAAATTTTTAAATGACCCAAAAAAGCAAAAACGAATTTTTTCCCAAAAAAAAATTACCCAATTTGCAAAAAAGTGTTTATTATTCATATAAATTAAGTTACATACAAATGTAAGTTTTATGGTAAAAAATTGCATTGTATCTTCAACAGCTGCCCGTAGTATGGGCAGTAATACTTATTGGAGCCCTCCGCCAAACTTTGTGCACTCTACAATAATTAAATATTAATTAATCACTGCATAGTTATAATCAATTACTCAAAACAGAATATAGCTTTTTGCAAGGTAGCATGTCATAACGTCCAGTTTCGTAGTGTCCATGGACACTGTGACACTTTTGAAAATATCACAATGTCCGTGGGCATTTAGACACTTTGCAAATGGACATTATGTCATTTTTAAAAATGTCATAAGGCCCATAGTTACTAAAGATGCTAAATACAAAAAAAGATCTACATACATGCAGAGAAAAACATGTTTTATTATGGTCACAACCAACAAAACTATTTTTAAAGAGACTTATTTTACCATAATATGATTGTCGGTGACAATGATTTGGTCAAAGGATTTCTATTATATGGTATAACAAAAACCGGCTTCGCTAACTAAAGCTTCTCTGCATAGCCGGCCTTCGGCCGGGCGCAAGGATTTTCTCCTCTATGCTATAAGAAATACTGGCTTTGCTAGCTAAAGCTTCTCTGCGCAGACGGCCTTTGGGCGGGCGCAAGGATTTTTTCCTCTATGGTATAACAAGTACCGGTTTCGCTAAGTAAAGCTTATGAAATCTGCCTTGTTTCCGAACGAAGGCCGACTTCGCAGAGAAGCTTTAGCTAGCGAAGCCAGTATTTCTTATACCATAGAGGAGAAAATCCTTGCGCCCGGCCGAAGTCCGGCTGTGCAGAGAAGCTTTAGTTAGCGAAGCCGGTTCTTGTTTTATCAAAGAGGAGAAAATCCTTCGCCCGGCCTAAGGCGGCTGTAGGAAATATCGCCCAAAGAAAAATGGCCCAAAAAAAAATGAAAAATCGCCCAAGTGAAGAATCGCCCAAAAGAACATGAAAAATGACCCAAAAAGTTATATATGAAATTTTTCCCAACAAAAACGAAAAAGGGCCCAAAAAAAAAATGAAAAATGACCCAAAAAGCAAAAACGAATTTTTCCGAAAAAAATTAAAAATTACCCAATTTGCAAAAAAGTGGTTATTATTCATATAAATTTAGTTCCATACAAGTGTAAGTTTTATGTAAAAAATTGCATTCTATCTTCAACAGCTGCTCGGCAGTAAGGACAGTAATACCGGCTGCGCAAACTTCGCTAAGCTTCTCTGCATAGCCGGCCTTCGGCCGGGCGCAAGAATTTTCTCCTCTATGGTATAGCAAACACCGGCTTCGCTAACTAAAGCTTCTCTGTATAGCCGGCCTTCGGCCGGGCGCAAGGATTTTCTCCTCTATGGTAGAACAAGTACCGGTTTCGATAAGTAAAGCTTCTAAAATCTGCCTTGTTTTCGAACGAAGGCCATATACGCAGAGAAGCTTTAGTTAGCGAAGCCGGCGTTTGTTATACCATAGAGGGGAAATCCTTGCGCCCGGCCGAAGGCCGGCTATACAGAGAAGCTTTAGTTAGCGAAGCCGGTATATATTATATCCTTGAGGAGAATATCCTTGCGCCCAAAAGTGTTTTCGTTATATATTTAATATAAACACCCAGAGAAAAAACAACAAACTTATTTTTAAATAAATTACAATTATATTAAATAAAGATGGCCCGAAAAAATGGGCTATTTTTCATAAAATATTTTTGGGTGATTTTTCATAACGAAAAATCACCCAATTTAAAAAACGAAAAATCACCCAATAATAACGAAAAAAAGCCCAAAAATTTTGGGTCACTTTTCATATGAATTAAGGCCCAATTTTACATGGAATTTTTTTGGGTGATTTTTCATTTTTTTTTTTTTTGCCATTTTTCTTTGGGCGATATTTCCTACAGCCGCCTAAGGCTGGCTATGCTTTCGAGTTTGTAAGCATTTTGCGGACATTATGACACTCTACAAGGTGAGATAACGTCCACGGACTTTATGACTGTGCTCTAATGGACATTATGACACTTTTAAAAGTGTGGACGGACACTATGGCACTGGACGCTATGACATGCCACCTTTTTGCAGTATGTCCCGCTGTTTTTACAAAAAACATTTACGAATTCGACGTATAATGATAATCAATGATTTAGACAAATAGTATGTAAGATTTGGACGAAATTTTAAAAATGAAAGATAGCCCGAAAAAATGGGCTATTTTTCATACAATATTTTTGGGTGATTTTTCATAATAAAAAATCACCAAATTTAAAAAACGAAAAATCACCCAATAATAACGAAAAATAGCCCACAAATTTTGGGTCACTTTTCATATGAATTCAGGCCCAATTTTACATGGAATTTTTTTTGGGCGATTTTTAATTATTTTTTTTGGGCCATTTTTCTTTGGGCGGTTTTTCCTACAGCCTCTAAAATTATTCTTTTCCATTGAGGCCTTCGGAAGTGATAAGGATTTAAACTAGGGTATTCATTTAATCGACCTTTTTATTTAATCGGTTAATCGCTCGATAAATTAACCGAGGTTTTGGGTTAATCGGTTTATAATCGGTTAATTTTGTTTTTGATCGGTTAACCGATTAATAAAGTAGTTTTTATAAATTAAGTAATTTCAATATATAAAAATGAATTAATTGTTTATAATTTGGAGTTCATCAATAAAAAAAACAATGACATACCAAACATTACAATTCTTGGACTAATGGCAATTCATAAATATGTAATATGCATTTTTCAATTAATACACAAGGTGTGCTATCAAGTCATATCGTCATAATATTTATTTAATTTATTCGTCTATGGAATTAATCCTTACAGACTATTTATACAACACAAATGTTAATAACTCACATAAAATAATTAATTATGAATTTAAAAAATTATTATTTTACTTTTAGTTATATTAGTATTTAAAGAAAAATCTATAAATCTTAACAGTTCATTAAATTGAATACACATTCTCCTGAGAGGTTCAGCGTTTGCATAATAAGCTCTAAAAAACTGAACGGATAATGGTGCGAAGTACCGTGTTGGTCGTTGAGGAATGTTGAACGAAATATTGTTGATCAGAAAACCAGAACAAACATCACCGTTAATAATATTCAATAGGAACGAGACATTTAACAAAGATCGTCGGCTTTTTAAGGTTGGCCCGGATGATACGTTTATATTTTTCGAAGATTCATTGTTGAAAAGTACGCTTTGCTTTCTATTTGTTAAATATAAGTTAATCCACATTAAGCTAACACTAGATGACCCGTGCGACTATTTCGCACCGTAATTTTTATCAATGAAAATATTAATTTTTCAATTTCTAATTATTTTTCGTCATTAGTGTTAGAAATAAGCTTTAGAATGAGATATCATTCATTAAATTTGATGCGGTGGTATGGGAGATATTTGCAACCGACAAAAAAAAGTGCTTTAGAAATAATATATATGATTAGCAAATCCCATCAAGTGTAATTTCTTTATAAGAAGTTTGTGATTGACTTTATCAAAAGCTTTGCTGAAGTCTGTATAAACTACATCTGTTTGTTTTCTTTGAAGAAACCCGCGATTGACTATTGTAGTTAGTTGTAATAAATTTGTTGAAGTTGAATATCTTTTTTGAAATCCTAAATAATATTTTACAATTGTTTAAAATAAATTTGTTTGTGTTTCAAACAAAATTAAAATTTTAATGCTGTGTTCACTGATTCTTCATAACTGTACAGTAGAAATCTAAATTATAAGCGGTAGCCCACAACAGTCATATCGTCGGCTTAATTTGAAAAACTGCTAACTCACTTTTAGCGCTCTTTACAGGAGAGTCAAAAAACTTTTTATTTTTGCTATTTGCAGCTTGATAGAGAACTAAAAATACAGTTAGTTTTACACACTTCAAGACTTAAATAGAACAAAGACCGCATGCAGGTGGCGTACCTTTCTCTACCACACGGCATCAAAATCTCAATTTACATAAAAAGTGAATTTAGCCGGTTTCATATTAAGCCGACGACATTTCTTGTAATTATTTTATGACATAAGACTTCATGACTACCTTGTGAATCCCCCAAACATGTATTTATAAAAAAATAAACTTAGAAAATTGCATTAGTTATTTGAATAGTTTAAGGAGATCTTATAAAATAATCTTTTAGAAAAGTAATTTGTTTTAAATGTTTAGAATAAAAGCGATTCTTTTCTTTAGTTTTGACAAAACTTGACTTAGAAAAATTCTTTCACTTATCGTAGATGAATATCTAATTACTCAGTCCTTTTCCAGGATTTCTCTAAACATATAAAATACTCCATTATGCCATTAAAATTTTTAACACTTCTAATTGTTTCGGTTAATTCTGTTAAAAGACTGATATGAGAAGATATAAGAAGAAACAAATAACTAAACACATACATATAAAAAGTACGTGAAGCAAAAAAAGGTGTTGGCAATCAAAAATTTAACCCATTTTTCGCCACACTCCTGTTGATCGATGATGAAGATAAAATGGTTTAAAATGAAGATCACTGAACACCTTCTTTGTTTGTATGAAAACATATTTTCTAAACACTTACATTTTGTATATGAACGGAAACAAATAATTAAAAACACAAAAAAATATGTTATAATACAAGAAAATATTGAAAATTTTGTTGCATCGGTTAATCGGTTAATCGACTGAAATTAACCGGTTTAATCGTTAATCGAAAAAAGCCAATTTGAAATTAACCGATCAGTTAATCGGGTAGTAATTAATCGGTTAACCGATTGACGGTTAACCGAATGAATACCCTAATTTCAACCGACGAGCAAAATTAAATTCATTAAGGATTACTCAAGGATCCAAAACAAAGATATAGTTTATTGGGTCTTACATCATTTTTTAAAGAGTTTCACAGGGAATGACAAACTTAGTATGCCATCAATTATTAGTCTTGTTGGAGCGCATAACAAATAAACAACAATACATATGTAAAGTATACACATTTTCATTCATCTATTTACAAACACATACATACCCAGATGCTTAAATAAACCTAGACTTAAAGTACACTCCGTTGTACAGTGCACTATGGCCGAAATCGCGATTTTAGCGGCAAAAAGTAAATTTTTCAACTTTAAATTTTTACAATTTTTTTGATGGTGTTCAATACCCAACATATTGATAAGAAAAAACAAAAAAAAATTTTTACTATTGGCAACCCTGTTTATGTATGAACATCTGTTAATGTTTACATATTTTTTAGTACGTGTTAATACAAGTGAAGCAGCATAATTTTTATAAAATTAAAAAGTGGTTTTTAATAATATTTTCGTGTAAAAAAACTTTGTTAATATGAGTTGTAATACTCGAGGTGAGTATTTTTACTATATACAAATATAGTTTGCTAAATGTTTGTATTTTGTACTTTTTTTGGTGGTTTTTTGTGTGTACTTTTTTGTGAAATTCTGAAGAGTTTTATCGTTTTTCGTGGAGTAAAACTAAAAATATCATGAAGTATCATTGACACTATTTCCATGTGATTGTTTGTAGAAACTCATGTTTTATGTCATGGTAAAAGTGTATGCATTTGACTGCTAACGAACGATTTTTTACTACTTTTGTAGAAACACTCAGGTTCAAAAATTCTGAAATATTTGAGTTTTGGCGGAGAAACAACAGGAATGTTTCGAATTACATAAAAGGAAAGATTCCATACGAAATTGACAGTGAATTAAGTAAATTAATATGTACTAAAGCTCTGAACCTATCTAATTTTATTAAACTGAAATGGGATAAGCAATCCAGAAATGAGAAAGTATTTAGAAAATATAATAAGGAATGGTTAGGTCGAGAAACAATTTTTGTTATACCGAAAAAGATGAGTGCTA
Source organism: Pollenia angustigena (assembly GCA_930367215.1). NCBI lineage: Eukaryota > Metazoa > Arthropoda > Insecta > Diptera > Polleniidae > Pollenia > Pollenia angustigena. The sequence continues at coordinate 31,254,000 of OV884057.1, forward strand.
TTGGGCGACCAAAAATTACTTATTATGATAGCTGCGAAAGAAATAAAAGGAGATTAGCTTCCGAATTAGCTTCCCAGCAAGGAGACAATGCGCAATTATTAGTTCATGTTGCTCTATAGCTGCCAAAAAATCCCACGCAACGGATTTGAAATTTGTCCTACAACAAGTTGCTATATCTCCAAATCGGCCATCCAAAATTCGAGAAGTTCTCAATACTAGCCATAAAAAAGTTACGGCAGTATCACCTGATGAAGCTCTAATGTTTTTGTTAGAAAACGGATTAACTAAAAAGCAGTAATTAAATATGCGTCAATTAAACATAAAGCACAATAGTGGTATTTATCCGACTTATGATAAAGTTTATAAAAGCAAATTGAAATGTAGACCGGATGAAATCAAAGCGAATGAAAGCTCTGTCGAAGTATCGTTACAAAATTTGGTAGACCACACAGCTAAAAGAATTCTTGCATATCAAGATGAAGTATTGTGTACAATGAATGTTGAAGAATCGATCCTAATTTTGAGCTACGGATTTGATGGTTCGACCGGTCACAGCTTGTTTAAACAAAAATTTGTGGCAAATACTTTGGAAAGTTCCGATCAGTCCCTTTTTGTGACATCAGTCATTCCAATAAAAATAATTTCCTCAGCAGGTGATAATATTTGGGTAAACCGTACACCTCAGTCAGTACGCTTTTGTAGACCTTTAAAAGTGGAGTTTGTTAAAGAAACAAAAGAGCACATTTTAACTGAAAATCACAACATAAATAACCAGATTAAAAAGTTGGAACCACTACAATATACACTTAGTAATGGGGAAAAAATTAAAGTAAAATATAATTTATATATGACATTAATAGATGGGAAAGTCTTAAATGTGTTGACAGAAACTAAAAGTACACAGCAATGCCCCATCTGTCATGCCGGTCCAAAGCAATTTCGAACTTTAAGAAACTTTGATTCTCCTAATTTTGAAGCGAAAGCCGACGCTTTGAAATATGGAATAAGCCCTTTGCATGCGTGGATTCGTAGTTTCGAGTTTGCTTTAAAACTTTCATACAAGCTAGATTTGAAAAAATGGCAAGTTCGTGGAACGGAAGAGAAGAGAGTCCTGGCAGAAAAGAAACAAAAAATTCAAAAAGAGTTTTTGCTTCAAATGGGGCTTCATGTTGATAAGCCGAAAGCAAATGGCAGCGGCAACACCAACGATGGCAACACAGCTAGAAGAGCATTTTCTCGCACGGACCTTTTAGCATCTATTACTGGTATAAATATTGATTTTTTGAAAAATTTACACATAATCTTAATTGCTCTCTCCTCTGAATTTGAAGTTGATGCTCAAAGGTTTCGTGCACATTGCATTAAAAACCAGTGAAATATTTTTCCAAAACTACGAATGGTATTCGATGTCTGCCACAATACACAAATTATTAGTGCATTCGTCAGAAATAATTGAGGCTTCAGTAGTACCCGTAGGTTGCCTTGCAGAAAATGCATCTGAGGCGCGAAACAAATATTATAAAAAAGATCGAACTGGTCACGCTCGAAAGGATTCAAGAGTGCACAACATACTTGACATGTATCATAGAGCTATGGATGGCTCTGACCCATATATTTCTAGCTTATGTGTACAAAAACGTATAAAAAGTTCGAAAAAACTTCCGTTTCCTCGAGAAGTCATTGATCTTTTTAAAATGCCTGAATTACCGCCAGAACTGTTATTACCTTCAACATCTCAAGAAGCCTACAGCTGCAATTATAGTTCTGATTCTGATGTTAGCTTAGAGTCGTTAAATAATTATTCATTGGAATTAGAAGCGGATGAAAACGAAGAAACAGACCATGATTAATTAAGCCTTATATCTTTTGAGAATATGTATCCATTATTTTGTTATTTTCAGATAAATTAATAAGCATTTACAACTTCTTTAAAATAATAAATTTTTGAATTAAAAAAAAAATGAATTTCTGGTAGCATTAAATATTTTTTTAATAGTGGGCGTGGACCGCCCATTTTTTCTCAAGCCGCATTTTTTGTCAGTAGAAGATCGTATAACAATTTTGGTGAAATTTGATTGCCAGGAAGTACGTTTTGCCAATACTTTGATAAAAGGGGGCGTAGCCCGCCCAATTTTTTTCTCAAATTTATTTTTTATCATTAGAAGTCTACACACCGAATTTGGTGAAGCTAGCTTGTCGGGAAGTATTTTTTGCCGCTAAAATCGCGATTTCGGCCATAGTGCAGTGGGGTAATATTAAAAAAATGCAGTCATATATTTGAAAACTCAGTAAAACAATTTTTGACTCTGGTACATAGGTGGGCGCTTCATTACAAAACCCAATTTTTTTTGTATTAACGCGTCAAACCACCAAAAATAAGTATAAAACCGGTACCGGACTATCGGCATTTTAATGGCAGTCCGACACCAGTAAGATTTATACGACTTAAAATTTGAAAACTACATTTTATGATGCTGATCACATAAAAACGTCTCGAACAGTTAGGAATCACAAAATGGTAATAATGCTAAGTTCCGTTTAGTGTTGTATGACTTAAGCTATGTTCACACCTATTACATACTTGACGTTCTATACGTAACCACGAGTTTTATTAAAAAATTATTTGCTTTTGCAAAACGTTTGGCTAAATTAAACATCATTAAAAAGTTTCAAAGTTACACTGTACAATTATTTTCTTACAAATAAAGTTTTGTAAATAAATTGAAATGTTTAAAAACACAGCTTTTTTTGGATGTGTTCGTCAAATACTTGTTGGGTCTGAATATGCCTTAAAAATCCAGTTTCGAGAAACACTCAAATACGTCATGAAATTTAACAGCAGTTATTTTTTCTGACTAGAGTTAACAATTATCGTTTAAGGTCGTTGATTGACCAAGACCTGGAAGAGATACTGCATGCAACACTTATCCGATCAGAAGAACGCTTAACTTATTTTATTGCAATCTAAATCATCTTACATTTGGCGACAATATCTTTAACTATAGCTATTACATTTGTCATGACAAAATATTGTGCTGGTGGGTCAAAAAATAAGCAGAGGTCCCATTCAAGCCACTGTCCTCAAATCACTTAAAGGCAAACATAATTCATATAGATGTAGATATCTAAATAATATTCGGCACAAAGAGTTTTTATATAATCTTAACCTTATAACATAATGTTGTTCTGGCGGATCCAATATTGCCCATGGGTCCCAAATAGTCTACAATCTTGAAAATCAGTTTATAAATATTGTGGTGTATGATGGCATATGGTCCGGCTTGCCCGATTATTCTTTCTTATACATATTATCGTGGTTCCTATAAGAACCAAAGGCCCACCACAAACTGAATCCGTTTAGTTCTATAAGATGGTTTATGCTTAATTTCTCTCAAACCAGGACCACATTGCGTAATCTCGCATTCCAGTGGGCGCCGCCATGTTTGCAATGGACAGCCTCTTCTTCGCGTACTGCCAGAAAGATGTTACATCATCCACGTCGACGTTGCGTATTTTTAACTTGTTGGTGTTACTAGTGTTACATCGCATGCTTTTGCGCTTGTGGTGTTTATGTTAAGATCAGCCTTTACTGCTGTCTTTCTTACTTGTTTTTTTTTTTTGGCAGATCAGTGATAGTTTTCTATATCTATATTAGTATAAAAGTATATAAAAATGTTTGTCTGTTTGTTTGTTGACTTATAGACTCCTAAACTACTAAACCGATTTTCCTGAAATTTTTACAGTTATACTACGTGCCACAACAATAAAATAGGCTACCTTTTTGTATTGTATCGATAGGGGCAGGGGAAGTGGTACCCTCCATAGGATGCCAATGTTAAGTATCGCATATCTTAAGAGCCGCTACACCACTTTTCTTGAACTTGTTGCAATACAATCTTCTGAGCCCCGAAATTGAAAAGAGATAGTAGCAGGGGAAGTGGTGGCCCCCCTAGGACGCCAGTGTTAAATTTCGCGTTTCTAAAGATAGGCAGGGGAAGTGGTACCCTCCATAGGATGCCAATGTTAAGTATCGCATATCTTAAAAGCCGCTACACAATTTTTCTTGAATTTTTTGCAGTAGAATCTTTTGAGCCCCAAAACTGAAAAAAAAAGCATCAGAGCAAGTGGTGGCCCCCATAGGGCACCAATGTTAAATATCGCGTTTCTTAAGAATAGTTATAGTTAGAATGTTCAAACTTGGTATGAGTAACTCTTATGGTAAACTACACCTTTGAAATAAAAATAAAGAGGGTAGGCGCTGGGGTAGCAATACCGCCATGGGATGCATATATTAAAAATCGCGTAAATGAAAAACTATTATAGCGAGAGTCTTCAAACGTGGTAAAAGCCACTACTATGGCAAACTATAAGCTTCAAAATAAAAACGGGCTGGGTGGACGGAGGAGGAGCAATGCCCCCCATATAACGAAAACATTATGTCTTCAAGCTTTGTAGGACTCACTCTTATGATAAGCTACACCATTAAAAATAAAAATAAAGGAGGAAGGTGCAGGGGGAGCAATAAATAATATATAAATGAAAAAGCGTATGTAATTTTGTTTCCTTTAGACTCCTAAACTACGGAACAAATTTTCCTGAAATGTTTACAGTAATTTTCTGATTGCACAGCGCTTAAAATAGGCGATTAGTATTTTTTAATTTTCAAGTGGGCGTGACAACTCCCATAAGATTTTAAGATTTTTACATATTGGGAGTAATGTAACAGTAAAAGTATTCCAATTCTGTACAAATAGCTTACATAATAACACACAACATATTTTAAAAGTAGGTTTAATGGGAAAAGTAGGCATGGCACCTCCCATACGAATACACTTGAAATTTTTGTAGGGGTAGCAAAGCGCAAAAAAAATATTTATCTTAATCATGGTATCAACATTATAACCCAAGCGAACATATCATTTTAACTTGTGACCTTCGACTACAATTCGGACCATCCATTAGGTACTGCAGATGTATTTTAATTTTTTTTTTTTTTTTTTTTTTTTTGTTCTTAATATTTCCCATAGTGCCTTGTTAATATGTAAGTAAAATTGTACCAGCTTGTCGTGGGTATGAGGCAGCACTTGCAGGATAAAATAAAATTTTACATTGAGTGGAGTTTGGAAATGAATGCATGCAATGCAATGATGATGATAGTTGCAGAATGTGCAAAATATTGAATACGTAAAACAAATACTAACAATTTTTGATACACAACATACAATAAAGTTTACCAAAAGATATGACAAACATTACATTTTCAGTTTCTATACAAACAGATACACATTAAAATATGTTTACATAAATACTTTACAATACATTCACACAAATAACAACTAAGAATATTCAAACATAAATACAACACTTGCACAAACATACATGCATGTATATTTATGTACATAGATAAATACGTACACAAATTTCCTAACCACCAGCAACTTTTTATATGAATATAAATGTAGATATGGATGTCTTTCTCTGTTTCCATTCCTATTTTGAAAAGGACATTGTACAGTGGTTATGTATGTTTTTTAATGGATATCAGAGATCTGATTCTTAGTTGAAGATATCATAAGCAGAAAGTTTTAACATCAGTTCGGAACTGTTTAAAACAACGTATTACGACATTGGCCGAGAAACTGTTTAGTTTTAAAATATGGGTCTTCTCATTTTGTAATGAATAATGACTTTCCAACCGTCCAGTTTTAGTCGGGACAGGCCAGTTTTAGAATGGAATTCAATATCGTTTGAACCTCGCTTATAACTATTGATCTAGTTTTAAATATGCCAGTTTGCTCTTTGGATTCTCCCAATAGATTTGGCGACAAGTGGTCTATATGCAAACACCACATACATGTTTTTACATCTGACTTGTCAACTTTTTAAGTCACATGTAATTGTGCATGTCTGCCACCACAAATTAAAATAGTTTAACCATCTTAACATACTTTTCTTTTAATTCAAAGATACCAATTTAGGATATTATAATTAAACGATGTTTATATATATATATTTACATAAATGCTATTCAATGGTGCGATGATCATACAAATGTCGGTATTGTAAAATATTAACTTCAGCCGGCTAATGATTCCGTCAATAGTGGACGCCGCTGCCGGTTTCTTCTCTGCATAGATTTCTGATGTCAGATGGTTTGTCAGAAGAAAATAGAGCACGCTCTAATTGAAATTTTGTCAGATGACTTTGCATCTGACTTTTACAGAAAACAAAGTTAAAAAAGGTAACACACGACATGTATTTATTTTGCAGTGGGAAATTTGACATGTAGATTAAAGTATAACCGTATGTTTTGACGTAAAAAATAAATTATGTTGCCAAGCTCATTACAATTTTATTGGTTATTTTCCGTGTTTAGGCATAGAAAAATGCATGTCAGTATGTTGGGAAAGCTATGCACTGCTCTCATGTCACATTATTTTGACCAAACTTTTCTGACATCCGAATATGAACTTTTTTTCAAAAGTAGAACAGTTTTCGAGATACATTTTCCAAAATAACCGTTATTTGTGTTTTTAAAAAAGATGATGTTACTTAAATGCAAATATCTTAAAAAATATAAGACAGATTATGTCTTTCTTTCTTTTTAATGAAAGATAATAAAATTACTTAAATGTGACAGAGTTACAGGGGACAAAAGAAATTTGAGAATTTGATGATTTTTTGCAATTTTGCTTTTTCAAGTTATTTTTTTTAAGCCAAGCATTTAAAAATCTTAATGTTTGATTATATACGGCTTTGGATTATTTTTTATATGAACATTTTACGCCCAACAATACATACATATATTGATACAAAAATGACAAAGCTATAGAAGATTTAGTGAATTAACCCACATTTTGAACTGGTGTTCATAATGGAGCAACAATTTTTTTCGCAACCACACATATTTTCAATTAGGAAAACGTTTGCAAATTTTTCTCACAACAATATCATATACATACATACAGTCACACAGATAATAGTTCGTACTCCCTCTAAAATTGGAGTTTAGGAATAACCCTGGATTTCTGATTGATATTTTAGCTTGCATTTGTACACTGTCTAAATCAAACTACAAAAAGTTCGGGTCACTTCCCGCTTCTTATACTTTTACGCTAATTATACTTTTAATCGGTCAGCACAGATAATTATACGTTCGAGTCCAAATAGAAAACGTTCCTTTTTAAATTAAGTAGATTTAAAGAAAAAATAATATAAGGAAAGTGGTACAAGCTAAATTTTTGAAAAAAAAAGTTACTGTTTTGTTAAAATAGATAAAAAAAAACCAAGGACATTTGTAACGAATTGCGTGAACATATTTTTAAATAACAGAACGATGAGAATTCCTTGAGTTAAATTTTTAAAATGGTTGGACGTGCCAAGTCTACAGTGCGGAGTGTAATACAACATTTGTCTGAGTATCAATCCATACACTCAAAAGAAAAATCAATCCAAACGTACTCAAATCAATCCGAAGCGGGATTGATACTACGGTGAGTACGGATTTTCTTGAATCAAGTACAGAAAGATTGATTTAAGTACGGATTTTCAATCCCAAAATACTTAAATTATCCATATTCAATCCCGATTTCGTACTTGAAGTAATCCGAAAATGAGATTGATTTAAGTAAAACTAAGATTCAATCAATCTCAAAATGCGCTTGATTCAAGAATTGTAAAATTGTTTTAATCCGAACTCGTTCTTAAAATAATCCGAAAATGAGATTGATTTAAGTAAAACTAAGATTGAATCAATCTCAAAACGCGCTTGATTCAAGTATGTAAAGTTGATTTTATCTCCAATTTGTGCTTGAAAAAAACCAAAAAAGAAATTAGAAAGAAAAAATTATTATGACTGATTTACGTACCCGTTTTACAGCTTAAAGAATGATAAAACAACAACATCATGCCCTATAATGGTTTTTACTTTAAAAATCTTATGTACATATTTAACTAAAAATATAAACTAAATGAGAAGCAATATTTCAAATCTACTTTTTAACCCTGCGTGGTACACATGAGTCTGGCCAGACCTTCGTTAAATGTGTATAGACAGTCAAAACATGCGTAAGCCGGAGGGTTAAACATGAAAATAATACCCTTCAAACATTTTTGAAATTTTTTGGCGATTGCTTGTTTGGCGATGATTCCGCGATCCTTCTCAGGGAATACGAATCGCTAACCATCGCCTATGGCGATGAATATGCGAGCGCACACAAGTAGCGGCAATCATCAGTGTTTTTTATAACTTTTGAAAGAATTTTTTTTCTCTTGTTGTTTTTTTAAGGTAACGGGAAAATAAATATTTGGTTTCAAGGGCAATTAGCAAAATTGTCATTCCAGTTGAGCAAGTGATTTGTGAAGGGTGTGTTATTTAATATATCTCTGAAAGCAATTTTCATCGCCGAATCATCGCCCGCGAATCGCCGGCAAATTGTCTAACATCGCAGCGATGCATCGCGTAGAAGCTAAGTGCGATCCTCTGGCGAATCGGCAAAACGTTCGCATGTGTCAACCACGTGAATCGCGGTACACGATGTTCACGCGAATCGCGGTACGCGATGTTTACGCGAATCGCGGTACGCGATGTTCAAGCGAATCGCAATACGCGATTCGCGCGGTTGACACATGCGAACGTTTTCGCGATTCGCATTAAGCTTCCACGCGATGCATCGCGGCGATGTTAGACAACTTGCCGGCGATTCGCGGGCGATGATTCGGCGATGGAAATTGTTTGCAGGGTACATACATATATATGTATATGTTTTTCTTCTTGGTCTGTTGTTTTTGTTGTTACTACAAACAAAACTTGTGTTGTGTGGTTGTAGTTGTACAATACATTTTGAAAACACACACGTACGCGCGCATAAAATAATGCAATGCTGAGAGATGAGACTAATAAGTTTAATGAGATTAAAACCCTCATTTTGTAATTTTTTCTCTCAGAGTGGCGCTATCAACGAAAAGTTTAATCTTTTTTGTACTTGATTTAAGAATTTTATACTTATTTCAAGAAATATCGGGATTGATTTTTTAAAGTAATCCCATTTATGATTGATCTAAGTACGTTTTAGTGTTATTCGTACTTGAAGTTTTAAGTACGATTCGTGATTAAAGTAAGTATAAAAAGATTAATTTATCCCGAGTGTTTTTCTTTCTGTGTAGCAAGCAAGCCAACAACTGGACATCCACCCAAAATTTCCCCACGAGTTGAGCCATTTATAAAAAGTATTGTTGGTAAAAATCCTAAAACAACAGCCATGGAAATTCGAAACACTTTGGAAAATAACCACAATATTGATCTTCATTTAGAAACAGTGTGAAGTGTTCTGCGAAAAAGCGGATTCCATAGCCGCGTACCAAGAAAACAAAACATTAATTAGGGATATAAACAGACTTCGCAATTAAGTTTGCGAACAAATTAATAGTCTCTAATTTGAATAATGAAATCAGAGATGTAAATGAATCATTCATTTTTGATTTTAATTCAATACGAATTAGCTCAATTTTTAATTAATTCTTTTCACACAAAAAAATTAATTGAATGAAATTTGAATCAATTTATTTGAATTTATCAAAATGAATTGCAATTAATTTCCAATTCATTTGAATTGAATTAATTCAAATGAGTTAGAAAAAATTAATTGCAATTTATTTCCAATTCATTTTAATTGATTTTGAATTAATTCAAATGAGTTAGAAAAAATGAATTGCAATTCATTTCCAATTCATTTGAATTAATTCAAATGAACTCGAAAAATTAATCTGTTATTCATTTTCAATTTATTTAAATTGATTTGATTTAAAAAAAAAAACTACTGTAAGTAAATGTGAAGAAGCATTACTCCCGTTTTGTTATCCAACTAATTTTATTCTATCAGACAGCATTACACTCACTTCGGATATCACCTAGTACGAGATAATCGTCGAAAGGCATAGAAAATAATAAGAATAGAAATTCCAATGATGTACACTGTAATTAGCAGGTAACGGCAGAATATGACTTGAATTAGTAGGGAGCTGCGAAAATCCTATCAGCATGAGCATCTGTCTATACCAAAAGTTGAATATTGAGACTTTTCTAGACAGTGATTTTGAATTTTTAGAAGAGTACTTGCAGCTTCTGCAGCCAATATTAGAGGCCATAGACTTTCTCCAAAAAGACAACGGCATGTTCTTTGGTTATCTGTTGCCAGCTTTAGCCACAATTAAAACAAAATTTGCCAAAATACAATTGAAAGATGGAAGTGAAAACCTCATTTGAATTAATTCAAAATCAATTCAAATGAATTGGAAATGAATTGCAATTCATTTTGCTAAATTCAAATGAATTGACTCAAATTTCATTAAATTCATTTTTTTGTGAAAAGAATTAATTAAAAATTTGCTAATTCAGTGCATGAATGTTTCACGAATTAATTCAAAAATTAATGATTCATTTAAATCTCTGAATGAAATAAATATTTGCTTTCATTTAAAAATTTTTAGTTTGTTTCCTTTTTTTAAATATCACCAATTTTTGAACAATTAAAGAATTTTTGAGGGGTACCAACTATTATATGTGTGACTGTAAGTATTTATTTTTATTTGTTAAAACATTTTGTTAAAATTTTCATTCAAAACTAAATAAAATTATTTTAAACGTCATTTACATATATTTTCATACAAATTGCTGCTGAAGTAGAAGTAGACTCAACTTTTTAAAACAACTTAAGCTACATTTTTGTTAAAAAAAAAAGAAAATATGAAGCTGTCAGCGCAGAAGTGGTGTAACCCCAGACTACGTATTATGAGATAATAAGTAGTTAACATTACTCTTGCACTATAGTACTTGGTTGTAACGGCCCGTGCAACAACAATGTTTCTAGCACCATCTGTTTTGGATACAAACAGTTGGCTTACTCGACTATTGCACTGTAAAGAACAGTGCAAAGAACATATCGTCGTTCCGGAGTTATCTTGTCGTATATCACAAAATCGAAAAAAATGAGATAAGACCGTTTCCTGTGGTAAATTTAACAGATCTATCGATCTGCGCAATCCTCACGTCTCTATCTCTTATGGTTAATGAGATATTACGAAGCCATTTTGTTGTATATCCACTTTTACGAAAAATTTAATGCGTTATAATACCGTATGTAGCATAATTGTGGATATACGACAAAAAACGTATGAACACTTTTAATTAAAAAAATCTTGCGTTATCTTGTTGTATGTGAACAAAGTATATTAGGCATGTTACAAAAAATAGACTATCTTATAAATATTTCCGGTTTTTTTAACATTTTTCGTTTTATATGTAAAGATATTTTTCGGACGTAGTACACAACGGCTATTTATATTGATGGAATTATTGCTATATTGCCTAAATTCATTTTATTGCTAAGCAATTAAAGGTTGAAAATACAGGGTGGCCCAACCATAATGCACAATGTAAATTGTAAATAAAACAAAAAGTTTTTAGCGAATTATCTGAATATTTTTTATTATTATAGAAGGATCTGTGACAACTATGTGTGAGACAAATTATCGGCCAAATGCTCGTCGCGACTTCGGTTGCATACCTTGTCCTATGGTCCATATTTTCAATGGCTCTGAGACATTATTGAGGTTCAATGTACTTAATGTGTCAAATTATCTGTCTTTAGCTCTTGAATTTCTTCTTTCTTCTTCTTGGCTTATTGACGTACACTTTTTAATTTTAATATTACTAAAGAAAGAAGGCCAACGGTTTCAAATCATATGATCGTGACGGCCAATTAACATGGCCATTCTTTTGGAACTACTTATCGTTTAGGTCCATATCCTCCATTTCCATGGCAAAAATAAATCCATTATCAGCTCACGATTGCGAACACCATACCTCATTTTCGAAGAAGTAAGGCCCGATGATGCTGCCTGGCTATAAACCGCGCCAAGCATGCAAGCACAGGCGTTTTCACATTTCCTACAGAGCTGGTTTGCTAAATTTGGCGCACAATTATCCCGATTGTGGACACAGTTGATCGATTATGCTGACCAAAAAAATCAAGATGTGCACAAAATTTATTTTTTATTTGACCGCCAATTTTCGTAAAAGGCTTCAGCAATCTTAACGCGCTGCTCAATGCTGAACCTCTTCATGGTTGAATTTGGCACTGATACCAAGAAATGTCAAAATAAGTTGGACAAAAATTTGACGTTACGGTGTGACTCACAGTTACATCGTGCATTATGGTTAGACCACCCTTAAGTAATAATAAACTTAAAATTATTCATACATAAGGAAATTCGATAATATAAAATTTATAACTATATACGTAAATATATTTGTCACTTGCATAAATTTTCGTTCTGAAAATTATTATAACGTAATTTTCAATATTGGTCAAACACGTGAATGTAGGTTTTTAATACCTTATTTTGACTTATATCACACAAACTAAAAAATATATCGCAAAAAGTGGCGTATACGGCAAAATTGAAAATTTTTTTCGGACGTGACAATGGCTATAACTTGAAAATTTTTTTCCATGACTTTGGATATTTTTACATAAATCGATAAAGAACTTCAAACACAATATCTGACAAAAATATTGGAAGACTTTTTTCACGTACATTTTTGTGTATAAAAATTTGAACCTTAAAATTCGATTTCCCAAAAAAAAATTTTTGTGATATACGGCAAGATAACTTTGGCACGACGATATCTTTCACCAGAACCGTAACCAAATACACCACTTCTGCGCTGATAGCCTCATATATGAAATACTTTAGAAAGAAATAAGATAGAAGAAAAAACGAAATTGTTGATGCCATTGTGAACGAAGCTTTTAGCTTTTATTAATATTTATTGTTACTTAAAATTTAGCATTGTTTATTTAATTGTTGTGTTTTTCTTTCAATTAGTCTTCTTTAACTTTGTCATTTTTGCTCCGATCTGGATCCTATTGGACACAAAATGTTCGTATTGAAATAGGCTAACGTCGTAAGTAATAAAACTTAAAAAAAGTTTATTTTTTTTTTTAAATAACTTGAAAAGAGCAGTCGTGCTAACATCTTTAAATTTTGCAGTTAAAATGGGGAATAATATTCGGAATTTTCTGGGAAATCTTAATAGTAAATTCTTTTTCAAAACCTTTATTTTTTATCGATAAATTGGCAGCTTTTTAGTTCTTTTTAATGATAAAAAGAAACCTTTAATCTAATTCATATTCATTGCAAAGAAATTCTTAAAACTTATTTTTATAATTCTTAAATACAAAATTTTAATTTAAAAGTTTTTGTTATTCGTGCTTAATTCCCAATTTTTATTCTTGATAAAAACACTGAAATTTATTGTTGATGGTATAAGCTATTCCTATGCGCATTTCACTGGTTGCTTGGGACAGATCGTCAGGAAACTTCATCCAAGGATTTTAGAAAAACTAAAGATATTAAACCAAATAAAACTGTTAAGCGTTTAAGAATTAAATGCAACAGTTCTACTTGTAACAACATCAAAGTTTAAACAAAAACATCAACAACAAACAGTGAGTTTATCTCTTCTTACATTCCCCACTACAATTGATTGGAATTCTTCCAACATTAATTGTAGTTGTAAGTAGCTTAAGAAAAACAAAATGAAAACAATAACAACTTGCAAAAGCATGTTGCCAGTTAAGTTTTTTCAGGCCGTGCACTGCCAGTTTATTACCAAAAGAATTATCAAAATTGGGAATTAAGCACGAATAACAAAATCTTTAAAATTAAAATTTTTGAATATTTTTAATAATATTCCTGAATAGAACCCCTATCAACAAATTCAAATTCTTATTACATGGTTAATAAAACGCGAAAAAAAGTGTTTGATTCTCTTCTAACCACAGTGCTCTAAGTTAAATATGTTCTTATTTCAAAACGAGAAGAAAGTTTTTATTTTTTTTTAATTCGAATTTAACGTTTTATACCTTTCAACTCAAGTAGAAATGGTATATATCAGTTTGTAATTTCGTTTGTAACTTCAATCAACGATCCTTTAAAATAATATACTTATTTATTCTGTATTTAACTTAAATATGTCCGTCTGTTCGTTTGTTGGTTAAGATGGGGTTTTTAAATAGCCCAAATATGGTGGGGCCTAGTTTGCTATAAATTTATTGCACATATAGCCAGAAAATTTTTACCAATAAAACTCAAATTTTGCTCATACACCTTTATTTCCTGAAGACAACATACATATAATTTATGATCTTTATTTCTTTCCATATGAACTATGAACTTTATTTTTTATTTCTTCACTTTAACATTAAACAAGATTAGAATGATTCTAGTGAATTAGCGAAATGGGTTAATAAGTGGACGAGTTATAGATAAATAACTCCCTTGTTCTTTCTAAAATAATGGTTTTGGCACAATAGCGGCCATACAACACGAGCTACAGATGTTGAATCTTAAGGCCCAACTATAATATGCATGAGCTACCTACAGTCAAAATTTAACGAAAACAAAAACCAGATCAAATAACATCTGATTCCGTACGGATTATAAGATCAGTTTCGCACTTTGCTTAAACTAATGACAGTTTCGTTACACTTAGCAAAAAGTTTACTTAAGTTTACACCTATGATTAACATTAATTCGTACAGTTGCTTAAGCCAGCTTATACGCATTATGGTTGGGCCTTTAACCACTGGGTGAAAAACAACCCTGAAGGAAACTTGGGTGCAAGTGTCTCCAAGTCACCAGTTTTGTCGACTATATTGGTGACATTGTCAACAAAGTGTCTACACTACATTACATTTGCTACTATATTTGGCTTTAGTACGAAAAAGATTTGATCAATAACAACTGAGAAGTACAATTCCTATAAAAATTGAAGAAATAATAAAAAAAGATTGTTATGATTTCGTATTCTTACAAAAAGTGTAGACTACTTTTACTAAAATGTACTAGCGATTCTCTGGTTTCAATGTCTACATATGTTCCCAAAATAACTACCTAGTCAGTATGTAGTCAGTAGTACCAACGTCAGTAGTAGATTTCCAATAACACGCACATGTTAAATGTCTATTGTAAATAACATTGCCTGGGGTATAATAAGTCACTAGTACTGGTGACTGTGTCAGTAGTGAATCAGTACAGATTCACTAGTGACATTTCCTGCAGGGAATGTTTTTACCAACCGCCCATGTGTGTGTGAGCAACCAATACAAACAGCTAGCTATTTAAGTGTAGCTATCTAACCTCCGCTGCTTTTGGAAATATGCCAGCAGCATCAGTTGAGTAGCAGCAGTAGCTTGTGTTGATCCTTCCCTCAGACTAAACTCTCCCATAAGTCGTGAAAAATCAGACCTTGACAGGGTTTTCGAGAGCTCCCTTCCCGCGTCTATAGGCTTAAACCACAACAAAAGTATCTTTTAAGCGCAAAAGTAAAACTCCCTACAAAGACAATCTACCTGAAAGACAGAAAGAATTTCCTAAAATTTGTTTTCTTCCGCAAGTATCAACCAAAGAAGTCCGCTGCCAGCTCACCGAGGACTACTGATTCCTGTGTTACCAGATAAGATCTTTGGTCTGATTTTTGCCAAATCCCAGGTGTTGACTGCACCTTATTTCCCCGGAGGATGTGAAATTTCCTTAAAATGATCCCTAAAAACCCTCAGGGGTAACATGGGATACATCAAGGTTCATACAAAATAAGCGACGTTGAAGAAATTTAGCTCATATCGTCACCTTAAATGCAGACGGACGTAACTACACAAAAATTTAAAATGTAGTTATTAATTGATTGTGGTTCGTTTTATCAAACAACATGCTGACGAAAATGTTTATACCGTTGCGATTCAAAATGGCGACTTATTAAAGAAATTCAAATTCCAATAATACTTTATTGTTATTGATATTGTCATGTTTTTTGCTTCTCCTGTAAAAAATTTAAGTGTAGCTCTATCCGTTTGCATTGAAGGTGACGATATATTTTCTTAATATATATAAGTTTTTTTTTGTTTTAAAAATCAGCCACATCGACATACTCCTTCATCTAGGATCTTAACACGAATTCAAATTCCAATAATACTTTATTGTTATTGATCTTGTCATGTTTTTGCTTCTCCTGTAAACAATTTAAGTGTAGTTCCATCCGTTCGCATTGAAGGTAACGATATATTTTCTTAATATAAGTTTTGTTTGATTTTAAAAATCAGCCACATCGACATACTCCTTCACCTAGGATCTTAACACGAACTCGCTCTTTAACGCTATGTCAAAGGGTATATTAGATTCGGCATTGCCGAGTATAGCACTTTTAGTTTTTTTTTTTCTTGATATTTTAAAAATTCGGAAAAAATATATCTGAGCTAAAAAGAAAACACCAAAAGTATTTAAAAATTTTAGTCAAAAACCGAAAAGTTTTGATAAAAATGTTACGGTCCGACTTTTTTTTTTTTTCTAAAAAGCAGATCTTTTGAAACCCCAAAAACACATTTTTAAAACTACAAAAAATTGCCTTTTCAATGCTTTTGTAAACGGTATATAAGACACGGCAAAGCCGAATATAACAGCACTCTTACTTGATTTTTTTTTTTTTTTTTTGTTTGTCATCTCAAATAAATCCATAGAATTTAGTGTATGTATATGTTAATGTTTAAAGAGGAGCACAGTCAATATTCTTATTATTTTTTTACATGCTGAAAAACTTTACAATTCAATATTTTTTTCCTATTTTCACGTTTTTGCAAAAATATGAAGAAATAACAAAAAAAAAAACTTTTTTTAATTCATGTGTTTATATTTTGTGAGTCTTCTTCGTATATTCAAAAGGGGTTTTATTTGGTTGCCTTTTAGCTTTCATGCTTTTGGAAAATTTAAAGTAGTGTTATCGAAAATGTATGAATGTGTGAATAAATACATTTCTATTTTATATATCTTATACTTTATGTTTTTTCCCCAACTTGTACTTAAAATTGTTTGCTATTTTTGTAGCTGTTGTTGTAATGTATCGGTGGCCAAGACTGTGACACCTTATTCCCAAGTCAACAGTAGTTGGTTTTCACATTTATACCCACATTCGCACACACCTACCAACTCACTGTCGAAACAACAAAAACAACAACAACAATCTTATGCATGTTAAGTTACCCCCATTAAACCCTAAAGTTGAATTTAAAAAATGAAGAAGAGGAAAAAATTATAAAAGGAAAAGCACTCACACAGACACCCATTCAAACATTCACAAATACTGAAAAACTTACAACACAACAACATAATCTCTCTTCTAGAGAGTATAACAAAAAAAAAATAATGTGTGCTCCGCCCTTTTTTCTGCATATTGGAAATCTGTTCAACAACCCAACCCCTTTAATCATTATCTTATCACTTGTCTGTGTATTAGTTGACAGTTAAATTGTAGGCCACATACTTATATCTCTATTCCAGCGCAGGCGCTTTATAAACTTACACAAATAATTCTTCCAGCTGTCATAAAATTCCCCTTTCTTTGCAGATTCTTAACTCTTCTTCCTCAGCTTTATGCGGAATCTGTTTAAAATTTTTGGTTTGTCATTATGACCATTATTTATTTTGCAATAAATTGTTGTTGTTGTTTTTATTTGTGTTTCCTAACTAAAAGCATTTATTTTTACTTTTTTTTTTTTTTTGTTTATTTATTTTGTGTACAAGAGTTGAGTATCCTTCAATAATATTTCACATTTCCTTTTAACTTTTAATGGTGAGATTTAGTTGGAAAATCTGTTTTTAATGCATGTTCTTGTTCTTTTTGCTCTTGTCAGTGTTTTCCCACTATATTTTTTTTTTTTTTTTTTTGTAATTTTTAATGTATTTTTCCTTTCACTTTATAACAAACAAAAATTTATGTTTGTGTGTATTTCTGTGTACAAAAAAACTTCGGACTGACTCGATTTTATACATATTTAATGGACGATTTTATTATTTATTTTATCTTTGTTATTGATTTATGCCCCAGAGCAAAACATACAGTACAGTTGTGGTCAAAATATATGGAACTAAGCTTGCACTTTATATTATAAATCATATCTTATTTAAGGAGCAATACTAAGTTTTTAAAAAATAATAATTTGTAACCAAACCGACTTTTTTATGAATTAGAGGAGTTTTCGAAATAAAGATATTTTGATTTGTTTTCTTATTCTAATTCCGTGAAGCTCTAATCTTGTCTGCAGGAGACCAGAGTCTCTGAAAGACTACCAACTATTCTACCGGGGCAACGAGGTTAAAGTAAAAAAAATAACGATTTATAGGGGCTTGAATTTAATGAAGTTTAAATTAAATGACAAATGATTAAAAAAAAAATGTTTCATTAAAATTTTTATGTCACACTCTTTACTTGAACCAGAATGAAACTAATCTTAAGAGACACAAAATATTCTAGAAAGAAAACTAACGGCAATCGTAAACAAACTTGTCAAAAAACCTTGCCTTTGTATTTTTTCAAATTTTTAATTTAATTACGGATTATAAGAGGTTGTTTACGAACAAGTACGTTTTGGAGGGGTCTCCTTTGACTTTGAATACCAAAAAAAAAAAAAAATAATTATCGAGGGACTAAAATGTATAGGATTTTTGCGAATAAAACTGTTTTTTCTCAAAGGTTTTCGAATTAACGGGGTAAAAATTTATATTATAGGCCAAAACTCAAAAAAAATATTTTTTGCACTATTTGGCAAAATGTCTCTGCTGAATTTTACAATTGTTAAAAATTATATGGTTTTTTTTTTTTAATGAATACACAATTTCCTATACTGTGATAGATAGGCTTAATAAATGAAATAGGCATACAGTTTAACCTAGCCGATTGGAGTATTTTTATCGACTTTTGAGTATGGCTGTTTTTTCCTTTTGTGTTAAGTTTTGGGCTTTGCTGTTCCGACATATGTAGTAAAATTTCTTGACCAACATTTTCGTTTTCTCGTTATTTAAATTTTTAATTTTATTACTTTCGCTAAAAAATTTATTTGGGGGCCAAATTACGGCATTCGATATCGATCAAACCAATTTTAGTGGAAATTACGATCGATATCGAATGCCGTAATTAGCACCCTGGTAAACCACTTTCTCTTTCTCCAAAATTATGGCTCTTATCTTTAAAAAAAATGATGCTTAATGCATCGCACCGTGAAAATATTTGTTATCGAAAAATTTCATCAATAACTCATATTCGACAAATCGCGACCTTAGGGTAGGGCTGCCAGAAGTTTGAACCTATCAACCAGGACACATAGAAAAAATGGATAAAAAATTACGCCAACAAAAAAAATTTTTTTAATGCATATGTATAAACAATATGTTAAAACCATCCAGTTTTTATTTTTAAATCCAACAATATATGAGGCTATCAGCGCTGAAGTGGTTACTTGGTTACTGTTCTGGTGAAAGATATGTTCTTTGCACTGTTCTTAACAGTGCAATAGTCGAGTAAGTCAACTGTTTGTATCCAAAACAGATGTCGCTAGAAACATAGTTTTTGGATGGGCCGTTGCAACCAAGTACTATAGTGCAAGAGTAGTGTTAACTCCTCATCATCTCATAATAATAAGTCTGGGGTTACATCACTTCTCATATATAAAAAAAATTAACTTGTAATTCATTTACATAAAAACGATTAAAAATAATGAAAAGTTGAGCTTAAAATGTTCTAAACTTTAATACTTTTCAGAAGATTGCACTTTTTCTAGAACTTCATTTCAGCCTTTGATATAGTTACTTACATTGAATATTACTCTCCAGTGTTTCAGTCTTTAACGAGTTTCTTTTTTTAGTCCATTGAGCAGACTTGAAAAAATCAAAATCTTTTGATTTTTCTTCAACCAACTTGACAACTGTCAAACTAATCAATTGACAAAGCCATACACGCTTTGATTTGGACAATAACCGACTGAGTTGGCAATTGAATTGAAACGTGTATTGGCTATTTTAAAGAAAGTAATTTGTTATCGGTTTTCGATTACTTATAATAGTTGTTAACACGGTATAACTTTTTAAATCAACTAGTTGAAACAAAATTTGGAAGAGAATTGACTCTCATTTAATTTTATTGAAAACTTTTAGTTAAACGACGTTAACACCAGATAACAGTTGAATTAAATTAAAGTTGTTTATACAATTGCCTTATGTTAGCAGTGTTATAACAGAAATCTTAACCTTTGCTAACAACTAAAACCAGCAAAAAGCAAATTTTCTATCTTGACCTGTAAAAAAACCAGGACAATTTCATAGTGGACCAGGACACCAGGACAAGTAGTCAAAAACCAGGACGTATGGCAGGCCTACCTTAGGGCAACAATGTTCTGTCTGACATTTTTTCCAAAAATTAGTTATATATCATAACACTTTAAATCGACTACGGTCTTTCGATTGGCGTTCTCAGTTACTTTTCGCCTCTGAATCACGGCCTCTTCAATGCAGTTGTTATTCGCAGCTTATTTTGGATTTTTGGAGAAGTGAGCCCGGTCTTCTATAATCGCTCCTGTTGCCCACTTTAGCCGATCTTTCTTTTCGTTGGAAAGATTGGACTGCAAGCCGACGCGTTGCTGTATACTGGCCGCAGCCTTATATTCTGCTAGAGCTCTAAGCCCTTCCTTACTTCTCTTGCGTCTGTTCCTACTGGTGGAAGGAGCACCTCGCGGCGTGTTAAGTTAGTTAAGCAGCTCACGTTCATCTTTGGATGTAATCGTTTTGACACTGTCGAGATCCGAGTCTGAGTCGACAGCAGCATCCATGACGTATTTGATACATCCACCGTTAGGTGCATTAACCACGGCAGGGAATGTGTAACTGCTGGCAACACGCAGAGAAGGTAAAAGTTCTCCCCCGTGCCCACCGATGGTCGCCGTTACTGCTAGCACCGACGTTTGGACGTATATTACCGCTCGGTTTTCATTTTCGCTTTTATCCATTTGGTTTTGCATTCAGTCATCGTTTGGGCTGGTCTTCCGACCAAGAGGTCATTTTAGCAAAATGCCCTTTCTCATATCGCCAGTATGAGAGCACGTCATAGGCACCCAGCTTGCATTTTATACATTCTGCCATGTTTATAGTAACGCCGATCCACTGGATAACAGACGCGCACCAGGAAGCCGCCCAATGTGGGATCAGCCCCGCCTAGATTTTGCAAAATTTCGGACCGCGTCTACCTCCTGCCTATGATCAAGACCCATGCCAATAATGTGACAATAGGTTTTACATTGTGACCCTCTATGGTCAAAGCCCTGATCTTAGCCGTGTACCATTTGGTACCAGTTTCCAGCCACCCCCACCTCCGTAGAGGGCTCAGTAGAATAATTTTTATATGCCGGCCACCTCAACCCACAACTATTACTTTAAGGAAATCTACTTTGAGTTTAAAAAATAGAGTAAATTAACTTATCAACTTTTATATTGTTAAACAGTTTTATCACGTAGCAGGTTTGTAAGGGGAGAAATGTAAAAGTTTCGCTTACCATCACGCTCAAGGAAGACATAAGTTTTATATGGCGAGTACCACACAAAACCGCTTTATTCAACGCATATAAAAACTGGTAAGGGTCACGATCAGCTTTACACTCTGAATTTTATGTTGTTACAGTTATTCTTTGATATTCTACCTTACAAACCTGCTTCTTGGTGAGAGAATGCTGCGGCCCTTTAAATGCTTTATTTTTTTTTAAAATTTGTTAAGTATTCGTTCACTTAAATACCTTTGTCTAATTCCGTGGCGTATAAATTTGCGCTTACATTTTAAATGGTAGTGTTAGTGCTTCGCGAAATAACAAAATTTTTCTTTGGAATGGTGGTCAAATTGTTTCTTAACATTTTATAAGTTTGGGACAAGCAGTCATCGAGAAAATACATGTTATTAATTTGGTAACCAATAAAAACTATTCGGTTAAGGATGAACCACATGTTGCATTAACCTCTGATAGAACGCAAAAGCGGGCCATAAACCAATAATTTTGGAACCGAAACGTCTGACAAAGAAAAATTCAGTCAGGGGAGACTATGAAAAAGTTGTCACACAAAACGAACATTTTGAATTCTTAATGGATTTTTACTTGTTAGATCAAGAAGAAAAAACTAATTTTGTTTTGAAATCAACTAAGAGATTTGAAAGTGTTCGAAAAGGAATAAATCGAGAAATTCGCAACGAAACTACTTTTTTAACTACTTTGCAGAATTGTCTGGAAATATAATTCGCGTTTGTAAGCCATTGCGGCTTGGAATCTTTTCGATTTTCCAAAAATTAAATTACAACGCACACGAAAATAAAAAATCCAGTTACAATTTTTTATTTAGCTAAAATATGATGTAAGGGTTGAAATTCGCAACATGAATATCTAAAGACTAGGTTCCTGAACCAAAAACACATACATATTACATTATTTCCAGGATTAGACGCTTAACCAAGATGTGCATAACGTGGCTGAAGCAAATGTGCGAATACATTTAAAACGTTTGTGTCAAAATATGTATATTGAACTTAAGGAAACTTTTTATAAATGGTGTTTTCTTTTCTTCAAAAGAAAATACCACCTCGTTAAAAGATGCATGTATAAAATGTATTGCCAACCCTGTAATAATTTGTTATTTGACGAGAACAAAACACAAGTTATAAAAAAGTGGAATACCCTGTCTTTAACAGCTGACAAAAAATTTGTTCTTCAAAATATAAAAATGACTGCGGTTATTTCCATATTTTAAATTTTTTGTCGTAAAATGCAATGCTTTATGCCATTAGCAAGGGTGAATTTTTTAGAATAAAACAAGCCACTTTATTAAAGAGCAAAGCATTTTTAAGAAACGAACACCAAATTGCATTTTTTTAAATAAAATGTCACACAAGTTTTGAAAAACTGTCATTTGCTAAAGCAAAGTGCGAAACTGATCGCACATTCCACACGGAATCAATAAAGGTATTCACGTCAAAAGTTGCGACTCTTGCGAAAATGCAAAAGTGCAAAGACATAGACCACATAGACAATTATATCTCACAAACGATGCAACATTGTCAGAGTCTAATGGCGGTTTCTTTTCTGAGAAAAATGTTGCATTAAAGTTACATGTTCTAAATTTTTAGTTCGTTTGTACAAAAAATACAACTTTGGAAAAAAATTTGAAGTTCTTTTGTGAATATGTTGATGAAAAACATGCAAAACATGTTGCATACTTTACCCTTACTTTTACTTAAGGTGTTCATACTGCCCTGTTCTACAACTTTGGTACTTTGACTTTGGTACTTTGACTTTGTTTGTACAACAAATGTTTTATTTTGTTTGTCATAATTCATACCCCTCATAATTTTGTAAAAAAAAATTGTTTTAAAACGTTTAAAAACAAAATATAAAAATATTTACATATTAAAATCAAAAAAGTCTATTTATATTATAATCGTTTTAATTTTTAAAAGCCATTAGCGATGTTAATATTTGTTTCCAACCCGTAATAGCGTGCAGAAACCGCTTGAATAGCTTTAAAAATCGCTCATTAAGTACATTAATATTGAAATTGCACAACATATAACACTTCGAGTGATTATAGGTAACATTAGAAAATGTTACATGTATATACTGTAACATATTTTTCTCAGAAAAGAAATCGCTTTAAGTAAGTGCAGAGTAAAGGCATAAAAATTCTGCAACTTTTTATGGCATTGACATATTAAAAAAAATGTTTAAAAAGTACTCATAAAATCAACTCTACACTTAACAAAGCAGGAAAACCTTTTTAACGTACATTTTTTTCTTTGAATTTAAAAATATTATAAATTGTAATGTTTAAAGATACACTTTGTAAAAATAAAACAATTAAAAAAAAGAAAAAGCGTTAAAAAAATAAAAGAAGCAGAGATAATAAAAATACTGGAATACTTGTGTGATAAAAATTTTGCGATAGAAAAAATTTATAATTGTTTGTAGTTAAATGACAAGCGCTATCGAGCCACGCTAACTGAATAAAAAACTTTTGGGAATCCGCAAAGCATCAAGTTGTAAGAACCCCGTTTCAGTTCGGGTCAAATTTGAACTCAATACTGGGTCGTCAAAACTCAGCACATAAAAATAAAGATGCATACATAATGTATGTATATTGTTTTCGTGATTACGGTAACACATCGTTACTTCGAAACACAACTATTTTAGAAAAAGCATCAAATAAAGATATTTTTAAAAGAGATACGGTTTGGCAGAAATATACTGCATATTGAATATTTCATCCAGCTTTTATACAAATGTCCTTCAAAAAACTATTTTGTATTAAATGAGAAAAATTAACAGTTTGCCATTAACGGCCAATTTCACCAAGTTAAGTTATAATAAACTACCAGTTATATCAAGAGAGCAAAAAAAACCGTTTTATGTAGTTACCCAAGCATATATTTTTAAAGTGAAACGTTTAATTGAACAAATGTTAACATTGCTTTAAGTATTTCGTGAAATAAAACTCGACTTATTGGCCATTGGGCACACATAACTCATTTTATTGGAGCATTTTTATACCCTTCACCGAAGGTAGAAAGGGTATATATAACTTTGTCATTCCGTTTGTAATTTCTACAATATTGATCCTACACCCTATAAAGTATATATATTCTGGGTCCTTATGAAAAGCGAAGTTCAAAACCGGTTGTCCGTCTGTCCGTATGTCTGTTGAAATGGGTTTTCCGAAGCCCCTAGATATGATGGGGACTTGGTTGGGGCATCTTTATGTCAGGTATTCTTATTTTAATTTTGCTATTGAAATTCAGCCAGATCGGTCCATAAATGGCTGAGTTATGAGCAAAAAACCACGACTACCTCTAATTTTTTCCAAAAATCTCTTGTGGTTGTTGTATTTTTATTACTTTTTGCAGTATATCTGGGGAACGGCAAAAGCCAACGTCTCCAAATTAGCTACACACATTTAGGTTGCCAATACACACCATCCTACAAAATGTGGGCGGGATTGGAGAAGTGGGCGTGGTACCGCCCGTACAAAAAAAATAAAAATTGTATAAAACCTAAATTTTAGGGATGCCATAAGTCTCATGGATATGACTTATATACCAAAATATTATATTTATAATTAACTTTGTTAAAATATATGTATACAAGTATATATAAATGTTGATATATAAATATAACTTAAGTAAATGATAAAATTCTTCCTTAACACGTCGGTATATAAAACTATCAAATCGGTTAGACAAATGGGTAAAAAAGGTATATATAACTTTGTCATTCCGTTTGTAATTTCTATAATATTGATCCTACACCCTATTAAGTATATATATTCTGGGCCCTTATGAAAAGCGAAGTTCAAAACCGGTTGTCTCTTATTTTAAAAAAATATTTACCAGTTTTATTAGGTTTTTGTCTAGTTGCTCTGTATTCTGCTCGCACAATGGTGAAGGGTATATAAGATTCGGCACAGCCGAATATAGCACTCTTACTTGTTAATAATAATTTTTAATTTTTTTTACACATAGCTTTTTGGTTTGAAGAAAAAATGAATATTTTTATAAAAACTTAGCATATTTAAAGCAATATCTGTGTTAAAATTTTTATTTGGAAAGTTAAATAAAAAATAATAATTGTAAATTCTTGAAATACCTGCAAATGAAGATATCATTCTACCTAGATTAGACAAATATGTTGAATCCGATAAATCGGACATATAAATGAATAAATGGGGACTAAGGGAGAATGCCTCGTTCAATCATGACGAAAATTATGACCAGTCCAATTTCAGGGCTTGGCAAAATAAATTTTGCGACCCCTTTGATACACCCCTTTTGAATCTTTCAGATGACTAGAATTTAAGACATCATTTATTTTTACTGCAATCATTCTTCGACAACTTATTCACGAGTGTAAACTTACTAAAAGAGCTACTAAAGCGTTATATGAAATTCGTGTTTCCAAGAAATTGAATTTAAGAAGTAAGCCACAGTTGATTTGCAAATTTGAATGCTGAATGCCCACTGGCATCTTAAGTTGCCGGGTGAAAACACAAATTACCAAATTGTATCCGCGAAGTCGCTGAACAAAGTATGTATTTTGGACAAAAAGGACAATGTGTTTCATTTCACAACTCCAAAAAAAGTTCTGGCTAATAATGGGTTAATGCTTATTAATTTTGGGAAAAGAGCCAAAAGGAATTTATTTAGTATTTCAAAAACAGAATACTAAAAATTTTATAAAATAGTAAATTGACAGCAATTGATTTCAATTATCATAAAATGCTTGGTAATCTTTATGCATATGTATATGTTTTTGAGTGATTGCAGAATTCTATATTGATCCTTCTATAAACAGTTTCTAAGTACACCCAGAGCAAATATATTTCACAATATGGTCACCTCCAACAATATTATTACTAACGAAAAATTGTCAATATAGTCACCGGCAACCATACTATGGTTAAAGTAGTTATCCATCAAGAAGCCACAACCATATGGTTCCCTCCGAAAAAAACAACTGAATGAAGTTTGTAAGTGTAAGTAAGTAGTATTGTAAGTGAAGAATATCGAAAAATAGTTTTTCATTTTTTTGGGTTTTATCCACATGGGATGCTAAAGAAGCGTACACAAACGTGTTGGTCGATAGATTGTTGATATGTATATCGAGCCCTAACCGCGAAAATAACGTAAGCGACATCATTTGCAATTTTCGTTTTTTTTAATAAATGAGTTTATTGGCAACATTTGCATCATCTCCTTAAATGTCATGGTCACACAGTGATGCCAACAGTAGGAAATTTTCCCTTTTTCTAGGGATTTTTTCAGAAAACTTCAAGCGTAGGGAAAAAAGAACAGATTTTTTATTTTAAGGCAAACGTAGGGAGTTTTCAAAATATTATCTCATTTTCAATATATTGCCTAAAAATAAGTAAATATTTGTCTTATTTTCATTTAAAAATTAAAATTTTTCATAAACAATATCATTTAAGTACAAATATAGTATATTTTAACAAAAATCCTATACTGTGAGTCCTAACGGCCTGGCAATCTTCAATAATTGCCAAAACCGTGTACACGAATATTGGTGACATCCTAATATATAATTAGGAAGCTACGAATACTTGAGTTCGCGTTCGCAGTTGGGAACTATTCTCTTATTATTGCTATTTGCATTCGAACTCGCATTCGCTAAAATGTATGCAATTATTAAAAGCGAATATCTAATGAATGAAATTTCTACATAGAAATTATTTTGTAAAAAACAATCACACCTTCTAAACTAAGAGAAATAGAACAATTAAATTTCGAATTTTTAAAGAATTTGTAATAAAAACTTTTAAGAATAAGGAAGGATATTTTTTTAAAACGAAATTTTTTTTATATTTTAGTTTAGGGTAACTGAAGAAAATGTTTTTTTACAATTTTACAGAGACTTCCCATTTATTTGGTGCTAAAATTGCTAAAAATAATTTGATACTTTATTAAAAAAAAAATTTTTAAAAAAGTATTCTTGAAAAATATTAAGCTCTTTTAAAAGAACAAAAAATGAGGAAATGAAAAATCAAATACGAAGTTTGACTATGTTTTATCTTCAGATTAAAGGATATAAATTTGTCACACAGTGATAATTTTGAAATTAAATTTTTATATGTGCGTGAATGGCACTTGCAAATTTAGTTTGGTTTTTTTTTCTCGCTGTTAATAAATGCTTTTATTATAATACACAGTGATGCCATCTCTTTGAGAGCAAAAAGCACTTTAGAATTTAAAAAAAGCACTAAAAAGCACTATTTTGAACAAAAAAAAGCGTAAAAAAGAACTAAGCCATTTTTTAAATTTAATTAAACACAAAACAAGTTGCATTCGACTGTGCCGAATATTATATACCTTCAAAATTTAAAAAAAGGCGATGGCGTTGATGGGTGACCATTTTCATTTAAAATTAAATATATGAATTTCGAACGATTTTAAAATCTATTTCTGAATTAAAGTCTTAAATTTTCGTTCAGAATACACTTCAGTTAACGTATATAATATAAAATTTTAAAGAATAAACACTGAAAATAAAAGGAATATGCATTTAAAATTCATTTTAAAAGATACTGAAACCGATATTTTCGGTTTCAAATCGTATCGTTTATTAAATCGATTTCCATCACATACCAGATAATTACATTTGTATATAAACATTTTTTAATTTATTATTATTACCTTCAATAAAAATTATATCAACCAAATCATTTGGATCATCATCAGCTGAGTTTGAAGTGGTCATAAAACAGTAATAAAGTGCGAGCTAGATTTTCGTAGTTAGAAAAAATCTGGCCTGTTGCAATTACCGAAAATTTGCAGTGACAGCCCATATTTTAATAAAAAAAATATCTGGTCAACGCTAAAAAGTAAACGTTTTGTAAAATTTCCAAATTGCTAGGAAGCCTAGCTCTTACCTCGTAAATAAAGTTTTTGGTAAAACGAATGCAACTTTATTTTATGACTTTTTTTATCATTTGAAACCTTAAAATATTTACAGGCCTTCCCAAAATTCTACCCCAAATAGCAAATCTCATCTTAATCATCCTCAATATAATCGAAGTTTTAAAAAATGGTACAAAAAAATATAAATATTGTAAAAGGCACTTAAAAGCACTGTGAAAAATTGTTAAAAGCACTATAAATACCCGCTTTTCAAAAACGGGTGTTTAACAAAATTTCGGGTATTGCATAAGCAAAAAAGCACCAAAAAATACCCGAAAGGCACCAAAATGGCAACGCTGATAATACATATTAACAAAATGTTAAAAAGTATGTATTGTTTGCCTGTTGCTAAAAACAATCAATTTTTATCGTAGGGAAAAGTGTAGGGAAATTTTTTTTTTTTTTTTTTTTTTGGTTGTAGAGAAAAAGGTATTTTTTTGTTAAACACGTAGGGATTTTTGGAAATTTCTTCTGGCATCACTGTGGTCACATAAGGTACCGCTACGATTTTATATCAAGAACAATTTTATCAATTACAATTTATCGTAAGCGACAAATTTCATAAAAAACTAAATGAAATAAAATAAAAAAACTCTCTTCTGTAAAATTTGATTTTTGGCGCTTATGTTATTTTCGCGGTTAGGGCTCGATATTATTAGTTTATTAAGAGTTACTAATCCAACTGCAAATAATGTTCAAACTTAATTTACCAAAATTGTAAAACAAACCAGATACTCTGGCGGGCATTGAACCCGCAGCCATCGCACTGATAGAACAGCTTACTGCCAACAAGCCTACCGGGGCACCCTTTTTTAAAATCACTAAAATACTAGTTAAAATTTATATGTTGTGAAAAACATTTAAGTGAATTTTTACACGTAGCTGTTTTTGTACGAACATTTAGTACATGGGTTACACATAGCTACTTATGTAACTTCGGAACCAGTAGAGATATTATTTAACGGTTTGGTGGGTAGATGTATCATTAACAAAGGTAACATAGGGTGTAATAAAAAAAATTTCAAAATTTTGCCCATTGCTGATTTTGTCGGAGCAACAACGATATTAAAAACTCTTAACGCAAGCTGAATATATTTAAAGATTCAAGAGATTTATTTTACTTCCAAGTTGCTTAATTGCTACAATATCTTACAACAAAATATTTACACTAGCTCAAATATTTTTACACAATTAAATTTTAATCACAACTCAGTGGTAGCGACACCCCAATATTTACGCATTCGATTTTCATGCTCATCCAAATCAGCATCGTCTTCGTCTAAGAACGAACGTTCCTGTGTAACCGCAAAATCATATTCCAAATTGTATGGCATTAAACGTTGCAATGAACCAAAATATGCCGCATTGGGACCACCACCCAATTTCGAATAACCCACAGCACTGGCCAAAGAGTCGCGACTTTTGCCATCGGAAAATAAATTATAAGCGGCACCAAAGGACCGAGAACTCCCAAAATGTTTTGAAAGAAACGAAACCTGTTGTTGTTGGGAGGTGGGTTGGTGGTTGTGATTGTATTGAGCCATAGAAGGCTTCTTAACTTCTGAATACAATAGCTGGGGAGAACTGGTCGATATAAATTTTTGGGCATTCGCTTTTAATAAGTTTGATTTGTAATCATAACGCTCTACAGGAGAACGATTGGTTGATTTTCGTTCGGAATTGCGATTTTTTGTGAATGATTTAGAAATCGTATTAAGTTCTTTATCAAACAGTAATTGTGTATTTTGTTCCAGCATATATTCCCAACATTTAAATTGTTCCTCAGATAGTGCAGAATCCGTCTCATCTAACATTTCCATTTCGGTGGTTTCCTCTAAAACTCTAGCATGAGCTAGAACATATTCATTATCGTTGTCCGGCTTATGGTTTGCTATGCTTAACGCCTGATCACTTTGACCGCTGGGTGAGGAGCGGTCACTCCCCCTAGCTGCAATAGCTGCAAACTGACGAGAAGAACCAAAACGATGTCGACAATTCGCATTGCGATCGCAACAAGCTCTTTTGCAAACATTTGGCATTAATGCGGAGCTACCGGTCATTGTTTGAGGTTTTCTTCTCACAGTCTGCTTAAGTTCTTTAATCAAATAGTCCACATCGGTACCAATGTTTTTAAAACGTATCACAATTACACTGAGATTTTCAGTTGAACCAAAGCTTTGAGCAATATCTTGAACCCTCTTTGCCGCCAAAACCACATTTTCCTCTTTACGTATCTCACGTGCTATACGATCAACATCTAATACGGACCAAATACCTTGATTACATATAACCAAATATTCATCATCATTGCCGAGCACACATTCCGCTATACAGGGATCTTTGAGCGTAAGAGCTGATGAGGGCATCTTTAGGTAGGAGGTATTGTGTTTTGATACCAATTCAACATTACTTGTTCTACGTACAAGATAGGCTCCTGCATTTCCTATGCTGGCTACTCTTAGTACATACCGCTTTGTTTTTTGGGGCCTTACAATATCTTTAAGGCGGGTATTTTCCCGAGAAATATGACATAACATGGCTGCTACTATTGGTTGATCGCTGAGTTTCTGTTGAGCAGCCAACAAAGTATATTTCATATACTCTCCTATATTCTCTTTCACACATCTCTCCTGTTGTAATAATTTCGGTATCATTTGAGACATTTTTGAGGCCGTCGTTGGATGTGTGGCAGTGCTGATAAACATGCCAAATAATGCCTCATCGATACGAAATTTACATTCTCTTAGTTGGGTTACTAAGAGTTTACGACATGTGCCTGGTGTCTCTGAAAAGCCCAACAACCATGGTGGCTTATGCGCCTGTTGAGTTGCAGCTGTGTACTCTTTCGGATTTCCTTCAGCTTTTCTAGTAGGTAAATTAACCCGATTCTTACCCGATACATCTACCAGACTCCATTTTCTTTGTGTACGACACATTTGCACTTGACGTTCATCCACTTGCAACTGTAAATTACATGATAAATCTAAATATTTTAGATTTTGTGGCACTACACTTATCAAGTCCAAATGATCTAAATGATTATGGGCCAAGTCCAAAACTTTCAAAGAGGTCAGTTTACTCAAAGGTGGTGTAAATAGCAATAAATTAGAATGGACCCTTAAAACCTGTAATTGTTTTAAACTGCAAATACTTTCTGGCACTTGTTGCAATAAATTACCCGACAACATTAGCTCCTGCAAATTTTCCAACTCTATCAGGCATTCATCTGTTATTGCAGTGATCTTATTGTAGGCGGCATAAAGAACTTTCAAGTTTTTAGCCTGTTTCAAGACCTCGAATATACGGTCATCTAAATTGTTACTGGTTACATATAATCTTTCCAAAGCAAAAAAGTTGCCACTAGCATCTTCTACTACGGGTGGTAGTATTTGCAGTTTATTACAGGAAAGATTTAAATGCTTTAACGATTGTTTTGTTATGGCGAATAGATTGTCAGTTAACAGCTGTATTTCATTGCTTTGGAGGTGTAACTTTTCCAGCAATTCAAAACGTTCGGATAATCTTTCAATGATTCTTAAATTGTTGTAGGCAAAGTTAAGGTCCCGTAGTTTCTTTGTTTTACTTGTGAGCAGAAACTCGGTTACTTTTTGTAGTTGATTACGGGAGGCATTAAGAGTTTCTAACATTTCACATTCATTTAGCCATTTGGGCAATTCCGTAAAATAGTTGTAGGATATATCGACATGATATAATTTACTGGGAATGGGTGATATTTTAATGGAGTGGAGACCTGTAAAGACAAGTAAATATTATGAAATCATGTTTTTTAAGAAAAATATTATAATTAAAAGAGTATGCATTAAAACTTATTTCACAGGTGTTGCAAACATTTAATTTCTTAAGAATGAAGTTGATTCAAAGAATGATTAAGATGAAATTTGAGTAAGAAGAGTAATCTCATTTGATTTCAAGGAATGGAATATTTACGAATACATCCAATCAGATAATATGAGTAACGAAATCAATAATTTCTTAAGATTTCTGGTAACGAAATCAATATTTTGTTATGTATATCTAAAACGCTTAATTTTGGGAATTCATTGAAAAGCAATTAAATTTATTTATCATATCGTCCGAAGATACAAAAGTGCTATTTGCATTCAAAAAATTTATAACTCGTAATAACGCGTCAAAATGTTCGTAAAGCATTCTATTCCAAAAGCGAGTTTTACTGGATTTCATTATTTAAAATACTCTTTCAACACAGGCATTATCAGTTGGAATTACCAGCATATAAAGACATCCGCAGCATGTTCTTTAAATCAGTACGTACCTACCGTTTCCTAACAGCTAAAAACTTTTGGCCAAAACTGTTTTAAATAAGATGGAATGTCCTGGTTAAAAAAATCTTTCCAAATAACAAACTGTAAATTTGTCCACGATTCTCAAAAGAAAGTCATGACTTATATATACCGCTAAAAAAAAACCATCAACATGTCGCAAAATCGAAAGTTAGGACGCCAAACAAGTTTTCAAATCGCCATGTTTAGCGAATAAATGCCACATTGGACAATCCCGCAAATCGTAACTTTAATTTAGAAAATACTTTTCTAACATATACAATTTTTTTAGGTTTGAGGCATAAAACGTTTTAAAAAAATATATATATTAAAAAGCTTATGTTTAGTTTTAGAACTAAAGAAATGAAGGACGTTTCTTACATAAACTACATTAATTGTTTCTTGAACATCTATTTTTAAGTTTCTTTAAAATTATTTAAAAAAAATTTTATTTTTAAAAAACTACCAAGAAGTCAAAACTTACCCCGTTTTGTCCCATCCCAGTCAAAATCTTAAAATTTTACTCTTGATTATATTTCATAGTAAAAATTAACCAACTTTTTAAATTTCACTTCTCTAGAGAGTTTATTTTAAAGAAAACAAAACTTTTCTTTTTTATCCCTTTTCTTCTATACTCCAAGTAAGTTAATTCGAATTACGCAATTTTACGTAAAATGATTTTTAGAAAGAAATTGTTTACAAAAAGTACAAATTTTTGCCCAGTTTTCCCTCATATGTACATTATTTGCTTGCTGCCTTTATGTGAGAAGCATAGGTTTCAAATTTGTGCAAAACTATTTTGAAAAAAAAAATCTTTTTACAAAAAGTACCAAAAGTACTACTTTTTGCCCTGTTTTGCGCCAAAAATTTAATTTATTTGTTTGCTGCATTTATCGTAATAAGCATAGCATTAAATTTTGAGCAAAATTATTAAAAAAATAAACGTGTTTACAAAAATACGAATTTTTACCCTGATTTGTCGACATATATCTTTTTCTCAACCTTCGCGTTGCAATTGCAAACAAACCCGCAAAAGGAAGTATCAAATTTGGTCAATAAATTTTCAAGTTTTAAACAGTCGAACAAACCACGATTTATTTTTATATTCATATATAATTTATAGAATATCATGTGAATCGAATAGAAGCTTAATGCTGGCTCTCCACGTAGCAATTTGTATTGCTAAGTACAAGCAATAACGTCGGCAGAACAATGGAGCAATGATTGCTGATTATATTGCTGGAGAACACTTGTTATTGCTTTGCCATAAATTTGCAATTTTCACCTCGAGTAGTTGTATAAAGTTTTGTGGCTGTATTTATAACAAATGTTTTATGTTGTGTTTTGAAGTGATTGTTAAATTTTCTTTTTTAAATTAATTAATTAAATTAATTAAATAATTAATTGTAATTGTCGTAGCTGTGTTTTGTATTGCTTTTTTGTTTATTTGCGTATGAAAAAAACCTAAAACTTGTATTGTTCTATTGAGCAAATAAAAATATACAAAAAAAACAAATTCGTCGTTTGCTTTTGTTGATATTGACGTTTATTTAAAAATATGTATAATATATAAAATCTTTTTCTGTATTTTGTTGAAGTATTTTTTCACTTGCTTTTTTAATAAATAAACACACTAATAAAAACCAACCGTACAGAGAAATGAAATGTCAGATAAATTACAACTGATTTGACAGCAGATTGCTAAGCAATAATTGATCAAGCAATAAGAAGAGCAATCATTGCGCAATGGATTGCCACTCATGGCAATATGCGGTCTATACGTCGCAAATTTTATGGAGCAATCAAATTTGACGTTTGCCGCAATAAATATTGCTACGTGGAGACCCGGGGTAATGCAACACTAGCAATAAAATGGCAACAAAACGGTTAAAGAGTTGCCATACTTGAACATAAAGTCGATACAAACTTAAAATAATGAAAAGGCTAGTAAATAAGACAAAAAACGTTCGATAGCTTTTATATACTTTAAACCTAAAATGAGAATCTTTTATGAATATGGCCGTAAAACTATACAACGATTGTTTAGTGTGGAGTTGGTATTTATCTAAATATTTTAAAAATCGTTTGACGATGTATCAAATTTTTAAAGGTCATGAGCAGTAGTGCCCATCATTTTGGGATATTCGGAATGCGTTCTGTCATAGTGAATGACAATCAATCAGACGTTCAATAAAATGTAAATGATATAAAGATAGTTTAGCCCACGGTTACCGTTCGCCCGACTTAAGTCTCAATTTGACCCTTTTGTAGCGGCCTGCGACTTTTTGTGATACTTTTTTTTATCACCGACTTTTGCGATATTTTAATTTTTGTCATTTTTTGTAAAGTTTCTCACGAAAAACATTTAATTTGTAGTAAATTATAAGTTTTCTTATTACATATTTTGAAAAAGAATCTAAAAACAACGTAACTTTGGCAACATTTTTATTATTTTGTTGCAACCTTGTATTTAAGAAAATTTTCGCAAAGTTTTAAAGAATAGTTTTAGCAAAAAAAGCTTTTTAAAATAAAAAATTTTGGTGTTTGCAGTGCTCATTTTAAAAAATTATTTTTAGCCGCCGAGTCAATGAAAGAAGATAAAGTTAACATCGTTGCAGGTCCATCCAAGAAACGTAATATTTGGTGATACCATTCGAAACACTGTGATCTGAAGTATAAATGGCTTGACCAAGACATGGAGCCAAGGAAATATTTTGCAGTGTAAACAACTTTTATTGAACTAAACAAATTTCTTCGGCAAAGTGGAAAAACACATTAATAATATAAAATTAATGCAACTGACTCTTTCGTTTCAATGGTTTTTTTGTTTGTTTTTTTTTTTTTGTTTTGCTATTTTGATATATAAAAAACATTAAAAAAATGTGCGACTTTTTTTTTATCGAAAAACTTTTTTCAATGTTCTTTAACAATATTTGTTAAAGATACTATTTTCGTGAGTATTAAACGATCAATTGTCAAAATATCCACCAAAATCAATAACAAACATTCTTTGAGAAGTATTGGCAAATACATGAAAGTTTATTTTACTTTTCAACATCCTTTTTTTATTGAGTTGCGAAAAAAAAGAAACTTTCTTAAAATTTGTTTAAATTCCAAAATTATAATTTTATTTAGTTTTCAAGGTTTAAATTGAAACTTATTAACATAAACATTTTCACTTCTTTCATAAATATCTCACCAATTAATTCATTCGTCATTACTTAGTAACACGTTCTGTTTAAACTTCTAATAATACTTACAATTAGAATCGGCAACTAATGATGTTAAATTACTGCCATTCAACATCAATTCCAACAATTTATTATGACTGCATTTTAAGGTCTCTAATTGTGCCAAAGAACTTAAATCCAAGACTTCCATTTCGTTTTCACTCACCTCCAATTGGGTCAAATACTATAGAGAATACAAGAAAAAAGATCATGTTAACAACGATAATAAATCATAATTCATTAAATGTACATTATATGATAACAAAAAAAATAATTATGCTCAAACATTGCATATTGAAATAGATGGAAAGATAGGAAGACAGAGAGAAGAAAAAGACTTGAGGCAAAAGTTTACAAAACTAAAAACATCTACGCTTGCGCACAATAAAAATTACATAATTTAAGTTTCTTAAGGGGAAATGTACACATTTACAGTGTTGCCAGATATTGTTTTTAGTTTTGTGAAAATATTAAGGTTAAGAGCTGTTAAGATTTTATTTTAGCGGGCATTTACAGGATGTTTTTTTAGACATGTCTGTTTTACTCATTCTCGTTTGAACATGCTACCAAAAACCTTTTGTCTTTTCACAATATATTTTCAAACATGTCTGTTTTATGTCTTACTGTCTTATCATATTAAAAAACATGAAAACTCATTTCGTGTCTGTTTGGCAACCGCTTTTTGTTCTCCAACCCGATCACCCACAAACAAACTAAACGTGTTTGTCAGACATTTCTGAAAAAACATCGTATAAATGTCCCCTCAGTATACTAATAAATAAGTTTTAATTCATACATAGTAGATAGATAGATCATTAGCTAAAATGCAAAAAGGCGTAACTAACAAAAATAATATTTTAGAGTAGAAGCAAAAAACTTTGCAAAATGAAGACTATAAACATGTAAGAAAAACATGCATTGATAAGTCGTCCATTAAATTCTTCACACAATTTTCAAAGAAACCCATTTGATTATATTAAATAAAAGCGTAATTTTTGATCGCACAAGATTCTGTAAGATTTTATCAAGACATGTAGCTTAATGGCATTCATAATAATCAATCAATAACTTGATTTTGATTTTTGTTGGTAGTTACGCCTTTTTGCATTTAAGCTTATGTTATAAATATTATTTCCAAAATAAAGTATAAGACAAACTCTTTCAGTACATGCGTCTGTGTCACTTATACTTAAAGTACTATTTAAAAGAATGCGTTATAACGCATTAATTATAAAAAGAAATGAATGTACAATTGTTAGTTTGTATAAATTTTTATATAATAAATAGCGCTGAGATTTTCCTCTTATACGTTGTTTGTTTTATTTCATGATAATTTTGAACAAGTAGAGAATAGAGTTTTTATAAAGATATATACAGTATACGTGTGTATATATTGGGCCTGATTGTGTAAGGCTTTGGCATAAATGCCTGTGTTTATTTTTTGTAATAGGTTAAGATAACACCGTGTTATTTAGTCTACTATAAAAAATAACTTAGGCTTTTTTGCCAACGCCTTATACAAACAGTGCCCATGTTCTGTAACTCTCGCGTCGAGAAAGTTTTCGATTGAAATGTGTGAAATGCAACAAAAATGCCATAAATTGAAACAAACAGCTGTTTTTCTCACTTAACTGTGTCTGTAACTTTTTTTGGCGAGTACAAGCGGTCACGTAAGTAAATTATAGCTAATTTACAGAAAAAGTGTGTCTGTAACATTTTGGTGAGAAAAGTTCCCGCTTTGAACTGTCAAATAAACTCACGAATAAAAATGGGGCGAGAAAAAATGTTAACACTAAAAAACAATTAAAAATGCAAAGAATAATAATAATTTATTCTTGGCACATTTTTCATTGTTTTATTATTTTGCTTTTAACATTTTTATGAAATATACGAATGTCTTCAAAGTTCGTTTGTAATCAACAAACATTAAAGTCGCTCTTTACACAATAGCCGACGGTTGTGTTTCCGCCGCCGTCGTTGAAAAATTTTCAATTTTAGTAAATTTTGGTCGCCGTCAACGATATGTGTTACTGGCGTTCTGAGCGTCTGCAATGTCACATCGGCTTCGAGTGCAATATTATGACATTTATAACGTAACGACGTAATCTCTTTTGATAGTTTTCGACATGAGTTACAGACACACATTTTTCTCACTTTTCGAGAAACGATGGAATATTTTGTTTCACATCTTTTCGATGTAAGAAGTTCTCGCTAAAGTTACAGAACATGGGTACAGGTCTATTATTTAATACAATTTTGTATAATAATAGATCAATTTAATACATTTACTGCCGATTTTACAATGTCGAAAGAACGCTTTCTTTCGAACAAATACATTTGAAACAAAAATAAATTTTTGATAATTTGTTTTTGTTTTACATTTAGTTGTGCGAGAGAAAGATGTTTCGCATTTAGTGAAATAGGCTGTTAATTATTTTGATACTCAAGATTACAAAATTGTATTGAATAATACATAGGATACTTTTTAAATATTTTCTACTGGGGTTTTAAAACGCTTTGAAAATTAACGATATTTTGTTGAATTGAATAAAAAAAGGGTAGTTGAAATGAAGAAATATTTTATATATGAAGATTATTATTCGTTATTTTGACAAATTTTTTTATTAATA
This sequence comes from Pollenia angustigena, assembly GCA_930367215.1. Taxonomy (NCBI): domain Eukaryota; kingdom Metazoa; phylum Arthropoda; class Insecta; order Diptera; family Polleniidae; genus Pollenia; species Pollenia angustigena. The sequence goes on from OV884057.1 coordinate 31,292,542, forward strand.
TTTTATTTAATATTATATTATTTAATATTATTACAGTAACGGACTGTAGTTTATTTAAGAAATATTCCGTTCAGTCATTTTTAAATAAATAAACATTTAAAACTCCAAGCAAATTTATTTTTAACTGATTCTAACAGTTATTAAAAAAACTAAGTGCATTTTATTACGGATTTTCAGTTGCAGTTAATATTGTCTTTTGATTGAGTTAAATTCTTCTTTATGTTAAATTAAATAAAAATGTAATTTAAAGCAACGAAAAGTTCCTTTAATTTTTACTGTCAAAAATTCAACCGCGAATTCCGTAAAAACAAATTAATATTCAGTTATCTTATATAAATTAACTGTCAAAAAATTAACTACATATTCCGTAAAAACAAAGAAATATGCAGTTATTTTATAAAATTTTACTGTCAAAAATTCAACACCATATTCAGTAAAAACAATTAAATATTCAGTTATTTTATATAATTTAACTACCAAAAATTAATTTTGACGTATCTATAAAAAATGAATTGCTTGTTTTGTGCAAGCAATTCCCATTTTCTATTTGTTAATATAATTTAGTTAAATATATCAAATTTTAAAAGTAAAATAATTGCGAAGCCATATCGGTCATGCTGCTGGTGTCTTATAATTGAGAGTTCTTCTGTAAACAACGTGGTCAGTACAGCAAAAGTAAAACAAACGTGTGTAACAGGGTAAGTAAATAATAATATTCTCCCTCTCTCGCTTATAAGAAAAACAAGCGGACAGGTGTCTGTCTGGTGTTTTTTAGAAATTCGGCTCTTTTGTGTAGTAAACGAAAATTACTGAATTTAATAAAATAACTGAATATTTAATTGTTTTTACTGAATATGGGGTCAATTTTTTGACAGTAAAATTTCAAAAAAAAACAAGTAAGAAAGTATAGTCGGTCAAGCCCGACCATATGATACCCTACAACACAGTATTTAAAAACACATCATGCTTATGTGTCCATATAAACATGGATTTATCTATGTTTATAAAAGTCATTACAATCGGTTTAAAAGTTTGTGAGAGGCAGAAATTTCCCCCTGCCTCCCCTTGTGGTCCTATTTTTTAAAAACTGATTAGCTAATGTGTCCCTATAGATATGGATCTATCTATGTTTTAAATTTCATTAAAATCGGTTTGAGAGGCAGAAATTGCCCCTATCTCCCCTCGTGGTCCGATTTTTTTAAAAATGTATACATTTTGTGTCCATATAGATATGGTTCTATCTATGTTTTAAATTTCATTAAAATCGGTTGGATAGTTTCTGAGAGGAAGAAATTTCCCCCTATCTTCCCTCGTGGTCCTACGTTTCGGCCCATTTTCAATAGGCTTGGTCCTTGTGCCAATAAGAACCTATGACCCAAATTTTATCAAATGATATCCAAAATTGCGGCCTGTACTTTGCGCACAAGGTTACATGGACAGCCAGCCAGCCAGCCAGCCTGCCAGCCAGCCGGACGGACATCGTTAGTTCGACTCAAAAAGTGATTCTGAGTCGATCGGTATACTTTAAGGTCTAGGACCAATTTTTTAAGACGTTACATACATCAGCACAAATGCATAATACCCTCTCCACTATTGTGGTGTGGGTAAAATAACTGAATATTTATTTGATTTTACGGAATATGGTGTTGAATTTTTGACAGTAAAAATTAAATGAACTTTTTGTTAAAAATAAATGAAAAATAAGTAGACCGGTTTTTAATTGTATTTTCATTTATTTTATATTACAATTTCAGTTAATTTTACGTACAGAATATTGTGAGTGTAGTAACGATTGATATTATTAATATTGACAAAATTTCTTCATATTTACTATTTTACTAAAATTTTAAATTTGACTAAAAAAATGTGTGTTAAATAGACGGAAAATTTTGTTAGTTGTATAATGACCTACTTTTCTTCAAATCTACATGCTATTTCGCGCTATTTACCTACCACTTTTGGTTCAGTGTACATATGAACAAAACCCCCAACAAAAACTTGATGTTCCAAAACATTTAATGGCCTAGTAATTATAATAACACAAAAGGAACGCTGTCCTTGTGTCGGTCTTATATGCATAGAAATGGACCGAAGAAGACCTTGAAACGTATTCTAAAGAAAAACTCAAAAATCAATTGGCTTTCTAACAGAAATCCAAACAAATTATTATATTTCCCCCATTAGCAAAAACACGCAGTCAGAAATAATTCCTTAAAGTTGATAATAACAACTTAGGCCCGTTTTCACAACTTACCGATAGCTAAAAGTAGACTTTAATCGGCCTTAAAAAAAAGTGTTCCATTATTAAAACTTTGCTTTAACCTAAAGTGCGCGATAAAGTACATTAAGGTTCATCCTACCTGGTAGATTAAGGTAATGTTGAAATAATAGAACACTTTTTATATGGCCGATAAAATCCTTCCTTAAGCTATTGGTAAGTTGTATAAACGGGCCTTAGTCTATTTAACCACTAAATAAAATAGCAAAAATAAAGTAATTGCCACAGTTTTTACCGATTGTTCTTCCCTGCACCACAATATCAAGGAAAAGCAAAGGGTGTTTTAAGACGTAAAACTAGCTGTCATACTAAAGAAGTATGTTTGACTTTTTCCATTATACTATGTTAAATCACCATGCAAAGCCTTCCATCACGACAGCGTTTACAAATCATAGAAATTAACTCCAAAAATTCGCGAACTGTTCGCCAAACATTCAGAGCACTTCATCAAGTTTGCGATGCCCAAAGTCTTCCATCTGAGCAGCAAATACGCTGAATTATGTATTGATTCGTGACTACATTTACTCATTTGGATCATATTCATCCAAATCGAGCTCTGTAGGCGTGAGTGTGACAGAAGACTCGAACTTACGGGTATGTAAATAAGCAGAATTGTCTCCATTATATTACATGCCAAAGGCGTCATCGGCCCATTTGTCTTTAAATTTACTACAGGCAGGCAAATCATTTGTTTTTTTTTTTTTTCTTCCTCATGTTATTACAGATAAATTAAAGGAGAAATGGTTCCAACAAGACGGTGAAACATTTCATTCCACCACATTGTTGAGCCAAACGTTTGGTGTCCGAATTCGATGCACTAATGCAGAAAAAATGTGCAAAATTGGACCGTCAGGATGGCGCAGTCGCGGAGGCCATGTGCCAGAAATTATTTCTAAACAATTAATGCCTTGAAATTTTTGAGCTAAAAAGCCAACATTTTGGTCATTCCATTAAATATTTAAAAAAAAGGTTTCTGCATTTAAAAAAAAACTCCACTTATAGGCGTTTCTGCAAATGCAAAAACAAAAATAGATTTCAATTAAAAAAGTGAGATGAAAATTTTTTTGGTAATAATTCTGCAGTAGCGTTCTTCAGATAAGTAAACGTTTAATTGATTAAATTTGTAATTAAATCAGACTTATTTTTATACCCTTCACCACCGGTGGTGGAAACCGGGTATAGTATATGAATTTGTCATTTCATTTGAAATTTCTTCAATCTTGATGTTACCGAAGTTGATTTAACGATGTCCGTTAAAATGCGTTTTCCGAAGACCCCAGATATGAGCATTTATATCACATATAGTCCGGAATTGTTTACTATTAAAATTCAGCCTGATCGGTCCAAAAATGGCTGAGATGTGAGCAAAAAGCCACGAGTGCCTCTAATTTTACCAAAAAATCCCCTGTTGCTGTTTTTTAATTTTATTTTTATGTATATCTGGAGAACGGCAAGAGGTCAATTTTCCAAATTAGGAAAAAGCCTCTTGGTTATCAAAACACAACATCAGACAAAATTTGGGTGAGATTGTACTAGTGGGCGTGGCAATTCCTATACAAAGACATTCATTATTTCTCTATAGAGAAAGAAAAACACTCGGGATAAATTATTCTTTTTATACTTACTTCAATCACGAATCGTACTTAAAAATTCAAGTACGAATAACACTAACAAGGTCTATCCAATAGGTCTGCTAAAGAAGCCAGATGTTTATTTGGTTTTTTCCTCAACGATATCAAAAGTTGTTTACATTTTCCTTATACGTGTATATTTTTGTTTACTTTTTTGGTTTTTTGCCACACATACATGCACACAAAACACATTTTTCCTTTTGTTTTGCCTATGTAGTAGTAAGATTTTGACAACGGCGAGGAATTTTACACAAACAAAATGCCTGTTGTTTTTTGTATTGTTGTATTGTTGTAGAAGTAAGCAGACCTATTGGATAGGCCTTGAACACTAAAACGTACTTAAATTAATCCTAAATGGGATTACTTTAAAAAATCAATCCCGATATTTCTTGGAATAAGTATAAAATGCTTAAATCAAGTACAAAAAATATTAAACTTTTCGTTGATAGTGCCACTCTGAGAGTAAAATTACAAAATGAGGGTTTTAATCTCATAAACAGTGTGACCATATTAGCTTTTTTCGAGCTAAATTTAGCTTTATTTTTTCCTTTTTAGTTTGAGATATTTCATTTAGCTTTAAGCTTTTTTCCAGCTTTTTTCAACGATGCATTTAGCTTTTCCTAGCCTTTTTTTAATTTCCATTTCGTGTTTATTTATATTTTAAAATAAATAAAACAGTTTATCCGAATAAACTTATGTGTGATTTAGTCAAAAGGGCAATAGTCTGGCAGCGCAAAAGAAATCGCTGTTGCCGATTTGATTTACATGCATAACAGTGCTGCAAGGGGATAAATACAAAAGTTACGCTATTTTCCAAAAAAATTGAGAATTTTTGTCAAAAGTTACACTTCGAAAAATTTCTTGAATAAATAGAAAATTTATTTGATTTATAAGAACAAAAAGCATATTTCTGTTCCATATTTCAGTGATAATAAGACCACAAATCCATTATTGAACAAAAGCAAAGCTTTGAGAAAGTTTTATGCCTATTGCATGAGAATTTAAAAATTAGATTAAAGCATACAGTACTTTTCGTTTATAGTCACTACAGTTTTTAGCCACTTTAGCGATATATTACAATTTATCTGTTTTTACTGCCGTTATAAGTAAATTTAATATAAAGGATTAACGTGATAGTCCATTTAGCGATTAAAGCATATTTGCCACATACTTATTTCATCTATAACCAGGCATCAAGAGCAAAAGTAAATCGAATTATGGGCGTTATAGTTACATTAGCAAAACGTTCTACGTTCTTTTTAATTTTCGAAGACTCAAACCATTATAAGAAGAACTAAGAATTAAATCGTTTATTTTTTTTCATCATGAAAAAGAATAGTTTTTGGCATAGGTATTAGGGTAAATATCTCGTTTGGCCTTCTTATGAGTGTTGTTGCCATGGTCGAAATATAGTCGTTTTTAAAAGTTGGTATTTTGATTGACGCAAACGACATATGTACGGCAAACTTTATACTTATGTGTTTTACATTGTCGTTGTCGCGATTTCGAATTTCAAACGGCTACGACTTCGATCACGACAACGACTTCCGTCAACTATTTTTTGAAAATTTCTGCTAGTAAAAATTTTACTAGTTATTATGTTCATACCAGAGAACCTCAAAACGCACTATTTTTGTGCATTTATTCATACGCTAAAATTTACAATAACTCTATACATGCAAAACAAAGTTCAACGTTGGTAATTTTTTTTTCCTTTCGTACACATTTGATATTTTCATTTATTCGTTTTTTATTGAAAGTGCTTAATTTGCATTTTTGTTGCTCACGCAATATAACACAACTGAGTAAATTCAAAATAGCACATTCTCTATACTTTTGTTTACATTAACAACAACAACAATAAACAACGATGAGACGCTTTTTCAAAATTAACAACAATAAAAACAACAATAACAAAAATACATTGTACCTACTACTACTACTACTGTACTTTTTGTTTCTATGGAAATTGTGTGTACCTACATAAGTATGTGTGTTTAGTTTCATTTAAATTTTTTTTTTCTTGTACTACATAGTTAATGCTGCATAAATACATGAGTAATGATTGTTTCATTTCTGGCTCTTTCGTTTGTATTTTTTGTTTCTTTACCAAACAATCATTTGCGCTCAGAACACTTAGAATCTTTATAAAAAAAACGAAGGCAACGATTGTATAAATAACAAAGCACGATGTGCGTTATTTGAATGACTGCAAACCAGCAGCGAATATTTGCGGTTGCGCGAGTTTGACTGTATGACCCGTAAACGAGTGTATTTGTTGTCATGTATTAAATGCGATTTTTTTTCAAATGTACAAAGCCATTCTCTGGTTCATACCTATTAAATATTTGGCGTCCCTTGTTTTAATAAAAAAATTATTTGCTTTTGCAAAACGTTTAGCTAGATCAAACATCATTATACAGTTTCCTAATTACATTATACAATTATCTTCTTACAAATAAAGTTAAGCAAATCCATAGAAATTGTTAAAAATAAAGCTAAAGTTTGATCAATTTACTGGTCAAGCCTTATTTGGATTTTTTTTTTTTTCGTTTATTTATATAATTATTCTCTGCTATAATTACATAAGCAATACTTACCCCCGTTTTCACAACTTACCGATAGCTAAAGGTAGGAAGTTCTTGACGGTATAAAGTGTTTCATTATTGCAACTTTACTTTAACCTCCCAGGTAGGATGAACCTTAATTTAATTTATCGCTAACTTAAGGTTAAAGTAAAGTTTTAATAATAGAACCCCTTTTATAAGTCCGGTTAAAGTATACTTTTAGGTATTGGTAAGTTGTGAAAACGGGCCTTAAACTATGAAAAATATCGAAATAATTAAAAGTTACCACAAGAAGCTATTAAAAAAATAAAGCTTTATTTTTTGGCTTTAAATCTGCGATCGGCAACCTATACTATTACATTTTGCGATTGTTTGCATTGTATGAATTTTACATATGTTGTTGTAATGTTGTAAAATTCTCTTCAATGTGTGTGCACCAGTGTTGCCGTTAGGATACGAAAGATACATTTTTCGTATCTTTTGATGGCTTCACGTACCATGTATAATCCTGACATTATTCGTATCTTTTGAATCTGTATTTGTGAGGAAATCTTCAGTTTCCTGAGAAAAAATAAAAAAATCGTCTTTATCGTTTCGAAAAAATCGGAAAACTTAAAATTTAATTTTTTTTTTTATACAATTAAACAATTTTTTAAATGGCACAGCGAAAGACGCTTCTTAAATCGTTGTGGAATCGTTTAAGACTTGGGGAAAGATAATCTAGTGAGACTTTCATGTCAAGAATCTTTTGAGACTCATGTAGATATTCTCTTACAAATCGTGAAATGCTCGCCGTATAATTGTTGAAAATATGATTCAAGGTATATTTATAGCATGTAGCCGCGAGATTACAACAATTGTACAATAAAACAACAGGGCTTTTTATTGTTGTTATGTGATACGAACTGTCAAACAGCAGAGGGGTTGAAAAGAGACAAAAAAGACAAAAGATAAAGACAAAAAACTTGTTTACTTTTTTACTATACAACATTTGACAGTTTGCATCACAAAACAAGAAAATAAAGAATAACCAGCTGGCTTTCCGAGACAACCTGCTATAAATATACCTTGATATGATTTATACAGAGAGTCGTAAAAGGTTCATTCGATGATGGTTTGACGAAAGATAAACAAAGTGCAACACTGTTGTTTTTGTACTTGCACATTACAGCCGTACCTAAACCAAAGCGGCACGCCTTGCAATTGTAAAACCCGATTTTGACAGCCCATTTAATAGTAAAGTCTGCTGCTATTGCTAATTAATAATGGCAATTAAGCTATTTTTTGGTCAATCTAACGTTTTTATCGCTATTTTTATTGATAGTTTGTGGGTTTTATTAAACAAAAAAGATATCACTACTGTTCGTGACACAACATTGACGCTCTTGCTTTGGTATGGCATATCAGCGTAAAAGATAAGCGAAAGAAAACGTTTCGCCTTCCGCTTTTGGAAAGGTATGGCTGTTAAATATTCCAAGATTAAAAAACGAATTTGTTAGAAAATGTAATGTTTTATTCAGACTTTGGAGACGAAAAAAAATCGCCACTTTTTAGAACAAAATCAGCAAATCGGCAATTTGCTAATTTCGGAACAAAAATCATCGAAATGACGATAAATCGTCAAATCTGGCAGCCCTGGAGTATGAAATAAAAATGTATTGTTAATAAATGTTAAACGTTGAAATTGGATTTAAATTTTTTTTTTTTAAATGTATCTTTTTGGGAAAAAGTGTATCTTTTTGGAAACTAAAATGTATCTTTTTCGAAATTCCACTGGCAACACTGGTGTGCACACGTACGTAATAAAAGAGTAATAAAGAGAATAATAGATCGCAGCTTTAAATTTCCTTTAGCTTTTTTTAGCTCTATTTCAAACATGATTTAGCTTTATATTTTTAAAAAAGCTGGTCACATTGCTCATAAAGCTTATTAGTCTCATCTCTTAGCATTGCATTCTTTTATTCGTGCGTACGTGTGTGTTTTTCAAAATATCCCTGCAAATAATAGGACCAGTCCAAACACGCGTGTAAAGAGTAGTCCACAAGGGACCAGGACTAGTCCACAAGTAACCCAAACGTATGGAAAAAACCTGGTCTATTTAACATTACGATGTCCTAGGAGAGGACCATATAACCCACCTTTGGACCACTAAGGAGTAGTTTTAAAACTACTCCATGGTATATAACCCACCTTTGGACCAGTAAGGAGTAGTTTTAAAACTACTCCATAGTATACTCAAGAGGATTAGTTTTGAAGTCGTTTAAACACGAAAGCATGTCGTTAAAAAACGAAGACATGTCGTCTCACTACAAACACTTTTTAACAATGGCATGGTCCATGCTTGCATTACATCGGACTAGTCCATGGAGTAGTCCATTTTATCAAAATGGGTCAGGTGGTCCAATTTTATTTGCAGGGATGTTGTACAATTACAACAACGCAACACATGTTCGAACAAAATGATTTGCTTTTTGTGTGTAGAAACAACAAAAACAACAGAACAAGAAGAAAAACATATACATATATATGTATGTATTATTTTCATGTTTAACCCTCCGCCTTACGCATGTTTTGATTATCTATACACATTAAACAAAGGTCTGGCCAGACTCATGTGTACCACGAAGGGTTAAAAAGTAGATTTGAAATCTTGCTTCTCATTTAGTTTATATTTTTAGTTAAATATGTATGTACATAAGATTTTTAAAGTAAAAACCAAGGCGAATTGACTAGAAGGTGGGGTCAACTCTACAACTACAATGCTTCTGTGGTCGGGTTGTCAAAAATATTGCTAGTAAAAAAACAGGTTTGTTTACATAAAAAACTAGTTTGTATACAAACTTTGACAAGTCGACCACCAAAAAAAACCACCACATGTTGACTTGACCCCACCTTCTAGTCAATTCGCCTTGGTAAAAACCATATCGGGCATATGATGTTGGTGTTTTATCATTCTTTAAGGTGTAAAACGGGTAAGTAAATCAATCATAATAATTTTTTCTTTCTAATTTCTTTTTTTGTTTTTTTCAAGCACAAATTGGAGATAAAATCAACTTTATAATACTTGAATCAAGCGCATTTAGAGATTGACTCAATCTTAGTTTTACTTAAATCCATCTCATTTTCGGATTATTTTAAGTACGAGTTCGGATTAAAACAATTTTATAATTCTTGAATCAAGCGCATTTTGAGATTGATCTTATCTTAGTTTTACTTCAATCAATCTCATTTTCGGATTACTTCAAGTACGAAATCGGGATTGAATATGGATAATTTAAGTATTTTGGGCAGTGTTGTCAGATTTTTTTGAGCTCCATCGCCAAACCGGATGTCAGAAATCGCCAAAAATCGCCAAACGTCAATTTTGTTCAGTTTTTGCAAAATTTTCTTTTTTTTTTAATTAAATTTTGCATACAAAAAACGCTAGTATAATTTTTTTGTCAAAAATCGCCAAAAACTGAGAAAAATAGAAAAAAGTCGCCGAAGTAAATTTTGTTTTGTTTCTGTAATTTCTTTTAAATAACATAAAATGGAGATCATATATGTATTCAGTTAAAAACTTAAATTAAGTACACAAGTCTATAAGATCGTACACTTCAGCCTCACCGATTTCATTACTGGAGTTTAAACAAAATCGCCAAAATAATATAAATGGTAAAAATAGCCAAGTTAATCGCCAGTTATGTCAGAAATCGCCATAAAAGTCGCCAAATGGGAAATCCCATCGCCAAAAACGTTTCAAAATCGCCACGTTTGGCGAGAAATCGCCATATCTGACAGCCCTGATTTTGGGATTGAAAATCCGTACTTGAATCAATCTTTCTGTACTTAATTCAAGAAAATCCGTACTCACCGTAGTATCAATCCCCCTTCGGATTGATTTGAGTACGTTTGGATTGATTTTTCTTTTGAGTGTAAATCTGGAGAACGGCAAGAGGCAAAGTTCTCGAAATATGTACAATTATCAAAATGTTATATACAAATAATAAACCTTAATCAAAAATATAATCATTTTTAGACCCGAAACCGTTCCTACTACAATTAGGGAATATCGGTTTCTTACAAATAATATTCTAGTAGAATAAAAAATTTTGTGCCCAAAAATCTTCACTTACCCCTTCCAAATTCTACTAAACTAAAATATGACCTGAAATCTTGGGCGGCCATTTGGGTAACATGATTTGTTATAACAACCTTATTTGATTTATTACCGAAAACTCCATTTGAGACAATTTTTACTTTTAACACAAATTAAAGGAAAGTCCTAATACAGAAAGTAATAATTTGAGGTTTATTATGGTTTAATATTTATATTAACCAATAAGTTTATTAAGAATACAGATTCCGTAACTATTGGGCTAATTTAGACGCAGATTTATGCTACCGTAAAAGTTCTTTTGAAACGTAATTATTCTAATAATTGGGCAAAAAAAATTGGTCTAAGTTTGAGTAAGAAATGGGAAATCTCTTTTGTTAATTAATAAGATTTCTGTATGACGTGCTAAGTTCCCAATTTTTCATATTTGATAAATTACACTGAGATTTATTGTTGCTTAGGCCAGCTCATCAGGAAACCTTTTCCAAAGATTTTAGAAAAGCCAAAAATATTATACAAATAAAACCCCAAAAGCGAATAAGTCTTACTTGTACCAATATCAAAGCTTAAACAAAACACCAACAATAAACAGTGAGTTTATCTTTTCTTACATTCCCCTACAATTGGTTGGCTTTTTTCCGACTCAAATTGTAGTTGTAAGTGGGTAAAAAGAAAAAACAAAATTAAAAATCAAAGTTATTTTTGGGAATACAAAATTTATTATTAATAAGATTTCTGCATGATGCTAAGTTAATGCTGCCATATTGAAGCGTTTAAAGGGAAGCCTTTAACACTTGAAGTACTAACAATTTTTGTCATAAAGATCTTATGACACTACATTTTTAATGCATTGTTCAAGTTTTGGTGAACAGTACAAATATAATGTTATAGAAAAATTTACCAAGTGCGAAGAGTTAAGTTAAGTTAAGTTTTAATAAAGTTAAAATTTTAATAAAGTTATCGATAAAAAATTTAGTTATTTCAAAACAATCGACTTAAGATTGACATTTCAAGCTTGAAATATTAAAAGGGTTGCTTAATCTGCGGTTTATGGGCAAATTCAAAGATTTACCGCTTTTTGTTTTATAAAATAAACAAAACCATAATAAAAGAAAAAAATTTGCCTACTTTTTTATAGTTTTATAGTTTTCTAACATTTACTGTTTCTTTCTATCAATTCAATGAATAAAAAATGTAGTGTCATAAGGGCTTAACAAACGTCAAACTTCATATAAAAAAAAAAACGCTGACAAAAATATTAGTGTTTTTTGTATATAGACTTTGACGTTTGGAATGCCAAAAAATTGTCAGGTGAAGTCACATATAATGCTTTTTGTTTTATTGTTTGGTTGTAATGATTTTCGCCTGTAGAGATCACCGCAAAAGCTACTTTGTAAAAGATAATTTCGTAAAACATTGGACCTTTAAAAAAAAAAAGATTTCAAAATTTCTAGAAAAAATAACAATTATTTAGATTGAATTCTATGGCATTTTGACAAAACATCTTAAGTCAAATTAAAAAAGTTGAAAAAAATTATTTTAGTCATATGCATTTTTATTCAAAAAAGATTTTTGTTTACGTTTTTTAAATTTTGTATTATAAACGAAATGTTTCTTTAATTTTGGTTTATGTGATTACTTGATAATAATTATTTTTTTCACCGAGTTTTTTTTAAAACTTTTTTGCTATTGTTCCCTAGATAATTTGAGATGTGGATCAAGTTTAAACTTAGCTTAACCTAGTCTACAACCCTTCTCCGGCGAAATGTGATTTTTTTTATTATTTCATTAAAGACCAACATATTAGCAAAACTCATCTGTTCCGAAAAAATTTTGTGTACAAACTTGGAAATGACGGCACAAATCTGTTTTCAGAATAACTAAACCTAGTTGAGATCTCAAAAACCCAGCCTTAGAAATATTATTTCAATGCCATTAATATAAGCCGGGACACAAATATTTATTTATTATTTATTAACAAATACTTGTTTAAACATCTTACTTTAAAAATCTGGGTACACTCTATCCAAAGTATTAACGTACAATGTAATCTTCAAAAAAATTTGATTTTCTATTCTATTAAGAAGCACTTTATTTAGTTTTAAAAATTCTTACATTATAATTCCCAATTAAAATACTGCCACTTAGTTGATTCCCCTTTAAACTAAAAGTCTTTAAAGGTTGTTGCTGATCTCCAGAATCACTGGATCCATTGTGTTGATGTTGCTGTGCATCGAGTTTTTCAAAAGCTTTCATTTTTAATTTAGATTTATACAGATCAGATGAAGGTTTCTTTAACATTTTCGTGGCTTTAATCATTTTGTTAGTATTGTCGATGAGGGCGTTTTTAACTTGGTGAACGATTTTTTTACGGTTATAAAGTGTTTTGCGCAAGATCTTTGTTATGCATGAACGATCGGACCGTAGATAAATGAACTTTATGCATTTTTAATGAATTTTTCGAACTGTATTTTAATTAATTACGTTTAATTAAAAAAATTTTGCAATAATTTTAAGTTTGATTTAAATATTGGAAAACTTGGAATTTTCTTTTAAGTTAAAACTTTTGTTAAAAATTCTTTTTTAAGATTTTATGAGTTTTCTAATTTTTTTTCTGTTTTTCTTAAACGTTTTCAATATTTAGTTTTTATTTTTCTCTTATTTTTATTAAACCGTCTTAAACATTACGCAGTCAATTCAAAACTAGACAGTTTTTAAAACAACATGTTACGCCTCAGAGATTTTTTCAGTCACTTATTATCGTTGGTAAGAAGATATTTCTTCTTTAAGCCCTGTATTACCTTAACTACCACCAATCGTTTCTACCACCGCCAAGAGCACTTTTATTACCGCTACCACCATTACATGTAACATTTGTTATCGTCTGCACTTTTTGAATGCTCTCAATTCCACTTGTTGTTATTAAGTTTTATACAAAATTTCTCTCTTCTTTATAAAACAGAAGATCGCATTGAGCAAGTATTTTACGGTCTAATACCGCCAGAGTTATAAAAGTATTAAGTCAAGTTTTTCTAAAATATTAAATATTAAAAACTTGTTTGACAAAAAATTCTTCTTGTAATATTTCATTAACTCAAAATGTTATCCATAATATAAACACGAAATGGCTATCTTGAAAATTCAAAACGAAGTCACTGAAATTTCTTAGTCATCGTCGAGACTTGCAATTTTTGTTGCTGTTATTTTATTAAAATCTGCCTTGAAATTACAATAGTGTCCGTATACCCTTTAAAACTGTGGCGAAGTGAATGAAATTGAATTAATTCCTTTAGGTCTCTGCTTGCAATTGTATACAAAATCAAGTGCCAGTAAATATGTTTAGTACAACTTAGTAAATAGCATTGAGTTTAGATTATCAATGAATTTTACAAGGTTCTAAATTGCAATTATCTCTGTTGTTCTGTTCTATTCTTATTTTACTTTAATTTGCAAAACTGTTTGGGAAATTCTTTGCTTTTAAGAAAAGATAAAATATTACAAGGCTTATGGGGCCTAAGTTTTAATTTCCGTAATTTAATATTTGCTTGTTGATTGCATCAAAATTCGACTTCTTGGTTGTGAGTGTATTTAAAAACTTCCAGTTTTATCGGATTTAATCAACCACTCTTCCACCAAAGGCGTATCTAGGGTTTTCATAGGAGAAACTCAGTCAAGACAGCCTCCAAACCCAATTTATGATATTATAAAACAAGTCCTTAATTAGCACAGGGATAACTTGGGTATGAGAATGCTTTCATCGTGATAAGAGCCGCTTTTGCTCACAATCGACCACAAAAGCTATTGATTGGCTTTATCACAATATTTTTTGAATCTTCATATATTCGGTATGAACTAACAACAAAAATTAATTACTTGTTATTCTAATTCTTTATTTTATGTCCTGGCAGTGTCGGACGGTAATTTTCCACATTCTGTGGTCACCATCACTAAAAATAGTTCGAGCTAGAAAACTTGTTTAGAATTCAATCAAGCCTTTAAAAAATTTTTAATCGAATATTTCTTGAACATATTTAATACTTATATGTGGAAACTCTGTAAAGTTTATTTGCCGCCTTTCGATTTTTTCAATATTGGAGGCCGATGCATTGCCCCATAACTGAATACGTAGCACCAAAATCGGGTTTAAGATAAATTTGTAAAGTAGAAGATTACAATCTAGGCTAAGAAGTTAATTTTGACTTCCCACATTAAATGTCGATCAACATAGATGTATACCGAAATATTTCACATTTGGTTATCGACTTTAATGTTATATGTACATATTTTTGCTCATTGACCTTTATCTTTTACTGTTTAAACCATATTTCCAACTGAAATATATGGTTCTGTAAGTATCGAGAAGCTGTATCATCAGTAAAAGTTGAAGCTTGGGTGTTATCTTTTTCGGCATGTCCGAAGTATATCGTCAGCTCAGAATTGGTTTCGCTCATGTGCCATAAAATCGGAGTGGAGAAAAACGACAAAGAAGATTTACATGAAGATTTCTCAAAATGTACCCGATAGAATTTTTTTATATTTTTACCACTGATTCCGGTATATGTTTTGAAAAATGTTAATTTTGCGCAGTTAGAATTTAATAGTATTTTTTTGAAAATGAAAAATAATGTTTTGTGCCGCATACGCCACTTTTCTAAAAAAAAATTTAAAAAGTGGCTTTTTGTGCTGCATACGTATACTTATTGCGTGAGTGACTGACTTATTCATCATCGTACAGCCTAAACGCCTGAAGCTAAAGACTTGAAATTTGGACCGGAGGTCCCAAATCGATCCACTAAGACGGGATTTTTAAAAATTCGAATGTTAAGGGGGTAAAAAAGGGTAAATTCGGAAACCTTTTATCTCCAAAACTAAAAGAGATACAAAAAAAATGTAATACATATCGTTGTTTTTTGAAAAATAAGTGGACAGGTGTGTGGTACTTTTTTTGAAATTCGGCTCTTTTAGGGTAAAAACGGGTAGAACCTGAATTTTGGTACGTTTTTGGCAGCCTACCTATCTTTTGATCCAATAAACCTAGAAATAAAGTTTATACCACATTCGAAACTTATCAAAAAAATATGAATACAAGTTTGGTACTTTTTCGAAATTCGAACGTTTAAGAAGTGAAAATCGTAACTATTTTTGGTACTTTTTTCAAAACATTTTGCAATTTTTGATACTATAATTGGGGGAAAAAATAGTACCAAAATGGGAAATACGAGAAATTTAATATCTTTCTTCAGCTTTTTGGTTCTATTACTGATATTTTTTAATTATCGTTAATATTTTACCTCAAAACATAAAATTCAACATGCAATGTCCTGAATGAATGCTTTATATCTCAGAAATCACAAACAGATTTTGGATTCAAAAAGGGGGTATTCAAAATATGTATACCCCATAACTAACTCAATTTTTTTAAAAATGGTCGGTGGTCAAACCAATTCTGAGCTGACGATATATCTAGTATAATAGAGAGCCCAAAAAGTTCCCTTGTTCGACTCCAGTGTTAATTGGCCGAGGAGAGTCAAAAAAAATGTTGTGAAATGTATGAAAAATGTAGCAAAAGGCAAACAAAATTATTAATCAATATTATCAATATGCTCCGAAAGCATTTAGTTACTGATCTTCTTAATACCAGGGTCTTCTTATATAGCTGATCCAACATCGACAGGTGGCAGCTGGACTGCTATATCGTGAGATTATTGGTGGTAAATAAATTTTTGAAATGTTAAACAAACAGATTTCCACAGCTCGCGTAGTTCCAGTAATAGTTCCCGTTATATGACCCTGTTACACCATCACCCAATGTTCCTACGTTAACTGGCTGTTGACATTCTCACTCACCCATCCGGTTAATTCAATGAAGGACTGCATCCTCTTCAAATCAATGTCAGAGAAACAGGGTTTGTCTCTTATTATTCTTTAGTCTTATGTCTCCGAATGACGGGCAGTGCCAGAAAATATGTTCCGTTGCCTCCTCCTCGTCGCCGCAACTTCTACAAAGAAGATTGTTAGGGAGCCCCAGCCTTTGGGCGTGTTTCCAAATGGGGCAGTGGCCAGTTATAACCACAATTAGCCTTCTGAGGTGAAGTTTTCTTGGTTCCCCACATGTAGTTTCATCATACCACCTCTGACTGGCAATGTAATAAAATTTGTGTGCAGTTAGTTAGCCCTGAGTGACTATTTCTTGTTTCCAAGCCTGAAGAAATGGCTCAACGGAAAGAGATTTGAGTCCAACGATGAAATCATCTCACAAGCAATTGCCTATTTTAATGAACCGACAAATCTTATTTTTGTAAGGAATAAAAAAAAACTTAAAATCATTGGGAAAAGTGTATAGAGATCAAAAAAGACTAACTACGTCTTTCATATGATTCATTTTTAAAACGGACTTATTGACTAGCCTTCGTTTTTCTATACATTTTATATAAAAAAAAACCTGGAGCTTAAAATTAAAAACATTCAAAATATTATTGAAAAAGGTCAATTAAAACTGAATTCTGATTTAAAATGGCTAGATCTGCTTAAAGACAGTGCCTACAGTATCCCTTATTTAGTTGTGCAATATCTGTGAATAAAGTTACTCTTTAATGAATTAAGGCGCCGTCAATATTGGATATTGTCCGCAGACAAAACTCTCCAAGAAACTCTTTAAATTTGCCCCCAATTAAAACAATTTAGCCAATATTTTGTTTTTAATACCAAAAATTGTCAATATATTTCAATAAATATACAATGAAGGACAAAATTATTACAATAACTTGTAAATTATTACAATAACTTGTAAATTATTACAATAACTTGTAAATTTCCTACATTAAAATAATAAACATAATTAAGCAAATAAAACTTTTTCTTTAACAAAATATTAAATAAAGTTGTAGCATTTTTTCTTATTTTTTGGTTTTGGTTTTGGTTTTTATTCATACAGTTATTTCATAAATTAAAATTTACCCCTTTTTAATGTTTTTAACTAGAATTTTTTGTAATTATTTTCTTATAAATTCCTTTACCTTAATATAGATTTTTCTTTTATATAATTTGTTTTTTTTTTTTTTTTTCTTATTTATATTATAACTGTTTTTTATGTGTCTTCTATGTGTACGGTAAATATAGCAATTAATTTATAATTAAATGAATATTTTTTGTAATTTTGTGATATTTTTGTTCAATTTTATTAATTTTCGCTTGTGATAGGTTTTTTTTTTGTAATTCTTAGTATTTGCATTAATTAACAAGAATAATAACATTATTTGATTAAATAACATAAATAAATAAAACAAATAATAAGAAAAAACAAGTAAGAATTTATAGTCGAGCCAGACCGACCATGTGATACCCCACATCATTTCCCCCCTTTGCAGTGGCAGTTAGTTAGAGTTATTTTCTAGTATTTGGCCAAAACTTAGCAAGTTAAAATAGAATTTCTTTCCGGTTTTAACAGATTTACATACACAAGTGATCAATAGCAGTGACATTAATTCTCAGGGATAACTTTAATAAAGGAGCAACCAGGGGTGTTCTGAAAATCAAAAACGGAAAACTCAAAAATTTTAAACGGCGTTTTTAGTAAGATTTCTGTAATTAAAGAATTTTATGACAAATATCATACCAACATTTCTCAATTAAACCGAATTTTATAACAAAAATTATAAAACTTTCATTAAAAGTGTATTAAAAACAACATCCAAATTCTTGCGTTTTCGATTTCCAGAGCATCCCTGTATGGACCTAATGCCATTTTAAGGTTTTTGTTTACAAAACAAATTATTTGCCCAAATATCTTACCTTAAATAGGTTAGAATAACTAGAAAGACTGGTGTGAAGTTGATCTTCTCACCCAGTGACCAGTATGGTTGTTGAGACGGCTTAGGTTATAAAAGAAGATTAAGAAGAAAGAGTGAAAGAAATAGTGAAAGTTGGTATTGGAGGAAAAACAACCCTACTTAACGCAATATTCCTACATACTCCCAGTCCTCATCTGCCTGTTATACAGGCAGGCAGGTGATGTTGCAGTTACCCAGTTTCCAGCATAGCCTTACTACACAATCCCCTAGCCGTTTATGTCATTTAAAGCTGATTGATGGCAGTAAAAGTAAGTTTCACCAGTAGACCACGTGTAAGAGCTTCAGTCAATTTCAGACCTACCACCGCTAAATTTTGTAAAAAAAAAAAAAAAAACTTTTGGAGCGAAGTGTGAATCAAAAAAGGTCATGTTTCGAAAGGGGTTTTATATAAAAGCTATGAATAAAATAAAAAATTAGTAGAACACTAATACATAGTTCTTTTTTCTATTTTCAATTTTTCTATTTTCAAAAATAAGATTTCCATTAGCGAAATGTGAACTGTATACTGGCAATATTAGGCCATATTCTGAAAACCAAATAAATGCGAGTGAAACTAAATTCGGAAAAAATTTAAAGACGACCCTGTTTTAAAAACTCACAAAAACATTTTCATTTATATACTCCATCCTTTGTGTGGCAACTATCTTCACAAAAACTTCTCGTTAAACCAGGAAAAACTACTGTCGTTTTTGAAATTTTACTCAAAACCTTCCTTCCACACCAAGTTGAATATCATCTTGAAAGAAAACTATATACGAGGGTTGCTTTTTATATTTTGAGCCTAATAATAAAAACGCAGTTATTTATTATAAAAAATGGATTTGTTTCCGGATCATATGCATAGATCCAAAATTCGTTACCTGAGTACATGTTATACAAAGCTTTTCATGTAACGCGAATTAATTCCTAAGCATTTCTTTGCACCAATTGACACGAACATCTTTTTGAACTTTTGTCAAATTATGCGGGGTCCAACGCAAACAAATCTTTTTGGCAGTTAATATTCTTGCAATATCTCTTTGATATTGAAATTCGATATACATACAAGGGTTTTACAGTGGCCAATAGTCTTGTGTTGAATCGTTAATTTTCGTTCAATCATTAAAAGTGAACCCGTTTATTCAATTCGTTCAATCGTTATTTTTTTACCATTCTCAAGAGTGGTAAATACTGTGGTGTAGGGTTTCAAATGGTCGGGCTTTACCGACTATATTTCTTACTTGTTTTTAAATAAATAAAACTTTTAAATATTAAGGCCCGTTTTCACAACTTACCGATAGCTAAAAGAAGACTTTAACCAGCCTTATAAAAAGTTTTCCATTATTAAAACTTTACTCTAACCTAAAGTGAGCGATAAAGTATTTTAAGGTTCATCCTACCTGGTAGGTAAAAGTTAGTTGTGAAAACGGGCCTAAGTATGTTAAAATGGGATTTCCGATATAAATTTAAAGGTTGTTATAAATTTGTATCACATATAGGGGGCCCTATGCTCCTTATAGGATCTTCGGGAACATATATATATATACATATAGTAGAAAAGTTTGCAATTTAAATTCAGCCAGATCGGTCCACAAATGGTTTGGATATGAACCTTAAGTAAACTTGGTAGAATACTGGAAGTGAAAATTAACAAAATCGGCTTATAAACTACCGAGTTATAGACAAAATAATACTTATTTCTTTCAATGGAGGATAAAGGTCAATGAGCAAAAATGTGTACATATAACATTCACCTTGCGTCGGGAATCATGCCCCCCTATTAAAATCAATAATCAAATAACACCTCAAAATTCGCATGTAAAATACCTCGGTATTCATCTAGATCGCCGTTTAACGTGGAAGAGCCATATAGAGGCAAAATTAACTCAAATGAAACTAAAAGCCATCCAAATTCATTGGCTTATTGGAAGAAATTCTGTCCTTAGTCTCGACTGCAAACTTCTTCTTTACAACTCTATCTTTAAGTCAATCTGGTGCTATGGTATTCAGTTATGGGGCACTGCCTCGGCCTCTAATATCGAACAAATTCAAAGGCGTCAAAATAAACTACTTCGAATAATCACAGCTGCCCCTTGGTATGTTAAAAACTCATATATTCACAAGGATCTCAATGCTCCATTAGTTAAAACTACGATTACGAAATATGCAGTAAAATACTTATAAAGGCTCGAATTGCACCGGAACCCACTAGCACGAAATATTTTAAATGATAGCGGCCACACTCGCTTAAGAAGAAGAGACACTGCAGCACTTATCCAATTAGATGAGCGATAAACACCTATATTAGTGAACAGAACCCGTGATGAAGAAAATTTTTGTCTGGCACTGGCAGTACATAAAATAACGTATTAGGTTAAGATTTGATTAATTATTATTAGTTCATATTTAATATATGAAGATTCAATAAATAAATAATGAAAAAAAAATAAAATTTCTTTCAAAAATAATGGTTTTGGCAGAAAAGCGCCCCAATACTTTTTAAATATAAAGAGGGCCATTATTTCACCTAGCCCCCATGCAATGTCCTCACAAATTCAGGGTTTTGCTACGATAGGTTTCATACAAATTAAGCTATGTTGACAAAATTGAGCACAAATATTTTCTACATACATATGTGACGCGAAAAATAGAAAGGGACCTAAGGGTTTTGTTCAGGAGAGCCATTTTATCTTTGGTGTTCCATCACTGAGCGTGTTGGTATTGGTCTCATTTGAAAGCGACACATCAAAACCTTGTTGGTCAACCTTGAAAACGCGCTTTGGTCGTCCCTACCTCTTGTTTTGTGTAGTTGGTTTTTACTGTTCCCTTTACCTTACTGGTCCCTTTCTCTATGCGCTGTCACATATGAAATTTGTTTAGCTTTAAAAATCAGCCAAATCGACCTATTGTTTTACCTAGCACACATACGATAGCGCCCATACTATTTGAGCTAGGAAACAATTGGCTTTTCAACACTATGTGAAGGGTATATGTATAAGATTTAGCGTAGGTGAATACAGAGTGGCTATTGTCTATTGCGATGAGAATGCAATTTCGGTATGAAAGCTAAATTCTAAATTGGTATTCTCTATCGCTTTTAAAGTTAAAGTTAGGCAACACTGCGATAAAAATATTGAAGGTGAATGTCAAAATACATATATAAAATAAATGGGTAATTATTAATACATTTTGTGTGTAATATGGATATTTTAATCAAATAAATGGTGATGATTGCCGAAAAGAAAAAATAAAAAGATGCGAAAGACAAATGCAATCACTTGATTTGGTAGCATTTTCTGTCGCATCGCAATAAGAAGAAGGGTTACAAAGAGAAGGAAAGTTAATATGGATTTTATTGCATAAATAAAAATTTATATTATTGATAAAAACTCAAAAAACTAATATTTTGCACTTTTTGCAAAATGTCTTCAATGAATTTTACAATTGCTACAATTTTTTTAAAGGTTTTTATTATGTATCTAAAAATAATTCCACTTTGATGTATAAAATGTTTTCCTTTCCATTTTCAAACACGTAACTCGTCATCAAAAATTTTTAATTCAGGCTTAATTTACGAATTCTGGATCGTTTTTCTTTAGGAACCTATGGCGGCACACCCGTTATTTCTTTAGACCCAAAATCCGAGACTTAAACTCGAATACAAGTTGACACTTGAAATTTTTTCCAATCGGACTAACCGTTTACAAAATGCAGAATTATTTCCATTTTTTAACCAAAATCTCCCACTGTGCAGCACTTGTTTTTTGTTGATACGGTTGTTGTAGCGAAATGTATTATCTACTATCTCGCACGAAAAAGTATCGCCCATTATAAAAATAGGGCTATGGTTAGTAAACCGATTCCCTACACAATCTAGTCTGTTATCTAGTTTATCTAAAATGGACACTTCGTTTTCGTGTGCCGCACAATGTTTTGTATCAAATTATTAAAGCCACAATTGTAATAAACATTTTGCGCCAAATCCGTTATTTTATGACTTAATTTATTTGAGGGCTTCGATGCACATGATCCATTTCTAATGTCAACACCTTCATCGTTTAAGAAACATACATAGTAAACGCAATGTTTGTTTCACATAATCGCTCCCTTGCGAGCCCTATTTGCTTCAATGTTTTAATGGAATAACAAAATCGTTTCATCGTCATGTTTTTTTAATCTAGGAGTTGTAAAAGTACATCCAATCTGTATTCTACTTCAATAGTGTCATAATTTAAAACTACGATTTTATAGCCAAGTATTCAGAAATGTGCTCCATATTACTATTGATATTGTGTAAACGATTTTTTCTGAATCGTTTAAAATTAACGGCTTGTGATGAAAATGTGCCTTTATTTTAGTTTCAATTTCGCGTTTTTTTTTTAATTTTAAAAAAGGCGAAGTTGCAAGAGTGTTAAAGTTGAAGGGGTATAACTCGCCTGAATATGGTAAACAAATTTATAGCCCAAATTTTGCACAACCGGAATCGAGCCACAGTTTAGACGAGAGCTAGCTGGCTTCAGGCCAAAGAAGTCATGCATCGATGGCATTAACAGCACGAGAATAATTGTTGAACAGTTGGTTAAATGACATTCACAGTTAGTAAGTAAGGTATAAAAATCATGTAATGCGTTGAGGCTAAAATACGTGATGTGGACCTCCAGCTTAATATTCTGAATAAGTTTTTGAAGACACCTACAATCATAAAGTTAAGTTTTTTGATAGCTGAACAGTGTGATCTTTTTTGCGGCTTATTTAGCATTAGAATTTTTAATTTAGCGGCAAAATGTTAATTTAGCATTTTAATTAAAGTTGTTAGCTTGATTTCAAAATTTTGAGTAAATAGTTTTATTGATGAAAATCGATAATTTTTATGTACCTATTTTGAAAAAAAAGACTATATAGGGAATCTTAAAAACGTCCTTTTCATGTTGATTGAAGAAATCATTTGCCATTAAATTATTATGTTATAGGAGTACCACCAAAGTTTACATTTGAAAATATTGAATTTTTGATCCCAAGATAAATATTCTACACATCATAAATATTTCGACATCCAACGAAGTATCTGAAAAAATTTGTTTGATCTAAACTGCTGAATAAGTTGTTCTTAAACTATAAAAAATAAACTGATCCAAAATCTTTTAAATCGGAGCAAAACATAGAAATAAAATCGCTTGTATTTTGCCAGTATGACAGGGGTCTTGCGTGCCGCCTATATTTAAAATTTGTGCTCAACTACCTGTGCTATTTATATCTAATGATTTATCAAAATCTACCCCACTATTTAAATATTAATTAATTCGCGTGTTTCTTAGATAGAGCATAGGGGCTCAACAAACAAGTTAAAACTTGGTTTATCTTATTCTAAAGTTTTATTTCACGCCATGTACGCCCTGCTGCCAGTCCCTCAGATTCAAACAGACTCCTCCATGGTAGCAGAATGACTCGAAAACTTCGATAGGATTGCCGTCTAAAGATCCTAAGGCCTGCTTTAGCTGCACAGTCGCTCCATTGCTGAAGTTTTGACGCGATATAGAAGCGTGTGTGTGTGCCGTATAATACCGGTGTCGTTGATTGTTAAAAGGTAAGGGTGAACAATAGAGGCGAGAGAACACAGTACTGACGGACACCAGTCTGAATATGTATATATGTAGTAAATATAACAACTTTTTTGTTTTGTTAAAAATAAGTCATTAAAATTTATTTAGTTTCGAATAAAATTTCACATATTGTAAAAAAATCTTGAAAACAAAATTTTAATATTTTTTTTAGCATTTCTTATGCCCATTATTTCTACAAAAAGAAAGCTGGTCGTGTTCGTACCTTACAGTTATCTTACATATTTCTACCAGCGTTGCCGTTTAGGTTACTTTTAACCAAAGTGGGTTACTTTTTTCCAATGTGTACTTGTGTACTTTTCTTCCTTTTTGGTTACTTCTTTTTAACACAAAAATAACCATTTTTTTGTTTTGGAACAAGAACTACCCGCTACGCTTTTTTGATCCTTAAAACTGTGTGTGGTATGTGTGCATCTACTTAAAAATTATTTTTTTTAACTTTAACGGACTATCAACTTAACCATATAAATTATATACTTTGAAGTGTATATGGCCATTATCTGATATTTTTAATGCATCAAATGTCTAACCGAAACACTTTTCTAGATAAACGATAAGGTCAAAGGCCCTTCCGATCCCATCCCGTTAAATATGATATTTCCACCGGACAAGAAGCATCTATATATCAAAGATCTACAGCACAATTCAGCTTTTACCAATTATAAATCCACTTTGATACAATAACGCACAGCAAGACTTTAAAAGTTTTACTTGTAAGAGCTCTTTATAAAAAAGAGCTTTCTACATAGATAAAACGTTTTTAAAATTGACGAAAATAAGTGTAAAGTTTGTATAGGAGGTGGCACTTCCACTTAAAATTTCGAAAAATTATTAACCCTTTTGTTCTTTGCAGACCATTCAAAATTTTACTTAACACTATTTCTACACAGAATTTTTAAACTGAAGTGCGAATAAAATAGTACTTTTGATACAAAATAATTTTGGTTACAAATTTTTTTGGCCGTGGCAACACTGATTTCAACGTGTATTTGACCATCAGTTTTTTAATTATTGCAGCTTTTATACCATAGATTTCTATACACAGATAGATTTCTTTTTGTAGAAATTAACATAGCGTTTACATTTGACAGTACTGGCAAGACAGTAAGAAATTAGTTTCTAAAAACACTACAAACTGTCTTCGTGACGTAGGCGTCCGGATAGTAGTTAAGATAGTTTACTTTTAAAAATATGTCAAACATGAATTTTGCAGTGCAAGTCCAGCTAAACGTGTGTTACATGAACTAAACAAACTTAAAAACAGCTTAAAATAACTATATTCTGTTAACAAACATAACATTTAACTAAAATATAAGAAATCAAAGCAAAATATGTTTTTTATATATGTTTTATGTTTTATATGTATGTATATGTTTTTTACATTTTGATTTTTTTCCCTTTTGTTAACAAAACTTCAGATTAATGTTAGCAAATGTCAAATAACTGTCCAATTTTACTGTCTGCAAAATTTGCTAGACAGTAGACTAGACAGTTGGAAAAGTGTGCATGTATTAGCAAAAAAGTTTGCATGTATTGCTACTGTCTTGCCAGTACTGGCAAATGTAAACGCAATGTTACGGCATTAAGGCCATGTCAGATAAAACTTTTGCTTCGCTTTGCGTTAGAGATTCGCTTTGACATCTAAGATAAAATATACATACTTATACGAAAGATGTCACATTAAGTACTTTTAACGCAGAGCGAAGCGAAAAGTTAGGCAACTCTCATCTTTTTGCGTGCTTTGACAATCTACTAGTTTAAATTTTTTTGTTTATTTTTTTTAACACACAATGCGTGAGTGTTGTCAAAGTGTTTATTGTGACATACACCTTTTGCGTTACGCTTTTCAGTCAAAGTTAGAAACGTCACGCAAAGCGATGAAGTTTTATCTGGCATGGCCTTTAGTCTTGTCTAATGTCAAATTTTGTTTGTAAAAAAATTTATTATCTGGTCACACTGCGGCTGAGTTAGGTGTTTTTCTCCTGCTTTCTATTCTAGTCGTATTCTATGTTTTGAGTGTTGTATATCGAGGGCTTATATTTAAAAAATGTTATTTGCAATTTATTGAAAATTTTATAGCAACGTGTTCACCGACTAATTAAAGTTTACCTATTACTTTTAAAGTTAGCAAAAAAAAAACAGTTTTTCGTTCTCCTGTAAAATAGTGATTTTGCAGATAGCAATTTTTGAATATAAACACTCGATATTGTAAATGATAAAAAATTTTTTTTTTTTTAATGGATGGCTGTCAATATATAAATAACTATGTATTCTTTATTAATGTATTCAGTTTATAGAATATAATTGGAGTAAAATTTCTCTTTAAACATTTTTTTTATATAAATTATTACATTAAACATAGTATTTTTTTTAATAATAATGATAATAATAAAATGAAACAAAAATTAAATAAAATTAATAATAAAATAATAGGAATATATGTAATATGTATATAAAACAAAAACAAATATGTATGTGTTTTTGCAAACATTTCTTTTTTTTAAATATTAGGAAAATATGAAACTTTTTCTCAATAAAGAATTTTAAAAAAATAATTATTTAGATAAGTTGTATGGGGATGGGGGGAAATAACCATTATTTACTATTGTTAAATAATATATTTTTGTATATACTTTTTTTCAGAGTACTTTCTGCTTAAGAATGAGTTTTCTTTTCTATATAATTTTTATTTTTAAAGTTAAACCTATTTAATTTTATTTTTGTTCATAATAAATTGATTTTTTTATAATATTATTTAGTCTTTAAACATTTAAGAAAAATACACTTTTTTACTAATAAAAATTATGTTTTTTTTTTGTTGTTATCATTACGCTTTCATTATAATTAATTCTTACTTACTAAATATATACGAAACAGAAATTAAATTAAAAGAAAAGCATGAAATTTGATTTCCGCTTTATCCACAGTATTTTATCAATTAAAATAAATCACTAAAATTATGTATAAAAAGAAAATATTTATTTAAAATTCTACAATTTTCTTGGTTTTTTTTTAATTTTTGCTTGTTTGTTTTTCTATTAGAAAACTTTGTTTAGAGTTAAGCTGAAGACTGGGAAAGCATTTTTGTCATTCTCCCAAGGACGTCAAGAATTGATGGTGCATAATTGTTTGTTAGACATACATATATGTACATTTTTAAGCTAAATACGGAAGATAAAGCCTTTTAAAGATACATAAACGTAAAGTATGTAAGTGTGAAATCTAGAAAGCAGTGTTTGTTTTAAAGTTTCAATTAATTGACAATGTTTTCATTTGTGTCTAAAATGGAACTTTAGATTAATTTATACAAATTTAAACAATAATTTGCTTTTATTAATTTTAAAATGTGTATTAAGCTTAAATAATTATCAGCCATATCCTATTATTAATATTGAGGATAATTTTGTTTCAAATTCATAAAAACAAGTAGGTATGTAATGTAAAATTAATTAATTGGTGGCTCCTTCATAAAATCATATGGAGAAATATCGATTAGAATCAGGGCTGCTAGGTACTTTTTTTCCTTGTCCCCAAAAAATTAAAAAAATATCCCCAAAAATCCCCAAATTAAGAAAAAACCTTAATAAGTAAATATTTTTCTGTTTGTTTTTTTTCTGACCAAATTTAAAATTTTTTTTTTAAAAAGTAAAAATAGTAAGAAAAATTTTAATTCGAAATCCCCAAAAAAAAAGTTTTTGTAAAAAAAATTATTTTATTTTGTTTGTACCCTGAAGGAAAAATAACATTAATTTATAAAGTACCTTTAACACTACCTTTTAACTAAAATGGTAATCTTAATAAGGACCTTTTACACCGTATTGTAGTTGTTGATAAGAGTAAGATAAAAGTTTTGCTACACTTTTTTCATATTTTTAATACGAGACAAAGAAAAATAAGCATAAATAATAAAAGGGAAAATATATTTAAAGAGTGTAAAATCCCCGAATTTTTTTTTAAGTCCCCAAAAAAATCCCCAACCCCCAAATGACTTTCTTTGTCCTTTTTGCTCGCATAAAATCCCCAACTTTGGGGATAAATCCCCAAGTCTGACAGCCCTGATTAGAATAAACAAATATGGGCATTTCCGTCAAAAGGTCCACCGTGACCGAAAATTTAAAAGTTATTAAAAGCTGATTATTAAACGAAATTGTTATAGAAAAATATTTAGATTTTACTAATTTTATAAATTTACTCTTAATTTTG
The DNA here is from genome assembly GCA_930367215.1 of Pollenia angustigena. Classification (NCBI taxonomy): domain Eukaryota; kingdom Metazoa; phylum Arthropoda; class Insecta; order Diptera; family Polleniidae; genus Pollenia; species Pollenia angustigena. The sequence goes on from OV884057.1 coordinate 31,320,764, forward strand.
TTCACTAAGGCTGGGTTTTTGAGATCTCAGTTAAACTAGGTTTAGTTAATCTGAAAACAGATTTGTGCCGCCATTACCAAGTTTGTATACAAAATTTTGACGGAACAGCTTTGTTTTGCTTAAAATGTTAATCTTTAATAAAAAACTAAAAAAAAAATCATTTCGCCGAAAATATCCGAGTTTCAGACTACGTTAAACTTAGTTTAAACTTAATCCACATCTCAAAAACCCGGCCTTAGAGGAACAATCAGACTGCAAAGTTGTGCAAACGTAATTTCTTATATGTGAGAATGTTTTATTGTATGTTTTCTTTAATATTTATCTTTCTTAAAAGAGGTGATATTTGATAAAAATTATTCCAAAAAAATGTTCTTACATGGTCTGTAATCTAAGGAAGAGTTCAAAGAGGAATATGTTATTCATATAAATGGTAAATTTTTATTATATTTTAATCATTATTCAGTTGCATTATTATTACGAAAAAAATTTCACGTTCGAAATGTCACGTATCGACCCAGATTTTGGCTTAAAAAAAAGAAAATACAGAAGATTTTGGAATAAAACCAAGACATTTTAATGTTGCATTGCTACGTAAAATTCTGAATGTAGTTTGACTAAAAAATTGTGCCAGGTTTCGCTGAATTACGCCTTTTTATACATGGCCACAAAAACTACTTATGTTGTTTTCACGATCGAACCGCTACTTCTTTTGCCATTATCTTTGGCCTAGAATCAAGCCCTCGATAAACTTTAGCAGAGATAACAGTGCTTTCTAAGTGCTTTAATTTAAGGGTTAAGAAAACGTAAAAATATTTTTTGTTTAAAATGTTATTGCATTGTTGATGCGTACGACTGTCACGTTCAACACTTTGGAATTACGCATATGTTGAAATTATAAAAAGTACAAAACATTATATTCAAACAAATTAAAAACTAAAACAATTTGTACAGATGAATAGGGTTGTAGTTACGTACCCTGGTTGTTCGGAAAGGGTACTTTACACTATTAAGCTTTTTATTAACACATGTCTAAAACTCAAGTAATAATGCAAAAGTGTGACAGTGTGAATGCAAATATGTATTATGAAAATGGAAATTATTGTGAAAAAATTCTGACATCCCATACGCCTGCATCGTTTATTAAAATGTTTCTATACACTTATACTTTTCATTTGATTAGGGTTGCATTTTAACAAAAATAAATAAAAATATCGCAAGCGTCTCTACACCTTTTGTCATTTATCTTCTATTTCATGAAATATTTCTGTACGACATGTCGCATAGTGTAAACAGGTATTCACCGATGTTTAGGAAAACGCATTTTTGCAGCAAGTTTGTTTGAACAATAAACAATAAAAACTTGTTTTAGCATAACAAATAATACACAAACAAATTAATTTTAAATTTCAATGTTCACAGCGTTTTTGCTTGCTATAGTAGCTTAAAAAAAATACAATTCATTGAGATAGAAAACTGACAAACTCAAGGAAAATTTTTAAATAACATATTTTTAATTAATATAATAAAGTTTTTCTTTAAATAAAAAGAAGTTATGTACATATATGTATTTAATTTTAATTGTGCATTATTTCATTTTCTCTTTTAAGTGCACTTTTAATAAAATAGACAAAATCGTTTCAGTTTACACTCGCGATTTGAAAACTCCAAATTTCAAGCGTTTTTGTTTGTCAAAATATATGTTTGCCGTTTTCAAAAAAAAACCACAAACTTTAAGAAATGTGCGTTTTTCCGAACATGAGCGATTATATTATGCGAACGTTAACTGTAATAGTTGAGCAGAAAGTCAATATTATTATACTTTAAATTTGTAACGCATATAAGTTAATCATTCCATATATCATGCTTGAGTCTTTCTCAACCTTAGAAAAATGTTTGAAATTAAGAAAAAGTTATGTTTATACAGGTTTTTTCTAATTAATAAGGAAATACTGTTTAAAAGAAATAAATTATTTTTTTTCTTAAGATGAAGCATTACTACTATTAGGTCTGAGAATGGCTCGAGAATATGCTATAAATATGTATGTATATCAAATTAAAAAAAATTGTTTTTAATAATTTTACAATAATCATTTTAAATATAAAAATGTTTAATTAGTTTCAAGAATGCCTCGTGAATAATATATAAAACTATATCGAACTGACATAATTTTTAAGTATTTTCGCAAATTAAAAATCCCAAAAATATATTTATGTTTAAAAAAGTATTAAGGTAATATTTTGTAATATGTACTGTACTATATAATAAACTATATAGTACATACTACGGCGAATTCAACTACAGGTGTTGTCGGAACTACAACAAACCAAAAACAACAGAAACAACATAGGGATTTGTGCATTGCATTGTTAGTGCTTAAAGCTCGAAGCACTAACAAATCAAAACAAATAAGCTCGAACTGTCAAAATCAGATGCCGTTTCGACACCACCTGTAGTTAATTCGCCTTGGTACATACTTATCGATGGCTTAAGATTAAAAAGCCCTAACTCAATTTTTTGGTTTGTTTACAGGGAATGAAAAAAAACTTAATAAAATTTGTAAAATTTTAGATAAAAAAGTTTTAACGCAATTTTTGGTTAAAATATCGAACAAATGTTATAATACAGCCCCTTTAAAATGTTTAAATCAAGATACTTTTGGCATTAGCTATCAGAATAAATAAAAAAAGTTATTTAAAATAAAATCGAGTTACGCCCTTTTTATATTAGGTCATCGATATATAAAATTATAAAACCAATATTATTCAAACGTTTTACATTGTGTTTTATTCGTTGAAAGGAAAGTTTTGTTTTTGTTAATGACTGTGCATGGAATTTAGTTTTAAGAAAAGCTAAAATGAGTTCTTTTTTAAGTAATTTTGTGTGATGGTTTTGTATCATTTTAAATTTAATTGGTTTTATTACGGTTGTCGTTGTTGTAAACGATAGAAGAACACAGGTTGTGTGTTACTTTAATCTATTACAAAAACGTCGTATATTCCAATGCACGACTGAATATTCTTATGCAGTAAATGAAAATTTCTGAGCAAATAAAAAAACCATTAAACTAGTTGATAAACTAAAATATTACAGCATAATACTTTAAAATTAAAGAAAAAATAATGAAAAGCTTTTCAAGGCGAACGGTTTTAAACACGTTTTAAATATTCACCCTTATTGTGTTTGGCGTATTTAAAAAACGCCTACGACTGTTTGGTAATAGATTAAAGAGAACGTGAACTTTTTTTCTTTAATCTATTACCAAACTGTCGTAGGCGTATCTTAAATACGCCAAACACAATAAGGGTGATTAAATAATTGATTACAGTAACTTGATATATTAAAGAATACAAAAAACAATTATTGAGAAAAACTGGATCATGAGCAGGGCAAGTTAAAATAAACATGCAAATATACCGAAAAAAAACTTAAAAATATGCACAAAAATACGCAGGCGCAAAAACACAGACTAATAAATTTGTATTAGTTTTATTTGAACAAAGCAATAGATATTTGTATGCATGTGTTTGTTCCCTCGGTCAACTTTTGAAGTCCAAAGGCTCAATTATAACGTGAATGAGCCATTTTTAAGGTTTTCAAATATAAATATTTTGTTCTTAATATTTTAAACTTTTTCTTTTTTGTCTTCTATGTCGGGTTAACTTTAATGTAAAGCTTGTTAAAGTTCTTGGGGTATCTCTCTCACCATACGAGCGTTAAAGTCGTTTTAAGTTTGTTTTGGCATTTTTTAATAAATTCTTATCAAAAACAAAACACCCAAAATTGTTCAGTAACCGGTAATTTTAGAAAAACTTAACTTATGTAGCTTTTTTTAGTTTTTGTTAAAAATTCAAGAAATGAAACAATTATCTTTTGTTCAAAACGGCTGCCAACCTACGTAATATTCGAAGAATAAATTTTTTGGGAAAACTTGAAATGTATGCAAGTGGATATGTTTCATTCAAAAAGCATAAAATCCCCTTATAATCAGAGTTAAATGTTTGTTTTCTTTTAAGAAGATTTCGACTTAAAAAACATAATTTTGATTTTTCCACGCTCCGTTCTTACTATTCTTAGTTTTAATCTGTCCCCCTTAAGATTAAGAAGTAATAATTTTCATTTCATATTCGAGCACTCGAAAGTTATGAAAATTGCTGACGAATTTGAAATTTGCAGTTAATCAGTTTTAAATTTTGGAGCAATATTTAACAATTTCCAACGTTCGCAAGGAATTGCATATGGATAAAATTAAAAAAACTGATTGTTTCATGCAAATTTTATATGAGAACGTTCGCAATAGTAATTTTTTGAAAACCATCGTCAGTCTGAATTTAACGAATATTTTACGTGCGCTAACATTTGGCAAAGAAAATATTTTTCTGTGGTCTTTCAACATCTATAATTTTCATAAATTATTTTATATTCTAGTTTGTTGAAACACAATTTTCTTAATACCCCTTTTTTAGAACCTAGGAAACGCTTTTTTACATAAATCTAAGTTGGATAGTTTAAAATAGCCTGTAATCGACTCTTTGTATGCAATACTTCTTTATGTTTTTTAAGATCTTACAAAGTTTCTTCTAGTTATTCTTATTCTCAAAAAATATTTTGATTATAACTGCAGAAAACACCTTTTAATATAAAATCATCTTCTACCTATCTGACGGTCTATAAGATTTGAAAATACGGCTTCAAATTTTCTTGATTAATTTCGTGCCGAGATAACATTGTGTTGTTTCATTCGCAGTAATTTTTAGTTAGAAAAGTATAAAAAGTGTATAAGATTTTGATTTGCAAAAAAAATTTCTTATTTTATCAAATACATTAAAAAATATAATTTTAAGTTTAACAAATTTGCCTTCGTTAAACTTTTTTGGGAGAAAACGCAAAAGATCGATGTAAATAACGATCCAATCTTAGATAAGTTCAAATTTCTAGTAAAATTGCTACTACAGAATTTATATTACTTACAATCACATTAAAATCGTGTTCCAGAATATTATATTCATTAACTAAGTATATATTTTTTTAAAGAGAATTTTCTTGATTTAACATCCTTTAAATATTTAACTCAAAATCTTTATTCGAATTTTAATGTTCTTTTATCACTCCATTTTCCAGTCTCTAATCAAAATTAAGAATTTTGTTATGGTCGAAATAGATGAATAGCATAATTTAGTTAATTGTTAAACATTTTTTAGAATCTCTTTTATTTATAAATACTTTATGAAATAAATAAATTTTGAAAATATAAATACTCTATAAGACATTAAAATAGTCACGAAAATCTAAAACTTAAATAGAAATGATCTACTTATAAATTTGAAATTTCCAAACAATAGGTTACTGGTTAAAATAGTAATAAAATAAATTTTGGTCAATAATCTAAATGAAAATAAATGTCATATAAAAAGACATTTTCTTATCTACAAACGCGTTCAAAACTTCATTAAATAAAATTTCGATAAACAGGGCTAAAATTATTTAAAAAAGAAGGGCAAGAATACAAGTAATAACATAGAAAAATAATCAGGAACCAAAGAAAAATTGCTTAATGTAAACTGGGTATTAAATTGCTCAAGCAAATCAAAAAATCTGCCTGTATTTGCCAGAAAAGATGAGCTTGTGAAAAGTTTTGTATTGTTTGATTCTTTGTTTTTTAAAGTTCTATACTTTATTATAAAAAATTTACAAGTTTTTTGAATACAGAAAATAGGAAAGCATTTTGCCAAAAAAAAAATATTATAATAAATTAAAAGTTTTAAATAAATTTTTGAAATTGTTTACCACAAGAAGTTTAAATTTTTTTATAAAAAAAATAAAGAGGCAAAACAAAAACATTGTCAATAAATTTACCTTAATAAACACAGTTGTTTCTAATTATTATATGTATACTTTTTTAGTGCTTTTGATTTTTTTAGGTTTTCTTGTTAAACTTACAACACCTTACGCTTAAACACAGTTTAAACCTAACAACAATTATATAAATTTATATAGTCTTACGTCTTCTGATCGTTGAACACGATTTTCTGTTTGTTTGATACTTCTTAATGAATACGAACTCACTATTCTAGGTTTATTCTTCATTTTGCGCCCGCTGTCGCTGTGGGAGCCATTGACGTCGCCGATGAAGAAGACACCGGTGCTGATGCTGTAACCGCTGAAATTGTTTGCACAGCACTGCTGTCGTGTGTTTTCTGCTGGCTATGTGTTGATATCGTTGAATCGGACGCACTATTACCAACAATTTGTTGTTGTGATGTCTGTTGTTGTTGATTGGCAGGTGTAGTGGTAGCTGTTGGGGTCCCCGCGCCCGCTCCAGTGGCCGCTTGTGAATAGTCTAATTTGTATATGGCGCTACGTGTTACATCCTCCATTGAGGCTTCTTGGCATTCACGGCCACTGTGTGTTTGCGAGCCACAATTGTAGCAGGACACGGGTTTGTTAGCCAAGCCGACCGTGACCGAAGCAATGACGGTTGCTGACGGTGTTGTTGGCTGAAGTTGCTGCGGTGGCGGTGGTATTTGTTGTTGTGTTGGTGGCTGACTTACAGCCTGTGTATTTACAACAGCTGTTCCATTATTAGGAGTCCTTAGCGCTACGGGGGGAGCTCCCGGTGGTACTGCACCCGGTAGAAATGTTATACCACCGGCTGGATGATAAGCTGGGTACAAGAGCTCACCACCATTGGGCGGTAACTGAAAACCCGGCAGACGAAAAGTGTTGTGTGGTGGTGGCGCCATGCCTGGATTATGTGTCATTAGGGGTGATCTGGCTGAGGTGGCTGCTAAATGCTGGGCAGCAGCTGCTGCCGCGGCATGATAAGGATACGAGGCATTATATTGTTGCTGGTGTGGCTGCAAAATTACTGAATTTGTTGAAATGACATTTCCCAATGTTGCACCGCCAGCACTGGGGGAACTTATGAGTACAGTATTATTGCCCACCATGTTATTGCTCGAAACAACATTAGCTGGACTGCCAGCTGAATTATTGTTAGTTAAAGAGGTTTGCATAACATTCGTGGAACCCGCAACCCCGGGGCCACCCATTAGCATTTCATTAGCATAAATTGCTTGTTGATTAGACGGCTGCTGTTGCTGGGGTTGAGCGTATATAAGCGTGCTTGTAGCCATTACATTATTACCGCCGCCACCGCCTGTCGCATTGGACGATAACAACTTATCGGAACGTCCGTTTAAGCGGGTAAGACCCAATTGTTTATTGTAGCTTAGTTGGGAAGGCTGGTGATGTTTTTGTGTGGGCTGCTGCTGCTGCTGTGTTTGTTGTATATCACCACTGCTGGCCGACATTCTCATGTTGGTATTCGACACATTATTCATCATAAGAGTTGGTGTTTCTGGTGGAGAAATTTCACCTGAAGAGCAAATCGAAGAACCCGAGTCACTACCGGTACTCTTATTTGAATTCATGCTCATCATAGTGCCACCACTGCCATCCATGCTGTGATGACCAGACGAAGACATATCTGATGCTGACATTGACATATTTTGCATGGCATATGATAGGCCGGTATGAACGGCAAATGAACCTTGATAGTGTTGTTGATTAACTGGCGACTGTTGTTGCTGCTGCTGATGGGGTGGTACATACGTGCCCGACTTTATACGCGGATGATTGCAAGATCTTGTATAGCCATTGCGTATTAAATTTTGTAATTGATTTCCACTTGCATCGTTAACCACCTTAAGAAAATATATGTATACAAATTATCTAAAAATCCAACACATTTGTTTTCCAATAAGCCAACTTACCTCTTGTATTAGTTTCATGTTCTGGGGCATTATTAACTCGTTGGCCATCATGGGTGGTGGTGGTGTTGTTTCCGCCGATGGACGTCTTATATTTTTTAACGATGTCTGTCCAATTCTTTGCATGTTGCGAACTTGCGTATTATTCTGTTGCTGCATTCCACTCTCACCTGATGATGTACGATTTGGACTAGTGGCACGACTACTAGCTGGTGACGATTGTTGACTTAGCATCGGCGAAGAGGCTTGCGGTGGATGATCCATCATTTGTTGATTACCTGTTGGTGGTGGTTGATGATATTGACGCATTGCCCAGGAGGCAGCATTGGGATGTGTTAGTATGGCGGCGGCATTGCTGGTATCTGGAATGGTGATGTTTGAGGTAATCATATGTGGAATACCATCGACAGTTGTTATTGGATGTTGTAGGGATTGCCCATCAGCAGTGGGTATTAACTGAAATTTAATAGATATACATATATTTTAGAAATGTTTAATAGAACATTTTTAAAAATGCTTAATAGAAAATATTCAATACAAATAAAAAGAAAATTCTTTACATAAACTTTAACGGTTTTCACCCTTTGTATTAAGTGTACAACTCTGCTTTAGGTAGTACGACTTTATACTACAAAGCGTGAGTGTCTTTTGTGTTAGTATTGTAAATTAAAGAAGTTGTTGAGTTCAATTGTTTTATTCTGGGTTATTTAACAAACGTGGTTACTATAGATTTTTGTTGGATTTATCAACCACAGCGTAGTAAATTGAAGTCTAATACATTTTGTTGTTGCTGTGTTGTAAATCTTAGTATTAATAAAATTAATTAACTAAATTAATAAAATTCACAAGGTCTGCAAGGGACTTTACTATCAAGGGTTAAAACCGCTTTTATGTTGTAAACATTATCAGATAAGATGTTTAAAGTTATTTAATATAAATTTTTTATATTATTCGAATATATTATCCAAGTCAAATTACAATCCTCAAAGGCTTTTCTGTTACGAAGCTTACTTTAGCTATCCTTTCGCTAGCAATGAAGTAAATTGTAAAGAAAATGTATACAGCTATTAGATACCAGCAGAATGTAATGCATTTTCTGACCCGCTACGGCCTTCGTCAGCATTCTTTGTACCTTACAACTGGATAGTGACTATTGTAAATTTTATGTATTTAACTTAATTATTTTAACAAATAGAATCTAGGAATTTATTTCTCATGGTGAGTAACATTTATTATAAATTTTTGATGTACTTTGGACTTCAAAAAAAATTTTTGCAAAAGTACGAGAAAAACAGAAGTAAGGAAAAAACATGTAAAATCAATTAAAATTGATAATCATTCAGGAAAGCAAATTTCGATCTACCAAAGGTTAAAATACAATTTGGTTTAAGGATTGATGTTTGACTATTGACGTCAGCAGTCGTCGATGGCTTCGAGTGTAAGACAGCAAATCCATCTGAGGAGATTTAGTGGTTGCGATCGAAACATGTCATGGAGACCTGCCGGCCAGGGTTCGATCCCGGCCACGGTCAAGAATGAAAGATTATCAATAACAATTTTAATTAATTTTCATGTTGTAAAATTCCTTTCTTCATAAAAATAATTTGATGAACTTAAGTCTAATTAAAAATATTAAAAAATTTGGATTAAGAACCATAAATAGTTCAACTAAATAACCACAATACTAAATTTTGATATTATTCGAATTTGTATTCTAAGTCAAATCATGGTGGAATAAACAGGTGGCAGCACTACGCCAGATGACGATTTTTTGCTCTTGCATTGTTTGTATAGTTTTATGTCAAAGTTTTGTTTATGTTTACAAAAAGCCCATGTTTTGTGCTGTGATTATTGTATTTTATTAAAGTTTTTGATAATTTTAAATTAAAATAAATAAGATATGGACCATAATTAAATAAAAATTGGCTAAAAATGTATTTATTTCATCACGTTTTGCGGCACGCTTTGATTTTTGTTTAAACAATTTTTTGACGTAAACGGTGATAAATTTTCCATTTTTGTTGTAATGTTGTATTTGTTGCCGTAACGATGCCACCTGCTTATTCTACCATGAGTCAAATTACAATCCTCAAAAGCTTTTATACTTTATAAGGCTCATTCCTTCAATATTTTCCAGGAATATTTTCTATGCACTATCAGAATTTTTCGTTTGTATATTTCTGTTACGAAGCTTACTTTGGCTAGCAATGAAGTAAATTGTTAAAAAAAATTATACAACTATTAGATACGAAGGCCGTAGCTGGCCAGAAAATGCATTACATTCTGCTGGTATCTTATAGTTGTATAAATTTCGTGATGTTTGTGAAAATATGCGATCGGCAAATTTGGTTTGCAATAAATTTATCGTTTCATTGGCTGTTCGAAATGTAACCTTAACAGAACTACCATTTTCATTTTTAAATGCTATTTTCGAGCGAAATTGAATACGTCAAAAAACTTAATGTCAAAACCATCATGTTGTTGGTGTGGCCACAATCAAAAAACAAAGTTCTTGTTGAAAATGAACAAAATTTACAGGTGACAGGTTTTTCTCCTATAGTGTTTTTAAAATATGTAATTATGTATATGTAAACAAAAACTTAAAACAAACAGCACACCACAGTATTTAAAAACAAATTTTTGAAAGTTTACCCTATTTGGGACCCATGGCCAATCATGGACCCGCCAGAACAAAATTATGATATGAGATTAAGAATCATATAAAAGTTATTTCTGCCGAGTCGAATATTATTGTTTAATTTTGGACCTACCAGCACATTTTGTCATGACATAGTTCCTATCGTAAAAGTTATTGTCGCCAATTTTTATCTGAACAGCAAAATATATAAGAAAGTTTTAGCATTAAATGCTATTTTCGGGAGTAGTATTTGTATTGGAGCTGTAGTCAAATATTAACCGATTCCAATAAAATTTGGTTAGATAATTTAGATTGCAATTAAATAAGTTTGAACCAATTTTAAAACTAATGCAACTTCCATGTAACAACATTACAAGAGGCATGCACTTGCAATTCTTTTAAAAAAAATTATAATACATTTTAGCGGTAGGTTTCTTGAAAAATACACCAATAAAATATAAAAAATGCTTATACTGATGATTTAATGTTTTTATTTAGTGGTGAGAGAATTTTTACATTTCCAATTTATCAAACTGGATGTTGCGTAATAGACTTTATATTAGTGCTCTTTAAACAAAGGCAATTATTTTGGTTCTTCTGTTCCGAACTTAGACATTGATATTCATGGTACGAAAATTGGATTTGTAGCCCAAATGTACTGGCTGTGCCTGTGGTTAGATAATAAATTAAAATTTGAAAGACATATTCGTTTTGTTACTTCTAGAGTTAATTATTCGTAGACTTTATAACGTCAACTTATGCTTACCAATGCATATCAAAGTTATAATTATTCATTCACTGGTTATGCCTATATTTTTGTATGGTATTGAAGTTTATACTGGTACATTTGGGTGTCATATGAAGAAACTTTTGGTGCTATTCAATAGAGTTATAAGATATCTATATTGCTTAAGACTTCAAAACCATGTATCTATGTATGTTTCGAAGTTTCTGGGCTGTTCATTTTATAATTATGTAAAAAAAATGGCTTTTGCTTTGCTTTTTTATATGATTGCATTGTTTTCCTTTAGTCGATCAAGACTCAATTGTCAAATTTTGATTCCTAAGCTATATTCTCTAGTTTAGAGATCATTTCAATCAATTACCAAGAACTCTAAAGTCCTTTTAGTTTTCCAGTTCTACTTATAAACGTAAATTGTTGAGGCACATTCAGCGGAATGAGATGTAATCTTCTTTTCATGACTCTCTTTTATTATGGCTTGGGCAACTAATGTCATTGAGATTGTTTATATTTCTCTACGGTACCCTAATTTAACTATAAATCTTAGCTTTATCTTTTATTAAGATTATTTCAATTGGAAACTTTATTTCTTCTTTACTAAGAAAGTATGTGATGAAAAATTATTTTAAAACAAAACGATTGAAATCCATAATGTCGTTTTCAGTTAATTTCTAATATGTACATTTGCCTATTTTTCCAGTCTATATTCTGTTCGTTTTGAAATTTATCGCCTTTCATCACATCAAAAATTAAGGGAAGAAAAAAAATTTTATTGTTATATTTTTAAGTTAATTTTTATATTCATATTGTTTGTTGAGTAGTATGTTTTGAGTTGTATTTTTAAACCATATATGGCCCCCTGGGCTCGGTTTTTGTGTAACATTAAATTAATAAAAAAAATAAATGTTATTAAGGTAATAACGATAGTCATTGTAAAAATTTACAGTGCATATTATGATTGATCGTAAGCATATACTTTAATATTTTGTGCAAATGTGTCATTTTTTCTGGCAGCACTAGCATAAGTTGGTAAAACATGTAAAATCAATTAAAAATGGATAATCATTCAGAAAAGCAAATTTCGATCTACCAAAGGTTAAAATACAATTTGGTTTAAGGATTGATGTTTGACTATTGACGTCAGCAGTCGTCGATGGCTACGAGTGTAAGAAGGCAAATCCATCTGAAGAGATCGAGTGGTTGCGATCGAAACATGTCATGGTAACCTGCCGGCCAGGGTTCGAGCCCCGGCCACGGTCAAGAATGAAAGATTATCAATAACAATTTTAATTAACTTTCATGTTGTAAAATTCCTTTCTTCATAAAAATAATTTAATGAATGTTAAATTTGATAAACTTAAGCCTAATTAAAATTATTAAACATTTGGATTAAAAACCATAAATAGTTCAACAAAATAACCACAATGCTAATTGTTGGCAAAATTCTTCATTTGTTTACACTTATACATTTTTGCGCTAAAGCGAGCACAAACAATTTTAATAAAAATTTTCTTTTTTAACAAATAATATAAATATGGCGGTCAAAAGTTATTGCTTGCGCTGATTTGCAACTGAGCAAATATGCACTACTATTTTTGCTCAAGGTATTTAAGTGCAAACGAAGAAAAATGAAGCAATTTCCAAATTCGTACATTTTTTTGTTGCGTTGTGCAAATGTGGCAATTTTGCACACTTTGCACTACCCATCGTGATTACCCTTATTAATTTATTACTTACATTTCTGTTTTCAGACAAGTAGTATAGTATTTTTTATTTGGGCGATTCTATTCTGACGGGTGCAACATTTAGACGCTTTAAACGTCTTTTACTAATAGAAAGAAACACGTTTGCAATTAAATTGTTTCTAGAAGGGGTAACATTTTTTTATATACTATTGTTATCTTTTTACAAGAATTTATATGAAACGATCAAATAGCCACGAGAGAGCTTTAAAGTACATGACGGGTGCAACCAAATCGGCAAACTTTCATAAGATCATACCACGAAAACACAAAACTCTGTTTATTTTTAAACTTTTATTGTTTTATTCTTTTTTATTGTGAAAGATGAGATATCAGACGATGATTATCAAATCAAACATCGTAGAGAAATATAATCCAATAATAAGAAATTTTCTCTTTAAGACATAACGGGTGCAACATTCAATGAATTTTATGTTCGCGCCAAATCTATGAATCTTAATGATTCGAAGTGAACAACAAATTTATATTTAAGCTTACGTCTAAAATTATATTATATTATAAAATAATTTTATTATATTATAAAATATAGATATTTTACTTTAAATTGGCATCAAAGTGTCAAATAGTGTGATTGGAAAATTGATGTTAAAAGTTGTCTAGAATAGAATCGCCCATTTCTGCTCTTTATATCAGCTTTTCTTTTTTAACTGTTTTATTTTTTTACAGAGTTAATCTATCTCTCAACACTACATATTTATTTTCTTTTTCAATTCAAAGAAAAAAATTTACATTAAAAAGGCATTCCTGCGATGTTGTTTAGTATAGAGTTGGTTTTATGAGTACTTTTTAAGCATTCTGTTAAATTTTGGCCCCTATTACGGCTCACAACTCAACACAGTTGAGTTGTAATTAAGACAACTGGTTGTGAGCAGTTGTAATTTTTGTTGTGTTTTTGTTCACCGCAATTTAGCAAAGTTGTAAACCATAATACAAAAATTAAGAAATTAAAACTCAACTGAGTTTAGTTGTAAACCGTAATAGAGGCCTTTATCTTGCCATTAAAGTTGCAAAACTTTTATAATTTTACTCTGATCAGTGATGCCAGGAAAAATGCCAACAAATCCCTACGTGTGTCCAAAAAAAATCAATTTTTTCCCTACAACCAAAACAAATTTCACTACACTTTTCCCTACGTTAAAAATTTATTGTTTTTAGTGACAAGCAAACAAATACATACATATTTATTTTGTTAACATTTTGTACATATTTATTGTAATAAAATTTATTTATTATTAAACAATTAATTTCAAAAATAACACTGTGTGACAAATTTAATTTTTTTTCTTTTTGACAGAAACGCTTCTATAAATCCTTTAATCTAGAACAAAACAGAGTCAAACTTCGTATTCGATTTATCATTTCATCTTAATAGCTTAAAAGTTTTAAAAAATACTTATTTTTAATAATTTTTTAACATAAGAATCTAATAATTTTTAACAACTTGGTACCAAATACAAGGGTGCTCTGTAAAATTAAAAAAAAATATTTTCTTCATTTTCCACTGAACTTAAATATAAAAAAATTTCCATTTAAAAGTAAATCATTTCATATCCTTAAAAGTTTTCATTTAAAATTTTTTAAAAATTCGAAATTGTATATTTTTATTTCTCTTAGCTTAGAAGGCGTGACGACAGTCTTACAAATAAATTTCTATGCAGAAATTTTACTTATTAGATATTCGCTTTTAATAATTCCCATACATTTTAGAGAATGTGTGTGCGAATGCAAATAGCAAAAATAAGAGAATAGTTCGCAATGCGAGCGCGAATATACGTTGCCACTTAATTATATATTATGGGGGTTCGATGAATATTCGGGTACATGGTTTTAATATATGGATTGCCAGGATGTTAGGACTCATAGTATATGGTTTCTTTTAAAAAATACTACATTTGTACTAAAATGCTATTGTATATGAAACATTTTCATTTTTAAATGAAAATTAGATGAACATTTACTTATTTTTAGATAATATTTTGAAAATGAGATATAATTTTGAAAATTCCCTACATTTGCCTTAAAATAAAAAATCTGTCCTTTTTTTCGTACGCTTGAAATTTTTCGAAAAAAATCCCTACAAAAAGGGATCACTGACTCTGATATTCTTGCAACTTTTTAGACCCTGACATCGTTTGTGCGAAATAATTATCTAAGTGGTTGTTGTTACGTTTTTGCAATCTTGCTATTTCGCAAGAGT
The DNA here is from genome assembly GCA_930367215.1 of Pollenia angustigena. Classification (NCBI taxonomy): domain Eukaryota; kingdom Metazoa; phylum Arthropoda; class Insecta; order Diptera; family Polleniidae; genus Pollenia; species Pollenia angustigena. The sequence goes on from OV884057.1 coordinate 31,335,874, forward strand.
TCAACTTTTGATGTGAATAAAAAAGATGATACATTTAGGCTATATTGCGGTGAACAAAAAGATAACAAAAACAAGTAAGAAAGTATAGTCGGTCAAGCCCGACCATATGATACCCTACACCACAGTATTTAAAAACACATTATGCTTATGTGTCCATATAAATATAGATTTATCTATGTTTATTAACTTCATGAAAATCGGTTTGAAAGTTTGTGAGAGGCAGAAATTGCCCCCTACCTCCCCTTGTGGTCCTATTTTTGAAAAACTGTATAGCTAACGTGTCCATATAGATATGGATCTATCTATGGTTTAAATTTCATTAAAATCGGTTTGAGAGGCAGAAATTGCCCCTATCTCCCCTCGTGGTCCTATTTTTTTAAAAAATGCATACATTTTGTGTCCATATAGATATGGTTCTATCTATGTTTTAAATTTCATTGAAATCGGTTTGAAAGTTTCTGAGAGGACATACATATTTATTTATTTTAAAGCTTAACAAATCTTTTTAATTTTTTTGAAATTAAATAAAACTTTAAATAACATTATCGCTTTCGTATACATACAATGAACACAACGTCCCATCTTCGTTAACTTCGGGATTTATTAAAAGTTTCAGTCTGTCAAACCAAACACTTTCGAACATGTCGGCTGCCGATGTTCTGTGTTGTGTTCAACTTTTCGTTTTTTTGCTTTTGCCTTCACTGCGACTGTTTTCATTTAATGAATCAGAAGTAAAAGCAACGGTTTATTTTTGTCTAATGAAAAATCAGAAAGTGGAAGAAAAAGCAATTTTTTGATTTTGACTGCAGCTTTTTAAACCCTGGTTTAAACCACCGCCGTTGGCCGCTTAAACTATCAAAAAAAGTTAAACAAGTACAGCTCAAAAAGTAAATACGGAGATTAAAGTAAATTTAATCGCTAATCTCTAACCCAAAAAGTGGCTCTTAATAAGGGTATTCGCGTCACAAGTTGCACCCTTGAAAAAAAGCAAAAGTGCAAAAATAAAACAACAACCACACAGAAAATTAGTTGTGCGTAAATAATTGTCTTTGTGGTTGTTGTTATATTTTTGCACTTTTGCTTTTTTGCAAGGGTGCAACTTGTGACGTGAATACCCTTAATGTGTTTTTGCTCCACAAACGTAAACAAATTATTTTGCGGCAAGAACGATTGTACGATAATCGTTCCTGATTATTATTTTGTTTTAAAAACCCTAATCCATTTGCACATCTTGTTCAATTAAGCGATTTTCGTTTTAATTGGGTCGGCGATTCAATTAACCGAGTAGTGCTTAATTGAGTTCCCGTTTAATTGCGTCAAAAGTCGTTCATTAGAAACTCAATTAAGCGGGAATAACTGTACTACAAAAAACGACTTGAGCGATTACGACAACGACAACTAGAATAAGGCTGATTGTATTATTTTAATAAAAGAACAATAATGCATTCATTGGAATCGAGAAGGTAGTTTATTGACACAATAATTGTTCATTGATTACGTACATATGTATATTCCCACATTTGCAGAACAAGGAATGTACTGTTTATGTTTGTGACAATATTTTTTCTTTATGATATTTTCTGAAAAAACCGTTATGAATTAATTCATTCGCAGTATACATTCATATAATTTATTAATATCCCAGGACATGATCTGTGTTAAGAGTAATGAGTTCTGGAATCAAATATTAAACAAGATATGTATTACAATCTCGATTCCTATTGATTAAATTTTAAGGGCTTACTAGCAGTGTGACCAGATCTTTAAAAGAATTATTTTAAAATTTTATAAAAGTATTAAGTTTCATCTGAAACTAATTAAACTTTAGTCACTCATTTTTAACAAAATTGAAATAAATGGTAATATTTAAATAATTAAGCAGATTTTTGTTAAAAATCAGATTTTAATAACTAAGGTAGATAAGTTGAAATTTAAGCGACCTGAAAAACTTCTGATACAAGCTAAATGCAACCGATTTTATTTCTATGCTGTGCTCTTATTCAAAAAACTCCATAAAAAAATTTTTTATGGTTTATCTATACAGTAGAATCCCGATAATACGTAATAGCAAGGGACCGGCCATTTCTTACGAATTATAGGGGTTTTCGATTTAGCGGGGTTTCGATTTAACGGGGTTAAAATAAAATTAATACGAATAAGCGGGGTTTTTGAATTTATTTACTAAAACGTTAAAAAAAACATAAAAAACAATTGCTAAAAATTATACATAAAAATTATTCATGTAACAAACTGCAGCCGTATTCTGTAACATGCTTAGCTAAAGCTTAATCTCGATCGCTAAAATGCCTTAGAGAATGCAAAAATTAAAATTTTAGCAATGACATTAAAAACCAAAATTGCTGCGAATTAAATTGTTATGGCATTGTTAAATCTAGCAATGCACGTCACAGTATTGTATTCGTAGCCAAAAATCGTTAAATCAACTTTATAGATTTTTAGCGATAGAGATTTAGCTTTAGCGAATTACAGAATACGGCCACTGATCTTAAGAAAATAAACCCACACACAAGCATAAAACCACGCAAAAATAAAATAGTGGTAAACAAAAAATCATTCTTTCCATGTTTCTGTTGTTTTTATTACGAATTATAAGTGGTAGTAAGCGAACAATTACGATTTATAAGAGGTTAAGAAGATTTTATTTGACAAAAAAATTACGAATTAGCGAGAGGACCAAAATGTATGGAAATTTTACGAATTAACGAGATTTTTTCAAGGGACTGACAGTTTATTACGAATTATCGGGAATTACGATTTATCGGGGTACGAATTATCGGGATTTGACTGTATATATAAAATTGTAACGTTACTGACTCACTGACTGACTGACTCACTGACTCACTGATTCATCATCGCACAGCCTAAACGCCTGAAGCTAGACACTTGAAATTTGGACCAGAGATTGGTCACTCCCCAAATCGATCCACTAAGACGGGATTTTTGGAAATTCGAATGTTTAGGGGGTAAAAAAGGGTAAAAACGGGAAAATTCGGTAACCTTATATCTCCAAAACTAAAAGAGATACAAAAAAAATTTAATACCTATCGTTGTTCTTTAGAAAAATAAGCGGACAGGTGTCTGGTACTTTTTTGAAATTCGGCCCTATTTTGGAGTAAACGGGTAATATCTGAATTTTAGTACTTTTTTGACACCCCATCTATCTTTTGAACCAATAAACATAGAAACAAAGTTAATACCACATTCGAAACCTAACAGAAATATACGAATTTAAATTTGGTACTTTTTCGAAATTCGAACATTTAAGGGGTAAAAATCGTAACTATTTTTGGTCCTTTTTTTAAAAAACATTTTTCTCCATTTATTGAAATATTCGTACTAAATTATGGGCTGCCACTATTATACTGAAATTTTTTATACTTTAATGGGGGGGAAATAGTACCAAAAAGGGGAAATACGAGAAATTTGATATTTTACTTAACTTTTTGGTTCTACAACTGGTATTTTTTAAATTATCGTTTATGTTGGACCTAAAAACATAAAATTCAAAATGAAATGTCCTGAGTGGTTAAGAATCCATAAGGGGAAGTTTTTGGTACTTTTCTGTTCATAAAATGGTACTTTTTGAATTTCCGTTAGTATTGGACCTATAAAAATAAAATTAAACATGCAATGTCCTGAATGGATGAAAATCTATAAGAGGGAACTTTTTGGTACTTTTTTGTTCATTAACTGGTACTTTTTGAATTTCTGTTAGTATTGGACCTAGAAACATACAATTCAATATGCAATGCCCTGGATGGATGAGAATCTATAAGAGTGAACTTTTTGGTACTTTTTTAATCTTGGACTGGTACTTTTTGAATTTCCGTTGGTATTGGACATAGAAACATAAAATTAAACATGCAAGGTCCTGAGTGAATGAAAATCTGTAAGAGGGCTTTTGGTACTATTTTGTTCTTTAACTGGTACCTTTTATATATCCGTATTTATTGGATCTAGAAACATAAAATTAAACATGCAAGCTCCTGAGTGAATGAGAATCTGTAAGATGGATTTTTTTTTAAAAACTGGTAATTTTTTTAATTTAATATTTATTTTTGTGCATTAAATAAAAAAGCAAATTGGTGTCTGGTACTTTAACGAAATTCGGCCGTTTTAGGTAGTAAATCTAGCTTTTAAGCCAATACGTATAGAAATAAAAATTAAATAACATTTGTTACTTATCTAAAAAATACAAATGCGAATTTGGTACTTTTTCGAAATTCGAACGTTTCAGGGGTGAAAATTGTACCTATGTATATCGATCCCGCGAACCTCATACCTCCTAAACTAAAAGAGATAAAAAACATCAGCAATTCGCTAACCGTATATTTCCTAAACAAAAAGAGATACAAAAAATTTAATACTAATTATTGTTCATTAAAAAAAATAAACGGAGAGGTGTCTGGTACTTTTTTGAAGGAAGACCTTTTTGGGGTGTAAAAGGGTAAATAAATATTGTATCACATTTTTAGCATATCTAAAAAATACAAAACCGGTTTGCCCCTTTTTTGAAATTCAAACGTTTAAGGTGTGAAAATCGTTCCTAATTTTGTTACTGTTTTCTCAACATTTTTCTCCATCTCTATATAATATAAATTTGTAAAGTAACTGACGGATTCATCATCGCACATCCTAAACTCTTGAAGCTAAAAAGCTGACTTTTGGACCGAAGGTTGTCCTCTCGCCAAATCGATTCCGCTAACCAAAAAAATCCAAAATTAAAGAGATCCAAAAAATTTAACACTTATTGTTGTTCGTTAAAAAAAATAAGGGGACAGGTGCCTGGTACTTTTTTGAAAATAAACTTTGGCATAAAAATATGTCCACGAAGAAAAAGGAGACGCTAACGAAGTAGCGGGTTAAATGCTAGTTTCTTATAATTTAAGAAAAGATTAGGTTTTAAAATTATTTTTTTTCAGCAGTTTAGACTAAATTTTTTTTCAGATCTTTCGTTGGCTTAACAAGAAATATCCAAGCTTCTATACTATAGAATTTTTATCTTAAAATAATTAAAAAATTAACATTACAATGTGAAACTTCGTTGTTCTTTTATATCGTAAGAATTAAATGCAAATAATTTCTAAAATCACCACGATTAGGGTATTTCTTAAGAGAAGCACTGTCCATTTCCATACGAAATTTCTTTTTGAGTAGAACTATTTTTAGTGGAAATTAAAAAATATTTATAAAAAAAATTAAATAATGTTAAAAAATGCTTTACTCATTTAATAAAAATGCAAAATAAAATGCCAAATCGTCAGCAATAATGAGCTGAGGTAACCGTATAAACTAGCCTTAAGCAGTTTGACAATTTTGGCATTTATTCAGCTAAACTTTGCAACATAAATTTTGTTTTAGCTGGAAAATTTTCATTGCAAAGTTTAGCTGAATAAATGCCAAAATTGTCACACTGCTTAAGGCTAGTTTATACGGTAATACAATGTATTACGATATGGCAAAAAATGATGTAGAATGAGAAAAATCTTATCATTTAAAAGCAAAATTAATTGAGTAAGAGAGAAATCCGACAAGCGGTCGGTAAATGTTATTTTTCCTAAACCACTTTAGAAATTAATGAGCGAATCGTCATATTTTTCACGTTGGTGTTAAGAAAATGATGGGAGAAATGATAGAAAATCAAGTTTTCTACAAGAAATGAATGAGCGAATCATCATCAGTTTCTTAACACCAACGTGAAAAATATGATGATTCGCTCATTAATTTCTTGTAGGGATACCTAAAACCATGATCAAATTAACAGGTGGCATTACTACGACAGCTGACGATTTTTTGCTCGTGCATTGTTTGTCCAATCGTATGTCAAAGTCTTGTTTATGTTTACAAAAAGTCCACGTTTTGTGTTGTGATAAGTTTTGACGTAAGCTGGGACTAATTTTCCATTTTTGTTGTAGTGTTGTAATTGTTGCCGTAGACTTTTTTTTTTTTTTTTCTTTTAAACACGGAGAGAATTTAATATTATTTTGATTCTACAAAGTCGTAATACATTGTTTGAATACCAACTGTAATGTTTAATTAGGGTGTTTGACAGCCTCAACAAAACTCATTAGATTTGTATCTCACCAAGTATTATGGAATACTTAAGACTTGTGTTATAGTATAAACTTGGCTTTACCAATACATACATGAATTTAATCGAAAATAGTTGATTCAAATTTATTTAAATGAATCAAAGATAACGTTAGTTAAAACTTTTATTTTTCACTCTTTAAAAATTGTAATAAGCAGGACAAGGGACTTCATGCAAATGCATGTTTGTTGTCGGTACTCTGAGACTTACCTAAAGTTAATATCTTTGCGAATCACAATATTTCCAGTAAAATGGCATCAATTTGTTAGTGCATATTTTTGCATATTTTGCTTTAAATGCATGTTTTTGCATATTTTGATATAAATGCATATTTTTCGTCATATTTTGTTTTAAATTCACATTTTTCGTCATATTTTGTAATATATATAAAAAAATTGCTCTTTTCTTAGTTTTTTGTTTAGAAATATCTTTCTGTTTAAGGCGAATTCAGTATAAGGTGTAGTCAGTGAATCAGCTGGTTGTAGTTGTTTCAGCCCTGAAGCTGTCAAACAGTCAAAATAGTATGGGAAAATCTGCTAACTTCGACATTTTCAAGGAGCAAAAACAACATGTTGGTGTTTGGTACTGAATTACCTACATTTTATTATAAATTCACCTTGTTTTTTTTTTTTACTTTTAAAAAGTAGCACATACAAAAATTATACAATTTGTATAATTGTGCACATAATTGTAGAAGTAACAATAAAACAGTTTTTGACATTTCATTTTGTTTGCGGTTTTTTTTACTGGAAGAAGCAGCAAATAAAAATAATGTTCGGCGAAGAAAAAATAGAACTCAACATAATATTTTTGATTTACGTTATAAGAAGTATGACCTAAAATCCAAAAAGTATTAATAAAATAAATTGTTTTTAAGAAAAAAAATGCCAAAAGAAAAAATATCAAAAAATAATCTTTTAAATAAGTGTGTTTTTGAGTCTTCAAAATAGAGGGAAAAGTACTTTTTTGCAAAGTTTGCAAAAAGGTGTTTCATTTAAAAATTTCAAGTAAATCAGCACCTTCAAAGCCAGAAACACAAAGATTTATGATTTATGAAAACGTTTCGCAAACTTTAATTTCAAGAAAATCAACTTTTGAGGATAAGACTAGCAAATTTAGTTTTGAATTGTATAATGCTCTGGTGTCTGCAGATATACCTCTATATTAGCTAATCAACCAAAATTATAGAATTTTTTTAAACAAATATAACAATGAAACCATTCCTACGGAAACAACCCTTATAAAAACTTATATCGCCAAGTTGTACACTATACAACTATGTGACATTGTTGAAAGAATTAAGTGACATAAATTGTGGCTGTCTATTGACGAAGCAATGGACACTGAAGGACGTTTCGTTGTCTACGTAATTGGGATCTTGAATGCAGAAGAAGAACAGAGTTAACACAAATTTTTGTTAAATATTGTAAAGTTGGAAAAGGTGGATCATGCTTTAATAGCTCGAACTTTCAAAGATTCAATTTCTCTTTTAGAATCCTTTAATAAAAATAAAATGTTGCTCTACTTGACCTTTTTTTTAAGATATCTTACTCAAAAATGTTACATGTCACATGCTAAGCTCATGCCATGCATGAAAGTTTTTAAAGTCACCTTTGCGTTTCAACCATGTATAACAAGATGGGGTACCTGGTTGCAGGCAGTTGAGTATTATGCCAAAAATTTTGAAGAATTTAAAGATGTGGTAAATAATTTTAGCAAAAATAATGCAGTCGCGATAAAAAAGTGAACAATATTTTAAATGTACCTAATATAAAGGTTCAATTAGAATTTATACACTCAAACAATGGGTTTCTAGTCGAGACAATAACCGAACTTCAGGGGTTTAAATCATTGAACACCTCGGTTAAACTCGTTGATGACGCTGTCATTAAAATAAGAAAAGTAGAAGGTCAAATCGGCGAAAAAGTAAAAGCCAAAATTTATGCAGTTTTAAAAAAGAATGCCGGATTTAAAAAAGTTGAAGAAATTGGTAATATTTTTAATTTACCTTCCAGTACAAAGGAGTTGACCACTTTTAAATATCCACCTATTACATCCGTTGATGTCGAACGAACACGTTCAATGCTTAAAACTGTTTTAAGACCAAATAGAATAAGTTTTATATTTGATAACTTAAAAAAAACTTATTGATTTATATATGTAAATATATCTTTATCTACTACTACTTTTTAAACTATGTTTTAAGTTTTTAAAACTGAATGAAATGTATTTATATTTTTTTTTTGTTAAATAAATATATTTTTAATGCATATTTTTTACTTTTATTTTTGCATATTTTACGATTTTTAGTGCATGTTTTATGCGCATATTTTGCGATTTTAAGTGCATGAACTTCCTTGCCCTGGTAATAAGCTATAAGTAATAATGCATAGTAAAGTTTGAGTGTTTTTTTTTTCACCATATTTTATTATTATTATATATTTTAAAAAAGTTTCAAGGGTTTTTATTTTTTGAGTCGTGGTTGACACTACCAGGGAAATGGCATTATGTTTGACTTAGATTTTTGACTTCAAGACAGAAATCTTTGTGTCCCTTTTGAAACTAAGGAAATAAATTAATATATTGTGTAGCGACTTCGTATTCCTTAAACATTTTTACGCATATCGTCTTCGTGTTCATTTTGATAGAAATTAACCCACATTCATTTTCTATTGCCAGAATTGTTTTTATATAAAGAAATGTATGCTCTTTAAGGTAATACCTGTAACTTTATTATTCTTAAGCAAACAGGAAGAAAGTTGACGAGTCAATTATAACTGACAGTAGAACTTTTTCAACTTCAAAATCTTGAACCAATTGAGACCCCCAAAATTAAAGCTTATGAATTATTAGTTAAGGTTTTTTTTAATTTATTTTTGAAGTTTTCGACTGGGGTTGGATTTAAGTACAATTTTCAAAAAATGTTTACTGGTTATTTAGTCTCTATCTCGTGAACTATTTAAAATATTGCATGTAACGCTTCGGAAAATTTTAAGATCTTAATCAGATCTAAAAATTGTACCTTAAGATAAAATCAAAAAACAACATCTTACTCAAAACAGCAAGTGTCAAAAAACGTTAAATTTTGTCATAGATGTCACTGTGCACATGGCGTTTTAACATAATTCGGGTACGCTGAATCGAATGGTGCTAACCGTTTTTTTTTTTTTTTGTAAGCTCTTGTTTTCGAGATATACCGTTATTTCGAAAATGGAGGAGGTTGCACAATATATATTCGCGTAACTCAAAAACGTTTGAGTTTATTAAAATTACTATAAAAAACCGACAACATATATTCGTGTAAATCAAAAACGGTTCAGTTTATTAAAATTACTAAAAAAAAACCCGAAATTTTAGAAACATGTGTGTAGTTTATAGAACACGAGCGCCTTACTCGTCCGTTCAAGTTACATTTAAAACAAAAACAAATTTCGAAATTTTGTTTTGTGGTGTATAAACACCACAATAATCTTTTTTTTTTATCAAAATTTCGAAATTTTTGTTTTTTAAAAATTTATAAAAAATTGGAAAATGCAGCTAGGCTTCTAATTGCAAACAAAACAAGACATAAAAGATTAAAAACTGTTAGCAACTTTTGATTTTATTCACAAAAGTCAAAAATTTTAATAAACCACAATACTTGTATAGAAAGGAGCCCCCTTAAGTAATGGAGACAAAGGGCAAGTACGTTTCAAAAAAATGTTAGGGACAATCAAAATATCGATATTTAAAAAAAAATAATCGATATATATCGCCGATGTTTAAAATACCGATACATCGATATATCGATATTGAAATACGACTATCGAATTCTATATTTTTTAAAGTCAGTCTTCATTAAAAACTCAAAATTTGAGCCGTTTTTCAAACAATATGTTTTTTAAAGAATTGCCATCATTGCATGCATCATATCGACCCCTTTGCGCGAAATTGATGAAATGATGCCATCTGGTTCTACTTTCAAAGAGACGTCACCTGACAAAATATTGTTGGCGAATTCCTCTTAATTGCTCCAAAAATTTAATGTATATTCTCATTTTGATATTGCAAGCGAAAACAGAGAAAAGTAGAAAAATGGCTGTCCTGGAAAATTTGGTTTTTGTAACATACGATAATTTCGCGCAAAGGGGTTGATATGTTTTTTTAAACTAATATGAAGTTCGGGATTTTCACATTGCAGATTTCTAATTAAAACAGTAAAGTCAAACCAACTTAAAACGATTTATTTTATGCGGTTTTGTAACAATATATCTGTGGTTTTCATGGGCAACCGCGTATGTCTATTTTTCCGATCTTGAAATGTTGATGCCATATTGCTTAATTTTAAACGCTCTTTACATGGTTCTAAAAATTTTTAAAAACAGATAGACCCATTCCGATGTTTTAACTCTATTACAAAGTTCAAAGGTGCAATACCTAACCCATAGTTTGATCTAGAATGTTTTTTTCGGCTCTCCTGAAAAATTTTATTTTAAGACATACGCGGTTGCCCATGAAAACCACAGATATATTTGGAATAATAATAAGATTTGTGCATATGGGCATTTCCATTTTGACGTGTCGTGATTTTTGTTCCACAAAGTTAAAAAAAATTAAATGAAGAAGTCAAATTTGTAAAAAGGGTTTTTATATATACACAGTAATGAAGTAGTACTATATTCAGAAAAAAAATTACAGCAATCGAAGCTAAGGATTTGCAGATATAAGCAAAAATATGCGCTGGCGTGACGTTAAAAAAACGGAAGTGGAAAATATAAAAAAGTAAACTATACATATACATTTTCTTGAGAAACAATTAAAATTACTTCTGGCGTTATGTTACAAAAAGTAGACTTTACGCTGGAACTGCCCATATACATATGTATATACATATACTGATATATTAGATTTTTTAATTTGGTAATAGTTTTAGCAATCGATATATCGATATTTTGAAAATAATAAATATCGATGCTCTTAAAAAATATCGATTCGATATATATCGATAAATTTTTTCAACTTGCCCATCCCTAATTCAGCGTACCCGAATTATGTTAAAACGCCATGTGCCCGGCTTGTCTATTTTTTTAACTAGCACAGGGAAATCTATGACGAAATTTAACGTTTTTTACACTTTTGCTGTTTTGAGTAAGATGGTGTTGTTTTTTTGATTTTATCTTAAGATACAATTTTTATATCTGATTAATAGCTTAAAATTTGTCGAGGAGAGATTAGCAATTTTTCGAATAGTTCACGAGATAAAGACTTAAGATCAGTACATGTTTTTTGAAAATTGTACTAAAATCTACCCCAGTCGAAAACATCAAATATGAATTAAAAAAACCTTAGCTAATTATTCAAAAACCAGCTAGGGTTTTTCTTCTATCATCATATGCTTCAAGATTTTGGGGGGTCTCAATTGGTTCAAGATTTTAGTGCTGCACTGTGTTATCTTTCAATTTTTTTGTTTTCTAGTGTAAGAACTATTTTTATTAAAGTACTGATTACAGTGTACTACATAAGTTGATACACAAAACTAGATTTAATTTTTTTTATTATTATTTTAAGGACAAATTTGGTATTAAAATTTTTCAAAATCTTAAGCATCGTTCACAATCAGAGCAACAATTCGTTTTTTCTTCTATCTTATTTCTTCCCGAGTTATTTTATATATTTTCATTCCATTTTATAAAGAAAATTTTAACCAAGGCGAATTCATACAAGGTGACCTTGTCTTGCTACGTAATCAACAGCTGATAACTAACTATATGTCAAAATGATATGTATGACGTTTCTTTTTTTGACATTTCTATTTAAATATTTATTTCAATTCAAATTAAGTTTTGTTTTTTTTTTTTATAAATTGTAAATTAAAAATGCAGCACACACTCGCAAGCAAAAAAGATTTAATTCATAAGAAAGATATTTGTTCCGAGTTCCTAAAAACAAAGAAAGAGAAAGAAAGTGGAATATTGCTAGCTGGCCGAACGTCGTTACATAGACTCAGAAAGTGATTCTTTGTCGATCGGTATACTCAAAGATGGTCTAGGGCTAATATTTGGAGGTGTTATAAACATCAGCACAAACGCATCCTAGCTAGCTTAGGCTGTTTGGCAGACAATTGTATTTAATATACATTTTATTACAAAAACATTAAATATTTTTATTACTTTTTTATACTATGTACATTTTCTGACACGTTCGTCCTCTAATCTTGGAATGTTCTAAAGCAATCATTTAATTATTATTTCAAGAGTAAAAAAACAACAATGTTATATTTCGGCAAACCATCATCGAATGAACCTTTTGCGACTCCCTGTATGAGTCATATAAAAATTACAACCGCTTTAGGGTCTTTCAAATGATTTTTTAACCGGGTGGTGTTGAATTTGCGATCTAAAGGTTTGCTTCTTATTTCTTGTGAGAAAATTAATAGTTTTTTCATGAACAAGATGCTTGATGCTCCTTTTGAGGTAGTTCAGTTTATCGGCTTAGCATTTCATGAGTTGTAAAATAATCCCTGTATGGGATACGATTCCTGACATGCTTTCTGAAAAACTCGTGAGATAGGGTGAGTTCCAAAACATCAGTTGCAAAGCAACTCGCTTTTTTAAGTTCTTCCTACCAAGCAACCGTGAAAAATTTTACAATGTTATCTGTACCAAAGTTCACTAAAAACAATATCGATGCGTACACAATAATCAAACTAGATATAGCTTAACTCTATGATACTTTTTTGACTTTGACTGCAAAGTATTATGATGTTTAGGAACTCAGCCATAATCTTTACAAACAACTTAAATGACTAATATATGAGTCTTTCGCTGTGTTGTAGAAGTAGGAATAAGCTTGTGTAACAGTTTCTTCTGAGCAAAGAATCTTTTACGAATAAAAAATGCGCTTTTTCAATTGAGTTCTTAAAAGAAATTAAGCATAGATATGTAATGGCTCAAACTTTCGCTCGTGAATACAATGAAACCTTATCAAAAAAGATTCCATGAACAATCGGTCTGCTTCATCTGAACTTTTTTTAAATATTAAAAAAAGCAAAACTTCTTGCAAATAAAGTTTTGTTAGCACACATTTTGAAATTATTGCATTATACAACACACGATTTAAAATTAAAATCAAAACGAAAAATGACAGCATATATTTTTGACACACAGCTATCTTGTTTACTACAGTGTTGTATTATTTTGACACAACGTTAAAGTATTTTACAGTGTAGTATTCATTTTTAAAATAAGACCACCTTGTATGAATTCGGCTTGATTTTGACAAAAGATTTTTAAAAAATTTTATGAAATTGTTTCTAACGTTTAAAATAATTTTATTTAGTTTTGAATGAAAATTTTAACAAAATGTTGAAAAAATTATAATAAATGCATAATATTGTTGTGGCTAAAATTTGCAAACGGTTTCTTAATGCAAAATGTGTGTCGTTGCAAAAGACATTGTTGCTCTATTATGAACACCAAGTGAAAATGCTTCTTTGATTGTGAACGAAGCTTTACTTTTGAAATCCATATTTCCAACTTTATTGATTAAGCTCTATTAGAGATAACTTTTTTGAATAAATTAAGCATTATATCTTTAAATTGAAACAATTCTGTCTGATCCATCGCAATTCTTTTAACCTATTTCTAGGTATTTAAATAATATTTTTATACAGTTAACAAATAATCTGGAAATTGAGAAACAAAAAAAAAAAGGAGAAGCAATCATCTAAAGAGATATAAAAAGGAAGTATTGCTCCATAATTATGCTGAAGAGAAAATCATTAATTTAACAAATTTGAGAAAAAACAACAGGAAACTGGAGACGAAAGCAGTTGTCTTCGTTTTTTAAATAAACAAACTAAACTACGAAAAGCATATTATTACCTTTGCTAAGTGACTCTGTGGATAATTCAAGGGTATGGTGCCCTGTGGCAACATTTGCATGGGTGTTGGTGCCAACAACTGATGGTGTTGGCTACTGGGATGCATTGCAGCATGCAATGCATGATGTTGTATAAAATCCTGCTGGGACGGTGGTGCAACATGTTGTTGCATTTGTTGTTGAGTCATGTGCAGCGTCTGTTCCAAATGACTACCCTGCTGTGAAGTCTGTGATTGTGGTGGCGGTGAGGCCGCAGTCGAAGGATTATCGGCTACTAATTTATTATCTTTAATTTTTTCAAAAATTTTCATAAACATTAAATGCTGCTCGAAATCAAAAACTGGATGATTTGCAGCCATTGTATAAACAAGCAGCAATTCCTTCAGCGTGTCAATTTCCGTCATGGTAGTGAAATCAAGTTCACCCCATGATTCAAGCGTACGGAATATTTCCGTAACATTGGTTCGATTGCAGGCTCGTATTAAGGCCAAGTACAAGGCCATTTTTCGTCGGACCTTTCTATCTGTTGGTTCACCTTTTTGACAAGCAATCATATCGGTTGCCAAATCTTGTGGATTATTGGCCCTTAACTCCATGCTACGCAAATCTTTAGAGTCTCTTCGACCCAATTCCTCCAGACACGTTCCCAAAAAACGCAACTCAAAAGGTAGACACATATTGAGCAGAGTACACATGGTGTCGATTCTCTTGTAACTTTCCAGGGCTTTAAACCACATTATCACATCGTTTTTGCTAATCATTGCTACAAACAATTTACAGCACTGCAATCGGGGGTTAGGGATTTCCAAAAAAAAAAACAATTTACGACACCAATAGAAACAAGTCTTTAAATACAACTTCAACGACGATTGATCACTTATTTTGAAAGTTAATGATCAGAACGAATGCAGTTGTTCAATTGTAGGGTGGTAATGCTTGCTTTTGTTATATTCCTGATCTTGGATTTAGTTTTTGACCAATGCCGCATCACTGTGACGCACTATTACGCCTAATGTTGCAAATTACCGTTGGCGTCAAAGTGGCAACGGCGGAGGCGTTACGTGTTCTTGTTATTTCTTTCTGTTGCTTATAAGTCAGCCCCGTTTATCGCTTCGTTTTTTTATTCTTTTTTAGATTGAAAACCAACCTAAAAAGTTGGTTAAATACTTGAAATTTTTCATATAAATTTTTATATTTTAAAATCTTGTAAACATTCACTATGTAAACAGGTTGATAACCACATTGGCCTTTTCTTAATTTCTTTGGATACCGTATCTTGAAATGTAGAGGTTTCACAAAAAAAAACAAATAATAATCACAGAAAGTCGTGTGAACAGCAGTAATAGAAGGAAAAATTGCTACTCGCCACTCGTGTTTACTCGTTGTTCTTTATAGCTCTGCTTTGTTTAGCTGCCGTATATTCTGCGGCAGCGGTCTATGTTATTTGTATTTGCCTTTGTGCTGTCACTGACTTTTTTATGGTTGATCCAAAACTTGTGTTCGTTTATACTTCTTTTTATTTTTGCAATTTTTTTCTCGTTGAATTTTTTCCTTTGCTATGGTATGCGGTATTTTCTTTCTTGTTTTAACTTTAAGTATTGTAAAAACTTTGTCTATTCAATATTTATTAACTATTTAATCTGTTCTTTTTGATAAAAGAATTTTTTTAAGCTGCACTTTCTTCTTTTTTTTAAGTTAATTTGTTCCGTCGTGAAAATTGTAAAAATTTATTTCACTAGGTCGACATTCGCCAGTTACTTAGTGTTGCCACTGTTTTTAAAAAATGCTACACGCAACTTTGCACATTTTTTTTCTTTTCTTGAAAACAAGACAAAGTTGTATTTTCTGTGCTGAAAAATTAATGAAAATTCGCATAAAAATTATGATAAATTTTGTATGTGGTTATATTCAAAAATTTCAAAAATTAAATTTACAAATTTTTTCTAAATATATTTTGACCTATGAGTATTAACATCATTCTTAAGACTACTACATATGTACATTAGGCATATAACTAAATTTAACGAAAAATTTGGCATAATACTTCATGGTGGCAATTATTGAACAAGTAATGAATATTTTTTTTTTAGCGATATAGGTTCAAAATGTTCCGCACCAAATGCGATTTCTAAAAAAAAAAAAATTTTTTTTGGAATATTTTTTATTAAATAAGTTTTTAAATTTAACGTATTATTTACACAATCAAAATGTCTTGCACAATTTTAATTGCACCTTCTGCGCAGAGATTGCTTTGCTGGGCTTCCTGAATAATTGATGGTTTTTGACACCCTATGTCTGAGAAAACATTAATTTGCTTTTGCTGAAAGTATGATCAGAAAACCAGACTTCGCTCCATAAATAGTAAAAAGCTTTATACCTTATGTCTAAAGTATATACGTACATTAACAATATTGTAATAAAACAAACAAGTCTATATTTTACTAAGCCGAATCATTGATATCCTCCACCGAGAGATAGAATATTTCAGGAGGTCTTGTATGAGATCTATGAAACAGTATACACCCTAGTAATGAAATTTGTTACGACTTCAATCGTATTAAGTTCAAATTTTCCGGGAGTATGCTCTATATGGGAATTATGTTTAATTGTAGTTCATTACTACAACATATTATGGATTAAGTCTAGTTTACCAACGCAGCTTAAAATAAAAAAAAGTACATAGGATTATAGAAAATTGAAAAATAGGAAGAAAAAATAGTTTCCGAGTTATGGACCTCTGAAGTTTTCATATAAATTTGCGATTTCCCACTAAATTTTTTAACGTATATAGCCAATATTGGCATCATTTAAAAGCTTTTGAATAAATTTTTCTAGATATAAACATTTTATTTAAAAATTATTAAGCCATTAAGGATTAAGGAGCCGGCTATGCGGAGAAGCTTTATTTAGCGAAGCCGGTGTTTGTTATACCATAGAGGAGAAAATCCATGCGCCCGTCCGAAGGCCGGCTATGCGGAGAGGCTGTATTTAGCGAAGCCGGTGTTTGTTATACCATAGAGGATAAAATCTTTGCGCCCGGCCGAAGGCCGGCTATGCAGAGAATCTTTATTTTGAGAAGCTGGGGTTTATTTGATTATATTTTTATTACCTAGTGCACTTCCGTAACATTTTGATATAAATTTTGTAAAAACTGTATTAGGAGCTAAAGAGTTATAAAGTTTCCCAGAAAGATCTGTTCAAATGCTTTTAAATAAAACCAATATTGGCCATATACGTTCAGAAATGTAGAGAGAAATCGCAAATGTATATGAAAACTTCAGTGGCCTATAACTCGGAAACTATGCGTTTCCGAGAATTTTGCCATTTGATTTTTTCTTCTTATTTTCGATTTTCTATTTCCCTATGTACTTTTTTTATTTGGGGCTGCGTTGGTAAACTGGACTTTTTCCCATAATATAATGATTCGTTTTGATATAAAGCGTGTCAAAGTTTGTTTCAGGAGGGAGTTTTATATTATGGACTGTTCACCACAAAGTTCGGTAAAGTAATTTGTAGTATTAAAAAAAATAATTGGATCAAATTTTAGTACAGTTATACCATTTTTAGCGTTTTATGCATTTTAAAGTGCTATGGTTATTTATCGACCAATTATCACAAAATTGCCTAATTTTGCTCTAAGTAAATTTTGGTGCTATCTTTTGAAATTTTGGCACGTTTGTAGAAAAAAGGTATTTAAAAAATACAGTTTTCTGAAATGGTGACATTTTTTATTGATAGTAAATGCTAGTGCCGGTTCACACACGTCAAGTTTGACTCGTTAAGTCTTGAGTTTTTGTGAAAGAGGGGAAAAGAAATGGCATTCTCTTTTCCCTTCTCTTCAAAAAGCAGAAGACTTTACGAGTCAAACTTGACGGGTGCGAACCGGCACTTGATGTTTCAAGCAGTGTTCGAAAATAAACAGAACATTATTAAGCGTTCGGCTCACACACCCAGGGACGGTATCTATATTTTTAGTGCTTGTGTAGGTGTAGACATACACAACCCTTAATACCATTCGTAACTATTTTAAAGAAAGAACCGAATATTATATAGTGTTCTGTTCTTCGTTAGAAAACGACTGTAGTTATACTGTAGACAAACATTATTAAAATGTTCTATAATGTTTCTTTTTTACACTGATACACAATAATATTGCAACTGTTTGTGCCGGTTAAAGCTTATACCATGTTCACACGGACAGCAATATTCGTGTTTCGCTCTCTTATTCCTGTTTCGCGCCCCAAACATGATTGAAACCAAGGTCTATCCAATAGGTCTGCTTAAGAAGCCAGATGTTTATTTGGTTTTTTCCTCAACGATATCAAGAGTTGTTTACGTTTTCCTTATACGTGTATATTTTTGTTTACTTTTTTGGTTTTTTGCCACACATACATGCACACAAAACACATTTTTCCTTTTGTTTTGCCTATGTAGTAGTAAGATTTTGACAACGGCGAGGAATTTTACACAAACAAAATGCCTGTTGTTTTTTGTATTGTTGTTTTGTTGTAGTAGTAAGCAGACCTATTGGATAGGCCTTGATTGAAACGACTTGTTTCCCAATACAAAATTTTGAGAGCGAAACAGGTCGTTTCACTTTGAAACAGGCTGCTTTTAGTGTCATCACTCAAAAATGCCACTAAATTATATCATTCTGGCATCACTGAAAAAATTACATTTGTTTTCAGAGCAGCGTTACCATTTTGCAAGTTCTTCCTCTTGAAAATCGACATGTACAAATCAACCCCGCGTTTGAACAAATCAATATTTGAGAAACAACCGCAAAAAAATATGTTTTTGTGTTGAACATGTTTTCAGGATTGCCGTTTTGGTTACTTTTAACCAAAATTGGCTACTTTTTTTCCAATGTGTACTTGTATACTTTTTCCATTTTGGTTAATTTTTTGCTTCACAAAAATAACCAATTTTTAGTTTTTTGGGAACAAGAATTACCCGCTCCGCTTATTTGACCCTTAAAGTGGTGGGTGGTATTTGCGCATCCAAAACCAATACATTTTTCGTCTATTTAAAAATTATTTGTTTAGAAACTTAAACTTTAACAGACTATCAAATTAACCATATAAGGTATATACTTTGAATTGTATACGGCCATTATCTGCCAATGAGAGCAAAAAGCACTTTAAAATTTAAAAAAAGCACTAAAAGGCACTATTTCGAACAAAAAAAGCGTAAGAAAGTAATAAGCCATTTTTACAAGGAAAAATTGTCCCGTTTACAATGTATATATGTATATGATGAATAAATAAATAAATAAAATATTATCTTTTACTAACATGTTTGTACATTGCGAATGCTAGTTTGTTGTCGAATAAATTTTCGAATTTGACATTTGTTTTCGCAATGTAGAATACTGACTTGTCACCTTTTCGCATTTGAAATGCGATTAAAAAAAAAACTTTGCGAATATCGCAATACAGAATAGCAATTGTTCGCATTTATGCATTTTCGCATCGCATTGATTTTCGCATCGCAATTCAGAATAAGCCTCCTGGATATGACTTATAAACCAAAATATCGGAAATTTTTAGTAGAACATATTTTATAAAAAACTCGGAAAAATCGGTTCAGATACAAAAAAGTTATGACCAAAATTAAATATAAAAATAAATAGATCACCCCGAGTCCAAGCTTTATAACTCAAGTAAATGGCAAATTTCTACTTAAACACGTCGGTACATAAATCTGTCAAATCGGTTAATAAATGGCTGAGTTATACCCGAAATACTGAATCCCCAAAAATTACTCTCTTATAATTAACTTTGTTAAAATATATGTATACAAGTATATATAAATGTTTATATATAAATATAACTTAAGTAAATGGTAAAATTCTTCCTTAACACGTCGGTATATACAACTATCAAATCGGTTAGACAATGGGTAATTTATGAGCAAAATACTCCAAAAATGGGCTAAAAAACATCAAAATTTTTATAAAAACCTAAATTTTAGGGCTGCCATACGTCCTATGGATATGACTTACATACCAAAATATCGGAAATTTGTATGAGTTATAACCGAAATACTGGGGTCTAATCACCGCATACGATATCGAGCAAAATTTATCGAAATTATTTATTTTGGTATCTTGAAACTCGATATCGAATGATGTATTGAATTTGAAATAATAGCATTCGACATCGAGTAACTTGACATTACATTTATCGAGTTTTCATTCCATACGCCAGTGTCTATCGTATGCAAAAAAATTCAATAGTTTATTCGATACCATAGTATCGAATGCGGTGATTAGACCCCTGAATTCCAAAAAATTACCCTTTTTATACCCTTCACCGAAGGTAAAAAAGGTAACTGTAATTTCTACAAAATTGATCATACACCCTATAAAGTATATGTATATATTCTGGGCCCTTATGAAAACCGAAGTTCAAAACCGGTTGTCTCTTATTTTAAAAAATATTTACCAGTTTCATTTAGTTTTTGTCTAGTTGCTCTGTATTCTGCTCGCACAATGGTGAAGGGTATATAAGATTCGGCACAGCCGAATATAGCACTCTTACTTGTTTGCTCTTGCATTGTTTGTCTAGGTTTATGTCAAAGTTTTATTTATGTTTACAAAAAGTCCACGTTTTGTGCTGTGATTATTGTATTTTATTAAGGTTTTTGCCACCTGCTTATTCCACCATGGTTACATATATGCTTTTTTTGTGTAAACATAGTAAAAAGAACAACAACATTCGATTTCTCTCCTATGCTTTAAATTGGAGAACAGAAGAAAATAAGAAAAAAAAAGAGACAGACAATTTTAACTGTTTTGTTTTCTTTTTGGAAGAGTTGTTGTTTTTAAATGTTGAATTTTTGGTGTTACTTTAAATTAATAAGTGCTTGCTGTTAATTAGTTTAGACTTGATTTAAGTTTTATTTTTTTATTAAGTATTTATTGACTAAATTTATAATTGCATGAAATAAATAAATTAAAAGTGACAAAGTTTTATGCTGATTTACAAAAATCAAAAAATTCTTAAAAAATGCCTCGCGGTGGTAACTAGACGAATGGGTTAGATAGGCTTTGAAGAAAACCTTCCACAATATTACGGAATATGTAATCGGTCTTCAACAAATCGAATGATAATACTGACATCTTAGATGTTTCTTTTAAGTGTGGCTTAAACTCAATCCCACTTCATTTTCGAAATTTTTACTTCATTAAAAGCTGTTTTCGGGAGTGGACAGATTCCAGAAAATCTGGTAAGATGAATAGAGTTGCAATACAATAAATGTTGATCGAATTCAATCTAAATAACAACATTATTAGACGGTACAAAACTATATACAACAACTCTGCTAAAAAGAAAACTAAATACATATTTAAAATTATTCGATTGTTCTGATGTGTGTAATAAGTAAAATTATTGATCATGGAAATCACGAATTGCTGTATAGTTTAGGATTCATGTAAAAGTTCTCTATGCCCAATATTATCTAGGTAAATGGGGTATCACAAAATGACCGATAAAGGACCCAAGTGAGCTGTATAAAATATTAGGTTTTCTCATGTTATAACACGGTTGTTAATGCAAATGTTTTAACAACGCTTTTATAACCATGTTATAACAGCAAATAGTGTCAGTTGTTGACGGGGAGTAATAGATCTTCGTATTAGTTAAAAAAAAACATATGATGCTTGCAGTGATGCCAATTTTTAGAAACACATTGTTTGAAAAACGGCTAAAATTTTAGGTTTTTAATGAAAACTGACTTTAAAAAATATCGAATTCGATAGTCGTATTTCAATATCGATACATCGATATATCGGTGTTTTAAATATGCGATATATATCGACTATTTTTTTTTAATTATCGATATTTTGATATATCGATATTTTTTGCCCATTCCTAGTATTTACACATATACATACCTTGATAGCATCGTTTTCAACTTTTCTTAATATAATAATTATAATTTGTGATAATAATAATGAGCTCCGGCGGGTTAATTGTTGATATTTCAGGTGATGGTGGTGTCAAAAAAGAAATCCTTAAAGAAGGTACTGGAACTGAGACACCAGGAATAGGTTGCAGAGTGTCATTACATTATACCGGCAAATTGAACGATGTAACCATACAGGATTCCAGTGCTGCTTACGGGCAACCATTTCAATATATTTTGGGAAAAGGTGACTTTTTAAACTCATCACAACTTCAATTAATTTGTATACAATTTTAATTGGTTTTTAGGCAACGCAATAAAAGCATTCGATTTGGGGGTGGCTACCATGAAATTAGGTGAAAAATGTAAGTTGGTTTGTGCCCCAAACTATGCTCATGGAGAAGATGGTAGATCACCTAATATTCCACCAAATTCAACTCTAATATTTGAGGTAATTAACACATTTTGCAATAAGAATTTTATTAATTGGTTATCTTCATCTTGGGATAACTAGAAAACGCAATGACTACTGGGGTCTTAAGATTAGTTTGTTCTAATGTTAAGATCTTTAGGAATAGGTATATTAAAATTAATTTTTTGCAAAAGCTTGAATTGTTAGGTTGGAAGGCCGAAGATATAAGCCCAAAATGCGATGGAGGCATAAAACGTTTTATTGTGAAAAGTAGTAAGAAGAAACGTACCCCAAAAGTTGGAGAATTTGTTAAAGGTAAGTAAGGTATACATATACATACATATTTTTAATGGAACACAAATCAAGTTTACCGACGCAGCTCCAAATAAAATAAAAAGTACCTAGGGTGATAGAAAATTTAAAGAAGAAAATATAAAGTGAAAAAGTGGCCGCAAATGCATAGTTTTCGAGTTATGGACCTGTAAAGATTTCATATAAATATGCAATTTTCCACTACAATTGCTATTGAATATTTTTTTTTGAATATACAAAACTTATATCAAAATGTTTAACACCCATTACAGTTTTTACAAAATTGTACATCAAAATATTACTAGGTTAATATTTGTGTATGTTATCCAGTAAAAGTGTAAAAAAATACAAATTTATTAAACAAACAACAGCTTCACTAACTAAAGCTTGCCTGGCTAGCCGACCTTCGGCTGGGCGGAAAGATTTTCTCCTCTTCGTATAAAAACAGTGGCTTGCTAACTAAAGCTTATATGCATAGCAGGCCTTCGGCCGGGCGGAAAGATTTTCCCCTTAACAAACACCGGCTTCGCTAACTAAAACTTTTTTTGAAAAAATTCTTGTGTTTTCGCACATTCATCTCCGCTTCTTAATGGGTTAATAAGTTTTAAATTAATTTTGTATATAAAGGTCTTTTCAAAAGCTTTAAAATGAGTCCAATATTGGCCATATACATACGTTGAGAAATGTAAATATGTATATATATATATATAAAAATTATTCACGAAATTATAAAACATTTATGTATATCATGAAAACTTCTAAAGTTTCAACTTGGAAACTTTCTAAGACTATTGTATGGCCTTCTTCATTTTATAATAATACCATGTAAACTTATTTTTCAAAAGTATCGTTAGTTTTTATATTTATACTAAGTTAACATCCAACCCAATCTTTCATAAAAATTCCAAAAAAAAATTCAAGTTTTATAAGTAGGATTTGCTTTTAAATTGATTAAATTAATTCATTAATATCAAGGCGAATTCATAAAGGTGACATTTTCTAGTCATCTGTTTTTTGTTTACTTTTTTGTGTGTATAGTGAATGTCAAACATTGTTTACATTTGTGAAAAAATAAGTTACAATTTTAAATTCAAAAAATTGTGAGTATTTGAAAAAAAAAATAAAAATTTATTAAATTGATAAAACAAAAAAGTGAATAAAAAATACAAAAGCAAAAAAACAAAAATGCGTAAGTGCTTACTTTGCAAAAAGAAAAGACAAGTGGGAAGTGGTACTTTTTTTAATGTTCCAAAAGATGAACAAAGAAGGAATAAGTGGAGTGAGATTTGCCAAATGCAGCTTTCACCAAATGAGTGTATTTGTATTGATCACTTTATGGAAACCCAAATTATAAGAGCAGGGCGAAAAACATTATTATTGCCTAATGCAGAACCAATAATTTCAATCGTTTGCAACCCAGGTCCTGTCGATGAAAGTGTAACGTCTGATTCAGGGTAAGTTGAACATGTCATATTCTTTATCTTAAAATGCTAAAGTAAGGACAAAGCAAGGGACATTCTTGTTAATTTGTTTAAAAAAGCGGTAAAAATGGTAAACAACTAATATTAATTTCGTAAAATACCTAGAATGCAATATGATTCAAGCATTTATTGGTCCTACCCTGAATCATCTGAAAGCTTCTTACCAATGAATGAAATGCCAGGCAAAGTTGAACAGGTTACATATAAAGAACAAGAAATCCAAACTGAGTAAGTACATACATGTGTGTATATTTCACATACTTTTTTTAATTATGTATATCCTGCTCCACCATATTTGGTTAGGGTGCCAATTCTTGAAAAAATATCAAGACTAAAAGCCGAAAAGAAAAAAAATGAGATAATAGCAAGATTAAAAGCCGAAAATAAAATAAAAAATGAAAAAATAGCAAGATTAAAAGCGGAAAACAGAGAACTGAAGATGGAGCTTATGAAGTCAAATAAAGCTGTAAACTCAATGAAATCAATTTTCACAGAAGGTCAATTAAGAAAATTAAAATCGCCAGGAAAGATTTCATGGAGGTCGGCTGATATTTCTAGTGCAATATGCTTGCACGCATCGGGGCCACGTGCGTACCAACACCTCTACAAGAAAAGTTTTCCGCTTCCTCATGTCACTACGTTACAGCGATGGTGCCAAAAGATTGACATAAGTGAAGGCTTGCTCTCAATATCAATTGGCTTAATGAAACAATCGCTAGATATGCCTTTGGATGAAAAAATATGTGTACTAGCCTTTGATGAAATGAAGGTAGCGGAAGCCTTTGAGTATGACTCAATTCGCGATTTTGTTAGAAAACCGTCAAAATTTGTGCAAGTTGTAATGGCCCGCGGACTGAAAAAATCTTGGAAACAGCCCGTTTTTTACAACTACGACTGCAAAATGACCAAGGAAATATTGTATAATATAATTTCGGAACTAAAAAAAGCTGGTTTTCCGGTGGTGGCGGTGGTATGTGATATGGGATCTACTAACCGTAAGTTGTGGAGTGAATTGGGTGTAACAACAGGTAAGTTTTATTCTTCACCACAAATTGCAAACATGATACACCATACACCACTTAACACATGCTTACGGGATTTTTTTTTAAATCCACGGATATGGATTCTTCCTTTCATCTTAGCAGAAAGGAAATTAAAATAAGAATCAAATGGTAATTAACACAAAACACTTTTTAAAGTTTTAAATTAAAAATTTAATTTCTTAAAATTTTAAAATTGTAATAAACAAGATTTGGTACTTACATAGTTCGCCTTAAATATGAATAATGCATTCAAAACTTTTAATCTTTAATTTTGTTTTAAGATAAGCCATGGTTTCCTTCCTCTTAATGCTGAGGAAAAAGTCTTCGCCTTTGCCGATGCCCCTCACTTGTTAAAGTTAATAAGAAACCATTTCCTGGACACAGGCTTGGTTTACAAAAACGTTTTAATTTCCCGGTGTACCATTGAGGAGCTTTTGAAACACACAAATAAGTGTGACACTTCAATTACATTCAAATTAACCACGGAGCATACATTAGTAAAAGGCGCAGGTATGCATGTTTACATACATACATTTTTTTAAACTTTTGTTTTCCTTATACTACCTAAAGGAAGGCAAAAAGTGAAATTGGCAGCCCAGCTATTTTCACATACGACTGCAAACGCAATAAGACGTTGTTATTCCCATGGAATTAAACTTTATAAACCCATAGAAACAGCTGACTTCATACAATTAGTAAATGACTGGTTCGACGTTCTTAATTCATCAATGAACACGTTTCGTCTCCCTGGCAAGGTTAATTGTGTAAATTTATAATTTTGAAATCTTAACCTTACAGTAAATATGTATTTTTAAAGGAACCATATGGCAAGGCTTTGGAAAACCAGCATGCCATATTGATCCAAATGAATGAAGTTATGTCCGCCCCAATCGTGCCAAGGAAAAGCAGTTTAGAAATTTTCCAAAAAGGAGTTTTAATAACAAATAATGCACTTCAAATGCTCCACGAATATGTTAGCAAATATAACATGGACTATATTTTAACCAACAGGTTAAACCAAGACGTTCTTGAGCACTTTTTTGGAGCGATTCGTAGCAAGGGAGGTTTAAATGACCATCCCTCACCACAAGAATTTAAATACAGATTAAGAAAATACATATTAGTTGGGTACATTAACGGTACTTATTTCTATACACTAAACGATATATGTTTCTATTTTATTATCAGCACGCAATACAGAGTGCTTAAGTGGAAAAGGAAACGTTGAAAGTGACCAAACAGAGTGGCTTAACTCAAACTTCGATATAAATGCAATGTCAAAAACTGTTGACCAATTTCAGGAAAAGGAGGAAAATGAGTCACTGCTTTTACCACAAACACAAATAGAAGAACTCACAGACCTAAATGAAATGAATTTTGATGACATTGGAATTTTTCAGGAGGATGCTCTAGAATATATATCCGGTTATATGATTCGAAAGCTTAATCTAGAACAATTTGAATGTCATGAAAATTCGTTTACTTGGGTTGACCAGGTGTCGAAAGGTTCGCTTAAGAAGCCATCTATTGCTTTCCTTGATAAGGTTAAAATCCTGGAACTATTGTTTTACAGAGTAAATGGTCAGGAAATATCTGAAATGCGGAACCTTCATCAACACCTGGTCGAGGAGAGCAGAACAGTCGACCTTCCACAAAAGGTAAAGGAATTGTTTTTTAAATGCCGGATATATTTTCGAATAAGACATTTGAATGTACGCCTCAAAGTCCAAAAAACTAAGCAGCGGCTAATTGGATCAAAAAAATTTATAAAAAATAATTTTTGAGTTTTAATTCTTAAGCTATGTTTACATGCATCAAAAATTTGACGTTCTACACGAAACCACTAATTGTATTAAAAAAAATTTTGCTTCTTTAAAACGTTTGCTAGATCAAACATAATTCAACAGTTTGTAAATAACATTATACCATTATCTTCTTACATATACAGTCAATTCCGATAATTCGTACCCCGATAAATCGTAATTTCACATAATTCGTAATAAACTGTCGGTCCCTTGAAAAAATCGCGTTAATTCGTAAAATTTCCATACATTTTGGTCCCCACGCTGATTCGTAATTTTTTTTTCAAATAAAATCAACTTTATTTACCTCTTATAAATGTTAATTGTTTGCTAACTACCACTTATAATTTGTCATAAAAAAAACAAAAACGTGGAAAGAATGATTTTTTCTTTACCACTATTTTATTTTTGCGTTGGGTTTTGCTTGTGTGTGGATTTGTTTTCTTAAGATCAGTTTGTTACATAAATAATTTTTATATATTTTATTTAACAGTTGTTTTTTATGTTTTTTGTATTGATTTTGTAAATAATTTCGAAAAACCCGTTTATTCGTATTTATTTTATTTTAACACCGTTAAATCGAAACCCCGCTAAAGAAATGGCCGGTCCCTTGCGATTACGAATTATCGGGATTCTAATGAACATATGTATGTAAAGTTAAGTAAGTTAGTCAAAATTGTTAAAAAAAACTTAATTAAAGGTAATTAAACTTAATCAATGTTGCTATAATTAAAAGTGTTGATGTTATTGGGAGGGTGGGTGGTAGAAAATGTAGCTAAAGCTAGAAAATTGTGTTCTCAATGAGTATTTATTTCTTGGAGATTCCATTAAGAAAAGGTCGAATAAAAAAACAAACTTTTATTATGAAAATAATGTCCTTTACATAAATTAAGTTCCATTGTCCTGGTCTTAAGTTTTTATTACTTTTGTTCGTAATTGTTCGCCCATAATTTTATACGTATGAACATATATCGATGGCTTAATATAAAAAAGGCGTAACTCAATTTTTCTTAAAAATGTTTTTTTTTTGTATATTATGGTAGACAAATGCGAAATGCATCTTGCTTTAAAATTTTAGGGTGCTATAGAATAAAATTTTTTGCATATTTTTATTAAAAATCGATTTAAACTTTTTTATATCTAAAATTTTACGGATTTCATAAGTATTTTTATCTTCCCCTTTGAACTTACAAAAAATCGAGTTGCGCCTTTTTTATATTAAGCCATCGATATGTATCTATCAATGAATGTACAAAAATGTTCTTGGGGATCGATTTGGAAGAGACCAACCTCCAGCTTCAGGCTTGTAGGCTGTGCAATGGTGAATCAGACAGTAGGTAGGTAGGTAGGTAGAAAGGCCGGTGTGAAGTTTCCTTCACACCTTCACCCAGAGACCAATATGGTCCATTGTGACGCCTTAATTAGAGATAGCCAAGAAGGCATAAGTAGGTGAAATAAGCAGCAGAAGCATAAGACAGATCCGAAAGATGGGTAGAAAAGAAAGGAAGGAAAAGAAGGTAAAGGACCAACCCCGAGAGAAATCCCTTAAACCAAATCCGCCCTACGAGCGGTTAGCACCCGGTCTCCCCTCGCGCAGCCAGGCCATCCCCATTACGAATCCTATCAGATTCTCGAGTCCGCAACCCGAGACATCCCCTAATTCGCCCAGGAATCTACTGCCCAGCCACCTCAACCTGCTACCCTGCAGCCTGGGACAGTGGCACAGAAGGTGCTCAACTGACTCCAACTCCTCAGGGTCCTCGCACAACCTGCATATATCCGACAAGTCGGATCCCATCCTCACCGCCATCCTGCCTATCATACAGTGGCCCGTGATAATTCCTATCATGGTCCTAACGCAGACCCTGCTCCTGCCCAACAGCGACACCGAATCGGACTTCCTAAGCACCGGCCACAGTGTCCGCGATACCCGACAGTCCGTTCGGCTCCCCCAGGCCCGATTGGTCACGCTCGTTATCCATTCCCTAATTCTACTAAAATAGAAGCCCAATGGAGGCCTAACCGCCTCCACACAGTCAGGATCCTCCAACTCTGAGCCCTGTCTTGCCAACTCATCAGCAATCTCGTTGCCGCCTATATCGCAATGACCCGGCACCCAGCATAACCTTAGCAGATACTCCCCTAAGGCTCCCCTCAGAGCCCTCCTACACTCATCAACCAGCTTGGAGTTCACATAACAGCCCCTTACGGCCATAAGAGCCGCCTGGCTGTCCACGTATATAGTGACCTCCGAGCCCCTATCAATGTTGTCCCTCATCAGTTCCACGGCCCTCCAGACCCCCAGAACCTCCGCCTGAAAAACACTGCAGTCGCCAGGAAGCCTATATGACCTTCTTATGTTCAGATCCTCAATGTAGACCCCTGCACCCGTGCCCCTCATCTTTGAGCCATCAGTGAAAATAGCAAATCCACCAAATAATCTGCTCCTGCCCGACCAGCTCTCCCTAGAGGGCATTATTACCTCTGGCAACCGACCAAAATCCAAACTGGTGCCAACATAATCAGTGGATCCCGGCGGTCCCAGGCAATAGCCACCAGCCTCAATCTCACCCAGGATCCGTGAGTGACCCTGAGTGTCATTCCTCGTAAGTCCTAACTCCCTCAGTCTAAGGATGCTCCTGGCCGCCATTCCCATCACATACTGCTCAATAGGCAGAAGATGTAGAATGACATCCAGGGCAGCCTGAGGAGTACTTCTCATGGCACCTGTCATGCCAATTGAAGCACACCTCTGAGCCTTAGAAAGAAGTTTTCTACGACTTGCCAATCTCAATGATTCCCACCAAACACAGCATCCATACGTAAGAATGGGTCTAACCACCGAAGTGTACAGCCATCCCACCACTGACGGCC
This sequence comes from Pollenia angustigena, assembly GCA_930367215.1. Taxonomy (NCBI): domain Eukaryota; kingdom Metazoa; phylum Arthropoda; class Insecta; order Diptera; family Polleniidae; genus Pollenia; species Pollenia angustigena. Next base: position 31,365,681 of record OV884057.1, read on the forward strand.
GGAGTCCCCAGCTCCTACCTATCGATGATCTGCAAGCATAGTAAGCATTGAGACCCCTTTTGAGTCTCTCTTGAGTATTCCTACCCCATGACAGCTTGCTGTCCAGAAAAACCCTCAGATACTTAGCACTATCAGATAGTCCAAGCTCCACTCCTCCCAGTACCGGCAGTCTAAACTCCTCCACCTTGTACCTCCTAGTGAAAAGAACCAACTCCGTCTTCTCCGGGTTTACTCCCAGTCCCTTGTCACTTGCCCATGCCGCCAGTTCGCCCAGCGCCCCTTGCATGATGTCGCTAATTGCCGGCAGAAACTTGCCCGACACCAATATCACCACATCATCCGCGTAGGCTACGACCTTCTGACCCATTCTGTCAAAACGTCTCAGAACGACATTGACGGCCAAGAGCCACAATAAGGGAGAGAGAACTCCCCCCTGTGGGGTCCCTCTAGTCACCGATTTCCTTAAGCGTTCGTTTCCCCAGTCCGAGTGAATAACTCTGCTGCTAAGCATCATAGTTATCCATTCGACCAAGAACAACGGAACCCTTAGGTCAATCAGTGCCTGTCTTATGGCCTCTATCCTCAAATTGTTAAAGGCGCCCTCTATGTCAAGGAATGCCGCCAGGGTGTATTCCCTGGTTCGCAAACCCCGCTCCACATAACCAACCACATCATGCAACGCACTCTCAACAGATCTACCTTTAAGGTAGGCGTGTTGAGCGCCGCTGACGATGCCGGCGTCAATCTTCGTCCTCAGATGTAGATCAATCAGTCTTTCCAACGTCTTCAAGAGAAAAGACGACAAGCTGATTGGTCTAAAATCCTTGGGTTTAGAGTGACCGGTTCTACCCGCTTTGGGAATAAAAACTACCCTAACCTCCCTCCACCTCCTAGGAATGTACCCGTTCAGCACACATACCCTAAACAGTTCCACCAACAACAGGAGTGACGATTTCCCGATATTCTGTAACATCGCCGGAAATATACCATCTGGCCCCGCCGATTTGTAGGACCCAAAGGTATTTACCGCCCATGTTACCTTATCCAAGGTAATCATATCCCCCACCGTCTCCCTTTCCTCACCGCCTGAGCCCGAACCAGAGAAGGGGTCACCACATACAGCCTGTTCCCCCGACCCAGGATCTACACACCCCGGAAAGTGAGTCTCCATAAGCAGACAGAGAGATTCAGAGCCAGATTCCGTCCATGAGTCGTCCGATCTCTGAATAAATCCAGGGACTACAGGGTCCTTAGATAAAATTCTCCTGAACCTAGACATCTCATTCACGGATTCAACTGACTCGCTAAACTTAATCCACGAGTCCCTTTTCGCCCTTCTAATATCTCCCTTATACCTCCCGTAACTCAACCTGAAGTTACTCCAATCCTCATCCCTGCGCGTATACTTCGCCCTATTGAACAGCCTTCTGACGGTGGACCTTTGAGTTTTCAACTCGTCTGTCCACCATCTTGGCTGTGTACGCCTGCCCGGAAAATTTAACGGACAAGATCGCTCATAGCTACTGGTCAATACCCCCGTGAAGGTGTTTACCAGTTGCTCCACACCGGCCGGAGTCGACCCCCAGTTCCGTGTAACCCTAAGGTTCCGTTGCACTAGTCCCGAAAACGAATCCCAATCCGTCCTTCTCGGATTCCTATATGGACACCTTTTCGACCTCTCAAACATTAGACTAAAGGACAGGCGACTATGATCAGAGAAGGAAAAATCCAAAGCCACCCTCCAGTCCTCCACTAATTCCCTACAGTTCGTCAATGTCATATCTATCACTGCCTCTCTATCCCTAGTTCTGAACGTTGGCGTATTCCCCCTATTACAGATAAAAAGATTGCTGGCAACAATAAAATCAAACATAGACTCACCTCTTTTGTTGATGTCGGCACTACCCCATTGGGAATGGTGTGCATTGGCGTCACATCCTAGTACCAGCCTCGAGCCGCTTCTGCCCGAGTGCTCCACCAACTCTCGCACTCCCTCACCAGGTGGATCGGCAGCTTCATATGGTAAGTATGCCGATGCCAGTGCCAGGACCGTTTTGTCCTTGGCTTCTCCTGTCACAACCGTGAGGTCTCCATTACTGAAAGAATTAGAAATCATGAATTTATGTTCAGTCTTCGCCAGTATACAAGTCCGTACCTTCTCATCAGAGCGGGATACGAACAAGGTATACCCCGTGATCTTTAATCCAACTACCCGGTTTTTGTTAATCCAGGGCTCTTGGATTAAAGCCACGTCCACATTGTTGTCAATGAGGTGGGTTACTAATTCGGTTGAGGCCGCTTCACAGTGGTGCAAGTTTATCTGCACCACTCTCAGCCTCTTAGGGTTTATCATTTTTAGGAAACCTAAATCTGATAGACCCTAACCCGAATATAGCAACCCCTCCCATTGACTTCAGTTTTTTCAGAGATTCCCGGTCTACTGCGAACCTGAAATCTCTTCCTTGGTTATCCTTGCAACCCAGTGAAGCTATCATCTTCCACTGGCCTGTAAAGAGTCCATTGTTCTGATTGGCCAGTAACCCCAGTATGACCTCCACCGGTTTTATAGGTGGAGGAATCCATACAGTGACCACCGGCCTCAATGGCAACTCAGACGCGAGTATGACGTCCAATCTGGCTTCAGGATAAGCGCTGCCACACCTGCCGATTGCAGCCTTTAAAAACTCAAAGGTTTTTTGATTGCCGCAACTGACAGTTTTGACACCTCTTATCCAGTCAGCCCCTTTGAACGATACTTCGTCCGGCCTTCCTTTGACGCTAAAGATTTCGTCGAGTAGTTTGTTTTCTAGCACCTGCCATTTCTCGACACTGATCCTTCCATCGGGATCCATACGATCAATGACAGCTGCTAGAATACCGTCCTTACTTAACGACTCCCTTAGCTTCTTTGACGTAGAGGGTTGTTCCTCTCTGGAACCAGCCCTCTTAGTGATCTCCTTTCGGGGATCCTTCCTTTTGGCCGCTGGGGATTTCTGGTCATCACCAGACCTAACTCTCTTAAAAACCCCCTTTTTGGGGGCCTTAGTAGAGCTCTGTCGGTGATCACCCGATTTCCCTGCAGATGTTGGCTGGCCTTTCTCAGTAATCCCCTTTGTGACCTCCCTTAGTGGGGGGAGAATCAGACAGTTAGTAACGTTACAATTTCATATACTTATATAGATTTTGTTTATTTTTTTTTAATTTAATATTTATTTATTATGTACATATATACTTTCATCACATTTGTCTTCAACTGTATACTTTCTTATATATTGCACCACAAATCCACGAGTTTCTTCAACATCTTGTGTTAGTTTATTATAAGGTAGTTTGTAGCTGTCGTATGGCGCCAAATCAATTAAAAAATAAACAACGTAATTAAAATGTTTTTGTACAATAACAAAAATAAAAAAAAAATTTATAAACCAACCTGCCAAAGCCATATACATAACTTGTTGACTCTCTGGTGTATTCTTCCGCCAATCATTGGCATCAATAATGGATATCTATACAATTGCAGAAATTCAATTTCCGTTCATTTAGTGCTCTGAATCAATAACTCGGTGTCAATTAACAAAAGCCTTTTTAAAACTTAAATTCACTCGCCGTTACTTAAAGGATGGATTTTGTCCCACGTATAAAATATTTTCCACTATTACAACTTTGCTTTCAACTAAAGTGAGCAATCTCCTTAAGGTAAGTTCATCCTACCAGGTTCGTTAAAGTTTAAATAATAAATAACATGTTATACGTACGACAAAACCTACCTTTCTTGCATTGTTATGAAATTCAATTGTGTACTTTCAACATCCATGTTAAACTTCTGTGCAGCTAGGTGTCTCCTTATAAAACTTTTGGAAATTTTGTATAAAGCCAACAAAAATTTTTATTGCTGGAAAATTTAATAAACAAAAATTTTTTCTGTTTATATATTTTCAACAAATAATTTTGACATTTACTCTAACTTTTTACAAAAACAAAATACATAGTATTTTTCAAAAAAAGAGATAGCTACCATAGCTCTATCTCATGATGCGGTCACCTTTATGAATTCGCCTTGATTAATATTTAATTTTTTAAAATTTGAAAAAAAATTGAGCAATTAAATTTTTCCTAGCTTCTTCAAGAGCGGTAAGTCAAAAGCGGCCCTTTAAAAACAAAGCATTATGGAAAATTTAAAAAAAGGAGTCTCACATCGCAAGATCACAAAAAATACAACATTTCAGAGAGATTTGAATGTTAAATACAAAAAAAGTGTAGTTTGGATACCAAAAGCAACAAAGCTTGTCGCCCAAAAAAAACTTTCACCAAATGATTTTCGCGAATCAAAGCGAATTATTGTTACTGGTGTATTCTGTATAGCTAATAAGGTCCGGCAAATACTGAGCATAGAGTACAATTTAGATGTAAGCGCTAAAATCATTCGAAGTTGCTTAAGTTCTAGTAGATTAGTAGCTAGAATAAAGAGCGACAACCCACCTTTTAGCAAAAATAAAAGCTAAAAACGGCTGAAGTTTGCAAAAAAGTAAGAAAATTACGAGATTTCAGGCAGGCGGACGGGAGTTAACATGACTGTCGTAAAAGTGCTAGCGTAAAAGGGTGGAATAATTCCAAATGTTAAAATCTCAAATGACTTGAGATTGTTTTCGCGGGAACCAGCTTCGAGCACTCGGCTAACTCAGAAGAAAAATGTGTGCCAAGCACTACAGAATCATCCTTAAAGACCAGTTGATTCCAAGATAGCCATATTCGGCTAAGAACCACGACAGGGTGATATCATTATGATGGACAACGAATTTAAGCATACTTCAGAAATAGCTAAAAGTTAGTTTGAAGAAAATAAATATTCGAAAATAAATTTACCTAATTAGTCGCCAGAGAAGTACCCACTTGAGTACCTTTTGTTAATTCCAAAACACCATTTTTCTTTTCTTTTTTTGCTCAGAGGAACCCGCCTAACACTATATAAGCTTTGCGTGCTTGCCGTTCAAGCTTGGAAAAAATAAAGTTGAAAAGAACGGCTGGACCGATTTCGATGATTCGTACCAATTCGGAATGGTCTCTGACCAAGTAAGAAGAATAGCAAAAAAAATCTAAAATAAGTGGCGCCATTGAAAATTACTCAGTATGAATTAAATCGTACAGTCTGCATTTGACGATATTATGATCTTTAGCAAAGTTGTTGAGCATGAGCCGGCGAAGGTTTATAAGTTGATATGACCAATTTCAGACAGGTGGCGCCACTGAAATGACTCGAAATGAGTTAAATCATAAACTGTACATTTGATCTTTAGCACAGCTGTTGAGCATTACCATACAAAAGTTTCTAGGTTGGTGTGACCAATTTCCGATAGGCGGCACCATTGAAAATTACTCAAAATAAATTATATCATTTGATCCTGCTTTGGTCTTTAGTAAAGTTGTTGCGCATGAGCCGGCAAAGGCTTCTATGTTGGTATGAACAATTTCCGACAAGAAGTGCCATTGAAAATGAATCAAATCGTAAGCTATGCAATTGATCATGCTTTGATCTGTTAGCAAAAAAATGTCTAAAATATTCCAGAAAAAAGAATTTATAAAGAAAATTCATTTTCTCATACATTTTGTATGGAGTGCTAAAAGGAAAGTTTAAAGGAGAGGAAGTTCTCATTCCGAGAATTCCAAGGATCCTTACCGATATGCCATTTGAATCCAATTTCCAATTCGTATCGCATTCGCCATGACAAACAACAAATCCCAAGGGCAATCATTGAGTGTTTGTGGCCTAAATTTGGAGAACTACTCTTTTTCTCACGGGCAACTCTATGTCACATGTTCCCGTGTCGGAAAGGCATCCTCTTTGTTCATTTTCGCACCTGACAACAAAACGAAAAATATTGTTTATCACAAAATGCTTCAATGATGTTCTATTAACTTATTCAATAGTTTACTTATAATTCAAATTTTCATATTCTTTTTTTTTTTTTTTTTTTTTTTTGTAAATATGTAAAGATAAATTATCTGCACCGAATATTACCTGTACCTAATTCTGTATCTGTATTTTAAAATGTGTGTGAAGTTAAATTTCGAAATTTATTGCACAAAAGAGTTCTGTTAAAGCGCTAACATAACACTGTTAACAAAATAGAATTGTGATTTATGTATTCAAATTGGAATTATACCTACATTTTTGGATCAAATGGACTGGAAAAAATATATCGCTTAACGCATATCCCGCTTATCAAAAACTTTAATTATTTAAGGTATATACATAATAGGACTTTTCATGTTTTTTTAATATTTTCCCGAATTCCAGGAAAACGGGAGGAGATGGGCGGATGAAATTTGACGGAATTTGTGGACAAAGTGGTATTTTATTAAAATCAATTGTCAGAAGCTTAAAGTTCTTGCGTCTTTACACGAAATTTTAAATTTGTCCATATTTTCAAATTTTGAAATTTACTGTTTGATGAATTCCAGGAAAACGGAAGGAGATGGGCGGATGAAATTTGATGGAATTTGTGGACAAAGTGGTCTTTTATAAAAATCAATTGTCAGAAGCTTAAAGGTCTTGCGTCTTTATACGAATTTTTCAACTTGTCCATATTTTCAAATTTTGAAATTCACTCTTGAATGAATTCCAGGAAAACTGGAGGAGATTGGCGGATGAAATTTGATGGAATTTGTGCACAAAGTGGTCTTTTATGAAAATCAATTGTCAGAAGTTTAAAGGTCTTGCGTCTTTATGCGAATTTTTCAACTTGTCCATATTTTCAAATTTTGAAATTCACTGTTAGATGAATTCCAGGCAAACGGAAGGAGATGGGCGGATGGAATTTGTGGACAAAGTGGTCTTTTATGAAAATCAATTTTCAGAAGCTTAAAGGTCTTGCGTCTTTATACGAATTTTTCAACTTGTTCATATTTTCAAATTTTGAAATTCACTGTTAGATGAATTCCAGGAAAACGGGAGGAGATGGGCGGATGAAATTTGATGAAATTTGTGGACAAAGTGGTCTTTTATAAAAATCAATTGTCAGAATTTTTCCTGGTATTCATCTAACAGTGAATTTCAAAATTTGAAAATATGGACAAGTTGAAAATTTCGTATAAAGACGCAACACCTTTAAGCTTCTGACAATTGATTTTCATAAAAGACCACTTTGTCCACAAATTCCATCAAATTTCATCCGCCCATCTCCTCCCGTTTTCCTGGAATTCGGGAAAACCTTTCAGAGAAATTGTAAATATAAAAAATTAAAAAAAAACATGAAAAGTCCTGTTATATACCTTAAATAATAAAAGTTTTTAATCCAAATTTTAAATATTTTTAATTAGGCTTAAGTTCATCAAATTTAATTTTCATTAAATTATTTTTATGAAGAAAGGAATTTTACAACATGAAAATTAATTAAAATTTACTGATAATTTTTCATTCTTGACTCAATCTGGGCTGCGAGTGTTAAACGGCAAGCCCTCTGAGGAGATTGAGTGGTTGCAATCGAAACATGTCAGGGTAACCTGTCCGTAAAAACGCCTGGGTTCGAGCCCAGATTGAGTCAAGAATGAAAAATTATCAGTAAATTTTAATTAATTTTCATGTTGTAAAATTCCTTTCTTCATAAAAATAATTTAATGAAAATTAAATTTGATGAACTTAAGCCTAATTAAAAATATTAAAAATTTGGATTAAAAACCATAAATAGTTCAACAAAATAACCACAATACTAATTATTGTTAAAGCTAAGGCACGAGCTCTATGTTTGCATTTGTCCTTCAAGTTGTGCTGAAAAGGTCAGCAAGAAAAAGAAAGACAAAAAAATTAAAAAAACAAAAACAAAATATGTACTTTGAACTTCAAGAAGAATTCTTGACAAAAGTACGAAAAAACAGAAGTAAAGGAAGAACATGTAAAATAAATTAAAATAGATAATCATTCAAAGCAAAATTTCGATCTACCAAAGGTTAAATACAATTTGGTTTAAGGATTGATGTTTGACTAATGACGTCAGCAGTCGTCGATGGCTGCGAGTGTTAAACGGCAAGCCCTCTGAGGAGATTGAGTGGTTGCAATCGAAACATGTCAGGGTAACCTGTCCGTAAAAACGCCTGGGTTCGAGCCCAGATTGAGTCAAGAATGAAAAATTATCAGTAAATTTTAATTAATTTTCATGTTGTAAAATTCCTTTCTTCATAAAAATAATTTAATTAAAATTAAATTTGATGAATATTTGGTTAACAGTGTTATGTTAGCGCTTTAACAGAACTCTGTTATGCAATAAATTTCGAAATTTAACTTCACACACATATTTTAAATATATACAAAAACAATACTTTTCTAGGCAAAACAACGTTTGCCGGGTCAGCTAGTTACAAATAAAACAACAATTTATTGCCTATTTTGCCAATAACACTTACTTTGTGAACAATTTTGTCCATAACTGTATATTTTAAAACTTATGAGGTCCATAACTCGAAAACTATGCGTTTGCGTCACATTTTTCTTTATAATATGTTTTTTTAATTTTCTATCACCTTATTTACTTGTTTTTTTATTTGGATCTGCGTCGGTTATCTAGATTAAAGCCTTTTTAATTAATTTAATTCATAAATTTAAAAGTTTTATTTTATCATACAGTAGTGCATTAGTAAATTTTTTTGTGCTCGTTTTTTATTTTTGTGGTAATGAAACCCAATTAACTATGTAAGAGGGCGACGCTGTATGCGTGACACACTTTACTTTTTTCCTCTCTCTCCTTGGATCTGGTCACAGGATATTACTTTTTTCCGTCCCTGGTTTTCTTATAATCTAAACTTTAAACTTAATTTTTTTTCTTACAGCTCACATTACGGGCAAATATAAAGACAAAGTCTTTGAAGATCGAGATGTCGAATTTGATTTAGGCGAAGGTTTTGACATCGGAATTGTTTATGGTGTTGAAAGAGCAATAAATAAAATGGCAGTTGGCGAAATCTCTAGGTAAAGAATTTGCTAAATACATTTCTTAAATGAACTGAATTTATCTTTCTCCACAGATTTAAAATAAGGTCAAAATATGCATTCGGTACAAAGGGTAATGAACAATTTAATATACCAGCAAATGCCACCGTTGAATATACAATCAGCCTTATTTCGGCTCTCGATGTCGGTAACAACGTAAGTCGAATTTTGTAGTAGACTAAATAACTTTTATTTTATTTACTTTAATCTACTACTGAGTCGTTTTCGACATCGAGAACCGAAATAAGGCTGAATAAAACTAAATGATTGTGAAAAGGTATGGGACTATTGGAAATGCTCAAAAGAAGAACGTTTAGAACGTGCAAAGATTTATAAGGAAAAAGGTACAAAATATTTTAAAAAGGAAAACTATTCATTGGCCATTAAAATCTATAAAAAATGTATCGACGTTTTGGCATCTGTAAAAAGTAAGTTTTTTGTTGTCTAGAAAAGTGTGAAATATAAGACAAAAACTTTATTTTCTATTATTTGATTTCAAGACTGTGATGAGAGTATTAAATTGAAAGCAGCTGCCTTTAGCAATCAAGCTTTGTGCTATCAAAAGACTAATGAACAATTTAACGGCAAACATGCTGTAATACTGTCTAGATTCTATAAATTGATGAATTGTTTAAAAAATATATCTTTTTTTAGTGCAATGAAGCCTTAAAGTTGGAACCAAACAATGTTAAAGCCTTATATCGTCGTGGTCAATGTAATTTAGCAACAAATGAATGCAAAGATGCTTTAGAAGATTTCAAAAAGGTATTGGAATTAGAACCATCTAATAAGGCCGCCCAAAATCAAATAACAATATGTAAACATAAAATGAAAGAAGTCGATGACAAAGAAAAGAAAATTTATGCCGATATGTTTACTAAATTGGCTGCTGCTGACAAAGAGGTATAAAAAGCGTTTCGATAATAAGAAGAATGTTTTAAAAACTAGTGTTGTGATTTCGAATAAATATTTCTCTTTCTCTTTTTTTATTGTTCAAAATTCTAGCAGGATATACCAGCCGAAACTGACGTTCTTTCTAATTGTGAAGAATGGTTTGATGAGGATACAAAACAAGAAGTTGATCGAGCGTTTGAACGTAATAACAACATTGTTATGATTTAAAAGAAAAAAAAATAACAATTTTCAATTTGAATATCATCCCATAATAAACTAATTTGGATTTCTAGTTTTTAAAGAAGGTGAATTCATTACAGCTGATCTTAAAAACCCTGATACCTGCTGAGACCTTTTTTAGCTTTATAATTGTTGGATGTCAAAATTTTGTTTATTAACTTTGTTTCTGTTTTGTTTCGGTTTTTGACATTATACAATTATTTTATCAAAACAAATTACGTGTGGTTTTTGTACGAGTTGTACTTTTTGTAGTACCGAGATTACCTGTAAAGAATTTGCCTTGTTTTTAAATGTTAATTTTTTATTAACACTATGCTAAATATAAAATTCAAATCCATCTCGGATGGAATTTCTCGAAGTATACTGTCGAAACTTACAACTCTTTTTTGTCAGTTTAGCTGCTGTTCGGATTTTATGTCCTCATGAATATTTTGGCTAAAACTTGATTTTTTCGAAGAACATACAACTTTTCTTTGAAACCAATTGATATTTTGTTTTCCTGTCTTCAGCACAATTGCAGCTATACGGCCATGTTCTACAAATCGAAATGAAGTGGAATTGAACGAGATTTTATTTACAAAATTACTGTAGTTTTTCCTGTTTTTAAGAGCTAGTCTTGTAGATATAATTGGTACTCAATATATGAAATATATAAAACGGAATATTTTTATGAACTTTTCAGGCTCGTATTTAAAATTTTTTCGGTTTTAAATCAACTTCATTTCGATTTACTGAACATACCCGATAGACTAGGAGGAAAAAGTGTGTAACATACAGGGGTGTGCTGAAAATCGAAAACGTAAAAGTGGGTTTTTTAATAAGATTTCTGCAATAAAATTATTTTATGACAAATGTTATATAACTATTTCTCTATTAAACAGAATTTTATAACAATTATAAAAATTTGATTAAAAGTGTATTAAAAATAACTTGCAAAATTCTTGCCTTTTACGTTTTCAATTTCCAGCTCACCCCTCATACCAAAAAAAAACTGCATCTAGTGGCTCAAAATTGTGAAGAAACTTTCATTTTGTGTATCTTTTTCCACGATTTTTGGACCATAGCTTTCAAACTGTGGGAAACTCAGGGGGGCTACTCTCTATTGCGAAGCAAAAGCTAATTGCCAACTTGGTACTCTCTATCATTTTCGCAAAATTTTTTGGAAATGAAGCAATAACTGCAATAAAATTGAAAGATGGCGCTGATTGACAGTAATGAAATGCTTAAATATGTAAAAATATTTGAAATTGGAAAATTTAAATAAAATAAATAGTGATGAGTTTGCGAAAAGAAAAAAATTAAAGAGTACCAATCGCTAGATTTGCCACCATTTTCTGTCGCATCGCAATAGAGAGTAGCCCCCCAGTAACGTAGTCTTCAGAAAAAATCCTATTAAGATACTTAATTCATAATTAACCAGAACGTTAGTTATAATGCTGTGAAATGCTTTTTTACAAATTTCTGGCAGTGTTAAAATCGAAAATTCGATAAATGTTCTAAAAAAGGTATTCAATTACATATTTGTGGTTTTTTTTACCTTTTGCGACATTTTTTATGTTTTTATTTATTTCAATCCAAGTAATATAAAAAGCAAAGGAGGCCTACAATTATTGCTCTGTTTCTTTACTTTTTGGGCAAAGTTCGTGAAAATGAGAGCAAGCATATGCTTCTCTCATAAAGAGACAAAATTACACAAAAGTATGGGAACAGAAAAAACCAAATTTTGAGCACAAAATAAAGTCATTCACCCCTATCGTGAACAACAAGTGGAATTTTTGTTCCCATTAAATTTGCATTCCCCTCGAAGGGAAAAAAGCAATCGTGAATCTCATATGAAAAATTTTTTACGCTATCAGTTCCAGTGAATGTAAAAAAAGAAGAAAGATTAAAAAAATTAAAAATCAATAAAATTTTTGTTCAAAAATATACAAGTACATGTGTATATACATATTTTGAAGAAAAGTTAAAATAATAAAGCAAAATATTTAGTATTGGAAGGATAGTTTGATTACATCGTTAGTTTTTTGCACTTTTTAAATTTTATGTAGTAAAATATTTTCCAAAATTCTGCCACCAAGTCTATCGAAAGTTTTACAAATCCGCAGTTAATCGACCTATTGTTTTGCACTTTGTTGAGCATTATATCGGTTTGCGCCTTATTATAAGGTGACCATACGTACTATTTTTTAGAGGACAATCCTCTTTTTTTAACTGGCTGTCCTCTATAAAATTTGTGTCCTCTTTTATCATCTTTTTTTCATAATCTGTCATCTTGGTCCTCTTTATTTTTAAAAGCATGACCAATATTTGCTTTTATTTTTATAAATTAAAATAAAAATTTTATTTCGCGGTGATCAACGGTTTTTTCTGTGCAATCGTATGGAAAATGTCGTGCCATGCTTGTTCTGTTCATACTCCTAATGGACTCTCATACACTTGCAGTATAAAATTTTGAATAATTTTTTGCAATAATTATTAAAGTTTAGTTGTTTTTTTTTGTAACTAATTTTACTTAAGTAAATTTTTATACATCGTCGGCTTAATATGCAAACCTGCTAACTCCCTTTCAAAAAATTTTACAGGAAAAACTTTTTATTTTTCCTATTTACTGCTTGAGAGGAGAACCAAAAATATAGTTGATTTGACACACTTCAAGACCCAAATTGAAGAATAACTACATGCTGGTCGACGAGGCATACATATATTTCTCTACCACACGGCATCAAATCTCAATTTACTTAAAAAGTGGATTTCGCAGGTCTGCATATTAAGCCGACGATATGTTATTCTTTTTAAATTTTCCAAATTTTTAATATTTTTAATTAGGCTTAAGTTCATCAAATTTAATTTTCATTAAATTATTATTAAATTATTTTCTTTTTAAATTTTCTTTACATTTATTAATATGGGAATGTAAATTTGTTTGTAAAATATGTAAAAAAATCTTGAAGTCAAAAAATTTTTTTACTTTTTTTCTTCATGTCCTCTATTTTTATTTTCAAAATCTGGTCGCCTTACTTATTAACTTTATAAACACTTAATATTTGATTTATAGGAGGAACTACTTACATAAATGTTCTGTTCCTTAGCAAAAATAAAGTGAGAAAATCAATGTGAACAAATTACGAGGGAAAAAACTTTTTACGATAAGGGGAATTTCTTCCCGTGAACATTTTTCACGGTTTTATTCTGCTTTGAATTCCCTTTTTTCATGGGAGTTGTTTATGATCGCAAATTTGTGAAAAAGGGAAAAATTATTCACGATAGGGGGTATTGTTATGCCACTTTTGATAAATTTTATATTGCCTGTAGAAATAAACTAATTTTACTAAAAATTAAACAAAACAAACACTTTTGAATTAACAAATATTATCTGGTATGTTCTAGGTTTCGACTCGAATTGAAAACGAAAAATTTTTTAAATCCGCATAATTCATGAATTGGTGTTCTCAAATCCGCATGTTTTTTTGTATTCGAAGTTTTTATTTGAAAAAACTTTTTTTGGACTAAAGTTCGCTAATTTGCTAACCGCAGCATGATAGCAATGTTTAATATTTTTTTTTTAATCGTGAAAGCTGTAAAGAATCGCAGGAAAAAAATAGCTTCTATCGCGAACATGGCTAAAATTCGCAAAAATTGCAAACTTTTAAACAAACACTAAAATTTATTTTATTTATTTATTTATTTATTTTAACGCCCTATGTTCCTCGTGAACATTATATTTAAGTATGTACTTGTTATATTAAGGTATAAGTACTGTTCATATTTAAATAAATAAAGGACATATATATATATATAAAATTTATTTGAAATCGCTAAATCGGTAAAAAAAAAAACAAAATGTCGGAAAAAAAATAAGCTGTAATTACATCAAAATAATGAAAAAGTCGATTTTAAATTTAGCATTTTAGATAACGATATATTTTTGATTAATTTTGATCGTGTAAAATCTGTTATTAGGAAAATAAAAAGGAGGGTGCACAGTTTAATTTTTGAAAATAAAAACGCTAAGGATATTTGGTCAATCCTTAATAGGCATGGAATTGGTGTTAATGATGAAAATTTAGATCACGTTGATCCTGACTTTTCACCCAATAAAATTAATAATAGCAATAGAATAGTTGATAGATCAATTTATAATCAAACTGGATTTTCTTTTCTTCCAGTTGAATTGTCCGAAATGGTTTCGGCTTTATATTTAATTAAGTCGAAAGCTGTTGGAGTGGATGGCTTTAGGCTTAAGTTTATCAGGATTTTGATTACAGTTATTGGGAACTATGTACTTCATTTAGTTAATACAATATTGATAACGTCGAATTTTCCGTTATTTTGGAAGATTGCGAGGATAGTTCCCATAAGTAAAAATAACTCAACAACTTTGTCTGACGATTTACGGCCGATATCAATATTACCTGTTCTATCTAAAATTGTGGAGCATCTTATGAAGATTCAACTTTTAAAACATATTGATCATAATAATTTTCTACATGTTTGTCAATCTAGTTTTAGAGCTAAAAGGAGTACTACCTCTTTACTGCTTGGCTTAACGGATAATATTCGCAATAATTTAGCTAAAGAAGGTGTTTGTTTTTTATTGTCATTAGACTTTACTAAGGCTTTTGATAGAGTAGATCATTACCTAATTGTTGAAAAATTGCACAGATATAACTTTTCAAGAAGTCAATATGTTGTTAGTGGTAATCGGGCTTCTAGCTTGCTTCCAGTTCACAGTGGTGTGCCTCAGGGATCGGTCCTTGGACCTTTACTTTTTATTATGTTTATTAATGTCCAAATATGGTATTGTCATGTTCTTTTCACGTTCGATAGTAAAACGGATCTTATTGTGGTAAGAATTAAGCGTTTTTAGAATTATTTCCTCGTCAGATTTTCTTATGATTGCAAAAAGGTCATCTACATATTTTGTTATAAACTTGATTTCTATATTCTTCGATCTGAGTTCGTCTATTGCATCGTCGAGTAGTGCGTCCAGTACTATATCAGCAATTGTTGGCGATAGAGGGTTTCCCATTGGCATACCATATAATTGATGGTAAAATTTGTTGTCAAATGTGAGATAATTGTTGTCAGTTAAACAGAATTGTAGAATCGTTAAGAATTTTCTTTTTGGTATTGTAGTATGTCCCTTTAGGATTTCCCATTTTCCCAATATGTTTTTTATTGCCAGGTGAACCGGAATGTTGGTGAATAATGATACCACGTCGAAGGAAACCATGACATCGTCATTTTCCAATGTTATTTCTTTAAGTTTTTGTTTAAGTTCCAATGAGTTTTGTATGTTGTAAGTTTTTGAAATGGTGTTCTTTATTATATTTCCCACATATTTTGCTAAATTGTAGCAAGGCACTCCCATTGATGAGGATATTGGCCTCAGTGGTACATTTTCCTTATGGATTTTAGGTAAACCATATAGTTCAGGTGCCGCTGCAGCGTGTGTTGTCAATTTATAGACGAACTCAGATCGAAGAATATAGAAATCAAGTTTATAACAAAATATGTAGATGACCTTTTTGCAATCATAAGAAAATCTGACGAGGAAATAATTCTAAAAACGCTTAATTCTTACCACAATAAGATCCGTTTTACTATCGAACGTGAAAAGAACATGACAATACCATATTTGGACATCAACATTATCCGAGAAAACGGTAGAATAACAACTGACTGGCACACAAAACCAACGTCATCAGGAAGAATGATCAATTTCAATTCCACACAACCATTGAAAATGAAAACGAACACAGCGACAAATCTAATAAAGAAAGTACTGCATATCAGCGACGAAAAATTTAAAAAGAAAAATATATGCAAAATAAAAAATATCTTGACTATGAACAATTATCCAACACACTTAACAAATTCATTAATAAATAAAATTCTAAAAAGCAAAAATCTTGAGAAAAGGAAAGAATCGGAAACAGAAAAATATTTTTACAGTGTACCATACATCCCAAAACTAACGGAGACAAGAACATTAAAGAACTTGATCACGGAAAAAACAACAACAATTGCACATAAATCAAACAAGACACTAAGGCATTTGTTTACATATATAAAAAAACCAAACTGGACATATGTAAAATAGATAATGTGGTTTATGAAATAAAATGTGACGGAAACGAAAGGGAAAGGTGTAATAAGGTTTACATTGGAACAACAAAAAGAAGGTTAGAGAAGAGAATTCATGAACACAAAACAGACGTCAAAAAAGGTAAAATAGCGACGGCACTATCTCTGCATGTAAAAGAGTGCAATCACAACATGAACTTCGACAATATAAAAATCAAGGTCTATCCAATAGGTCTGCTTAAGAAGCCAGATGTTTATTTGGTTTTTTCCTCAACAATATCAAGAGTTGTTTACATTTTCCTTATACGTATATATTTTTGTTTACTGTTTTGGTTTTTTGCCACACATACATGCACACAAAACACATTTTTCCTTTTGTTTTGCCTATGTAGTAGTAAGATTTTGACAACCGCGAGGAATTTTACACAAACAAAATGCCTGTTGTTTTTTGTATTGTTGTATTGTTGTAGTAGTAAGCAGACATATTGGATAGGCCTTGATAAAAATATTAGACAGAGAGCGGAGAGAGAACAAACGTTACACTTTTGAAAGCTTACGAATCCAAGAGAAAATCAAAAATACAATGAATACGAAAGAAGACAAGGACAATACAAAACTGCAATACTCCGCTGCAATAGTTAATGATTATAATTAGTTATAGTTCTGTGATATTTACATTAAGTTTGACTTTTATTCGGTGTTTGTGTTGTATTTTACTTATTAATTATTTATTTATTTCTGTGTCGTGTAGTCCAGTTTTTAATATAAAATAGTTAAAAAAAGTGCAATACAAATGTAAACCCTAATTTGTAAGTTAAGATGTGATATTATTAAAGTTCAAAAATTTATTATAATTATTATCTAATTGTCTAGATTTTTATGGAATAAAAATAACCCCTGATGAAGTTCGAAAAAAGCGAACGAAACGTTGGGAAAAGAAAATAAATTAACCATAAATGTTTTTTAATTACATTTGGTAAAAAAACGATTGATCATATTAGCCCGTGAGGAAAACAAAAAACCTCAATAATAATATTAAATACAACAGAAAACTGTTTAAAATAAGAGAAGCAATACATTTTGCATTCTTAAAAAAATATAACGGTTCTTTTTTGATACACAAATTTAATGCAAATAATCCTATATGTGATGGAAAACGATTTTGAAAACAAAACGATTTGAAAACGATAATATCGTTTTCGGTATCTTTAAAAATTGATTTCTAATACATTTTCCTCCGTTTTCATTTATATATTCTGTCAAATTCTTTATTAAATATATTAATTGAACTGTATTTTGAACAAAAAATAAAGACTTTACTTCAGAAATGGATTTTAAAATCGTTCGAAATTCATCACACCTGCTAAAAACTATCATTTTGAAAACGATCGTTTTTCATCACATACCTGAATAATATGCATTTAGGCCCTAAATTTGTAAAACGCAAAAGCAACGCCAAAAATTATATTGAAAGCAAAAACAAAATCGAAAATATTTCATAATTTTGTTGTTGTTTTCTATAGAAATGAATATTGAATTTTTAAATTTTAAACGCTGCATATATTGTGGCGTTGATAATTTTTAAACGCAATATGTATTTCTGTAGAAAGCAAGAACAAAATTTTGAAAAATTTTTGACATTGTTTTTGCTTTCAATGTTATTTTTGGGATTGCGTTGCGTTTTACAAATTCAGGGCCTTAGTTTTAGTTGAAACCACGACTTAAGTGTGTTGTTTTTTCATATTGGTCAAGATTTTTCAAAATTTTTCGGTTTTTATTAAATTTAAGGTTATGGGTCGCAAAAGTATTACTATGGAGCAAAAAATTGCTATAAAAACTCTGCTTTTGGAACATTTTTCTCATACCGAAATATCTTCCAGCCTGGGTGTTTCACGAAAATGTATTTACAATATTGCCAAAAAAGTGTCTGCTGGAGAACCACTTTCAAATAAACCCGGCCAAGGACGTTCTAAACGTACAACCCCTGTTCAAGATCGATATTAAGTACAAATTTGTAAGCGAAATCGATTCGCTGGTAGTCGCGAAATAGCTTTCGAATGGTCATCAACTCTTGGAAAATCAATTAGCGCAAGTACCACCCGTCGGCGTCTTGATGAACATTGTCTCAAAAGTTACACCAAAAAACGTCGCACAGTGCTTTGTCCCCATATAACGAAGGGACATAAATAGAAGGAGTTGTCAGAAATTTGGTACACAAGCATAGAATAGCTTAGTTAAGAAAAATGTGAATTTTTGGACAAATCGGTCCAAGGACACGCCTACCTCCCATGTGTCCTGAAATGGAAAAATGTAATTTTAGCTTCAATAATGCCCACAAAACTACAAAAAATGGTCATACTAATACACACACAACTAGCAACGTATGTGCAAATTTTCACTTAAATCTGAACAAGGACTCAAGGTCCTGCCATATATCCTTTTTCTTAAAAATGTTATAACACTTTCAAAAATTATCCGATCGTAATAAAATTTGGTATGAAAATTGATATTTGTTAGATATATATGTGTGCCAAATTTTGGTAGAATCGGATTATAAATGTGAAAAATACAAAAACATCATTTAATGAAAAATGAGTGAAAAACGCTTAAAATGCTCGTGCAAAAATAACAAGTAAGAAAGTATAATCGGTCAAGCCCGACCATGTGATATCCTATAGCATAGTATTTAAAAACAAAGTTCCTAGATTGTAATCTATTTGGGACCCATGGGCAATCATGGACCCACCAGAACAAAATTATGTTATGAGGTTAAGATTCGTTTCAAAGTTCTTTCTGCCGAATATTATTTAGGTATCTTCATCTTCATATATGGGTTTTTTGGATGAGGGTTTATATGTAATCTATGGTTTATATTGGTATGTTACTACATATATTTTTAAGGAAGTTGGCATTAAAAGCTATTTTCGGGAGAATGATTTGTATGGGAGCTATGTTCAAAAATAGAAAGATTCCAATAAAATTTGATAAGCTGATTTTGATTGCAATAAAATTGATTAGAGATGTGCACGTTCATTTTTTGAACCACGCGCCCTCACTTTTACTCGTTTGTAAAAGTAAGTATTTATTAAATATATAAATTGATTTAACATTTTAATAGAAAATTTTTATTTTCTTTTAAATTGAAAACCCTGTATGCAATATTTTCGAACACTCCACAATAGAATTGCTCTTACTACAAACAAAGGCTGTTACCAAAAAAAAACTTCTGTCACGTAACCATCTTCAATTTAAATAAAAAATAACGGCACTAAGTCACATTTTGAAAATATTCTTTATACGATGAAAAACCAACGTCATCTGGGAATTTAGCGCCATCTTGTGTCGACAAAAAGAAACAGACACAACTGTTATACTAATTTTTTTTAATTTATCTTGTCAATTTTTCTAATTCAATAGTATATATATTTGGATTTTTTTCTTATTATGTTCCTAGTTTATTTTTTTTTAACTAATTCAATCTATGAAAGTTTGAGCAAAAATCACGAAAATAGCATTTTTTTTAAATAAATTTTTTTTTAAGTTGTGGTAAAATTTTTAAAATTTTTTTTTTTGTAGTTATTAAAAAACAGTCTAAATATTCGAAATCAGAAAAAAACCCATAGACCATATTTTTCTTTTTTTTTTAATATTCCATCAAAATTAGAAAATTTTTAGAGCTTAAGTAAATAATAAGCATTTTTCAAACCATTAAAAAATATGTATAGGAGCATAATTCCAGTAAAAGTTTTTTATAGATGGTTTAGAATATAGTTAGCTGTTACAGAAAAAAATTTGAATCTCGTAATCCAAAAAATTAATTTTTTACAATTATTTTCTTGAAACAATAAAAAACCAAGGGCATTTGTGATTTCAGCGCCCTCTTATGCCGTAGAATGCAGACAAACACAAACAATTTTTTATACATATTTTGATTTTTGTTGTTTTTTATTGAATGGTATAAGTTTGAATTAATATTTCACAGTATTTGTAGTTAATTGTCTTTTAAACTCCTGAAAACTATCAAAATTTGATCAAAAATCATGAAAATAGCCATTTAAAAAAAGTTTTTTTTTTCAAGTTGTGGTAAAATTTTTTCAATTTTTTTTTTTGTAGTTATTAGAAAACAGTCTAAATATTCGAAATCAGAAAAAAACCCATAGACCATATTTTTCTTTTTTTTTTAATATTCCATCAAAGTTAGAAAATTTTTAGAGCTTAAGTAAATAATAAGCATTTTTCAAACCAATAAAAAAACACTTATGAGAAAATAAATCAATAAAATTTTTTTACAGTTAGTTCTAAATATAGTAAACTACTACAGAAAAAAATTTCAATCTCGTGCTTTAAAAAACAACAGTTTTACAACAGTTTTCCTAAAGCATGTAAAACTCAAGTAGTTGTTTGGCCATTTTTACTATAAATTCTCAAACTTTGGCGCCCTCTAGCGCCGCCAAAAAGAGTTAAATCTAAAAAATTCTTCAAAATTCATTTTAATTATTTTGTTATCTATCGATCTGTACATTTTTAAGCACAATATAAGACTTGTTTTTTTTTTGATTTATGTCTATGGGCCAAAGCACTGTGCGTCGCCCTTACTGCAACAAGCTCCAGACAAAAAAAAAAACGATTTGAGTGGTGCAAGAATTATGTAAACTGGACAGAAAGAGACTGGAATCGGGTTGTTTTTAGCGATGAATCCCAGTTTGAATTAATCAATCGAAAAAATCGATCATTTGTTCGGCGTACAAAGCAGGAAAAGGAACAACCATTCTGTTTTCAGTCAAGGACACAAGGTGGGGGTGGATCTGTTAGCGTATGGGGATGCTTTACAGCTCATGGTACCGTCTTATTATTATTTTATGAAGGACATTTAAATGCTAGGAACTTTATCGAATTGATATCCACTGAATTACCTACATATTACGAAACACTTTTTGGGTCTGGAACCCAAAGCTATTTTCAGCAAGATAATGCACCGTGCCATAAGGCGAAGTTTTCGATGGATTGGCTTAGAGATAAAAATATATCTCTGCTAGACTGGCCACCAACATCTCCAGATATAAATCCAATTGAAAATATGTGGGCTATTATTGATATAAGGGCCCCTATTACGGTTGAGTTGTAATAAATGCAACTGGTTGTGATCAGTTGTAATTTTTGTTATGTTTTTGTTCACCGCAATTTAGCAAAGTTGTAAACCATAATACAAAAATTTAAAAATTACAACTCAACTGAGTTGAGTTGTAAACCGTAATAGGGGCCAAGATACCAACAACAGACGAATTGAAAAATGCAATTAAGGACATTTGGTCTAAATTTACTGTGGAGGAGTGCTCTAAATTGGTCAATTCCATCCCAAAAAGAATAAAATGTGTATTAAAAGCTAAAGGTGGAAGCATTTCGTTTAATGGATTTAAATTAATATTATATAAAGTCGTGTGCTATAATTTTGACTCATTCATTTTTAAGTTGTTCTAAAGAAAATGTAATATTATTTTAATTTTGTATATCTAAACTGAATTGTGATACTTATTGAATGAATTTGAATAAAAACGTTTAATTCACTCCAACAAAAGTTTATTTTTTAAACGTTATGATGTTTATTAGTGAAGTTTTATAAGTTTTGTAGAAGCGCGCTATAAATTTGATCAGTACTGTATGTATATACACATATACCCAGCGGGAAAAAGGAGTACGGAGGCCTTCTAGTTACTTAATTGAAGCACAGCCGCGAATAACGTTTTAAGTTACAAAATAATAATTTTTCAGGAGAGCAAAAAAACGTTTTTTGATAGGCAGCATTATTTGTTTTAAAAATTTTTTTTTCTATTATTAAAAATAATGATAATAAAACCTTTAATGCAAAAGGCTTTTAAAACATTATTCCGCACTGCAAAGCCATTTCGGTTTCATCATTTTGTTAGTAACTTGCAATGTTCTTCCACTGGCTGACACTTTGTACGCCATTTTGAAGGCGTTAAGGTGCATAGTTTTTGTTGATTTGATGTTTAAACTGTGTAAGAAGTGAATGTAAAAAGTCATCTGCAAAAAAACAGTTTTTGCAAAATGTGGCGTTTACAACGTTATTCGCGGCTGTGCTTCAATTAATGAGCGTAAAAAACAAAGGGGTGGGGCTTCTAAACAATTGTTTGCTTGAATGAGCATCACTGATGTATATGTTTGTTTACGTCCCAGCGGTAACTAGAATGAGTAAAGAGGCCTAATAGAAGGCCTTATTTAGCAGTCACAAGCAGTCAGAAGCCCCTCTCGCCGCATTCCATACTTATTTATTTTTTATACAGGTTGTCATTGGGCGCAAGGCCTTCCACACTTCCTTTAAAACAACTTCGATCCCTTCCCAAAGAAGGGAGTAAGGAAGGTCACTAAAAATAAAAAGTAAATAAAACTGAACATCTTCCTTTCTCCCTTCTCAAAGAAGGGAGTAGCGAATGTATACTGAATATTTCAGAAGGTCTTTTAAAAAGAAGTTTATACCTTCTAGAAGGCATACTTCTAAGATTTCATTCATCAGGTTATTATCATGTGTAGCAAGTTTTTCAACAAACATCTTTGGTAGGCGAAGCGCATTTTTACAAAAAGGCAGGACTCTAGATGTGTCGTATATGTAAGTGTTGGAGTATTTCTTTATGGAACTTACATGTTTGTTGATACACTTCCTCAGGATTCTTCTTTCGAATGTTTCCAGTTCCTTAGCCACAACTGGGGAAATAGTGAACCATATTGGATATCCATATAGCAGTAGTGCGATTCAGTAACTTTTATAACGATAATCGAATCGTTAAAATAAATATAACGAAAATTTATCGAATATGCTATTCAGTAAAATGTTTAACGATATTCGCTGTCGTTTAAAATCAGCTGTTACTTTAGCAATTTTATTGTCGTTATTTTAGCGACAATAATTTACATAGGTTGTGTTTATTTAATCGATAAAAAAAATTTTTAAGTAACTTCAAACTGTTTTTTTTATAACCACATCTAGTTGATAAGTGACTATTTTCCTTGTCGACGACTCACTATTTTAACATAGGCATGTCATAGGCTGTAGTCAATTGGTTATCTCTGCATGACTTTTAAATTGACTACTAACTACTTATTTTTCAACCAATTTGTAGTCAATTAATAGTATAGTCGGTTTATAATAAATTATTTCAATTTAAAAAAATTTTTGTCAAAAAAATATATGTACATATAAACATACATACATATGAATGTATATTTTTATATCTATGCATATATTTATATAGAAATAATTATTTAAGCAAATTTTGCATCAAATTGCTTTAAATGATGATGTATAATACATGCTGAAATAAAAACGCTACATAATTGCTTGTATATAAACAGATTTGTATTGATTAAATTTTCAATTATTTTTAATTATTTAAATATGTTTGTAATATTTTTTTTTCATTTGACTTCATGGCATGCTTGTTTTACTTATTTTGCTTTTATTTGTGTTTTACGTGTGCCTCTATGCAATATGTTTGGTTGATATCTGCATGAGATTTAAACCAATTTGTAGTCATTTGAAA
The DNA here is from genome assembly GCA_930367215.1 of Pollenia angustigena. NCBI lineage: Eukaryota > Metazoa > Arthropoda > Insecta > Diptera > Polleniidae > Pollenia > Pollenia angustigena. Next base: position 31,389,438 of record OV884057.1, read on the forward strand.
AATAGTTAATTTATAGTTAGTGTTTTTTTCAACTGACTATTTAATTTACTACAGGGATGTTTTTTTTATGTTTAAAATAGCTAACAAACATACATATGTATATGTATGAACAAAAACAAAATAATAAATTTAAAATTTACAAAAAAGCAAATTAAGAACAAAAATAAAATTCTAAATGTAAATTTTACAAAAAAAAAAAAATATATATATATATAAAAACCAAAAATTAACCGATCGTCTTACTCACGAGTCTGGCCAGACCCTTTTTAAAGCATTTTGAATGAAAAAACATGTGTTACACGGGGGGTTAAGAACAATTTCATTTGTTTTTATTTTTTTCTCTTTTGTGCTTTGAGGTTTTTTTTTAACATTTTTAAGACAGAGATGTTACAAAAAATCCAGCTGTTTACTATCGTTAAAAAAAGTTACATAATCACACCAAGAATAATAGAGACAAGATTACGCATTGCGCAGGTTTCTTATTGTTTACAAAAATCAGCTGTTTTGTAAATGACGTCACATGAGAATAAAATTTTTCGCGCCCAATCATTTTGGTAGGCAATTTGAAAAAAAGTAACAAAAAAAGTGAAAAAATAAAGGTAGTGAACATTTTCCCGCTTTTTATATCCAAAAAAGAAACAAAAAATGTGAAAAAAATAAAGGTAGTGAACATTTTCCCGCTTTTTATATCCATTAATTTCAGAAGTTGGTAAAACAAATAAAAAAGATTTGTATTTGTTGAAAACGTTTTAAAGTGTGTTAAACATTTTTTTTTCTAATTAAAAAATATTAAAATCAAAAATTTACAAAAATGAGATGTGCTGTGGCAAATTGCAAAAACTCCAACAAATCCAAGGCATGTGCAATTAGTTTTTATGCCTTCCCAAAAGACAGCAACATCTTGAAAAAATGGGTACAATTCTGTGGCCGAAGAAGAACATTTAACCCAAATACTTCTCATGTTTGCATGTTGCATTTTGATCCCAATGATATTGAAAATAGTTTGGAATACAAAATGGGTAAGTACACGGATTGGGTTTAAACAATGGTTCTATAGTTTATTTTTTTTCTGTAAGGATTCGCTAAAAGAAGGCTTTTAAAAAAGGCTGCTGTTCCATCCATAAAACCAACGACAGTGAAAAATGAGAAATTGCATAACGAACGATTGTTAAGATTGCAAAAACGGGAAAACACAAAATTGGTTGATTCAATTCTAAAAGACCATAATTCTGAAAAAACTGCAGAGCAGGTTCAAGAAAAGGACGTTGATGTTGAAATGAGCGTTTCTGAAAATATTCAACCTTGTTTAGACATAAAAGATGTTGAAAGTTTAAAGAATGATTTGTAAGTAGCATTTGCATTTTTAATGCAAACTATATATATTCTTGATACAAACGTGTCTTTTCAATAGGCAAATTCTTCAGTACGAAAACAATGCTTTAAAAAAAGAAAATAGAAATCATGTTAAGGAAATACGCAATCTGCAACAAGAAATCTTATCGTTAAAAAAAACCAACAAAGACAACATTGAAGAGATGAAAAAACAAGTCAATAAATCAAAGTACGAGCTGGAAAACATTGAGCAAAAACTATTAATAATTTTTACACGTGGACAAATTTCAAAAATTAAAAATGGTATGAGAAGACAAGTATGGACGGAAGAAGATATAACACAGTCCATAACATTGTACGCCACAAGCTCCAAACTATATAAACTTTTATACCGGAAAAGTTTTCCGCTTCCATCGATTCGGACACTTCAAAGTTGGGCGCAAAAAGTTTACATAAATAGAGGGCTGCTAAGACCAGTCTTTAAAGTTTTATCAGCATCAACTCACATGACAGAAATTCAAAAACTATGCGTTTTAAGTTTTGATGAGATGAAGGTCAAGAAGTCGTTCTGTTATAACAAAACATCAGACACTACATTGGGTCCCGTTAGCTATGTTCAAGTGGCTATGGTGAGAGGTAAGTAAAATTTGGGAATAAATAAATAACTTTGTAATAATTTTATTTTAAGGACTTATTTCCAAGTGGAAGCAGCCAATCTTCTATGATTTTGATTGTCAAATGACAAAAGATATATTGTTCAAAATTTTAGAGGAGCTAAGTTTGTGTGGCTATACCGTTGTTTCAATAGTTTCTGATCTTGGTGGCGGGAACAGAGGACTGACAAAAGAACTTGGAGTAACTGAAGAGAATCCATGGTAAAAAATAAATTACATTCGTACATACAAATATCTAAAAGCAAATTAAAAAAATCAGATTTAAATATGTACAAACATTAACTTTCAGGTTTACGTTTAAAAACGAGAAAGTTTTTTCATTTGCGGATGTTCCTCATATGATAAAACTGTTGCGTAACCACTTTATTGACAGTGGCTTTATGGTCCATCACAAAGCAGTTACAAAGGACATAATTTCAAAGCTTTTGGAGTTAACCTCAGGCGACCTTAACATAACACACAAAATATCTGCAGGTAATCTTAATGTATCAGGAGCCCAGCGGCAAAAAGTTAAGTTGGCAACAAAATTATTTTCGCACACAGTTGCGCAAGCTTTAACCAGAGCTGCTAGTCATGGGTATTTAGATGGGCTTAATTGGATGGAATGTCATCAGCTATTCAAAGTGGTAAAGTTATTAAATTTACAAATTTTATTTATAAATCAATTGGTTTATTTTTTAAGACAAACGACTGGTTTGATATAATGAATGTCAGAGTCCCAAGAGCGGATGCCAGAACTCGATGTCATGCTTATGGCCTTAGTATAGAAGAACAAAACAAAATAATTGATGAAATGACAGATTTGGTGAAAAATTTGCGAGTTGTAGGCCGAAACACTTTACTTCCTTTTCAGAAAGGTAAAAAATTATTTCAAATTGCATTTCAAAACCTCTTAAAACTTAAAATTTGTAAAGGTATCATTCAATCAAATAATGCCTTAAAGGGACTGTACATGGATTTAAAAACACGGTATAGTAGCGATTACATCCTTACTTATCGACTTAATCAAGACGTTCTCGAAAACTTTTTTGGTATAATTCGATCCAAAGGCGGGTTGCATGACCACCCCGATCAAGAAGAGTTCAGGTTCCGCTTAAGGTCATATTTGCTTGGTCGCAATAATGGAGCTATCTCAAATGCATCAAATGTTGAGATCGATGACACATTCGATTTAGAAAGGACAAAACCGCTCACAGGTAATTATTTCTTTTTTTTTAATACGAAAATGTTATTTTTTTTTAATTTTGTAGGCATTATTTTAAGCAAAATAAATTTACAAAATGATGAAAGCGTAAACATTGATGAGGAAGAACTGGTTGATTTTGCATATGATGGTCTAGAAAACTTCGCTGGCTACATATGTCATAGACTTAAAGATGAAGAACCCAATATTTCTGTTCCAAGAAGTGAATTAACAGCTCAGCCCTACACTTGGGTCGATCATCTTAGTGAAGGAGGTTTGTCTAAACCAACTGAAGAGACTATGTCTAAAATGCAAGCACTACATAACATCTTTCAGTCACTTAACAAGGACGAGTTGCTTATTACTGAAGGTTTTTTGGAAAAACACATGGAAATGGCCAAAAATATAGACTGCAGCGAAAAAATGAAAAAAATATTCTTTCGAGCTCGCATGTATTTTAAAATTAGATCTCTGAACCATGATTTGTCCGATTTTTCTTCGCATAAAAAACGCAAAACAAAGAAAACTATAAATTAAATTAATAAAAACACGTAAGTATCTTAAACAGAAATACAATCATCAAATGTTTTTATTTTATTTACACTTTTCTTTTATTTTTAGGAAAACACAACGCAATAACATATTTACACAGAAACTAAAATTTAATTTTTTGCTTTTTAATATGTACAAGAACATAACTTAATGATCTCCAATTTACAATTTTTAAAAGTTTTGTTAAAAACATAAATGAAATAAATATTGACAAATGTATAACATTTAAAAAAATCAACACACTTTATTTTTATTTCACAATTTCTATTGTTTTATTTATTTTTATTTCACAATTTCAACTTTATTTCTTCTTTCATTAACCATAACCGCACTGTTTGTTTACCTTTTGCTTTTGTTTTTGTCTCATGTGACGTACATGCGCAGAACGAAAAAAATATTTCAAGTTGAATGCGTAATCTTGTTCTTTATCATTCTTGTATAATACCTGTTCTGTGGTGCGATTCAGTAACTTTTAACGAACCGACAATCGTTATATTTGTCGACATATATATTCGCTTGCAGTAACGATAGTGTGATTACAAGAATGATAAAGAACAAGATTACGCATTCAACTTGAAATATTTTTTTCGTTCTGCGCATGTACGTCACATGAGACAAAAACAAAAGCAAAAGGTAAACAAACAGTGCGGTTATGGTTAATGAAAGAAGAAATAAAGTTGAAATTGTGAAATAAAAATAAATAAAACAATAGAAATTGTGAAATAAAAATAAAGTGTGTTGATTTTTTTAAATGTTATACATTTGTCAATATTTATTTCATTTATGTTTTTAACAAAACTTTTAAAAATTGTAAATTGGAGATCATTAAGTTATGTTCTTGTACATATTAAAAAGCAAAAAATTAAATTTTAGTTTCTGTGTAAATATGTTATTGCGTTGTGTTTTCCTAAAAATAAAAGAAAAGTGTAAATAAAATAAAAACATTTGATGATTGTATTTCTGTTTAAGATACTTACGTGTTTTTATTAATTTAATTTATAGTTTTCTTTGTTTTGCGTTTTTTATGCGAAGAAAAATCGGACAAATCATGGTTCAGAGATCTAATTTTAAAATACATGCGAGCTCGAAAGAATATTTTTTTCATTTTTTCGCTGCAGTCTATATTTTTGGCCATTTCCATGTGTTTTTCCAAAAAACCTTCAGTAATAAGCAACTCGTCCTTGTTAAGTGACTGAAAGATGTTATGTAGTGCTTGCATTTTAGACATAGTCTCTTCAGTTGGTTTAGACAAACCTCCTTCACTAAGATGATCGACCCAAGTGTAGGGCTGAGCTGTTAATTCACTTCTTGGAACAGAAATATTGGGTTCTTCATCTTTAAGTCTATGACATATGTAGCCAGCGAAGTTTTCTAGACCATCATATGCAAAATCAACCAGTTCTTCCTCATCAATGTTTACGCTTTCATCATTTTGTAAATTTATTTTGCTTAAAATAATGCCTACAAAATTAAAAAAAAATAACATTTTCGTATTAAAAAAAAAGAAATAATTACCTGTGAGCGGTTTTGTCCTTTCTAAATCGAATGTGTCATCGATCTCAACATTTGATGCATTTGAGATAGCTCCATTATTGCGACCAAGCAAATATGACCTTAAGCGGAACCTGAACTCTTCTTGATCGGGGTGGTCATGCAACCCGCCTTTGGATCGAATTATACCAAAAAAGTTTTCGAGAACGTCTTGATTAAGTCGATAAGTAAGGATGTAATCGCTACTATACCGTGTTTTTAAATCCATGTACAGTCCCTTTAAGGCATTATTTGATTGAATGATACCTTTACAAATTTTAAGTTTTAAGAGGTTTTGAAATGCAATTTGAAATAATTTTTTACCTTTCTGAAAAGGAAGTAAAGTGTTTCGGCCTACAACTCGCAAATTTTTCACCAAATCTGTCATTTCATCAATTATTTTGTTTTGTTCTTCTATACTAAGGCCATAAGCATGACATAGAGTTCTGGCATCCGCTCTTGGGACTCTGACATTCATTATATCAAACCAGTCGTTTGTCTTAAAAAATAAACCAATTGATTTATAAATAAAATTTGTAAATTTAATAACTTTACCACTTTGAATAGCTGATGACATTCCATCCAATTAAGCCCATCTAAATACCCATGACTAGCAGCTCTGGTTAAAGCTTGCGCAACTGTGTGCGAAAATAATTTTGTTGCCAACTTAACTTTTTGCCGCTGGGCTCCTGATACATTAAGATTACCTGCAGATATTTTGTGTGTTATGTTAAGGTCGCCTGAGGTTAACTCCAAAAGCTTTGAAATTATGTCCTTTGTAACTGCTTTGTGATGGACCATAAAGCCACTGTCAATAAAGTGGTTACGCAACAGTTTTATCATATGAGGAACATCCGCAAATGAAAAAACTTTCTCGTTTTTAAACGTAAACCTGAAAGTTAATGTTTGTACATATTTAAATCTGATTTTTTTAATTTGCTTTTAGATATTTGTATGTACGAATGTAATTTATTTTTTACCATGGATTCTCTTCAGTTACTCCAAGTTCTTTTGTCAGTCCTCTGTTCCCGCCACCAAGATCAGAAACTATTGAAACAACGGTATAGCCACACAAACTTAGCTCCTCTAAAATTTTGAACAATATATCTTTTGTCATTTGACAATCAAAATCATAGAAGATTGGCTGCTTCCACTTGGAAATAAGTCCTTAAAATAAAATTATTACAAAGTTATTTATTTATTCCCAAATTTTACTTACCTCTCACCATAGCCACTTGAACATAGCTAACGGGACCCAATGTAGTGTCTGATGTTTTGTTATAACAGAACGACTTCTTGACCTTCATCTCATCAAAACTTAAAACGCATAGTTTTTGAATTTCTGTCATGTGAGTTGATGCTGATAAAACTTTAAAGACTGGTCTTAGCAGCCCTCTATTTATGTAAACTTTTTGCGCCCAACTTTGAAGTGTCCGAATCGATGGAAGCGGAAAACTTTTCCGGTATAAAAGTTTATATAGTTTGGAGCTTGTGGCGTACAATGTTATGGACTGTGTTATATCTTCTTCCGTCCATACTTGTCTTCTCATACCATTTTTAATTTTTGAAATTTGTCCACGTGTAAAAATTATTAATAGTTTTTGCTCAATGTTTTCCAGCTCGTACTTTGATTTATTGACTTGTTTTTTCATCTCTTCAATGTTGTCTTTGTTGGTTTTTTTTAACGATAAGATTTCTTGTTGCAGATTGCGTATTTCCTTAACATGATTTCTATTTTCTTTTTTTAAAGCATTGTTTTCGTACTGAAGAATTTGCCTATTGAAAAGACACGTTTGTATCAAGAATATATATAGTTTGCATTAAAAATGCAAATGCTACTTACAAATCATTCTTTAAACTTTCAACATCTTTTATGTCTAAACAAGGTTGAATATTTTCAGAAACGCTCATTTCAACATCAACGTCCTTTTCTTGAACCTGCTCTGCAGTTTTTTCAGAATTATGGTCTTTTAGAATTGAATCAACCAATTTTGTGTTTTCCCGTTTTTGCAATCTTAACAATCGTTCGTTATGCAATTTCTCATTTTTCACTGTCGTTGGTTTTATGGATGGAACAGCAGCCTTTTTTAAAAGCCTTCTTTTAGCGAATCCTTACAGAAAAAAAATAAACTATAGAACCATTGTTTAAACCCAATCCGTGTACTTACCCATTTTGTATTCCAAACTATTTTCAATATCATTGGGATCAAAATGCAACATGCAAACATGAGAAGTATTTGGGTTAAATGTTCTTCTTCGGCCACAGAATTGTACCCATTTTTTCAAGATGTTGCTGTCTTTTGGGAAGGCATAAAAACTAATTGCACATGCCTTGGATTTGTTGGAGTTTTTGCAATTTGCCACAGCACATCTCATTTTTGTAAATTTTTGATTTTAATATTTTTTAATTAGAAAAAAAAATGTTTAACACACTTTAAAACGTTTTCAACAAATACAAATCTTTTTTATTTGTTTTACCAACTTCTGAAATTAATGGATATAAAAAGCGGGAAAATGTTCACTACCTTTATTTTTTTCACATTTTTTGTTTCTTTTTTGGATATAAAAAGCGGGAAAATGTTCACTACCTTTATTTTTTCACTTTTTTTGTTACTTTTTTTCAAATTGCCTACCAAAATGATTGGGCGCGAAAAATTTTATTCTCATGTGACGTCATTTACAAAACAGCTGATTTTTGTAAACAATAAGAAACCTGCGCAATGCGTAATCTTGTCTCTATTATTCTTGGGTATTATAGTTACTTTGTAAAGGAGCAGCTTAGTTGATTGTGGAAGATACTTGGTATTAAATAAGTATGAAAACATGCCGGATTTTCTTTTTGCTTTTTGTAGCGTTGAACGTGCATGTGTATTGAATTTTAACATCTTATTGAAAGTGATGCCTAGATATTTATGTTGGATTTCAGTGGAATCTCATCTCCATCAAGAGCGATGTGTAATAATTTACTTTGTGGGACCACTGAACAATGACATTTACCCGATGGATTTCTGATGCAAATAAATTCAGATTTACTTGCATTGATTTTTCCCCCCACGTTTTGTAGAATTCATTAATCAACTTGAGGTGTGTTTTGGCGTTGTCTAGCGCATGATCTGTGTGCATAAATTAAGCTAGGGAACAGTTCATGTATGTAAGTAGCTCCTCCTATAAATCGAATATGAAGGGTTAATAAAGTTAATAAGGCACAAACCGATATATTGCTCAACAAAATGTAAAACAACAGGTTGATTACCTGCGGATTTGTGAAGCTTTCGATTGACTTGGTGGCAGGATTTTGGAAAATATTTTACTACATAAAATTTAAAATGTGCAAAAAACTAACGTTGTAATCAAACTATCCCTCCAATACTAAATATTTTGCTTTATTATTTTAACTTTTCTTTAAAATATATACTTGTATAATTTTGAACACAAATTTCATTGATTTTTATTTTTTTTAATCTTTCTTCTTTTTTTACATTCACTGGAACTGATTGCGTGAAAAATTTTTCACATGAGATTCACGATTGCTTTTTCCCCTTCGAGAGGAATGAAAATTTCATGGGAACAAAAATCCATTTGTTATTCACGATAGGGGTGATAGTTGCCATCCAAAATTACATGATTAATGGCGATTTCTTTTCTGAGAAAAATATGTTACAGTATATACATGTTACATTTTCTAATGTTACCTATAATCACTCGAAGTGTTACATGTTGTGCAATTTCAATAGAACACAATTAGTGCTTTTATTTACAACTATTACACTTTCATTATTAATGTACTTAATGATCGATTTTTAAAGCTATTTAAGCGGTTTCTGCACGCTATTACGGGTTGGAAACAAATATTAACATCACTAATGGCTTATAAAAATTAAAACGATTATAATATAAATAGACTTTTTTGTGATTTTAATGTGTAAATATTTTTACATTTTCTTTTAAAATTATGAGCGGTATGAATTATGACAAACAAAATAAAGCATTTGTTGTACAAACAAAGTAGTAAGTACCAAAGTTGTAGAACAGGGCAGTATGAACACCTTATGTAAAAGTAAGGGTAAAATATGCAACATGTTTTGCATGGTTTTCATCAACACATTCACAAAAGAACTTGAAAAATTTTCCCATAGTTGTATTTTTTGTACAAACGAACACAAAAATGTAGAACATGTAACATTAATGCAACATTTTTCTCAGAAAAGAAATCGCCATAAGTGATGTCAATACCACCACTGCCAGAATCAGCCCTCAATCCTCTTCCTACTTGAAATACATTATGCGATGCTAACTCCCCGTCTACAACTGACATGATTTGCTGTTAAAACATGATGTTATAAAAGTGTTGTTAAAACATTTGCATTAACAACCGTGTTATAACATGAGAAAACCTCTAATTTTAATGTTTATGTTAAGCATTTCATGTCAGTTGCAGACTGTATGTTATGAAGAAACCTAAAAATTTTTGTCACTAGACACTGTTGATTAGGGTATTCATTCGGTTGACCGCCAATCGGTTTTAACTGGATTAACTGATCAGTTAATTTCAAATTGGCTTTTTTCGATTAACGATTAAACCGGTTAATTTCGGTCGATTATCCGATTAACCGATGTAACAAAAATTTCAATATTTTGTAGTATTATAACATATTTTTTGTGTTTTAATTAATTTCGTCTCATTTACAAAATGTATATTTTATACAAGCAAAGATGGTGTTCAGTGACCTTCACTTAAACCAATTTTCCGCCGACCGGCGACTAAAATTAAAATGTTTTTAAATTTTTTTATGTTCATCATCGATCAGCAGGAATGTGGCGAAAAATGGATTAAATTTTTGATTGCCAACGCCTTTTTTGTTTCACGTTTCTCATACATATATCTTCTCATATCAGTATTTTAACAGAATTAACCGAAACAATTAGAAGTGTTAAAAATGTTAAAAAACTCTAATGGCATAATGGACTATGTTTTATGTTTAGAGAAATCCTGGAAAAGGAAAAAGGACTGAGAAATTGGATCTACGATAAGTAAAAGAATTTTTTCCAAGTCAAGGTTTGTCAAAACTAAAGAAAAAAATCGCTTTAATCCTAACCATTTAAACCAAATTAGTTTTCTAAAAGATTATTTTACAAGATCTCCTTTAACTATTGAAATAACTAATAAAATTATCTCAGTTTATTTTTTTTTTAATACATATTTGGGGAATTCACAAGGAAGTCATAAAGTCTTATGTCTTCAAATAATAACAAGAAATATGTATCGTCGGCTCAATATGCAAACCGGCTAAATCCACTTTTTATTTAAATTGAGATGTTGATGCCGTGTGGTAGAAAAAGATAAGCCTCGTCGCATGTAGTTTTTCTTCTATTTAAGTCTTGAAGTGTGTAAGACTAGCTCTATTTTTAATTTTCTATCAAGCTGTAAATAGGGAAAATAAAAAGTTTTTCGTCTCTCCTGTAAAATATGCTGAAAGTGAGTTAGCAGGTTTGCATAATAAGCCGACGATATGACTGCTGTGAAATACTGTACAGTTAGGACGAATCAATGAACACAGCATCAAAATTTTTATTTTTATTTATTTTAAACAATTGTAAAATATTATTTAGGATATTATGACAAGCATTTTTTGTTTATTATTTGGAGTTTATTACTTAAAAAACAATAACATAACAATAACAATAACATAATTAGTACACAAGGTGTATAAATTAAAAAAATGTATGTATATTACATATTTATGAATTGTTTTTTTGTTTGCTCGTTTTAGCAGCCCTGTCGTCAAATGAGTAGCTAACTACAAAAAAAGCCAACTTTAAGTTAGCTTGTATAGACTAACTTAAAGCCAACAACTAAGCAATGGAAAATTTACATTAACCAAAGTGTATACAAACACTGTATATTTTAAGTAGTGGGAGCCAAGTCGATTAACAAGCAAACGTCATTATAGTCAGAAAACATAGTTTTTTAATACAAAAACTACAATGCCCCGGTAGACTAGCTGGTAGCGAGCTAGTCTAGTAGCACCGAGGTTGCGGGATCGAATCCCACCAGAGACAAAAAAAAAATAAAATAAGAAAAAATAATAAAAAGAAATAATTAAAAAAAAAAAATAATTAAAAAAAATAAAAAAATTTTTACTTTATTGACTTTGTGTAACTATATATTTTTATAAAGTTTTTGCTGGGTAGCTACAAAAAGTTAACTTTTAAGTTAACTGAAAGTAGTGCAGAGTGGGACAATTGACTACTTCCTAGGACATCGCAATGTTAAAATAGTTAGTTAATTTCATATAAAAGCAATGCAAGTGTCAACCACCACTACTTGAGAAATAGTTAGCTTTCAGTTAATTTAAAGTTAACTGAATGTCCGACAGGGAGAGTTCTCATTTGCGCACACATTGCACACTCTTGCGCATGAGCCAAAAAGACACTCACATAAACAGAGATGCCAACTTTTCAATGGCAAAACGTGCCGACCGAGCAGTCAAAAAGAGCTAAAAAGTGCTAGTTTAAAAAACCAAAGATTGTTCTGTTTTAAATCTATTTATTATTCATTTGAAAATTTTGACTTTTTATATGTTTTAATTGAATTTATTTATTGCTAAAAATGGTGTATGTACAGCGGTATATAAAGCAAGATTTGCGTCATCTGGCGAAAATTATAAACATATCTGGTTGGGACAGTACAACATCGTTAAATGGCGCCATACAATTCTAATGTTTTTGAGTCTCCGAATGGCGTACTAAATGAAAATGTTTAGCTTTTATTATTGAATTGTAATATTTGCATACAGCTTTCGACGGATCTTTTGTTAAATCCATTTTTTAAACCACAGGATTTGATTCTCAAGACTTTATATACTTTTGGCCGAAACAAAAAATGTATACACATATACTTACATATAATTGAACCGGAGACGAAACAAGAGGTTAAAAACAGGAGTATTTACTGATAAAGATAAAAAGTGTCAAACGTTTGAAAAGAGCCCATGTTAGCTCTTTTTTAAAAAAGGAGCCAATGGGAAAAATTACGAGCCAGGAGTAATTAAAAAGAGCTAATTCTAGCCCCTTAATAGCTAAGTTGGCATCACTGCACATAAAAACTAGCGTATGCACATGCGTTAGAGCGATATTTTATATGTGTCTCTTACGCACTCATGTGTATGTGCATTTTGTTGTTGCACATTTCGTGAGTGGCGCATGGAATGAGTAACGCATCAATGCCCATGTGCATGCACACAGGCATACAATTTATTGATGTTATTATCAGCGTTGCCAAATTAAATTTTTGATGTGACAAAAATTCCTAAACGATGTTTTAAAATTTAAATACTTGTTACGATTTTTTTTTATATTCTTAAACACAGTTCTATCATAATTTTTTGATGAAAATATGCCAAAACTTCAAAAAAAATTTGCTAAATCGTTAAATGAAGAAAATATGCTTAATATCTGCTAAGATTAAAAAATAAAACTTTAAATATTTTAAATTTTATAAAAATATGCTAAATTTTTACAAAAAATATGCTAAAAATTTAAAAAATATATAAGATAAATTATGCGACAAATAGAAGTAGAAAAAACCTGAATATGAAATTTTTTAAAAATATGTATAGTAAGTCGTTAAAAAATGCTTTCCTAAAAAGCAAATATATGCTAAAAAATCTGCTTTTGGGCAAGGAAATATGCAGTTAGAATATTTATTTATCAATGTGCTAAATATGCTAAAATAGGAACACTTCTCAAAAAGCAAAAATAAATAAATAAGGGGAAATGCGCTTGTGTTTTGGCAAACTGAACGTTTGCTTAGGTTTGACTTCATATTATAATAGCATGCGCTCTTTTTGGTGTACCCATAGCTATATCTATATCTATCTATTTTATTTACATCACTATTATTATGATTTGTTTATTCTATTTTTTTTTTTAATATTTTTCAACAATAATTTGTTGTTTTAAACAAAAAAACAACTAGTTGCAATTATTTAATAAATAATTAATGTGAATATCTGCATTTGCCCCTGAACAGATTCTTTTTAATCATTAATCAGCATTTAATCATTAAAATTTTTTTTATTATTATTTTATTTATTTGTCATATAACTTAAAATTGGTTGTCTAAATTAAAAAAAATTTAGTATAATGTATTAAACATGTTCATATTGTTACGAAAGTTAAATTATCTAAGAATTATTTATAGTTATAGTTATAAGTTATCTTGTAAGTTATAGTTTTATGTTACTTAAAATTGTCATGTATAATTTTCAGCACAACTGTTATTTTAAAAATAGTTCCTATATAAATTTCCCAGTAATTTCTAGAAATGGTTATAGAACATAATAAATAGTTTTTACGGGAAGGTTCAGGAAAAATCTAGAAATAATTATGAAATATAAAAAGGGGTGACTCATGTAAAATTAGTTTAGTCTGTTTTGAAAAACGGTTCTGTTCGTAACTAACAATTGTGAACAAAATAATTAATTTCAATAAAGTTTGTTAAGTTGAATAAGTGTGTGTTTTTATTCGGATTTGCAATTAAAAGAACTCAAACGCGTTTATTAAAGGAAAAACGTAACAATATTAATAAATAAAACATTTTACATAGGAAACTTCAAGAACATCAACAATATTCCTTGAATTTAGGTTTGTTTCAAATTTCTTCTCGTACGGCGCACAGTGGGAAATTTTACGAGAAGGCGGTCAAAATTCCATAACTTTTGACTGGATCGGTATTTTTTTATGCTCGAAAGGTGCGATGTTAGGCTTTAATTTGCGGTATAAAACGTAAAATTCGACTGATAGGAGCAAAAGTTATGGGGAGTTCAAAATGCATTATCATTTTTTGTTGAGTTTCGGTGTAAAAGTTGAATATTTCAAATATGATTTTTTTATAATTTATCATTATTTTTCTTGTATTTTACAACTGATACTTATTTTTTTATTGTCGAACATAGATCCTGTCAGAAAATGCCAATATTTGGCCCCTGTAAATTTTTTAGTCCCAATATTCACAGGGGCCAAAGGTTGGCTTTTTTGGGACGAGACGAGTTGTTATAAGGATAAAACTGAAAAGGAATATTTTGAAAAATGCCCAAATAGCATTCTTGGCTATCGATAACATTATAGGTAATTCAACTTTTATTTTTGGTTTGCGATGTATGTGTATTTTATTTTTATATATTAATACAAATATATGTATACTTAAATCAAAAACCAATTATAATCTATAAACAATTTTAAATTAAACAATATTAGTAAAAATTTCTTCTAAATAGCTTTGGGTTTCATTTTCCAGAAGTTGTTTAGCTTCTTCCTCTAATTCGATTGAGGTTGATTTCCATTTTTGTCAAATACTGGACATATATGGATCTGATGTGCACAACAAAATAGTAATAAGATCTTCATTAGTACAACATCTGGACATTTTTCTTGTGTTATGCTCGCGGAAGAATCTGTAGTCTTTGTTCCTTTTTTCTTGCGCTTCTTCAGATATATCTCCAATTGGTAGCATATTGTGTTGAACTATTTGTTCCCCATGGTATAAAATTTTATGAACTGTGGTTGGCATATGTCTCCAAGAGTATTTTTTGTTATAAAGAATTGCTGTTTCATTTGCATTCTGGCCAAATTTTTTTGCATTTATCTTTCTGCTACATGATATAACTTGTAAAATGATCTGGAATCGTCTTATTAATTCAAAATGTACTCCTGTGATAGATGCTGCAGTTTCTGGATCGGAAAATAATCCCCTTGCAGTGTTTCCATCATTTGAATTTTCTTCTCCTTGTTTTGGCTGATCAATTATAAGGCCTAGGTGAAGGTATTTTTCTTGAATTTGTTTTTTGTTTGCTTCCTTTTTTCCACGTTTTCTTTGTTTTCTCACTGTTTCGCCTAACGGGCCAAATTCCAAATCATAGCCCAATTTAAGAATATGCTCCATAAAACGAATTCTGGTATGAAGAGGGGACATTCCAAATTCGTATGCTTCATTGAAACTATTGTCTTGTGATTTGGGTTGGCTTAATTGACTTGTTGTCTTTTGGCATATGGTACAGCTTGACGAAGACTTTGTTTCGGTTAATGCTTGTGCAACTTTTCCATCGATCATTGTAAGGAACATTTGAAAATTAATTTCAATGCATTGGTCATCAAATTTAAATATTGCCGGTTGAAGTTCTTTAATTTGTTCTTTTATTTTTCGAACTTCTTCAGTTATGACATCTTTAGTTTCCTTTTTGTAAACAAACTTTATTGGTCTGCAATACTTTGTTGAAGAGGGAATTTCATTTTTCCATACATCCATTTCTGTAACTCTACTGGTTGACGGGTCTAAGCCAATATAAGTTTTTCTTAAACGTAATGGAACTTAAGAAACCATGAATAAGTTAGCATCAGATGAGTTTTCTGAATTACATTGCTTGTATTGTTTCTGACCAGAGCTTCCATCACATCCCCATTTAGAAAATAAAGTGATGCTGCATTTTTAAGTTTTTTTAAACAGTCAGCAACAAGTGTATTTAATAATCGTTCTGCAGTGTGTTCGAGAAGAGCCTGCAATTTTACTTCTGCTGAACTTGAAGTTACACTAATAGCCGTTTGTGAAGGTAAGCACTCTTTTTTGACATAAACTAAATCTCGATATGCTGGAAAGATATCACAATTTTGTTTCATTGGTTCGCTTTCGCAGTTCTGTATACTGATTTTTTGTCAGTTTTAAATCCAAAAATAGTGCAAATGCTTCTTCTGGAGTAAATTTCATTTCTTCAGTTGATTTTTAAAATCCTCTTTGTGCGTTTAGGGCTCGCTTCCACTATTTTTTCAATTATTGCAATTTTTGTTTTCTTATTTTGCGTTGGTTGAATTTGATGCAGAAATGAATCCCTTATCATACTATGAGAAATTTCTTCATTGATATTTACAAGCTTGCGTCTTCGTGATCTTTCACTGCAATTGTCAATTTGTTTTGCGGGCCGACCCACTTTTCCAGTTTCCTTAGCGGTAATTGACAGCTTCTTAAAAATCAGATCATTTGTTAGCCATTTTCGTTGCGTAAGTAAAACTTTTTCTTGTTTCTAGAACATTTAAGGTACCGTTTTCTTAATGTAAATTAACAATTTTTATCTGATGTATTTTGATTTCTTGTTCGTTGCATAATTTAAAGAATGGATTATTCATTATGTGTAACACAAAATCTTTTTCATTTTTCTGTTGAAAATATATATCTGCGAGAACTTTATAACTGAACTTAGCCATTGTTTAAACATTAATGAAGGTAAAATTATGAATGCATGCATTTTTATACTCTTGATAGAAGTTTTTTTAAATGATTTTTTGTTACCACTTCTTTGAAACATAAAAACCCTTTTTTAAATACAAATTTTATCTTTTATTAGCATTTCTTTGAAACATAAAAAACCCCTGTTTTCACACTTTTTAAAAGGATAACATACCGGCAATAAATTAACAGGTAACATGTAGGTAATTTTCACGTAAAATATAGCTGCGTGCTGGTTTTTTTTACAATTTACTTGTTCTTCCATTTTTTTAAATTAAGTTGCAATTTTCAGGTAATTAAACAATGTAGTTTATGTTGCGGCTATTTACTAATGTTTAACCTTTTAACTTACTCAGAAATCTAACGTGTTAGTCTATTTATGTCGCCTATTCGTTTTGCAGCATCCGTTCACCCACAATAAGTTCATAACAATGGCAATACCTTTACCTTCTCCAAATTAATTGATAACCTGACGTGCTAGATAATTTATGTGGCCTGAACTGCTTTATTTGTCGAAAATTCTTTAAGACTCATCTTCTTTAATTTCAGTAATGTTTCCTTGCACGACTTATTTTTTGAACCGAATATCTTACCTTGGGTCACAGAAATTGCTGTAGTTCGCAAGGCCGTATCCAGATGTGTGTACAATGGGGTATAGAAATGTAGGTTAGATTCTGGACTACAAGAGAGTATAGATTTTTTTTGACGCGTTTTGACGGGCAGGACTTATGCTCTATAAAGTAGGAAATTTCCGGGAAATTTTGACATTAAAAAAAAAATTAAATAGTTCTAGAGGTCGCAGAGTTTAATGCTTTAAACCACGTGTAGCTAATAAAATAAAATAATTCACAAAACTTATTCTGTCAAAAAATCTTAAAAAACAAAAAGTTATGAGCATTTCAACTTCAAAAATTGACTCAGAAATTCAAAACTATTAGTATTGTGGTTATTTTATTGAACTATTTATGGTTTTTAATCCAAATTTTTAATATTTTTTAATTAGGCTTAAGTTCACTAAATTTAATTTTCATTAAATTATTTTTTATGAAGAAAGGAATTTTACAACATGAAAATCAATTAAAATTTATTGATAATTTTTCATTCTTGACTCAATCTGGGCTCGAACCCAGGTGTTTACGGACAGGTTACCCTGACATGTTTCGATTGCAACCACTCAATCTCCTCAGAGGGCTTGCCGTTTAACACTCGCAGCCATCGTCGACTGCTGACGTCATTAGTCAAACATCAATCCTTAAACCAAATTGTATTCAACCTTTGGTAGATCGAAATTTGCTTTGAATGATTATCTATTTTAATTTATTTTAACATGTTATTCCTTTACTTCTGTTTTTTCGTACTTTTGTCAAGAATTTTTCTTGAAGTTCAAAGTACATATTTTTTGTTTTTTCATTTTTTGTCTTTCTTATTCTTGTTGACCTTTTCAGCACAACTAGAAGGACAAATGCAAACATAGAGCTCGTGCCTTAGCTTTCACAATTATTAGTATTGTGGTTATTTTATTGAACTATTTATGGTTTTTAATCCAAATTTTTAATATTTTTTAATTAGGCTTAAGTTCACTAAATTTAATTTTCATTAAATTATTTTTTATGAAGAAAGGAATTTTACAACATGAAAATCAATTAAAATTTATTGATAATTTTTCATTCTTGACTCAATCTGGGCTCGAACCCAGGTGTTTACGGACAGGTTACCCTGACATGTTTCGATTGCAACCACTCAATCTCCTCAGAGGGCTTGCCGTTTAACACTCGCAGCCATCGTCGACTGCTGACGTCATTAGTCAAACATCAATCCTTAAACCAAATTGTATTCAACCTTTGGTAGATCGAAATTTGCTTTGAATGATTATCTATTTTAATTTATTTTAACATGTTATTCCTTTACTTCTGTTTTTTCGTACTTTTGTCAAGAATTTTTCTTGAAGTTCAAAGTACATATTTTTTGTTTTTTCATTTTTTGTCTTTCTTATTCTTGTTGACCTTTTCAGCACAACTAGAAGGACAAATGCAAACATAGAGCTCGTGCCTTAGCTTTCACAATTATTAGTATTGTGGTTATTTTATTGAACTATTTATGGTTTTTAATCCAAATTTTTAATATTTTTTAATTAGGCTTAAGTTCACTAAATTTAATTTTCATTAAATTATTTTTTATGAAGAAAGGAATTTTACAACATGAAAATCAATTAAAATTTATTGATAATTTTTCATTCTTGACTCAATCTGGGCTCGAACCCAGGTGTTTACGGACAGGTTACCCTGACATGTTTCGATTGCAACCACTCAATCTCCTCAGAGGGCTTGCCGTTTAACACTCGCAGCCATCGTCGACTGCTGACGTCATTAGTCAAACATCAATCCTTAAACCAAATTGTATTCAACCTTTGGTAGATCGAAATTTGCTTAGAATGATTATCTATTTTAATTTATTTTAACATGTTATTCCTTTACTTCTGTTTTTTCGTACTTTTGTCAAGAATTTTTCTTGAAGTTCAAAGTACATATTTTTTGTTTTTTCATTTTTTGTCTTTCTTATTCTTGTTGACCTTTTCAGCACAACTAGAAATTCAAAACTATAAAAAAATATTGAGAAAGTCCATTTCGGACCACCCTGTTCTCAATGAAATAGTTGAAATAGGGTTGTAATTTTTTGACTCCGGAGGTTCACTAGTATTTACTTTCACATGAATAAAAAAATTTTAAAATCGGAGAACATAAAAAAAATAATTTTGACCGCCTTCTTAAAATATGAACCAGTGTGAGGCGAGATTAAAACTTTGAAAAATTCGCTATCATCGAAAATCCGAAAAGGTAAATTTTTAACTGTTACTAGGCCCACACAACATTTTAAAAAGACGCTCTTGTTAATATTAATTTTTACGACCTCTTCAATTTTCCGTTTTTTGTTGGTGCACCTTCTTCATCACTTTCATTTGCATTTTGCGTAATGTCTTTTTTGTGGACGAGTTTATAATGCCCTTTAATGTTGAAAGAATTGGTTCTACTTAATTGTTTCTCACATTCTGAGCAATCAATTTTATTAGCGCTTTTCAAAACTTTATAAAAATTATTTTAACAATTAATTTTTTTAAATGCGTATAAAAAACAATGTATGCTCTTCACTCTGCAACTGTTTTAAAACGTATTTCCTTCACTATATGCACAGCTTTAGGAATTTGCATAAATCTTTGACTAATGCACAGACATAATCTGATACAACAAAAAAATTATGTATTACAAATTTTTTTTACTGATCATAAAAAATTATTTGAAGGTTAAGTTTTTTTGTAATTCCTTCAAACAAAGAATGGCAACAACAAAATTCATGTATATTTTTGTTATTGTATGTAAAAATTGTCATGTATATTTAGTAGGGTATTCATTTAATCGACCTTTTGCTTTAATCGGTTAATCGCTCGATTAATTAACCGAGGTTTTGGTTTAACCGGTTAATAATCGGTTAATTTAGTTTTTGATCGGTTAACCGATTAATAAAGTTTTTTTATAAATTAAGTAATTTCAATATATAAAAATGCATTAATTGCTTATTATTTGGAGTTTATAAGTAAAAAAAACAATAAAATACCAAACATAATAATTCTTGAACTAAAACGAGCAATCAAAAAAAAAAAAAACAATTCATAAATATGTAATATGCATTTTCCAATTAATGCACAAGGTGTGGTATCAAGTCATATCGTCATAATATCCTAAATAAAATTTAAAATTTTTTAAAGTAAATATTTCAAACAAAATGAAAATTGTAATGCTGTGTTAATTGATTCGTCACAACTGTATATTTTAATTCAAAATATAAGCAGTAGCTTACAGAAGTCATATCGTTGGCTTAATATGCAAACCTGCTAACTTACTTTCAACACATTTTACAGGAGAGAAAAAAACTTTTTATATTTCCTATTTGAAGCTTGATAGAAAATTAAAATTACAGTCAGTTTTACACACTTCAAAACTTAAATAGAAGAAAAACTACATGCTGGTCGACGAGGCGTATCTTTCTTTACCACACGGCATCAAAATCTCAATTTACATAAAAAAGGGATTTAATCTGAATCCCCGAAATATTTACATATTTATACAAAAATAAACTGAGATAATTTTATTAGTTATTTCAATAGTTGTAGGAGATCTTATAAAATAATCTTTAAAAAAAGTTATTTATTTTAAATGTTTAGGATTAAAGCGACTCTTTTCTTTCGTTTAACAAAATTTGACTTGGAAAATAATATTTCACTTTTCGTAGATGAATGTCTAATTTCTCAGTCCTTTTCCAGGATTTCTCTAAACATATAAAATACTCCATTATGCCATTAAAGTTGTTTTAAATTTTTAACACTTCTAATTGTTTCGGTTAATTCTGTTATAAGACTGATATGAGAAGAAACAAATAACTAAACACATCCACATAAAAAGTACGTAAAACAAAAAAAGGTGTTGGCAATCAAATATTTAACCCATTTTTCGGCACATTCATGTTGATCGATGATGAAGATAAAAAAACATTGAAAAATATTGTAATTTTAGTCATCGGTCGGCGGAAAATAGGTTAAAATGAAGATAACTGAACACCTTCTTTGTTTGTATTAAAAAATATTTTCTAAACAAATACATTTTGTATATGAGACGAAACAAATAATTAAAAACACAAAAAAAATATGTTATAATACTACAAAATATTGAAAATTTTGTTACTTCAGTTAATCGGTTAATCGACTGAAATTAACCGGTTTAATCGTTAATCGAAAAAAGCCAATTTGAAATTAACCGATCTGTTAATCGGGTAGTAATTAATCGGTTAACCGGTTGACGGTTAATCATTTTTTTGTTGAGTTTCGGTGTAAAAGTTAAATATTTCAAATATGATTTTTTTATAATTTATCATTATTTCTCTTGTATTTTACAACTGATACTTATTTTTTTATTGTCGAACATAGATCCTGTCAGAAAATGCCAATATTTGGCCCCTGTAAATTTTTTAGTCCCAATATTCACAGGGGCCAAAGGTTGGCTTTTTTGGGACGAGACGAGTTGTTATAAGGATAAAACTGAAAAGGAATATTTTGAAAAATGCCCAAATAGCATTCTTGGCTATCGATAACATTATAGGTAATTCAACTTTTATTTTTGGTTTGCGATGTATGTGTATTTTATTTTTATATATTAATACAAATATATGTATACTTAAATCAAAAACCAATTATAATCTATAAACAATTTTAAATTAAACAATATTAGTAAAAATTTCTTCTAAATAGCTTTGGGTTTCATTTTCCAGAAGTTGTTTAGCTTCTTCCTCTAATTCGATTGAGGTTGATTTCCATTTTTGTCAAATACTGGACATATATGGATCTGATGTGCACAACAAAATAGTAATAAGATCTTCATTAGTACAACATCTGGACATTTTTCTTGTGTTATGCTCGCGGAAGACACTGTAGTCTTTGTTCCTTTTTTCTTGCGCTTCTTCAGATATATCTCCAATTGGTAGCATATTGTGTTGAACTATTTGTTCCCCATGGTATAAAATTTTATGAACTGTGGTTGGCATATGTCTCCAAGAGTATTTTTTGTTATAAAGAATTGCTGTTTCATTTGCATTCTGGCCAAATTTTTTTGCATTTATCTTTCTGCTACATGATATAACTTGTAAAATGATCTGGAATCGTCTTATTAATTCAAAATGTACTCCTGTGATAGATGCTGCAGTTTCTGGATCGGAAAATAATCCCCTTGCAGTGTTTCCATCATTTGAATTTTCTTCTCCTTGTTTTGGCTGATCAATTATAAGGCCTAGGTGAAGGTATTTTTCTTGAATTTGTTTTTTGTTTGCTTCCTTTTTTCCACATTTTCTTTGTTTTCTCACTGTTTCGCCTAACGGGCCAAATTCCAAATCATAGCCCAATTTAAGAATATGCTCCATAAAACGAATTCTGGTATGAAGAGGGGACATTCCAAATTCGTATGCTTCATTGAAACTATTGTCTTGTGATTTGGGTTGGCTTAATTGACTTGTTGTCTTTTGGCATATGGTACAGCTTGACGAAGACTTTGTTTCGGTTAATGCTTGTGCAACTTTTCCATCGATCATTGTAAGGAACATTTGAAAATTAATTTCAATGCATTGGTCATCAAATTTAAATATTGCCGGTTGAAGTTCTTTAATTTGTTCTTTTATTTTTCGAACTTCTTCAGTTATGACATCTTTAGTTTCCTTTTTGTAAACAAACTTTATTGGTCTGCAATACTTTGTTGAAGAGGGAATTTCATTTTTCCATACATCCATTTCTGTAACTCTACTGGTTGACGGGTCTAAGCCAATATAAGTTTTTCTTAAACGTAATGGAACTTAAGAAACCATGAATAAGTTAGCATCAGATGAGTTTTCTGAATTACATTGCTTGTATTGTTTCTGACCAGAGCTTCCATCACATCCCCATTTAGAAAATAAAGTGATGCTGCATTTTTAAGTTTTTTTAAACAGTCAGCAACAAGTGTATTTAATAATCGTTCTGCAGTGTGTTCGAGAAGAGCCTGCAATTTTACTTCTGCTGAACTTGAAGTTACACTAATAGCCGTTTGTGAAGGTAAGCACTCTTTTTTGACATAAACTAAATCTCGATATGCTGGAAAGATATCACAATTTTGTTTCATTGGTTCGCTTTCGCAGTTCTGTATACTGATTTTTTGTCAGTTTTAAATCCAAAAATAGTGCAAATGCTTCTTCTGGAGTAAATTTCATTTCTTCAGTTGATTTTTAAAATCCTCTTTGTGCGTTTAGGGCTCGCTTCCACTATTTTTTCAATTATTGCAATTTTTGTTTTCTTATTTTGCGTTGGTTGAATTTGATGCAGAAATGAATCCCTTATCATACTATGAGAAATTTCTTCATTGATATTTACAAGCTTGCGTCTTCGTGATCTTTCACTGCAATTGTCAATTTGTTTTGCGGGCCGACCCACTTTTCCAGTTTCCTTAGCGGTAATTGACAGCTTCTTAAAAATCAGATCATTTGTTAGCCATTTTCGTTGCGTAAGTAAAACTTTTTCTTGTTTCTAGAACATTTAAGGTACCGTTTTCTTAATGTAAATTAACAATTTTTATCTGATGTATTTTGATTTCTTGTTCGTTGCATAATTTAAAGAATGGATTATTCATTATGTGTAACACAAAATCTTTTTCATTTTTCTGTTGAAAATATATATCTGCGAGAACTTTATAACTGAACTTAGCCATTGTTTAAACATTAATGAAGGTAAAATTATGAATGCATGCATTTTTATACTCTTGATAGAAGTTTTTTTAAATGATTTTTTGTTACCACTTCTTTGAAACATAAAAACCCTTTTTTAAATACAAATTTTATCTTTTATTAGCATTTCTTTGAAACATAAAAAACCCCTGTTTTCACACTTTTTAAAAGGATAACATACCGGCAATAAATTAACAGGTAACATGTAGGTAATTTTCACGTAAAATATAGCTGCGTGCTGGTTTTTTTTACAATTTACTTGTTCTTCCATTTTTTTAAATTAAGTTGCAATTTTCAGGTAATTAAACAATGTAGTTTATGTTGCGGCTATTTACTAATGTTTAACCTTTTAACTTACTCAGAAATCTAACGTGTTAGTCTATTTATGTCGCCTATTCGTTTTGCAGCATCCGTTCACCCACAATAAGTTCATAACAATGGCAATACCTTTACCTTCTCCAAATTAATTGATAACCTGACGTGCTAGATAATTTATGTGGCCTGAACTGCTTTATTTGTCGAAAATTCTTTAAGACTCATCTTCTTTAATTTCAGTAATGTTTCCTTGCACGACTTATTTTTTGAACCGAATATCTTACCTTGGGTCACAGAAATTGCTGTAGTTCGCAAGGCCGTATCCAGATGTGTGTACAATGGGGTATAGAAATGTAGGTTAGATTCTGGACTACAAGAGAGTATAGATTTTTTTTGACGCGTTTTGACGGGCAGGACTTATGCTCTATAAAGTAGGAAATTTCCGGGAAATTTTGACATTAAAAAAAAAATTAAATAGTTCTAGAGGTCGCAGAGTTTAATGCTTTAAACCACGTGTAGCTAATAAAATAAAATAATTCACAAAACTTATTCTGTCAAAAAATCTTAAAAAACAAAAAGTTATGAGCATTTCAACTTCAAAAATTGACTCAGAAATTCAAAACTATAAAAAAATATTGAGAAAGTCCATTTCGGACCACCCTGTTCTCAATGAAATAGTTGAAATAGGGTTGTAATTTTTTGACTCCGGAGGTTCACTAGTATTTACTTTCACATGAATAAAAAAATTTTAAAATCGGAGAACATAAAAAAAATAATTTTGACCGCCTTCTTAAAATATGAACCAGTGTGAGGCGAGATTAAAACTTTGAAAAATTCGCTATCATCGAAAATCCGAAAAGGTAAATTTTTAACTGTTACTAGGCCCACACAACATTTTAAAAAGACGCTCTTGTTAATATTAATTTTTACGACCTCTTCAATTTTCCGTTTTTTGTTGGTGCACCTTCTTCATCACTTTCATTTGCATTTTGCGTAATGTCTTTTTTGTGGACGAGTTTATAATGCCCTTTAATGTTGAAAGAATTGGTTCTACTTAATTGTTTCTCACATTCTGAGCAATCAATTTTATTAGCGCTTTTCAAAACTTTATAAAAATTATTTTAACAATTAATTTTTTTAAATGCGTATAAAAAACAATGTATGCTCTTCACTCTGCAACTGTTTTAAAACGTATTTCCTTCACTATATGCACAGCTTTAGGAATTTGCATAAATCTTTGACTAATGCACAGACATAATCTGATACAACAAAAAAATTATGTATTACAAATTTTTTTTACTGATCATAAAAAATTATTTGAAGGTTAAGTTTTTTTGTAATTCCTTCAAACAAAGAATGGCAACAACAAAATTCATGTATATTTTTGTTATTGTATGTAAAAATTGTCATGTATATTTAGTAGGGTATTCATTTAATCGACCTTTTGCTTTAATCGGTTAATCGCTCGATTAATTAACCGAGGTTTTGGTTTAACCGGTTAATAATCGGTTAATTTAGTTTTTGATCGGTTAACCGATTAATAAAGTTTTTTTATAAATTAAGTAATTTCAATATATAAAAATGCATTAATTGCTTATTATTTGGAGTTTATAAGTAAAAAAAACAATAAAATACCAAACATAATAATTCTTGAACTAAAACGAGCAATCAAAAAAAAAAAAACAATTCATAAATATGTAATATGCATTTTCCAATTAATGCACAAGGTGTGGTATCAAGTCATATCGTCATAATATCCTAAATAAAATTTAAAATTTTTTAAAGTAAATATTTCAAACAAAATGAAAATTGTAATGCTGTGTTAATTGATTCGTCACAACTGTATATTTTAATTCAAAATATAAGCAGTAGCTTACAGAAGTCATATCGTTGGCTTAATATGCAAACCTGCTAACTTACTTTCAACACATTTTACAGGAGAGAAAAAAACTTTTTATATTTCCTATTTGAAGCTTGATAGAAAATTAAAATTACAGTCAGTTTTACACACTTCAAGACTTAAATAGAAGAAAAACTACATGCTGGTCGACGAGGCGTATCTTTCTTTACCACACGGCATCAAAATCTCAATTTACATAAAAAAGGGATTTAATCTGAATCCCCGAAATATTTACATATTTATACAAAAATAAACTGAGATAATTTTATTAGTTATTTCAATAGTTGTAGGAGATCTTATAAAATAATCTTTAAAAAAAGTTATTTATTTTAAATGTTTAGGATTAAAGCGACTCTTTTCTTTCGTTTAACAAAATTTGACTTGGAAAATAATATTTCACTTTTCGTAGATGAATGTCTAATTTCTCAGTCCTTTTCCAGGATTTCTCTAAACATATAAAATACTCCATTATGCCATTAAAGTTGTTTTAAATTTTTAACACTTCTAATTGTTTCGGTTAATTCTGTTATAAGACTGATATGAGAAGAAACAAATAACTAAACACATCCACATAAAAAGTACGTAAAACAAAAAAAGGTGTTGGCAATCAAATATTTAACCCATTTTTCGGCACATTCATGTTGATCGATGATGAAGATAAAAAAACATTGAAAAATATTGTAATTTTAGTCATCGGTCGGCGGAAAATAGGTTAAAATGAAGATAACTGAACACCTTCTTTGTTTGTATTAAAAAATATTTTCTAAACAAATACATTTTGTATATGAGACGAAACAAATAATTAAAAACACAAAAAAAATATGTTATAATACTACAAAATATTGAAAATTTTGTTACTTCAGTTAATCGGTTAATCGACTGAAATTAACCGGTTTAATCGTTAATCGAAAAAAAGCCAATTTGAAATTAACCGATCTGTTAATCGGGTAGTAATTAATCGGTTAACCGGTTGACGGTTAACCGAATGAATACTCTAATTTTTAGACAAAATACAAAATAGTCTACCTGTTTTGAATGTTCTAGTAAAAAAACCATAAAACCACAAAATTCCGTTAAATTTTTACACAGTTATTGCATGTGTCTTTTTTATAAGAATAATTGGAAATTTCCATAACCCTTTGACCAATGCACAGACATAATCTGATGCAACAACAAAATTATGTATTCCAAAATTTTTACTGATCATAAAATATTATTTGAAGGTTAAGTTTTTTTGTAATTTCCTTCAAAAAAAGAATGGCAACAAAAAAATTTATGTATATTTTTGTTTTTGTATGTTAAAATTGTCATGTAATTTTAGACAAAATAGTCTACCTGCTTTAAGTGTTCTAAAAAATGTTTACAAAATCATAAAGCCAAAAAATTCCGTTACCTTTTTACACGGTTATTGCATGTGTTTTTACAAGAATGGTTAAATAATTTCCGTATAAGCAACAACCGATTATACAAGTTACATATCAATTCCAGTTTTTTCATGCCTACTATTGAAAATATTTATTATTCAAATTGGTATGTATATTACTTTCATATTTTGTACGTCATAAATTAAAATTTCATAAATAGAAGACACATGTAACATAAAATTATTTATTAAATTTATGTAGGAATTACCAATATAACCAAATACCTTAATTTTTGACTAACAACTATTTCATAATAATATTTTACACGATGAGCTGCATTTCTGGCAACATTGTTTGAAATGAAGATAAAAAACAAACATGGCTTCTAATAAATGTGCATGCGTGCGCTAGTATTTTATGCTCATGCGCATATGCACATGAGTTTCATCGATCAATGCTCATGCGCTTGAGCATGCGCATTGATATAAGAAAATGTTGCACATGCGCATGAGCACAAATTTAAGCTCATGTGCTGCACACTCATGAGCAAATACGAACTCTGCGTTTTAGTTCAAGAATTGTTATGTTTTATATGTTATTGTTTTTTTAGTAATAAACTCCAAATAATAAACAAATAATGCAATTTTATGTACTGAAATTACCATATTTATAAAAAAAAACTTGATTAATCGGTTAACCGATCAAAAACAAAACTAACCGATTATTAAACGATAAAACCAAAACCTCGGTTAATTAATCGAGCGATTAACCGACTAAAGGAAAAAGTCGATTAAATGAATACCCTACTGTTGATGCAACCAAATAACGTGGTAGGTAAAAGCAAAACCTAGCGTTTTGCGATTGTCAGAACATGTCCGATACTAAATTAAATCAAAACAAAACGTATAGAAAAGCACACGCAACAGATTTTAAGTTTTTTCTTTACTTTTATTCCGAAAAATTATGCTAGTTAACAACAAAATGTTCTTGCTCTAGCCATAAACCCCATACAAATACAAGTGGTCGCAGACAGGCCCTGGAGTTCGGTTTTGTGAGTTCTGGCGATGGTCACAAACAACTCCATACAAAATACAAGTTGTCCCAGCCCGGTTTGGAGTTCTTTCGTTAGTGCTTGCTTAAGATTTAATATCAATTATTATAACGTAGCATACAATTATAAAATGAAATTCAGAAAAACACAAAATAAAATCTAATAGCCTATTTCCGATGTGCGAAAGAATTCTTTCTTTCGAACAATTACATTTAAAACAAAAACCAATTCTAAAAATTTTGTTATTGTTTTAAATGTAGTTGTACGAAAGAAAGAATTATTTTGCATATCAGAAATAGGCAGTATGTTCTTCATTTACTTTTAAAATTTAAAGCCCGGCTATTGTTCCTTCATTTTCTTTGATTTTTAACAATTTAAATTGTGGTATGTCTTCTTGATGCCTTAACCAGAGTGGACCTGTTAACATTTGTGATTTTATATATTCGGAAGATTTGAAACAACGAGTACTGCAAAATTTTTTGCGATCTGTTATGTCATAAACCTTGTTAGACGCTGTTGAGATTTGGTACTGTTTAGTAGGAATTCTGAAAAAAAAATTAAATTAATTATTTTAGAAAAGAAAGGTATACAGGGGTGTGATGGAAATCGAAAACGCAAAACGCAAGAATTTTACAAGCTGTTTTTTTTAGCAAGATTTCTGTAATAAAAGAATTTTATGGCAAATATTATACAAATTTTAAACAGAATTTTATAAAAAAAAATAGTGAATCAGTACAGATTCACTAGTGACATTTCCTGCAGGGGCGTAACAATATTTTTAATTTTTTGAAATTAAATAAAACTTTAAATAACAACTTCTATAGGTTTTCATAAAGTCTATTTAATTTCACTAACAAAAGAATTTTTGCTACGTACAAAAATAACAGCAAGTTGGCAATAACGTCGGCAGAATAACAGAGCAATATTTTTTATTGCTCAGCTTATGTTAAAGGCATGAGAAAACGTATTTACTTACACAGCGTTTACATTTGACAGTACTGGCAAGACAGTAAGAAAATACATATTAGTTGCCAAAAACACTACTAACATAGCGTTTACATTTGCCAGTACTGGCAAGACAGTAGCAATTCATTCAAACTTTTTCACTAATACATAAACACTTTTACAGCTATTTTGTTTTTGCATTGTTTTGCCAACTAATATGTATATGCTTACTGTCTTGCCAGTACTGGCAAATGTAAACGCTGTGTAACTGTCTTCGTGACCAGACAGTAGTTAAGACAGTTCACTTTTAAAAATATGTCAAACGTGAATGTTGCAGCGCAAGTTCAGCTAAACGTATTTTGTATAAACTAAACAAATTTAAAAAAAAGCTTAAAATAACTTTATTGTGTGAACAAATATAAAACTTAACTAAAATATACAAAAATCAAAGCAAAATATGTTTAATTTTTTTTACATTTTGATTTTTTTCTCTTTTGCTCACAAAACTTTAGATTACTGTTAGCAAATGTCAAATCACTGTCCAATTTTACTGTCTGCAAAATTTTCTATATTTTTTCTATATTGGAGAACAGTGCAAATATATTTGCATAGGAAAACTGACTAATGCCCAATTTTCAGGATAGTCCAAATTTAGTTCCAAAATCTTCTAGTTTCCGAGGAGTAACAGCCTTGGTAAATACATCTGCAACCATCTCGCCTGTACACAGGTATTCCAAAACGACTTCCTTCATATCGATTTTTTGACGGATAAATTTGGCTTTAATATCCACATGTTTTGTTCTGTGTGAATAATTATTATTAAGGGCGACTTGTAAGGCACCCTTGTTGTCACAATATATCAACATGCTTTTACAGCTACTGGGATTAAGTTCAGCTTCTAGATGTTTAAGCCAAACTGATTCCTGGATTTCAGCAGTAAGTGACATAAACTCGGCTTCTGTCGAAGATAATTCCACTGTCTTTTGTTTTTTCGTCGACCATGAAATTGCACCAGATTGATAAACAAAAACGTAGCCAGTTGTAGATTGACGGTCGTCAACATCCCCAGCCCAATCAGCATCACAGAAGCCTTTCATTTCCACACCGGTTTGCTTTTTATTTAGAATACCTTTGTCGATTGTACCTTTTAAATATCTCATAACGCGTTTAAGTGCCTCCCAGTGTGCTTTACCAGGATTGGTACCAAAACGACTTAAAAAATTCACTGCATAGCAAATATCGGGTCGAGTAATTTGGGCTGCAAACAACAAGCACCCAATTGCCTGCATATAGGGAACACGTGACATTTCACGCTTTGCATCTTCATCTTTGGGGCACATACTTGAAGATAGTTTTTGGTTGTAGTCCATTGGGGTTGAAGTTGGGTTGCAATCACTCATACAGAAACGTACCAAAATGTTTGAAATATATTGCGATTGATCGATCTTAATAGTATCTTTACTTCTTGTTATTTTTATACCCAGCACTGACGACATCTCTCCCAAGTCCTTCATTTTAAATTTGTTGGCTAGCTTTGATTTCACAGAATTGATTGTAGGCATGTTGTTGGAAAATATCAAAACGTCGTCAACATAAATAGCGACGTACAACATAAGGTCATCACTTATTTTATAATAGACGCACTGGTCTACTTCACCTCTTGTAAGACCCATCTTTAGCAACTCGTTGTTTATAGTCTCATTCCAAGCGCGCCCCGACTGTTTGAGACCATAAATGGATTTTTTCAACAAACATACTTTATCGGAGCCATCATCAAACATTTCCGGTTGTTGCATATAAACAGTTTCCTTAAGTGTACCATTCAAATATGCACTCACAGCGTCCATTTGGTGTACGTACATATTGTGTTTAACAGTCAGCGCCAATAGATAACGAATGGAATCATATCGGACAACAGGTGAGAAGGTTTCATTGAAATCGATTCCTTCTCGTTGTGAGAAACCTTTGGACACTAACCTCGCTTTCCACCGTATAACATTACCATGTTCATCTCGTTTAGTTGTGAACACCCATTTAGATTTTACAGCCTTTTCTCCCGGTAGTAAATTGGTAAGTACCCATGAGTTATTTGTCATCAACGAATCAATCTCTTCCTGCATGGCAGCTTTCCACTCCGCTGAGTGGTTTGATGACATTGCATCCTTCACATTACTTGGATCATCGGAAACGAATTGCATTGCACTAAAGTTCTGTGATTGTTGAGTTTTGTTGGCTATACGATTTGATCGACGTACTATATTTCCGTCCGCAGGAATATTTTGGGCCTCGTATGGATTCGGAGCCCATTCACTATCCTCTACTTCAACGGGTAATAGCAAAGGTGACGACCACTCAGAGTCAACATAATCACTTTCAACGGATTCATCGTCCGCCTGTGCATCATCATTGTCCGACACAATTTCAGGTGTTAATTTAACCACGTTTGTGCTTTCCCCTGAATTAACACCGTCATGACATTGAAGTAGTTCTGGGTAATAAAAATCACTATCGATGTTCAGGTTCACTTTACTTCACTCCAAGAACACCACATCACGACTTATTATTATGCCGTTGTCCACTGGATTGAATAGTCGATAGCCTTTGATTTCGCAACTGTACCCCATCATGATACATTCTATGGATTTTGTATCCAGTTTACGACGCTTTTCTTTAGGTATATGTACGAGAGCTGGACACCCGAAGACTCTTAAAAGTTTTAGGTTGGGACGGCGACTTGATCAAATTTCTTCAGGACTTTTGTCCTCATCACGGCAAGGAACTCTGTTTATCAGATAGCAGGCTGTGTTTGCAGCTTCAGCCCAAAAACGGTGGTTTAACCCGCTATCAATGTGCATACATCGAACACGTTCCATCAAGGTTCGATTAATTCTTTCCGCCGTACCATTTTGTTCTGGAGAATATGCGCACGTTTTTTGGTGAATAACTCCGCAGTCCTGCAAAAAATTTTTAAATTTTTCATTAACATGCTCGCCGCCGTTGTCGGTTCTGAGAATTTGAATTTTTGTCAAGCACTGATTTTCCGCCATTTTCTTAAACAACACAAACGTATCAAAGACATCCGATTTTCTTTTAAGTGGGTACACAAAAAACTTTCTGGAATAGTCATCAACAAAAGTTACCAAATACCGAGCTCCAGAAAAAGAGTTCACACTTAGTGGGCCAACAACATCGGAATGCACCAATTCAAGTAACTTCGTGGCTCTTGTACCATCTTCCCTAATTGGCTTCCTGGTTTGTTTTCCTTTTACACAAACTACACAAGGCTCTTTTCCTTCGTTGTCAAAATTAACTCCAATTGATGATTTTCTTACTTCAGCTAGGTTCTTATCGCAAATGTGTCCCAATCTTCTATGCCATAAACCAATTTCTTTCTTTGCAACAAGTGCATTATTCTGCTTTAATTGCGTTTCACTGTCAATACTAGTCATTTGCCTTACAGACAGAAGATTTGCACACAAATTAGGTACATATTCAACGTTCTTCACCGTTACTTCTTTTTTTCACTTCCACTTAAAATATGTAAGTCGACGTCGCCTGCGCATTCAACGTTCAGTTCGCTCTTGTTAGCAACCACCACCTTTTTACCTTCTATTGTGTGTACGTTATACAAATTCTTGTTGTTGTTAATCATATGGTTGCTGGCGCCACAGTCAACGTACCAATACATGAAGTTCTCATCGTTTTTGTTGTAACGGTCTTTTGTGTTTGCACTGTGCATGCTTGTGCCCGATGCTATAAGTGTTGATGAAACTTCTCTTTTCTCACTTTTTTGTTATGCTTACCGTTGCTTTTGCTGTTACTGTTGTTGTTGATTTTTAACTGGCAGTTCCTGGAAATGTGCCCATACTCTTTGCAGTGCAGTTGTAACACTGAACTCGCTTTTTCTTCCTTATGTTGGAATTTTTTGTGTATAGCACAGCTTCCTTTTCCATACTTGGAGCATCAAATTTCGCATCTTGTAAAAGAAGATTTTTAACCATATCGACCGTCAACTTCTCCTTCGAATTTTCAACGGCCATTACCAAAGGTTTAAAATCGTCTGTCAACCCAGCTAACATTAATGAAGCCGTAAGTTCGTCATCTATGTTGAGTCCTGCATTTTTCACCTTCAGAGTAGTTAAACCCACTCGTTTACATATTCCTGAATAGAACTATAATTCCGTAGCTTCATCAACACTCATTAAAGCGTCCCATGCTTCTTTCGCTGTTTCGGCTGCAGCAATGTGTCCGTAATTACAGGGATCCACCATTAAAGTTATTTCAGCCAAGGCACGCTCATTTAAAACCGCATCACCGTTAGCAGGCAAACCGCTTTCAACAATTTTCCAGCATCCTTTTATAACAAGACAAGGCTTTGCTTGTCTCTTCCACACATCGAAATTCTCGCGTCCTCTTAAACGCTCCAACGAAAATCCTACAGGAAGGTTTGCCATCTCAATTGCTTCGTGAATAAAAAAAACGTTTACTTTGACAAAAAAAAACACTTTACGAATTTAATTTAACCGCGTGACATGTAGCCCATAACCTGTTGGTTTGAATTCATTTATTAAGGCCCAAATACATTGATCAAAATACTCATCAAGCATTGTGGTAGTATTAGTGGAAATGTGTTTGTATGTGTCACACCGACGATGCTGGATGGAAAATCAAAAAATTTAGATATGACGGCGAATATTACGTCAAGCACACGTACACGATGAATTCGCCGGCTGGACAAACTAAATCTCACAATGTAAAATGACGTTAGTTTGATCTCCGTGAACATAACAAAGTAGTTAACAAAGTAAATCTTGTTTCACTCAAAAGAAAGAGAGCAACAAAATATGTCTCTCTTCTCCTCATTAAAATTAAGTATTTCTGGCCGAGCAGAACTAAACTTAGGTGCGGCCAAGTTAAAATAGCGAAATATTGTGAATAGATATGGCAACTTTAGCCATTTTATAGAGAATAATATCTTCTTCTTGTTTTCGGTGTATAGCTTCGTACAGACGATGGTCAGATTTTACAATATTGTAAGCAGGCGTTGCCAACAGCAAAATTTTTCTGACAATGGTCCATTGTCAGATGCATTAATTTTGCACATCTGCAAATACAAATGAGCTTACAACGTTCACACAGTTGTAAGACATTTTAGCCAATTGTAATGCAATTTAAGCAACGCTGCTTACCAATATTGTAAGATCTGACCATCGTCTGTACGAAGCTTATGGGAGAGTATTTCGGCTTTTAACAAAGATAACAAAGTAAAACCAGAAATGTTATTTATAAAATAATAAATAATTAAAATATTGCGACAAACTATTAGAAAAACTTATATATTTAAATAAGTTTACAAATGTTTGTGTTGGATTCCTTAAAAATATATATTTTAATGTGTTGTTTCCAGGTGACAAGCAATTGATTGTGTGGAAAAATTTATATGAAAAGCACTCAAAAAACTGAGTGATTTTCATATAAATTTTTTTACACAATCAATTGCTTGTCACCTGGAAACAGCACATAAGTTTAAAAAAAAAAAAATTTTCTATTAAACTTCACTCATAAATTTCTATTGAACTTCACTCATTTTACTTATTTGGCCCTGGGGCCAAATTTAGGACTTCTGACTAACTTCTGTGAATTGGGCGTTGTAGCGGGCCACCTTAGCTACAATTTGACATACATTTCATTTTGGGCGCTAGTTTTTTGTAGAACAAAGTTTTCAAAAAACTATTTCTAGCCAATTCACTCATTTTACTTTTTTGGTCCTGGGTCCAAATTAAGGACTTCTGACTAACTTCTGTGAATTGGGCGTTGTAGCGGGTCACCTTAGCTACAATTTGACATACATTTCATTTTGGGCTCTAGTTTTTTGTAGAACAAAGTTTTCAAAAAAGTATTTCTAGCCAATTCACTCATTTTACTAATTTGGCCCTGGGGCCAAATTTAGGACTTCTGACTAACTTCTGTGAATTTGGCGTTGTAGCGCGCCACCTTAGCTACAATTTGATATACATTTCATTTTGGGCGCTAGTTTTTTGTAGAACAAAGTTTTCAAAAAAGTATTTCTAGCCAATTCACTCATTTTACTTTTTTGGCCCTGGGGCCAAATTTAGGACTTCTGACTAACTTCTGTGAATTGGGCGTTGTAGCGGGCCACCTTAGCTACAATTTGATATACATTTAATTTTGGGCGCTAGTTTTTTTTAAAACAAAGTTTTCAAAAAAGTATTTCTAGCCAATTCACTCATTTTACTTTTTTGGCCCTGGGGCCAAATTTAGGACTTCTGACTAACTTCTGTGAATTGCGCGTTGTAGCGGGCCACCTTAGCTACAATTTGATATACATTTCATTTTAGGCGCTAGTTTTTTGTAGAACAAAGTTTTCAAAAAAGTATTTCTAGCCAATTCACTCATTTTACTTTTTTGGCCCTGGGGCCAAATTTAGGACTTCTGACTAACTTCTGTGAATTGGGCGTTGTAGCGGGCCACCTTAGCTACAATTTGATATACATTTCATTTTGGGCGCTAGTTTTTTTTAGAACAAAGTTTTCAAAAAAGTATTATTTTTTTCGATCAAAATTAATAGTTTTTATTGGATTTTAATTTTTTCGAGCAAAAATAAAAGTTATTCTCTAAAGAAATGTATGTAGGTGTTATAATAATTTAGTTGACTTTAAATATTTATTTTAGTGTACACAAGAACTTTCAATGATGATCACGCATTAAAAAAAACATTTAAAATCAACTAAATTATTATAACACCTACATACATTTCTTTAGAGAATAACTTTTATTTTTGCTCGAAAAAATTAAAATCCAATAAAAACTATTACTTTTGATCGAAAAAAATAAAAATTAAAAAATAACTGTTATTTTTGTTCAAAAAAATAAAAAACAGAAGGTATTTGTCATTGTTGTTCAAAATTACTTTTTAATTAAGACTAAACAGAAAAAAGTTTTTGTTCAGTTAATTTAAAAGTGTTAGAATCACTTCTGCAGTCCTCAATTTGGCCCCAGGGCCAAAAAAGTAAAATGAGTGAATTGGCTAGAAATACTTTTTTGAAAACTTTGTTCTACAAAAAACTAGCGCCCAAAATGAAATGTATATCAAATTGTAGCTAAGGTGCCCCGCTACAACGCCCAATTCACAGAAGTTAGTCAGAAGTCCTAAATTTGGCCCCAGGGCCAAATAAGTAAAATGAGTGAATTGGCTAGAAATAGTTTTTTGAAAACTTTGTTCTACAAAAAACTAGCGCCCAAAATGAAATGTATATCAAATTGTAGCTAAGGTGGCCCGCTATAACGCCCAATTCACAGAAGTAAGTCAGAAGTCCTAAATTTGGCCCCAGGGTCAAATAAGTAAAATGAGTGAATTATCTAGAAATACTTTTTTGAAAACTTTGTTCTACAAAAAACTAGCGCCCAAAATGAAATGTATGTCAAATTGTAGCTAAGGTGGCCCGCTACAACGCCCAATTCACAGAAGTTAGTCAGAAGTCCTAAATTTGGCCCCAGGGCCAAATTAGTAAAATGAGTGAATTGGCTAGAAATACTTTTTTAAAAACTTTGTTCTACAAAAAACTAGCGCCCAAAATGAAATGTATATCAAATTGTAGCTAAGGTGCCCCGCTACAACGCCCAATTCACAGAAGTTAGTCAGAAGTCCTAAATTTGGCCCCAGGGCCAAATAAGTAAAATGAGTGAATTATCTAGAAATACTTTTTTGAAAACTTTGTTCTACAAAAAACTAGCGCCCAAAATGAAATGTATGTCAAATTGTAGCTAAGGTGGCCCGCTACAACGCCCAATTCACAGAAGTTAGTCAGAAGTCATAAATTTGGCCCCAGGGCCAAATAAGTAAAATGAGTGAAGTTCAATAGAAATTTATGAGTGAAGTTTAATAGAAATTTATTTTTTTTAAACTTAAAATATATATTTTTAAGGAACCCAACACAAACATTTGTAAACTAATTTAAATATATTAGTTTTTCTAATAGTTTGTCGCAATATTTTAATTATTTATTATTTTATAAATAACATTTCCGGTTTTACTTTGTTATCTTGCCGAAATACTCTCCCATAGACCGAAAACAAGAAGATATTATTCTCTATAAAATGGCTAAAGTTGCCATATCTATTCACAATATTTCGCTATTTTAACTTGGCCGCACCTAAGTTTAGTTCTGCTCGGCAGGGCCATCAGATATGGCGATTTCTCGCCAAACGTGGCGATTTTGAAACGTGTCTGGCGATGGGATTTCCCATTTGGCGACTGGCGACTTTTATGGCGATTTCTGATATTTCGGCGAATTTGTTTAACAACTTGTCATTTTTTGTTATCATTACTAATATAAAAAAACATATTAAGTGAATTTTATATTCAGTCACTATTTAATTCTATAAGTATGTAGGTCAAAACTCCAGTAATGAAATCGGTGAGGCTGAAGTGTACGATATTATAGACTTGTGTACTTAATTTAAGTTTTTAGCTGAATACATATGAATATAATCTCCATTTTATTTAATTTAAAAAAAAATTACAGAAACAAAACAAAATTTACTTCGGCGACTTTTTTTCTTAGTTTTTGGCGATTTTTGACTGAAAAATTATACTAGCGTTTTTTGTATGCAAAATTTAATTAAAAAAAAAAGAAGATTTTACAAAAACTGAACAAAATCGACGTTTGGCGATTTTTGGCAATTTCTGACATCCGGTTTGGCGATGGAGCTCAAAAAAATCCGACAACCCTGTTGACAACCAAATAGCCAATAATATTTTGTGCTGCCAAGTTTAACATAGTTTTTACATTTTCTGCGCATTGCCAGATTAATGCGTGTTGCCAGATTAGCTAATTTATGCCATAAATAATTTTTGTTTAATTTTGTTTTTTTAAAATTCAATAGTTTTTTTAAATAGTATTCTCTGTACAGTGCGAGAATTATCTGTGATTTTTGTTATTTTCCAATAAATACTGTAATGGTATGAGAAAAAGTTTTTTGCAAAAGTGGTATGTAAGGAGTTTTGGAACAAATCTAGTTTACAAATGCACCTCACAATACATACAAAACTTAAAAATAAAAGTAATCGTGGCTATTCTGAAATACTCGTCGAATAAGTGAACATTTACATGAAAACAAAACCAAATTGACAAAAATGCTTTTTGTTTATCATACAAAATTTACAGTTTTTAAAAGAGCAAACCAAAATGGTTTTTGTTTATCATACAAAATTTACAGTTTTTAACAGAGAAAGAAACGCGTTATACCTCTCGCGTTAATTTGAATTTAGAAGTGTATAGATAACAAAAATAATTTTCGAAAATTTTGTTTTGTTTTCCTGTAAATGTACACCGAAGTTTTCAGATATACATATGTATATGCAATTTTCCACTACAATTCTGAACTTGTGGCCAATATTAGTATCATTTGAAAGCTTTAAAGTAGGGATTTAAAGAGACGTATTTTTGCCGATACCTATACACAAGAAAATATCGACGATACCGATACGAACATAAAATTTAAGTTTAAGGTAAAATTAACAAAACTCATGTAGAGTAATTTCGTTATTATAAGATTACTGTGTAAGTATAAATATTTAAAATTGATAATAATATTTTAAAAACTACGAACTGAATTTTAATTCATGGTAAAATTACCAAAAGTTTTATTATTTCTTAAACAAGAAAAGTGTTAGAGATTATTATTTAAAGTTAATATTAATAAGAATTTTGTTTTTGTATCTCAGATGCGACAGAACTGATTTCTGCGCCATGTTCTTAAATTTTGGGTATAACAATTCATTCCGTTAGTAAACAAGCGAAAATGCATCTCTAGAAAATCTAAGGTATCTTGAGACTTCTTCTTTCTTATAACATTTTCACAAACACTCCAAAGTTAGTTCTGGTAGACTTATCAGAACTTTTACTAGGTGTTGAGGTGACCGTGTCGGCAACACTTTCGGAATGCAGAGGCATGTTAAGTAGCTTATTAAGCAAATTTTTCAATATATTGTCCTTGAAATATTTGACATTTGTGTCTCAAATCGTTCATTTATTGAAATTGGCGACTTATTGAGTCGCTTAAGTTCCGCTTTCGCTTAATTTAACAGCTCCCGATATTTTCTTTGGAGTTACCTTAAGGGTAAGGTGCTTGTCAATAAGTTAAGAACTATCCAAGTGAAATTAAAAAAAGTTATTGGAAATGCACATCAGGTCGAAGCAATTAATGGCCACCATTTTAAAGATATAATCATCAAAACATAATGTGAACATATTTTCAAGCTTAAATCTAAATTTTAATAAACGCCGACGTTTGAGAAAATCAGAAAAAAAGTTACAGTAGTTTTGACTTAACTGCCTTTTGTTTACGTGCACTTTTGACTTAACTGCACAAAATTGTTAATTTTTGGAATTATTCTTTATATTTCCATGCAAATTCCTTTTTTAAGTGAACTTTCTATACCTGCACATTTAAGATAAATGCACAAAATTTTTGGCATTTTAAAATTATTTTCATACAAAAAATCAAAGTTAGCTGGACTTTGACTTAACTGCCCAAAATTCATAGTTTCTGCAATTATTCTTCAAAATCCTTTTTTACGTGCATTTTGTATACCTGCACATTTTTCATATTTTTGGGCAGCTTTAAAATATTTTCATACAAAACATCAAAGTTAGCTGCACACATAAAAATATTTGGTAGCCAATTTTTCACATAAATATCCAATTTTTTCCATAAATTTGTATGTTCTTTGTGAATTCTCATTGCTTTTTGTTAATGTTTCTTTCATATTAAATAAACATACATACATGTATAAAATGATCTGTTATATCCCAGCTAGCATAGGCTGTTTGTTAGACGATTATGTTTAATATACAACTCCTAAAATAATCTTCTCATGATTATCTGACGAGTAACAAAACAAAAACATCTAAATCTTATTGTAATTTATTATTTATTTTTTGACTCGCTCGTCCTTAAATCTTGGAATGAACCTTTTGGGACTCTCTGTAAGAGTCGTATAACAGTTACTGAGATACCTAAATAAGACCGTTTTTGAAGTATGAAAATGCTATTGCCAATTCAATTTTAATAAAACAACCTAAGGATCTGTAAAAAAGGATTTTCCGACAGGATGGTGTTAATTTCGCGACCTTAAGGTTTGTTTTATAGAAATTGTATGAAAATTAGAAGTTTTAGCATGAAAAATACGCTTGATGCCCTTATTAAGGTAGCTCAGTCATACGGCTGAGCATTTCACGAGTTGTAAAATAATACCTACATGAGTCTTAAACTACTCTTGGCATGCTTTTTGAAAGACTCGTTAGATAATCTCTACATATATCATAAACGATTCTCTTTACGATTAATATAAGCGTTTTTCGCTGCGTTATGGTAGAATCTCTCATAGGAATCAGCACGTGTAACAGTTTCTCCCGTGCGAGGAATTGTCTACAATCAAAAAATGAGCTTGTCGACGATCAAAAACACTCTTTGTGAGATTCCCAGTGGACTCCTATACGATTGAAAATGCTAGCTCGGTTGAAATAAAATTTTAATAATATATAAATTTATGTAGTAATAAAATAATTTTTTTATTCTACTTTTAAATCAAACATTTTACTTAAGCTGCACTTTTGAGCAGGTAACCACAACTACTGTATTCTTTAAATATATCATTACGATACTTATGCGCCACCCTGTATTTTGTATGGTCATTAGCATTTTTGTATAT
Organism: Pollenia angustigena; assembly: GCA_930367215.1. Classification (NCBI taxonomy): domain Eukaryota; kingdom Metazoa; phylum Arthropoda; class Insecta; order Diptera; family Polleniidae; genus Pollenia; species Pollenia angustigena. The sequence goes on from OV884057.1 coordinate 31,430,589, forward strand.
GCTAGACACAGAAGACAAAAATGTAAAGTGTGTAAAAGCAATAAATAAGGTCATACAAAACTTTATGGTTTTAAAAAGTTACTGCTTTTAAAAACTGTAGAAAAATTGTGTTGCTTGAACAAACATACTTAAAGTAAAATTTTCTCGTTTCTAAGGTGCTGTTTTTAAGTGACAGGCGATTGATTGTATTGTACAATTTATATGAAAAAACGCTCAGTTTTTTAGTCTTTGGAAACAGCTCATTAGTTCTTCTCAAATGATTTTCTATTTGAGGAAAATTATATTTTGGTAAAAAAAAATTATCAAAAATATGATAAAATCATTTTTCTGGCAACGCTGATGTTCATTATGTTAGGTTCTAAAAATAATTTACTTTGGTAGCACTTCTTGAAAAAGCACTCAATTTTAAATAGCCATATTTGAGTCACTCTCCTTAAAATGAGAGGACTTTTTTATTACTCTCTTCAAATTGAGTACTTTGATAACTTACTTTGTTATCTTCTCGGCCGCGTTAGTTTGAAATTAAACAGAGTTGCAAAAATAAGGGTTTAAAACTAAACATACTAAAAACAACCTTCGTGAAGAAAACAAACTTTTTGGCAAACTTTTTGGTTAGTCTGGGATCACACTATGAAAGTTTTCTTTCAGAAAGTCTGAGTTTATTGGTGAGAGGGGAAGAGAACCTGCTTTTCATATCTCCTCTCTCACCCATAAACTCAGACTTTCTGAAAGAAAACTTTCATAGTGTGAACCTAGACTTAAGCTTCGTACAGACGATGGTCAGATCTTACAATATTGGTAAGCAGCGTTGCTTAAATTGCATTAAAATTGGCTAAAATGTCTTACAACTGTGTGAACATTGTAAGCTCATTTGTATTTGCAGATGTGCAAAATTAATGCATCTGACAATGGACCATTGTCAGAAAAATTTTGCTGTTGGCAACGCCTGCTTACAATATTGTAAGATCTGACCATCGTCTGTACTAAGCTTTAGCTTTTGGCAAACTTTTTTACAGTTGATAAAAAAAGTAGTATTTCGTAACACGTGCGTTTTGTTTTGAATATGCATGCATATAGTTTTGCGCTTATAAAATAAAAACAAATAAGCGCACGTCTATGTAGGTAGTATCAATCGAAAGAGCATAAAAATATGAATCGATATCAATATAGGTTATTAGATGACACTCTTGCGATAAAGAATTATAGCGCAGCAAACTTTAAATTTACAAAATATGTGCATGTACAAATTTAGTTTTTCACTTTTAATTCGAAAACGATTCCGCGTGCACATATCTAGCTAGTACCAATCGATAGAGCGTAAAAATCTGAATCGATATTGATATAGCTTATTTTCTAAGAGACTTGGGGGAGGGAGTTATGGTGCAGCAAACTTTTTAAATTTGTTTATATATTTACATGCATAGTTTAGCTTTTCACTGATAACTCGAAAACAATTCCGCGTGCACATATCTAGCTAGTACCAATCGATAGAGCGTAAATAGCCTTATAAATTTTTAATTTTCATTACTTATTTAGATGCGTCTGTCCAATAGGGTGGGTCGAAAAAAAAAGTTGTGCCAGTCACCCCCTAGAATGAAAGATATGTCAATGAAGTTTCTAAAACAGGAACAAATTTTTTTTTGCCACGCCCCAAAATACAGCACTTTTGGTTTTTTATATGTAGCGCTGCCATTTAAAGTCCGATCTCATCATATCGCATATCGTTGTTCATGGCTTGAAAGTTGCTTCATTTTTGTCTTTGGTGACTTTTCAATCCGACCTGAAATTCTGGACACCACTTATGCCACCTCGGATCCTTCCCCCAAATGTCCAATTTTTTTGACGGTCCAAGAAAGTCCTTATAAAATTACGTATGTATCGATTTTAATATGCTCACTTTTATGACACACCTCCAAATTAAGGCCCTTTTTTCTTTTTCACACACATACTACATTAAACCAAGTAGAAGCCAATACAAACCAAAAAAATGTTCATCAGTCACGCCCTAGAATAAAAGGTATATTTATTAAGTTTTAAGAACTTTAAAAAAATTGTTTTTGCCATGCCCTAAATTACTGCCCTTTTTGTTTTATATATACAGCATCGTCAATTAATCATCGTATCGTATATCATTGTTAATGGCTAGAATGTGCCTTTATTTTCGTATTTAATGCTTTTTTAAACTAACTTAAAATTCTAGATGGCAATTATGATATCTCGGATCCTTCCCTCTGATGTCTAATTTTTTCACGTGCTAAGAAAGTCCCTCTAAAACTTTGAGTCACCTTGAGTCCAGCTAAGATTTATATATGTACACCGACTGCCCAATTTATAATTTTTCGCATACATGTTTTGACGCATTCATTTTTATGCATTTAAATTATTTTTTTTTTTTTAATTTTTAGAATTCTGCAGTTTCTTTATATTTTTTAGTTCTTGTTTTAACTCTGTATCATGGTCTCATATATGACATTATGTTTGCTTTAACAAATGTCTTAATTTAAATTTTTAATTTGAGTTTCACAGTCCAGCAAAAAAAAAATGGCACGAAAAATTGCACAAAATATGAAAACTGGCAAAAAAAAAAAAAACGCTAGTAGTTCAGATCGAGTGCATGAGTAGTCCACTTGAAAACACCGCTTAGTTAAAAAAAAAAAACCAAAGGCTAAGAAACAGTTTTTAAAAATTCAAATGACAAGCCATAGAGAGTGGTTTTCAGGATTATTGAATAATTAAACAAAAATTGCGCGTAACTTACAGAGTTTTGTACGACATTGATAATGGCTTAGGGAGCCATTAAAAAAAAAATGGAGGCTTTTACAGAATTTTTATTTTGCAATATATCTAAAACAAAAAGGGCTGTTATTTAGGGCGTGGCAAATTTTTTTTAAAGTCCTTAAAACTGTATAAATATACCTTTTATTCTAGGGCGTGACTGAGGAAAATTTTTTTGGTTTGTATTGACTTCTACTTGTTTTAATGAAGTATGTATGTGAAACAGAAAAAGGGGCTTTATTTGGAGGCGTGTCATAAAAGTGAGCATATTAAAATCTCAACATACGTAGTTTTATAAGGACTTTCTTGGACCGTCAAAAAAATTGGACATTTGGGGGAAGGATCCGAGATGGCATAAGTGGCGCCCAGAATTTCAGGACGGTTTGAAAAGTCACCAAAGACAAAAATGAAGACACTATCAAGCCATGAAAAACGATATGCGATATGATGAGATCGGACTTTAAATGGCAGCGCTACATATAAAAAACCAAAAGTGCTGTATTTTGGGGCGTGGCAAAAAAAATTTGTTTCCTATTTTAGAAACTTTATTGACATATCTTTCATTCTAGGGGGTGACTGGCACAACTTTTTTTTTTTGTATGGAGGTCGACCCGGTCTACTGTCCAATCAACTTTGTAAACAAAGAATTATCAAGCAGAGCTGCCAGTTTATTGTTACCATAGTGCTGCCATATTATATTTATACTGTCAGATCTAGCGATTTTAAATTATTTATTTATTTTCTATTTGTGGGAAATCAAGCGCTTTTATTAGTTGTTAATACTTTATTTTTTAACATAAGTGTTTAAAAATTGAAGGTAAACAATAAATTTAGAACATAACACTAGTGCAATATAGGTAGTATCTACCTATACTTTACCAATTGGGAGTACCAATTGATAGAAAAACAATTTGGAAAATTTGGAAAATTATTTTCTATATAGACAAATCGCAATAATCGGAATAGGGGACTGTCACATTCGAGAAATTAGACTTTTATAGGGTAGGCCCAAAAAGTGTAAAATTAAAAAAAATCCATATACGTGACGCGCAAAATAGAAAGGGACCTAAGGTTAAAAACCGGTTTTGTTCAGGAGAGCCATTTTAAAGATTTAAGTACGTGTATCTTTGGTATACCATCACTCAATAAAACGCGCATGTCTCTAGGAGGGAACACTTTCGGGGCATGGGATCGGTCTCATTCGATGCTTAGATTTTTTCCACATCAAAAAAAAAAGCGAACATTTTTACCCTTAGGTCCTTTTCTCTATGCGCTGTCACATATATATGTATATATTTTGCAACTATTAAAAGCAGATACATACATTTCATTATAAGAAATATTCAAAATCAAGAAAATTTTAAGCTTGGAAGAATTGTATTCAATTTTAAAATACAAAACAAAAGTATAACTATAACTATAATCACATAAAAAGATTTAATATTAAAGAAACTCGAAAAATTCTTCATAAATATATTTATTTTTAGTGTGTATTTATAAGTAAATTTCATTCTTTCAATGCAAAGAAAGCCTTCAAGGCCAATATACATGTATTGCTGTTACCATCTTTCCATGTTTTCCAAAAAAATAAAAAATTTTATAAATATTAATTAATATACATATAAATATGTGATTTCTAATTAAATGGCTCCCCAACCACAAAAGTATTACAAAATAGAAATTTAAAATAACAAAAGTTTTATTTATCTCTTTTTTTTTATTCCTTATACTGTATTTCCACTAACGCACAGAGGAGCATTTGGCCTGAAAAGCTGGCCAAAAAGGCAAAACTGAATTTTAAGAAATCTTAAGAACTAAGTACGCAGCTCGACAGACAACAATATTTTACATTATATTGTAAATTTTGAAGACTTTTAGTTGCGATTTGTAGCTCTGAGACCCTGCTAAAGTCAGGAAAGTGAAGAAAATTATATGATATTTAAATGTTTTTTTCGGTTTCTGGATGTTACATGTTTACAGGTTTAACAAAGATTATTTTTTTCGCTGAAAGGTTTGATCAAAAGTTATTTAAAAAAAAAAAAAAAATTTAAAATATGTTGAATATTCATGTTGAAACAATTCGTTCAAAAGCTAAAAAAAAAACAAATTATACACTTTTTTTTTTGCAAAAAAAGGAAAAGAAGAGGTTTTTAAAAGTGACGTTAGCATGTCTACGAATTATGTTTGATACCACAATAAAATTTGTAATCTCTAATTTTAGAAACCAAAAACGACGATTTTTTTAAATTTTCACATTTCTTCTATTTTTGCTCATCGGGCACTTTTTCTTATACCTTTATATCGTCAAAAACTTTTATGTATTTTGAATTATTAATTTCAACTGTTATTCACATCACTTTTAACACTTCACAATATTAATACCTGCCTATATGTAATTATAAATTGCAAAATTTCTTAATAATCCATAATAGTTTTAAGGAAATGTCCCACACATCCCCATAAAAGATATTTTAAAGAAGCTGCCGAGGCCAGAAATAAGCACTTACGATTATATCGTACTAATTACTCGAGGAAATTCAGCAGAAGCGATACAAATCGAGATGTCTTGAATAGGTTATTTCTGAGCAGTGACCATTTTATAAGCTGCAGTACGCAAAGAGAACGAAATAATAAAAAAGCTTTTTCATCAGACACCGATGATGCAGCTAATGAGGATACACATACGACATACATAATAATTAGTAAGGAATTTTTATTAGTTTAACTTTTCCGTTTATAAAGTATTAATTAAATAATATAAAATAAATATAATAAAGCCTTTTTTTATAAAAAAAATACTGTTTTATAAGAGCCTTACAATTTTCAAAATTTTTTTTTAATTAGACTGTAAATCATATGTATGTATGTACAATGTACATACAGTCTGTCAAGAATGAGTTTAAACCTTTAAAATCAACATTTGTTAATTGAGTTTTGCGATTTATACCAACTTTTATTCCTTAGGAATGTGGCTTTTATAAAAATCTTAAAAACTTAATCTTTTTGGTTCTTAAATTTTCTTATTGCATTTTGAAAACAAAAAATTTGACGCATTTTGCATGTAAAATTTTTTTCGCCATTAAATTTTTAATAACTCCAAAATAGTAACAGATAAAAAATAAATGTGTGTAGTTAGTTTCAGCAGAATTTTCCGGTGCATCTTCTGATCCTCCTGCTATTAAAATCGGAGAACACATGTAACAAGTTATGAAAATAAAAATCTAGTGGTTCTATTGTGATCTCTAACAGCAATATTATAAATCGCACAATTCGCCTGAAAATCCGTTCTAGATTATCGAAATTTCTAGACAGAGTTCCAGAGTATATTTCAAGGCAGTAAATGAGTTTTTTTTACTATTACTTTTTTAATTAATTAAGGTTTATAAAACAAGTTTACAAATCAAAAACTTAAAATGCAATTTTTTGACTGAGAATAGAGAATTATTAAATTAAAAATATTTATTAAATGTTTGTAGCGTACGTAAAGTTGTTTCTTTTTTATTCGTTCTTGATATTTATAAGCGAGTGGCAGCACTGCGTACCAGTTTAAATATATATGGCAACGCTGTGATTACTACCACAAAGCACAATTCCTATATACATAATTATATAAAATTAATTACCCCTATCGTGAATAATTTTTCCCTCGTAATTTTTCCCCTTTTCACATATTTGCGATCATGAACAACTCCCATGAAAAAATGTCATTCAAAGGAGAATAATAACGTGAAAAAAGTTCACGGGAAAAAAATTGCCCTTATCATGAAAAATTTTTTCCCTCGTAATTTGTTCACATTCCCCTTAGTTTTTCTCACTTTATTTTTGCTAGGGAACAGAACATGTACGTAAGTAGCTCCTCCTATAAATCGAATATAAAGGGCTAATAAAGTTAATAAGGCCCAACTGATATATTGCTCAACAAAATGCAAAACAACAGGTCGATTGCCTGCGGATTTGTGAAGCTTTCGATTGACTTGGTGGCAGAATTTTGGAAAATATTTTACTACATTAAATTTAAAAAGTGCAAAAAACTAACGTTGTAATCAAACTATCCCTCCAATACTAAATATTTTGCTTTATTATTTTAACTTTTCTTTTAAATATATACGTGTATATTTTTGAACAAAAATTTTATTGATTTTAATTATTTTTAATCTTTCTTCTTTTTTTACATTCACTGGAACTGATAGCGTGAAAAATTTTTCACATTAGATTCACGATTGCTTTTTTCCCTTCGAGGGGAATGAAAATTTCATGGGAACAAAAATTCCACTTGTTATTCACGATAGGGGTGAATTTTTTTAAATAATATACCCTCCCGCAAGTCTTTTAAAAAATAGGCTATATCAATATCGATTCAGATTTTTACGCTCTTTCGATTGGTACTAGCTAGATATGTGCACGCGGAATCGTTTTCGAGTTATAAGTGAAAAACTAAACTATGCATGTAAATATATAAAAAAATTAAAAAAGTTTGCTGCACCATAACTCCCTCCCCCAAGTCTCTTAGAAAATAGGCTATATCAATATCGATTCAGATTTTTACGCTCTATCGATTGGTACTAGCTAGATATATGCACGCGGAATCGTTTTCGAGTTATCAGTGAAAAACTAAACTATGCATGTAAATATATAAAAAATTAAAAAAGTTTGCTGCACCATAACTCCCTCCCCCAAGTCTCTTAGAAAATAAGCTATATCAATATCGATTCGGATTTTTACGCTCTATCGATTGGTACTTGCTAGATATGTGCACGCGGAATCGTTTTCGAGTTATAAGTGAAAAACTAAACTATGCATGTAAATATATAAAAAAATTAAAAAAGTTTGCTGCACCATAACTGCCTCCCCCAAGTCTCTTAGAAAATAGGCTATATCAATATCGATTTTTACGCTCTATCGATTGGTACTAGCTAGATATATGCACGCGGAATCGTTTTCGAGTTATCAGTGAAAAACTAAACTATGCATGTAAATATATAAAAAATTAAAAAAGTTTGCTGCACCATAAAGGTAGAAGTACATAACACGCGTTAGTGCGCGCGCGCTCTGTCGTCTTCTGTCAAAAAAAGTTAAGCTAGTGTGTTTTCATAGAACAAGCTACATGCAAAATATTTTGACGCGTTTGCGCCAGAAATTTGGTTAACTTTGAACTTTTTAACGCGTTGTGTGTTTTTGACAAGTAATCAGCTGACAATAAAAAGAATAATTTAACAAATTTGTGAATCATAAAAGAAAAACTTATTGAAGAGCTTAAAAAACATACAATATTTATATAAAAAGAATAAATTTAATAAAATAGCAAAATCTTGATATACTTTCGAACCTGTTTTTAATGCACAAATAAGTAAACAAATAAAAAAACAGCTGACAGGAATGGCTTTTGTAACGCGTGTTGTGTAACTTGCAGTTTTTGACGCGCTAAAGTTTATAAACGCACGATACTTGTCGACGAACTAACGCGTGTTATGTACTTCCACCTTAACTCCCTCCCCCAAGTCTCTTAGAAAATAAGCTATATCAATATCGATTCGGATTTTTACGCTCTATCGATTGGTACTTGCTAGATATGTGCACGCGGAATCGTTTTCGAGTTATCAGTGAAAAACTAAACTATGCATGTAAATATATAAAAAAATTAAAAAAGTTTGCTGCACCATAACTCCCTCCCCCAAGTCTCTTAGAAAATAAGCTATATCAATATCGATTCAGATTTTTACGCTCTATCGATTGGTATTAGCCAGATAAATGCACGCGGAATCGTTTCCGAGTTATTAGCGTAAAACTAACTTTGTACATGCACATATTTTGTAAATTTAAAGTTTGCTACGCTATAATTCTTTATCGCAAGAGTGTCATCTAATAACCTATATTGATATCGATTCAGATTTGTATGATCTGTCGATTGGTACTACCTTCACAGGCGTGCGCTTATTTGTTTTTATTTTATAAGCGCAAAACTATATGCATGTATATTATTTTACATGCAAAACAAAGCGCACGTGTGAATAAATACTACTTTTTCATCAACTGTGAAAAAGTTTGCCAAAGAAACCAAAAGTTTGTTTTCTTCTCACACGTCTAAAAACAAGTGTGTATTATTAAGTGCAGAAGAAATACAATGATTAAGTTTCCGTTCATTCTCAACATTTATGGATGAAGTTTCCTGATGATCTGGCCTAACATTGCAGCCACACGATCAAGCTTTTCTTGATAGCCTTTTACATATACTGTTTGTCAAAATATGCAAAAATTGGCAGCTGTGACGTAGGCTGCGCGCAAGTTGAAAGCAATTTACTTTTTCAATATGTCGTCGCCGAGAAAACAACTCAAAATGTTTTGCTATTTTCCACTTTTGATTTTTCTGCACTGTAGGCTGTTCGAAGGGACTTTATTTTTTTCTTTACTTCTTCCACTGGTATTTTTGTTTCAGAAGCTATAGACTCGTAGGCTTTTATTTTCAAATCATTTCGCCTATATGATGAAAGATTCATAAAATTTCATGGCTTCTGTACAGCTCTATGAATCGCAGAACATCATTTTGCTTATTAATTTTATAAATAAATTTTATTAATAAACATATTTCAATATTTTTTTAGGTTTTTAGTTAAAATTTTAAAATTCCCGCAACAATTTGTAAAAAAAAAGAACTTCAGCTTTTGCCGGCAAAATATTTGTGAAAAAAAAAAACAAAAACAACTTCAAAAGATTCGTAATAAAATGTTTTCTTGAACGAAAATTGATACACTCACTGGCAAGAGAATTTTAGAGGCAAGTTCATTTTTAAAAGTATGAGTGTATTGGTAAAAAAGTGTGAGTGTATTAAAACTTGATAGGCAAAACTTGATCGTGTAACCCTCAAGTAAGCAACCAGTGAAATGCGCATAGGAATAGCTTATCCCATCAACAATAAATTTCAAGTGTTTTTATCAATAATAAAAACTGGGAATTAAGCACGAATAGCAAAATCTTTTGAAATTAAAATTTTGTATTCCCAAAAATTGAAATTACTTTTTGATAATAAACAGGAAAGTGCACGGCCTAAAAAAACACTTAATTGACAACATCTTTTGTAAGTGGTTGTTGTTTTTATTTTGTTTTTCTTAACCTACTTACAACTACAATTAATGTTGAGAGAATTTCAACTAATTGTAGTGGGGAATGTAAGATGAGATAAACCCACTGTTTACTATTGATGTGTTTTGTTTAAACTTTGATATTATTACAAGTAGAACTGTTGCTATAAGTCTTATACGTTTAACAGTTTTATTTGGTTTAATATCTTTAGTTTTTCTAAAATCTTTATGGATGAAGATTCCTGATGATCTGGTCTAAGCAACCAGTGAAATGCGCATAGGAATAGCTTATCCCATCAACAATAAATTTCAAGTGTTTTTATCAATAATAAAAACTGGGAATTAAGCACGAATAGCCAAATCTTTTGAAATTAAAATTTTGCATTCCCAAAAATTTAAATTACTTTTTGATAATAAACAGGCAAGTGCACGGCCTAAAAAAAAACACTTAATTGACAACATCTTTTGTAAGTTGTTGTTGTTTTTATTTTATTTTTCTTGACCTACTTACAACTACAATTAATGTTGAGAGAATTTCAACTAATTGTAGTGGGGAATGTAAGATGAGATAACCCCACTGTTTATTGTTGATGTGTTTTGTTTAAACTTTAATATTATTACAAGTAGAACTGTTGCTATAAGTCTTATACGTTTAACAGTTTTATTTGGTTTAATATCTTTAGTTTTTCTAAAATCTTTATGGATGAAGTTTCCTGATGATCTGGCCTAAGCAACCAGTGAAATGCGCATAGGAATAGCTTATCCCATAAACAATAAATTACAAGTGGGTTTATAAATAATAAAAACTGCGAATTAAGCACGAATAGCAAAATCTTTTGAAATAAAAATTTTGTATTCCCAAAAATTGAAATTACTTTTTGATGATGTTGTGTATTATTAAGTTATTTTTACAGTATTCCAAATATGTAGAAATCTTTAATGTCAATGTATGGAAGGTGCCACCTCCACCTAAAAATTAAAAGATATAAATAGCCTACATGTCGGGAAAAACACTGTGAAAATTTCAGGAACATCATTTCAGTAGTTTAGGAGGGAACAAACAACCATACGCTTTTTCATTTATTTATTATTTATTGCTTCCCCTGCACCTACCCCCTTACTTTTTATTTTGAGAAGTGAAGTTTACCATAAGAGTGGATCCTACAAAGCTTGAAGACTTTTATTTTCAGATATTCGGTATTAAATATTGTCGTTCAATGGAAGTTCTGCTCTTCCTCCGTCTACCCCCCAATTTTTATTTTAAAATTTATAATCAACTATAATATTGGCTTTAGCCACGTTGAAAACTCTAGCTATAATAGTTCTTCAGTTACGCGATATTTAATATATCGTCACCTCATTATTGGTTTGGTGCATATCATGGTAATTTCACTATGATATGCGTAAACCATTAATGAGCTGACGATATGCATCCTATGGTGTGTATTTCTCCACCTACGCCTACCCCCTTAATTTTTATTTTCAAAGGTATAGTTTACTAGAGGAATTAGAACATTATCAAAACAACAGTTCTTGCAATATGCAATACTTAACATTGGCGTCCTATGGAGTAACACTTCCCCTGCTGATACCTTATTTCAATTTCGTTTACTGAAAAAAGTTCAAGAAAATGGGTGCAGCGGCTCCTAAGATAAGCGAAACTTAATATTGGCATCCTATGGGGGGTACCACTTCCCCTGCCTCTATCGAAAAAATAAGTAGCCTATTTTATTTTCGTGGCTCACATGATGTTACTGTAAAAGTTTTAGGAAAATCAGTTCAGTAGTTAAGGAGTCTATAAACCAACAAACAAACATACAAACATTTTTCATTTTTTTATATCGCGACCTTAGGACAACAAGGTTCTATTTGAACTAATTTACATGTCAGATAGAACCTTGTTGTTCTAAGGCCGCGATATATAAGAGGATTGTTTGTAGAAACTTGTAACCGATTATAGCCTTTAAAGGCTAGGATAATGTAAGTAATAAATAAATATTCTTGGTTCTGCAAACAAAAAAATATACATACTTTTCCAAAATAACTCCACACAAAGGATATGAACAAAAATTTAATATGTGCCTTTCATTGACAACATCATCATAATGGCATTGATTAATATCTTTTAACTGTTAAAAGAAACAAATATAAATTGATAATATGTATCATTGTTTTTATACAAAACAAACTTACAGCAGCGCACCTTTATTAGGAAATCATCTGCGATTATATGACGTTCCAAGAAGGATTCTACAACAGCCTGCGCTCGTGCATTACACTCTTTTTTCTTGCGTATAGCTTCAATCAATTGCTCTTTGCTAATTAAAAATTGATTGTTATAGTTACACTTGTATTATTTAAAGAATTACCTTAAATCTTTCGTTTTTGAATTCATTTTTATTTAATACGCATACTAATTGCAGCCATACAAGACAGATAAATACATATGTTAAAAAAGTATATTACAGAACAGTGATGGAAAATTCAGTACTATGGTACTATTTTCAGTACTTTTTCCCTTCAAAAATACCACGGTGAATTCATAAAGGTGACATCAAGGCGAATTTATACAAGGTAAGTGCAACTCTACAACTACAAAGCAAGGCGAATTAACTGTATTTGGATACAGCCAGTCAGAAGATTTCGAAGGAAAATCTTAATTTGGCGAAAAAAAAATCTTATTTTGAAGAGAAAAATCTTAAAATTTTTTATAACAAGGGCAAAAAAGTAAAAATTATTATATTTTCCATAAAAATATATTTTAAATGCATTTAATTTCTAATAAATAAGAACGTAAAAAAGTCCGTCTAAATAAAGAAGTTTCATCGAAAGTAATTAAATTCTAATATCAGAGATGTATAAATTTTGGGCAAACAAATTTTAGTTTGGGAGCTATGAAGCTCATACATCATATGAAATCTTAAGGGATCTCAATTTAATATTATATCTTTTGACACCGTTATTATATCGAAGGCATTTTGAGAAAATTGCAATTAAAAAAAATCCCATTGAAAAAATATGGAGTTTAATAAATATATTTCTAATGAAGTTTTTATTTAAATAATGTTGGTACACCTTTTAAAAGATATTCTTAAGCACTTATGTATGTACACATATTTTGTTGAAAAATTATCATAAACATGGAATGTGGAATTTTCAAACTAAAAGCTTCTTTACCTTAGGATTCTCGGTAACTTTTTACCACTTAGTTATCCTCTTGGTCTAGAATGACGACAATTAGAACAGCTAAAAACCCCAATTAAATAAAAAGTAAATAAATTCGATTTAGCACGTACCATTTATAAAACGTATGCCCCTGTTTTTTCGTTATATTCGAAAAATATTGCAAGGAAAACACAAATTTGGTCTGGCCAGACCAAGACGGTAATCCTAGGGCTAAGTTCCATTAGATTTGCCTTTTGGTACTAAATACATTTTTTTGTTCTTTAATAAATCAATATTTATAAAAATACATTTTTTCTTTTCACAAATAATTTTTTTTCATCAATATTCCCAAAATGAACAACAGCAAATCTATGATGCTTTTTTAATGTTTTGTATGCCCAGAAATAAGGATGCATTTTTGTACAAAAGTGTGCAAAACCATTAGACAACAAGCTGATGTTTAGACTCATTGTTTTTCAAATTAATTGTTTAAAAAACTGTAAAAAAAAAATATATATTTGTAAAAAAAAAATCTTAATTTGCGAAAAAAAAATCTTCAAATCTTATTTGGTTCAAAAAATCTTCAAAAATAAGATAAAATCTTATGGCGATTTCTTTTCTGAGAAAAATGTTGCATTAATGTTACATGTTCTACATTTTTGTGTTCGTTTGTACATAAATACAACTGTGGGAAAAATTTTCAAGTTCTTTTGTGAATATGTTGATAAAAAACATGCAAAACATGTAGCATGTTTTACCCTTACTTTTACTTAAGGTGTTCATACTGCCCTGTCTTACAACTTTGGTACTTACTACTTTGTTTGTACAACCAATGTTTTATTTTGCTTGTCATAACTCATAAATCTCATAATTTTGTAAAAAAAATTATTTTAAAAGAAAATATAAATATATTTACACATTAAAATCAAAAAAAGTCTATTTATATTATAATCGTTTAAATTTTTCTAAGCCATTAGTGATGTCAATATTTGTTTTCAAGCCATAATTGCGTTCAGAAACCGCTCAAATAGCATTAAAAATCGCTCATGAAGTACATTAATGATGAAAGTGTAATAGTTGTAAATAAAAGCAGCTAATTGTGTTCTATTAAAATTGCACAACATGTAACACTTCCAGTGATTATAGGTAACATTAGAAAATGTTACATGTATATACTGTAGCATATTGTTTTCAGAAAAGAAATCGCCATTAATTCTGGCAACGCTGGATACAGCTGATGAACGGCTGACGAGTTGAGTTTACCTTGTTGAATTCGCCTTGGGTGACATTTGCGACTCATCTATTTATTGTTTATTTTTTTGTGTGTATACTGATTGTCAAGCTTTGTTTACATTTTGTGAAAAAATTAGTTCAAATTTAAAATTCAATAAAAATTTAAATAGTTGAAAAAAAAAACTTATTTTAATCGGTCACCTTTATAAATTCGCCTTGACCTCTCGGTATATACCAAGGTATATTTATAGCAGGTAGTCTCGGAAAGCCAGCTGGTTATTTTTATACCCTTCACCTCAGGTGGAAAAGGGTATATATAAGTTTGTCATAACGTTTGTAATTTCCACAATATTGATTTTAGAACCCATAAAGTATATATATTCTGGGACCTTATGAGGAGAGAACTTGATTTAACCATGTCCGTCTGTCCGTCTGACCGTCTGTCCGTCTTACGTTTGATATGTGTTTTCCGGATAATCCAGACATGATAGCGGCTAGGTTGTTTTACATTTATGTTACATACAGTCCACCCAATCCAATCCCTTGTTGTTGTTGTATTTTTTTATTTCTGTATATCTTGAGAACGGCAAGAGCCAAAGTTTCCAAATTAGGTACACACATTTAGGTTGCCAATACACACCATCCTACAAAATGTGGGCGGGATTGGAGAAGTAGGCGTGGTACCTCCCGTACAAAAAAAAATTAAAAATTTTATAAAAACCTAAATTTAAGGGCTGCCATATGTCCTATGGATATCACTTATATATCAAAATATCGGAAATTTTTAGTAAAACATATTTTATAAAAAACTCGGGAAAATCGGTTCAGATACAAGAAAATATTTTTACAAATAGAAACTAGGAATTTTTGTGTTTTTTGCTACTTAAAAACTCGCCAAAAAAGATAAAAGAAAACAAGCACACATACATGGCGCAAACTATTTTGGTGAATATATTTCCCAACTTTGTGGTGAACAAAAACATCAGAAGTAATTACAACAAAACTTTGTTGAATTTTGTGAACAGTCAACGTGCCATATTTCATTTTAATGATATTCGATTAACGTTCCTTCATGGTTGTCTAGGGGGTTTGTTAGAAACTGAGAGTTCGCGGTTCGATTCTTGGTTTTTTAAAAAGAACATTTTTTTTTAATATTTTTATTTTTTTATGTTCTAAAAAAGATTTAAAATAAATATTTACCAGTTTTCGCTTTTTAAATTTTATTTATAATGAAGTTTGAGGTATTGCAAATATGTATGTAAATTATTATATATAATATATTATATGTAAAAAGTATTTAGTTTTTGTCTAGTTGCTCTGTATTCTGCTCGCACAATGGTGAAGGGTATATAAGATTCGGCACAGCCGAATATAGCACTCTTACTTGTTTTTATATGCGTTTGCTTTTGTTGAAATTGACGTTTATTTAAAAATATAATATATAAAAACTTTTTCTGTATTTTGTTGAAGTATTTTTTCACTTGGCGGCTTTTTCATGATTGCTTTTTTAATAAATAAACACACTAATAAATAAACAACCGTACAGAGAAATGAAATGTCAGATAAATTACAACTGATTTGACAGCAGATTGCTAAGCAATAATTGCTCAAGCAATAAGAAGAGCAATCATTGCGCAATTTGCGGTCTATTTAATTTGTTATATCTGTAAATAAAATGAATTCCTATACAATTTTGGTATTTTCTTTTAAAAATTTTCTTGCGAAAAAAAGTTTTTTTTCTAAGATAAAATATAATGGTAACGCTGAATGTGAGCATCTTACAAGAAGAGAGTAACCAAGGTATATACCAAGGTATATTTAAAGCAGTGACGTCCAAAATTTTAATTGTGGTTGTATTGCTTTTTATTAGTATTAGTGAATAAAGAGACAAACATTCTTAATAAAAAAATATAAGTATGTAAGCATCCGCCGCATGTGCTCGCAAGTTTTTTTGTCTTTATCGTTTGTCTTTTTTGTCTCTTTTCAACCCCTTTGCTGTTTGACAGTTCGTATCACATAACAACAATAAAAAGCCCTGTTGTTTGTTTTATTGTACAATTGTTGTAATCTCGCGGCTACCTGCTATAAATATACCTTGGTATCAGTGTGACCCTTTTAGCATTTTCACTGCTAAATTTAGCATTATTTATTTTGATTTAGCAGCGAATTTTTCAAATAGCATTTAGCATTATTTTCAGCATTTTTGTAAATTTTTTTTTAGCATTATTTAGCATTTTTTTAATCTTAAAAACTTTATATGTATATTGCTATTTCACAATATAACTTAAGGCCAGTTTACACGGTAATACAATGTATTACGACATGTCGAAAGATTATGTAGAATGAGAAAAATCTTATCATGTAAAAGGAAAATGTATTGAGTAAGAGAGAATACGGATACAAAATCTGACAAGCGGTCGGTAAATGATTTTTTTCTAAACCATTTTAGAAACATATGTATTCTCATCACACCAGAGGTGTATTTTAACAGAGTATATTGAAGGTGATAGCATTTTTATACGATTACAAAAACAACTAAAATCAACTCAGGATATTTTCATATTGTTTTTGTAAATATTTAAAACTGCAACCATCTGATTTTTTGTTATTATTTTGGATTTTACTTTTACCATCCGTGTAAACATGAACTATACTTACAAAAGATTTTGATTTTTTTCTTTTAAACACGGAGAGAATTTCATAATATTTTGATTCTACAAAGTCGTAATACATTGTATTACCGTGTAAACTGACCTTTATCAGTTCTGTCAATCTCTATAATTGACATTTATTCGTTTATAGAAATGTATAATAATAGCAACCCTGTAAGCACCAAAAAAAAATTAAAGAAGAAGTGGTATATTTTACTACAGAAGAAATAACGGTTTTGGAACAGCAATGGCAAAAGCCGAATGCATACGAATTGATGAACCAAAGTTCAACTATTGAATTCTGGATAGGTGTTTAGAATATGATGGTATTTTGACCAACACTTTGGAAATTAAGGAAAACTATTCATATAATGGTTTGTTTAATGTGTAATTAAATTTACTGAAAATGCTGTTGAATAGCCTTTTATGTTTTCAATGATAATTTTTGTTTTTATTTATATTTTGTATTTAATAATATATATCTGTGGCAATAAATAATAATGCTTTTAAATTTTATTACATATTCTTATTATCTTCTTCACGTTGCTTAATTTCAAGTTAAATGTCATTATTAATAAAACTATTTGCGTTTATATTTTGACTTTCACAATACAACACACAATTCATTTTAGACAAAACCCTTAATATCTCAAAACACGAAATTTCGACTAAAGCCATTATTAATATCTAACAGTTTTAAAATTTTACAAAAAACTATTTAAAATTTCTTTTACTTTTCTTGTAAAACCTAAAGGCCCAACCATAATATGCATAGCCTTGCTTAACCTTATTAAAATTAACAAAGTCTCTAAAATTTGTTTAAAAAAGCAAAAACACAATCAAAAAACATTTGATTCCGTACGGAATGTGCGATCAGTTTCGCACTTTGCTTAAGCAAATGACAGTTTCATAAAACTTAACAAAAATTTTCTTTAAGTTCACATTTGCACATTTGTTACCCTCGCCTGGGTAACAATCTTGTCGAGATGCGAGGGCTTAAGTGCACTCTACGGTTCTGATCTCTTGGGATGTTGTATGTGATGAATACGTCTTCGCGGGAGGTCGAGAACACTGAAGGAGTGTGCAACTAAAGTTTACTCATCTTGTCAAGATAATGAGGCGGGAATGGCACACTTCCGGCCCATTATCAGTACATATATCATGGCGTGGCAACCCGTGGGTTCGCTCCTTGTAAGGTGGGGGCTTTACCGGTGGTTGGGGCGCGAAATATGCACTTTTAAGGACAACGTGGTTGGTAGCAGTGCCGAGGTCCTGTGTGGCTAGTTAGTGCGTAAAGAAACTAGTCGTTAACAGCTCCCCTCAGCGTCAGGGCAAAGCGCTGTTGTATGCTAGTTGCCTAGTCCACGCACGCCGTCACTGCGTGGTACGGTCCGTCTGAACGAGCCTACTCGTGGGAACAAAAATGAAACCTTCTTTACAACAAACAAATAAAAACCATAACAAGAAAAATAAAAACATAACGGAAAATGAGGACGACACGACGGACAAGGCTGACCAGGGTCAGTCGGACGTTACGGTCTCGGAGTCGGAGAGTACCCTCTTGACTGTTCATGAGAACATAATTGAGCAGGAGAGACAGGTACTGACCGACCTATATGTGGATAGTCTTCTGGTACTATCGGGTGACTCCTGTGGTGAAACCGGGGCTACTCAGGGGTTAGAGAGGTTGACTCTGCTCTCTGACACGGAGCTTGATATTGATATATCAGCTCACAGTCAGACTGTAGAGCCTGCCACTCTCATCTGTGAGGCCAGGGGACATCAGAGGGGGCACTCGGGAGAAGATTGTCCACAACTTGTTCGGCAGGACGCCGTGGAGGTCGGGCCAAGCGCCCCTCCACGAGATATTAAGAACTCCAGCCGAACGAAGGAGGAGAAGGCGCAGAACGGAACAAGGAGCTCTCTTGCATATCTGGATAAGATGGCGAAGAGAGATCCTTCAACGTTCTCCGCGAGGGATAGGCACCTTCTGAGAAGGCACCGACAAAGCGTCGCTAAATTCGAAAGAATTTACGGCCCTGTCAGTACCGTGCTCGGTTGGCCCTATCCTTGGAGAAAGCAGGTGGATGAGGTCGCCGACCCGGAAACTACTCAAAAGAGTACAGGGCCGGGGGCGTCGTCAACCTGCCGTGGAGAGATAGAGGGGTTGCCCCGGTGACCAAAGCGCTCATGTCTTCGGAACGAGCTGCGGAGGATAAGGGGGCGATACCCAAGAAAGGAAGCAAAGTGGCTAAGGCAGCGAACACGGGGAAGAAGGCTGGTAATCCTCCGTCCGACTTCTCTAGTGGCTCTCGTAAGGGGGTCACTAAGGGAAAAGGCGCGGGCAGGAACGGGCCTTCAAAACCAGTCGTACCGAAGTCACCGAGCACAGTGAAGAGGGCTGGTACATCTCCGGCTGAAGCTCCTAATGGCTCCAATAAGGAAACCATTAAGAGGGTCAGATCTGGGGATGATCAGCCTTCCTCATCGAATAAAAGAATGAAGAAGTCGACGAGCCTGGAAGGTCATCTGCAGGTGGCTGTCATAGATCGGAATGATCCGGATGGGAGGATCAGTGCCGAGCTATGGCAGCTAGTAGAGGCTAGGCTTATCGACGAGCTGGCAGTTTTAAAGGCAAGGAGGAGGACGTATCCTTCAATGGTGCGGACTGGGTTAAAGGAGTCAAGGTTGTCAACTGTGGTAACAAGAATTCATTGGAATTCTTAAGAACCACAATTGGCAAATGCGGCGACATTAACCCGGGGGCAAGGTTTGAAGTCATACAAGCCTCCGACTTGCCAATTAGGTCCATTGTGACAGTGTGGATTCCACCTCCCGTACGCAAGGTGGAAACTATACTGGCAGTATTGGGCAACCAAAATAGTAGGCTTCTTACTGACCAATGGAGGCTAGTGACCTCACTGGTGTGTAAGGAGAATACCGGCAAGGACTTCCGTTTCGCAATCGATCGGAAGTCCATGGAATTCTTGGAGGAGGTGGGGGGGGTTGTTAGGTTCGGTTTAGGTAACGTTAGGTTTCGGTATCCGAAGCATGACAGGACCAAAGAGGCTGTTAGTGGTGCAGATAAACCTGCACCATTGTGAAGCAGCCTCGGCCGAACTCGTAACCTTCCTCTCCAGTACTCGGACGGACGTAGCCCTTATCCAAGAACCTTGGATAAATAAAAATAAGGTTTGCGGTTTAAGGGTTGCGGGATACACTCTGTTTGTCCCGTCCACAGAGGACAAGGTAAGAACGTGTATACTAGCGAGAAGTGAATTGAATTTTCTCATATCTCACTCTTTCAGGTGCGGTGACTTGACCGTTATAAATGGAGAGGCCAATGGGAAGCGTACGCTTACACTGGCCTCGGTGTATATGCCATATGAGGGGTTGGACCCTCCGGGTACGGAGGTGCGGCAACTCACGGCAGATGCAAGGAGGAGAGGTGCAATCCTTGTGTTGGGCTGCGATGCAAATGCTCATCACAGCCAATGGGGGAGTGCCGATATTAATAAAAGAGGTGAGTTAATGTTTGATTTTATAACTACTAACAATCTTATTATCTGTAATATGGGTGACACGCCGACGTTCAGAAATAAAGATAGGCAGGCAGTGATAGATCTGACATTAGTAAACCGTGACGAGCAAATTGTTGTCGGACTGTACTTTTTCAGACCATAGTCGTATTACCTTCACACTGAATTTTGACCTACCTAGGGCTCCTCCATTTAGGAACCCGAGGGGGACAAAATGGGACTCCTTCAAGGAAGGGGTCCGGACTGGGTTGGCGCATCAGGCCTTGGGCGACTTGCTGCCGACGGATCTGGAGGGGGTGGTGACTAGGTTCACTCATCTTCTAAGGGAAAGCTATGAGCAGTCCTGCCCGGTTACGTTTCCGGGTAGGCGAAAACAGCCTAAATGGTGGACCAGGGAACTTCATGTTCAAAGGTCTACGGTGAGGGGACTGTTTAATAGGGCCAAGCTTACGAGAGCACCATGTGATGATTGGAACAATCATCACATGGTGCAATTCAACAAGTATAAGGCGGATCTGAAGAGAGCAAAGCGACTATCGTGGAGGCAATTTTGTGCGTCCATCGATAATGTCAACGAGAGGGTTACATCCAAAGGAATGACGGCTCATGGACTGAGTCTAGCTCTGAGACCCTAACCTTACTTATGGAGACGCACTTTCCCGGGTGCAGGGAAACCGGTGGTATGGAGGACGGTCAGTGGGACGTCATGTCCGTGACACCGGATCATACTTCCGCTTGCGTCGATGAAATGGTCACAAGGGAGAAGCTGGCGTGGGCGGTCAATACTTTCGACCCATATAAATCACCGGGTCCGGATGGTATTTTTCCGGCCATGCTATGCAACATCCCGGACGATGCATCATTTCTGCTGGTGGATATATTTAGGAAATGCCTCAGCAGGAGGTATCTGCCTAGGGGGTGGAGAGAGGTCAGGGTGATTTTTATACCCAAGGCCGGTAAGGCGGGCCACTCGAAACCGGGGGATTTTAGACCTATTAGTTTGTCTTTATTTTTGTTGAAGACTCTTGAGAGGCTAGTAGATTTCTATCTCAGGAGTAATATTGAGACCCGACTTATTAGCAACGCTCAACATGCTTACCTGAAGGGTAAATCTGTTGAGAGTGCGTTACATGAGGTGGTGGGTTGTATTGAGCACGGTCTGAGGCATAGGGAGTATACTCTTGCCGCGTTTCTGGATATAGAGGGAGCCTTTAATAACATTAGGATAGAGGCGATTAGGGATTCTTTGTTGGAGTTGGGAGTTGAGGACTTTCTTGTGGAGTGGATAATCTGCATGCTTGGCAGTAGGATTATAAACTCGAGCCTGGGGGATCATGTGATAAGGAGAAGGGTTACCAGGGGGACACCACAAGGGGGGGTATTATCGCCTCTACTGTGGTTGCTTGCGGTTAACGGGATTCTTAGGTCATTTGATTCCATGGGCAGGAAAGTTGTTGCCTATGCGGACGACATAGTTCTGCTGGTCAGGGGAAAATTTCTGTCCACGATCGGGGAAATTATGCAGGCGATGCTGGGTGAACTCTCGGCATGGGCAAAGGATAGGGGACTGGGTGTTAACCCTGCGAAGACTGAGCTGGTGCTATTTACCAGAAGGTATAGGATAGAGGGATTTAGGGGGCCAGTGCTAGATGGCGTCGAGTTGCCTCTATCGGACGGAGCAAAGTACTTGGGTAACTTTCTGGACTGCAAACTGTCTTGGAAGAGAAATACTCAGGAGAGGATGAGAAGGGGACTCAATGCATACTACACATGCAGGAACTCCATTGGTAAGAACTGGGGTCTTAGGCCTGATATGGTAAACTGGATTTACACATCGGTTGTTAGGCCTATACTTACCTATGGATGTACTGTTTGGTGGGGTGCGTTGGGAGTGGATAGCTATAGGAAGATGCTCAGCAAGGTTCAAAGAAGTGCATCTCTTGGCATCACAGGCGCAAGGAGAAGCACACTGCAGGCAGCGCTGGACATCCTACTATATCTATCCCCTATCGAGCATTATGTGAGGAGTGTGGCAGCTAGGAACCTACTTAGACTTTACGAGTCTTCTTTGGTTAGACCTAGGCGGGATGATCACACGAGAATTTTGTACGAGATGGGTCTGCTTGATCAGGGTATTATTCTCGAGGGAATTTCGGATCACAGGACTACGACCCTGGACTTCGGTGCAACACCACCAGTGGAGTTCCCGGATAGGGAAAATTGGAGTGGATCCAATGGACTGTTTGAGGGGTGGGCAGTATTTACGGATGGATCCAAGATGGAAACCGGCACTGGTGCCGGTGTTTATATCGCGGGTACCGAGGTAAAAAGGTCATTCAGACTCCCTGATGAGTGCAGTGTCTTCCAGGCTGAGATCCTAGCGATCTGGAGGGCGACGGAAGTAATACTGGATCACATCGTGGGTGGATCTGAGGTGACAATTTACGTCGATAGTCAGGCAGCGCTTCGGGCATTGAGGGGCTATACGGTACGATCATGCCTAGTTGCGCGGTGTAGGAGCGCTCTCAGGGAACTCATGGGGGCATTCAACGTGAGGCTGTGTTGGGTACCAGGACACTGCATGGTTGATGGGAATGAGGTGGCGGACGAACTCGCGAGAGGGGGTTCGGGTCTCGACTTAGTGGTGGGGGACGGGGGAGTTAAACCCCCCCTATGCTACTACTATGGGGTGATACGGGAGAAATTCCGTGATGACGTTAACCGATCCTGGAGGGGCAGAATGGATTGCAGGGTGTCTAGGGCACTTTGGCCCAATTTGGACGCGGGGGCAACCAGGGTTCTACTGGGATTGGATAGGGGTAGTCTCAGAACACTTATAGGGTTCTTGACGGGTCATTGTCCTGTCAGGGCTTTTGCGAGCAGATGGGACAACGCCATACCGGACTTCTGCAGGCTATGCGAGGATTCGGAAGAGCTAGAGACGATCGAGCATGTACTGTGCCATTGTCCTAGGATGCAGGGTCTCAGACTGAAGTGGCTAGGAGATAGGTTTCACGACGAACTGGGGTGCATAGCTGGATGTAATCCGGCCAATCTGCTGGGGTTTGTCAGGGAAATAACGCGGCTGTTTCTGTTGAGGGGACTGTAAGGGGGGTATTGGTCCTACTTTCTAATTTTCTGTCTATATCTTACTTCCTTTTCTCTATTTTTTTTCACTTCCTCTTATCTCTATCTCTTACTTCATATTTTCATTGAAGGGAGTCACAATGGATCGTATTCGGTCTCCGAGAGGAGGTGTGCCTGTGGGCACACAACCCTTCTTAACCTAACCTAACCTAACCTAAGCCAACTTAAGCACATTATGGTTGCGCCTTAACAGTTTTATTGACAGTTGACAATGTTGCATATTTTGCAATCTGTAGGTTATTTTGTAGAGAGGGACTTTTGTTTTTTTGGTTAAAAAATCGGTAAATTTTGTCAAACTACTGAATTGTTTTTATTAAATAAATCTATGTACATATGTATCAAGATATATTTACACAAGGTAGACTCATTTGGTAGTATAGACATGCTGCTCTATAAAAGGAACCAAGTTGTCAAAATTGTCAAACATATGGGCCAACGAGTTTACCTTATGTACATATACCTTGGTACGGATATAATTTATTTTTATTTTAAAGAAATATAATATTTTCAGGTGAATTAATGTATAATTCATTCATTAAAACGATACAATTATTTAAGAAAATTTAGCATTTTTTTAGCATTTTCAAATTTAATTTTTAGCATTGTTTTAAACCCCATTTAGCATCCAATTTTTTTCCAATTGTGGTCACACTGCTTGGTATATACCTTGGAAATCAGTGTGACAATATCAGTTGATGAAAATATGACAAGCAGTTAGGACGTATCAACTTTTTTGTAGTTTTTAATTTGACAGTGTTTTAAATGTATGTATTGATAAGTGTTATGATATGAAATTTAAATGTTAAATATATTTGTATTTTGTAGCCCCTGAAGATGACCATCGATGTATGGTCGAAATATCGGATGAAAATTAAAAATACAAAAATTTGTGGATATTTTTATTTATAACTTTTATATGACCTTAAGCCAAACAAAAGAACAACAATATTTTATTTTTTTTAATTTATTATTTATTTAAATAATGTTCTTTCCATCCTCTTATTCTTGGAAAGACTTGGCTAACTTTTATTTTGAGGATTGTAGCACCGCGGTCGTTCAACAAACTTTCTTCACTTTCCCGTTTTATTTTCGTATTTTAAATCATTGTAATTACTCACAAATAATTTTTATTTTTCACAAGAAATAAGCTGTTCACTTTATTTTAAAATTTATATTTAATAGTAAAACAGATGTAACCACAAAGTAAAAAATTTAACTTTAATCGCCATTTTTAATGATTACATTAATTTTTCGCTTTAGTATTGCCAAGTTTATTTTTGATTTGAATTCAACAGTTGACAAACATTTGACATCAAAATGATAAAACATTTGATATCAAATGTTTATTTTCAAATCATTATCAATTTGAATTTAAATGTTAAATAAAACAATTGAAAAACGTTTGAGAATCGTGTTTGATGTCAAATGATAAAGTCATTTCATATCAAAGGTTTGACTTCGTGTTTGTTCGGAAACGTAAACAAACATATATATGCACATGTAAGCAAAATGTAAACATCTTTTGACAGCTCAAAAGAAAATAAGCAATAATTATCAGGCTTCTTGCGTAGACCTGTTAAATGGGCCTTGGCCTAGTGAGTCCACCTCATTATTACATCATGACATCAATTGAAGTTAAAGCAAGGTATATTTACACAAGGCAGACTCATTTGGGAGTGTATACATGCTGCTCTATAAAAGCAACCGAATTGTCAAAATTGTCTTCATATAAAACAAACACAATTTAACGCACACATGTACAAATTTTTTCTCATATACACGAAATTAGACGTTAAGGTTTCAACTAGGGGTAATAAGCTGACAAACAACGAGTTTACCTTGTGTAAATATACCTTGAGTTAAAGTTAATAAATTTGCAGCTGGGGCCTCATTCTGGCAGTCGCGATCGAGTACTTTCTCAATTCGAAAGCAATTTTATATCTAATTCTTTCAGTCTATACTGAACGAATCGAAACTATTTTTTCAGTGTTGTGAAACTCAAATTAATGCTTTACAACACTAAAAAAATAATTCCGATTCATCAAGTACTGACTGAAATAATACGATTTTACTATTTTTTCTGAACTTTACTGAATTTTTCTAAATTGCGTTCGCGTACACAAAATACAGTATATGAGATAAGTACATTCATTTCATTTCATTTATTTATCCATTTATAATACATGTAGCCATTTGGCCAATAACAATTATATTACAAGTATTTATTATCTATGAGATCATCCTTACATACTAACACCCTAACATCCTAACATCCTAACGACTCCCACAAACATGTGTTCAATAAAAAGAATAATACTAATATAAGATTTAATAACCCTTATTATCAGCATAAAGTCAAATATTATTAAACGAAGAAAGAAAATCAAGAAGTTTGCGTTTAAATGTTACTACCGACATTGTAAAAGAACGCAAATTTCTTGGCAATAAATTCCACCAACGCGCAGCTTGTACACCAAATGAGTGTTCATATATTGAGCTATGTATGCAAGATATAATAATTTGGGGGTTTCTAAGAGATCTAGTAAATTATAGATTTCGTAAAATATGAACGGGTTTCTGAAATTTAATAATTCTATAAAGATAAATTAGCAACCGAAATTTAAGGTAATCATCAAAATTTAGATTCAAATAACTTTCAACATGTATAGATACATGAGCTCTCAATCTAAGTCCATAAACAAATCTCACAATTTTGTGCACAATAAATTTTATCTTCTTTTTATTCGTCCTATTACAACCCGAGTAAACCTCAACACAATAATTAACTTGCGACATAAGCAAGGAATGGGCAACAGTTTGCTTAACTCGTAAAGGCAGGGATAGATTCAGGTGATATAACCTACGTAGTGTTAGAAAGACTCTAGCACACACATTATATATATGAGGTTCAAATGATAATCTATCATCAATTATAACACCTAGGCACCGCAACCTACTAACAATATCAACACTAGAACCACATAACTTAAAGTCAAAGACCAACGAATCAGTTCTATTAGGTCTAAACACAAGAGCCTTGGTTTTATTCAGATTAATTTGCAGACAGTTTGCAGCCATCCAGTCCTCCAGGTTAGACAAATCATAATTAATAGAAGCCTGTAAAGCAGGGATTTCCATTTCTTTGCACAATTGTGCAAAACAAAACTTACACATATTTTTATGCTCTTCAATTTAGTCGTCGATGTGACTTCGACAAGTGTACATGTCTAGCGGATGCTATATTATTTTGTTTCAGCAAACACTCAAAAAATATTGTGCGGACAAAAATGCTTTTGGTAACATCCAATGCCTTGCGTGCAATTTTTATTTAGAGTTCAAATTTTAAGACTTAAATGTATAATAATAAAACATTTCATTAGTTTACATGCAAAGCAAAGAACTTTGTAAAATGGTAATTATTTGAGATTTAAAATCAATTTTTAAAATTTCAGATAAAAATGCGTCAACAGATATTATTAAGAAAAAAAATATTGTATTCTAATAATTTGTAATTTTCAAATAATATCTACATTGTTTTGCATTTAAGCTAACGATATGTGTTTTGTTTGTGAAAAAAATTATTTGATGCCTGTAAAAGGGTCCCTTTTTCTTTCGTTAAAAAGACGTTCCTAAATGCAGAAATTATTAAAAAAAAAAAAATAGCCACAAGAGTTTGTTGGTATTTTGGGCTTGTAAAAATATTTTTGTTTCTGTACCAATCGCGTCGGTCGGTTTTTTTTCTTTGAAAACACTTTTCTTAAGTAAGTAAAAATATTTAAAAAACAAGTTAAAAAAGTTTTGTTTTGCTTCAATTTATGTGTAATCCTATACAGATAAAAGCAAATGTGACAGCAGGTTCTAATTTTTCCCCAAGTTAAAACTGGTGATTTTTCCAATTTTCCAAAAACTTGACTTGTTTATAGAAATCTTGAAATCGACAAAAGATATGAATATGCACAGAAAAAATTATTGCCGAATTATTTTCAAACAAACGCTTGTTTGAAATTTTTTTTGATTTCTACAAATTTTTTTACTGATTCAATCAATATTTTTGTTTAATTTTTATTTAACCAACAAAAATGTGGACAACTCTTCAAAAATTTAATAAGCGCGCTATTGGTTTGAAGTTTTCATAATTTTGTATGAAATATTTAACGCTCTTTAATGTTGTCGTCTTTTTGCATTTTTTTTTATTAATTGTAAGCAACACTTCTTTATGTGAAATATAAGAACTACAACAAAAAACACATGCAGTCGACTTTTGGACGCTTTAAAAAAGTACAGCAATAAGAAAAATGATAAAATAGCGTGACGAGGTTTGTAGTAAAAAAAACAATAGCAGGTAAAAAAAACGTTTCATTTTTTTTAAACAACAGAAAAAACACATTATAAGAAACAAAATAAATTTTTGGTTGGTTTCAAAGTTGGTAAAAAAAAAAAACAAAATCCCGTATTCAATTTTTTCAAATAGTTTGTTTAAATACATCAAATACAAAAATAGAATGATGGCGGAAAACATATCGAGTCGGTCTGCCGCCGTTTTTTGTTACATTTCTTCTTCATTAGCAAAGGAAAGGATAAAGCAACAGTGAATGATGAAGAAAAACACTGTGAGTATAAATATGACTTCGTTCCAAAATTATTACAACAAAAAAATGTGTCTCAAAGCAGGGATGTCAGCGCCTTGCACAATTGTGCAAATTAATTCACATGTACGCTTACGCTTTTTTATTTTGCGAGCGTAAAATATAATTGTTTACTGAGAAACACTCTCATTCAGCGGGAAATATCGCAAATATTGCAAGGCCTGTTTTGAGGCCTCTAAATATATTTATGTATATATAAAAGTGAATGTATGTATATTTGTATATATATATATATATATATATATATATATATATACATATATATATATATATATATATATATATATATATATATTTGTGCCTTATAGGAGGCCAAACCACTTGACCGATGGCCTTGAAATTTTCACAGCCTGTAACTGTGACCCTGGAAGAGACATTAGGCTATATAAAATTGTGACTGGGCAAAGAGGCGATGCCACGCCCATACAACCCAAAATTTAAAACCGCGTTATCTATGACATTTTTTGACCTACGGCGATAATATTTGGTATATATGTTTTTGCCATGAATAGAAATACGTTTAATTAAAACAGTGGTAAAAAGGTGTATTGGACAAAGCGGCGGTGCCATATTTTTTCGTGGATGCCAATATTAAATATCGCATATTTTAAGAGCCGCTGCAAGCATTTTGTTGAACTTTTGGTAGTAGGATCTTCTGAGCCCCAAAATTCAAATAAAATAGCAGCGGGGGAAGTGGCATAGGACGCCATTGTTTAATATCGCATATCTTAAGAACTGTTATAGTGAGAATGTTCAAACTTTGTACAATTCACTCTAATGGTATACTACACTTTTGAAAATAAAAATAAAGCGGGCATGCGCAGGGGTGGAAATACCTCCCATACGATGCACATATTAAATATCGCTCAACTGAAGAACTATTAAAGGGAGAGTCTTCAAACGTGGTTAAAGCCACTATTATAGCAAACTTTAAATTTCAGTATAGTAATGGGCGGGGTGGACAGAGGAGGAGCAGTACCCCTCATAGATATAAATATTAATAAGAGCCGCTGCAAGCAATTTGTTGAACTTTTGGTAGTAGGGTCTTCTGAGCCCCAAAATTGAAACAAAATAGCAGCGGGGGAAGTGGTTCCCCCCATATAACGCCAATGTTTAATATCGCATATCTTGAGAACTGTTATAGTGAGAATGTTCAAACTTTGTAGAAGTCACGCTTATGGTATACTACACTACTGAAAATAAAAACAAAGCGGGCATGCGCAGGGGTGGAAATACCTCCCATACGATGCATATATTAAATATCGCTCAACTGAAGAACTATTAAAGGGGTAGTCTTCAAACGTGGTTAAAGCTACTATTATGGTTAACTATATAGAAATGGGCAGGGTAGACAGAGGAGGAGCAGTAGCCCTCATAGATAGAAATATAATTTAGAGCCGCTGCACTCATTTTGTTTAAATTTTTGTAGTATGATCTTCTGAACCCCAAAATTGAAATAAAATAGCAGCGGGGAAACGTTACCCCCATAGGACGCCAATGTTTAATATCGCATATCTTAAGAACTGTTATAGTAAGCATGTTCAAACTTTGTAGAAGTTACTCTTATGGTATACTACACTTTTGAAAATAGAAAAAAGCGGGTAGGCGCGGGAGGGAAACACCTCCCATAGGATTCATATATTAAATAGCTCTCAACTGAAAAAGTGGTTAAAGCAGTGTAGCGAAGCGCTCCGGGTTAAGCTAGTTTATGTATATAAATAAATATACAATAATTGTATGTAGGTACATCTTTTTTTTTGTTTTATTATCTTTTTTATTTTATTTATACCTATCTATGTTTTTGTTTTGTTTTATTTCTGTTTTTGACATTGTGCAATTGTGGTTATTTTTTAAGACAGAATTTTAAAATTTTATAAAAATATATATGTAAAGTGAATCCTAATCAACAAAAATTTCAAATTTTCAAAATAATTGTTTTGCATTTAAGCTAACGATATGTGTTTTGTTCGTGAAAAAAATTCGTTGATGCCTGTAACAGGGTCCCTTTTTCTTTCGTTAAAAAGACGTACCTAAATGCAGAAATTATTAAGAAAAGAAAAAGCCACAAGAATTTGTTGGTATTTTGTGATTGTAAAAATATTTTTGTTTCAGTACCAATCGCGTCGGTGGGTTTTTTTTTTTTGAAAACTCTTTTCTTAAGTAGGTAAAAATATTTAAAAAACAAGTTAAAAAAGTCTTGTTTTGCTACAATTTATGTGTAAACCTATACACATAAAAGCAAATGTGACAGCAGGTAAAATTTTTGGGTAAGAAGATGTGTTTTATTGATGTATTAATGAAACTTTATTGTTTCGCACTATTTTTATTGCTTACCTTTTTATGCAACAATTATATGACCGAGTCAAAAGAGTAAACCTTACTACTTTATGGTATTCATTTAACGTAACTTTGACCTGTTATAATGACTTTATACATTTTTGCAGGCAAACTCAGGTGCGCATTTGGTATTTTGTAAAAAGTTATGATATACCATTAGCTAGAATTAAAATGTATGCACAGATGTTTGAAGTATGAGTAACCCAACACCGTGAATACCCTTTCTATTTTACTTACCACTATGAATACCCTAACTTTTTACTAAAATAACTTTTTCACGTTATAATTCTCATGTAATTCATTTTATTTTTGAATAAATAGACCAGGGAAATCCATTTCTATGTACAATTGTGTATACCTGTAAACTTCAAATTAGAATTTCATTTAATAGTCTTGTAGACAGCGATAACGGACGTGCAAGCGGATGAGTTTATTAAAAAAAAGATAAATGATGCCATATAAAAAATATTTTATGATAAAAAATGCATTTAATTATTTTCAATGTCTCTTATGTTTTAAAACATTTGAACTTAAGAGATTGTATACTTTGAAAAGGCATTATGATCATTTCCATAATGATATTAAACAATATGAAGTAAAAGAAAGGGAAAACCAATATAAGATTAAAAAAAAGGTTTATTTGGATAGCTTGAAAAGTTGGGTATCATAAGAAGAAGAGCATGAAGATAGGATAGAAGAGTTAAAAATAGAAATATCAAATTTACTAACTTTGGAAATAGTAAAACACACCATTTTCCGATGGGGCATTTATAAAAAAGCTTTTCAATGCAGTTTTGGAAAAACTGAAAATCGATTGCAGCGTAATAAAAACGCTTCCCATGAGCCGAAATAGTGTCGTCAAGCGCACATCAATTTTAGCTGCACATATACAATCTGTGATTAGGGAAAAGTTAAAAAATTGTGAATATTTTTCTTTTTGCCTCGACGAAAGCACCGACATTAATGATCTTTGCCAATTGGTCATTTGTGTTCGATGCATAGATAGTGAGTACAATGTTTTTGAAACTATGTACTCACTTGAAACGTTTTACGGTAATGTAACAGGTAAGGTATTATACGACGTAGTCTTTGAAGACCTGATATCTGTTACACAAGCTTCAAAATTAGCAGGAGTTTGCACGGATGGTGCAAACGTTAAGGCTCAGTTAGGCGAACGTTGCTGTTCCGTATCTGTACTGTATCAATCAGCTGTTCGCTTTTTGTTATATGAAATCCAATACAAAAGCTTACCGAAATGCAATGTACCGTAGTTGCAACGTACCAATCTGTATAAAATAGAATTTCATGCCGTTGTTACGTGACATTTGTAAGACAGTGATGGGAGGCTTGTATGTTACATTGAATGCGGGTAATTTTGCTCTTTTATTTGGTACTTTTTTAGTATATCTATGGAATTGCGACAAAACAACTTACAATACAACATATTTCCAAATATACATATGTTTAAAATAAACAAACCCTGCAAATAAAATTGGACCACCTGACCCATTTTGATAAAATGGACTACTCCATGGACTAGTCCGATGTAATGCAAGCATGGACCATGTCATTGTTAAAAAGTGTTTGTAGTGAGACGACATGTCTTCGTTTTTTAACGACATGCTTTCGTGTTTAAACGACTTCAAAACTAATCCTCTTGAGTATACCATGGAGTAGTTTTAAAACTACTCCTTACTGGTCCAAAGGTGGGTTATATACCATGGAGTAGTTTTAAAACTACTCCTTAGTGGTCCAAAGGTGGGTTATATGGTCCTCTCCTAGGACATCGTAATGTTAAATAGACCAGGTTTTTTCCATACGTTTGGGTTACTTGTGGACTAGTCCTGGTCCCTTGTGGACTACTCTTTACACGCGTGTTTGGACTGGTCCTATTATTTGCAGGGAATGCATATACACATACAATGAAAAAGGGAAACATATAAAATACTTTAAATGGTATCAAAACCTTGTTTGGTGTATGCACATTTACAATATATGTATGCTAAAAATGTATATATGCTAAAATACAAATTTATTTATTGTAAATCTATAATATAAATATTAAATCATTAACATTTTTTGCATACACAAAATACTGTTTTAATACCATTTAATTCACGTGGTACCTTTTCTGCACAACGGTCACCATTTGAACATTTTTGATTCTCATCACTGTTTGTTTTGTTTTATGTATACTATTGCTTTTTGTTTATGTATGGGAAAACATATGACACGTTTCTAAACGTTCTATAAGTGCACCAACGTGCTTACAGTACGGTGCGTTACATTACGGGTACAGCAACGTTCGCCTAACTGAGCCTTTATGGCCGGGAAGTATGAAGGTTTCGTAGGACAGCTTAAGCAAAATGGAATTGATGTACATGCTTTCCATTGCATAATTCATCAGTCCATGCTTGCCTCAAAATTTATAAGTGATCATGCCGCTATTAAGACTGCAGAGCGGATAATCAATAGAATACGGGGGGGTCATCATTCATTAACGCACAGAAAATTTGTAAGTTTTCTTAAAAACGTAAACGCCAATCACCACGACTTAAAAATGTTTACGGAAGTTCGTTGGCTTAGTCGGGGTGATTGTCTAAACAGGTTATTCGATCTTAGAAAAGAGGTGTTGCGTTTTTGGGAAACTGAAAATTTAGACGAATGTGAATTAATACAGTTGAATGATTATGAGTTCATTTTAGACCTTGCGTTTCTGGCGGATACAAGCAGTATTTTAAATGAGCTAAATTTGGAACTACAAGGAAAGGGAAACAGTTTAAGTGACATATATACGATTGTTTTTAATTTTAAAACCAAATTATTTTTATTAACAAATGAAATAAATAATGAAGATTTTTCCAACTTTCCTAAAACTTTGCTTATTTATGACAAGGAGAAATATTTGAAAAAATCTGAGTATTTGGCAATTTTTGAAAACCTTTTTTACAACTTTCAAGATCGTTTTCAAGATTTTAAGGATATAAAACCACTACTTAACATATTCCAAAATCCCTTTAAGTGCGACATTGCGAGTTATGAATTCAGCATCCAGTCGGAACTAATCATACTTAGGAGCAAAATTAATCCTCCAGACAGGGAAAATATTATTGAGTTCTGGAAAAATTTAGACGGGGCGCTATATCCTATATTAAAAAAAAATTCCTTCAAATGTTTGCCGCTTTTCTCCTCAACATATCTTTGCAAACAAATATTTTCCGATTTGAAATACATTTGCTCAAAACAACGCAATAAATTAACATCCGCAAACCTAAAAAATGTTTTGTTGTTACGAAACTGCAATATAAATTTAGAAGATATTATTGGTAAATAAAAGTATTTATTATAGGCTAGTAAAATCTTCTCTTTTTATAATGGTGGTAAATACTTACAGAATATTTTTAAACTTAATATTTGCATTAGTATGAGCAAATGAATTTTCATTGTTAGAATTCGCAAAGGTATGTTGAGCAAAAAACGAAAAATATTGGAAAGAATTGTATTAGGTTGTAAAAAGACTTCAAATATTGTGAACTGCGCAATTTTTCCAAAAAATAAGCAAAGTTTCTGAGGTTCCAAATTAAATTTATTTAAATAATAACTGATTGTGTCTGTCCATAACTCAACATTTTTCGATAATTGTATTATTATTTATTGCTTTTAAGTCTTCATAGCAATAAATGTAAGTTAACTTTAAATGGTCTGATGAAAAATGAATGGAAAGCATGAACTATATTTCCTCGCATAATGCTGGCCCTGGTGTTTGCATCGCCCTTTCATGAAAATGTTTTGTAAGTTTTAATACCTTACCTGATTCCCAACAATTTAATCGAACATAGATGACCCTTAGAAAAGGTCTTTAATAAGGCCTCGCAATAGGCCTCGCAACCGCATATTTCGCCCGCTGGGCATGTAAGAGATAAGAGTAATCTCACCAACACAATCATAATTGACATCACTGTCTCAAAGCCATCCGGCCGCTCTGCTCTGCTTCATCTTCGCCAACAGTGCTTGCTTGTGTGCGCGTCATTGCTTGTGCCAAAACTTTTTTGTTTGATTCAGCAAAATTATTTGTTTGAAATTTATATGAATTTCAGTAAACTTTTTGTTTGATTCTGTAAAATTATTTGTTTGAAAAAATCGGCGTTTTTTCAATAAACAAAATGCAAACAAATTGTTTGAATATGCGAATTTGTTTGTAGGACCGATTTTAGACAAAAAATTGTTTGATTCAACAAATTTTTTGTTTGAATTGGAGAAATAATTTTTTCTGTGTGCCGAAATATTTGAAACACTTTTCAATAATTTTCAAGACAGGTTTCAAGATTTTGTAATTTTACAACCGCTATTAGATCTTTTCGAAAACCCTTTTCGTAAAGTATAAATTTAGAAGATTTTTTTTTTTATAAGTTGTATAACACAAGGGAACAAAATTAAACATTTTTTGTGTTGCTAGAAAATGTGTAGCAGTTCTTTACCAATTCAATGTCGCTGATTTTAAAACTGCACTTTTTTATCAGCTCTGATTTGCGTGCAGTATTTATTTTTTATGAATTTCTAAAACATAAAAATCTTTAATTTTTTTACAATTGTTTGATAAGATATTTGAAACTGATTTACAGTCAAAACGCTTCCGAAAAAAAAGTGCAGTTTTAAAATCAGCGACATTGAATTGGTAAAGAATTGCTACAAATATTTTATCAACACAAAAAATGTTTATTTTGTTCCTTTGCGTTATACAACTTATAAAATATATTACTAACATTTTAATTCGGCTGTATTCTCTCAATTTTTTACTCTCTGGTACTCACTAATACACAACCAAAAAATTTTTGGAAATGGAAAGGGGTACATACTTGACCGTACCAGTCAGTTTAGTATTTTTCTTTTCTTTTTTCATCCGTAATATAATAAAAAGCTACAAAGTTGAAGGAAAAGAAAACAAAAATTAATTTTGTGCATGAACGTGAACGCAAGTTCAAAAGAAAATTTAAATAAAACTGTTCAAGTAAACTTGACCTGTGTGAACCAGCACTCAGTTGACAATTGAATTGAAAAGTGTATGGGGCGCATACATGGTGGAATAAGCAGGTGGCATCGTTACGGCAACAAATACAACATTACAACAAAAATAGAAATTATATCACCGTTTACGTCAAAAAATTGTTTAAACAAAAATCGAAGCGTGACGCAAAACGTGATGAAATAAATACATTTTTAGCCAATTTTTATTTAATTATGGTCCATATCTTATTTATTTTAATTTAAAATTATCAAAAACTTTAATAAAATGCAATAATCACAGCACAAAACGTGGACTTTTTGTAAACATAAACAAAACTTTGACATAAACCTAGACAAACAATGCAAGAGCAAAAAATCGTCATCTGGCTTAGTGGTGCCACCTGTTTATTCCACCATGGGGCGCATAATGTCACCTGTTTATTTCACCATGCATTCTGCCCAGGGCTGTTAGGCTTTTTTTTTCAAAAATCGTCAAAAGTTTGAACAAAATTCCTCAAAATCGTCTATGAACAATTAACAAAATCGTCAACAAATCGTCAAATATTTAAATTTTACAAATTGGAGACAATTTATTGCATGAGTGATTCAAAAATCTAAATTTTTAGCAAGAAATTATATTGATGATAAAGAAAGTGATATTGTTAAGTTTTATTCTATTTATTTCAGCATGTGGGCAGAAATGTATTTATCATTTGAAAAGAAATACATAAGAAAAAATATATTTTCATAAAAACATAACAATAATTTATTTATTTCGTTTATCCATATTCAAAAAAACATTAAATAAAATCTCATTTGCTATTAACTCGAGCTATCTTTAAATGATTAACTTTTAGCGCTATCACTAATGCAAATTGTTTTTACCTTTGAAGGTGATAAACTAAGGGTTCTGTCTAAATCAACAGCCTTTTTACCCGACTTGAAACGATTCATGACGTCCAATTTTAGTTCCAAACGATTGCATTTTCTTCACTTTTTCTGCACAACTTCTTATTAAGAACTAACTTCTTACTTCCTAACAGTCAACTATACTTAGATTAACTTACCTAACAGAATTAAATGGGAATTCGGCTTTTTACACGCAAATAGAAAAATTCCTCAAATATGATTATGACTTCAGCGAAAAAAATGAAATCGTATGTAGCGACGCAAATCGAAATCATTAAAACGCAAATCGGATTAAACCAATTTTTAAAAAGCGGACCAAATAGGACCGACGCAATTCGGGGCTCTAGTGTATATTTTTGCCGTTTAGATGGCATTCATTTAATTGTAGAATTCGAATTACAAGTGCTTCTTATGAAAACCAGCTGGTTTGTCTCTGTTCATGCGGCTCATGTCTTATTGACAAGATTGCTACTTTATAGGCGAGAGGGCCGAGGGGGAAAAGAAACGAGTACACAGATGTATGTACTGTCTTTACGTTTTGCTTTTTCATTCGTTGTTTAATTTTGTTATTGTTTTCAATATCAAAAAAGCAAACATCCATACGCACGACTATCCAAAATAAAAAAAATGTCTTCAACATGACATGATTCATTTGAACGTCAATTCATGTTCAAAGAAGAAAAAGGAAGAATCTTGTCAATAAGACATGAGCCGTATGAACTCAGACTTTGTGATGGGGAAACAACTTTTTTTGTTCTAATAATTTTTGTATATCGAAAATTGATTTTTACGTTTTGATCTGTTTCCAATATAATTGTTAATATATCTTGTAAGTGTTTTACTGATGCCAGAAAATCGTCACACACTATTACTTTTAGTTTAAAAATCATCAATCATCATTTTACTGTATTTTTACAAAAAATGACGAAAAATCGTCACATCTAAAAACCCTGATTCTGCCATACTTCAACAAATATTATGTAGGCATTCACATACTATTGATACCAAACTGTTAAAAATACCCACAAGCAAATGCTTGTGAGAGTCAACAACTCTGTAATAAGTTAATAAGCAACACTGTTATTAAATTCATTAAACGTGGCATACTTAAGTTTTCCCTTCACTTTTCATTAGCAAGACAGGGATCACTGTATGAAATAAATATACAGTAGTCTCTCTTACTTGCATTTAAGCATATAATAGATAAAATTCACCATAGTGTATAAGCGGGTTTTTATTCACCATTTGCTGTAAAAAAGCAGCCTTTTCAGTTTCAAAGCATTTGTCGAAATTCATTTTATCATGGTTAAGTTAGGTTATATCGTCAAATCATAAAATTATTTATAAGCTAGTTTTTTAAGGAAAAACTTAAATTTAGTGAATTTGCAGTGCGAAAATTTTTGAGATTTCCTCAGACGAACACTTGGCGAATGCGGTGAGCTTGAAATATTTTATATTTTTTTTATAAAATACATATTAATTTACATAACGTCGTTTGCTACCGTGCGGTGGATCGGTCGTTGGGTCAAATACACAAATACAAGTGAAACTCCAAAGATTTTATAAGAATTATATGTACAATGCAGTGTAAAAAAATGGTGGTGGTGTTGGCAATAATTTAAATGACAAAGTCTAAATGCGGCTTTCATTAATAATGAATGAAATAATTTAAAAAAACAAGTCGGAAAAACTATTCAAAACAGATTCCTTGGAAATGTTTGCTAAAATTGTATGTGAAAACAAAAATTGTATGGCATAATGATAAATAAAGCTCCAGTTTTTTTGTTCGTGTGTGGAAAGTGAAAATTTTTCACATTTTATACATACAAAATGCTGTGTATAACTACACTGGTTTACATACACACGCCAAAATGAAGAAATCTGCTCTAGTCATAGTCTTTTCGTTATAATAAAAAATAAAAAATGAGAACACATACATACATTGTATGTATGTACACACAAACATAAGCCTTTGTAATCGCGCACAAACTTTCAGCCATCCAAACATACTCTTCTACATCTATAAAATATAAGCGCGCTAAACGCACGCGTTTGTTTTGCTGTTTGATTCTATACTTTTCTATATTTTAATAGATTGTTGCCTTGTTCCAAAATTTACAGGATTGTCTGTCATCCAATTAACATTGTCATCCATCCTATGGTTCATTCACATTTTTATGACAACAAGCAAGAGACTGTCAATATGTTTACGTGAAATGGTATAAAAATATCTACTGCGTAAAAACTTTGTATATTCACAAGCTAATGATGTGCATAAAAAGTGTGGTGTCTAGTTGTACGTCATAAAAAAATAATAATTTCTCAATATTGCTTAGATTTTGTAGTTGATTCCTTTAAAAAAAAGTAAACATGTGGGCATTTAAATATAAAAATTTAATTTTTAAAAATTCCATTAAAAATGTGTTTCGGGTCGCATTATTTGCCCGTCATCCATTTTGTTTTTTTTTCGGTACTTGTTTTTGTGCGTTTTACCATCACTCGGATTGGTGTGGTGAATTGTTTTTAAAAAGTTGCCAGATGCCAAGGCGTATTTAATCGCCTTGCCAGATGCATGTTTCGGTTAACCCTAGCTGGGGTCTAATCACCGCATACGATATCGAGCAAAATTATCGAAATTATTTATTTTGGTATCATGAAACTCGATATTGAATGAAATGTATTGAATTTGGGCTTGAGTCCAGTTTACCAACGCAGCTCAAAATAAAGAAAAAAGTAAATAGGGTTATAGAAAATTGAAAAATAAGAAAAAATAAATCACAAAATTCTCGGAAACGCATAGTTTCCGAGTTATGGACCTCTGAAGTTTTCATATAAATTTTCGATTCCCTCTGCTTTTTTGAACGTATATAGCCAATATTGGTATCATTTAAAAGCTTTTGAATAAATTTGTCTAGATATAAACATTTTATTTAAAAATTATTAATTCATTAAGGATTAAGGAGCCGGCTATTCGGATAAGTTTTATTTAGCGAAGCCGGTGTTTGTTATACCATAGAGGATAAAATCCTTGCGCCCGGCCGAAGACCGGCTATGCAGAGAAGCTTTATTTAGAGAAGCTGGGGTTTATTAGATTACATTTTTATTACCTAGTGCACTTCCGTAACATTTTGATTTAAATTTTGTAAAAATTGTATTAGGAGCTAAAGAGTTAAAAAGTTTTAAATAAATTTTGCATTTTCGGAAAGATCTGTTCAAATGCTTTCAAATAATACCAATATTGGCCATATATGTTCAGAAATGTAGAGGGAAATCGCAAACTTATAAGAAAACTTCAGAGGTCCATAACTCTGAAACTATGCGTTTCAAAGAATTTTGCCTTTTATTTTTTCTTATTTTTCGATTTTCTATTGCCCTATGTATTTGTTTTTATTTAGAGCTGCGTTGGTAAACTGGACTTGTTCCTGAATTTGAAATAATAGCATTCGATATCGAATAAGTCGACATTACATTTATCGAGTTTTCATTCGATACGTCAGTGTCTATCGTATGCAAAAAACATCGATAGTTTATTCGATACGATAGTATAGAAAAATACTTTCCTGCGCATTGTAGACCTGTACAGTGATAACTGTTATTTTTTCATTACCGTACGCCCCTCAAAAATTCCGTTTGTTACACGGTGCTTACATTTGCCAGTACTGGCAAGACAGTAGAAATCAGGGACCTGCGCTGTGGGATTTTATTGGCTGCGGCGACTGACGCAAAAATATTCGGCGCCGGCTCGATGCCGGCTGTTAAAATATATAAAGGGTGATTTTTAAGCGTAGTTTTTTTTTTAAATCTAATAAAACATAAATTTTCACCATATATTCAAAATTTGTATTGGAATCGATAAATTGGTCTTTGCCATTTACTTTTCAAAAAAAAACTTCATGTAAATGTTGCCCGCGGCTCCGGTTCAAATGGTCCATTCGTAAAGCGGCCATATTTTCATTTTGTCCTATATTATGCAATTAGTCGCACAATAGTTTCATTCATTCGATAAAAAGGTGAACATATTCACCCCTATCGCAAACAACTACTCCCATGAAAATATTCCCATGTTTTTTTATTTTGTATTGTGAATGCTTCCCATGACAAAGTTTTTGGGAATGAATTCCCAAACTTAAAAAATTTGGCATCGCCAATGTTTACTCCCGCGAGTATTTTTACTAAATAAATTCCCAACAAGTGTCAATCACCCCTATCGCAAACAACTACTCCTATGAAAATATTCCCATATTTTTCTATTTCGTATTGTGAATGATTCCCATAATAAATTTTTTGGGAACGAATTCCCAAACTTAAAAAATTTGGCATCGCCAATGTTTACTCCCGCGAATTTTTTTAATCAATAAATTCCCAACAAGTGTTGATGTGAACGAGAAGGGAACATGTAAATTTCAGTTTGTATTCTAAAGTAGGACTAAATAAATTCCTTCTTCCTTTTATTGAAGGAGTGTACATAAAGAAAATGAAGATTAACACTATTCATTATTTATTTTATTATATTTTTATTAATATTTTATTTTGTATATTTTTCTTTCACAATACAAGCACTGACCAGTTACTCACAATAGCGACTTTTGTTTCCAAGCACTGACAAATAATTCACAATAGAAATGTTTACTCCCAAAATATTTGCGATACCGATTTGTTGGGGATGGGAATTTAGGGTTGATCCCATATATCATCACCCTTATTGTGTTTGGCGTATTTATAATACGCCTACGACTGTTTGGTAGTAGATTAAAGAGAACGTGAACTTTTTTCCTTTAATCTATTACCAAACTGTCGTAGGCGTATTTTAAATACGCCAAACACAATAAGGGTGCATATTCCCATAACATTCGCGATAGGGGTGTAATCACCCCTATCGCAAACAACTACTCCCATGAAAATATTCCCATATTTTTGTATTTCGTATTGTGAATGATTCCCATAACAAATTTTTTGGGAATGAATTCCCAAACTTAAGAAATTTGGTATCGCCAATGTTTACTCCCGCGAATTTTTTTACTAACTAAATTCCCAACAAGTGTTGATCTGAACGAGAAGGGAACATGTAAATAAATAAAGCACTAAATTAAATAACTTTTTTCTTTTATTGAAGGAGTGTACATAAAGAAAATTAAGATAAACACTATTCATTATTTATTTTATTATACCTATTTTTATTAGTATTTTATTTTGCATATTTTTCTTTCACAATACAAGCACTGACAAGTTACTCAAATTAGCGACTTTTTTGAATTCGTTGGGGTGTATTTTCTCTAAGTGGCGTTTAAAATTGGCAGTAGTTTGTTTGCTTGGCAATGTTTTCAAAAAAAAAAAAAAAAAAAAAAAAACCAAAATAGATTGGAAGACATTGTTACTCATATTTTATCATATTGCACGAAATTTTCAGCTATGAGATACCACATTTTTAAATCTAATCCTTTACAATACCTCTCCAATCCCTCACCAACTAACATCAACACTATCCTAAAATATTTAAAAACAATTAAAATATACAGACATATAAAAAAAAAAAGAAAAATTTATCTTCAATTGTGTATCAAATGTATATCGCCTAAGTGTATACATATATTTTGTAAATATTGTTTAGATTAATTAAAGTTTATAAATTATTCTGTAACATATCTAGCTGAAGTCCTTAGTAGCCATTGCTCTAATAAGTTGTCCTTATGTTTTTATAAGTTATGATAACTAATAGATAAATAAATAAATACACATAAAAATACATTTTTATACACTTAAGCATTTTATTTAGTCATCGCTGTATTTTTCGAACTAATAATCCTAGAGAAAAATAGGTGTACATATTGATTTCGTATTATTTTCATAAACAATGATGCCAAATTATAACTTAAAATTGTAATAAATAGGTTATTTCATAAAAAAGTTCGGTGATCGGTAAAGTTCGGTAAAAATTTCGCCGAACACCGAACTTTGACCGAACATCATTTTTTGCCGAACTCCGCAACCGAACCCGAACGTTCGGTCGGACACTAATATTATTGATTTTTTTTTTTTTAACTTAACATTTATGTAGGTATAGTAGTACGAACAATAGTGCATATAAAGGGTGTTTTTTCAGAGTGTCACAACTTTGAGTTTTCATTGCTGCTTTATTTGAGCACCCATATATTAGCTGATAGTTGCTTTTTGTTTAGTTTGATTTGAAATTTCATAATGAATTGACTTAGAACAGAGCAACGCGTGCAAATTGTTGAAATTTTTAATCAAAATAATTAGGCGAATGGGCTGAAGCACAAATTGATATTGATTTTGAATTTCCATTCAAAATTTCATTTTCCGATGAAGCCTATTTCTAGGCTGTAGGAAAAATCGCCCAAAAAAATAAATGAAAAACCGCCTAAAAAAATTCCATGTAAAATTGGACCTGAATTCATACGAAAAGTGACCCAACATTTTTGGGCTATTTTTCGTTATTATTGGGTGATTTTTCGTTTTTTGAATTTGGTGATTTTTCATAATGAAGCATAGCCGGCCTTTGGCCGTGCGCAAGTATTTTCTCCTCTTTGATCAAACAAGTACCGGCTTCGCTAACTAAAGCTTCTCTGCACAGCCGGCCTTCGGCCGTAGTGTCCATGGACACTACGACACTGGACGTTATGACATGCCACCTTGCAAAAAGCTATATTCTGTTTTCAGTAATTGATTATAACTATGCAGTAATTAATTAATATTTAACTAATGAAGAGTGCACAAAGTTTGGCGGAGGGCTCAAATAAGTATTACTGTCCATACTGCCGAGCAGCTGTTGAAGATACAATGCAATTTTTTACATAAAACTTACATTTGTATGTAACTAAATTTATATGAATAATAAAAATAAACACTTTTTCAAATTGGTTAATTTTCACCGATTAGCGGTTAACCGATTAATTACTACCCGATTAACTGATCGGTTAATTTAAAATTATCTATTTTCGATTAACGATTAAACCGGTGAATTTCAGTCGATTAACCGATAAACCGATGTTACATAATTTTTAATTTTTTTGTAGTATTATAAAATATTTTTTTTTTTATTTTAATAAATTGTTTTGTCCCATATAAACCCTGCAGGAAATGTCACTAGTGAATCTGAACTGATTCACTATTGACATAGTCACCAGTACTAGTGACTTATTATACCCCAGGCAATGTTATTTACAATAGACATTTAACATGTGCGTGTCATTGGAATTCTACTACTGACTTTGGTAATATTGACTAGGTACTGACTAGGTAGTTCCTTTGG
This sequence comes from Pollenia angustigena, assembly GCA_930367215.1. Taxonomy (NCBI): domain Eukaryota; kingdom Metazoa; phylum Arthropoda; class Insecta; order Diptera; family Polleniidae; genus Pollenia; species Pollenia angustigena. The sequence continues at coordinate 31,474,341 of OV884057.1, forward strand.
GAACATATATAGACATTAAGGCGTCACAATGGACCATATTGGTCTCTGGGTGAGGGTGTGAAGGAGACTTCACACCGGCCTTTCTACCTACCTACCTACCTATGTAGACATTGGAACCAGAGAATCGCTAGTACATTTTAGTAAAAATAGTCTTCATTTTTTGTAAGAATACGAAATCATAATCTTTTTTTTATTATTTCTTCAACTGTAATAGGAATTGTACTTCTCAGTTGTTGTTGATAATATTTTTTTCGTATTAAAGCCAAATATAGTGGCAAATGTAATGTAGTGTAGACACTTCGCTGACAATGTCACCAATATAGTCGACAATACTGGTGACTTGGAGACACTTGCACCCAGGTTTCCTTCAGGGAATGTTTAGAAAATATTTTTTATACAATATATTTCATTCTAGCAATACATTCTTAAAATACAGTACAAAAACCGAATAAACTCTTGATAGTAACACAGACAATCTTTTAACAGAATTAACCGAAACAATTAGAAGAGTAAACAATTTTTAAATATTAAATGAGGACTCTAATGGCATAATGGAATATTTTATATAATTAGAGTTATCCCTAAAAAAAGAATTGAGAAATAAGATATTCTGTATTATGGGCTGCTTCTGATTCCTCCAACATCCACAATAAGTGAAAAATTTTTTTCCAAGTCAAGTGTTGTCAAAACTAAAGAAATTTATCGCTTTAATCCCAAACATTTAAAACAAAATTTTTGTCCAAAAATTATTTTATCACATCTCATTAAACTATTAAATTTAATAATAAAATGATTGACAGTTTATTTTTTAATAAATACATATTCAGGGGTGTTCTGGAAATCGAACACGAATGAATATGAAGGTTGTTTTTAATACACTATTAATTTAATTTTTATAATTTATTATAAAATTATAATAATTAGTTTTGTAATATATTATAAAATTCTGTTTAATAGAGAAATATTTACTACAGAAATATTTTTAAAAAACGACGTTTAAAGTTCTTGCGTTTTGCGTAATCGATTTCCAGAACACCCCTGATTATGGATTAATTTAAAAAAAAAAACACATATTTATGAATTATTTTTTTTTCTCCTTTTAGATGGTTTTTTTTTTACAATAAACTTCAAATATGTAATGAATAATTTATGCATTTTTAATTATTAAAATTACCTTATTTATAAAAAACAAAATTATTCGGTTAACCGATCAAAAACAAAATTAACCGATTATAATCGATTAAACCAAAACCTCGGATAATTAATCGAGCGATTAACCGATTAAATCAAAAGCTCGATGAAATGAATACCCTAATGGGTACGTAATAAAGTAAATAAGCAGAATTTTCGCATTTGGAGTGGGGAGAATCCACAAGCTTTTGTCGAAAACCATTACATCCACAGATAATTACCGTTTGGTGTGCCATTGGCCCATATGTCTTTAAAAACCATGATGGTCAGAATGCGAAAAGTTGTTGAAAATTGGTGTTCCAGATTCCGCCTTCTACGCGCTAGCCGTGGCAGAAATCATATTTAAACGTTAATTTCATAAAATTTTCTTTCCAATAAATCCCGTTTAATTGATATTAAAAATATATTTCCTTGTTTTATTATGATTTAAACTTGTGTCATTCTATAAACAACATATCCCAGCTAGCATTTTCAATCGTCTAAGAGTCTACTGGGAATCTCATAAAGAGTGTTGTTGATCGTAGACGAGCTCATTTTTTAATTGTAGACAATTCCTAGCACGGGAGAAACTGTTACACTTGCTGATTCGTATTACGGATTCTTCCATAACACATCGAAAGACGCTTATATTTATCATAAAGGGGATCGTTAATGATACATGTAGACATTATCTAACGAGTCTTTAAAAAAGCATGCAAAGAGTCGTATGAGACTCATGTAGAGATTATTTTACAACTCGTGAAATACTCAGCCGTATAACTGAGCTACCTTAATAAGGGCATCAAGCCTTATTTCATGTCAAAACTTCTAATTTTCATACAATTTATATAAAACAATTCTAAAGGTCACGAAATCAACACCATCCTGTTGGAAAATCCTTTTTTATAGATCCTTATGCCGGTTTGTTTTATTGAAATTGTATTTGTTATTGAATTTTCATACTTCAAAAACGCTCTTATTTAGGTATCTCAGTAATTGTTTTACGACTCTTACAGAAAGTCTTAAAAGGTTCATTCCAAGATTAAAAGACGAGCGTGTCAAAAAAAAATCTATATTATAAAAATGAAATGTTGTCTGTTGCTGATCGCATAACTTGAGAACGGCTTGACCGATTTGGACTACATTTTTTTTAAATGTTCGCCAAAGAAAATTTTGCCCCGCCTTCTTTTTTCGATTTATGTACCTAAAATCCTAAAACTGCTCCATCGATTTGACTATGTATTTGATTTACCTAAAATCAGAAAACGGCTCCATCGATCATTAGTAATTAGCTACCGAGCGAAGCCGGTGCGACCAGCTAGTAATAAATAAAAAAGATTTAGATGTTTTTGTAACTCGTCAGATAATCATCAGAAGATTATTTTATGTGTTGTATATTAAACAATCGTCTAACAAACAGCCTATGCTAGCTGGGATATTTGTTTCTAATATTTTTAAACGCGTCATAAAATTAAAAATAAAACCAACCACATTTGTATACCTAGCAAGTATGTTTTTAATACCTTGTTAACCTAAATTCACGTGTAGAAAAAAAAGAGAAGAATAATTAAGAAACAACAAACATGGTGTATGTACATTTGAGATTGCAAACAAATCTGAAAAATATTTGTTTACAACAATTACGGCAACTATTATGACAACAAACATGGTTCCCAGTTTTATTTTAAGCCTAGTCCCCAAATTGCGATTTCACATGCCCAAAATAGCTATTTTCTTGTCATTTGCACAAAACTAAAAGTGGTAAGCTCACGATCAATCATAATATGCACTGCAAATTTCTGTTGCAAATATTGATTTTGGTTGGATACAAAATAGAAAAAAGACTCGTTCAACAGAAATAACACCTGTTGGTACAAAAAGCATATTGAAAACTATTTTAACAAGCTCTTGAAAAGGTTTTAAACCTCAAAAATTTGCATTGCATAAATGGAATTTATAATAATATATTATCCCCAAAAATCCTCAGCGAAAAATGTGCTTTTCCCCAAAATCCCCTGGAGACTTTCACGAAATTTGTATCCCCAATTACAAAAAATCCCCAATTTGGGGATAAACCCCCAAAACTGAGAACGCTAACAACAAAAAAACTAAGTGGTGAATTGATAACGTTTTCCTGTAAATCTTTTACCCATTTTTTTTTTTATTATATGTATTCCTAATTATATTTGGAGCATGGTAAAATAAGTACAAGGTATAGCATTAGAAATTTTTATCTCAATTTTAAAACCCATATAACGTCAATCAAAAGAAAATAAGAAAAAAAAATTAAAACAAGCGTCAAAAATCAAATATGTAAATTAATTTGACATTACATGGGTAAATAATGAGAACTCTCCCTAATGAACCTACCTGGTACGTATGATTTGGACAGTCTATATAAGTAACGTTTCCAGAACTTAATAAGCAAACTTGCCAAAATATGTAAAAAAAAAACCATCTTATACTAGATTCACATACATATGTAGTGACTTTTAGGCGTGACTAAATATTTTTTTTATACCCTCCACCACAATTAGTTGTGAAGAGGGTATACTAAGTTTGTCATTCCGTGTGAAACTTTTTTATTATTCATCTCAGACCCCATAAAGTGTATATATTCCGGGTCCTTGATAAGTTCTAAGTCGATTTAGGCATGTCCGTCTGTCTGTCCGTCTGCTGAAAACACGCTCACTTTCGAAAAACTAAAAAGAAATAAACAAACTTGGTGTCAAATTGCTTGCAGTTATCCTAAAGGCCAGTTTACACGGTAATACAATGTATTACACAAGGCCCATTGAAAAGGTCTGCGCAAGAAGCCTGATGATCATTGTTTATGTTCTTTTTAGTTGTCAAAAGTTGTTTACATTTTGCTTACATGTGCATGTATACGTTTGTTTACGTTTATGGTGTGCCACACATACACGTTTTTTCCTTTTGTTTTGTATATGTGGTAGTAAATTTTTGACAACTAAAAAGAATCGTTTTTTGTTTTTGTACAAGTAAGCAGACCTGATAGATGGGCCTTGGTATTACATGTCGAAAAATTATGTAGAATGAGAAAAATCTTATCATGTAAAAGCAAAATGTATTGAGTAAGAGAGAATACGGATACAAAATCTGACAAGCGGTCGGTAAATGCTTTTTTTCTAAACCATTTTAGAAACTTATGTATTCTCATCACACCAGAGGTGTATTTTAACAGAGTATATTGAAGGTGATGGCATTTTTATTCAATTACAAAAACAACTAAAATCAACTCAGGAAATGTTCATGTTGTTTTTGTAAATATTAAAACTGCAACTATCTGCTTTTTTGTTATTTTTGATTTTACTTATACCATCCGTGTAAACATGAATTATACTTACAAAAGATTTTAATTTTTTTCTTTTAAACAGAGAGAATTTCATAATATTTTGATTCTACAAAGTCGTAATACATTGTATTACCGTGTAAACTGGCCTTAAGCAGTTTGGGATTGAAATCCAGCAAAATCGGTTCAGTAGGATCAGAGCTATGAATCAAAATGTGGAACCACCACATAAAAAAAAATTGATAATTTTGTTACAAAAACTAACATAAATGGTGGAAAAATGAACAGAATGATATAAGATTTTGCAAAAATTCGTTTTATTCGACTGGAAATCATGCTGTAAAATATTAAAATCACAGTTTAATAGGACTAGAAATGACACTGTAAAGTTTCGTGAAGATCGGTCCATAATTTACGCTAGGCCCCATATAAACCCTACTCCCGGAAAACAGTTTAGTACGCCTAAAACCGTAAAAAATAATGCTATCATACCAAAATTTAGTACATCACAGTTTTGTAGGACTAGAAATAAGACTGTAAAATTTCGTGAAGATCGGTCCATAATTTACCCTAGGCCGCATACAAAACCTAGTTCCGGAAAACAGTTACGTACGCATAAAACCTATCATAACCAATTTTGGCTAGTCACAGATTAATAGGTCTAGAAATAACATTGTGAAATTTTGTGAAGATCGGTCCATAATTTACCCTAGGCCCCATATAAACCCTACTCCCGGAGAACAGTTTAGTCCGCCTTAATTAACTATGCATCATAATAGAACGTCACAGTTTTGTAGGACTAGAAATGACACTGAAATTTCGTGAAGATCGGTCCATCATTTACCCTAGGCCCCATATAAAGCCCACTCTGGTAAAATAATTAAATACGCCTAAAACCGTAGGAGATATAGATTTTGCAGTAAACTTTCTTCCAGCTTAGCAACATATGGCCAACAAAAAATGTTATGCCAACAAAACATGTTTCGCGAAAATTTTTCTGGTTTTTGAGATATTAATTTTTAAGTATTGTGTATCCTTACCTTTAAACATTTTAAAGATTTCGATTATGTTATCAAAGTAATTTTTGGGAATACAAAATTTTCAATTAACAAGATTTTGTTTGTCGTGTTTAATTCCCAATTTTTATTTATTTATTTATTTTTTTTTTTTGGCACAAATTATTATTATAATTATTATTTATTTATTTATTAACAGTAATAATAATAATATTCTTGATAAAAACACTGAAATTTATTGTTGGCGGGATAAACAATTCCTATGCTCATTTTAAATGGTTGCTAAGACCAGATCATCAGGAAACTTCATCCAAAAATTTTAGAAAAACTAAAGATATAAAACAAATAAAACTGTTAAGCGAATAAGAATTATAAGCAACAGTTTTACTTGTAACATTTAATTCCCAATTTTTATTTTTAGACTGAAATTTATTGTTGATGGGATAAATGAAAAATAATGTATTTTTAATATTTAAATAAAATCACACTAACAACACAAAAAAAAAATGTCAAAATGCAACAAGAATGAATCGTATGAACAGCATGTTTGGCAAACTAGTTTCAGAGAGCAAAACGAGTTTTACATCGTCGTATGAACATACCATAAGTATTACTGCAAAGTAGTTTATAACATCGATGTTGAAACATAAATGTATCGTGTTTCTTACCGATTTTTTTTAGTATCGACGCTTATTGTGGAATCATCGATGTTTTTTTAGAATGATGTTGCATACCTAAGCACATAACCACTTTTTGCCTCCATTTGATTCCATTAAAGCAATTTACAAACCCGACTTGTCAAATAAGCCCAACAACGATTCATTCGTACTTTGTTCTTTTTCATTCAATAACTATGTACTTGTGAATTCTACACTAAAAATATTCCATACTACATTTTACGAAAGAAGCTTTCGTAGCTACTTTTTTCGTACTTTATACCTATAGGTACATATTTTAAATATAAATACCTACTTCAATAAATTTTCTTTTTCTTCTCTTCTTGAACAGGACAGCAACCAGCAAACCATAAGATAAATAACAAACAAACCAACAAAAAAGCTTCAAAAATCAACTGACAGTTGTACCATTAAAGCGGCAGATTTAATAAAAAACAAAGGAATCGTTTTGGATAATTTAAAGTCAATTAAACAAAATCCTCAAAAAATCATGGAGGAAGATGAAAGGGGCAAACTTTTCGTTGGTGGTCTTTCCTGGGAAACCACTCAAGAGAATCTTTCTCGTTATTTCTGTCGTTTTGGCGAAATTATAGATTGTGTTGTTATGAAGAACAATGAAAGCGGTCGTTCACGTGGTTTCGGTTTCGTTACATTTGCCGATCCAGCTAATGTTCAACATGTTTTGCAAAGTGGTCCCCATACACTTGATGGCCGTACAATCGATCCTAAGCCTTGCAATCCCCGTACTTTGCAAAAACCCAAAAAAGGTGGTGGTTACAAGGTATTTTTAGGCGGTTTACCATCTAACGTTACTGAAACGGATTTGCGTACGTTCTTTGGACGCTATGGCAAGGTGACAGAAGTCGTTATTATGTACGATCAAGAAAAGAAAAAATCACGTGGTTTTGGTTTCTTATCATTCGAAGAGGAGTCATCTGTAGAACATGTAACCAATGAACGTTATATTAATCTAAACGGCAAACAGGTAAGCTTTAAACTGTAAATACATTTGCTTTTTTTTTTAATACAGCTTTCGTTACAAGCCATATGCATATTATCTTCATTCATAACCTAACATACATACATACATACGTATTTATGTAGGTATATCTGTGGATTGAAGCAAAAAAATAGCGAATTGAATAACCATTCATTAAATTGATAATTATAACCAGGGAAACCAGAAATATGCTCTAAAAACGCGTTTTATGCGGATTAAATATGCAGTAAAAACTGGAAAATATGCCCTGAAAAATTTCAAAAATATGTCGTAAAAATTGCTCATTTGAAGACACAATATTCAACAAATTAATAACAACTAAAAACTAAAAATATTATCGATTAAGCCCATATTAGGTTAAAATTCATATAAGAGATGATTGCGAATATTCTCTAGATATTCACATCCATATGGGTCTTTGTCTTAAAGGGATTTTGGGTACGGTCGCTAAATTGTAAACAAATGTTAATATTTAAAAGGAAGTTAAAAATATTTAAGGATGGGAGCTTTGAGCAAGTGTGAACCGATTCGAAAATAATTTAATTTGCAGTAAAATATTTTTGGGACGAATTTATTTTAAATACCATCATAATTAAATAGCTTACCGACACAAAGAGTCTAATTTGGATGTGAAATCATAGACCGATTCTTACCATTTGCATAGACTTCGTCCATATTTGATCAAATTATAGTAAATTGGAACTTGTACTTTGCGCACAAGGCTAACATGGACAGACAACCAGCCAGACGGACGGATGATTCTAAGGCGATCGAAATACTAAAAGATTGGTCTAGATACAAGTCGCATAACATTTATCCTTAATGACAACCTGCTTTGTCTTACAATTTTAGAATACAAATTAAATGTAGATGTCGAAATTAAAGTAACAGATTTTCGAAAAAACAAAAATAAATTTAATTGCTGCGAAAGCTATTGTAGGCATCTAAAAATATTTTATATGTATCAAAATATGCCTTAAAAAGGCAAAATATGCGCTTTGAACATAAAATATGCTCATTGATTAATGAATAAACAGTTTTAGACAAAAAGCTCGAAAATTACAGACAATAAGGTTGAAAAAACTTCTTATTGAGCTACTTAACATGACTGCATTACAAAAGTTTTGAGTATCGGTATCGTATCGACAAAAAGGAGTATCGTTACATCCCTAGTTGAAATATAGCACAGAAATTTTTAAACAGAAAATACTATTAAATACGTATTATTAAATTTTTACTTCTTTTTGTATTTAAGTTCAAAAATCCTATTATTAAAATGTTTTTTGTTATTTTATTTAAAATTAAAAGGTGGAAATCAAAAAAGCTGAACCACGGGATGGATCAAGCTCTCAAAATGCTAATAACAGCACTGTTGGTGGAGCTTACGGAAAACTTGGTAATGAATGTAGTCACTGGGGTCCACCCCATGCACCCATTAATATGATGCAAGGTCAAAATGGACAAATGGGAGGACCACCATTAAATATGCCACTTGGCGCTCCAAATATGATGCCTGGCTACCAAGGTTGGGGTACTTCTCCTCAACAAGGTGGTTACGGTTATGGAAACAGTGGACCCGGTTCATACCAAGGCTGGGGTGCACCACCCGGTCCCCAAGGTCCACCACCCCAATGGTCTAATTATGCTGGACCCCAACAGACACAAGGTTATGGCGGTTACGATATGTACAATTCCACTTCGACTGGTGGTCCTTCAGGACCCTCAGGCGGTGGTAGTTGGAATGCCTGGAATATGCCACCTAATTCAGCTGGTCCAACTGGTGCACCTGGCGCCGGTGCTGGCACCGCAACTGATATGTATAGTAGAGCTCAAACATGGGCAACTGGAGGTCCTTCAACAACTGGACCTGTTGGCGGTATGCCTCGTACTGGCCCTGGAAATTCAGCTTCAAAGTCTGGTTCAGAATATGATTATGGCGGTTATGGTTCTGGTTATGACTATGATTATTCAAATTATGTTAAACAAGAGGGAGGTGCCTCCAACTACGGAGCTGGTCCACGATCAGCGTATGGTAATGACAGCTCAACACAACCTCCATACGCTGCCTCTCAGGCAGTCTAAAAAGATCTTAATGCCCAAGTTTAAAACCTGCTGCTAAAATATTAATGCTGCTGCTGTTATTCAACCAATAAGAAATCACTTCAAGAAATAGACAAATAACAGAAATAAAATCCATCTTTCTACCACAACAATAACAAAATAAAAAAAAATTTACAATCATTGTTTGAACATCAACAAAAATTAAACAAGGTGAACATATTCTAAGCTATAGCGTCGTCTGTTTCGTACAGTTGTTAAATATTAAATTTTTTATATATTATAATATTTATAACTAATTAATAATTAATTATAAAAAGATCTTGTAAAACAAAAAAACAAAAAAAAAAAATGAAACTATATATGAAACTCTTTAAAAGCCAAGTTTATATACATACTTATATAAAAATTGAAAAAGAACATGAATGAATGAGAAAAAATTTTTAATAACATCTAAAAATTATTATTTTTATTTTATATATACATATAAACATTACTGTATTACTACTATATACTACCACTAAAACAACAGTTGCAAAAACGGAGAGTAATTTAATGAAAACATAAATACATATATAATTAACAATGAAAAACAAAATAAAATTAGTTAATTATGATGTAAACCAACTGCAAAAAAACTAAAGTTATAGAAAAAAAAGGAAAAGAAAAAAAAAAACTTAAAAAAAACACTACAAACCTGTTTTAGGATAAAGAAACACACACAAAAAAAAAAAACATTTGAATAGGGGTTTAAAAAGTTATAAAAACATTTTTTAGAATAACATTACTACTTTATGTGAAGCACGTCATGACTTTAAGGAAAAACCTTGCAAAATAAATGTCTCAAGCTCTAAACGGCGGAGACCTTCCCAAACGAAAAAGATTAACAAAAATCGTTGTCTTTGGTTTGAAATTTTTAGAGGAAAATTTTTATGCAGAGTACGAGTTTTTGCTTTTTGAAAGGACGTGTATAAGTTTATACATATATGAATTTTTTTAGTGATTAAATAATTTCAAAATTACTTTTTAGCTAAAAATGTTTTTTTTATTTATTTTTTAATTACAAGGTAACTTTTAATGTTAAAGCAAGGAAAACAAATGTGTCTGCATGTAAAACTATTAGATTTCTAGAATACAACAATGGATAACGTTTAATACAAAACAAATTAAATTTAAAATTAAACTACTACAGACATATTCATTATATAGTTAAACCTACAGTTAGACATTTGCATATATAGTTAAAACGTTAATATTTAAAATTAAATATTTATACTTTAATATAAAGAAAGAAAACTACAAATAGCATTAAACGAGATAAAAGAAAAATCAAAAAAGCACGTTTTTTTACTTTTAGCCTCTACTTTAACTACTACTACTCTTTTCTCAGTTTGTTTTTAAGAATTTTTTAAAATAATTTTCATTTACTTTTTTTTTTTTTTTTTAATTTTAAATTAGTTTCTTTTTTAATTTAATGTTAACTATTTTGGTGAATTGTAGCATACATATTTAATAAATATATATTATAAACATAATTAATTAATAAAAACAAAACCTTTAACCTTAAAACAAATAGCGAATTAATAGTTTAGGCATGAGTTTTTATGTTTCTCTTTTTTTTTTTTTGTAAATTTTAAAAAGTAAATGTCGTTTTTAATTTTTATTTTAAAATAAACTTTAGTTAAAGTCGGCCTTTATTATAAGGGTCCTAATACAAATAGAACAACAAGTAAAGTTGGTTTTCATAACGTTTTAGTTTATACTACAAAACAAAGAAAAAAATATTAATCGAATTAAAACAACATATTTTCAATAAATTTTATAATAAATACAAAAAACAAAAGTGTGTATATAGTTTTCTTTTTTCAACTCGCTCACATCTATGTATAGAAAGAGGAATTTCTTTTTTGAAACGTAAACTAAAAAAAAGTAACATCTTAAAATATAGCTAAAAGATTAACAAACACCACCAAAACCCCTTAAAATACAAAATAACTAAGCAAAAAGTACATTTTTAAATAATATAGATAATTGAAAAAATTAAATATAAAACACCTCTAAATGAAAACGTTTTAATTAAAAAAAAAAAATATCAAAAATGTATGCAGAACAACAAGTAAATAAAAAATTATCGTATATTATGAGTAATATACCAGAATATATGCTTTTTAGCTTTAAAAGCAGATAATAAGGGTAAAACATATAAAGGTGTGATTTTCGGTTAACAATTTTATAACAAACACACCTTTAAGTAAGCAAAATCTTTTTTTAAAATAAAGAAAAAATATTGGAGAAAAAAAAGAGTTAAATCTTAAATGTTTAAAATAAACTTAAATAAAATCCTAAGGAATTACAGCAACAGCGCACTTTTTTCAACATCATTAAAAACAGTAGGAAACGTAAAACTAAACATTAATAATTCTTTTAATAAGAAAAAAATAGTTTATATACATATTATGTATTAATCTATATATGTAATATTGCTACTATATAAACCATAACACATTATAAATAAAAAAGAAATAATTAAAAAAAATACAAAAATGTTGAAAGTTCTAAGTAAAATAAAAATAAACAATGCATATATCTAACTTTTAAAATAAAATTAAAAATAAAGTAGTTAAAAAAAATCATGAAAATTTTTAACCTCACAACACCTGATAAACATCGTTATATATTTCATATTAATAATATTAAAAAGATTTACTTAAAAAAATTTTTTTTCTAAATAACACTTCACAACAGCATAATTAGATCTAAAATTCTTTTATACATAATTATTTAATAATTTTTATTTAATTTTTTTAATTAAAGTTTTAATACTTTTTAATTTTTCTACAAAAATCATATTTGATAGAGCAAAACCAATTATTTTTAACAACAAAACTCTTGTGTAACGTAAATAAAAACAAAAAATTTAGTATTAATTTCTATACAAACAAAAAATAAAATTAACGTAAAGTAACTTAATGTTTTAATTAAAGTTTAAAATTAATCAGAATTAATTAAATTTAAATGAAAACAAAAACACTGACTGTTAATTGTAAAACAATTTCTTTAAATTAATTAAAAATTTATTCTACCTAACTATATGATTTAAATTTAAAGTTAAAAATTAATGAAATATATAATATAACATAAAAAATACTATATATACATACATACATAAAATTAAAATTTAAATACCACAAAAACAACCCACTTATCCATATTATACAAGAACTTTTTCCTGTCCCAAGATTATTTTTTAATTTAACAAACTTTCATATACTATACATGCGTATTAAACATATATATTTATCAACTAATTAACGTATGCAAAAGAAAGAATATTTTTTTGTCTATACCCTCTTAATTTCTACTCTTATTTTTTTTTTTTTTAAGAAATATATATAAAATCAATTCATTTTAAATCAAAAAACTATGTTTCATTATTTTCTTTTATTTATTTTTTTTTTTTATACGGTTTACATTAGTTACATATACATTATTATGTATTTTATCAAAGTTGATAATTGATATTTTAATCAAGGGAGAGTTTTAAATATATTGATTGATATAGATGTATGAGAACATATAAATAGTTGGTCTAATAAGTAAATGTTCTACTGCGAAATTTAAAAAATATATTTCGCCACAGATATGTTTGGGAGTATTCAAACATGTCACAGAACTCGATTCTGATCGAAAGTATAATTCATTCAAAATAGTTTGAACATATTTGTGCAAGGTATATCGCTGACAAACCTAAAATAAAGGCTCCTATTATGGGTAGCATTCGACAAAAAACGATTTTCGCTGGCTATCGAACATAAACTATCGGAAACTTTGTTGTGCGTCCAATTTTTTAACTAAATCAATTTTGCTTTCGAGGCAGCAAATAAATTTAAAAACTTATTGAACATGTAAATATTTGTAATTTTTTTTTTCGTATACCAAATACCACATTAATTATTTTTGTGAATTTTATGAAAGTCTAAGGTCGATAACAGCTATTGGAAAGGTTCGTTTTCCTTATGTAGAGGGGAGTTACCGTGTATTTCGATTCCTTTTTTACAGATAGTAAGGTCGGTTTGTTTTATTGAAATTGTATTGACAATAGAATTTTCATATTTCAAAAACGCTCTATTTAGTAATTGTTTTATCGAGCCCTTATAGCAAAAATGATGTAACCAACAAAAATAAAATTTACTGGAGAAGGTTTTTTTTTAAATATTTTTGATTCAAGTCTAGGGTTTCGTTTGAAATTGCTTTTGCTCTTATTTCGTAACGGTACTTCCCAGAGATATGAGATTTGTAGAAATCAAAAATGATCGATTTTCATCTTAAAACAAAAATCTAAAATGTTGGTTACATCATTTTTGCTATTAGGGCTCGATATGACTTACAGAGAGCCGCAAAAGGTTAACTCCAAGATTAAAAGACGAGCGTATGTATAAAAAAAAAGTAATAGATAAAAAAAATTTGATGTTTTTGTTACCCGTCAGATAATTATCAGAAGAATTCTTTTGGGAGCTGTTTATTAAACATAAACTTCAAACAAACAGCCTATGGTAGCTGGGTACATATGTACATACATACATACATACAAATCGTCACCTAAAATGCAAAAGGCCGTAACTACACTTTATGGTTTTTTACAGGAGAAGGAATAAACGTTATAAATTAAAGACAACTTAAAACTTAATATCCAAATTTTAGATTCAAGCTTAGAAAACAAGACGGATTTGTTTCTAAAAAAGAAATTTAATGGAAAAAAGTACTTTTTAAGAAATGTTAGTTACGGCCTTTTATACTCTATTTTTCTGAAATCAAAAAGCCGTAACTACAAGAATAAAATTGTGCATAAAATAAAACAATTGGTTAAGATAAGAAAATAGTGCTTTAAGGACGTAACTAAAAAAGTTTTTAGGCAAGTGATGTCTTTTTGTATCTATTTATTGTACATAAATATTTTAAAACAAAACACAAAATTCCTCATAACTATTAAAAAATTTATTTAATTATCAAAAAGTAATTTCAATTTTTGGGAATACAAAATTTTTATTTCAAAAGATTTTGTGGGGAATGTAAGATGAGACAAACCCACTTTTTTATTGTTGATGTGTTTTGTTAAAGCTTTGATATTGTTACAAGTAAAACTGTTGCTATAAGTCTTATACGTTTAACAGTTTTATTTGGTTTAATATCTTTAGTTTTTCTAAAATCTTTATGGATGAAGTTTCCTGATGATCTGGCCTAAGCAACCAGTGAAATGCATAGGAATAGCTTATCCCATCAACAATAAATTTCAAGTGTTTTTATCAAGAATAAAAACTGGGAATTAAGCACGAATAACAAAATCTTTTGAAATTAAAATTTATTTAATTTATAAATTTATGTGGTGTTTATAGAACACGAGCGCCTTACTCGTCCGTTCAACTAAATTTCGAAATTTTGTTTTTGTTTTAAATGTAAATTGAACGGACGTGTAAGGCGCTCGTGTTCTATAAACTACACATTAATTCGAGAAAATAAAATTAAATTAAAGTGGTTAAGAAAAATAATAACGCAATAACACACATTTGGAAAACTGTAGTTACGGCTTTTTGGTTTATGAAATTGTTAACGTTGCAGTTACGGCCTTTTGTTTTTCGGAAATAAAGTCGTTATTTTTGGACGTATGTATACATGTAAGATTTTCTGTGTAGATGTGTTTCGGTTAAGTACGTCATAATCAATCAAAAAGTCAAATTTGAATTTTTGAGTAGTTACGGCCTTTTGCATTTTAGGTGACGATATGTATATCTACGAACACAAAACAGTTTACAAATATTTACAATTTTTTTTTTATTTATTTAATTTAAAATATATTCAAGCCCTTGGGCCATATACGATTAATATAGGTTATTAACAACTTTGTAATGATAATGTACGTATTTATTAAATTAACTTATATACTTTTTATTAACCTTATAAGGGAATCAATGTAAAAATATAAAATTAAATGTATTGTTATCAAAATAGCTCATTAATAATAGTTTAAAAGTGTATTTCGTAAAATTAAATAGGTATTCTTAGATCTACAGGTAAAGCATTCCAACAAGTATTTTAAATTTAATTGCCCCGTCTATAGCAAATTTGTTTTCGTTGAAAAATTCGATGCACAACGAACAGTGCTGTCAACTCAATAAGAAATGTAGAAAAGTTTTATATCATTTCTACCATAATTTTCTTAACGCTAACTTGAAAAATATGATGATTCGCTCATTCATTTCTTGTAGGGTATCAAAAACCATCCGTATACCCATTATGGGCAGCAAAATTTGTATTAGGTACGGCAACATTGCTTAGTTGCCAACAATTTATCGATAATGCTATTCTGACAGTTTGGCAACTAGTAATAAGGCCACTATTACGGTTTACAACAACTCAGTTGAGTTGTAATAAATACAACTGGTTGTGATCAGTTGTAATTTTTGTTATGTTTTTGTTCACCGCAATTTAGCAAAGTTGTAAACCATAATACAAAAATTAAAAAATTAAAACTCAACCGAGTTGAGTTGTAAACCGTAATAGGGGCCTAAATAAAACAAAACAGCCCTACAAGAAATGAATGAGCGAGTAGTCATTTTCTTAACACCAACGTGAAAAATGTGACTGTACTAGAGGTCTGCTTTGAATAATTCACTTGTTTGCCTTTATTCAAAGTGCACAACATTTACTCAAATATTAAACATTCAAAAATTTAAGAAAAGATTAAACCATACACAAAAATAAAAGAATGAATTGAATAAAATACTTGTTTACTGTAAATGAATTTGAAAGTCATTCATAAATAACAAAACAGTGGAATGACCCGTTAGAGAGAGCAAGTTTACAAAAAATATTCGAATAATTTTTGAATTATTGAATGTCCATACATTTATTTGAATACATTGACATATATGTGTGTTAGCTTGTGGCTTCTTTTATTTGTAAGAGTTAAGCTTACACATACATACGTAATATGTAGATACAGAAATTTTACATTCAAATTATATATGAATATTTCACTCGTTTGACTTGAGTTGACTGAATTGAATGAGTTTTTATTCGTTTTGTCTTTGGTTATTCTTTTATTTGTTTCTTAATATTAGGTGCGTTTGAGTACTTTTACAGTAAAATGCAGTAAATGAGTAAACTGAAAAATTTGCTCTCACAAAAAGCTGTTGTCCAAAAATGTACGCAAACGCAAAATTCGTAAAATAAAGGCAACAGCTGACGGCAAATAATTGAAGTGTTGAAAAATATTGACACTTTTGACTACTTAACTCGTTTTCTTACCGGTACTCGGTTAAATACTTTTTATAGCACGAACATTTTTGGAAAATACAAACAAACTATTTTATGTAATCTTTCATATTTGTTTGTTTTTTGTATTTTGTAGCGGGTTAAATTTTATAAAAGAACATGAATAATTTTTTTGCTATTGATTACTTAAGTACCCAAATACTTCACACTTTTACAACTCTTAAGAAATTAACATAACAAAAAAAATTTCAAAAGTTTGTATTAAGCCCAAGGCGAATTTATTACAGGTGGTCTTAAAAGCCCTGATATTAGCTAAAATCACTGTTGGATGTCAAAATTTTGTTTATTCTCTTTTATTATCTTTGTTTCTGTTTTGTTTTATTTCTGTTTTTGACATTGTACAATGATTTTACAAAAACAAATTGCTTGTGGTTTTTGTACGAGTTGTACTTGTTGTAGTACCGAGATTACCTGGGATGAATTCGCCTTGATTAAGCCAAATAAATGCTTCACAAACAAGTTTAATTAATTAATATTTATTCAATTTTTGTTTTGGTTTAATTTTTATTTCAACTTTGCTTTTATTTGACATTTTTTTTTACTATTTGTATGCTTTTTATTTGTTACTATTGTTTGTTTACCTTTGAAACATATGTTTTTTTGATTTACTAAATTTTACTGCAAAAATTTCTGCAGTAAAAATTTTAAATACTCAGACAAGAACTGTCACTTTTCGCTCTCAATTTATGTTCTCATTTTTACTGCATTTTGTGTACTCGAACGCAATTTCGTAAAATGCAGTAAAGTTTAGTAAAAAATAGTAAAAACTTTGTGTTCTCGAACGCAACTATTATTGGGTGCTCGACACATTGTAGTTAAAAAACAAATGAGTGTGTTGAAATTGGTTTTTATTTATTCTTGCAGACCTCTACTATGTACTTGCTCATTTATTTCTAGTAGGGAGACGAACAAAAGAGTGATTCTAAGTATATACAAAAGTTAAAATTAAAAAGTATGAATATTAAATTTAACCACACTAGTGCTGGGGTTTGTGTTTCCCAAAAGACCGAACACCACAAGCAATTTGACTATTATTTTCCATTTCGTGGATTTAAAATGTTTTCCAGTTAGTTTTTTAACGATATTGAAATTTGGCCATTAAAAATAATCACCCTTATTGTGTTTGGCGTATTTAAGATACGCCTACTACAGTTTGGTAATAGATTAAAGAGAATGTCACCTTTTTTTCTTTAATCTATTACCAAACTGTCGTAGGCGTATCTTAAATACGCCAAACACAATAAGGGTGAATGTTTTTTGATTAAATGCCTTTTTGCCTAATGTCTAAGAATTCAAAGCAATGTTTATACCTATCAAAACAAGGGCTGTGGAGTCGGAGCCGCGATGTTTTTACCGGAATTGGAGTACCCATAAAAACTTTTAAATATTTTCTAAAATAATTATTCTTCGAATAAGTAGAATTATTATATAGTTGGCTTAAATGCAAAACCACGTTACATTTTTATTGTTTTACAGTTGAAAAAAAAATATGTTATACTCATCGCACTGGTTTCTCTAAAAAGAATCAACTCAAAAAAAATCTTAATCAATTTCTGTAGTATTTTGCAAAAAAAAAAAGTACAATCGTTACCTACCCCCTTTGTTAAGGGTACATACAGTGATGGACTTAAGTATAGGCACAACAGCTATGTAGCATTAAAAGATTATACTAAAAGCAGAATGAAAATTTTTTATATCAAAATTACTATTAGTCTATTACAGGCTGCTGTATATTTTAAGACTAGAGCAGTTTTTTTCGTGTATAAAGTTGAATTAAGCCCCTATAACGGTTTACAACCCAACTCAGTTGAGTTGTAATTTCTAAAATTTTGTATTATCAGGTATGTGATGAAAATCGATCGATTCCAAAACGAACGTTTTTAAAGGTGTGATGACTTTCGAGGGATTTTAAAATCCATTTCTGAATTATAGTCTTAAATTTTCGTTCAGAATACACTTCAGTTAAAGTATATAATATAAAATTTATATTATTTAGACGAAAAATAATATAAATATGTATTTAAATTCCATTTTAAAAGATACTGAATACGATATTTTAGGTTTTAAATCGTTTCGTTTTTAAAATCGATTTCCATCACATACCTGGGGTCTAATCACCGCATATGATATCGAGCAAAATTCGAAATTATTAATTTTGGTATTTTGAAACTTGATATCGAATGAAATGTATTGAATTTGATATAATAGCATTCGACATCGAGTAACTCGACATTACATTCATCGAGTTTTCATTCGATACGCCAGTGTCTATCGTATGCAAAAAAATTCAATAGTTTATTCGATACGATAGTATCGAATGCGGTGATTAGACCCCTGTATGGTTTACAACTTTGCTATATTGCGGTATAAGTAAAAGGTAAAAAGTACAAAAAACTCTAAAATAAATTTTAATAATTTGTCAACAATTTTACATTTGACACGCTGTTTATTCCGCTATTAATCTTTTACTCAATTTAGTAACTGAAAAGTTGCAAGAAGTTTAGAAAATACAAGTTTTGTTTGTTACCTTTTTAAAATGTGGCCTAAACAATGTGAAAGGACTGAATCTCAGCGTTAAATAATTTTACATTTGCATAACCATGGCAAATCGTTTGCTGAGATCGGAGAATTAATGGATCGTAGCTATTTTATCATACGAACCATTGTAAATCGGTTCAAAGGCGAAACAAACATTAAAAATTAAAGTCACTGTAGTCGTCATCGCAAATTAACTGAGAAGAGAACGTGCTCAAATCGTACGAAAAGTAAGAGGTGATCCAAAAATAACATCTTAGGTTGCCGCAGAGATAAAACAATATTTTGGCAAAGATTTACACCCAAAAACTGTTCGGAGAACGTTACATAAAGCTGGGTATAACTCAAGTGTGGCTAGACACAAATCATGGATGTCTACTATTAATCAAAAGAAGAGTGGACTATGCCAAACAGTTTCCAAAGCTCAATGATAAAAAACGGATTATAAAAAATTCAAAATTTACTATGAATTATAAGATTTAATGGAAATAAATATGTAGTTACGTACTTTTGGTTAAAATAGTACATACAAACTTGCAATTGTAGTTACGTACTTTCGGTTTGGCTTATAAATTGTCTAATTTTCATTATCTGAGAGTAACAATTGGAGAGGACATGGGTGATCTCGATATGCATGATAATCAATCAAAAGCCTATTTCGCATTTAACGTGGTTTTGCATTTCAGCTTTGAGAGTTAGTTCATTCAAGTAACTAAATTAAATAATAAAAAAAATATGTAATACTTTGGGAGATTGAACGGTTATTATTCGACCGGTTTTAACCGGTTATTTAAGTGTTGAATAAACCTATGTTTTGTTAAAATGAACCTGCTATTTAAAAATGTGTCATTTATATATGTTTTCCTTACTCTTTTTGTAAATATACCCCTAACTTAAGTATTTTTCGAAATTTAATATTGGGAAAACTTAAACTTTTTATGAAGAAAGTCAAAATGTAGCAAAAGTAATGCAGCTCAATTATGAATAAAAATTCCCGCGAGTTGTTTTCCCTTAAGCATTTTTTTTACAATTGAATTTAAATGGGAAAAGCAAAAAACTCCCGGGGAAGTTTTATTCATAATTGGGTTGATAAAGAATGATATTAATATAAATCGCTTATAAAAGCGCGTGTTCTTGTAAAAAACGAAACTCAATTCAAAATACATACATATTGCAAAATAACCCTGCAAATAAAATTGGGCCACCTGACCCATTTTGATAAAATGGACTACTCCATGGACTAGTCCGATGTAATGCAAGCTGGTCCATGCTTTTTGCCATTGCCATTGTTAAAAAGTGTTTGTAGTGAGACGACATGTCTTCGTTTTTTAACGACATGCTTTCGTGTTTAAACGACTTCAAAACTAATCCTCTTGAGTATACCATGGAGTAGTTTTAAAACTACTCCTTACTGGTCCAAAGGTGGGTTATATACCATGGAGTAGTTTTAAAACTACTCCTTAGTGGTCCAAAGGTGGGTTATATGGTCCTCTCCTAGGACATCGTAATGTTAAATAGACCAGGTTTTTTCCATACGTTTGGGTTACTTGTGGACTAGTCCTGGTCCCTTGTGGACTACTCTTTACACGCGTGTTTGGACTGGTCCTATTATTTGCAGGGAAGTGTTCAGTCAAAAACGTTAATATGTAGTAATTTGTGTAAGGGTATTGTAAATATCAAATATATTTTTATACAGCTGTCATCTCTTGAGATATTTCGAACGGGACTAAAAAGAAAAAGTTTGGTGCCTGAAGTAACTTAAAATTACATACTGCAAAGGTTCTTCGACGTAACGACTTTGATTAATATCACCTTTAATTAGTATACAGGCTTGACATAAATGTGTACCAAATAAAACTTGACACCGTTCCAAGTAGTTCTAAAGATACGGCAAAAATTACTTGACTAAAATACGCTGCCAAAAAATTAAACATTAGTAGAAATATTAGACCGTTGTG
Source organism: Pollenia angustigena (assembly GCA_930367215.1). Taxonomy (NCBI): domain Eukaryota; kingdom Metazoa; phylum Arthropoda; class Insecta; order Diptera; family Polleniidae; genus Pollenia; species Pollenia angustigena. The sequence continues at coordinate 31,495,397 of OV884057.1, forward strand.
TTGCCGAGGGCGGAATGGCACTAAAAAAACTCCAGTAGGTTAAGCATATCTTGATGCTAAAAATACAACGTTTCGGTGGAATCAACGATACTGATAAAAATACCAGTTTTATTTATTAAAACACCAATAACTAAAAACAAAATTGAAAAAGTCAAACAAAGGCATGGAAGATTTTTAATTGTAGTGGACGAATGAACAGATGGATATTACCAAGGTCTAATAGGCCTTGGATATTACAATGGGCCTTGCTACTATACTTACATATATACAATTTTAAAGTTTAAAATAATAAGAACAATTTTTGATTTTTTTTTTTTTTTAGTTGAACTGTTAATTTTTAATTTTTGATATTCTTTAATTAGGCTTGAGTTCATCAAATTTAATTTTCATTAAATTATTTTCACTGAGCCAGCTCAGCCAAGAAAAATTATCAATAAATTTTAATGAAAATTCCAAGTTGTAAAATTCCTTCCCTCAGTGAAAATAATTTAATGAAAATTAAATTTGATGAACTTAAGCCTAATTAAAGAATATCAAAAGTTTAAAATAATATTTATCTTTAATGATAACCTGGGGTCTAATCACCGCATACGATATCGAGCGAAATTGATCGAAATTATTTATTTTTTTATCTTGAAACTCGATATCGAATGAAATGTATTGAATTTGAAATAATAGCATTCGACATCGAGTAACTCGACATTACATTTATCGAGTTTTCATTCGATACGCCAGTGTCTATCGTAAACAAAAAAATTTAATAGTTTATTCGATACGATAGTATCGAATGCGGCGATTAGACCCCTGATTTGTCTTAAAATGTTCGAGTAAACATTAAATGTAGATGGCGAAATTAAAGCAACATGTGGGTATACAAATAGTTATTTAAAAGAAAAAAGCTAAAATTTCGCAAAAAAAGTTTTTTATTTCCTGCGAAAGCTCTTATGACTCAAAATATGCGCTAAAAACTAAAAAAATGCTTCAAAAAGGCTCTTTTTCCTAAATTATGCAAAAAATGCTGCAAACGTTAAAAAAATTAGCAGCAACTACAAGTTTATGGTTGCCAATATGTTAACAATATGGCAACAGAAATAAAAAGCTGCTGGTTGATAGTTGCCGTACGTAATATAATTTAAGCAACTGGCAACACAACTTCAGTTGTAAAATATGTAATTTTTTTATGCACAACAATTGTTAAAGTAAAAAGATAAGTTTTAAAACTTTTGTATATGTACATGTTATCAGTCCTGTTGTTTAAGTCAAGGCGCTTAAAAAACAAGAAATGTTGTTTTAAATTAAAAAAAAAATTGATTCGTTTTTAAACAAAAAAATAACAATTTGAAATACAGTTTTGTAAACCATTATTTTCATACAAAAGCACCTTATCGTTTGAGTACTTTTACAGTAAAATGCAGTAAATGAGTAAACTAAAAAATATTCTCTCACAAAAAGCTGTTGTCCAAGAAAGTACGCGAAAGCAAAATTTGTAAAAATTCGTAAAATAAAGGCAACAGCTGATGGCAAATAACTGAAGTGTTGAAAAATATTGACACTTTTGACTACTAAACTCGTTTTCTTATCGGTACTCGGTTAAATACTTTTTATAACACGAACATTTTTGGAAAATACAAACAAACTATTTTATGTAATCTTTCATATTTGTTTGTTTTTTATTTTATTTGATTTTACTAATTTGTAGCGGGTTCAATTACTAAAAAGAACATGAATATCTTTTTGCTATTGATTACTTAAGTACCCAAGTACTTTACACTTTTACAACTCTAAAAAATTAACATAACAAAAAAAATTTCAAAAGTTTGTATTAAGCCAAATAAATGCTTCACAAACAAGTTTAATTAATTAATATTTATTCACTTTTTGTTTTGGTTTAATTTTTATTTCAACTTTTCTTTTATTTAACAATTTTTTTACAATTTGTATGCTTTTTATTTGTTACTTTTGTTTGTTTACCTTTTGAAACATATGTTTTTTTGATTTACTAAATTTTACTGCAAAAATTTCTGCAGTAAAAATTTGTAAATACTCAGACAAGAACTGTCACTTTTCGCTCTCAATTTATGTTCTCATTTACTGCATTTTGTGTACTCGAACGCAATTTCGTAAAATGCAGTAAAGTTTAGTAAAAAATAGTAAAAACTTTTGTGTTCTCGAACGCAACTATAGGCAAAATTTATTAAAATACTCAAAACTACTTGAAATGCATACATACATTTATAACACAAGAATTATTGTTTTTTAATTTGTTTGTCTCCTTTTTTCTTTTTTTTTTTCTTAACTGTAATGTAAATTTAACAAAATTTTATGCTGAGAAACATAATGGAAATAAATTTATTAATTAATAAATGTAAACAAAATAATCAGTAAGTCATATAATTGCAATAAAAATAACTTTAACATCAATATAAGGAAAACATACAAGAAACTAAAAAAAATGTAATTAACTGCGTAATGAGTATAACAAATCATTTTGTTTCTAAGTTTTAAAGATATGGACTGATTTTTAATAATTATCGAATATATTTTAAGTACTTTTTTACCAATCGAGCTAATACATACAGTTTTAAAACAAGTAAGGAATGAAACAACCAAACAAAGAAAATTCCCATTAAGATACAATACATATTTTCAAAACACACAGATACTCTACTATCTATCCTGAACTAATTTGGATTTGAATTGTTAATCAAGTATTTTGTTTTAAAACAATTCTTTTTTTTAATAATACAAATAATAAAAAATACAATTAAACAGCAATTTTAATTTAAGATATCGCAATTATTCAACAGTCCTGTCTGTATTAACTCAAAATTTTTAAATTTGAAGAATTTTTAATTTAATAAGAAGGGCATATGAAAAAGTATTTTAAAACCAACCGTTTCTTTACCAAAAAGTAGACAAATTAGCTCGAGATACATATTTACATCGGTTAGATATGAGTAATATCTGACGATTTTTTCCCAAAACTGAAAAACTAAATATTTTGAGTTAATACAATATTGTTGAATAGGTGCGATATGTGAATATAATCAAAATATTTGAATCGCTCAATTCTATTCGAAGTGCACACAAAAAAATTTTTTAGGCATAATAATATCTTACTATCAGTTCAAGTTCTGGAAATCGAATTTAAGTGAAATTGAAATCGAACAAAGTTTGGAAAACGAACCTGTTTTTGAAATTCATAAAATATTTCTTTTTAAATTCTACAAACTTTGAGTAAAAACGGGAAAAACAAAAAATTTAACTAAAAATCTTTATCGATTTCAATTTCACTCGATTTTGATTTTTAGAACATGGCCGTATATAATAAAAAATTAGAAAAAGAAAATTTATATTCGAATAACGGTTTAAAATTTTCTTTATGAAAACATTCATTGCAACTTTTTAAATATAAGTGCTGGTTCACACAGGTCAAGTTTGACTCTTCAAGTCTTGAGCTTTTAGGAGAGAGGGGTAAAGAGAATGGAAAGGGGTACATACTTGACCGTACCAGTCAGTTTTGTATTTTTCTTTTCTTTTTTCATCCGTAATATAATAAAAATCTACAAAGTTGACGGAAAAGAAAACAAAAATTAATTTTGTGCATGAACGTGAACGCAAGTTCAAAAGAAAATTTAAATAAAACTGTTCAAGTAAACTTGACCTGTGTGAACCAGCACTAAGCTTATTTTAATTTTAAATTCTACTAATTTTGAAACCAAAACAATTTCTAAATTTATTTTATTAATTTAAGTGATTTAATGAAGTTTAAGTAAAAGCTTTTAATTAAAAAAAAAACTGTTAAAGCCATTCATCAATACAATTTAAAGTGCAGAACATATTTTTAATAAATTTATCAAGGACTACACCTATTTTACTTGAACTTACCACTTTAAGCACTAATTGTGACTTTGAAATTAAAAAAGGAAATTTCTTTTAGAACGACGGTCTTTTGATCAGTAACCATTTATGTAATCACAATTGTCATAAAGTTTAAAAGTTTGAATTTTACATATTTTATTGTTAAAAAAAGGATTAAAAAATGGTACGTATGCCATTAAAAAATGTATAACTACATACATATATATGTATGTATGTACATTAGACCGTACCTCAAAAAAAGTTTCCCTGTACACCCCCTAATACAGTCCGGTCTTAAAGTAAGTCTCGAGAGACCAATGTTTTGCCCTTAGGGGCCATTAACCTCAAGTATCTCGTTCTAGTATTAATTCACCAGATCTCTGTTCGTACCACCCAAATATCAAAAAATTAAAGTTCGCAAGAAACTATTAAACTTTTACTAAGGAAGTAATTCTAGAATTTCAGCAAAAACATTTTTATGTTTAATTAGAAAGTTAAAGCTCGCTTAAAACAGTGCAACCTTTCGATATTTTTAAGCGACTGTTAGGTAATAGAATAATGGAAATAAGTTCCCTTTAATCTACTTCCGTAGTGGCAGGCTTATTTTGAATTCGCCAATCACGATAAGGGTGTTTGTTATACGCATCGCACCGTGTGAATTTTCGTTTTCGAAAAAATTTCAAAAATTACTCATATTCGACAAATTTTTGGGTTTTTTCCATACATTTTACGGTTTGTATGAGAGCTACTAGAAGAAGCAAAGATGAAATTTGTATCCTTTAAAATAAATATTGGTTATGTGAGATAAACGGGTTCCGTCTTAGAAATTAACCCCTAGGGTCCGAAAGCTAATTTCGGCTCAGAACGGCTTTTTGTACGGGAGTCATGTTTAGATATTGGGATATAGCTTTAGCATACAGGAAAAAAATTGCATTTTATTGTAAAATTTGTTACTATCGTCACCTAAAATGCAAAAGGGCGTAACAACAAAAAAATTCGAAACAGAGTTTTTAATTGATTTTTGTTCGTTTTATTAGATTAGATTCCTTCGATCAAAAATGGCAACTTTATCAAGAAATTCAATCGCCAAGTACACCAAGCAAAAAAAATGTTGTTACGCCCTTTTGCTATTTAAGATGACGATATGTAGTTACATAGGATATATAGTTTTTGAGTAACTTGACGAAAAGTGTCGTTTTGTACTTCCAACAAATTTTAGAAATCATTTTTGTTTTAAATGTGCGCTGCAAACTGCCGAATGTAAAAAATGGCAGTTTAAAAATGGTGTCAACAGAATACGTAGTTATAGTAGTCGTTGTAGTTGAAGCTGAATTCGAAATTTTTAAATTTGTTGCGCTACAGAGCATTTTTTAGCTTTAGCTACTTCTACAACTTCTTAATTCTGTTCCAGGCCGTAGTGTTACACACATCAGCACAATCGTTTAATACCCTCTCCACTATTGTGGTATGGGTATAAATATTAGGAAAAAGCTAAAATTTGTCTATTTCACTTTTTTCTCAAAGAGAGACAAAAATGTAGACACTTGGTTGACAGCAAGGCGAATTGACTAGAAGGTGAGGTCAACTCTACAACTACAATGCTTCTGTGGTCGGGTTGTCAAAAATATTGCTAGCAAAAAAAAAACAGGTTTGTTTACATAAAAAACTAGTTTGTATACAAACTTTGACAAGTCGACCACCGAAAAAAAACACCACATGTTGACTTGACCCCACCTTCTAGTCAATTCGCCTTGGTTGACAGTGTCAACAAAACAATCGACTAAAGGCTCAACCATAATATGCATAGCCTTGCTTAACCTACTGTCAAAAATTATCAAAAACTCTCTCAAATGTACTTAAAAACAAAAACCAAATAAAAAACATTTGATTCCGTACGGAATGTGCGATTAGATTCGCACCACAGAGTATACAGAGGCGTCACGAGACAGAAAATATTGTGTTTTTTTTCTGTCTTTTTCTTCTAAAGCTGCCCTTTTTGCGTTTTTTGTTTTGATTATGCAATTTGTGTAGATAGTAGCGGCCTGTTTTTACGCATTGTCACTTCACTAACAAAAAACGTTTTCTTTCTCTTTCTTCGAAAGCTACCCTCGCAAATGATTTAGGCATTTTTCATACGTCACTTTTTTCATCTCTGTATACTTTGTGATTCGCACCTTGCTTAAGCAAATGACAGTTTCATTAAACTTAGCAAAAAGTTTCCTTAAGTTCAATATGGTTTGCCTCATATCATTTGCATGTATTCGCACATTTGATTAAGCCAACTTAAGCACATTTTGGTTGGGCCTTAAAGTGGCGATTTGGAGACACTTAATTCTAGGCAAGGCCTATCCAATAGGTCTGCTTACTACTACAACAATACAAAAAACCACAGCATTTTGTTTGTGTAAAATTCCTCGCCATTGTCAAAATCTTATTACCACATAGGCAAAACAAAAGGAAAAATGTGTTTTGTGTGCATGCATGTGTGGCAAAAAACCAAAAAAGTAAACAAAAATATACACGTATAAGGAAAATGTAAACAACTTTTGATATCGTTGAGGAATAAACCAAATAAACATCTGGCTTCTTAAGCAGACCTATTGGATAGACCTTGATTCTAGGCTTCTACAGGGATACGAATACACATACTTATGTATGTATTTACTTAAGTTTGTTATGAAAATTAACTTAATATTGATTAAATACTATCCTGAAAATTGGGCATTAATCCATCTCAAAGAAATGATACAACTTCGTGGGTATTTTATTTAAATTGTACCAAAAAGGAATGAATTGTACCAGTGTACCAATGAAGTTGAGATTGTACCAAATTTGGAACAATTGTACCACAAATCCCATCAGTGTTTTGTAATTGTTCTTGCTAGGGTTGCCATGCGTACTGTTTTAAGCAGTACATGTACTGCTTTTTTGCAATTGTACTGTTTTATGCACAACTCCTAAAACAGTATACAAATGTACTTTTTTTTACACTTTGTACAGTTTTTTGTACTGCTTTTTTTGCTCAGTCTACAAAAAAAAACAAGATATTAAGAAAAACTATGCTAAAAACATATTTTCATAATATCCTAATATTTAACAGTACTGACTTACAAAAATTATGTTGCGTTAAAAAAAAGTTCTAAAATAATAAGAGTTTTTACGCTGTGGTCACTGTTTTCTCATAAATACACAGTAGAAATCTAAATTATAATGGGTGGCTCGTAGCAGTGGTATATTTTCATGTTGTTATGATTTTATGGTTCCCTCTTCCAATAGTCTTTCCCTTTCCACACCTGAGAAAGAGAAATTTTTTTTAAGTACTAAAAAAATACTTATTCCAACGCCATTATCGTTAATTTTTAGAACTTTTTTAATTTTCGGGCATGTTCTGGAAATCGAAATCACGTGAAATTGAAAACAAACAAATTTGGAAAATTCTCCGTGCTCAAAATTTATAAAAATACCAATACCTTTGAGGACCACTTTTCTGTACCTAAACTGCTGAAATAAGAAAAAGATAAGTAAATTTTTACAAAAATTTTATTGAAAATATTCATCGTTTTCAATAGCACTTGATTTTAAATATTTTCAGATTTTGTGAAATAAAAATAAACCAAACTATTTTTTTTTTTTTTTGGATTTCACCAATTAACTTTCATTATAAAAGTCAAAAACCTATTGTTTTAGTAATAGTTAGTTATAGCTGAACTTGGTAAAATTGGCTGTAAATAATTTAAAAATTATTTATTTTGATTTGTATTGCTTTGCACGAAGTAAATTTAAAAATTGTTTAAAATTGGAAAATTAATTTAGGAAACAAACATTTTTTCAAATTCTATATGATTTGTGCAACTATGTGTGTGGTAAAAATTGCTTTAAATAAATGTAGGTGTAGTCCTTAAAAATTTATCAAGGACTACACCTATTTTACTTGAACTTACCACTTTAAGCACTAATTGTGACTTTGAAATTAAAAAAGGAAATTTCTTTTAGAACGACGGTCTTTTGATCAGTAACCATTTATGTAATCACAATTGTCATAAAGTTTAAAAGTTTGAATTTTACATATTTTATTGTTAAAAAAAGGATTAAAAAATGGTACGTATGCCATTAAAAAATGTATAACTACATACATATATATGTATGTATGTACATTAGACCGTACCTCAAAAAAAGTTTCCCTGTACACCCCCTAATACAGTCCGGTCTTAAAGTAAGTCTCGAGAGACCAATGTTTTGCCCTTAGGGGCCATTAACCTCAAGTATCTCGTTCTAGTATTAATTCACCAGATCTCTGTTCGTACCACCCAAATATCAAAAAATTAAAGTTCGCAAGAAACTATTAAACTTTTACTAAGGAAGTAATTCTAGAATTTCAGCAAAAACATTTTTATGTTTAATTAGAAAGTTAAAGCTCGCTTAAAACAGTGCAACCTTTCGATATTTTTAAGCGACTGTTAGGTAATAGAATAATGGAAATAAGTTCCCTTTAATCTACTTCCGTAGTGGCAGGCTTATTTTGAATTCGCCAATCACGATAAGGGTGTTTGTTATACGCATCGCACCGTGTGAATTTTCGTTTTCGAAAAAATTTCAAAAATTACTCATATTCGACAAATTTTTGGGTTTTTTCCATACATTTTACGGTTTGTATGAGAGCTACTAGAAGAAGCAAAGATGAAATTTGTATCCTTTAAAATAAATATTGGTTATGTGAGATAAACGGGTTCCGTCTTAGAAATTAACCCCTAGGGTCCGAAAGCTAATTTCGGCTCAGAACGGCTTTTTGTACGGGAGTCATGTTTAGATATTGGGATAGAGCTTTAGCATACAGGAAAAAAATTGCATTTTATTGTAAAATTTGTTACTATCGTCACCTAAAATGCAAAAGGGCGTAACAACAAAAAAATTCGAAACAGAGTTTTTAATTGATTTTTGTTCGTTTTATTAGATTAGATTCCTTCGATCAAAAATGGCAACTTTATCAAGAAATTCAATCGCCAAGTACACCAAGCAAAAAAAATGTTGTTACGCCCTTTTGCTATTTAAGATGACGATATGTAGTTACATAGGATATATAGTTTTTGAGTAACTTGACGAAAAGTGTCGTTTTGTACTTCCAACAAATTTTAGAAATCATTTTTGTTTTAAATGTGCGCTGCAAACTGCCGAATGTAAAAAATGGCAGTTTAAAAATGGTGTCAACAGAATACGTAGTTATAGTAGTCGTTGTAGTTGAAGCTGAATTCGAAATTTTTAAATTTGTTGCGCTACAGAGCATTTTTTAGCTTTAGCTACTTCTACAACTTCTTAATTCTGTTCCAGGCCGTAGTGTTACACACATCAGCACAATCGTTTAATACCCTCTCCACTATTGTGGTATGGGTATAAATATTAGGAAAAAGCTAAAATTTGTCTATTTCACTTTTTTCTCAAAGAGAGACAAAAATGTAGACACTTGGTTGACAGCAAGGCGAATTGACTAGAAGGTGAGGTCAACTCTACAACTACAATGCTTCTGTGGTCGGGTTGTCAAAAATATTGCTAGCAAAAAAAAAAACAGGTTTGTTTACATAAAAAACTAGTTTGTATACAAACTTTGACAAGTCGACCACCGAAAAAAAACACCACATGTTGACTTGACCCCACCTTCTAGTCAATTCGCCTTGGTTGACAGTGTCAACAAAACAATCGACTAAAGGCTCAACCATAATATGCATAGCCTTGCTTAACCTACTGTCAAAAATTATCAAAAACTCTCTCAAATGTACTTAAAAACAAAAACCAAATAAAAAACATTTGATTCCGTACGGAATGTGCGATTAGATTCGCACCACAGAGTATACAGAGGCGTCACGAGACAGAAAATATTGTGTTTTTTTCTGTCTTTTTCTTCTAAAGCTGCCCTTTTTGCGTTTTTTGTTTTGATTATGCAATTTGTGTAGATAGTAGCGGCCTGTTTTTACGCATTGTCACTTCACTAACAAAAAACGTTTTCTTTCTCTTTCTTCGAAAGCTACCCTCGCAAATGATTTAGGCATTTTTCATACGTCACTTTTTTCATCTCTGTATACTTTGTGATTCGCACCTTGCTTAAGCAAATGACAGTTTCATTAAACTTAGCAAAAAGTTTCCTTAAGTTCAATATGGTTTGCCTCATATCATTTGCATGTATTCGCACATTTGATTAAGCCAACTTAAGCACATTTTGGTTGGGCCTTAAAGTGGCGATTTGGAGACACTTAATTCTAGGCAAGGCCTATCCAATAGGTCTGCTTACTACTACAACAATACAAAAAACCACAGCATTTTGTTTGTGTAAAATTCCTCGCCATTGTCAAAATCTTATTACCACATAGGCAAAACAAAAGGAAAAATGTGTTTTGTGTGCATGCATGTGTGGCAAAAAACCAAAAAAGTAAACAAAAATATACACGTATAAGGAAAATGTAAACAACTTTTGATATCGTTGAGGAATAAACCAAATAAACATCTGGCTTCTTAAGCAGACCTATTGGATAGACCTTGATTCTAGGCTTCTACAGGGATACGAATACACATACTTATGTATGTATTTACTTAAGTTTGTTATGAAAATTAACTTAATATTGATTAAATACTATCCTGAAAATTGGGCATTAATCCATCTCAAAGAAATGATACAACTTCGTGGGTATTTTATTTAAATTGTACCAAAAAGGAATGAATTGTACCAGTGTACCAATGAAGTTGAGATTGTACCAAATTTGGAACAATTGTACCACAAATCCCATCAGTGTTTTGTAATTGTTCTTGCTAGGGTTGCCATGCGTACTGTTTTAAGCAGTACATGTACTGCTTTTTTGCAATTGTACTGTTTTATGCACAACTCCTAAAACAGTATACAAATGTACTTTTTTTTACACTTTGTACAGTTTTTTGTACTGCTTTTTTTGCTCAGTCTACAAAAAAAAACAAGATATTAAGAAAAACTATGCTAAAAACATATTTTCATAATATCCTAATATTTAACAGTACTGACTTACAAAAATTATGTTGCGTTAAAAAAAGTTCTAAAATAATAAGAGTTTTTACGCTGTGGTCACTGTTTTCTCATAAATACACAGTAGAAATCTAAATTATAATGGGTGGCTCGTAGCAGTGGTATATTTTCATGTTGTTATGATTTTATGGTTCCCTCTTCCAATAGTCTTTCCCTTTCCACACCTGAGAAAGAGAAATTTTTTTTAAGTACTAAAAAAATACTTATTCCAACGCCATTATCGTTAATTTTTAGAACTTTTTTAATTTTCGGGCATGTTCTGGAAATCGAAATCACGTGAAATTGAAAACAAACAAATTTGGAAAATTCTCCGTGCTCAAAATTTATAAAAATACCAATACCTTTGAGGACCACTTTTCTGTACCTAAACTACTGAAATAAGAAAAAGATAAGTAAATTTTTACAAAAATTTTATTGAAAATATTCATCGTTTTCAATAGCACTTGATTTTAAATATTTTCAGATTTTGTGAAATAAAAATAAACCAAACTATTTTTTTTTTTTTTGGATTTCACCAATTAACTTTCATTATAAAAGTCAAAAACCTATTGTTTTAGTAATAGTTAGTTATAGCTGAACTTGGTAAAATTGGCTGTAAATAATTTAAAAATTATTTATTTTGATTTGTATTGCTTTGCACGAAGTAAATTTAAAAATTGTTTAAAATTGGAAAATTAATTTAGGAAACAAACATTTTTTCAAATTCTATATGATTTGTGCAACTATGTGTGTGGTAAAAATTGCTTTAAATAAATATATGTTAAAAGAAAATCGTACTAAAACAATCAATGAGTTAATTGTTTTGAGCTTAGTTAGGCTTCTCTCCTTTCTTGTATGGCTTACAGCAATGTTATGGTTTTCCCGGCCAAATGCCTCGTTTGTGGTGTTGGCTTTTTTAACGCAAATGGAGTAATTTCATATATTTATGAAATGACATAAAATGGAAATAATTCCTTTGACGTTACACATTTTAAGTGTATTTCTTTATATAATTGTTGTTGTATATTCAATCAAAAGTTTAAAATATTTACCCCAATTTCACCAAGTTCCGTTAAAACTAACTATTACTTTAATTTCCAGCTTACAATATGTTTTGACAGCTTGAACTGATAGTTAATTATAGCTGAACTTGGTGAAATTGGGGTTACTAATTAAAACAAATGGATGTTTTCGTAAAAAAAAGTACTGTTTTTAACTTGATTGTACTGTTTTTTTGTATTCAATGTACTGTTTTTCCGATTTTAAAATCTGGCTACCCTAGTTCTTGCCAAAAGTATTTTTTAATAAATTCGATTAGATTCTAATTTAATTTATTTATACAAAAGTGCAACTATAGCGGAGTACAGTATTAGGCTTGCGAAAGAGAAAATCTAACGGAAACTGTGTACTTTGTTGTTGGATTTAACAAAAGAGCTACGATATTTTGCATTTGCACTATTGCAAGCTCCGCTTATGTATTACTATTATTGTACAACTTTTAAAGTTGGAACAACTTGTCCGCGGTTCATGGTTTGTACTAACAAGTTAGATTGGATTTTCGGCTTAATGTTTTTGTTTCATAAATTGTCTGGCCAATTTTGCAAACTTAGACGAATGATTTTTTTGTTTGTTTATCTTAAAATTAAAAAAAAAAAAACATTTTAATAATAGCATAATAAATGCACTGCCACTCAGTACAATTACTTTCGTTGGATGTGATATGTTATTTTCACAAAAAAAAAAAAAAAAAAAAAAAAAAAAAAAACAACAAAAATATGCAAAAAAGTTTAAACATTTTTAAATGACAAAGACCCAACCCAACTATAATATGCTGAGCTAGCTTACGCTGGTCTCCACGAAGCAATTTTTTTTGCTAAACACAAGCAAAAATGTTGGCAAAATAATGCAGAGACCTGCGCCTTGACGGCTTAAGCCGGCTGAGCTGCGCTGCATATTATTTTTAACAGCCGCCGCCGCCGAAAATTGATCGACTAAAGTCGGCTTAAGATCAGCCGCCGCACTGTGGCTGAAAATTAAATTTCATCGGCCAAAAGTCCAATTTTTTGTCATCGCCGATTTCAAAAATTTTAATGCCATTCGATCGCAAACATGTTAGAACTAACGACGTGATTCTTCACTGGTATACTTTTCCCAAAAGAAATAAAACGCAGGTCTTCGTGAAACGTTACAAAACTGTACTTTATTTAACACTACGCGCTAGACCGTACTAGATTAAACTAGATTAAAATATTGGTAATATCAACAAACAAATATTGTATGTTGTTTAAGAAAAAAAAGCAATTTTTTAATAAAAACAGTTTTTTTTTATTTTCAAAGGTTTTGCGGTAAAAATTTAAAATCTCATTTAGGAATAGATAAGCATTAAAATAAGTATATGTATATGCAAATTAATTTTATTATTCAAACTAAAATATGAAAGTTGGTAAAAAAAATAATTTTTAAATTGGTCTAAGTTTAAGTCGACTTAAGCCGGCAATATTTTTGCAAGCCGCCGACAAGACTTGCCGGCGCAGGTCTCTGGAACCATGGCGCAATAACTGCTAATTACACTCAATTTACATGATGAATTTTATGACATCCAATTTTAGACGTCATATTTTGTTTGGTAGCAAGCTGGAGAACACGTGAAATTGCTTTGCCATAAACAAACGTACAGAGAAATGAAATGTCGGACAAATGACAACACATTTTACAGCAAATTGCTAAGCAATAAATGCTCAAGCAATCAAAAGAGCAATCATTGCGTAATGGATTGCCACTCATGGCAATATACGTCGCAAATTTAATCGATTAATCAAATTTGACGTTTGCCGCAATAAATATTGCTACATGGAGACCTGTCAAATACATTTGAAAGACAAAATCCAAAGAACAACTATTTCCGCATGGAATGTGCGATCAATTTCGCACTTTGCTTAAGAAAATTACGGGTTAATAAAACTTGACAAAAAGTTTCTTTACATGGGGTTCACCTAACAAGTTTTTGTCATACCCAACTATCTAATATTTTTGTAAGCGTTTTTTATATGAAATTTGACGTTTATTATGTCAAAAAATTCTGAGGTGAAGACCCCAATGTTAAGTTGAATATGGTTTGACACATATGATTTTCATGTATTCGCACAGTTGCTTCCGCCAACTCATGCACATTATGGTTGGGAACAAGGCGAATTCATAAAGGTGACATTTTCCAGTCATCTGTTGATTGTGAAAAAATTAATTCAAATTTAAAATTCAATAAAAATTTAAATAGTTGAAAAAAAACTTATTTAAATTATATTAAACAAAAAAAGTGAAAAAATATAAAAACACACGAAATTAAAAATGCGTAAGTCATAAGTGGAGCCACAATTAATTTGCAATTGAGGAGTTTCTTAAGCAATTGTGTATATTTTATTAACAAAACAATTTCCTTATATTTTCAACAAATATTTTTGACATTCACTCTAACTTTTTACAAAAACAAAATACATAGTATTTTTCAATAAAAAGGGATAACTAGCATAACTCTATCTCATGATGCGGTCGCCTTTAAAAATTCGCCTTGGTTGGGAATAAAAATCCATAGCATACAGTCTAAAACTGACATGAAATACTTAACATTAACACTAAAATGATGTTAGTGTTAAGAATAGACTTATCATGTTAGAGGTTTTCTCATGTTTTAACGCGGTTGTTAATGCAAATGTTTTAACAACGCTTTTATAACATCAGTTATAGACAGGGAGTAAAAAGCATGACCACTAAATTAATCAACTTTAACCGTTGTTTTCGACATTTTTTGTTGAATTACTAAACTTATATGGAAAATCAAACGAATGTTGAATAAAAATAGTGGTTGAGTGTTGGGAGTCAAATATTTGCGTGACTATAACTTTAGATCTACAATTTTAATTTTTTAGAAGTTAAGAATCTTCTGGTAGGCCTCATATAAACGACAATTTAATCTAAGATATGACCAGTCAAAAATTATGATTTTATTACTATTGAAATTTTTTTTTATTAGACATTGTTCCAAAACGTGCATCATTTGGTGAGTTGGAAAACGTGCATCATTAACTTGCATCATATAAAACGCATCATTTAACTTGATGATATATTTTTGACTTTGACTGCGAAGTGTAATGATGTTTTTGAACCATGTTTTGAATACCTATTATAAAGTTTTTTTGAGGATTTCAATTACGCATTTAAAATTTAAAAGTAATCTATCAAGATTTACAAAAAAATAGTGTCCGTGCTATAAAATTAACCGTTTTGGTTTCATTTTCGAATTTGAATAAAAAATTGTTTTTTTTATTAATCTAAAATTAAAAATACACAAAAAAAATTTGGAAAAATTCAAAGTTATTGTAATCCATATATTTTAAATCTTACCAAAATAATATTTTTTAACATTTTAAATTAAATTTTTATAAACTTAAACATTTCTGAAAAGTCACTTTAAAAGAAAAATTTGCTAATAACTATTTTTAAAAATAACAAAAATAATTTTACAAAAAATAGTATTAAAATAATTACTCATATTTAAAAATAAGCTGTTATCATAGTAAGAACTCGTAAAATCAGGTAGCAAAGCCATTTATAATATAAAAAAAATTATATATACACATAATGACGGTCTGTTTTATAGCATTTCTAGGTTTTAAAAATTTTTAATTTCATTGATTAAGTTGTTAAATATGGATTGAAAAATAATATTAAAATCTTTTTGAATGAGAATTTTACATAGAGAAAAATATGTTTAAACAAAGCTCGATAAAGCTTCTCAATATTATAGAAAGTAAAAACAAAAAACATCAATAAGAACAAAAATAATAATTATAATTATAATACATTTAAAATTTACAATATTAAATTAATCTTTTAGTTGTAATAAATTGAACACAGTGCCTAAGTAATCAAAAATAAACAAACATAAAGAAAGAAAACAAAAATATAAATATATCTCGAAAGGACATTGTTACTTATAAAAAAATAAATAAATAAAAAGTAAAATAAAAAAAAAACAATAATGAGAAATTTATAAATGAAGTGAATGTTTATTAACAAATTTAAATGGTAACATTAAAAATTACGAAGCAAAATAATTAAATTAAACAAAAGAAAGAAAGATATTCAAAATTAACAAATAAACTAAAATCGAATTCATTAAAATAAATTGACTTACTCTCTATAGACAAAACAAATAAGAATTATTAATAAAAATTATTATACAATTCATTTCTTTAATATTTGATATCTTTAACAAAAACAACAAGAACTTAACAGTTTACAATATAATAAGCGTGTATGTATGTATACTCTTCAGCAGAGTTTTGTTAAATTTACTTATAAAACAAACAACAAATAAGGAAAACTAGAAAATACTTACAAACAATTCCCTTTAACAAGATAAAAAAAAAATTGTATACATATATTTAAATTATCTTACAGCTAAAAAAATAATAGTTTTAATGTCGTCGTAAACAAATAAAATAAATATTTATATAATATTACAAAAATATTTAAGTGTTTAGTGCAGTAATTATAACAAATAAAATAGCGGAATAACAATTAACATTAAATAATAAAAAAAACAATGTAAAATTTCACAAAGATACACTAAAATTACCAAAAAAATCTAAGGTTTTTTTTTATAACAACTTCAATATGTACAGGTAAGTTTGTACTCCATTTATAAAAATTGAAGGAGCTGTTAATATTCCAGCAAAAACTTTACTTACCTGGTAAGTAAGCAAGTAATGTTGGAGAAAAATAAACACTATTTTCGGCTGAATAACTACTTATTTTTGTTCGAGGTGTCCACAGAATTCAGTACTTACAACACACTTACTATTTTTTAGGAGCACATACACATGTATATACATGTACATATATACTCTGAAATATTTTTTGTTTTTTTTTCAATAAAAGTTAATCTTAATGATTTATTTCCAACATAACTACCCACTTTCTCCATTTCTTATACAAAATCTTCAATACATGCTAGAAGTCCGATAACTGCCAAGGAGTCGCCCCCAGGGAAATCAAATGTATGACCGACCTTAATTAGTTGTTATCCCTAACATTTTCTCAAAACATACTTGCCTTTAATATCCACCCCTTAAGGGCCACAATACAAATATTGCTGTTTAACGAAATTCTTAAATTGTGCCCCTGCGGTACCACCCCTTAAGGGCCACAATACAAATATTGCTGTTTAACGAAATTCTTAAATTGTGCACCTGCGGTACCTATGATGCCCCTAGATGGGTCAAATGTATGACCAACCCCACTTTATATTTCATCTCAATCATTTATTTCTAACATACCCACCCGCTATCTCCATTGTTGTTGACAGATTTTTATCATTTTATTGTTTGGTTTGCAACTTCGTTTTTTTATACGCCTGGAAAAAAATAGAATCATAGCTGCATTTTTCATTTATTTTGAATTTCTAACAAACAATAATTTCGAAATGTTGCTAAAAAACAATTTTGCGGATTTTTTTTAGTATTTTCAATAAACTAAGCCATGTTTGAGTTACGCGAATATATGTTATGAAACCTCCTCCATAACGGTATATGTATCTTGTCTGTTTTTCAGCTAGCGCAGTGTAATCAGGGAAAACCGGATGTGTGTAATATAAAAAATTTGACCAATCATTTAGTATACCGATCGACTTTTTTGTAGATAATTTGGTAAATACATTTTTTAATTGTACTAAGGACGAAGTCAATGTAAACGGTGAGAATCGGTCTATAACACTGCTTTACAAATTTTTAATTTGGAAAAATACCAAGAACGCCACATGCCTAGATAAGTTAATTGGGACCTCCTGAACCAAAAACGCTGTAATTTTTTTCTAATTACAGTTTTTTAGATAACGGTACTTTTGTGTTTTTCGGTGTATGGTTCCACTCAAACCTTTGTGGAGCCCAACCGAAAAGTCCGATCGAGATAAATGGCATATCGTTGGAGAGGTAATTGATTGCCTTTTCCGTCGATACGCTGAAAATTTCTATCTGACAAAATTTGCCTATTTTTACGTTTTTTTCAAAATTGTTCATTTTTATTTCGCTTTTTTTCTACGTTATAGTAAAGATCTGGAATGTTTTATTTTTTTACCAAATAGTTTATTTAATTACCAACATTTCAGGCGTATGAATTATGAATTGATTACCACATATATTCTCACATTTGCAGAACAAGGAATGTGTTCTTCGTGTTGTTTCTTCTGTTCGTGCCAATTATTCGTATTTTTTAGAATTGTTTAAGTCATTCCCAGTATACATTTAAATAATTTATTACAATCCAAGGACATGTTCTGTGTTAAGAGTAATAAATTCTGGAATCGAATATTAATCAATATATGAATTACATTCTCGTTTCCTATACCCTCAGATCAAACAGTGCCTGCCTAATAGCCTCTATCCTCAAATTGTTAAAGGCGCCCTCTATATCCAGGAATGCCGCCAAGGTGTATTCCTTGTTTCGCAAACCCCGCTCCACATAACCCACCACATCATGCAACGCACTCTCAACAGATCTATCCTTAAGATAGGCGTGTTGAGCGCCGCTGATGATGCCGGCGTCAATCTTCGTCCTCAGATGTAGATCAATCAGTCTTTCCAACGTCTTCAAAAGAAAAGACGATAAGCTGATTGGTCTAAAATCCTTGGGTTTAGAGTGACCGGTTCTACCAGCCTTGGGAATAAAAACTACCCTGACCTCCCTCCACCCTCTAGGAATGTACCCGTTCAGCACACATACCCTAAACAGTTCCACCAACACCAGGAGTGATGATCTCCCGATATTCTGTAACATCGCCGGAAAGATACCATCTGGTCCCGCCGATTTGTAGGACCCAAAGGTATTCACCGCCCATGTTACCTTATCCAAGGTGATCATATCTCCCACCGTCTCCCTTTCCCCACCGCCTGAGCCAGACCCAGAGAAGGGGTCACCACATACAACCTGTTCCCCCGACCCAGGATCCACACACCCCGGAAAGTGAGTCTCCATAAGCAGACAGAGAGATTCAGAGCCAGATTCCGTCCATGAGTCGTCCGGTCTCTGAATAAATCCAGGGACCACCGGGTCCTTGGATAAAATTCTCCTGAACCTAGACATTTCATTCACGGATTCAACTGACTCGCTAAACTTAATCCACGAGTCCCTTTTCGCCCTTCTAATATCTCTCTTATACCTCCCGTAACTCAACCTGAAGTTACTCCAATCTTCCTCCTTACGCGTATACTTCGCCCTATTGAACAGCCCTCTGACGGTAGACCTTTGAGTCCTCAACTCGTCTGTCCACCATCTTGGCTGTGTACGCCTGCCCGGAAAGTTTAACGAACAGGATCGCTCATAGCTACTGGTCAATACCCCCGTAAAGGTGCTCATCAGCCGCTCCACACCGGTCGGAGTCTACCCCCAGTCCCTTGTAACTCTAAAGTTACTTTGAACCAATCCCGAAAAAGTGTCCCAATCCGTCCTTCTCGGATTCCTATACGGACACCTTTTCGACCCCTCAAATATCAGACTAAAGGACAAGCGACTATGGTCAGAAAAGGAAAAATCCAGCGCCACCATCCAGTCCTCCACTAATTCCCTGCAGTTCGTCAGTGTTATATCTATCACTGCCTCCCTATCTCTAGTTCTGAACGTCGGTGTATTCCCCCTGTTGCAGATAAAAAGATTGCTGGCAATAATAAAATCAAACATAGACTCACCTCTCTTGTTGATGTCGGCACTACCCCATAGGGTGTGGTGTGCATTGGCGTCACATCCCAGTACCAGTCTCAAGCCGCTTCTGCCTGAGTGCTCCACCAACTCTCGTACTTTTTCACCAGGTGGATCGACAGCTTCGTATGGCAAGTATGCCGATGCTAGTGCCAGGACTGATCTGTCCCTGGCCTCCCCTGTCACAACCGTGAGGTCTCCGTTACTGAAAGAATGAGAAAACATAAAATTGTGCTCAGTTCTTGCCAATATACAAGTTCGTACCTTCTCCTCCGAGCGGGATACGAACAAGGTATACCCCGTGACCTTTAATCCAACTACCCGGTTTTTGTTAATCCAGGGCTCTTGGATTAAGGCCACGTCCACGTTGTTGTCAATGAGGTGGGTTGCCAATTCGGTTGAGGCCGCTTCACAGTGGTGCAAGTTTATCTGCACCACTTTCAGCCTCTTAGGATCTATCATCTTTAGGAAACCTAAATCTGACAGACCCTAACCCGAATACAGCAACCCCTCCCATTGATTTCAGCTTACTTAGAGACTCTCGGTCTACTGCGAACCGGAAGTCTCTACCTTGGTTTTCCTTACAACCCAGTGAAGCTACCATCTTCCACTGTCCTGTAAAGAGCCCGTTGTTCTGGTTGGCCAGTAACCCCAGTATGACCTCCACCGGTTTTATAGGTGGAAGAATCCATACCGTGACTACCGGCCTTAATGGCAACTCAGACGCGAGTATTACGTCCAATCTGGCTTCAGGACAAGCGCTGCCACACCTGCCGATTGCAGCCTTTAAAAACTCAAAGGTCTTTAGATTGCCGCAACTGACAGTTTTGACACCTCTTATCCAGTCAGCCCCTTTGAACGATACTTCGTCCGGCCTTCCTTTAACGCTAAAGATTTCGTCAAGCAGTTTGTTTTCTAGCACCTGCCATTTCTCGACACTGATCCTTCCATCGGGATCCATACGATCAATGACAGCTGCTAGAGTACCGTCCTTACCTGACGACTCCCTTAGCTTCCTTGACGTGGAGGGTTGGTCCTCTCTGGAGCCAATCCTCTTAGTGATCTCCTTTCGGGGATCCTTCCTTTTAGCCGCTGGAGATTTCTGGTCATCACCAGACCTAACTCTCTTAAGTACCCCTTTCTTGGGGGCCTTAGCAGAGCTCTGTCGGTGATTACCCGATTTCCCTGCAGATGTTGGCTGGTTTGTCCCATTAATCCCCTTTGTGACTTCCCCTTGGGAGGGACTGTCGGAGATTACCAAGACTTTACCACTCCTCATCGCGCAACTAGTAGGGGGTATAACGTCAACAGGCTTGGTTCCCTTATCCGTGACCATACTGTCTCGGTTTAGAGGACCAGGTGTTGATTTCGTACCCTCCTTCTGAATTCCTGAATTTTTGGAGGATTCATCAACAGGGGTTGCTGAGGGTTCGTTATCTTTACTGACAACATTTGAGCCCTCAGCAGCCTTGCTGTGTATCCCGCAGAGAGGGAATGCCTAGGATATCACCGACAGATCCGTGGATTCGTTCGAATCTGGCAACGTTCTTCCGGTGCTTCCCCAGCAAGTGCCTATCCCGCCCATCGTGTAGTGAGGAATCTTTCTTAGCTATCTTTTCTAGAAAGGCTAAGGAGGCTCTTACACCACTCTTGGCTTTTTCAAGGCTCGTTCGGACTTCTGATGTGACCTGTTCTGTCGCATCTTGCCGAACAATAGTTTTTGATACACCCGCTACTCCGCTCCCTATCTCGAGTGTGACCTCAGGAGTCGATGACCCAGCCCTATGGTCCTGATCATGAGCCGAAATCATTGTTATTTCATGCTCATCATCAGATCCCAGAGCTAGACCATCGAGTCTTTCCGAGACCCCTGTTCGAGGCGGGGAACCGACTGGGGGGTCGTTCGTTCCGCTTGTCTCTGTCAGTTCTGTCAATAACTGACCTTCCTGCTCAAGAATATCTCTGTAGATACTCAGCCAATCGGCGTCTGGATCTGACACCGAAACTGCCGAGTTATCAGAGATATTCCCTGCATCGACTCCTAGAGTCGCGTCCTTTTGTTTTTCATTAAATTTGTCCAGTTTTTGGTCCAGCAGAAATTTTTGCAGTAAAATTTAGTAAATCAAAAAAACATATGTTTCAAAAGGTAAACAAACAAAAGTAACAAATAAAAAGCATACAAATTGTGAAAAAATTGTTAAATAAAAGAAAAGTTGAAATAAAAATTAAACCAAAACAAGAAGTGAATAAATATTAATTAATTAAACTTGTTTGTGAAGCATTTATTTGGCTAAATACAAACTTTTGAAATTTTTTTTGTTATGTTAATTTTTTAGAGTTGTAAAAGTGTGAAGTATTTGGGTACTTAAGTAATCAATGGCAAAAAAATTATTCATGTTCTTTTAAATAATTTAACCCGCTACAAATTAGTAAAATCAAAAAAAATAAAAAACAAACAAATATGAAAGATTACATAAAATAATTTGTTTGTATTTTCCAAAAACGTTCGTGTTTTAAAAAGTATTTAATCGAGTACCGATAAGAAAACGAGTTAAGTAATCAAAAGTGTAAACGTTTTTCAACACATCAATTATTTGCCATCAGCTGTTGCCTTTATTTTACGAATTTTTACAAATTTTCCGTTCGCGTACTTTTTTGTACGACAGCTTTTTGTGAGAGCAAATTTTTTAGTTTACTCATTTACTGCATTTTACTGTAAAAGTTCTCAAACGCACCTATTGTTAAGTTAACCTTTGGTTAGGAATGAAGGAATAACGTTTATTTTTATTATGTGATACGAACTATCAAACAGCAAAGGGGTTGATAAGAGACAAAAATGACAAAAGATTAAGATAAAAAACTTGTTTACTTGTTTAATAAGCAACATTTGACAGTTCGTATCACAAAACAAGCAAATAAAAAATAACCAGCTGGCTTTCCGAGACTACCTGCTATAAATATACCTTGCTACAATTCAAGGTCTATCCAATAGGTCTGCTTAAGAAGCCATATGTTTATTTGGTTTTTTCCTCAACGATATCAAAAGTTGTTTACAATTTCCTTATACGTGTATATTTTTGTTTACTTTTTTGGTTTTTCGCCACACATACATGCATATAAAACACATTTTTCCTTTTGTTTTGCCTATGTAGTAATAAGATTTTGACAACGGCGAGGAATTTTACACAAACAAAATGCCTGTTGTTTTTTGTATTGTTGTAGAAGTAAGCAGACCTATCCCTGCAAATAAAATTGGACCTGCAAAATATTCGATCAACAGATCAATTATGTCTAGGCTAATTAAAAAGTTTTTTCAGACTGGTCGCACATCTCTTACTCATTCTGGAGGAAGGCCACGTTAAACTTCGCGACATGAAGACTCCTTAATTAAAACGACACTTCAAAATGATCCTACAGCATCCATACTTCCATCAGTCTTATGAATTGGCCCAATCCCTTGCCCAGAGAAACAACCCCATACCATTATGTTGCCGCCTCCATGCTTTGCAGTGCCTTTGCAATTCAACCGTTGTGTATTTGATCTGCGTACACGCCTAATGCCATCTGAATCCTTTAAATTCAACTTAGATTCGTCAGAAAACAGCAGTCCTCCATTTTTGGACACTCCAGTTGAGATGGGCCTTGGCGAATTCAAGTCTTGCTTTTTTTTATTTTTTGACGATATGAAAGGTTTTTTTGCTGGTCGTCGACTGAATAATCCGGCCTCTACCGCCCTTCTGCAAATCGTTATTTAGCTAATTTTTAAATCTAAGTGGTTTCGTATGTGACTATTAGATGCTGTAGGATAATTTTGGATTGTCCTTTTAATTAAGGAGTCTTCATGTCGCAAAGATTAACGTGGCCTTCCTCCAGAATGAGTAGGAGATGTGCGACCAGTCTGCAAAAACTTTTTAATTATCCTAGAAATAATTGATCTGTTGATCGAATATTTTGCACTTAATTAATGTCTTGATAAATTCACTTGATCTTAACCCAATCCAGAACTTGAGGGAGATCGTTAACTTAATAATCAACCGAGAAAATTGCAAAACCAAAGAAAATTTATTTGAAGCTGCAAAAATAGCTTGGGAAGCAATATCACCGGAAATAATTAATAATTTAATATCCTCTATGCCTAAAAGATGTGCGTGTGTCATCCAGAATAAAGAATTCGCAACGAAATATTGATTTCAATAGTTTTTTTTGTACCTTAAGTTGAGGGTGCTTTAGTTTAGTCCGCTTATATTTGCGACTTTAAATATTTTTTTGAATTATAACTTTTTTTTTATTAAATTCTGAATTCCTTAACTTTGTGTTTTTCAATAAAAAAGATATAAATAAATAAAAAAATACAAAAAAAATTTTTTTTAATAATTTTGTTTTCTTAAAAAATTTATCATTTAAAAAAAAATACTGAGGGGGTGCTTAGGTTTTGTCCGATACTGTATGTTTAAAAAAAAAATATTTTTCTTTAACATGAAATTTCCTTGTTTGTTTTTTAATAAACAGATATACATATATTTACGTATATAAAAGCACATAATTTACTACCTTTTTATTATATTATTTTATTATTTTTACGCTTCAAACAAATAAATCAGCTGGAGAGTTGCATAAACCTATTTCATATGTCTTGATATTTTGGTAATATGTCACTTTTTTCGAAATTGTCAATCACCAATAATGGACAACCCAGAGTTGTATTCATGATTTTCGACATGTTTTGGAGCAAAACTAGTTTTTGTTTGAGTTTTTCGAACATGAAAAATGTATGGGAAAACAAGTAGCAAAACACTTGTTTTGCTGCAAAACTAGTTTTGTGGCCCAAAACATGTAAGTGGAAACGTACTATAATGCGCCCTATACACGGTTCAATTCAGTTATCAACTGAGTCTTTCAACTCAGTTGACAACTTCATTAACTGAATTGAAAGATTTTAATTTTATTTTTAAATTTAATGATATAAAAGACAATTTTTAAAAAACTTGACTACAAAAATTAATTTTGACAGCTGATCAAGAGACTTGAGCATACATAGTACAATCGAATTGAAAGATTTAGTAGTCAACTTGAAAAAATCAAAATCCTTTGATTTTTCTTCAACCAACTCGACAACCGTCAAACTAATCAACTGACAAGGCCATACACGCTTTGATTTGGACAACAACCGACTCAGTTGACAATTGAATTGAATCGTGTATGGTCTGCTTAAACAATAATCGTTGTCTTCTAATGAACTACGCTTATTCAATAGCAGCGATATTGGTATAATTAATTTTTTATTACTTGTAAACAAAATATTACATTAATTAATAGAAAAAATATATGAAAATTCTCTTGCAAATAAACCAAATTTTGTAAAAAAAAAAACTGACTTAAAAGCCGCTTATTTTATTAAAATAATCGCTAAGTTGCTATTACTACTAATAAACTGCAGCCAACTTCACAGTACTAAACATTACTTTTGATTTAAATATTTTTTTAATTTGTTTTATTTACTCGTTTTATTGATTATTTATGCAATTTAATTGTTTCTATTTGAAAATACAAACATATAGCTCCAAATAGTGCTAAACTGGACAAAAGTGTTACGAATACATTTAAAGAAAGCATTTTTATAATGGCATTTCGCAGCAGTGGCTTGATTGACACATCAATTGATCAAATGGATTCGAGTATAGAAATGCGTTCGCCCTCTTCGCCTGTGTGTGCTATATTGCCAAGAAAACTAAGATTTGCGTCACCTAGCCGTTATGATGAGGAGGAGCCAGAAGTGGATGAGTCGACCTTAATTGAAAAACAAAGGCCTAATATAAGAAGAAATATACTTGAAAGTGATGACACACAAAAGACTCAAACCCCAACAACAATGTCTATATCTCCACCCTACCGTAAAGTACGAGCATTAAGACTTTTCGATACTCCTGCTACGCCAAAAACAATTTTAGAAAAATCATCTGGCAAATGTTTAAATCATTTGTCGGCAGTAGCGGCGGCAGATGTAACAAAAAAACAAGAATCTTTATTTTTGAAAACGATAGAAAGACCCCGATCCCTGCCTTTACATAACAGAGCCTTAGACCATGTCATGCATCAGCAGACGGCTAATGTTAATCCTTTTACACCAGACAGTAAGTATATTTTTTAATAAGTATGTTATTTTAATGTAATGAATATTCGATCCCTTGCGTTTTGCAGGCCTAATGGCACACAACAAGAAACGTTGTCGCACACAATTTGGACGAGAGAATCTTAGTAATAGATCATTGCAATTGTTTCTCAACAGTGACGAAGACTTCATCAATGAACATGCGCCAGAAATGCACCAGGCTCCAAAACGATTAGCATTACAGGATACCAACATTAGCCGATTTAAAAAGGAATTTCTTGAATTATCTGTAATTGGAATAGGTGAATTTGGTATGGTTTATCAATGTCTCAATCGTTTGGATGGATGTATCTATGCCATTAAGAAAAGCATTAAACCGGTAGCAGGCAGTTCTTTTGAGTAAATATAACTTGTCAAAGAATTATATAATGAAAATGGTTAAATTCACACACATTTTTGACACATTTTTTTTTTTTTTTAGAAAACAAGCTCTTAATGAGGTATGGGCACACGCCGTTTTGGGTAAACACGACAACGTTGTTCGTTATTATTCCGCATGGGCGGAAGATAATCACATGCTAATACAAAATGAATATTGTAATGGCGGCAGCTTACAGTCTCTTTTACAAAATCGTTCTCTGGTGGAATCGGAATTAAGAATTTTGTTATTACATGTTGCTGAGGGTTTACGTTATATACATTCAAACGATTTGGTACATATGGATCTAAAGTCGGGAAATATATTTTTAACAAAAGTACCATCGGTTCATAAATCATTAATGCCTCCATTAACCAAGGAATGCTATGAAACTGGTATGGATGGTATATATGAAGAATTAAGCAACTCAGAATGGATAATTACGTATAAAATTGGAGATTTGGGTCATGTTACTTCGGTTAATGAACCTTGCGTCGAAGAAGGAGATTGTCGTTACCTGCCCAAGGAAATTTTAGACGATGATTTTTCAAATCTCTTTAAAGCCGATATATTTTCTCTGGGTTTAACATTATATGAAGCGGCTGGAGGAGGTCCGTTGCCAAAAAATGGGCCCGAATGGCATGATTTAAGAGATGGAAAAGTACCTGAATTGCCCACTTTGAGTCGAGAATTTAATGATCTTTTAAAAGTTATGACACATCCTGATCCTAAAAAGAGGCCATCATCTACCTCAATTTTTAATCATTCGTAAGTATTTTATTCTGTTTATATTCTTTTAAATTTATATATTACATATATTCAGAGTTGCCATTTGTCAAGGTTTCCCTTTTTTTGCAAGTTTTTTGAGATGCCAAAAAGATTTTAATTTATTTAAAGTTTTTTATAAATATATTAAGTTTTGGAAGTTTTAAAAAAATTTATGTAAACAATCAATCCCAAAGATATTTATTTAGGAGCTGAAGTAATTTCAGCACTAGCTTCATATAAATTATCTGAAGATGATGAAACAGACTTAAAAGTTCATTGTTTAAAGTTTTATGTTGAATTTTGCAATGGATTGTTAAAATGGTTCGATTTTGATAACGACTTCCTTAAACCAGTTGAAGTTTTAGAACTTTTTAATGTAATAAAAGTTTACCAAAAAAGTATTGCTCAATTATGTGCTATTTTTCCAAATGTTGTAGATGTAGGTAAGTGATATTCATTTTGAATCTTCGGAACATAATTTACAAAAAGAGAAAATATTAAGAATATTTTGGAGGATGTATTTAAAGTAAGACGTTGTGATAAGTCCGAAGTTTTTACATACTTAAAAAGACTAGTTTATTCAATTTTGTCGTTACCAATATCTACAGCAAATGTAGAGCGTATTTCCAACTTTATGTGGTATTTTACGAACAAAAGACTTTTTGAAACAAATAACAGTGATTGTAGGAGAAATGGCTTTAAATTTTAATATGACAATGTACAAATAAAAAATTTATGCGATTTGCGGGATGGGCAAATTGAAAAAATATATCGATATTTTTTAAGAGTATCGATATTTATTATTTCAAAAATATCGATGTATCGATATATCGAACGTATTACTAAATTAAAAAATTTAATATACATATATATGCAAATATCTTATTATTATTCCAACTTTATATTGGCACATATATTGTTCCAAAACCGCATAAAATAAATCTTTTCAAGTTCGTTTGACTTTACTGTTTTAATTAGAAATCTGCAAGGTGAAAACCCCGCTTTTTTCTTAATTCTTCTTCTTATACATGCAGTATACAACTGAAATGAAATGCTTAACATTAACACTAATATGATGTTAGTGTTAAGTATAGACTCATCATGTTAGAGTTTTTCTCATGTTATAACACGGTTGTTAATGAAACTGTTCTAACAACGCTTTTATAACATCATGTTATTACAGCAAATCATGTCAGTTGTAGACGGGGATTAAAGTTATCACACCATCTTAAACGATCGTTTCATCATAAACATGATTTATTTAAAATGTATCTTAAGTAAGTTTTTGATACAGACAAAAACTTTTTTTAAAATTTCTTTAGAAGTGCACAATATAAAATATTTTCTGGTTTTCGTTATTATTGCCTTTATTACGGTTTACAATTGAACTTAACAATTAACATAACAACTGCGATAAGTTGTTATAGTCTGATTTTTTTTTTACCAAACTAACAGGGTTATAAACAGTAATACAAAACTACAAAATTTCAACAGAACTAAAGTTGAGTTGTAAACCGTAATAGGGGCAATTAATAAGAGCTGCAATAGTGAAGGGTATATAAGACACGGAAAAGACAATATAATAATTTTTAATAACGAATAGAATTAGCATAAATAATTTGTTATAGATTACGGTATATTGGATCTTAGTTGGATATATACGATATATAGTTTAATTGAAGAACCGAAAGTCAAAACCATTTTAACAAAGTTAAAATGTTACTTTTTGAGTTTGGTGTACATAGAGTTCAGTTAAAAGGAACAACTGTATTACAAGCGAATATTCTAGAGCAAAGAAAAGGCTCCAAAATGAAAGTATAGGTTTTTTTAATTTATCCAATAAGTTGTTATTAAATGTGTTCTTTGTATTGGAGTCTTATTCTGAATTGCGATGCAAAAATCAATGCGATGCGCAAATGAAATGCGATGCGAAAGAAAATTGGTATTCTGTTAGACTTTCGCAATCGCATTCGCAATTTATTTCAAATTGTGGCAACGCTGCTCAAATATACGTCAGTGTCAATAAACATCAAATTAAAAATAAATAAATTGTGTTTCGCTGTGAAAATTGTTTAAATAATTTATTTAGGACATTCTGTAATAAAAAAAAATAATGAAAATGGATTTTGTGGCACTGTGGTTCGACGACGAAGAAAATGAAAATGTTTTGTGTGTACTTTAAAATCGGCCCAATCCTATTAAAATTTAAGTTAAAGTCAAATATTTTTGAACTGGTTTATATACATATTTCATACTTTTTCCATCCTGCAGCTTCTCTAATAGGTGGTCCATTGATATTTAGTTCTTCAGGAGGCTTATTCTGAATTGCGATGCGAAAATCAATGCGATGCGCAAATGAAATGCGATGCGAAAGAAAGTTGGTATTCTGTTAGACTATCGCAATCGCATTCGCAATTTATTTTCAAATCGTGGCAACGCTGCTCAAATATACGTCAGTGTCAATAAACGTCAAATTAAAAATAAATTTTTTGTGTTTGGCTGTGAAAATTGTTTAAACAATTTATTTAAGACATTCTGTAATAAAAAAAAAAATAATAAACATGGATTTTGTGGTACTGTGGTTCGACGGCGAAGAAAATGAAAATGTTTTGTGTGTACTTTAAAATCGGCCCAAACCTATTAAAATTAAAGTCAAATATTTTTGAACTGGGGGGTTACCGCGTATTTCGATTCGAAAGAAATCATTTACGGATTCGAACAATTTGTACTGTGTATTACGATTTTCGTAATCGTTCGAAACGATGACAGAGGTTGTATTTTTTAAAAAATGGGAAATTTGAAGAACAATTTTTGTTTGTAATAGAGAGTGGCTTCTAAGAAAGTGATTTTTTGTTTTCAATAAAGTATAAAAAACGTCCGTTTATTCGAAACAAATATTACGAAAATCGTAATACACAGTACAAATTGTTCGAATCCGTAAATGATTTTTTCGAATCGAAATACGCAGTAACCCCCCTGGTTTATATATTTCATACTTTTTCCATCCTGCAGCTTCTCTAATAGGTGGTCCCTTGATATTTAGTTCTTTAGTTAACGTTTGCCATAAAGTATTTGCCGACTGACGTGCATTTGGTGTTTTCAAATGGCCTCTTGCCAATTAGCTGTGCTTATTCATAAATTCTATTATTATTTCAAATTGTTATGGTTTGGTGGTCTTATTGCTTGCTTCCCTGAATTAAATAATAAATATATGATGAATAAATAAATAAAATATTATCTTTCACTAACATGTTTGTACTTTGCGAATGCTATTTTGTTGTCGAATAAATTTTGCGAATTTGACATTTGTTTTCGCAATGTAGAATACCGACTTGTCACCTTTTCGCATTTGAAATGCGATTAAAAAAAAACTGCGAATATCGCAATACAGAATAGTAATTGTTCGCATTTATGCATTTTCGCATCGCATTGATTTTCGCATCGCAATTCAGAATAAGCCTCCAGTTAACGTTTGCCACAAAGTATTTGCCGACTGATGTGCATTTGGCTGTGCTTATTCATATACAGCCCAATTATGAATAAAAATTCCCCGGGAGTTTTCTCCATTTTCCCATTTTCCTATGTTAATTCAATTGTAAAAATGGAAAAAGGGAAAAAACTCCCGGGGAATTTTTATTCATAATTGGGCTGATATTTTATCATTATTTCAAATTGACGCGGTTTGGTGGTTTTATTGCTTGCTTCCCTGAATTAAATAATAAATATATGATGAATAAATAAATAAAATATTGGGGGGTGTGCTGGAAATCGCAAACGCAAAACGCAAGAATTTGGAGGCTGTTTATAATACACTTTTAATCAAATTTTTATAATTTTTGTTATAAAATTCTGTTTAATAGAAAAAGGTTTGTATAATATTTGTCATAAAATTCTTTTATTACAGAAATCTTACTAAAAAACGACTTTTAAAATTCTTGCGTTTTGCGTTTGCGATTTCTAGCACACCTTAAAATTCTTGCGTTTTGCGTTTGCGATTTCTAGCACACCCCTGATTATCTTTCACTAACATGTTTGTACTTTGCGAATGCTATTTTGTTGTCGAATAAATTTTGCCAATTTGACATTTGTTTTCGCAATGTAGAATACCGACTTGTCACCATTTCGCATTTGAAATGCGATTAAAAAAAAAAACTTTGCGAATCGCAATACAGAATAGCAATTGTTCGCATTTATGCATTTTTGCATCGCATTGATTTTCGCATCGCAATTCAGAATAAGCCTCCTGTATAAATAAGAAATTGATATTAAATAAGAAATTGATTTCACTGCATTTTTTGTGCATAATAATAAAAAGTTTTTTTCCGTTGGTATGTATTACATAAAATACGCCTGCGACTGTTTAGTGATAGATTAAAGAGAACGTGAACTTTTTTTCTTTAATCTATTACCAAACAGTCGCAGGCGTATTTTAAATTTGCCAACCACGATAAGGGTGATAAACTTTAAAAATGTTGCACAATAAATTTACTATTAAATTTTTTTTATAACTACTAATAATATTTAATATTATTATAATTTTAGAGTATTAAATTCTTTAGAATCAAAAAGCAAAGGTCAGTTGAGTCAAGAATTGACCATAGAAAAGCGTAAGAATGAATTGCTATTACGAAAACTGAGAGAAGCGCGAAAAACAATTAAAGCCTATGAACAAAATGCAAAAGGTAAGACAACTTTTTAAGCCATATATACAAACATATGTATACACATGTAAAGTTTATAATACGTTATATCTTCTCTAGCTCATCATTCTAACTTTAATAGTGCTCAAATGATGTCAGATCAACGTTGCCTACGTTCGTATACACACAAAAAGCGTACACCATGTTTAAATTCCAAATTAGATAGCCTTCGTGATCGAAATAAAAATGTTATCAATAATATAAAATATTAATTTGTTATTTCATTATAAATATATGTGTGCGTGTGTGTGTTTTTTTAAATATTATTTTTATTATTTTGCTTTATTAGTATATAGTTTTAAATCATTTTATTTCATTAAATAATACATTGTGAAATTTGTTAAACAAGCGTTATATAATCTACCCTGGATAATTACCCAAACGAAATTCACTTCCTTACTATTTTAAATATGTATGTATAAGTCCACCTATACTTTCTATAAGTTTTCGAATTTGATTTGTCATTATGTTTTTATTTAATAGTTTTCTTTTATTATAAAAAAATATTAATTTTTATTATCAGAATGAAATATTACCAAACAAAGAGAAATAAATAAAATTCCTGTAAATAAGAAAATATATAATATTTTTTAAAGTATTACAGTATTTATTTCTTTATAATAAACAATACTTGCAACTTTATTCTTTTTTGTCTCCTTCATTAATTCCCACCTCATTATTTTATGTTATATTTGAATTTATTTACATGTTTAAATTAAATTTAATAAGTATTTAAGAAATTTTTTATATTATTAATAAAAAATTTAACTATGAATTTGTCTTATGACCAATTTAACCAATTCTATTTAAATAAAAAAGTTTCAAATACGTTTTATGTAAAGGAAAAACCTATGCATCCATATTTTGGAAATCGAATTTGAGTGAAATTAAAAGCAAACGAATTTTTAAAAACGATTCTGTTATCAATTATCAAGTTTAACTTCACTAAATTTCGATTTTCTGAATATGGCCGACAAAATTTTACAGATATTGCTTCTATAGAAGGATCTCCCCTGGAAATCTCATTAATTGTTATGAAATTTCTTGAAAATGTGGAAACTAACAGTGTTGTGCTGGAAATCGAAAACGTAAAACGCAAGAGTTTGTAAGTTGTTTTTAATTTATACACTTTTAATCTTTTTCTGTTTAAAAAAAAAAATATATGTATGTACAAAAGTCATAAAATTTTTCGTTTGCGATTTCCAGCCCACCCCTGGGGGGCTATTCTCTATTGCGATGCGAAAGAAAATGGTAGCAAATCTAGCGATTGGTACACTTAATGCGTTTGCGCGTTTGTCTTTCGCGTCTATTAGTTTTTTTCTTTTCGCAAATCATAACTATTTCTTTTATTTAAATTTTCCAATTGCAAATATTTTTAAATATGTTTGTTAATTTTGTTCGGCATAAGGTCATGAGTTAAAACAAATTTTTAAATAAAAAATATAGGCCCCTATTACGGTTTCTTAATTTTTGCATTATGATTTACAACTTTGCTAAATTGCGGTGAACAAAAACATAACAAAAATTACAACTGATCACAACCAGTTGTCTTTATTATAACTCAACTGAGTTGAGTTGTAAACCGTAATAGGGGCCTAAACATATTTTGTTTAAAATTTGCCGTCTTAAGCTGGAGGTCCACACCACGCGTTACTCGCTTTTTCGCAGCATACGCAGCAGTCAAAAAAGTAGAATCTGTGTAGTTATACGTACTAAGTTACATGCACAAAAGAGTAGATGCCTTGAGGCGAAAAGTAGGTTTACTTTCAACTTTTGTAAGCGTCACAAGCAGCGTTCGAACAAATCAGCTCATTTTGACAAATTAAATTTTATTTTTACTTGTGCTGCTGCTGAATAAAAAGCGTTGCATGTAACTTGAAACGTAGAACGCAAGTAAGGTTATAAAAGCATGCGCTGCGTGGAGGCGAAAACGCGTGTTATGGACCTCCAGCTTTACACTCGCAGCCATCGACGACTGCTAACGTCAGTAGTCAAACATCAATCCTTAAACCAAATTGTATTTTAACCTTTGGTAGATCGAAATTTGCTTTTTCAATGATTACACTACGTGACAAATTTTTGACCAAATGAATTTGACGCCTAATCTTTATGTAAAATTTTCCGCTGAATCCGAATATGAAGTCAGAACAGTCAAAAGTAGAACAGTTTTTGAGATATTCCAAAATAACCGTTATTTGTGTTTTTAAAAAAGATGCTGTGATTGAAATGCAAATATCCAAAAAATAAAATTTTAGCCTATTTCAATACGAACATTTTGTACCCAATAGGATCCTGATCGGTGCAAAAATGACAAAGTTACAGAAGATTAATTGAATTAACCCACAACAAATAAATATAAAAAGCTAAATTTTTAGTAAAAATAAATATATTAAAAATTGCTTAAAACTATTGAATTTCTATGTGGGTTAATTTACTAAATCTTCTGTAGCTTTGTCATTTTTGTACCAATCTATGTCTTGTTGGCCGCAAAATGTTCATATTAAAATAATCTAATGTCGCATTCAATAAAACATTAGGATTTTTAAATCATTGGTTTAAAAAAAATATCTTGAAAAGAGCAAAATTTAAAAAAATCATAAAATTTTCAATGAAGCTTAAACTTTTGTCCCCTGTAACTCTGTCATTTCTTTACTAATCTTCACTAGCAATCGATGGTTATCTTTGAAATTTTATTACCTTTCAGTAGAAAGAAAGAATTACATAATCCGTTTAAAATTTTTGAAGATATTTAAATTTCAGTCATCATCTTTTTTAAAAACACAAATAACGGTTATTTTGGAATATCTGTTCTACTTTTGACAATTCTGACTTCATATTCGTATTCAGTGGACAATTTTACATAAAGATTAGCTGTCAGATTCATTTGGTCACGACTTTGTTGAAATTTTGTCACATAGTGTTATTTATTTTATGTGATTTTACATGAATTTTTCTTGAAGTCCAAAGTACATTTTTTGTTTTTTCATTTTTGTCTTTCTTTTTCTTGTTAAAAATTTTCAGCACAACTTGAAGGACAAATGTACACATAGAGCCCCAGCCACGGTCAAGAATGGAAAATTATCAATAACAATTTTAATTTATTTTCATGTTGTAAAATTCCTTTCTTCATAAAAAATAATTTAATGAAAATTAAATTTGATGAATTTAAGCCTAATTAAAAATATAAACAGGCATGTTCTGAAAATCACTTTTTGTGAAAGTGATTTGAAATCACAAAAAAGGTGTTCTGAAAAAAAAGCTTTTTTCATAATTGTGATTTTAAACCAGTCAGCTAAGTGGCCGCCGATTTAAATTACTTACTTATTTGTTTCCATAATTTTTAACTATGTAAGTTACAACTTTTGTGGTTTTCAAAACACCCTTCAACATGCCTGAAAATAGAATTTTTAAACAAAATATGTTTATATTTTTTATTTAAAAATTTGTTTTAACTCATGACCTTAAGCCGAACAAAATTAACAAACAACAAAACTAAAGGTCAACAATTTACAACTTTAAACATATTTTTACATATTTTAGCATTTCATTACTGTGAATCTGCGCCATCTTTCATTTTTGTTGCCAGTTTTGCTCCATATTCAAAACATTTTGCGAAAGTGATAGAGAGTACCAAGTTGGCACTAAGCTTTCGCATTGCAATATACAGTGATGTTAACCGTACGGTAATTACCCTTTTTTACGGTAATTTTAAGCCCCAAAAGGTAGCAAGGTAATTTCATTTAAAGAACGGTAATATCAAGATTTGGGTTTTTGATATTCATACACATACATATGAAGGCTTTATGATCCTAACTTTTGAGATGCGATTTTCATGAATGTAATACAAAAAGTTAAAAATGTTATGTTTCTGCAAATGCTTAGGTTACAGTGATAAGTGTAAAATATGAAAAATTAAATAACTCATTGTATATAATTAATTGTATTTTTAACTTTTTGGTTGTTTCAAAATCAACAATTGTTTAAGCATTTAAAATAGCCGTAATGTGATGCATTTAACTATAGTTATTATTAAAAATTTTCAGTAAAAGCAAAAATATAACATATTCATTTTGTATTAAAGGCATATATAAAGGAATTTTAAACCAATATTTTCATTATAAGAAGATGATAAAATAGCACTTTATCTTACAGCGGGTAGATATGAATATTGCGTGTCAATATTTTGGTTTAAAATGTATATCAAAACAAAGCTTTTCATGAAAATTTTTCATAAAACATATTTAAAATTTTAATAAATTAAAAAACCTTTGCGTACGGTAATTTCTTCTCAGAAAAGGTAATTTTAAGAGGGCCGTACGGTTATGAAAAAATAAAAGTTAACATCACTGGCAATAGACAGCAATATTCGTGTTTCGCTCTCCCATTTCTGTTTCGCGCACCAAACATCATCGAAACAACATGTTTTGCCATACAACATTTTGAGAGCCAAATAGGTCGTTTCATACTGAAACATTCTGCGCAATAGGAAAAAAGTACTAGCATCTCCAATTATATTTAAATTGAAATTAAGTTTCTATTCATTACAACATAGCTAAAAAAAAGTGAAAAAAGTTATCCAGCCGAATTGCGCATAAAGTTATGAGTTTTTAAGATATTGACGTCAAATAAAATTTATCTTTTATATAACGGTATAATTAATCTTTGTTAAATTATTGCTAACTATGGGTCTAGTCGACCCAGGCTGTTTTTTTAAATCATTTTATATGCATAATATCATAAATATTCCTTATGTTTATTGTTTATAAACGTTTAAATATAAACACATTTAGATTACACATCGTCACTTAAAAGACGAAATAACCTATCTGCAGTTTTCAAAAGTTTACAGGAGAGGGGAAAAACTTTATAAAATTGGAACTATTAATGATATTGAAATGAAAATTACACATTTTGATTAAAATGAAACCAGTAATATATATCGGTTGAGAAAATTTTGTTTTTCTAATCACAGTTTATGTTATGACACTTAAGTTTTTTGAAACTGTAAAAATCTGAAACCAAATAACCTATCTGCAGTACTAATTAGTATGAATAAATAAAGATTTATTTATACACATGAATAGTATATACGTTAAATAATTACAGTAGTAGTTTCTTTTACTGGTTTAAGCAAAATACTTAATGTTTGTTTAAATAACACTATGCAACAAAATTAAACTTTTATCGTGATTTTTGATGATTTATTTTTCTCTTTTTTTGTGCGTAACGGTCCTCTAGGTACAAAAACTTTGTCATTTGTAATATAACATGTTCAAAATTTTGCACACATATGCGTTATGATATGGGGAATAAAAATCAATAAAAAACTCAATATAGAAATTTTTGCAGATAGGTTATTAGGTCTTTAAGATGACGACATATATCTTGAGTTAAAATATCGTCTTGTTTTTTTTAATTAAAAAAGTTTGCGTGTCTGGGTCGATTCGACCCAGAGGTTAGTAATGGAGGGTTAAAATAGACAATACGCTCTTTCTAATGCAGCAAACCGCAGTTTTCTAACTGCATTACTTTTGTCATAAGCAGGGAAACCAGAAATATGCTCTAAAAAACACGTTTTATGCGCATTAAATATACAGTAAAAACTTGAAAATATGCCCTGAAAATTGTTAAAATATGCCCCAAAAAATTCAAAAATTGCTAATTTGAAAACAAAATATTGAGCAATTTAATAACAGTTTCATTTAATAAAAACAACCCTAAAACTATAGTCGGTCAAGCCCAAACTCCATAGTATTAACAGACGAATTTTCGAGATTTTACCCTATTTGAAAACGATGGGCCGTCATCGACTCACAAAAACATGGTTATGTTAATTCATATAAGAGTTATTTGTGCCGAAAATTAGATATTAACATCCATATGAGATTTTTTGTCTAAAAGGGATTTTAGGGACGGTCGCTAAATTGTTTATTAATGTTAACATTTAAAAGGAAGTTAAAGATATTTATATATGGGAGCTTTGGGAAAATGTGAACTGATTCTAAAAGAATTTAATTTGCAGTCAAATATTTTTGGGGTGAATTTAATCTAAATACATACTGACGTAATTCAATGGTTTATGGACACAAAGAGTCTAATTTGGGAAAAAGTTTTTATGGGGAATATGTGAAATTGTGGACCGATTCTCACCATTTACATAGACCGTCCTCAGTACAGTTAAAAAGTGCATTAACCAAATTTGATCAAA
Organism: Pollenia angustigena; assembly: GCA_930367215.1. NCBI lineage: Eukaryota > Metazoa > Arthropoda > Insecta > Diptera > Polleniidae > Pollenia > Pollenia angustigena. The sequence continues at coordinate 31,533,230 of OV884057.1, forward strand.
TTATCTACAAGATTGCAATTGCAGGTTAACATGGACAGCCCAGTAGCCAGACGGACGGATGGACATCGTTTCTTTCCTTTGAAAAGTGATTCTGAGTCGATATTCTAAAAGATTGGTCCAGATTTCTATGTATTACACACATCGCCGAAAACGTAGTATATTTATTTTTCCTTAATTTTTTCTTATATATAAATTTTTTAAGTTTAGTTAAAATAACATTAATCTTTAACGACAACCTGCTTTGTCTTACAATTTTCAAGTGAAAATAAACAAAAAAATGTACTTGGACTTCAAGAAAAATTCTTGACGAAAGTACGAAAAAACAGAAGTAAAGGAAAAAACATGTAAAATCAATTAAAATGGATAATCATTCAGGAAAGCAAATTTCGATCTACCAAATGTTAAAATACAATTTGGTTTAAGGATTGATGTTTGACTAGTGACGTCAGCAGTCGTCGATGGCTGCGAGTGTAAGACGGCAAATCCATCTGAGGAGATCGAGTGGTTGCGATCGAAACATGTCATGGTAACCTGCCGGCCAGGGTTCGAGCCCGAGCCACGTCAAGAATGAAAGATTATATAATTATAACAATTTTTAATTGATTTTCATGTTGTAAAATTCCTTTCTTCATAAAAATAATTTAATAAAAATTAAATTTCATGAACTTAAGCCTAATTAAAAATATTAAAAATTTGGATTAAAAATTAAATGTTGAGGATGAAATTGAAGCAACACGTTAGGTATAATACAGATAACTATTTAAAACAAAAAACCCAAAATATTGCAAAAAAAAAAAATGTTAGTTAGGGCTTTTCTATATTAAAGTAACGATATATTTTAATGTGTGTTAAAAACATCACACAAACAACACAAAAAACAGGTCATGTTTGGCAATCTAGTTTCAGAGAGCAAAACGGGTGGTTTACATACATATGGGCATTTCCATGAGAATGTCAACCACGACTCAAAAAACTAAAACGCTTGAAACTTTTTTTCAAATATGGTAGGAAGGAAAAAAAAACACCCAAACTTTACTATACCGAGGTACTTATAGCTTATTACAATTTTTAAAATGCAAAAAATAATAGTTTTAAATCACTTTCTTATTGATTCATTTTTAGTAACTGCAATTTACAATTTTTAATATTCTGCCGATTAAATACAGATACTGGCAACCCTGGAATTAAGCTTTAAAATAAATGTTACAACAAAAATGAACAAGATCCATGACGAAAGAACAAATTTATAGTTCGATTAGCGGTATATTTTTGTGTTTGTTTTGGATGCTATTCTAATGTCACTTACGTGGTGCGAAAACATCATTTGTCTTTGTCATTTGAAATTGGAAAACATTTTCCGGGATTTATTTTAAAAAAATGTCCCGGGATTCCCGGGAATTCATTTCCGCGTAGAAACTCTAACAACAATATACAAAATGTTATGATCGGACAAAAATGGCGACAGAGTGAACAAAAAACTAAAAGGGCGGTATTTCTAGGCGTGGCAAAAAAATAAAAAAAATATATTTTGGAATTGTTTTTACATTATCTTTAATCCTAGGGGGGACTGACAAACATTTTTTTTTCGAACCGCTCTAACACACACTTTAAAGTGAATCCAGTTCCTTATTAAAAATGAGACGAAATTTTTTTAGTTGGGGTAAAAATTCAGTAGTCTTTAAAAGGTGCTTTGTAACTTCTAAAAAAATTTTATATCTTAAATTTTAAATTTGCTAGAAAAACAGTTGATAAATACTTTGAACTTGTCTAAAATTCCACTGACTGACATTATCGCCTCTTTAAAACTCTCGACGCTAGGTGTATTACACCAAATTGACTTGCCTGAGTCCTATTTGTCACAATCGGTTTGAAACAACTTCACTAAATCCGCTTCAACCAAAAGTATTAAAAAAATCCTTTGACTTTTTTTCAGGCCCCAAAAACAAAGCACTATTTTTTTTAAGCGGAAATATCTCATCTGACGAGTTTTCTCTTTTTAAATTTTATTTTTTTACATTAAAATTTATGTTAAAAAAAATACCCCACTATGTGGTTTCAAAATTCCCATTTATTCAACCAAACTAGGAAATTTTTTAAATACTTTTAATCTTCTAAAAAAATAGCCCCTTCAAAATACCTTTCCCGGGTGGCTTCAAATTAGTTTACGCAAAAAAATAACTGACCACAGGTTCAGTAACTCACATTTGCGTCAAAAAAACTATAAGCAAGTAAACATAAAACTTGATTAAATAATATTGACAAGAACATGTGCGAACGCAAAAATATCATCTGTGTGGCAAATATGGTTTAACGATTAATTGCTCAAACATACTTATTTACATAAAACAACATGCATGTGGTTGATAACACAACTTAACAAATTTTTAGATTTTTTATGTGATTATTTTTCCTTGCCAGTGATATAATAAAAATACTTACGTCAAAGAAATCTTTCCATCACATCTAAATTTGCAGATACAAATGAAGAACCGACTATGCTCAATTTATTTTTGAAGAATTTTTTTCTGTCCCATTTTGATATGCAATGACGGTAATGTAATTTTGAGCAAAAGGTTCAATTTAATGTTTTTCTCTTTCACTACTAGGGGGAGTGAAGAGATGGCTAATCGTCGCAAAGAAAACAGCAATTTTTTGTGTAGCCTGACTGCAAGCCAGTAAACAAAGAAACCACTTGAGGCTTTGCAAAAATTATCCGTTTGTGTTCACCGTCTTTAATTTTTTTCTAATAAAAGTTTCAACAAATGTTTTATGCTTTCAAGCTTTTTCGTTTTAAGGAATCAATAAATAAACGCCATTTACTAAAAAACATGATTTCATTTAAGCTGTGACAATAATCCATTCAGATCATTGCAAGGAACCTGGTAAATACTTCGTTTTTATTTTCCAGAAAGCTCCTTTTATTGCGATAGCAAAAATAACCATCCACTACACGATTCGTTGGCTCCGTTCATAACATTGGCGTACCAAATTTAATTTTTTTAGTTGTTCCCTTCTATCAACCATTCAGATTTGTATAAGATCTTAAGCTGCATACTTAAGGAGCCCACAACTTGTCTTGATTTCTTACGTCACGGTTAAATAAATAATAAGCTAGATAACTCTGTTTAATTAAGTCAGAAAGTGTTTTTTTTTTCGATTTAACAAATAAAGCAATATAAATTCAAAGGACTGTCAAAACACACCGCAAACATTTCCCTTTGCAGTAATCTTAAATTTCCGGACTACTTGATTGTAACCAGGGACCGTAACAGTTATTCCTTTTTTCATAAAAGTCGGATGAAAACAGTTATTTTTTGATTTTTATTTTTTTGAACAAAAATAACAGTTATTTTTTGATTTTTATTTTTTTGAACAGAAATAACTGTTATTTTTTGATTTTTATTTTTTCGATCAAAAATAAAAGTTATTCTCTAAATAAATGTACGTGATTTAATAATTTAGTTGACTTTAAATTTTATTTTATTTGATTACGGATATTTAATCAGCCAACTTTAGAAATTTGCGTTAACGGAGACGTACGATATGGGACAAAGCTCATAAAAAATATGTATGTATATCAATTTAATGGTCAGTTGAAAAAAGCGTCGATTAAAGTACAATAAATTCTATGTATTTCGGCCTCAAGTCAACTTCAATAGGAAACAAGTAAGAGTGCTATATTCGGCTATGCCGAATCTTATATACCCTTCACCATGGTTTGGAAAGAACAGAAGTTTATATATATATTTAAATACATGTATATATACATGTATATTTATAAAATATATATCGTTTAGTTTTATTTAATTATTTGCACATGATTGCGTGCTATTAAATATATTAAAAGTTTAATTAATATATAGCACGTTAAGTTTTGATCGAATTTCAGTATTTGGTCATGCCGACATCTTAAAGTATAAAATTACCATTTACTTTGGTGATAAAACTTGTAGTCGGGAAGTATGGTTCACGAAAATAGGTATTAAAAAAAAACTATATTTTTGACATTACTTTTTTTTTTTACCGATATTCCGAGTTTTTCTAAAGATTTCCGATATTTTGATATCTAAAACGTATGAATAGGTCATAATACAGCTCTAAAATTTTAGTTTTTATAAAAATGTTAATGTTTTTAGTCCTTTTTTGGAGTATTTTGCACATAACTTAACCATTTTTAACCGATTTGGCAGATTTATATACCAATGTGCTTAAAAATAATATTTCCATTAAATTGGCTTATAGGCATATATATATATATATACCTACATATTTGTACATATATTTAAGCAAACTTAATTATAAAAAAAACAAACTTAATTATAAAATAAAAAACAAACTTAATTATAAAAAAGAGTAACTTTTGGGATTTCAGTATTTTGATTATAACTCAGCCATTTTTTAACCGATTTGACAGATTTATATACCGACGTGTTTAGCAAGAAATTTACCATTTATTTGTGTTATAAAACTTGGACTCGGGAAGATCCATGGCTACCGAAAATGGGTATTTAAAAAAAACCGGTTTTCCCGAGTTCTTTATAAAATATGTTCTACTTAAAATTTCCGATATTTTGGTATATAAGTCATTTCCATAGGACATATGACAGCCCTAAAATTTAGGTTTTTATACAATTTTTAAAACGTATGAATAGGTCATAATACAGCTGTAAAATTTTAGTTTTTATAAAAATGTTAATGTTTTTAGTCCTTTTTTGGAGTATTTTGCACATAACTTAACCATTTTTAACCGATTTGGCAGATTTATATACCAACGTGCTTAAAAATAACATTTCCATTAAATTGGCTTTTAGGCATATATATATATATATATATATATATATATACCTACATATGTGTACATATATTTAAGCAAACTTAATTATAAAAAAAACAAACTTAATTATAAAAAAGAGTAACTTTTGGGATTTCAGTATTTTGATTATAACTCAGCCATTTTTTAACCGATTTGACAGATTTATATACCGACGTGTTGAGCAAGAAATTTACCATTTATTTGTGTTATAAAACTTGGACTCGGGAAGATCCATGGTTACCGAAAATGGGTATTTAAAAATAATAATTTTGGTCATAACTTTTTTGTATCTGAACCGATTTTCCCGAGTTCTTTATAAAATATGTTCTACTAAAAATTTCCGATATTTTGGTATATAAGTCATATCCATAGGACATATGACAGCCCTAAAATTAAGGTTTTTATACAATTTTTACTTTTTTTTGTACGGGAGGTACCACGCCCACTTCTCCCATCCCGCCCACATTTTGTAGGGTGGTGTGTATTGACAACCAAAATGTGTGTACCCAATTTGGAAACTTTGGCTCTTACCGTTCTCTAGATATACAGAAAAAAGCAATAAAAATACAACAACAACAAGGGATTTTTGGAAAAAATTAGAGGCAGTCGTGGTTTTTTGATCATATCTCAGTCATTTGTGGACCGATCTTGCTGAATTTCAATAGCACGAAATGGTGGACTATATGTGACATAAATGTAAAACAACCTAGCCGCTATCATGTCTGGTTTTCCCGGAAAACACATATCAAGCGTAAGACGGACAGACGGACGGACGGACAGACGGACATTGTTAAATCAACTTCTCTTCTCATATGGACCCAGAATATATATACTTTATGGGGTCTAAAATCAATATTGTGGAAATTACAAACGTAATGACAAACTTATATATACCCTTTTACACCTCTGGTGAAGGGTATAAAAATGAAATCAATAAAAAAAAAATAAGGGTATAAAAAGGGTAAATTAAAAGGCGTAAATATGTATAAAATATACGTATATGAAGTTCATAAATATATTTTAAAAATTTTAAAAAGTGAAAAACTGACCAATTTCTTTTTAGATAAAAAGATTTATAAAATAAAAAAACAAAAAATAAAAAACAAAAAAAAGAATGGAATGAATGGGATTCGAACCAGTAAACCAATAAGACATTGTTAAGAGGCAGACCGTTCGACCATCGAACCGCATGAGAAGTCGTTGTTGATTTGAGTATGTGATATCCATAATTATTTATATTAAATTAAAGTATGTATGTGTTTGTTGTTTGTGTGTAATACAGAAGGTAATATTAAATAAAAAAAAAAAAAGTTTACCGCAAGTATTTTAAATGAAAAAAACCACAAAAAAACAACTATTTTACAGGGTTACCATTAACCGTTTTGAAACGTAAACTTTCGTTTTGGTTAATAAAAGTCGCAAACCAATTTAAATGTTTTTTATTTATCAATAATACAACATAAACATACCAAGAAATTGCTTAAATTGTGTATGCTTTTAAATCGCTTTTGTGCAGAAGATATTATCAGGCCTGTTCTGAAAATCACTTTAACTCAAATCACGTGATTTGAAATCACATGTGCCTACTGAAATCACACGTGTGATATTTTAGCGTCCCGTTTTTGTGTGATCTTCAATTGCAGAAAGCACACCAAGAAACACAACAACGGTATGACTTTCAAAACACCACAAAGTCACAGGTGTGATTTCAGAACAGGCCCGTATATAGGTATATATGAATATATTTTTGTATAAATTGTCTAAAAAAGTGACTAATATGTTATCAATGTCAGCAATAAAAAGGCAAAGATTGCTTTTAATATTTTGACGACACTAGATGACTGTTCGTTATGTTAGCGGTTTTTTGTAGTCGTAAAATTATATGATGAGGGCATTTCTAATATTCCCTAAATACAATTTTTTTTTGGAGTGGATAACCCTGCTTGTTTGTATGGTTTTTAAGCAGTGTGACCATTTTGGCAATTTTGCAGCTTTACTTAGATTAAAAATTTTAATTTAGCTAAAATACTTTCATTAAGCGCTTCGCATTTTTTTAAGCATTTTAATTGAATGTTTCTAGCTTTTTTAGAATTATTTTAAAAATTGAAGAATAGGTATTGATATAACTTAAGTTTTTTATGTATTATAATAAATTATAATAAATTTTGACTAAAAAAAATAGTTGTAGTCAAAATGAAATTTCGTATGGAAATGGATAATTCTTATTTTATTGTAAAAAAATTTTCATTTTATTTTTTTACAAGACGATAAGCCTGCATGTTTGGGCGATTTTTAATGAAGACTTTTAAGTAGTGTGGGAATTTTTTATTTTTGAAAGTAAATTCAGCACAAAAAAATTAGATTTAGCTGTAAAATTTCCATTTGGCATTTTATTAGCTTTTTAGAAAAATGTTTTAAGCTTCTTTTGATTAATTTTTAAAGTTGGATGAAATAGTCTTAAGCGGCCCATACACTTGCAATATTACTGTATATGATATTCGCCATATTATTTAAATTTTGTCCTATATTATGCAATAAGTCGCACAATGGTTTCATTCATTCAATAAAAAGGTGAACATAAACTATAGGAATAGCATAAACAGCATTATACAATGTTGCCAACACATTTCACTTTCTTTTCGTTGTGCAATAAAAATCAAAAGTCTTTTGATTGTTGCCAATATATTGTGCTACCATCGAATATCGCATACACATTGGCGATATAATTGTACAATACGTAAAATTGAACAATTTTATTGCAAGTGTATGATCCGCTTTAGCGATTAAAACTAAAATAAATTGTTATAAACTAACTTTTACGCAATTAATGATGACTGTTTTTTTAAAATATAAAAAAAATAATCTGGTCTAAATATGTCTGTAAATTCTTTTAAATCAAAATAGCTGTAAAACCGTTTGTATTTTGTTTTTATTAGAGGGCCTTCCAATTTCAAGGTTAACCAATTGTGGTATTTATATCTGATGCTTTATCAAATCTACCTAAATACTTGTTTAAATATTACCATTTATTTTAATTTTGTTTAAAATGAGTCACTTAAATGTATAAGGATTTAAAACAATATAATGAACAACTTTAAGAATTATTTGTAGCGTTTTCAAAATAATTTTTAGCATTTCTTTGCCTTGCCTAATGTCAGAGTAAGCTGTGAACAAATTTTAAGATCTGTTTCTATGTCATTGGGTTCGTCAATAAAATTATCCTAACTTAAATGTTTCTAGCTTTTTGATTAAATTAAACATTTACGTACGCAAATACTTATTGTTGAATGTTTTGTTTTCAAATAACAAATGGGATTTTTTTTAGAAATAAAAATATTTTTTAAAAATAATATGGCAACACGTGTAAGATTTTTGAATTGAAATGTAAGAAGAGACAATCCGTCTCTATAACTGAAAAAAAAGCAACAATCATGAAAACAATGCCTACCAATACACATAAATAACTTTTGCATATTCGTACATACTTAGGTATTTAAATTTAAGCCAAAAACAAATTGTAAAATATGTTTTTTGTTTCACATGTAAGGCGAACGATGCATATTTATATTGTCAATAAAATGAAAAAATCAAAAATCGCTGAATAATTTTAAAATCGTTTATAGAAATATTTATGGAAAAAGTTAAAAAATTTTTGTTTGGTAAAGGTGGAGATGCCGAGATTTGAACCCCGGCAATATAACAAACAAACCTTCTTGGGCAACCGCCCAGACCATTGAGCTATTAACCTTGTTAATAATAAAGCATTATAATAGAATATACTTCGTCATATTATTAGTTTAATTTGTAGGTATGTATTTTTCAATTAAAGCGAACAATCATGTACAAGCATGTGTACATGTTTCAAATAAAAAAACAAAAAAACAACAAACACAAGGGTTTTTTTTGGAAAAATTAGAGGCAGTCGTGGTTTTTTGATCATATCTCAGCCATTTGTGGACCGATCTTGCTGAAATTCAATAGCAAGAAATGGTGGACTATGAGTTATTTTGGCTATAAAACTTGGACTCGGGAAGATCTATGGTTCCTGAGAATGGGTATTTTTCAAAAAAAAATTTATATTTTGGTCATAAATTTTTCGTATCTGAACCGATTTTCCCGAGTTTTTTATAAAATATGTTCTACTAAAAATTTCCGATATTTTGGTATATAAGTCATATCCATAGGACATATGACAGCCCTAAAATTTAGGTTTTTATACAATTTTTAATTTTTTTTGTACGGGAGGTACCACGCCCACTTCTCCAATCCCGCCCACATTTTGTAGGGTGGTGTGTATTGACAACCTTAATGTTTGTACCTAATTTGGAAACTATGGCTCTTGCCGTTCTCCAGATATACAGAAAAAAGCAATAAAAATTTGGAAAAAATTAGAGGCAGTCGTGGTTTTTTGATCATATCTCAGCCATTTGTGGACCGATCTTGCTGAATTTCAATAGCAAGAAATGGTGGACTATATGTGACATAAATGTAAAACAACCTAGCCGCTATCATGTCTGGATTATCCGGAAAACACATATCAAACGTAAGACGGACAGACGGACATCGTTAAATCAACTTCTCTTCTCATATGGACCCAGAATATATATACTTTATGGGGTCTAAAATCAATATTGTGGAAATTACAAACGTTATGACAAACTTATATATACCCTTTTACACCTGTGGTGAAGGGTATAATAATATGGACCGGGTCAGATATTTTTTAATGTTGAGTAGTGTTATGTACATAACTATGTACATATGTATGTACTAGTGATGTTAGTCGTAATTTACACTATGGACGATTCTTGCCGGACAGAAAAATTTTGTTGGCAAGGGGACGACGCTGTATGCATGACACACTTTACTTCTTCCCTCTCTCGCCAACAAACTTTTTCTGTCCGGCAAGAAATGTCCACAATGTAAATTGGGACTTACGCATATTCGTATCGCTAAATAGTCACCCATTTCAGGACATTCGTATTCGCCGCGTTCAAGCGAATACGTTGAAAAAAACAAGCAAAAGTGCAAAAAATACATGAAATGAAACAAAAAATATAAATTTTGAATTTTTTGTAATTTTAAAAATCTTTCGTCTTTAATGAATTGAAAATGCGTTTGCTGCAGGTGATTGAACGAACGATATCATATCGGTTGTTTCTTTAAGAGATCTTTTCGTTCTACTTATTATACAATATTAAGGGTGGGAAGCAAAACGGTTTGATATCTATTATTAAAACACTGTGAAAAACAATGTTAAGAAAAAACCCTGAATTAAATATGTTTGTGAAAAACCACCGACGACACACAGTGGCTTAGAATCGTTTTTAATCGGCCAAGTCTGTAACTTTTAGAAATTTTTTTTTTTTGATGGAAGGTAGATTTCGTTAGTTTTCCTCCAGTTTTGATTTTTATAGTATTTAGTATTGAAAAGCGGGTTGTGTTTGTTTATATACCAAGCCCACCATAGTGGAGGGAGTATTACACAGAAAAAAACTCGTACAATATTTTAGTTTCTTCTTACTTTAGTACAAGTAATACAGTAGAATCCCGATAATTCGTAATCGCAAGGGACCGGCCATTTCTTACGAATTATAGGGGTTTTCGATTTAACGGGGTTAAAATAAAATTAATACGATTTAACGGGGTTTTTCAATGTATTTACTAAAACGATAAAAAAAGCATTAAAAACAATTGTTAAAAATTAAATATATAAAAATTATTCATATAACGAACTGATCTTAAGAAAATAAACACACAAGCAAAAGCAAAAACCCACGCAAAAAATAGCGGCAAACAAAAAATCATTCCATGTTTCTGTTGTTTTTATTACGAATTATAAGTGGTACCTAGTTAGCAAACAATTACGATTTATAAGAGGTTAAGAAGATTTTATTTGAAAAAAAAAATTACGAATTAGCGAGGGGACCAAAATGAATGGAAATTTTAAGAATTAAAGAGATTTTTTCAAGGGACCGACAGTTTATTACGAATTATCGGGAATAACGATTTATCGGGGTACGAATTATCGGGATTTGACTGTACTTAAAAATTTTAGTATGGTTAAAACTTTCGAAAACAAACCAATATAAGTGCATCGCGTGTGTTTGTAAGTTTGTTGAATAGAAACAACAACAACACTACAAGAAGAAAAATTAAGATTATTTTCATGTTTAAAGAGTAAAATAAGAAGCAATAATTCCCATATTATATTTCTTAAAATTATTTAGTTAAATACATCAAATTTTTAAAGTAGAATTTGGGCATGCTGCTGGTGTCTTATAACTGAGAATTCTTCTGTAAAGAAAGAGCGGAATACAACAAAAATGAAATAGACATGTGTAGCGGGTAAGTAAAATGATAATATTCTCTCTGGTTCTGTGGGGTAAGTGTTTAGGTTAGAATCAATTTAATCTTAATTTCGGACTATTTAAAGTATGAATCGAGATTAAACCGCCTTTGAAATTCTTGAATCAAGCAGTTCAAGATTAATATCTCACATTTAATCAAGTCAATTCTGTTTTCGAATTATTTGAAGTACGAATTCGGAATTAAATGATCCTCAAGTTAAGTATTTCTCACTTGAATAATCCGTACTTGAATCAAGCGTTCTGTACTTGATTTAAAGAAATCCGTACTTACCGTACTATTGACACCGCTTATTCTTGATGTAAGTACGAATGTATTGATGTTTTTTCAATGAATAAGTTTGTGATGTTTGTAACACCTTAAAATATTGGTCCTCGAACCACCTTTAAGTATAATGATGTCCATCCGTCCGTCCGCTGGTATGTAAGCCTTGTGCGCACTTTTGTAAATAATTTGATGAAATTTAACATGAAAATGGTTTCAATCGGTTCATCATTTCGCATAGCCCCCATAAAAACTTCTTTCCGGAATACAATCTTTGTACCCATAAACCATTTTTTTATATTGGTATTAAGACTAAATTTGGCACAAAAATATATTATAACATCCTTAATCATTCTATCGAATTTAATCGGAATCGGTCCATATTTAGCCATAGCTCCCATACAAACACCACATCCGCTAAAAGGCTTTAAGTCGCGAAGCTTATGGACTGTAAATAATATCAATGTTAGTATAAAAATGTTCAGAAGTGGAGGTACAAAGTTGATAATTTCAACATCAGTCATCGCAATGTCATTATAATCCTTAATACATTAAGTGGTGCCCAAGTTTTCTTCCAATTTATTGTTACCGACGCAAACGGGAGATTTTTTTCAATCAAATTTTGAATATTTACCATTTAAATTTCGGATTGGATATTCGTATTCGGCGAATTTTGCCGCAGATATGCGTATTCGTATAATAATATCAATAATATTAATGTAAGTATAAAAATGTTCAGAAGTGGAGGTACAAAGTTGATAATTTCAAAATCAGTTATCGTAATGTCATTATAATCCTTACTTCATTTAGTGGTGCGCAAGTTTTCTTCTAATTTATTGTTACCGACGCAAACGTGAGATTTTTTCAATCAAATTTTGAATATTTACCATTTAAATTTCGCAGATATGCGTATTCGTATTCGCAAATATTAAAAATTGATATTCGTAACATCTCTAGTATTTACGTATGTATGTACATATGTATATGTAATTTGGAAAAAAAATTATTATTATTTTAATCACAACAAAGCTAAATTATAATTTTTTATAAATATTTGTTTGTTTATGTATTTTAAAGTAGTAAATAACCTTAAGAATATTTTTCTCCTTTTTATTTTAATAAAAACCACAAAATTTGCCATATGCTTCTCCTGAGCTACAAATGAATGCATAAATATATATAATGTGCTTATTTATATGCATTACCCAGCAGTTCGAAACCTCTCAGATACAGCATGGCTATTTTTTATACAATCTTGTGCACAATTCGGTTTCACCTATCGATCATCTGACAAACTTTTGTAAAACGTAATTTACACATTATCGGGCATGTTCTGACAATCGCAAAACGCTTAAATAGTATGCTTTAGGGAACTAGAATATTAAAAAAACCATAGAAGATCGAAAGCAACAAATAATGTTTAATATTGTTATTGGTATTTTATTTTTATTACTATTAATTGGTTGACAAACTTTTATAAATCGAAATTTATTCGAAAAGTATTCTAATATGAATATTAAAATTTTTTTGCAACTAATGATGTATGCACGTTTTTCGTACATCACGTAGTGTTTTTTTTATTATATTATTACATAAATGTACATATGTACTATATATAATTTATTTCAATATGTAAATTTTGCGGTCCAACTCTGTTTCTATTATGTTTTAAAACCAAATTAAAGTGATTAAATGAATACACAATGCACTTTGTAGTAAATGGTTTATTTCATTTAACTGCTGATGTAGTTGATGATTTAGCATAGTTTATGCTGCTGTTGAGAATAAAGATATGGAATAAATGTCCCAGCATTATCGAGGCAACATAAGACGTGACAAACGTAGCTGTTAGAGTTAGATAAGGTTTGCAGATCGGGTAATTATTAAATGTAGAGGATGCTAGAAAAGTTCTTAAGATCAATTTTTTTAATAAAAGAAAAACAAAAAATATTAAAACAAAACACATTTTTAAATAAATGTATAAAAAATGAAAATTATATACTACAAAAATTTGTTGATGAAAAACATAATCCTTTTTTTGAATCTTGCAAAACCAAACAATTAGAAAATAGTAATTGAAATATTTTTATCGTAAACATATAAAAAAATGAATAAAAAAAATAAAAATATTTCAAATTATATTGCTCATTGTTTAGAAAAAAGAATTTTGTAAACGATTTGCTTTGCGTTCTTAAGCAAAAAGTGTAATAGTTGTCGAATTTTAACGCAATTATTAAGAAAGTGGTTTGAACTATAATGTTGTTTTTATAAGATCGAAAAACGATGTTACAGTATGTCTGTACACCGGCCTAAAAAACCATGTTTGATAATTATAGAACATCAAAAAGAATTTCGATGATATTAAGTGATCTGCAATAAAAATATATACCGCCACCTTAATAACGACGTCGATCACGACTACGTGAACGTCGTCTATCACTGGATCTGTTGATGCGACGATGATCTCTGTCTCTTTCCCTGTCACGATCGCGATCACTTTGTCGGGTGCGTTCTCTTTCACGTTCTTTTTCGCGTTCCAATTCTCTTTGCTTAAGGCGTTGTTTTTGTTCTTCTAAGCGTTTTTGACGAATCGCTTCCTTTTCAGCAATCTATTGATAATTTTTATTAATATGAATAAAATAAATAAACAATATACATACTTATTTCTGCTACATCAATAAGTAACTAACCTGTTCGGGTGTTAATGGCAGCCAATAAACACATGGAGTTGCCTTTGTCTTACGAAACAGATCGTCGAGCAACCTTAATGGGGGATCTTCCTTTTTCTTTTGTTTACGTACTAAAATAATTAAATGAATTAATTTTTTTATATAGATTTTAATCTTTTTGCTTTTAAAATACCTGGTGATAAACTGTTGCTTCGAACATCCCTATCACGTCTTTGTCTACGATCCCTATCCCGATCTAATCTTTCGTTTTCACGATTTCTTGACATGTTACGATCTCTGATACGATCCCCGTTGCGATCAAGGCTTCTATCTCGACTCCGCTCCCTTCGTCTATCCACATCTCTGTTTACCTTCTCACGATCCAAATTCTCCTTCTTACCAACATCCCACTCGCGCACTGGTCGAGAGCCCTAAATAGAATTTATATTTACATATTTATAACTTTTAGTGGACTATTTATAACGGGTGGTTAAATTTTAAGGGCCGATGTTGAATGTGAACCACACCTAAATGTCAAGTTTTTTTTTTGTGAATTTCATTTGACATTTCTCAGTTTCAGACTAACTCAATTTGAACCATGGAAAGATACAAAATCGAGCAACGAGTTAAAGTTATTCAGGCTTATTATGAAAATGGGCGTTCAAATCAAAATGCATATCGTGCACTTCGTGATTTTTTTCGGTCAATTTAATCGTCGAAATGTGCGTACAATCGGAAAAATCGTGCAAAAATTTGAGCAATCCGGGTCTGTAGGAGAGGTGAAAACACCAGTGCACGCTCGCGCTGCAGAAAATATTGCTTCTGTTCACGATAGTCTGGCTGAAGAGCCGTCCACCTCAACTCGTCGTCGTGCATAACAATCACGCTCGTCGTTGATGAACATAATGCATAAAGACTTGCATTTTCACGCTTACAAGGTGCAATTGACTCAAGAACTAAAGGCTCTCGACCATTCCAAACGTCGTCGATGGTCAGAATGATGGCAAGAAGTGGCAACAGTGGATGATAAATTTTCGAAGAAAATCGACTTTAGTGATGAGGCACATTTTCACCTCAGTGGATTCGTCAATAAGTAGAATTGCCGCATTTGGGAAAATGATAACACAGCCCGACAAAATTAAAAAATATTTTTGCTTCTTTGAATTTGTCAGTTTGTCTCTATCAGCTCTAGTTTTCATGATATAACTTTATATACCCTCCACTTATGACCTCCAATTACACCAATTACCCAAATTTTTTTTCCAAAATTTTTTTTTTTTATCAAAATTTTTTATTTACTGTTATAGTTATTGCCAAAAAAAAAACTCCCAAATTTTTTTAAGTATGTATTTAGAAAGTAAAACTTTTCCATAGGAATTTAAAAAAATAAAAAGAAGTAAAACTGTTTCATACAGATTTATTAAAATAAAAAAAAAAAGATTTAAAAAAATTTGGGAGTTTTTTTTTTTTTTTTTTTGGCAATAACTGGGGGGTGTGCTGAAAATCGCAAACGCAAAACGCAAGAATTTGGAGGCTGTTTATAATACACTTTTAATCAAAATTTTTATAATTTTTGGGTAATTGGTGTAATTGGAGGGTATATAAAGTTATATCATGAAAACTAGAGCTGATAGAGATAAACAGTTTTGAATTCAGCGCACCCAAATTAACTAGAATCAGTTGATAAATTCAAAGAAGCAAATTGAGTGTTGGCCTGTGTAATCTAAGAGTGGTTGTCGAAAAACCAAGGCAACCACAAAGTATAACTGTTTGGTGCGGTTTATCGTGAGATGATAACGAACTTTTTATGGCCCGAATTGTAAGATATATTTGTGGACGATATTTGGTTTCAAGAGGACAGTGCCACACAGCTAACGAGACAATGGCTCTTTTGCGCGACAAATTCAATGGCCGTGTTATCTCACGTGGTGGCGATGTCAATAAGCGCCAAGATCATGTGATTTGACACCCTTGCACTTTTTCGGGGTTATTTGAAAGAAAAGGTATAAGGTGTACGTCGATAAGCCAGCAACAGTTCAAGAGCTAAGGGATGAGATAATTGGGCACATTAGCGGCAAAGAATTTTAATTATGCCTCAGCGTCATCGAAAATTTGGACCATCTGATTGAGGTGTGCCGCCGTGTTCGCAGAGGTCATTTGGCCGATATTTTGTTCCATACATAATTGAACCATACGATTATTATCATAATAAAAAGAAATGACATAAATTTCCTACATAATTTGTGTTTTATTCAAAATCAACATCGGCCCTTAAAATTTATGGCCCCTATTAGGTTTACAACTAAACTCAGTTGAGTTGTAATTTCTTAATTTTTGTAATATGGTTTACAACTTTGCTATATTGCGGTGAACAAAAACATAATAAAAATTACAACTGATTCGTAATAGGGGCCTAATTATAAGTATCAGGGTTGTCAAAAACCGCCAAAGCCTTATACTATAACTATAACTCCTAATAACGCGTCTCGAAGTTCGTATTGTATTCTAACTCGAAGGCGAGTTTTAGTGGAGTTCATAGTTTCAACACAGGCATTACAAGTTGTAATAACCGCATACAAAGGACAGCCAAAGAAAAGTCCTTAAAATTGTACGTACCTGCAGTATCCTTGTAGCTTTAAAATGTTAACTTAACTTATTTAGTTATCCTTCCAATTAACCAAAGCTAATTTTTTCCATTGTGTTTCATAAACGTCCAAAGGTATGATAGGATTCATAAAAATCTTTAAAATATCACTAACAACAACGTATTTTATCTGTGATAATAAATTGCTACATAGGGTGCGTTCGTAAATGCATCACTGCGCTGCATCAGTGATTTCAAATCGTTATATATTTATCAGTGAAGTAAATGTGGACCAACAAATTGTGAAATACTCCACAAAAATAAAAGACATACAATAAAAAAAAAAATTATAATTATTTTTTAACGGCTTTATAAAAAGTTTGCTTTTCTGATTCAGCGCAGTGATGCATTTACGAACGCACCCATACATATAAGTATAATGTGAAAATGTTTATAGACTTAAAACATATTCATGTTTTAAGGAATTCTATTTACTAGATGACCCGTGCGAATATTTCGCACCGTAATTTTTATCAATGAAAATATTAATTTTTCAATTTCTAATTATTTTTCGTCATTAGTGTTAGAAATAAGCTTTAAAATGAGATATCATTCATTAAATTTGATGCGGTGGTTTGGGAGATATTTGCAACCGACAAAAAAAAGTGCTTTAGAAATAATATATATGATTGATTTTTTCAAGAACAATCTATCTATATATAGGTAGGTTAGCTAGTAGTGAGCTAGTCTATCAATCCCGGGGTTGCGGGTTCGAATCCCGCCAGAGACTCTGGTTTCTTTCCTGCAGGCAAGCGTTAAGCTTCGCGGGGATTAGCATAGGGAATTAAAAAAAAAAATTGGCGTTAGTTACTACGTTTATAACTAAAGAACGGCTGGACCGATTTCGATGATTCGTACCAATTCGGAATGGTCTTTGACCAAGTAAGAAGAAAAGCAAAAAATAGGTGGCGCCATAGAAAATTACTCAGTAGAATTAAATCGTAAACTCTGCATTTGACGATGCTATGGTCTTTAGCAAAGTTGTTGAGCATGAGCCGGCGAAGG
Source organism: Pollenia angustigena (assembly GCA_930367215.1). Classification (NCBI taxonomy): domain Eukaryota; kingdom Metazoa; phylum Arthropoda; class Insecta; order Diptera; family Polleniidae; genus Pollenia; species Pollenia angustigena. The sequence continues at coordinate 31,550,994 of OV884057.1, forward strand.
TTTATAAGTTGATATGACCAATTTCAGACAGGTGGCGCCACTGAAAATGACTCGAAATTATTTAAATCATAAACTGTGCATTTGATCATGCTATGGTCTTTAGTAAAGTTGTTGCGCATGAGCCGGCAAAGGTTTCTATGTTGGTATGAAAAATTTCCGACAAGAAATGTCATTGAAAATGAATCAAATCGTAAGCTATGCAATTGATCATGCTTTGATCTGTAAGCAAAAAAATGTCTAAAATATTCCAAAAAAAAAAAAAATTATAAAGAAAATTCATTTTCTCATACATTTTGTATGGAGTGCTAAAAGGAAAGTTTAAACGAGAGAAAGTTTTCATTCCGAGAATTCCAATGATCCTAACCGATATGCCATTTGAGTTTAAACGAATCCAATTTTCAATTCGTCTCGCATTCGCCATGATAATCAACAAATCCTAAGGGCAATCATTGAGTGTTTGTGGCCTAAATTTGGAGAACGACTGTTTTTCACACGGTCAACTCTATGTCGCATGTTCCCGTGTAGGAAAGCCATCCTCTTTGTTCATTTTCGCACCTGACAACAAAACGAAAAATATTGTTTATCACAAAGTGCTTCAATGATATTCTCTTAACTTATTCAATTGTTTACTTATAATTCACATTTTCCTTTTTTTTTTTTTTTTTTTTTTTTTTTTAAATAAAGATAAATTATCTGCACCGAATATTACCTGTACCTGATTCTGTATCTGTATTTTAAATATACACAGAAACAATACTTTTTCTAGGCAAAACAACGTTTGCCGGGTCAGCTAGTTTTAAATATAAAAAACACTTTTCTAGAAGATTTTCATTAACTTCATCAGCCATTTGAACATACCCTCAAATACCTATCATACATATGATTGCCTGAACCTTTCATTCATTAAAATACCAGAATTAAAATAATATTATTTCTAAGTATTGAATTTAACGAATTTCAAAACAAATTCATAGGTCATTAAAAATATCTAGGTGGCGATTTTAACTATTTTATAAATCGTTTTATACACGCCACGTTTGGCGAGAAATCGCCACATCTGACAACCCTGGTGCGTATTTGCTTTTTTAATTTTTTCCTTTCCTTACCTTTTTATCATCTTCATGACGCTCCCTATTCCAGCCCGAACTAACTAGAAGATTATCTTTATTAGTTTCCTGACCAAATTTAGGTGCATCTTCCTTCGTTGAGTCAATAGCTTTGAGCATATCATTTTTGATACCAAAATCAACGTTTAAACATTTTGGATTCGAAGCTGGCCAGCGTACACCATGTAAGGCATGACGGGTTTCAATGGCTTGACTGAAATTAACAATTTATTTTTATTTTACTATATTGTTATTCAAAGTTTGTTAATTAACGTATTGTAATTTTAAATCCCTATTTATAAATAAGTAAAAAATTAGTCAAGCTCGAGGCCAGTGTATTTTTGTAAATAAAAAGCCTCGAGCTTGACTAATTTTTTACTTATTTAAAATACGAAAGGTCGAATAAGAATAACTTTGATTAATCCCTATTTATTTTAATAAATAATTTTTAAATATATAGGTATATACGCAATTCACAAAGTGTTCTATTGTGTCATATTGGTTTTTTTATACCCTTCACCACAGGTGGAAAAAGGTATATATAAGTTTGTTTGCTTTAATTTTATGAATGGCATATTCATTTGTATTTGCTTTAACTTTTCGAATGTCACATTCATAAAACTAAAACAAATGCAAACACTTTGTAAATTACCTAATTATATTTTTAGACGATATTAATAGAACATTTAAAAAATAACATGTACTTACTCCTCCGTTTCGTATTCAACAAAGCATTTGGATTTAATGCGATCAATCCAAAAGCCATTTTCAATTATTTTACCCGTACGAGCTAGTAAACCCTTCAACTGTAAAACAGTAAAAGGACGTACTAAGTTTGTTATGTACAAGACATTGCTGGCTTGATTTCGGGCCGGACTAGGTGAACGTTGAACGGAAGCAGATACAGTACCAACACCTGGAACCACTTGATTAACCTGGCGACTATTTTCTTTTATAGACTTTATCAGCTTGGAGGATTTTTCCAATTTTTCAATCGAATCACGACGCCGTTCCGGCTCCGGTGATGGTGACTGTTCACCTTCCTCGCGTTCTGAAGCCAGTTCCTCTACTTCCGAAGAAGACTCTAACTGCACATCGCTCAACGGCACTGGATGAACGTCAGCAATAAGAGTCTTCAACGAATCCGTGGAAATGGCCAGAATTTGTACTTTGCTCTCAGTGGCTTTCTTAGTAATCCAACGGCGTTTGCGGGTAGTTGAATTTGCGTTGATGTTGGGGCGACCTGTATCAGCTGCTGCAGTAGTATTAGAGGATTCATTAGTTTTACCGTCTTGAGTGTTGTTTACCTCCTCCGACTTGTGATGATCCTTGGTTTCATCTCTAGCTGCTGTTGAACCTTCCATGGAGTGACGTTTTAAAATTCGTTCCCTAACCTCAGTTCTGGCATTCTGGGTTTCATCCTCTGATTTATTGGCTTTCTCAACAACTTCACCCTCTTCTGGTTCGTCATCATCATCATTATTAGCATTACCGCACTTTTTAGTGGGTTGATGTGGTTGCTCTTTTCTCTCACTACTATTGCTACGTGACTGTGGTGAATTATCACGAGTATGAAGTTTTACTTCATCTTGGTCTTCCTTGCAGTGAGTTTCGTTCTTGTCACTTTTGACAGAAGAACGACTTTCATCATCATTCTCATCTTTGATGTTGGCAATATCACAATTGCTTTTGAAAGCAATTTCTTTCGACTCTCTAGGTTCCTTTTCGACGTTCGACAGACTAATATCACCACTATCATTTTTGTTGACCTCTTGCGCCGATGCTAGAGTTTCGTTTGCTCTATGTTGGCTGTGTTTAGCATCTTCATTGATCGCTTTCTTATTGCGTGGATGATCAACGTTATTTTCGTCAGCATTACACTCACTTTCACAATTAACAGCACCATTTTCCTCTTCGATAATAGTATTTATTTTGTTTTCTGGCGTATCACGTCTGGTTCGCCGTTTTGCTGGGCTCGCACGTAGTTCCTTAACCGGTGTTCTCATACGCGAACTACGCCTACGTCTGGTTTCTGAGCGTTCCTCGCTAGAATCCCTTTCCTTTTCACCACTACTCTCTTCAGCATTTTCTTCCAATAGTTTTTCATTTTTTAGTTCACTACTTGTTTCTACATTTTTATCATCCTCTGATACAGAGTGTGACTTGCGGCGGCGATTAATACGACGTGATGCCGGGGCTGGCGAAGAAACATCAGTAGACCTTTTTCTTTCACTCCGTCTACGCATTATCGGAATTAAATAAAACTTTATTAAAACCACAAATATAATTAACTATACTTCAGCTTAAAATAAGCAAGAACTTTTTCAATATTTTACTCCACGTTTAATAAACAAAACTTAATTTTATTTGCAATTTTTTTGGTGAAAATTCAATTAATGCTTTCACAAGCGGGGAACCATCTTTTTTTGTTCAGTACGTTCAGTAGAGAAAGAAACCAAAATTTGTTGGTGCTACCATATCGCACTGTAAATTCTTTTGTCATTTTGTACTAAAAATATTTCAACTCTGCATTTTCTCTTCTTTTTATTGTATTCTTCGTAAAGCACAACCGGCGTAATGTCAACGGCTTTTAAGCGCAGTGCTTATCAACATTGGTTAAGAAATATATATTCAAGAAAGTTTATAATAAAAATTAACTACTGCACAACAAAACCTGCGGATTTAGATTCTGGTAAAACAGTAGAGGACCTTAAATATTATGCAGAGTTTAAAAAATTCATAAAATCTTCTAGTATTAGTAACAAAGATGGTCACACGTGCTTACAGGTGTCATGTAAATTGTGCAAAAACTTTAGCGATAAATCGGCTTATGTAAATAAACGTACTGGAAGTTTTTATTGTCCAAACTGTGATGTAAGAGTGCCATTGGTAGAAGCCAAAAATGCGTATGAAAAATCAAAATACATTGTTGATAACAACAAAGAACCTGCTAAGTACACGACCAAATGCCAGCACCTTACAGCAGTTCCTCTCGATATATGCAACAGTTTGCAAATAAAAGGTTTGAAATTGGTAGATTTTGAAATGATAAACTCCAGTTATGATGCCAAACTTAATATTTTGCAATTTTTGTTAAAAAATGCTGCTACTAGAATTGTAGGCGAAAAATGGTTGCATTTGGAAGACGGCAGAGAAGAATGTTTTCAAAGTGGAAGTTTGTCTGGTATTTTACTTTATGGGTCAACTAATAAACAAAAAGCTATAGTAGTCGCCAATTTATTGGACTTTTTGGTGCTAATTGCTCAACGTATCGATACGTGTAAATTTAATTGAATCTTAAAAATTTGTCCAATTTGTAATTGTAATTTTTCCAGATGCTATTATTTGTTTACCAAATGGTCTCAAAAGCCTTCCACAAGAATGTTTGCCGGCCTTAGAAGCTTTTAAGGAATTGGTACTTTGGTTTAAATGTGATTCCACTGGTTGGGATGTTGCCAAAACATTTGCCACAAAATTGGATGAAAAACGTTGTCTTCTAATACGACCCACCGTAGCTGAACCTTCACCTTTTGATGCACAAAAAAAACGTTTAAATATTCTAAGTATACTGCAGAAAGCAACACCAGTACGTCACAAGTCTATAACAACTTTTAGTTCCCTAAGAAATGACGTTCTAAGCGAATTACAAAATATAGAGAAAGTAAATGGAGTTAAATGGAAGCGATTTCCCTTACTTAACAAACTACTTAAAGGACACCGGAGAGGGGAGTTGACAATAATAACAGGACCAACGGGAAGTGGTAAAACCACATTTATGAGTGAATATTCTTTGGATTTAGCATTGCAAGGTGTTTCTACACTGTGGGGCTCTTTTGAAATAAGAAATGCACGTTTAGCTTCCACCTTACTTAGACAATTTGTTGGCTATTCTTTGGAAAAGAAGTTACATGAATTTGACCACTGGGCCACGGAATTTGAAAAATATCCGATGTATTTTATGACATTTCATGGACAACAACAACTGAAAGTTGTTACTGAAGCAATTGAACATGCTCAATATGTCCATGACATATCGCATGTTATAATCGATAATCTACAGTTTATGATGGGTGTTTCCAATACATATCGCACGGATAAATTTTGGGAACAAGATAATATAATTGCTGCATTTCGAGGGTTAGCAACAAAACATAATGTCCATGTAACTTTAGTAATGCATCCGCGAAAGGAAAGAGAAGAAGATGATCTTACAACCAGTTCTATATTTGGTTCGGCCAAAGCTAGCCAAGAAGCCGATAATGTTTTGATTATCCAAGATAAACGTTTAACAAGTTTAAAAGGTAAAAAATACTTACAAGTTGTCAAAAATCGTTATAGCGGTGATTTGGGTATAATGCCTCTAGAGTTTAATAAGGATGCCTTAAGTTATGCATATTCTGGTCCGAAGAAAAAGAAGGAAAAAGATTTAGTTACACAGACACACAAAGAGTCATAGTACATATTTATGTATTATTAAAAAAAATTTTTTTTTTACAATTATTATTATGCTAATTTTAATATAAAAACAAGAATTTTACTTTTTTGTGTATAAAAATATTTTAAACTACAAAAATAAAAACCTTACTTTACGTGGAACTTTGTTTATAATTTTTGATATTCATTAATTTTTTACCACACATAGCACAAATAGCTTTTTTGTATGCACATGCTTGACAATAATGCGATCCAGCCTGGTGAACTTTTTGGCGGCAAATTCTGAAAGAAATATTTTTGAGTTTTAACGTTCTATAAATTTTTAAAATAAAAATATTACAAAACCATACATGATTTTGTGTCTAGTACCTATGTAGGCGAACAATTATGTAGTTAACACAATACATATATACCAGTTAAAAAAAAAGCTGCAGTCAAAGAAAAAAAAACAAAAACTGTTGCTTTTACTTTTGATTCTTACTGCCCGTCCCACGATTTCGAACGAAATTTTTATTTTTTAAATAAATAAATAAAAAATAAAAATTTCATTCGCTTAACTTATATTTAAAACAAAATTTAAATAAATAAAAGAGGCGAACGAAGTTTTCGTTCAAAATCGTGGAACAGGCAGTTAAAATACAGACCAGTTATGTCAGATTAGGTGATTTATCCCCAAATTGGGGATTTTATTTTGAAAACTGGGATAACAAATTTGATTTGGTGATTGGGGATTTTTTCTTATTTGTTATATTTTATGAAGCAACAAAAAGAATCTTTAAATCAAGGTATATTTACATTGTGTAAATATACCTTGCTTTAAATTAAACATTAGCGTGTTTTACTTAATACGATTTTATACTACAAAGCGTGAGTGTCTTTTTCGTTAGTATTGTAAATTAAAGAAGTTGCTGAGTGAGGGAGAGAGACAGATATAGTTTCTTAACTGTTTTATTCCTGGGTTATTTAACAAACGTGCTTACTACAGCTTTTTGTTGGATTTTTCAACCACAGCCTAGTAAATTTTAGTCCAATACATTTTGTTGTTGCAGTGTTGTAAATCTAAGTACTTTAACTAAATTAATAAGATTCACAAGTTCTACAAGGGACTTCACTATCAAGGGTGAAAACCGCTATTTATTTATGACTGGCAAACTTGGTGGCCACACGATCAAGTTTTGCCTTTCAATTCCTTTCAATTTGCAATACACTCTTAATTTTTTACTAACACACTCACACTTTTTAAATTGACCACGAGATGGCTTTCAATTTCACCTTTCCATGTGTTCGGCAATTTACTTTCAATTTAACAGCTGAGTACAAGTTTTTCTCTGTTGTTGTTGACATCTTGGAAGTAAATTGCTTACAAATTGAGTGCAGCCTACGTCACAGCTTTCAATTTATGTAAATTTTGACAAGCAGTATATGTAAAAGACTATCAAGAACAACTTGAACGTGTGGCCGCAGGGTAAGTAATGATGTTTTTCTTCATTATTGAAAAGATTCGTTGAACAGAGCGTTTCTTGTTCGTATTGGCATTTGGACCTTAAATTTCAAATTTTTACCCACATCTAACCATTCGGTATGCCATTGCACAAATGACATTTATAATACATAATATATTTTCCCAAAAAATTTTACCCTTTTTGCTTTATTTTACGCCGTAAAAGTTAAAATTTATCGCCTTTAGTTTCTTCAAGACTTGAAACTATCATCGGATAACTAACCAAGAAGACATGGGTAGAAGAGGTCTTACACCTTTTGCTCTATTTTACGCCCTAATTTTTTGGATATCCAAAAAAATGTATATCTTATAGTTCCTTTTGATATAACTGTGTCTGCATGCCAAATTTTAAGTAAACCGGTTGATTAGTTAAGAAGATATAGGGAGGGGGAGCGTTTACCCCTCTTGCTCTATGTAACGCTCTAAATTATAGGCTATAGGTCCTTCTAGATGTTACACTATTTGCGTGCCGAATTTCAAGAAAATAAGTTGATTAGTTAAGAAGATATTGCTAGAGGGAGCTTTTACCCGTTTGCCCTATTTTACGCCCTCTAGCGATATGAAATATATATTTAGATATATTCCGAATGTGATTGTATAATAATGAACGAATAAAAAAAACAAAATACATACATATTTACAATCGTAAAAAATTTCCTGTATTTTTTTAATTACTCACACATAGAAGTGGGACAGTTTTTTCGCGCCAGAGGCCTTAGAAATCCCGCCCGCTTAATTTTATCATTTTCGTTTTTCTTGCGTAACCAATAATATAACTAAGTGGGCGGGACGGTTTTTGGATCCAGAGGCCCCTTTAATTTTAATTTTGGTCTTCACCGAAAGGGTATATATAACTTTGTCATTCCGTTTGTAATTTCTAATTTTTTCCAAAAATCCCTTGTTGTTGTTGTAATTTTATTACTTTTTTCTATATATCTAGAGAACGGCAAGAGCCAAATGTCATTTGCTTGAGCAAAGTGCGAAACTGAAAGCATTTTCCGTACGGAATCAAATCTTTTTTTTATTTATTAGATTTTATTTTGCTTTTTTTACAACGAAATTTTTTGTCATACAAATGAAATTTTTGTTCGGTCTTTGAAAACTGCCACTCTCTTAAGTCAACCACATTATTTTTGATCATTTTTACGCATCCTCCATATAAAGTTTGTGATAATAAAAATTTTCTAAAATAAAAAACATTACAATAAAAAGTACAAAGTTTGGCAAGCTGCGGATTTTCTTTAGAAGTTTTTAGCTTTTGAAGGGCTTTAACACAAAGTAGTATTAAGGCTCACAAAAAAGTGCTATGAGTTTCACAACCAAGTAAGGGATTTAAAATAATACCAATATTGGCCACATACGTTCAGAAATGTAGTGGAAAATCGCATATTTATATAAAAACTTAAGAGGTCCATAACTCGAAAACTATGCGTTTTCGACACTTTTTTCACTTATATTTTTTTTTTCTTCTTTTTTCAATTTTATATCATCCTAGGTATGTACTTGTTTTCTTTTGGCATAAGTGCAGTTTACGGGGCGTACAAAAAAAATTGAACGCCTCTGTAATTAAAAACAAAAAAAACCAAAATTAAAATTTAAGGGGGCTGAGGCCGGTGGGCCCCCTGGATTCAAAAAACCACGCCGCCCACTTAGTGGAATGGGGTACTCAAATTGAAGGTAATTGAACAAGAAAAACGAAAATAATAAAGTTTAGGGCGTGCTGGACTTTTAGGGCACTCTGGCTCAAAAAAAGTGCCTCTATCCACTTATATCTATGTATGTTAGAGTATCCACTTGATTAATCGTTGTTCGATTAATCGAGGAATTTTTCCGCCATTATTTGATTGAATAATTAAAATATCCAGTTTCGAATAACGAATAACTCGAACAATTTATGTCAATTAATCAATTAATTTCTTAGAAAATTCTACTTTTTAATGTAAAAATATTTTGTTTAAATTTCTAACCTTATTGTTGTTACCTTTTGCATTTAGTTTCATTACTCATACTTTAAAACATATTTTAGTCTATTTTTAGATTTGAGCGTGTGTGACATATTGTATATCGGAACCAAAAACTGTCGAACAAAGAACGAAAATTTGTATACAACTTTTCACTTTTTGAGTGGGTTTAATAGCGACTGTTTTTATTTAATGAATCAGAAGTAAAATCAAAAGTTTTTTTTTTGGTCAATTACAAATAAAGAAGTGGAAGATATGGCAGTTTTCATACTTTGACTTAATTTTTTTAAGGGATGACTATAAACGTCAAATTCGTAAAAAAATTCATCAGCAGTTATAAATTTGTAAACCATGTACTGTCAGATAATGGGTTACCTGTTATTTATTTATGTATATTTATATTTTATTACCTCGTATCTTCTAATCGGCTGGATGTGACATTTGAGATGTCATTACTTTCGTTTTAAACCCTAGGTGTCCTTGTTTTAAAACGAAATTTCTGGTTTTTGTCGTGAAATAGTAATACGTTTGAATATAAATTAACCAAACCTATAGAGTAGAGTTTTAAAATAAAGTAAATTAAAAGGGGATTTAAAAACAAAGATCCTGTTTTAAAATGTTATAAAAAAAATTCCTTTTATATATTAAACATTAAATTCTTTACTTTAACAGATTTTCTCTTAACATCAGGAAAAACTGCGGTGATTAAAAAAAAAAACAAAGAATCTCTATCGATTTTAATTTCATTCGATTTCAAGAAATAATAAATTGGCTTAAAATATTTATCATAACTTGCTGGCACCTTTCACCTCTCTTTTTCTGTTTATTAATAAAATAAAAGTATGAGTTCAAATAGAGATGTTTTTTCCCCATTGGATAAAATAATTTGAGTTCTTCGAGTTTTTGGAGCAATTTAAAAATTCAAAAATCGAATAATTCCTTACTCGAACAAAACCAAAAGTCGAATAATTGGATACTCTAATCTAGGGAATCGTAAATCGATTTCGATTCCAATCGAAAATCGATTTTGTGGTAAAAAAATTGATTTTCTGCAATCGAATTTACGTATGCGATTTTATACTGAAATCGATTATTGGGCTTTTAAAATCGATTTTTATCAAAATTTTGAAAATTTTTCTGCTTGTTGAACGATTTCGATCGTCATCGTTCGCATAGAAAATTATATTAAAAACAAAATTCGAAAATTTGATTTTGTTTTTAATGTAAGTTTCTATGCGAATATTGCCGTTCGAAATTGATGAACAGGCTGTTAATCTTAATTAAATCGATAAATTATGGGCATGAACAATATAACTTGAGATTTTTTTGTGCGTACATACGGGAGTAGGTGGTATGTTTATGTAGTTTTCCAAGTTTAAAGTTGTAGTTTTACGTATTTACCTTTTAGTACCCTTGGTATACTTTCAACTTTAATATAGGGGCTCTTGTTCTTCAGATTTTAAAGTCATCAATGGACAGTGAACAAAACAGTCCAAACATATCGTACCGAACCAAAAGTTGAAAGTCAGCTTTGTGATAATCAACAAATTATAGAAACACAACAGGTTAATTAAACCGTGACATTCCTGTGGAAATACGCTAATATTTATTCAGACCAGTGTGTGAGCGATATTTAAATCTAGTTTTAAGCAGAGTGAAAAACAAAAAGTATGTAAATTATCCTAACAAATACGAAATTACAAGGAAATAAATCTGCATATTTCCGACATCAACGACACGCAAACGTTTGTTGTCTAAAAATAACTGATTGTAACTAAACAAAGAAAAAGTCAAAATCCTTTGAAATACTATCCATACATTTAGGATTTCGTTTATGTGAAGCAAGATACGAAATCACTTTCGATCGGAATTGATTTATGTGACAGGCCTGACTGACTACACAAGAACAAAATTTTAATATGTGAAATGTACATACATATCACACTTGTTCCTCTAAAAGCCATCTAAAAATTTACACATTTTCACTTTTGCAGGAAAATTATAAACAGTACTCATAAAAACACACTGTAAAAAGCTTAGTTCAATTTCTCTAAAAAAAATGATGGTTTAATCTTAAACTTAAACGATTTGGAAATCGATATTGAGCTTCGATTAATCGATTTTAAAACCCAAAATAAAAAAAGTCGATCGAAAAATCGAAAATCGGTTTTTGGAATCCATTTAACATTCCCTACTCTAATCTATCTGTAGGTACTGAAATTAAAGGTAATTTATTTGCTCACGGTTGTAAATATTTTGTTTTATTTTTTTTATGCTCGATTTTTTTAACTAATAGCCTATTTCCGATGTGCTAAAGAATTCTTATCTGCGTAGACGACCTTCGGCCGGGGCAAGAATTTCATCGTCTATGGTATAACAAAAACCGGCTTCGAAAACTAAAGCTTCTCTGCATAGCCGGCCTTCGGCCGGGCGCAAGGATTTTCTCCTCTATGGTATAACAAACACCGGCTTCGCTAACTAAAGCTTTTCTGCACCTTAAAGATACATATGTACTTAATTTAACCGAGAGAGGAAAATAATAAGTGAATACAAAAACAAAATACATATTTGCAATTTTGAGCAAATTACCTTAAATTTGAGTACCCACACATATCACTTAGTGGGCGGGACAGTTTTTTTGTTCCAGGGTGCCCCACGGGCCTCAGCCCCCTTAAATTGTAATTTTGGTTTTTTTCTTTTTTTTATTCTGATTCGGGTGGCATATATTTATTTCCTTCACCACAGGTGGAAAAGGGTATTTATAAGTTTGTCATTCCGTTTGTAATTTCTGCAATAGTGATCTTAGACCATATAAAGTATATATATTCTGGGTCCTTATGAGGAGAGAAGTTGATTTATCGATGTCCGTCCGTCTGTCCGTCTTACGTTTGATTTGTGTTTTCCGGAGACTCCAGACATGAAAGCGGCTAGGTTGTTTTACATTTATGTTACATATAGTCCACAATTTCTTACTATTGAAATTCAGAAAGATCGGTCCACAAATGGCTGAGATATGACCAAAAAACCACGACTGTCTCTAATTTTTTTCCCAAAAATCCCTTGTTGTTGTTTTTTTTATTACTTTTTTCTGTATATCTGGAGAACGGCAAGAGCCAAAGTTTTCAAATTAGGTACAAACATTCAGGTTATAAATACACACCAACCCACAAAATGTGGGCGCGGTTGGAGAAGTGGGCGTGGTACCTCCCATAAAAAAAAATTTCAAAAATTGTATAATAACCTGAATTGTTTGAATGTAATATAACCTATGGTTACGCCTTATATATCAAAAGATCGGAAATTTTTAGTAGAAAATATTTTCTTAAAAACTCGGGAAATCGGTTCAGATACGAAAAAGTTATGACCAAAATATTAATTTTTTTTTTGAAAAATACCCATTTTCGGGAACCATAGATCTTGCCGAGTCCAAGTTTTATAACTGGCAAATTATTTCTTAAGCACGTCGGTATATAAATCTGTAAAATCGGTTAAGAAATAGCAGAGTTATGACCAAAATACTGAAATCCCAAAAATTACTCTTTTTTTTATAATTAAGTTTGTTTTTTATACCCTTCACCGAAGGTCCTACACCCTATAAAGTATATATATTCTGGGTCCTTATGAAAAGCGAAGTTCAAATCCGGTTGTCGTCTGTGTTGAGTTGTGAACACTAAACGGTCGATATTTCATTTTAATGACATTTAAACAGCGTTCGTTCATGGTTTAGTTGTCTAGGGGGTGTGTGAAGTTAGAAACTGTGAGTTCCCTGGTTCGAATCTTTAATTTTTATATTTTTATGTTCTAAAAACGATTTAAAAAAAATATTTACCAGTTTTCGCTTTTTAAATTTCATTTATAATGTAGTTTTAAGTATTGTAAAGGCTTAAATTTAGTTTACCGACGCAGCTCCAAAAAAAAGTACCTAGGGTGATAGAAAATTGAAAAATAAGAAGAAAAAAGTAAATAAAAATATTGGCGCAAACGCATAGTTTTGGAGTTATGGACGTTTTTACTTTTCATAGAAATATATGATTTGGCTGAAGTGCAGCTTAAAGGGCTACGAAAAAAAATAAAAAAAATATGCCACCCGATTCAGAATAAAAAAAGAAAAAAACCAAAAGAAAAAAAAAAATTGCGCCCGGCCGAAGACCGGCTATACAGATAAGCTTAAGTTAGCGAAGCCGGTGTTTGTTATACTAAAGAGAAAAAAATCTTGCGTCCGGCCGAAGGCAGGCTAAGCACGAAGTTTGGCTGAAGTGCACTTTACGGGGCGTACGAAAAAAAAATATAAAAAATATGCCACCCGATCCAGAATTAAAAAAAAAAAATACCAAAATTAATATTTAAGGGGGCTGAGGCCCGTGGGGACCCCTGGGTCCAAAAAGCCGCCCCGCCCACTAAATGGTATGTGTGGGTACTCAAATTAAAGGTTATTGTACAACAAAAACAAAAATAATAAAATTTTCGGTCGGCGGTTCTTCTAGGGCCCTCTGGGGCAAAAAAACTGCCCCCCATAACACTTATGTATATCTGTGTGGGTACTCAAATTAAAGGTAATTTGCTCACGATTGCAAATATGTATTTTGTTTTTGTATTCGTTTAATATTTTCCTCTCTAGGTTAATTTATGTATCTTTTATATTCAGAGAAGTTTTAGTTAGCGAAGCCGGTCTTTGTTATACAATAGAGGAGAAAATCCTTGCGCCCGGCCGAAGGCCGGCTATACAGAGAAGCTTTAGTTAGCGAAGCCGGTCTTTGTTATACCATAGAGGAGAAAATCCTTGCGCCCGGCCCAAGGCCGGCTATACAAAAAAGCTTTAGTTAGCGAAGCCGGTCTTTGTTATACCATAGAGGAGAAAATCCTTGCGCCCGGCCGAAGGCCGGCTATAGAGAAAAGCTTTAGTTAGCGAAGCGGGTCTTTGTTATACCATAGAGGAAAAAATCTTTGCGAAGGCCGGCTATACAGAAAAGCTTTAGTTACAAAAAAATAAAAAAAATCCCGCGATTTCTATAACAAATTGTTTGTCTACGTTGCTATTCCCTTAAACAATACAATCGTAAGCAAAATACCTTTCATTCGAGTACCCACACATAGTTATAAGGGTGCGAGGGGCTATATTTTAGCCCTCAGAGGGACCCAGAAGTCCCGCTCGACCTTAATTTTATTAATTTCGTATTTTTTACACAATTACCTTTAATTTGAGTACCCACACATACCACTAAGTGGGCGGGCCGCTTTTTTGATCCATGGGGTCCCAGGGGCCTCAGCCCCCTTAAATTTTAATTTTGATTTTTTTTCTTTTTTTATTCCAGAGGGGGTCCAATTTTTTTTTTTTTTTTTTGCCCCGTAAAGTGCACTTTTGCCCGAAGTTTTTGTTTGCGACATCGGTGGTTGTTATTTTATAAAATTTTTATTACACTTTTATTTAAATAAATTATACACTAACCCCCCTATTCATAAAAAAATTTTTTGGTTATAAAAGGTTTATTGAACAAATTTTCATAGAAAAATCATTTCATAAACATTTTATAAACTTGAAATGTTTTTTATGAATATGGGGGTTAGTACACAAAAACTGTTATATAAGCCTAATAGTTAAAAAATTTTTAAATAAATTCTATATATCCAGAAAGATAGTCAAAACCTTGACAATGATACCAATATTGGCCATGTATCTTTAGAAATGTAGTGGAAAAATTACATATTTCTATGAAAACTAAAAACGTCCATAACTCGAAAACTAAGCGTTTGCACCAATTTTTTTATTTAATTTTTTCTTCTTATTTTCTATCACCCTGCGTCGGTAAACTAGATTTGTTCCGATTCGGCACAGCCCGAATATAGCACTCTTGTTTTTTATTAATTTTTTTTTTTTGTACGCCCCGTAAACTGCACTTCAGCCGTTTTTTTATTCAGAGCTGCGTCGGTAATGTACAAGGTATGTATTAGACAAAAAACATGTTTTAAAAATATGTTTAAGCTTACCGGCAAGGTGGAAGTGTTTTCCCAATAGGGCTAAATCTATCTTTTGCGGATGACAGAGCTTTATTTTCATTAATTTTACGAGCAGGACCTGTTTTCCATGGATCTGGCGTAGCTATTTTTGCCAATTTTGCTTCACATTTTTCACAAACCATCATACATAAAATAAATTAGAAAATTTTGTAAATAATAAATATTATTATTATTGCTAAACTTAAGCAATAACCAAGGCGAATTCACTAGAATTCTAAACCTTGGCATTAAAGTTGTTTGTTTTTTTTTTAGTACAAAAATCCGGTGAACTAGAATTAGTGCATGGTGGAATAAGCAGGTGGCATCGGTACGGCAACAAATAGAACAAAAATGGAAATTATATCACCGTTTACGTCAAAAAATTGTTTAAACAAAAATCAAAGCGTGCCGCAAAACGTGATGAAATAAATACATTTTTAGCCAATTTTTATTTAATTATGGTCCATATCTTATTTATTTTAATTTAAAATTATCAAAAACTTTAATAAAATACAATAATCACAGCACAAAACGTGGACTTTTTGTAAACATAAACAAAACTTTGACATAAACCTAGACAAACAATGTAAGAGCAAAAAATCGTCATCTGGCGTAGTGCTGCCACCTGTTTATTCCACCATAAATTAGTGATTTTTAACAGTCCGTCTTCACGAGCAATCGTTAAGGTAGAAGTACATAACTCGCGTTAATTCGTCGACTTTGTCATGCGTTTAAAAACTTTAGCGCATGAAAAATTGCAAGTTACACAACGCGTGTTACAAAAGCCATTCCTGTCAGCTGTTTTTTATTTGTTTACTTATTTGTGCATTAAAAACAGGTTCGAAAGTAAATTGGCATTTCCGTCAAAAGGTCCACCGTGACCGAAAATTTAAAAGATATGAAAAGCTGATTATTTTACGATATTGTTATAGAGAAATATTAAGATTTTACTAATTTTATAAATTTGTTCACTTAGATGAACAATCAGACTGAAAAGTTGTGCAAACGTAATTTCTAATATGTGAGAATGTTTTATTGTGTTTTCTTTAATATTTATCTTTCTTAAAAGAGGTGATATTTGATAAAAATTATTTCAAAAAAATTTTCTTACATGGTCTGTAATCTAAGTAAGAGATCAAAGAGAAATATGTTATTCGGATTAACGGTACATTTTTATTTTATTTTAATCATTATTCAGTTAAATTATTGTGGAAAAAATTTCACGTTCGAAATGTCACGTATCGACCCAGATTTTGGCTTAAAAAAAGAAAATACAGAAGATTTTGGAATCAAACCAAGACATTTTAATGTTACATTGCTACGTAAAATTCTGAAAGTAGTTTGACTAAAAAATTGTGGTAGATTTCGCTGAAACACGCCTTTTTATACATGGCCACATAAACTACTTCTGTTTTTTCACGTTCGAACCGCTACTTCTTTTGCCATTATCTTTGACCTATAATCGCGCCCTCCATAAACTTTAGTACAGATAACAGTGCTTTTTTAGTGCTATAATTTAAGGGTTAATAGAACGTAAAAATGTTTTTTGTTTAAAATGTTATTGCATTTTTGATGCCTACGACTGTCACGTTCAACACTTTGAAATTAATCATATCAAGATTTTGTTATTTTATTGATTTAATTCTTTTTATATAAATATTGTATGTTTTTTAAGCTCTTCAATAAGTTTTTCTTTTATGATTCAAAAATTTGTTAAATTATTCTTTTTATTGTCAGCTGATTACTTGTCAAAAATACACAACGCGTTAAAAAGTTCAAACTTAACCAACTTTCTGGCGCAAACGCGTCAAAATATTTTGCATGTAGCTTGATCTATGAAAATACACTAGTTTAACTTTTTTGACAGAAGACAGAGCGCGCGCGCACTAACGCGTGTTATGTACTTCTACCTTTACTTGCAGTCTCCACCTAACCCTGCGGCCAAACGGTCAAGTTGCTCTTGATAGTCTTTTACATATACTGCTAGTCAAAATTTACATAAATTGAAAGCTGTGACCAAGGTATATTTACACAAGGTAAACTCGTTGGCCCATATGCTTGTCAGCTGAATTCCCCTAGTTGGAACCTTAACGTCAAATTTCGTGTATATGAGAAAAAATTGTACATGTGTGCGTTAAATTGTTTTTATTTATATGAAGACAATTTTGACAATTCGGTTCCTTTTATAGAGCAGCATGTATACACTCCCAAATAAGTCTACCTTGTGTAAATATACCTTGGCTGTGATGTAGGCTGCATTGAATTTTTGAGCAATTTACTTGCAAGATGTCAACAATTTAAAAAGACAAACGAAAAATTTGCTCGCTAACCTTGAAATCAGCTGTTTTCTTGAAAGTAAATTGAAACATTCACTGGAAAGAGAATTTTAAAGGCAAGTTCGTATCAATTTTTAAAAGTATGAGTGTATTGGTAAAAAGTGTGAGTGTATTAAAACTTGATAGGCAAAACTTGATTGTGTAACCCTCAAGTAAGTCCCCCTTTACCCTGCCTTTACACATGCAAGTAGTGGCATGCCACTGTTGTATACATATTATCAAAGAAAATTTGTTCGAAATAGTCGAATCTCATGCCATTAACTTTTGTGATTACACATGCCACTGCGAGTTCATTTTCAAAATGTCGTATGCTGGGTACACACAATGCAACCTACATGCAATCTGTTTCAATGCAACCTCAATATATCAAAGCGTTTTGATGTTGATGCGATCTAGAATGAATTATAACGTGACGTTACAAACTAACTCTATATACATATATATTTAATACTAACATCATAAAGTATATGTAACCCAACACCTTGAATACCCTTATTATTTACTCACAACTATGAATACCCATACTATTTACCTACATAACCTTTTTACCGTATAATTCTCATTTAGTTTATTTTATTTTTGAATAAATAGACAAGGTTTTGCTCAGAACAAGGAGAGTAGATATTGCCATTAACCCCAGTATTTACTCTTGGTAGTTAGTATTAACAAGTAGTTTACCGTATCTAGCCGAACACTAAGGCTCCCGAAATCTCTTAGTGTCCGAAGTAGTTAGCCGAACGCCAAGGCTCCCGAAATCTCTTGGTGTCCGAAGTATTTACGAAGTAGTTAGCCGAACGCCAAGGCTCCCGAAATCTCTTGGTGTCCGAAGTATTTACGAAGTAGTTAGCCGAACGCCAAGGCTCCCGAAATCTCTTGGTGCCCGAAGTATTTACGAAGTAGTTAGCCGAACGCCAAGGCTCCCGAAATCTCTTGGTGTCCGAAGTATTTACGAAGTAGTTAGCCGAACGCCAAGGCTCCCGAAATCTCTTGGTGTCCGAAGTATATACGAAGTAGTTAGCCGAACGCCAAGGCTCCCGAAATCTCTTGGTGTCCGAAGTATTTACGAAGTAGTTAGCCGAACGCCAAGGCTCCCGAAATCTCTTGGTGTCCGAAGTATATACGAAGTAGTTAGCCGAAGGCCAAGGCTCCCGAAATCTCTTGGTGTCCGAAGTATTTACGAAGTAGTTAGCCGAACGCCAAGGCTCCCGAAATCTCTTGGTGTCCGAAGTATTTACGAAGTAGTTAGCCGAACGCCAAGGCTCCCGAAATCTCTTGGTGTCCGAAGTATTTACGAAGTAGTTAGCCGAACGCCAAGTATTTACACAATAATTAAAACCCGTTTGTTTACCAACTTTTTACCAGATAAAGATCCTGAGTTGCAACCTGAACCCTGCGCATTTCCCGCATCCGCCGTCCAGCCCCGCAAACGCCACCCGATCGGTCGTTGCCGTATTCGTGTCCGCCAGCAGCTGCACATACTTCCCCGAGAATCATCGTAGTTCTAAGTATTTAGCGTAGATTAAGATTTCGTAAATAAAGCTTTGTTAAAATTATTGAAAGCGAACATACACGAAAACATCCCGTGTTTCATTTCAAAGGAAGCAGACCTTCGAATTGACCCTGGACAGACTGAGTCATACCTCAGCTGGGAAAGTAAACTGCGTTACAATGGCGCCCGAGCAGGGACCCGATTCCAAAACCGCCACCTGTGGTAAAACCACGCACCAAACCACCAACGGAACTGGATCGGGCCAAGAACAAAGCAACGAAACCATATCTACGCCGAACACCCTACGAACGGATTACTCGGGATGGATATATCTCCTTCGGAAAGACAAATTACTGGAAGTTTGCCGGCAACACGGCGTCCCTTTCACTGAAGGTGCAACCGTCAACCAGCTGCGTCGTAAACTGAGCGAGCTTGTTAGTCTGAAACGGCAGAGAGCCTCATCAGAAAACCTCTTGCGCACACTAGAGGAGGAAGTACTAGAGTAAGAGAGTAGACCGCTACTCGAATCAATTAGTGTCGAGTTACCGCGGGCCGAGGGTCGGAAGTGTCTGACAAACATTCTAAGCGACTCAGAAGTCATGGCCACTATTCGTCGATGGGATCTGACCTACGACGGCGGCGAGCATTTAATGGAGTTCATCGAACGGTTAGAAGAATTAGCCGAATGCTATGGCTTTGAGCGCCGTCGGTTATTGTTCTCCCTACTGGAGATCCTGAAAAGTAAGGCTTTACAGTGGTATCGTATCAAAAGAGAGCAGATTCGCTGCTGGGACGACTTCAAGGCAGAGGCCACTCGGTTCTTCCTACCGAGACGTCATCTCGCTCACTTAGAGGAAGCGATCTACCACCGTAAGCAGGGCAACCGAGAGAGAGCAAAGGATTACGCCATGTGCCTCCAAGCCCTTATACGACAGCATCCCGAATTACGAAAACTCGACCACACGGATCGCATCTATGACGGCTTACGCTGCGAATACAAATTGTACGTTCGTCGCACCGACTTCCGCTCGCTGGATGAATTAATGGAATTAACGGACGAGTACGAGCTGCTCAGAAAAGAAGAAGCCAGGCAAGGGAGACCACAACCAACCCACTACATCGACGTCTCGCCCTACCACCGCAGCACTCACTGCTGGCGCTGCAAGCAGCCGGGCCATATAAGGGGGAACTGCCCGAACCCCGGATTGCGGTTCTGCTCATGGTGCGGCCAGGAGGGAACTCTGACCCGCGACTGCGCCTGCCGCAGTGAACCAGCCTCCGATGGTCGGTACTACCTTACCGACACCGGATCGACTCTCACGTACATCGGGCAAAGGGTACGCCAACTTCTAGAAGCCAGTAACATTCGACCCCGAAGCCACCAACGGGCCATACAGTTGGCCGACGGTTCCTGTAGAGCTAGTCTCAGGGTAATACCAACGGTGGGACTACACAGCTGCTAGCATCCGCGCTCGATAGCTTAGCCGAACCAATCATCCTTGGCATGGATTTCCTACGTCGACGCAAAGCCACTCTTGTAATTGACGGGGTGGAATTACAGGCTTCTCGTCAGTCTACAGTCAATCAGGGACCCGCGATGCACTCTATGAGGAATTTCCCCTGCAAACAACCAGGCCACGACCAGTGAAATGGCACCCGGTTCCGCAATCTGGGAGAGAGACAATAAAAGCATTGAAGAGAAATATAGCGCATATCCATAGGGCCGAACCTATACACATGTTAGAACAAAGGCCCCTGGCAGTAACACCCTTGTCTTATGACCCGCCAGTTGAGGGCCGAAGAATGACCACCTCACAACCGTCGGATCAGAATGAAAGCCCTACTACCTCCACTGCCCAGGGGGGGAATTTCCAACAAGATGAAAGCGGCTTGGCGAATGAGGTCCTTAGGCTAATGTCCATCGATTCAAGCGAACTAGAGGAGTCAGAAGACCCCTTTAGGGAAATTACTATCCACCATCATCCTGTACGAAAAGTAGCGCGCTGGATAATATATCCAAAGGGAAGGCCTAAAGTAGAAGTGAAGGTGAGAAACGGACAAGCTCGACTAAGATGCCAGGGGATGGAAAAGATTATAACACTAAAAGAGGAGCAAGGCTTGGAATTCTCCACCGGCTAGCCTAGTGCACATTATACTTTTATTTGTTTTATTTTATTTAAAGTAGGGGGGGGACTGTAACGTGACGTTACAAACTAACTCTATATACATATATATTTAATACTAACATCATAAAGTATATGTAACCCAACACCTTGAATACCCTTATTATTTACTCACAACTATGAATACCCATACTATTTACCTACATAACCTTTTTACCGTATAATTCTCATTTAGTTATTTTATTTTTGAATAAATAGACAAGGTTTTGCTCAGAACAAGGAGAGTAGATATTGCCATTAACCCCAGTATTTACTCTTGGTAGTTAGTATTAACAAGTAGTTTACCGTATCTAGCCGAACACTAAGGCTCCCGAAATCTCTTAGTGTCCGAAGTAGTTAGCCGAACGCCAAGGCTCCCGAAATCTCTTGGTGTCCGAAGTATTTACGAAGTAGTTAGCCGAACGCCAAGGCTCCCGAAATCTCTTGGTGTCCGAAGTATTTACGAAGTAGTTAGCCGAACGCCAAGGCTCCCGAAATCTCTTGGTGTCCGAAGTATTTACGAAGTAGTTAGCCGAACGCCAAGGCTCCCGAAATCTCTTGGTGCCCGAAGTATTTACGAAGTAGTTAGCCGAACGCCAAGGCTTCCGAAATCTCTTGGTGTCCGAAGTATTTACGAAGTAGTTAGCCGAACGCCAAGGCTCCCGAAATCTCTTGGTGTCCGAAGGATTTACGAAGTAGTAAGCCGAACGCCAAGGCTCCCGAAATCTCTTGGTGTCCGAAGTATATACGAAGTAGTTAGCCGAACGCCAAGGCTCCCGAAATCTCTTGGTGTCCGAAGTATTTACGAAGTAGTTAGCCGAACGCCAAGGCTCCCGAAATCTCTTGGTGTCCGAAGTATATACGAAGTAGTTAGCCGAACGCCAAGGCTCCCGAAATCTCTTGGTGTCCGAAGTATTTACGAAGTAGTTAGCCGAACGCCAAGGCTCCCGAAATCCCTTGGTGTCCGAAGTATTTACGAAGTAGTTTGCCGAACGCCAAGGCTCCCGAAATCTCTTGGTGTCCGAAGTATTTACGAAGTAGTTAGCCGAACGCCAAGGCTCCCGAAATCTCTTGGTGTCCGAAGTATTTACGAAGTAGTTAGCCGAACGCCAAGTATTTACACAATAATTAAAACCCGTTTGTTTACCAACGTTTTACCAGATAAAGATCCTGAGTTGCAACCTGAACCCTGCGCATTTCCCGCATCCGCCGTCCAGCCCCGCAAACGCCACCCGACCGGTCGTTGCCGTATTCGTGTCCGCCAGCAGCTGCACATACTTCCCCGAGAATCATCGTAGTTCTAAGTATTTAGCGTAGATTAAGATTTCGTAAATAAAGCTTTGTTAAAATTATTGAAAGCGAACATACACGAAAACATCCCGTGTTTCATTTCAAAGGAAGCAGACCTTCGAATTGACCCTGGACAGACTGAGTCATACCTCAGCTGGGAAAGTAAACTGCGTTACAGAATGAAAATGAATTTAATTCACTAGATTGCGTAAACGCGTTGCATAGTGTGTACCCAGCAGTAGAAGCGTCAACTTGAGCAAATTTGTTTACTTCTCAAATTAAAAAAAAAAGTACCAGAAAACGAAAAAGAGTTACCGAGTTAATCATAGTGGCACATTTTTGGGGAAATTTTTTCATTTATTTATATTAGCATTATTTTAACGATATTAATGCTCTATTATTAACAAACTTGCTTTTATTTATGCGCGTTTTTAAAAAATTAATCATAATAATTCTTTATTAAGTTAAAACTTCAATAACAATTTGACAACAATCCAGTAAATGTGAATTAAATTTTTAACAGGGTAACATTGCTTATCGTTTTGACATTAAGTGGCATGCAAGTGCCAAATTTCCACTCGCATGCAATTTTTGCTGCCACTGGAGCTGCCATTGCGAAAAATGTGAGTGTATTAGTAAAAAAGTGTGTTGTATTGAGTTTTTCGAACTGGCAGTGGCATGTGTAAATGCTAGGTTACCCTGCGGCCACACGGTCAAGTTGTTCTTGATAGTCTTTTACATATACTGCTTGTCAGAATTTACATAAATTGAAAGCTGTGACGTAGGCTGCATTCAATTTTTGAGCAACTTTCTTTCAAGATGTCATCAAGAAAACAATTTATAAAGACAAACGAAAAATTTGCTCACTTACCTTGAAATCAGCTGTTTCCTTGAACGTAAATTGAAACAATCACTGGAAAGAGAACTTTAAAGGCAAGTTCGTATCAATTTTAAAAAGTATGAGTGTATTGGTAAAAAAGTGTGAGTGTATTAAAACTTGATAGGCAAAACTTGATCGTATAACTCCCAAGTTAACCCGGGTCTCCACGTGGCAATATTTATTGCGGCAAACGTCAAATTTGATTGCTCCATAAAATTTGCGACGTATAGACCGCATATTGCTATGAGTGGCAATCCATTGGTGCTGGTTCACACAGGTCAAGTTTACTTGAACAGTTTTATTTAAATTTTCTTTTGAACTTGCGTTCACGTTCATGCACAAAATAAATTTTTGTTTTCTTTTCCTTCAACTTTGTAGCTTTTTATTATATTACGGATGAAAAAAGAAAAGAAAAATACAAAACTGACTGGTACGGTCAAGTATGTACCCCTTTCCATTCTCTTTACCCCTCTCTCCTAAAAGCTCGAGACTTGAAGAGTCAAACTTGACCTGTGTGAACCAGCACTTGCGCAATGATTGCTGTTCTTATTGCTTGAGCAATTATTGCTTAGCAATCTGCTGTCAAATCAGTTGTAATATATCTGACATTTCATTTCTCTGTACAGTTGGTTATTTATTAGTGTGTTTATTTATTAAAAAAAGCAAATGAAAAAATACTTCAACAAAATAAAGAAAAAGTGTTTATATATTATATTTTTAAATAAACGGCAATATCAACAAAAGCAAACGACGAATTTGTTTTTTTTTGTTTATTTTTATTTTTTCAATAGAACAATACAAGTTTTAGGTTTTTTTCATACGCAAATAAACAAAAAAGCAATAAAAAACACAGCTACGACAATTACAATTAATTATTTTATTAATTTAAAAAAGAAAATTTAACAATCACTTCAAAACACAACATAAAACATTTGTTATAAATACAGCCACAAAACTTTAAACAACTACTCGAGGTGAAAATTACAAAATTTATGGCAAAGCAATAACAAGTGTTCTCCAGCAATATAATCAGCAATTATTGCTCCATTGTTCTGTCATTGTTCTGCCGACGTTATTGCTTGTACTTAGCAATAAAAATTGCTACGTGGAGACCCAGCGTTAAGCTGGAGGTCACACCACGCGTTACTCGCTTTTTCGCGGCATATGAAGCTGTGTCGAATCTGTGTAGTTATTCGTAGTAAGTTACATGCACAAAAGCGTAGATGCCTTGAGGCGAAAAGTAGGTTTACTTTCTACTTTTGTAGGCGTCACAAGCTGCGTTCGAACAAATCAGCTGATTTTGACAAATTAAATTTTACTTTTATTTGTGCTGCTGCTGCATAAAAAGCGTTGCATGTAACTTGAAACGAAGAACGCAAGTAAGGTTATAAAAGCGTGCGCTGCGTGGAGGCGAAAACGCGTGGTATGGACCTCCAGCTTTAGACAGGCAAAGTTTACTTTGCAGTCTTGAGCTTATAGAAGGGAGGGGGAAAGAGAATAGCGGGGAGTACATACTTTGCTGCATGGTGGAATAAGCAGGTGGCATCATGGTGGAATAATACAACAAAAATAGAAATATCACCTTCAGAGATGATAAATGAGAAAACCAATATCGTACCAACCAACTTTTAAAATCGTACTGTTTCGGTCCCAATAGTACTAAATAATTTTTTTATAAATTTTTTTTTTTTATTTTATTTTTAAAAACAAAAATTTAATACAACAAAAACAAAAGGTACTTAAAATTCATTTGTACATTAATTTTTAGGATATTTTTCATTTCTTTTTTTTTCTTTATTTTTTTATTGCGGCTGGGGAGCCATTAACCATTACTATTATATGTTGTTTTTTGATAATAGCTTTATTATTTTTTATTATTTTTTATTATTATTATTATTAGGTTATTAGTGTACAAATATATAATTTGTTGTTAATTTCTCAGGATATATGAACATGTAATATTGTTATTTTGGCCTCTAAGGCTTGATATTGCATAATTGAATGAAATAAATAAATAAATAAATAAATAAATAATTATACATAATAATAGGGTGGTTTCAACCCTATCGCAAACAACTACTCCCATTAAAATGTTCCCATCATTTTCTTTATTTGTATTGTGAATGATTCCCATAGCTAATTTTTTGGGAATGGATTCCCAAACTTAAAAAATTTGGTATCACCAATGTTTACTCCCGCGAGTATTTTTACTAAATAAATTCCCAACAAGTGTTAATGTGAATGAGAAGGGAACATGTAAATTTTAATTTGTATTCTAAAGTAGGACTAAATAAAATTACTTTTTCCTTTTATGGACGGAGTGTAAATAAAGAAAATGAAGATAAAAACTATTAATTACTTATTTTATTATATTTTTATTAGTATTTTATTTTGTATATTTTTCTTTCACAATACAAGCACTGACAAATTATTCACAATAGAGACTTTTGTTTATTAAGCTCTGACAAATAATTCACAATATAAATTTTTACTCCCAAAATATTCGCGATACCGATTTGTTGGGGATGGGCATATAGGTTTGCTCCCATATAACATTTTTTTTTTTTTTTTTTTTTTTTCTTCATTATTTATTTATTGAATCTTCATATATTAAATATGAACTAACAATAATTAATCAAATCTTAACCTAATATTATTTTTTGTCCTGCCAGTGCCAGACAAAAATTTTGTTCATCGCGGGTTCTGTTCACTTTTATAGGTGTTTATCGCTCATCTAATTGGACAAGTGCCGCAGTGTCTCTTCTTCTTAAGCGAGTGTGGCCGCTATCATTTAAAATATTTCGTGCTAGTGGGTTCGGGTGCAATTCGAGCCTTTTTAAGTATTTTACTGCATATTTCGTAATCATAGTTTTAACTAATGGAACATTGAGATCCTTGTGAATATTTGAGTTTTTAACATACCAAGGGGCAGCTGTGATTATTCGAAGTAGTTTATTTTGGCGCCTTTGAATTTTTTCGATATTAGAGGCCGAGGCAGTGCCCCATAACTGAATGCCATAGCACCAGATTGGCTTTAAGATGGAGTTGTAAAGAAGAAGTTTGCAGTCGAGACTAAGGACAGAGTTTCTTCCAATAAGCCAATGAATTTGGATGGCTTTTAGTTTCATTTGAGTTAATTTTGCCTCTATATGGCTTTTCCACGTTAAACGGCGATCTAGATGAATACCGAGGTATTTTACATGCGAATTTTGAGGTATTATTTGATTATTGATTTTAATAGGGGGGCATGATTCCTGACGCAAGGTGAATGTTATATGTACGCATTTTTGCTCATTGACCTCTATCCTCCATTGCTTTAACCATAGTTCGAGTTGAAATATATGATCCTGTAGGTATCGAGATGCTTCTTGACTGTTTTCGTGCACGCTCAAAAAAGCTGTATCATCAGCAAATGTTGAAGTTTGTGTGTAGTTGTTTGTTGGCATATCCGAGGTATATATTAAGTATAAAAGTGGGCCCAGGATGCTTCCCTGAGGGACTCCAGCGTCAATTTGCTGAGGAGAGCTTAAATAATCACCTTCTTTAATAATAAACTTTCGACCGACTAAGTAGCTTTCTAACAGCTTGTGTATGTTTACTGGTAAGTTTAGCTTCAATTTATGTAATAAGCCTTCATGCCAGACTTTACCGAAAGCTTGAGAAACATCGATGAAGAGAGCGGAACAATATTTTTTTTCTTCAAAGGCTTTTCTTATTGCGTTTACTATACGATGGGTTTGCTCAATTGTGCTGTGTTCTCTTCTAAAGCCGAATTGGTGATTAGGAATACATCTATTTTCATTTAAAATTGGGGTTAATTTTGACGCTAACAGCTTCTCAAACAGCTTTGATATATTAGAAAGTAAGCTTATAGGCCTATATGACTCAACTTTTGTGTGATCCTTTCCAGGTTTAGGTATCATGGTGACTAAGGAGACCTTCCACTTTTGAGGATAGTATTCAAGGCGTAAAATAGCATTAAAAATTAAAAGAATAATTTTCTTTGCTATGCTGGGTAGCTCCAAAAGCATTTTGTTGCTGATCTTGTCAAACCCAGGAGCCTTCTTGGGGTTTAAATCACAAATAGCCTTTTCGATTTCTCTTATCTCAAATCTTAGCGGAACAGCTGCTCTAGCAGCAACAGGTGGTAACTCGACCGCAATATCGTGAGATATATTTGGGGTAAATACGTTTTTTAAATGATTGACAAACAGATTTCCTTTTTCAACATCATTTCTTGCCCAACTTCCATTCAAGTTTCTTAATGGTGGTTTAGAGACAACTGGCCTTTTGAGATTTCTAGCTGCACGCCATAATGAGTAGTCTGATTGTGGGGTTGCATCAAGTTCCTTAAGATATTTTTCCAGAGAAGCCGTTTTCTTAGTCTGCAGTAACTTTCTTAGTCTTTTTGTACACTCTTTAAGTAAGTTCTTAAGTTGAGGGGATCTGTGCAATTGCCACTCTCTTCGAGCCCTCCTTTTTTCAGACAAAAGATGCTCGACATCTGTGGAATATATTTTAATAGTTTTTGTTTTTTTGGGGGCAATATTGGAATGTTGAACAGCTAGTTTCAGAAAACTGTCAAAATTGTCAATAGAGCGATCTACATAATCCGGTGTACTGAGCGGAATATTTTCTGTGCAATGGGTACTGAGATATTTTTTATATTTCAACCAATTAATTTGCGTAGCTGTCGTCGGAGGAACAATTCTATTGGGGTTCATTATAGTAACGATTGTAGGTGTGTGGTCGGAAGATAAATCTAGGGAGGCTTCAACTTGAATCGTTTCTATGGGAATGTTTTTAACCACGCCGAAATCTATGACATCTGGAATTTTTTGAAGATCAGTGGGCCAATATGTTGGTTGTCCGCTCGCTACCACATTTAAATCCATTTTAGAAATTATGTTAAATAAAACACGACCCTTTGGTGTTATAAGTCGCGACCCCCAGAGGGTATGTTTAGCGTTATAATCGCCAGCGGCTAGGAAACACGGTCCTAATGATTTAAAATATTTACAATATTGGTCCTCCGATATTGAAAATCTAGGCGGGGAGTATAACGATGAAATTATTAGGTTTCTATTTAATTCCTCAACGCAAATGTTCGTTGCCTGGAGATAATCTTCACGATGATCACACATTAGGTAGTGTTTGACTCGGGCCTTTATTAAAATGGCAGAACCTCCACAAGCTCTATCTCGAGGGTCCTTGGTATCATATAGTATATAACCATTTATTTTAAACGTACTTCTTGAGGTCAAATGAGTTTCAGAAATCATCATGACATCAATTTGTTTATTTTTAAGAAAGTATTCTAATTCATTTTTATGTTGGCGGATGCCGTTTGCGTTCCAAAAACAAATTTTTAAACAGTTCATGGTTTGTTAATTACAGCTTGCAATAACATCGATTGCATTCTAAGCATTTCCTGCATCATATTACCCATTGTGTTCGTAAAATTATTTACTGTTTGCACTAATGTTTCCATGGTTTTTTCTAAACGACTTAAATTAGAAAATTGAGTTTCATCATTACTTGGCGAGGCACCTTGCATTGGCTCATGGTTTGATTTTAGGACGTTAGCGTAAGAGGTTCTGTTATTACTAGGCTGGGGGGCGTGAATTGCATTTGTGTTAACCTGATTTGTTACCTGCATTTGAGGGGGATTAGTTTTCGGTCCGACCGACTGCTTGACGATAGTATATACAGGGCATCCTCTATAATTGGCAGTGTGATTACCGCCACAGTTGCTACATTTTTTTACGTTGGGGTCGGTTTTAGACTTGTCGCAAAGAACTGTTCCATGTAATTCACCACATACTACGCAAACAGGGGGTAAGTAGCAGTATGCCTTAGTATGGCCAAATTCCTGGCAGTTTAGACATTGAACAGGACCATTTCTTTTGTGCGGCTCCTCAATAGTTACCCTTCTGTACAGAATATATTTCAAATTATAAATTGGATGCGTTTCATTTTTTTTGAGCTTAACGTCGCCGGGTTCAAGCTCCACTCGAAATAGTGGTTGGGGATTTTTATCCCTATTTTTGATATTTGTTACGTTTTTGATTTTAAAGCCCTTCTCTTCCAAAAAAGCTTTAATTTCCCCTGGGTCTACGCATGAGTCTATGCCCTTGATTACTACCTGAAGACCTTTACTGCTCTTCAGTTGATACGTATAAAAGTTTTTATTCAGAGTCTCAAATCTTGTAATTACCTTTCGAAAATCATCCTCGTGATTAACCTGTATTTTAGTCTCGTTAATGATACCGCGCTTTATTGCAGCTACATAAAAGGAATTTTCACCAATCACCGAAATTAAACTTTTTATTAACTCATTAGAGTTTTGCTCTCTAAGGTATATCGGGGGTGGCTTAGACGATTTAATGACGTTTGGTGCTTCAGAGGATTCATCCTCCAGAATCGCGAAACGATTTTGTGTATTTATTTTATCAAAAGATGGTACTTTTGAGGCCGAAGCAACTGCTGCAGAGGTAGGGCTGCGTCCCCGTTTAAGCACTGTTATGTACCTGTCCATACCAACTTGTACTGTAGGCTTTTGACAACTTTTTACAGGGGGGTTTTCCATTGCATTTGTGTTTAAGTTCATGGTATCATTGCCCACTAAATTTGTTTTTGACGTCACGGCAATACTTGCTGGCCTGGCAACACTTGTCACCAAATCTTGTTGTAGTTTTTTTAATGAGTCACTATCCACCGTTTGTGTAAATACCGAGGGTGAGAGGGAACGTGTTCGAGTAATTGGCTTAGCCGTTAGGTAGTTAATATTGTTTTGTTTTGTTTTATTTATTTCTGCATTATTTTCATTTGCATTAACTAAAACGTAAACGTTTCTTTCATTTTGTCTTAGTGTTGTTTCACTGTTTGTACTCATGCAAAGAGTTGTTTTTGTTTTTCACCGTTTTGCTTTGCTTTAATATTTTTATTATTTATTGTATTTTACAACAACAAAAGAAAAACCAGAATTTAAATGTTTTTTTTCAGAATATGTATACACATGTATGAACATTCATACGTACATATATATTTTTACTGATTTATTTTATTTAATTTGATCGTTTTAAATTGTTCACTATTATGTTAAATAATTTAATTAACAAAATATATTATTTTGTTTTTTTTTTAAGCTATTAATTCGCTGCTTAGATTACAAAATCAAATGTGATTAATTAATAGTTTAAATTGTATGCGGGGCTTAAATACACGTCTGTATCACAACAAAGCACAAACCGAACTGACCCATATAACATATTCCCATAACATTCGCGATAGGGGCAATTGTATTTGGTCTGGCTAGATCAAATTTATGGCATAGTACCAAGGAGTGGCCAAGAATGTTTTAGTAATGAAAACACCTGTCTCCCGCCGTTTTGCGAAAAAAAAACCTCACGCAGGGAAGCAAATTTCTAAAATCTTCCAAGAAATTTTGAACCGCGATGAACTATAAACCGTAGAAACATTTTTAAATCTAAAGTAGTGAATAAATTCCAAAATAGCATTTAAGTGATACGTATAGGAATATATACAAATATCAGGTGTATATTTTTTAAAATTTCCGTGAGATAAAAATTGTTATTTGCTATTTCTATTTTAACAATGATCATAATATATTTTATATTTAATATTGAAAATATTTATAAAACACAAAATTCAAAGAACAATATTTAAAGCTAATTGTAAAGTAAAATATTTTTAAAGTATTTATAATACAACATCTTCCCTTTTAAAAAAAAGTTAAAATAATGTTTTAATAAAATAATTATAAAGGCTTATAAAAAGTTACTGGTAATCTGATACGACTACTTCTGCGTATATTGACAGTATTTTCACTCATATTTTCGTTGCTATTATTTATAACATTATTATTTGTTTTTCTTTATTTAATATGAAAAGAATTTCTTCTATAAGTTTTTTCATCTATCAGACTTTTAACAATATAAGACCTTGGAGCACTGTGATATGTAATTATTAGACCCTGGTATCCACTTCTGTGAAGAATTTATTTTAAAAAATATGTTGTCTCCAATTTTAAACTCAGATTTTCTTTTTGTATTTCGGTTATAATACTCCTCAAAATTTTTTATTTTCCTTCCTTATGAATTTATTATTTATATATTTTGTATCAGGCTTCAACAATTTGTCAGTGATTGGAATTTTAGTTCTAAGACGCCTATGTAATAGTAGTTGTGATGGAGAATAATTCAAATCTTTAACTGGAGTATTCCTGTACTCTAATAATGCATTGTAAACCTCTTCTTTAGTTTCACATTTTTTTTAAATTTTCTTCGCAATTCCCACAGTTTTCTCTGCTAACCCATTACTCCTGGGATAATTTGGGCTACTTGTTATTATTTTAAAATTCCATTTGTTAGAAAATTCTAAACATTCGTAAGAAGCAAATGGCATATTATCGGCTATTATAATCTTTGGTATACCGTACCTTGAAAATATTTCTAACCACGCCTCAATTACATCCGAGGATGTCTTCGATTTTAAATACATTAGTTCAAACCATTTACTATAATAATCAACAACTACTAAATAATTTTTTCCCGAATATTCTAAAATATCACAACCAATTTTCTCAAAAGGTAAATTCGGAATTTCATGACAAATTATTGGAAATTCCTAGAAAAATAATCTGCTGTAATTATACTTTTACCAGGTTTATATATAACTTCAACATTGTATGGAAACATTTTTAACCTTAATATTTGTAATCTAGAAGACCCTATTTTATTAATATTTTTCTTAAAAATTGTCTCCAAGGGTTTATGATCGAATATAACAGTAATTTTCTTCCCATATATAAACTGATGAAATTTTTTACATGAAAATACTATTGCCAAAAACTCTTTTTCAATTTGGGCGTATTGTTTTTCCGTGTTTGATAACGACCTTGAAGCAAATGATATAATTTTGTCATTTTGAAACAAACAACAACCTATTCCATCTTTTGAAGCATCAGTTTGAATTACCACATCTTATTTCATTAAAAGGTGTTAATATAATATAATTTGCTACCATTTTTTTATTCTGTTAAAACATTCATCATGAATAGGTAACACTTTATAATCAGTACCTTTTTTCAACAATTCTCTCAAAGAAGATGTCATATCCGCTAAATTTGGTATAAATTTTCTTAAAAAATTTACAAGACCAAAAAACGATTGAGGACTGGTTTTATCTTTTGGAAATTTTAGTGCTAAAATAGATTCTATACGTTTTTTATCAGATGTTATACCCCTATTCGAAATAATATGTCCTAAAAAATTTACTTCCTTTACTCTAAATTGAATTTTATTCTTATTCAATTTTATATTCTGTTCCCTTGCTCTTTCCAAAAACATAGTCACATTTCTGTCATGTTTTTCTTTTGTTTTACCTCCAATCATTATGTCATCTATATATATATTTACTCCTGGCAAATCCCCAAAAGTTTCATAATTATATCTCTTAAATACTTCCGATGTTAGTAACTAACCCAAAAGGCAATCTCTTAAATTTATAACAACCAAAAGGTGTACTAAATGAAACTAAATTACTAGATCTTTCCGTCAACGGTATATGCCAAAATCTATCTTTTAAATCAAAAACAGAAAAGTATACATATTCAACTAAATTCACACTAAGTTCTTTAAATGTTGGAATTAAATAATGATTCGGAATTATGTGTTTATTGAGTTCCCTTGGATCTTAACATAAACTTAAACTACCATCTTTTTTTTCACGTATAACTAAATTGCTTACCCATGCTTTTGCCTTATCCGTTTTTACTATAATATCCTTATTTACCAACTTGTCTAATTTATTCTTTAATTTGTTTTTAATTTTCATTGGAACTCTTCTGGGAGGATAAGCAACTGGAACAGCATTTTGTTCTATTTCTATATTATATTCTTTACTAAATTTTCTAACACCATAATTTTCTAGAGAATCTGCAGATTTCTCTAAATTATAAATTCTTTTTATCAACCCTAATTTAACACACGTATCTCTGCTTAAAATTGGTTTTTAACCATCACTAACTATTAAAAATAACTCATTCGAAGTATTACGTTTCGAAATACATTGAAGTCTTATTTCACCCAATGGACGTATTTTATGTCCGCTATAAGTTTGAAAGTTATATTAGTAGGTTTAAACTTAGGATTTTTATATATAGTCTTCAAAGTAGATATTGGAATTATGTTTGCATCTGAACCACTATCTAATTTAAATTTAATATTTCGATTTTCTACAATTATTTCATGATACCAAATGTCCTTAACATTCTAAGAATCAAGACTGTCAGTCAACGCAAAATCACAATTTGAACTATCACTTTCATATTGATTTAAAATATTAACGTTAACATTTGATCTACAAGCTTTAGAAAAATGATTTAATTTATTACATTTGCTACAAATTTTACCAAATGCAGGACAACTATTAAATTTATGAAACTGAAAGCATACGATTCGATCTCTTACCATTTCTGATACATTTCCAAATTCACAGCTACTAGATATTTCTTTTAAATCTCTAACAAAATCGTCAATAGGCTCATGTTGCTTCTGTGATCGGTTGTAAAACACAAATCTTGCATATAAAATATTATTCTTAGGCTTAAAATAATCATTTAGAGCTTTGATAATTTTTTGATAGTTGTTATAGTCTTCAACGGGAATATCCAATGTTCTTATTATTTCTTTACCATGAATTCCTATTTGATTTCGTAGTATAGCGAGCTTGAAGTTATCACTTAGCTTTACATTTTTCGCTATCAAGTAATCTTCGAAATCATGCAAAAATATTTCCCAGTTCTTGGCTTTATTTCCACATATTTTTAAATCAGGAATAGGTTTTATATCCATTTTCAAATATATTCTCTACAGAAATGTATTTAATATTTAAAAATTTTTTATTTACGTAGGTAAAAAAATTTTTATTAAAAGTATATTTTTTATAATTTTTTTTTTTTTTACAACTGCGCCATGTAGAACAATTCGTTTCTATTTTAACAATGATCATAATATATTTTTTATTTAATATTAAAAATATTTATAAAACACAAAATTCAAAGAACAATATTTAAAGGTAATTGTAAAGTAAAATATTTTTAAAGTATTTATAATACAACATGTTCAAATGTCAACCCGATCCCTGCATGAACTTTTTTAACAATCCGAAAAAATTATCATATTTTTTATTGATAACTTTTAATTTTCTACACGACTATACTATGCCGTTTTTGATATTCGCAAAAGTGTGAAAAAGTTATCGCCCTAATGTACATACGTGCATCTTTGGATTGCATTTCCAAATTTATTGTGTTTGCAATTTTCAATATGTACTGCAGAAATAGGAAAGGAATAGAAAGTCCGAATATAATAAAATTTAATTAAGCACTTGTTAAATCTCCTTCAAAATAATTCGGAGTAAAATAATAATGGAGTGGGCTTCCACTGTTCCAAAATTCTGTTGATTACTTCTTGACGTGACAACCATCTTGTTGACGAATATTTGGATATATTATGAATTCGATCCAAAATATTCTTGAATTGAGAGGAAGTCTTTTCACAAAATGCACGCTTAAATGCTTCCGCTGATACTTAATTTAGAATGTGGCATAAGCAATCGTTCAATGAACAAGTGCAAAAATCTATTCACAATAGCGGAGCTCAGTGGCTGGGGCAAATGGTCTTGCAAAAGAGCAAATGCAAAATATCATAGCTGTTCTGTTAAATCCAACAAAAAAAAAAAAAAGTTTCCCTTATATTTCATAAAATAGCAACGACATTTTGCATTTTCGCAAGACTATTTGCACTAAATACTAAACTCTGCTTATATTCATTGGACAGTAAATAGGAGCTGCCATTTTTTATCAATTATAAATATGTAGGCAAGGTATATTTATAGCTATAAATATACCTTGTATGTAGGTTTGAAAAATTTGGAAATAGTACCAAGTGAGTCACGGGGGTACCAGCGTACTTTTAAGCTTTGAATTGTAACAAAAAAAGTACAATTGTACCAACTTTATCAATTTGTTTATCTATAAATTTAAAATTGTAACGTTACTGACTCACTGATTCATCGTCGCATAGCCTAAACACCTGAAACTAAAAACTTGAAATTTGGACCGGAGGTGGGTCTCTCCTCAAATTGGTCCACTAAGACGGGATTTTTGGAACCAATAAATCTAGAAATAAAGTTTATACCACATTCAAAACTTATCAAAAACAAGTAAGAGTGCTATATTCGGCTGTGCCGAATCTTATATACCCTTCACCATTGTGCGAGCAGAATACAGAGCAACTAGACAAAAACTAAATAAAACTGGTAAATATTTTTTTTTTAAATAAGAGACAACCGGTTTTGAACTTCGCTTTTCATAAGGGCCCAGAATATATATACTTTATAGGGTGTAGGATCAATATTGTATATACCTTTTTACCTTCGGTGAAGGTAATAAACTATTGAATTTTTTTGCATACGATAGACACTGGCGTATCGAATGAAAACTCGATAAATGTAATGTCGAGTTACTCGATGTCGAATGCTATTATTTCAAATTCAATACATTTCATTCGATATCGAGTTTCAAGATACCAAAATAAATAATTTCGATGAATTTTGCTCGATATCGTATGCGGTGATTAGACCCCAGTATTTCGGTTATAACTCATACAAATTTCCGACAAATTTTTTTTGTACGGGAGGTACCACGCCCACTTCTCCAATCCCGCCCACATTTTGTAGGATGGTGTGTATTGGCAACCTAAATATGTGTACCTAATTTGGAAATTTTGGCTCTTGCCGTTCTCAAGATATACAGAAATAAAAAAATACAACAACAAGGGATTTTTGGAAAAATTTAGAGGTAGTCGTGGTTTTTTGCTCATATCTCCGTCATTTTTGGACCGATCTGGCTGAATTTCAATAGCAAACTTAAACGGAGTATATGTGACATAAATATACATCAACCTAGTCCACATCATTTCTGGGGTTTTCGGAAAACCCATAATTTCAACATACACACGGACAGACGTTTGTGGCAAAGCAATTTTACGTGTTATCCAGCAATTTAGCAATTATTGCGCCATTGTTCTGCCGACGTTATTGCTTGTGCTTAACAAAAAAATTGCTACGTGGAGACCAAGCGTAACTTCAGGCCTTTTTAAAGGCCTGCTTTAATATTTTTTTTGATTCAATTACTATTATTATATAACTGCTAAAGAATGCCTCATAGTAGGCCTCGGCCCTTTGGTATAAAAGAGAAGATACACCTTCCACACTCGCTTCTATGAGAAGGAGTAACAGTTTTTGTATTGTTTTTTGCACAAGCAAAAGCAAAATTATTATTTTTTTGATCCCGTTACCATTCTTCTATACCTGCTAAAGAAGCGAGAGCGAAAGGCCTTCCCCGCAATGACAACGTGTGTAAAAAAATATGAGTATGGAATGAAGCGAGCAGGCCTTGTATATCCAAAAGAAGCAGTACAGAGGCCTCCTAGAAGGTATCCGTGCTCCTTCTTTTTCCCGCTGGGAGGCTCAACCATAATATGCTTAGCCTTGCTTAACCTACTGTCAAAATTTAACAAAAAGTCTCTCAAATGTATTTAAGAAAACAAAAACAAAATAAAAAAAATTTGATTCTGTACGGAATGTGCGATTAGATTCGCACCTTGCTTAAGCAAATGACAGTTTCATTAAACTTAGCAAAAAGTTTTCTTAAGTTCAATATGGTTTGCCCATTAAAATTTACATGTATTCGCTCATGCGCTTAAGCCAACTTAAGCACAATGTGGTTGGGCCTTGAGGCAGTATTGAAAAGTAAACACATCTACAAGTTATTGTGTTTAGCAAGTACATCGAAGAATAAATTTTTTATGAATGTTAAAATAATGTAACACAAAATATGTGTGATATTCTTTTTAAAATATGTATGTACTTTAATACTCACTACCAACTAACCTATCGGGGCATCCATGGAAGTGTTATTTTGTAAGTATTAAGCTTTGTTCACCACCAGAGCAACAATTTCGTTTTTTCTTCTACATATCATTTTTCTTCCCAAAGTATTTTATATATTATCCTTTCATTTTTAGAACAAAAATGTAACTAAAATTTTTTAAAAAATGTAACTAAAATTGAGTCTACTTTTACTTCAGCAACAATTTGGAGGAAATTGTTTCTGACGTTTAAAATAATTTTATTTAGTTTTGAAAGAAAATGTTAACATACTGTCGTTAAAAATAATAATAAATGCATAATATTGTTGTGGCTAAAATTTGCAAACGGTTTCTTAATGCAAAATGTGTGTGGTTGCAAAAGAAAGTGTTTCTCTATTATGTTTTTTTGATTGTGAACGAAGCTTTACTTGAGGGTTACACGATCAAGTTTTGCCTATCAAGTTTTAATACACTCACACTTTTTTACCAATACACTCATACTTTTAAAAATTGATACGAACTTGCCTTTAAAATTCTCTTGCCAGTGAGTGTTTCAATTTAAGTTCAAGAAACAGCTGATTTCAAGGTTAGTGAGCAAATTTTTCGTTTATCTTTATAAATTGTTTTCTTGATGACATCTTGAAAGTAAATTGCTCAAAAATTTAATGCAGCCTACGTCACAGCTTTCAATTTATGTAAATTTTGACAAGCAGTATATGTAAAAGACTATCAAGAACAACTTGATCGTGTGGCCGCAGGGTTTGTTCAATATTCAAAATTCTGAAATAAGTTTTTTGGATCTCTTAATATATCTTATGAATAAAAAAGAATTATATCCAGTGCTGGCAAAAACCCGTGGGTTTTTTCCCTTACATCCCAGTAAAAACTTCGCCTACTTTTTCAAAATGAATAGCTTTTTTAAGTCATTATTTTGTAGCTTTCTTCTATAACTACATCTATAACAACTTCCATAACTACTTTTTTCTGGATGTATGCAGGTAAAAAAAATAATGACTTACTTTTTAATGCGTTCTTTTGGGACATCCCTTGTAAAATTCATTGGTTCATTTAATAGAATTGTAAGTAGTGCTCTTATGTTTTTCTGATTACTCAACACATTATTTTGTAGGCGAAGTTTTTACTGGGATATATCTTGAATGTTATGTTTCTAAGTCCAATAGTAACGGATATTCAAAAAGTACCAGTTTAAGAACTAAGAAGTACCAAGTCCCCATTTACACTAGGGACATTTCTTGCCGGACAGACGAAATTTGAAGGCGAGGGGTCGAAAAGGTAGAGTGTGTAGTACATGACTGTCTGTACTGGACATTTTTTCATTTCTCTTTCTTACTTTTCGTAGTTTACATACAAGTATTAATTTCTGTCTGACTTCTAATGTTTCATATGTAAACGCTTCGGGTAAGATTAAAAGAGAATTCAAAATGTCCGGCCAGAAATGTCCCTAGTGTAAATTGGGACCAACAAGCTTTTTTAGAGATACACTCAATTTACATGATGAATTTTATGACGTCCAATTTTAGACGTCATTTTTTGTTTGTTAGCAAGCGGTGTAGAGAAGAAAGAGGAAGAGAAAACAGAAATCATGTCTAATTTTCTACCCCTCTTTCTTCTCTACACCGCTTGCTACCAAGCATAAAATTCATCATGTAAATTGAGTGATTCTCATTCAATCAGGACCTTGCAGGTTTCATTTTATGTTCAAAAGTCAAATATTAGCGAAAATTTAAAAAAAGTTCCAGTTAAAATACAAAAAAGTACCAAAAAGATCCATCTAATAGATTGTCATTCACTCAAGACCTTGCATGTTTAATATTATGTTTTTGAGTTAATACATACACATATAATTTGAACAATTTATAAACACACAAAATTGTAAGCAAATTGTGACATAATATATTTTTTTTCATTTATTCATTCCACTTGGGAACAAAGGGCTTCTGCAAGATTATTCCAACTTAATCTATCGTTACATATATGCACTTTTAATTTCATAAAAAGTTTTATTTAATAATTTAAGTTCCTGGTTAAGTGTTCCGCGCCAAGAATTCCTTGGACGACCGGGGCGTCGGCTGCCCTGAGGATTCCATTCCAAAGCAGTCCTCGTGATGCTACCGATTAGCTTTCTTAATGTGTGCCCTATCCATTTCCACTTTCTTTTTGTTATTTGGCAATTTATAGGTACCTCGTTTGTCAATCTCCAAAGATCGGCATTGTTTATTGTGTTCGGCCAAAAGATGCGACAAATTATTCGTAGGCATTTATTTATTTTGACCTGTAGTCTCTGTGCTATGGCGCTTGTCATCAGCCAGGTTTCGCTACCGTACAGAAGAGTAGATTTCACACATGCGTTAAATAATCGAATCTTTGTCTTCTTCGAGATTTGCCTTTTTCAGCCTGTTTGTCACATCTTCTTCCACGCCGCCGTCTATCGACATTATACATCCTAAGTAGCAGAATGAGTTAACATATTGTATGCGTTGGTTTTGTTTTAGAATGTGGTTGTTGATTGTGTTGTTGATTCGCATTGCATGTGTTTTCGAAATGTTTATTTCTAATCCAACTTCTTTTGCCAGTGTTCCCAGATCATTCACTTTGCTCTGCATGTCGGTAAAATTGTGTGACATGAGGCAAATATCGTCAGCGAAATCCAAATCTTCAAGATGTCTTTGGAATTCCCATACGATACCCCTTCTTCTCCTGCAGAGTTTTAACATGACTTCATCTAATACAACAGCAAATAGTAGAGGAGATAGTGGGCAACCTTGTTTCACTCCAGCGTTTGTCTGAAAGGATTCACTGGTCATGCCATTATGCCGAACTTGTAGAGTTGTGTTGTTGTACATGGCTTTAATTATGTTTATCAACGTCACTGGTACCCCTTTTGCTGTTAATGCAGCCCATATTGCACTTCGTCTTATGGAATCAAAAGCTTTTTTGAAGTCAATAAAAACTAAGTACAATGGTGTGCGCCATTCAACTGATTGCTCTATTATAACACGAAGAGTGTTAGTTTGGTCTACACAGTTACGATGAGGACGAAAACCAGCTTGTTCGTCTCGAAATATCTTTTCAACATGCTGCAGTCGGTTGTTTAGTATTATCGCAATGACCTTATATATTGTGTTAAGCAGTGTGATGCCTCGCCAATTATCGCACACAGTTAGATCGTTCTTTTTCGGTAGTTTAATTATTGTGCCTTTAGTCCAAGTACTAGGCAGTTCTTCATTGATCCAAGCATCACGTATATACTTATGGGTATATCATATCTGCAGCTATCGTTGGGTTCGTTTGCAGTATCTCTGGAGGGATACCATCTTCACCCGGCGTCTTGTTCTTTTTTATTTTTGAGATAGCACACGTTATTTATTCGATGCTTGGGTGTTCTGTGGTTATTGCGTTGTTGATTGTTGTATGTGAACCGATATTCTGAGAACTTTCCGGAATTTCTTCATAAGTAATGTTACTTATTTCCTCGAAGTGTTGCTTCCATCTTCGGGTTTGTTCTTCAGTGTTTGTAAGAAGCTGGCCATCAGAGTCCTTTATAACATGGTTACGATTCATATTTTGATTTGATAGGCGATTTATTATCTGATGTAGCTCTTTCATGTTGTTTGACCCTGCAGCTGTTTCTGCATCACTGGCGATAGATTCTAAATACTTTCTTTTATCGTTTCGGGCTGATCTCTTTACGGCTTTTGCCACTACGCTGTATTGTGGTTTATAGTAGGGATTTTCAAGTGTGACATAATATAAGGTTCGTAAACAATATTCAGCTGGCTAAAGCTTCATTTGGCGAAAATAAAATCGTATCTTCAAGAGAAAAATTATAAGCCATATAAATTTCTGGAGTTTTGGCTTTATTTTGAAATAACATGTATGGAATTGTAGTCAAACCAAGCTGAATAAGATGGTACAATAATAAGGGGTGTGATGGAAATATAGGTACCAGGGGGTAACCGCTTATTTCCATTCAAAAAGTAAAATTTTTCGAAACCTATTTCCGTTTCGAAAGTTAAAGTAAAAGTTGGTAGCACTGCTATTAAAATACCAAAATAGACGAATATATCCGAAAACAAAAAATTTCAAATACTATTTAAAGTGTGAAAAATGTAATTGTGATTTTTTAATAAAAATTGATTGTATTTCCCTGTGGCTTGAAGAGTCCCAAGAAAAAGTCAACCATTACTTTATTCTATTTTTTATTTGTACATGCAATTTTTTTGTAATATTTTTAAAATTTCAACATTACAAATATTAAAACATTTTCAATAGTAACATTAGTAAACAATTATGTCAACACAAATTGATATTGAATTTGAATATCCATTCAAAATTTTATTTTTCGATGAAGCCCATTTCTGGTTGAATGGGTACGTAAATAAGCGGAATTGTCGCATTTGGAGTGAGTAGAATCCACAAGCTTTTGTCGAAACACCATTACATCCACAAAAATTACTGTTTGGTGCGCTTTATGGGCTGGCGGAGTCATTGGCCCATTTTTCTTCAAAAACGATGATGGTCAGAAGCGAAAAGTTGTTGAAAGTTGGCGCCTTCTACACGCCAGCCGTGGCGGCGGAAGAAAGCATATTTAAATTTAATAATTTTTTTTTTCACCAATAAAGCCCGTTTCATTGATATTAAAAATATATTTCCTTGTTTTATTATGATTTAAACTTGTGTCACTCTATAAAAAACACCCTTTATTAGAAATCTGTTCTTCCCCGAAATAAGCTAGTAAATGTGTATATACGAATGCAAAGAAACATTTTTAAGATGGTTGGTGTTTTTAAAGTTATTGCTTGGAGTGAAAATAAAATATCTGAAAATGATATTTGGCATTGCGAAAATGCAGGGACAAGGCATTACAGAAATCCCGTAAAGCAAAAAAATATAACCAACTTCTTTCATGTATATTTATTATTAACAAACTAATTTAAAATGAAAACCTAATATAGGTTATGTAGTACACATATTAAAAATGATTTGAAACACTTATTTTATATTGTCTCGATTATGTAAACTTTTCCATTTAGTGAACAGGCCCTGTCTGAATTAGTTCATATAAGCGAGCGGCTACTGTATTCTGTTATTCTGCCGGCGTAATTTCCAAACTGCTGAGATAAATATCCTTGGCATAGACTGGGGGATATGTTTGAAGGTAAATATTGCGCGTGAAGAAGGCTTGTGTGTCAAATACAAACTATGACATTACTTTTAGTACTTTTAAAAAAAGCAACTCTGATTTAATTAACTGTAATAAATATGGCATCACTATGTTTTGCACTTTCTGGCATAATTCGCATTCGTTTTTTGCGCGTTGTTGCAGCAGAAGAAGAAAGAAAAAGCAGAAGAAATTTCCATTTTTCAATTTTTTCATTTGTGAGCATGTTTTAAGTATTTATTAATATAGTAAATAGAATACACGGAAAGAAATTTAAAATTAAAAGCAAATAAAATCATATTATTTTTAAAATGGTAAGAAAAAACTAACATTAATTTTCTTTAAAGGGAATCGATTTTTTTTTATCACTTTAACCCTTGTAAATGGTACAGGGGGTATTGGCTGCAGACAAAAGAATAGATAAAAAATTCTGTTTACTCGTTTTGTTTTTACTTCCAAAATGAAAACTATGTATTCAATGTGTTTTCATTTTTACAATTTTTATTTCAGTCGAAGAAAATGTCTCGGTATCCCAGTGATCGTAAAGTATATATTGGTGATCTGGGAAATAGTGCTCGAAAGAATGAATTAGAATATGCATTTGGTGCGTATGGTCCTTTACGTAGTGTTTGGATAGCACGTTCGCCACCAGGATTTGCATTTGTCGAATTCGAAGATGCCCGTGATGCCGCTGATGCTGTTAAAGGCTTAGACGGCCGTACTATATGTGGGCGCAGAGCTCGTGTAGAATTGTCAACCGGGAAGAGCACAAAAACTGGTGGTGGACGTAGTGGTGGCGGAGGTGGAGGTGATCGCAGAGGTGGCGGTGATCGTTACGGTGGCAGTGGCGGTAGAGGTATTGGAGGCGGCAGAAATGGTGGAGGTGGTGGTGCAGGCGGCGGTGGTGGTGGCGATAGCAAATGTTATGACTGTGGTGACCGTGGACACTATGCTCGTGATTGTCACCGTCACGGACGCAGCAGAAGGCGGTAAGTGAAAATTGTTTTATACTTTCAATATTTTTAAAATGAAAAGTTTTTTAACTCATGTAGTTTTTTAAATTTTGTTGTATTTTTTTTTTATCAAATTCGTTAAGCTGAGTTTATTGTAGAATATTTTTGGAAAAAAATGTTGCATTGAATGACCTACATAAGTATGTATTGTACATGAATATATGTTGATATACATTTTTAAAGTACGACAAATTTGTTAATATTGGCGTGACATAACACAAATTTGTGCAGTCTTATTTTTTAAAAAAAAGTCTAATTATGATTATGAAACGATCATATTTTTCGGGGTATAAAAAAACAAGTTAGTTTCATTTAAAATAAATATGTATATTTGTAAAAGCGTAGGAAGCCATATATTAATTAGTGGAAAAGTATCCCAAGAAATTAGTACCCAATAAGTTAATTGCTGAATATCTAAGTTTATTTTCTCAGATAAAAAAAAAATTGACGTCAAAGCCAATCGTAGTTTCTTATTTGAGTAACTTACTTTATTGGCAGTGAGCGGTCAAAGCCAAATAATTTCTACATACAAGTTTGCGTGCCATGTTAAATATTGAAAATTAAGATATTTCGAGTGCATGCCTTTTGTATTAAGTCTTCTAAACGGGGGAATCCCCCGTATCGTGGTCCTCGAATTTAAAATACGCCAGCGACTGTTTGGTAATAGATTAAAGAGAACGTGAACTTTTGCCTTTAATCTATTATAATGAAAGGATCAACTTCATGCATTTAAGTAGCTAATCAACTAATTTTTGTTTTGAAAAGATTTTAAATGTTTTTGTTTAGTATTCCATAAATGGGATGTTTTCGATATATATGAACATTGAGTTTCTAAAATTGCAGAGCGTGACCGGTTAAGTTTAAGTGATTGCTTTTTTAATATGAGATTTCAGCTATATGTCCAAAACAAGAATCTTGTGGACAACCGCGTTTTTTCTACTAATGTGTAAAAGAACTGCAGTTGCTAAAAACATATGCGGAAAACGACATTTTCGATAAAAAAACAAAAAGTGCTGTGGCGTGGCAAACCAAAAAATTTAGTTCTAAAAACTTCTTTGATATACGCACCTTTCATCCAACACTGGGAAATGTGAGATACTTTTTATGCCAAAATTAATTACAGCCAAAGTTTTGGACCAATGTGGCTTCAATTTAGAATTTAATTGTTTTTTACATCTGGATTTTTTGATTTTTGTATAGTGGAGATTTTATGAATATCTCGAAAACGAACGATAGATTATTCTGAATTTCGGCACGATGAAAATACGCAAGAGTGAACATATTTTAAACCTAGACCTACCAAGTTTTAAAAGGAATTTCTTGCCACGTGCAAAAAAATTAACATTAGGGACGGTTAATTCGAAAGGGCGTAAGTGGCGATATGCAATATGTTATGATTGGGCAACAAGTGGCGAAGCAAGGTTAG
The DNA here is from genome assembly GCA_930367215.1 of Pollenia angustigena. Taxonomy (NCBI): domain Eukaryota; kingdom Metazoa; phylum Arthropoda; class Insecta; order Diptera; family Polleniidae; genus Pollenia; species Pollenia angustigena. The sequence continues at coordinate 31,595,726 of OV884057.1, forward strand.
GTTAGATTCCATTGGCAGCTGTGATCAAGCACAGCTCACGTGGGTCCATTAATTAGTTCCCGTTGTGTTACCATGTCACACCGTCTCCCATGGGTCCTATGTTATCTGGCTGCTAGTATTACCATGCAGCCATCCGGTCGATACTTGTCGACGAACTTACGCGTGTTATGTACTTCCACCTTAAAGGAGTGGATCCAGTTTACATCAACATCAGAGAGACAAGTTGTGTTCCCAAGGGCTCTTCGATCAAACATTTCGAGTCTTAAATCTCCAAATGCCGGGCAATTACAGAGAAGATGTTCCGTTGACTCTTCGTCCTCCTCATCGCCGCAACTTCTACATAAGTCATTATAAGGGAGCGCCAGCCCCTGGGCATGCCTCCCAATGGGCCAGTGGCCAGTTATAACCGCAAGCAAAGAAACTAAAAGGGCGGTATTCAGAAGCGATCGATACACAATCATCGTTAATATCGTAAATATATGCAAACGCCACTACCTCGGGGGCAAACAGTCATTCCTTATCAATTTGCAGTTTTCCAAACGTATCAATAAGTTAAGTAACGTTTCTGAAATTGCAATTAACTCAAAGTTATCACCGACAATATTTCTAAACTCATCGAATTTAACAGCATTCTGAAATGGTTAAATACTTTGACAATTGATATGAGCTATTTGAATTAATAAGAAAACGAATTCAAAGATGCTTAAATCAATGATCCGTTGCTTACAATGGGGCCAATATTTTCATTGATAAACATTAAAAGTTCAACTGCAAAGGTTGGCTAGGGATCACGAGTAACAAAATCTGTAGGTAAATATTCAAAAATAAATATATTAATTCAAATATTAAAATTCAAAAATAATTATTGTTAATTAATATATTCAACAATTTCACTCGCTAGCATAAACAAAAGAGATCGAGAAGAAAGATAAAAATATTAAATTAAAAATAGGGGGAAACAATATATAATATTTTGCAATAACGAAACTTAACAAAACATACTTAAATAAGTCTTACGGCTAATTTCACCAAGTTCAGTTATTTTTAACCACCAGTTCTAACTGTCAAAAAGATAATCGTCCCTATCGTGAATAAAAATTCCTTGAGAGTTTTTTTCCCTTTTTAATTTTTCCTATGCTAATTCTATTGCAAAAATGGGAAAAGGGAAAAAACTCCCAAGGAATTTTTATTCACGATAGGGGTGATTGTTAACTGGAAGTTAAATTATTAGTTAGTTTTAACTGAACTTGATGAAAGTGGCCGTTAAACGTAGATAATTAACTCATATACAACAGAAATGCATCTCCGTTATATGTATTTGGGTGTACATATCTTGAAATGAAAGCTCTGTAATAATGTTTTTTGGCCAAATTAGGCTTTTATTATTACTGTTAATAAATAAATAAATAAAATAATAAATTTTTATAGAATAGATCTAATGATAGATTGGTTAAAAATCAGCACATTCAGCTAAATCGTTTACCACTTCCTTTCCAAAACACAAAGTCAACATTCCTTCGGCTTGTCTTAATTAAGTTTTATATTTAGTAATAGCTTTCTGACGTAGCATTTTAAGGCAAATATAATTGAGGTTTGATGCTGCAGGCAGTGATGACAACTTTCGCCTAGATTCAGCCTTTTTTTAAGTACCTGAACCCGAAAACTAATTGTAAGCCCTAAACCAAAAAACGCGCAAATATGGCCCTTTTTGGTTTTTCTATTTAACTCTTTTCACCCGTTTTTGCTTTAAGCTTATATGTTTTGCTTTTCTGGCAATATTGATTAAATAAATTTAAAAACGTGCGAATGGAAAAACGTTGAAAATATAGTCATTTAAGTAAACACGGCTATTTCAATTTCACCACCAAGAAGATCTTTGACTTAAAGGGAACGAATTTTAAAATACTCCATCGGAAGATCACGAAGCCCAATATTATTTCATATAACAGACATGGCTTAGGTTGTGTTCAGAAATATTAATACCGTAGTGATTACACAAAGAAATTATAATTGATTGAAGTTCATTTAATCCAGACGGTAATCTATTACTTACAATATCCCCACGATTATGACGTCGATGTAACATGTTATTTTAATTTTCTTATGTTGATATTTTGGATGAAGTCGAAACATCAATATTCCTAATTATTTTTTACATGTCTCTATGTCGGACTTCATATTTTTAATACACGACGATACTTCATTTTTAAAGTCAGACAATATCTGAGCCATTGTGTTGTTAAACGCATTATTATCCTCTTTGCTAGCATTTACAAAATCATCAATGTGGCTTTTTAATACTTTAACATCATCACGAACAGGCTGAGCATTCAAAACTGTATCAGCACAGCCAGAACAAGTAAATAATAAAAAAGATTTTGGCCTTTCTTTAAATATAGCAAGATGTTTTTCTATTACATTGACACATTGTAGATGGAGCAATAGTTTGCACGCGCTACATTAGATACTCCCATGGTCCTTTCCAATAGTATCTTTACATAAAGATCATTTAAAATTTCAGTAGCAGACATAATAACAACAAATAAGAAAACCAAAAAAAAAAAAAAAAACCGGGAATAAGCAGGTTGAAAAGCTGCAGCAGCAGCAGCAACAACAAAAGAACACAGTTAATTTTTCAGCTATATATGTATGTACATTAAAGACCTTTCACGAGTGTATCAGTATTATAAGTATTGTTGAAACAGATACACCAGATATATATCGGTTACTACTAATATAAATGAGAGAATGAGTGTAACTGATATTGTATGGTTTTGCTTTTGCCCACTCACCATATGTAATAATCTGTTGTATTTTTAAATATTGTTGGCGAGTTGATGAAAATAAGAGAGTTTGCATGGTGAAATAAACAGATGGCAGCACTACGCCAGATGACGATTTTTTGCTCTTGCATTGTTTGTCTAGGTTTGTGTCAAAGTTTTGTTTATGTTTACAAAAAGTCCACGTTTTGTGCTGTGGTAATGGTATTTTATTAAAGTTTTTGATAATTTTAAAATAAAATAAATAAGATATTGACCATAATTAAAGAAAAATTGGCTTAAAATTTATTTATTTCATCACGTTCAGCGGTACGCTTTGATTTTTGTTTAAAGTATTTTTTGACGCAAACGGTGATGTAATTTCCATTTTTCTTGTAATGTTGTATTTGTTGCCGTAACGATGCCACCTGCTTATTCCACCACGAGAGTTTGTAAAAATTTGTATAAGATCTCAACCAGGGATGCCAGATGGTTTTAGTAAAAAATGATATTTTCAAAAACAAATCGGAAATCAAATATGAAAAAACGGCATATTAAAATTACTGTTTTAAACGCAATAAAACATATTATGAATGACAAAAACAACAAAGCAAAACCATTAACCATTACATAATGCTTTAAAAAAAAAAAAAAAAAAAAAATTTCTTAACCTACTTACAACTACAATTAATGTTGAGAGAATTTTAACTAATTGTAGTGGGGAATGAGATAAACCCACTTTTTTATTGTTGATGTGTTTTGTTAAAGCTTTGATATTGTTACAAGTAAAACTGTTGATATAAGTCTTATACGTTTAACAGTTTTATTTGGTTTAATATCTTTAGTTTTTCTAAAATCTTTATGGATGAAGTTTCCTGATGATCTGGCCTAAGCAACCAGTGAAATGCATTGGAATAGCTTATCCCATCAACAATAAATTTCAAGTGTTTTTATCAAGAATAAAAACTGGGAATTAAGCACGAATAACAAAATCTTTTGAAATTAAAATTTTGTATTCCCAAAAATTGAAATTACTTTTTGATAATAAACAGGCAAGTGCACGGCCTAAAAAAACACTTAATTGACAACATCTTTTGTAAGTTGTTGTTTGTTTTTTCTTTTGTTTTTCTTAACCTACTTACAACTACAATAAATGTTGAGAGAATTTCAACTAATTGTAGTGGGGAATGTAAGATGAGATAAACCCACTTTTTTATTGTTGATGTGTTTTGTTAAAGCTTTGATATTGTTGCAAGTAAAACTGTTGCTATAAGTCTTAAGCTAAGATCCCACTATCGGCGCAATGTACCAATTTTTGGCGTATTTCATGTGCCGATAGTGTGAACGTTCAAAATGTTTTAATATGCGACAATCTGTGCCGAAATTGTGCTGACTGTGGACAATCAAAATTAACCTAGATGCGCCGATAATGTGAACACTATTTTGCACAATGTGGATCAATCAAATTGTTTAATATGTACCGATTTTTATCGGCCACTTGTGTGCCGATCACAGTCGCCAATCAGCGCCGATACAAGGGATGGCAAAACGAAATTTTTAAATTGCACAAACTGGTTACTAAAATTTTACCTTTTTGAGCTTAATTGTACCAAAATTACATTTGTTTTATCTATTATTTATGTATTGAAACGTTAAATAGTACATTTCGTTAGCTAAAATGCAAAAGGACGTAACTAACAAAAATATAATTTTACAGGAGAAGCAAAAAACTTTGTAAAGTGCAAACTATAAACATGTTAGAAAAACATGCATTAATAAGTCGTCCATGGAATTCTTCAACCAATTTTCAAAGAAAACCATTTCATTATATTTTCTTAGAAAAAAATGTGTAAATACGTCGTTTTACATACATCAAACAAAAAAAACTTGTAGTTACGTCCCTTTGTTTTTTGATAATAAAAGCCCAATTTTTGATCGCAGAAGTGTAAAATTTTGTCAAGACATGTAGTTTTATAGCATTCATAATAATCAATCAAAAACTCGATTTTGAATTTTTTGTTAGTTACGTCTTTTTGCATTTTAGCTAACGATTTGTACTATTAAATGAAAAAAAAAACAACTCGCTTTAACCAAAACATTGCAGTTGTATCGATGTTGCCATCCCTGGTTTGTAAACATTTGTTTACAAAACAACAATTAAAAAAAAAGAACAAGTGCAGTAAGTTTAAATGAAATTGAATATATTTTTTATTATACATATATTAACATATTATTTAAAATTGTTAGGAAACATAATTTAATATTCGGGCGGAGAATTTTGCGAATTTCTAAAGTAAAATTATGTCTGCCAACAAGTAAATAAACAAAAACATTTGATTTAATTTGCCCAAATAGCACGATAGTGTGACCGCATTGTACCGATTATTGTCGCAATTGAGTTTTGGCCGATATGAACCGAAAAAAATTGTCACAATGTGCGACGATAATGGGACCACCCAAGTATAAATTGTGCAATGTTTCTAAATGTGCGCCGATATAGCACGATAAAAATCGTCACAGATTGTGCTATTTGAGCCGATAGTGGGATCTTAGCTTTATACGTTAACCAGTTTTATTTGGTTTAATATCTTTAGTTTTTTTAAAATCTTTATGGATGAAGTTTCCTGATGATCTGGCCTAAGCAACCAGTGAAATGCATAGGAATAGCTTATCCCATCAACAATAAATTTCAAGTGTTTTTATCAAGAATAAAAACTGGGAATTAAGCACGAATAACAAAATCTTTTTAAAAATAAATGTTTTATAAATAAATTTTATTTAATTAAAAAAATACGGGGTATCTGATAGCAGATTTATGTATATTTTCAAACTTAAATAATTGACACAAAGTTTTATTAAAAGCATTGAACGGTAGAATGGAAATGCGGATTTTATTTTTTAAAGAGTATGTCTTTTGTCGACTTGAACACACTGTTCAAAACGGAGCCTTGTTTTTCGAGAATTAAAAAAAAAATGACCCAATTTTCTCATGCGTGGATAAGGCACACCAAACATTTACCTTGGGCCAATGTAAAGGTATTTAATGTTTCAATCGAGGGTTGGAGGTTCTTGGAGACCAGTAACGGTAGATTTGTTTGTTGACGTGGCGATTTAAGTGAAAATTAACTTTGAACAAAATTGTCGACGAGCAATTACGAAAGAATCATTACCCTTAAAAAATGTCTCCTCAGCGAACGCGCGATGCTCACTCGACTACTGTGACTGACAAATCCTCCCAATATAATTCCAACGGCGCCAACCTCCCTCCGCACCGTTTATTACTTTTTGAAATAATCGCATTTAAAAATATAATTTTGCCACCAGACACCCTTTATATGAATAGATTTTACTTAAGGATAAATTGCAGGGACCGTTAATAAGAGTGATAGGTACAATTTTAGCTGGAAAACTCTCCATATTAGAGCCAGCGGAGACCTATACTGTCTTATACCAATAGGTTCGTCTCTTTAAGAACCTATGGTGATCTAGAATAAACGATCTTAACTCCACAGTTAATAATAATTTTTCAACGAAAAAATAAAAGTAGGTATGGATGAACTCTTAAAAAGAAAGTTTTATTTCGCAGTCATAAAATTGTCGGCCTAAAATTCTTCTTCTTCTTTTTAATGACAATTAGTTTAATTGCAGTGCAAGCTGATTAGATAACACTGCTTTACAAATTGTGATCTGACCAGCTACAAGCTTTGGGTGTCCATGTACAAAAAATGAATTTAATTAAATGTCGGTTAAAATCAAACTCCTGAAATGAGTTTTAATTTATGACGGCTTAATAAAACTCTTTTTTTAAGAGTTAAATTCGACCTTTTATGTTTACGTTGAAAAATAGCTGTTTTATATGGACTTTTTTGTTTTTATTCCAAAAATAACTCAGGGACTAAAAATAATTACTTTTATTATTTTTTGTAAAGGTTACGAGAAAAATTCCTTTATTTTCAATTGGGAATCTTTAACCTTTATCGTTATATATATTTTATTTTGGTTGTGGTAACCAATTAAAGTAAAATTTATTTATTTTTTGTTATTGATAACCTAAGTAATTTTTTGTTTACAAATATCTATTGGAAAAAATTATTTATTTTTCTGGTTACAATTCTTAGGTCAAGTAAAACATATGTACCGCATTTCCTTTAAGCTTCTCATATGAAGTTGTATATTTTTCAAAATGGGATTGTTGGGTTAGACACAATACAAACACTGCATACATACATATATAAAATAAATACGTATAACCATTTTTTCCTTAAGTATAAGCGCTAAATTAATAACAGTTGTCTCTTTGTGTAACAAGTTACCCAAAATTAATAATTAATATAAAACAAACCAAAAATTACCGTGTTGTAAGTGTTTATCAAAAAATAGGCACTTTGATAATTTAGAGGAATAAAAACGTCAAAATGCAGATTTATTGGTTAATACGGGAGGCCTGATCACAACGCTTCCTGCTAGTTTTTATTTTTTACAAACCCAAAGTATGTACACGTGTTCAGTTCTTTCACAATTTTTTTTTTCAATAATTTTTGTCTACTTGGCACTTGAACGAAGAAAACGCAACCTTTCAATTTCATGAAAGAATTTTTTACACAAACAAAATCCATATCGGTACCGAAAATTTCAAAAATGTTTGCCTTCCAAAAAAACAAGCAACACATTTTGTTTGTTTTTTTTGTGCTCGAAACACATCACGCAAAAATTTTTGAAAAAAATAACTGTTCATGTGTACATATTTTGTTGTTGTAAAAAATTATTTTTTCACCAGCCAAAGGGTCGGCTCTTTTGCGTTGAAAAATAATTGAAAATAACGGTATCGTACAATAAGTAACTTATTGTATTCCATCAGTAATCTGCTTTTGCGAAACAGATATTAGCAGATATGAAACTCTCTTTCGCTTTTTTATCAACTTACATCCACACTTTTACAAATCATATCAATATCAACTTATATCAGAAACACAAGAGCACTCATCCATACGCATCCACTTTAAAAAAAGCACAGAAACAGATATATCTGTGCAGGTCTTTAATGTACATACATACATATGTACAAGGTTCAGCAAAGGCAAAAAGCACAAATAAATAAATGCAAATTTGATATAAATACACCAGTTATTTATTAATACGATTTCCGTATGACGTGCTAAATTCCCAATTTTTCATATTTGATAAATACACTGAAATTTATTGTTGAGGGAAAGCTAGCTTCTGCGCATTTCACTGGTTGCTTAGGTCATCAGCTCATCAGTAAACCTTTTGCAAAGATTTAAGAAAAGCCAAAAATATTAAACAAATAAAACCCTAAAACGAATAAGAATTATAAACATTATTAAGTCTTACTTGTAACAATATCCAAGGTTAAACAAAACACCAATAATAAACAGTGAGTTTATCTTTTCTTACATCCCTCTACAATTGGTTGGGTTCTTTCCGACTCGAATTGTAGTTGTAAGTGGGCTAAAAGAAAAAAAACAAAATAATAAAACAAACCGCTTCATTCTATTGTCTTCGTAAGCAAAAAAAAAAAAAAAAAAACAATTAACCAATTCAGTTTTATGCACGGTCACATGCAATTATATTATCAAAGTTATTTTCGGGAATATAAAGTTTACTAGATGACCCGTGCGAATATTTCGCACCGTTAGTTGTCATTTTTGTAACATAAAATGAAAATAATTAATAGAAATTTTAGTAACTTCAATACATTTTATTAAAAGTATAAAAATATTAGAAATCATAATATATATGATACATATTTACATACATACATACATATGTTTAAATGCTTTTATAATACTTCTTTGAATACAATGTTAGAGGTAATGACATGATCGTCGTTAAATTTTTGCCCGTACGAATCCTTAATACAAACAAAAATATATTTTTTATTATTTTTCGTCATTAGTGTTAGAAATAAGCTTTAAAATGAGATATCATTCATTAAATTTGATGCGGTGGTATGGGAGATATTTGCAACCGACAAAAAAAAGTGCTTTAGAAATAATATATATGATTATTAATACGATTTCCGTGTGACGTGCTAAATTCCCAATTTTTCATATATGATAAACTAGCTGGCCCGGCAAACGTTGTTTTGCCATATAACTTATTTCTTTCAGATGCTACAGTGTCTGCATGCCAAAAAAGGAAACCAGTTGATTAGTTAAAAGGATAATAAAAATTATAGGCTTTAGTTCTTTCCAGATGTTACACTATTTGCCCGCCAAATTTCAAGAAAATCAGTTAATTAGTTTAGAAAATATAGGGAGGGGGAGCTTTTACTCCTCTTGACATATTTCATGCCCTTTCTCTTTCAGATGTTACAGTGTCTGCATTACAAATTCTAAGAAACCCGGTTGATTAGTTAAGAAGATATAGGGAAGGGAGCTTTTACCCCTCCTGCTTCACGCCCTGAATAAAAAAACTGTAGGCTATAGTACTTTCCAGCTGTAACACTATTTGGCTGCGAAATTTCAAGAAGATATTGGGAGGGGGAGCTTTTACCGCTATTGCCCTATTCCCAATTTCCTTTCAGATGTTACAGTGTATGTCAAATTTTAAGAAACCCGGTTGATTAGTTTATAAGATTGGGGAGGGGGCAGCTTTTACCTCTATTGCTCTATTTCACGCCCTAAATAATAAAAATTTGAGGCTATAGTTCTTTCCAGATGTTATACCATTTTCCTGCAGAATTTCAAGAAAATCGGTCGATTTGTTAAGCAGATATAAGGAGGGGGAGCTTTTACTCCTCTTGCCCTATTTCACGCCCTATTCCCTATTTTCTTTCAGAACTTATAGTGCCTGCATGCCAAATTTTAAGAAAACAGGTTGATTAGTTAAGACAATATAGGGAGGGGGATCTTATGCCCTATTTTGCGTCCACTAGCGATATGAAATATACTCTACGATCTATTCTCATACCTTACAAAAACACATACAAAATTTCATAAAAATCAGTCAAGCCGTTTCGAAGGAGTTCAAAATGAAGGGCAATTTGTTGATATTTGTATGGGAATATATAGGAAAATCTAAATGCCATATCTCCGAAACCACCGGGCTGATTTCATGCAAACTTTACATAAACCATCTACAGACAATCCCCAACGTACCCCAACGTTTTTGTTGAAATCGGTCTACCCGTTTTCGCAGTTAGTGGTGACATCAAAGTGTACACTTCTTTTTATATATTGTTACGAAAGTAACTTTAATTAGTTGTAATTATTGTTTAAGAATTAGTTGTAATTATTATGTATCTTGTATTGATTAGTTATTAAGTATTTGTTAGTTATTTCATTAGTTTACATTGTTATTAAAGTTTGTTATAATTTAGTACACTTCAATCCCAATGTGCAGAAAGCCCTAGAAATTACCGTTAAAAAAGCTTTAGTATAAGTGGTGAAATTATGTAAACATAAGTGCCGCCACCAATCATAATTGACTATAGAGTGGTGAATAAGTAAAGCCTCGAACCTTCGAGAAACATTTCGAATGTTCTAGATGGCTGAATTACAGTATAAATACTTGCGGCGGCTAGCATCAAAAAAACAGTGTTAGTTCAGACTTTGTCAAGTTAAGAGCGCATCACGCGGAGAAAACTATAAACGTTTGAAGTGTGTTGATTACAATAGTGAGTTGTAAATAAAAGCTGTAATTTACGGTTGTTAAAGTGACTAAGTTCTTAATAAATAAGTGTTATACATTTAAGTGTTGTGTTTATTTGTTTTATTTGAATTGCAATAAAAGAACTCGAAACGGTTTATAATAAAGGAAATAAACCAAAACGTTATTGAAAGGCAGTAACGTAACAATTGGTGTCAAAAGTGAAATTGCAAAAATAAAATAAATAAAAAAATAGATAAAAAAAGACTGCAATGAAATTTGAAGAACTTAAAGTAGAACAGCTCAAGAAAGAATTGGGCAAGTTAGATCTGCCAACTGCCAGTAATAAAGCAGAGCTGCAGAAGAGACTTTTAGATGAATTCGAGCGACGCAATATCGACATTGTTAGCCACGAATTTGAGGACAAGGAAGAAATAGAGGTATGTACTCGTACAGTTGCTAGCGGTATGGATTTAAATACAATGTTTGCCGCTATGATGGAACAAATGAAGAAAATGTCTGAAGAAAATTCTAGAATGATAAAAGAAAATTCGAGCGAAACTTCTAGAAAACTGGACGATACTTCTAGAAGCATGGTGATGATGATAAAAGAAAATTCAGATGAAACTTCTAGAAAAATAGATGAAACTTCTAGAAAAATGGATGAAGCTTCTAGAAAAATGGAGGAGAAGTCTAGCACCATCCTGGCTGAAATTCAAGAGAATTCCAGAATAACAAATGAGAAACTTCAGGAGATTTCCAGTGAAATAAATGAGAGAGTAAATGATATGGAATTCGAGTTCAACAAAAAGTTGACTGATGTTAAAATAGAAGTGGATGAAAAACTACACAATCTGGAAGCAAAAGTAAATATGTAGTCTTCAAAACCAAGTGGAAATAATAAATTGGCAAAATCAACTGGCCCTTCTTAGATCCTTCGGAATACACCTCCTGCTCATATCTGGACAACTTTCTATGGCCACGCACGGGCTTTCTTTGGTCGTAAGGATTTCCCCGCTCCAACGAAGATACCTGCTTATCTTCTGATATAGGTAGTGCCTTACAATTGCACTGTGGAAGCGACGCACAAACTCTGTTTACCGTGCTCCTGGCTGCCACACGCTTTGGGCAGTTTCCCTTAAAATTTTGTCTTCCACCTATACTATTGGCCCTTATAGCCTTAGCCGATACGGGTTCAAATCTTTTCGCTGTTAACCAGTCTTTACTGGGCTCTACCTGCAACGAGCGACCTTCACTGATGCATTCCCTTCTATCTGCCTCCGTACAGTGCCTGGCTTCCAATCTGCTAAGCTGTCTTGCATGAGCAACCGCCTTTTCCCGTTTTGCAACTTTTCTGTATGGTGACGATTCCAGACGAGTACAAGCGAGAAGCTGTCCCACCCGAGCCTCACTTTCATACCCAACATTCAGGGGTATTTCATAATCAAACAAATACATGATTTGTTTTCCCATATTCAGACTTATGTTATGACTAATCATAAAATCTGCGCCAATCAGTACTTCGTCTATAATGTCGGCCACAATAAACTCATTAAAATTGACAATATTGGCAATTCTTAACACCACACGTGTTTTGCCATAGATAGTAGCAGGCTCACCTGTAGCTGTTCGCAAACTCACTCCGCTTAGTGGTTCGACAGCTCCCGTTACCAAGTCAGGCCTTATAATTGAAAATCCTGCACCAGTGTCGATAGTCAAAATTCGCTTTTTACCATCGATGTAGCCAAATGTCGTAATACTTTTATATCTCTTTGGCACTACTAAATTTATTATCGAGTCCTCAGATGCGAAAGGTAGCTCTCCCTCCATACTTAATGGCGTCTCCTGTGATGACTGATGACAAGCCCGATGGTTGTTTCTCGGCGGCGAAGCAGATCTTGAAATTCTTTCTGGTGCTTTGCAGTTACGCTGTATGTGCCCAATCTTACCGCAGTTATAACATTTTAATTTGTTCTTGCCCAGCTTCTCACTTATATATATATTGATTCCTATGGTTCCAAGTTGGAACAAAGGGCCGTAACGAAATTCTTCCATTGGGATCTGTCCTGTGCGATTTGTCTGATCTCAGACCAAGTTCTTCTTGTTTCGCTAATTTCGGATTCTAGTTGCCTTCTCCAGGTGTTAGCTGGTCTACCTCTTCTTCTGCTGCCATGAGGGTTCCAATCAATTGCCATCTTTGATATATCATCATGGGGTCTTCTCAAAATATGACCAACCCAGCTCCATTTCCTCTTTGCAATTTCTATGCGAATTGGTATTTCACCTGTTCTTTGCCAGAGGTCTCTGTTGGAAACTACGTTCGGCCAAAATATTCGCAAAATTTTTCGCAAGCAACGATTAACAAATACTTGCAGGGATTGAATGTCGCTTGCAGTAGAGTTCCAGGACTCACATCCATATAGCAGGATAGAGCGAACATTAGAGGAAAAAAGGCGAAGCTTAGTTTTTATATGTATTTGTGGTGACTTCCATACTCTTTGTAATGCACCAAAAGACTGTTTTGCTTTCCTTATGCGATATGCAATATCATCACGTGAGCCGCCTGTTGTTGATATGATACTTCCTAAGTAGCAAAACGATTGGACGTCCTCGAGTTCTATGTTGTTTACTCGGAACTTGGAGAGATTAGTCGAATTGATACGTAGAACCTTAGTTTTGTCGAAGTTAATGTGAAGACCGACACCAGATGCTAGCTGATGTATCTGATCCAATTTGGCTGACATGTCGGTAAAGTTATGTGCGAGCAGGCAAATATCAGCGTAGTCAAGGTCTTCCAATCGACCATTCATACCCCATGTAATGCCTCTTCTTATTCGGGTTGTTTGCTGCATAATTGAATCCAATACAATATTGAATAACAGCGGAGATAGGATACATCCCTGTCGTACCCCAGTGCTTATACCAATCGGATTGCTTAACGTGCGTTCATGCAGTACTCGACTTGTTGAGTTGCCATACAAAGCTTTGATTAAGTCGATTAGCACAGGTGGAACTCCCTTGCATCGAAGTGCGTGCCAAATTGCCTGATGGTGGATCGTATCGAATGCTTTGGCGAAGTCGATAAATATCAAGTATAATGGAGATCTCCATTCCACCGACTGTTCCACTATGATCCTTAGACTATTTATATGATCGGTGCAAGATCGGTGTGGTCTGAAACCAGCTTGCTCATTTCGAAGATCTGCTGAAATTGATGATGCCAGTCTAGCATGGATTATACTCGCTAACACCTTGTTAATCATGGTTAAAAGAGTTATACCCCGCCAATTTTTACACTCTGTTAAGTCTCCATTCTTGGGTAGTTTTATTATCATTCCCTCACTTAGTTCAGCAGGAAGAGAGTGTGATGTCCAAAAGTCTCTGATAATAGGGTAGATTATTTTAGCGCTAAGAGTCGGATCAGCCTTAAGCAGTTCAGGGTTAATGTTGTCTACGCCTGGTGCCTTGCCATTCTTCAGTGCACGTATTGCAGTGACGATCTCAGTTTCGTCTGGGCAAACTGTATTTATGTCGGATCTGATTTGATGTGAAGTACAGTGACATTGCCAGACTGTTGTGGGTTGCGGAATTGACAGTATGCCGGCATAATAGTCGGACCATATTGCCAGTTGCCGCTCCACAGACGCGGCAGTTCCTCCCAACGGATCTTTAAGGGGATATGTGGTTGAACGGTAGTTCCCTGATATTTGCTTTGCAATTTTGTACAAATCTCTACTTCGATGTGTATCGGCAGCTGACTGTGCTTCTATGGCCATATTTTCCACCCAGACCCGTTTGTCTCGTCGCGCACTTTGTTTAACCTGGCGATTTAGACTGGTATACTGTGCCTGAAGGATAAATTTAGAAGCTCTTGTTCGGGCAACGTTAATGGAGCCTTTAAGTTGTCTTCTATCTTCAATAAGTTGCCAGGTAGCGTCTGAGATCCATACTTTACGCTTAGGTTGAGGATGACCAAGATGTTGCTTCGCACTGTCTGTGAAAATGTTTTTTATAGCATTCCATTGGCCTCTATTGCTGTTCGGGATATCTTCATAGCGAGTCGTTAGGGAGCCTACGTAACTTTCGAGAGTATTTGAGGATTTTAATTTGGATACATCGTATCGTCTTGGCAAAGACTGTGTTGTTTGTCGTCGGATTGCACATATCCTTAATCGTATCTCTCCTACAAGTAAATGGTGGTCTGACGCTCCATCTGCCCCACGCCTATTGCGCACATCTAGTAATGAACCCCGCCACTTCTTGGTTATCGCAATGTGGTCAATTTGGGTTTCTGTTCTGTGGTCGGGGGAAACCCAAGTTACTTTATGCACGTCCCTGTGAGGGAAAATAGTGCCACCGATTGTAAGACCACTGCTTGCACATATCCCGGTAAATAATTCGCCATTCTCGTTCATTTGCCCCAGTCCATGAGTTCCCATAACGGACTCAATATTCGTGTTAACTGAGCCCACTTGAGCGTTGAAATCACCGGTTAGAAGTAAAATATCACCACTAGGTGTGTCTTTTATTACCTTTTCCAGGAGGCTGTAGAAGTCTTCTTTGTCATTGGGGTCTGAGATTTCAGTGGGGGCGTAGCATTGAATGCATGTAATGTTACGAGCACGGGTGTGCAGACGTATGGATAGAATCCTATCAGAATGTGGTTTCCATGCCATTAGGGCGCTCTTGGCCTCTCTAGAAAGAAGGAATCCTACGCCGCTCGATCGAGGGAGTCCACTTGGCTTGCCAGAATATAAAAAGGTTATGTCACCGTCGGTTGTTATTGTGCCATTATCAGGCCACCTTGTTTCACATAAACCAAGGAAGAGAAGGTTGTAGTTCTTGAATTCCTTGCAAATTTGGGCCAATCTTGATGGTTCCAGAAGCGTTCTAATATTCCATGTTCCGAATCGTGTCCTTGATTTAAAGCTAAAAGTCGTCAACAATTGGGGATCATTTTGGTTTCCATTCGTTGTGGTTTCTGTAATCAGAAGAGTTTAAGATGAACCGGTGATTAGCCGATCGCATCCGATTCTGGTACCGGGATTGCCGATTGTAGCATCCAGAAATGCTGTTTTTTCAACGAGTTGTTGAGATTGGCTATTGAGTGGCGCCAATTACTCGCCACGCCGTTCCAAGGATCATTGGCAACTCGGGTATTTACAGGTGCTCTAAACGAGACCCCCCGAGACTCTCCCCTTGGGACCGCTGAGTTGTCCGCGACTGCTTATTTTATTCGCAGCATCCCAACATATCTGCTGGGGTTTCCACTATCCGCAACCCGTGGACGCGTCTGATAGCATTCAGCTATGCTTCCCGAGGCAGTAAGTACCATGTAGTATGTAATTTTACACATTACATGCTACTTAGCCACCACTTGGCAGACAGCTTCTCACTTAACACCCGCAAAACTGCTTCTTTAAGGCTCTTTAATTCCTTCATGATATCGCTATCATCATCAGCAATAACATCGAGCCTTTGCACCTTATACGACTTCTGCTTGGCAATCATTCTTGCGGTTTCCTGAGCCAGGGCAAATGAAACGGTTTCTGCAAATGTTGACTTTAATGCTGCACACACCGCATACTTTACATCAGCATATCTTATACCGTTAATGAATGCTTCTGTTTTGAAGCTGTCCAACAATGGATGATTCTCACCAGGATAAGTCAGCTGCACCAACCGCTCAATCTCTATTGCGAAATCCTGTAAGGTTTCGTTTGCCTTTTGCATTCTGCCACGCAGCTCCATTTTGTAGATTTCCTTTTTGTGTTCACTTCCATACTTACGTTGCAGTGATAACATAATTTCATCATAATTGATTCTGCTACTTACTGGTACACTTTCAAGCATTTCAGCCGCAGTCCCCTTTAAAGCAAGAATTAGCTCGATGGCTTTTCCTCACTGTTTCATGCATTTCTGTTGGCAACTGTATCGAACTGGAACTTAAAAACATTTAATGGCACCCTACCGTCAAAGCAAGGGGCATTTATTCTACTAGAAACTTCTGGAAAAACCCGTACTGATCCCTCTTGGCATTGTAGACTATTCACCTTGGCTGCAAGATTATTAAATTTTTTATCAAAATTCGTTACTTGTGTTTTACCTTCAGACAACTTATTGTTAAATTCTTTTTCTATTGCATTTACTCTTTTATTTATTTCCGTGGAAATCTCCTGAAGCTTCTCATTTGTTATTCTAGAATAATCTTGAAATTCAGCCAGGATGGTGCTAGACTTCTCTTCCATTTTTTTTAGAAGTTTCATCAATCTTTCTAGAAGTTTCATCAAGAATAGCTCTGGAGTTATCGTCCATTTTTCTAGAAGTTTCAGCAAGAATATCACTAGAATTTTCTTTTATCATCTGTACCATGCTTTTGGAATTATCGTCCATTTTTCTAGAAGTTTCAGCTAACATCGCTCTGGAATTTTCGTCCATTTTTGCCATCATAGCAGCAAACATTGTGTTAAAATCCATACTGCTAGCAACTGCACGAGTGCATACCTCAATTTCTTCTTTTTCCTCGAATTCGTAATTCGCAATGTCTATATTGCGTCGCTCGAATTCAACTAATAGCCTCTTCTGCAGCTCTGCTTTATTACCTGCAGATGGCAGATTCAACTTGCCCAATTCTTTCTTGAGCTGTTCCACTTTAAGTTCTTCAAATTTCATTGCAGTGTATTTTTTTTTAATTTTATTATTCTTTTATTGCAATTTCACTTCTGACACCAATTGTTACGTTACTGCCTTTCAATAACGTTTTGGTTTATTTCCTTTATAATAAACCGTTTCGAGTTCGCTGATTGCAATTTAAATAAAACTAAACAAACACAACACTTTAATGTATAACACTTATTTATTAAGAACTTAGTCACATTAAAAACCGTAATTTATAGCTTTTATTTACAACTTACTATTGCAATCAGCACACTCCAACCGTTTATAGTTTTCTCCGCGTGATGCGCTCTTAACTTGACAAAGTCTGAACTAATACTGTTTTTTGATGCTAGCCGCCGCAAGTATTTATTTATACTGTAATTCAGCCATCTAGAACATTCGAAATGTTTCTCGAAGGTTCGGGGCTTTACTTATTCACCACTCTATAGTCAATTATGATTGGTGGCGGCACTTATGTTTACATAATTTCTCCACTTATACTAAAGCTTTTTTAACTGTCATTTCTAGGTCTTTCTGCACATTGGGATTGAAGTGTACTAAATTATAACAATTTTTAATAACAATGTAAACTAATAAAATAACTAACAAATACTTAATAACTAATCCATACAAGATAAATAATAATTACAACTAATGCTAGAAACACAACTGGGACGAACGAGGAACTTCGCATAGTACAACGAATTCGTCGGCAAGAGTTCGTTGCGTAAATTCGTCAAATGAGACACAATAAGTGCGTGAACCTACAAATTTTTTTAAATTTTAATCGGATATATCCTAAAATCCGTATCCACTCGAAATTAGTTTCTTCAGCATTTAAGGTTTTCTGCATTTCGATTTTGCGATCTCAAATTAGTTTTTGGGTTTGTTTAAAATTTTGCAATTTTTCGCGAATTTCAGCCATGTTCGCGATTTGTTCCTGTAAGTTTTTTAATTCTTTACAGCTTTCACGATTTATAATAAATAGTAGACTTTAGTATCATCCCGCTGTTAGCAAATTTTTGCGACTTTCCGCTAATTTAGCAATTTTTACCGAATTTTAGCCATTCCTTATAGTTTTAGGGACTTTTAATCAATTTTATGGCTGGTTTGAAATATTAAAAATTTTCGCGATTTTTCGCCATTTTTTTTTTTGCCATTTTCCGACATTTTGTTTTTTTTCACCCATTTTGCGATTTCAAATAAATTTTAGTGTTTATTTAAAAGTTTGCAATTTTTCGCGAATTTTAGCCAAATTCGAAAAAGAAGCAATTTGTCTTTGTGATTCTTTACAGCTTTTACGATTTGTAATAAATAAAAGACTTTGGTATCATGCCGCTGTTAGCAAATTTTTGCGAATTTCCGCTAATTTTGCAATTTTTACCGAATTTTTGCCATTCCTTATAGTTTTAGGAACTTTTTATCAATTTTATGGCTTTTTGCAATATAAAATTTTTTTGCGAATTTTAGCAATTTTTGCATATTTTTTTTTTTTTTTTGTTATTTTCCTACATTTTCTTTCGTTTTTTCACTCATTTAGCGATTTCTAATAAATTTAAGTGTTTGTTTAAAATTTCGCAATTTTTTCGCGAATTTTAGCCAAGTTCGCAATAGAAGCGAATTGTCCCTGTAATTCATAATATTTCACGATTTTTAATAAATCTTGAAGTTTGCTATCATGCTGCGCTGTCCCTTTCCTAATTTATTCGTCGTTCGTCTGCGTAAGAAATATAAATAAACCTATCGCAGAGTTCGTTACGCACGACGAATTTCGGTCTACGCAATGATTGTGTGTACTTTCAATCACACCAATGTGTTTTATTTCTGGTGACGAATATTCGTTGCGAATAATTCGTCGTTCGTCCCAGTTGTGTTTCTAGCATAATTCTTAAACAATAATTACAACTAACTAAAGTTACTTTCGTAACAATATCTATAAAAACGGAAACAATTTCAAAGTAATTTATATCTTCAGCTGACTTAATAAATACTGGATCTAAAACCTTTAATGAACTCTGTCTCTTATCGCTAATATTAAAAGGGGCAAAAAAGGGCACAAAAAACTACAAAATGATACAAAAGAGGATTTAAAACAAAGGGGGCAAAAAAGTAGCACGGCAGTCAAAAAGGGGCAAAAATGCGACTTTAGTCGCATAACGGTAACGCTGATATCTACTACTGAGCAAAAGAAGAGAGTGGACTCATGGTGGAATAAGCAGGTGGCATCGTTACGGCAACAAATACAACATTACAACAAAAATGGAAATTATATCACCGTTTACGTCAAAAAATACTTTAAACAATTATCCAAGTGTGCCGCCGAACGTGATGAAATAAATAAATTTTTAGCCAATTTTTATTTAATTATGGTCTATATCTTATTTATTTTAATTTAAAATGATCAAAAAATTTAAAAAAAATACAATAATCACAGCACAAAACGTGAACTTTTTGTAAACATAAACAAAAATCGTCATCTGGCGTAGTGCTGCCACCTGTTTATTTCACCATGAGTGGACTATGCCAAACAGTTTGAAACTCTTAAATTTACTTTAGTACCTGACCCTGCCTTTACACATGCAAGTAGTGGCATGCCACTGTTGTATACATATCAGAGAACCTCAAAATTCACTATTTTTGTTGATTTATTCATACACTAAAATTTACAATAACTCTATACGTGCAAAACAAAGTTCAACGTTGGTAATTTTTACATCCTTTCGTACACATTTTATTTTTGCATTTATTCGTTTTTTTTTGAAAGTGCTTTATTTGCATTTTTGTTGCTTACGCAATATAACACAACTGAGTAAATTCAAAAGAACACATTCTTATACTTTTGTTTACATTAACAACAACAATTAACCACTCGATGAGCCGCTTTTTCCAAATTAACAACAATAAAAACAACAATAACAAAAATACATTGTACATACCTACTACTACTACTACTACTGTACCAGAGAAGCAAGCCGATTAAAAATTTTCGGCGGCGGCTGAGGACCAAAAATATTCGGCGGCGGCGGCTGAGCTGCTTTGCGCCGATTTTTTTGAAGACTAAAAAAAATATTCGGCTGCGCCGAACTTATGTACAGTAAACATATATGTAGATAAAAAAAAACAAAAAGACAACTAATGATTTATTCGTTTAAAAAGTAAAGATTTTATAAAAGATAAATTAAATTTTTAGATTAAAAAAAAAACTATTTACAGCAAATACCTTGTTAGTTGTACTACGGTCACTAAAAGATATTACAATAAGACTTTCTTAAAATTTAGAAACATCAGGTATTTATTAATTAAGTTTGTGGTCCATTATTTTTTATAAAAATATTTGTTTTACTTAATCCGATATTTTGTCACACCTTTGTGTAACTACTTTAGGGAAAATTAACGAACATGTCGACTGCAGATGTTCTTTGTTGTGTACAAGTTTTTGTTTTTGCCTTGACTGCGACTGTTTTCATTTAATGAATCAGAAGTGCAGGCAAAAGTTTATTTTTGTCCAATGACAAATGAAGAAGTCGAAGTAACAGCACAATCTTATGACTTTTACTATCTCAACTGCAGCTTTTTAAACACTGCACTTAGGCCCGTTTTCACAACTTACCGATAGCTAAAAGTAGACCTTAACAGGCCTTTTAAAAAGTTTTCCATTATTAAAACTCAAAGCTCAATCGTAAAGAGCGATAAAGTAAATTAAGGTTTAACCTACCTGGTATGTTAAAGTAAAGCTGTAATAATGGTACACTTATATACGGTTAGTTGTGAAAACGGGCCTTAACCCCCTTTTGCACATGCAAAATACAAAAAAGTTTCGTTAAAACTCTTTAAGTATTTGTATACGGCAACAGTGCTACAAAATTAATTAAATACCGATTTTCGTAAGTATTCACTAACTTAAATAATATTAAAAAATACCAAAAATTAATTAAATAACTAATTTTGGCTTAATATAAAAAAAAAAATAGAAAAAAAGAAAATGAGCTAGCAATTGAGCCGTCGATCAGCCGAGTATATCGGCGGCGGCGCGGCTTGTCGAAAAAAATCGGCTGAGCGGCTAGCCGTCAGCCGCGCCGTTACGGCTTGCTTCTCTGTACTGTACTTTTTAAAATGAAAAAAGTCTGTTTCTATGGAAATTGTGTGTACCTACATATGTATGTGTGTTTAGTTTCCCAGCGGGAAAAAGAAGGAGTACGGAGGCCTTCCAGAAGGCCTCTGTACCCCTTCTTTTGGATAAACAAGCCCTTCTCGCTCCATTCCATACTCATATCTTTTTTACACGCGTTGTCATTGCGGAGAAGGCATTCCGCTTTCCTTTCTTCCCCAGAGCTTCTTTAAGGCCTTCAAATAAATGGCTCTTAGAAGGCTTTCCAGAGAACGACTGTCAAAAGGCTTTAGCAAAAAGGTTATCTTGTTATTTAACTTTTTATTTAGGTATGTATGTATACCTATTTTACAAACGTATGTTTATATATTTTATTAAACTTATTGTAGTTTAATTAAACATGTGATACCTTTTTTTTTAATTGAAATAATCAAATTTGCTAAATATTGTAAAATAAATTGCAAATAAAAGTTTATAATGAAATAAAACTTTTAAGCACAAGTACATATCTTCCTTGATGAAAAAAACTCAACTAAAATGATTTACATTATTGTTTTTATTTTGTATTTTAATATGCACCTACTTTGTTACTTTGTTTTTATAACGGGATCTGAATTCTTTCGCTTTGGCGAAAAAAACAAAACAAACAATTTTACTCTTTCTCTTTTCAACTTCAACTAAAATGATTTACAACATACCTATGTTACTTTGTTTTTGTAAAGGGATCTGAATTCTTTTGCTTTTGCTTGTGCAAAAAAACAAAACAAAAAATGTTACTCCTTCTTTTCTCGCTTCTTATAGAAGCGAGTGTGGAGGCCTTCTATAAGGCATTCTTTTGCAGTTACGTAAGAATAGTAAATAAATCAAAAAAATTTTTAAGCAGGCCTTTAAAAAGGCCTGAAGTAAGAAGGTCTTCTGAGTTTTCCCGCTGGGTTGATTTCAATTTTTTTTCTTGTACTACATAGTTAATGCTGAATAAATCCATGAGTAAGATTGCTTGATTTCTGGCTTTTTTGTTTGTATTTTTTTTTCTGTACCAAAACAATCATTTTCGAACCGAACACAAAAACATCTTTATTAACCCATTCCCAGCCATTGTACTCGCTTGGGTACAGAAAAAAGGCAATATTTAAGTACGCATAAATTTTTTATTAAAATAAATTAGACAACGTTTGTTGTGGTTTTGCATTCAACACATTGTGCTTTAAAGACACGCATAAAAAAATTTCAAGAAATATATACCGTTTTAGTGTATTTTCTTTTGTTTTTGTAACACTTTATCAATTTTGTGATTTTTAGCTAGACCAGTAACAATTATGCTGCATAGAGTAAATACTGTTTTGTTGAAACAAAAATTTCTTTTAGATTCCTGTAGAAGAGTGTTTGTTGCACATTTGAAAAAAAAGTTACAAGAAAAATTTTTTATTTCGGCAAAGTTATGTGAGTAGCAAAATTGCTGTACCCAATCGAGTACAATGGCTTGATATGTATAATTTTTTAAAAATTTTTTTTGACCAAAATGGAATTTTAAGCCATCAAACGGTCAAGTTTTTGTGTTAAAGCTTTTACAAATTTAAGCAGATAAATGAAGATGATCACAAAAATTAAGCTATAGCTATAATTCCACCAGATCCGGACCATAACGCAGATGAATATGAGGGGAATGCTGAGGATATTCGTTTTGATCGCATGCCAAATGATGAACCAGGTGAAGTCGAAGTATTTTTGGGCATTGAAAGCGAAGATTATATCCCATTTGAGCAAATGCAACAAAAAAAAAATTTTCAAAACCAATCAAAATAGCTCCTAAGTGGACAAGAGACCTTGTGATATTCAAATGCATAATACCAATTTTTTTTTTGGTAGCCACTCTCCAAAATAATTCATAATAGTTAAACCAGTAAGATTTGGCTTCAAAAATAGGATGCTAACGAGCAGCTCCGGTTATTTATACCAATTCGATACCTACTGTGGGGCCAAAGGTATAAGTGTAGAAAAATCAAAACTCCTTTTTGGATCCCGAGGCGTGCTTGATTCTTTGGACAACGTTCCTAACCCTTTAGATTATGTTGCAAACAGATCTCAAATGGACTTTCTTGAGTTTCAACGCAATATTGCCCGATTTTATTTGCCCAGAAAGTGAATATTTCCAAACGGTCGCTAGCTGCTGGTGCTGCAACTAGCGTTGAAAATCTCTTTTCTAAAAGGATAAAAAATCAGTTACGATGTCGTGAGTGTCATAACAGAATAAGATGGGCATTTGAGCAATGCGATGTTGCTCTATGTGTTGAAAAAGTATGCTTTAAAAATTTTCATAGTTAAAAAAAATTGCATACTCATGACGCCACTGTACTCGTCCGAGTACAGCCCTAAAAATACACTTCCAGAAATTTTTTTTTTAATTTTTTGCTTTTTCTATATTTATTAAATGTATTTAAGTATAAACAAATAAATGAATTTCAATATTTTTTGTTTTTAATGGTCTTGGCGTTTAATGGGTTAAAAAACGAAGCTAACGATTGTATAAATAACAAAGCAGGATATGCGTTATTTGAATGACTGCAAACCAGCAGCGAATATTTGCGGTTGAGGAAATTTCATTGTATGACCGCAAGCGAGTGTATTTGTTGCTGTTTATTTAATGCGATTTTTTTTTCAATTGCATAAAGCTGTTCTCTGATACATATTATCAAAGAAAATTTGTTCGAAATAGTCGAATCTCATGCCATTAACTTTTGTGATTACACATGCCACTGCGAGTTCATTTTCAAAATGTCGTAGAAGCCATGGTGGAATAAACAGGTGGCAGCTCTACGCCAGATGACGATTTTTTGCTCTTGCATTGTTTGTCTAGGTTTATGCCAAAGTTTTGTTTATGTTTACAAAAAGTTCACGTTTTGTGCTGTGATTATTGGATTTTATTAAAGTTTTTGATAATTTTAAATTAAAATAAATAAGATACTGACCCTAATTAAATAAAAATAGGCTAAAAATGTATTTATTTCATCACGTTCAGCCGCACGCTTTGACTTTTGTTTAAACTATTTTTTGACGTAAACGGTGATATAATTTCCATTTTTGTTGTAATGTTGTATTTGTTGCCGTAACGATGCCACCTGCTTATTCCACCATGGTAGAAGCGTCAACTTGAGCAAATTTGTTTACTTCTCAAATTAAAAAAAAAAGTACCAGAAAACAAAACAGAGTTACCGAGTTAATCATAATGGCACATTTTTTGGGAAATTTTTTCATTTATTTATATTAGCATTATTTTAACGATATTAATGTTCTATTATTAACAAACTTGCTTTTATTTATGCGCGCTTTTAAAAAATAATCATAATAATTCTTTATTAAGTTAAAATTTCAATAACAATTTGACAACAATCCAGCAAATGTGAATTAAATTTTTAACAGGGTAACATTGCTTATCGTTTTGACATTTAGTGGCATGCAAGTGCCAAATTTCCACTCGCATGCAATTTTTGCTGCCACTGGAGCTGCCATTGCTTATTCCACCATGGTAGAAGCGTCAACTTGAGCAAATTTGTTTACTTCTCAAATTAAAAAAAAAAAGTACCAGAAAACAAAACAGAGTTACCGAGTTAATCATAATGGCACATTTTTTGGGAAATTTTTTCATTTATTTATATTAGCATTATTTTAACGATATTAATGTTCTATTATTAACAAACTTGCTTTTATTTATGCGCGCTTTTAAAAAATAATCATAATAATTCTTTATTAAGTTAAAATTTCAATAACAATTTGACAACAATCCAGCAAATGT
Source organism: Pollenia angustigena (assembly GCA_930367215.1). Lineage (NCBI taxonomy): Eukaryota > Metazoa > Arthropoda > Insecta > Diptera > Polleniidae > Pollenia > Pollenia angustigena. Next base: position 31,620,651 of record OV884057.1, read on the forward strand.
GAATTAAATTTTTAACAGGGTAACATTGCTTATCGTTTTGACATTTAGTGGCATGCAAGTGCCAAATTTCCACTCGCATGCAATTTTTGCTGCCACTGGAGCTGTCATTGCGAAAAATGTGAGTGTATTAGTAAAAAAGTGTGAGTGTATTGAGTTTTTCGAACTGGCAGTGTCATGTGTAAATGCTAGGTGAGGAAATTTTAAATTAAATCAGTGATGTCAATTATGATTGTGTTGGTGAGATTACTCTTATCTCTTACATGCCCAGCGGGCGAAATATGCGGTTGCGAGGCCTATTGCGAGGCCTTTTTAAAGACCTTTTCTAAGGGTCATCTATGTTCGATTAAATTGTTGGGAATCAGGTAAGGTATTAAAACTTACAAAACATTTTCATGAAAGGGCGATGCAAACACCAGGGCCAGCATTATGCGAGGAAATATACTTCATGCTTTCCATTCATTTTTCATCAGACCATTTAAAGTTAACTTACATTTATTGCTATGAAGACTTAAAAGCAATAAATAATAATACAATTATCGAAAAATGTTGAGTTATGGACAGACACAATCAGTTATTATTTAAATAAATTTAATTTGGAACCTCAGAAACTTTGCTTATTTTTTGGAAAAATTGCGCAGTTCACAATATTTGAAGTCTTTTTACAACCTAATACAATTCTTTCCAATATTTTTCGTTTTTTGCTCAACATACCTTTGCGAATTCTAACAATGAAAATTCATTTGCTCATACTAATGCAAATATTAAGTTTAAAAATATTCTGTAAGTATTTACCACCATTATAAAAAGAGAAGATTTTACTAGCCTATAATAAATACTTTTATTTACCAATATTATCTTCTAAATTTATATTGCAGTTTCGTAACAACAAAACATTTTTTAGGTTTGCGGATGTTAATTTATTGCGTTGTTTTGAGCAAATGTATTTCAAATCGGAAAATATTTGTTCGCAAAGATATGTTGAGGAGAAAAGCGACAAACATTTGAAGGAATTTTTTTTTAATATAGGATATAGCGCCCCGTCTAAATTTTTCCAGAACTCAATAATATTTTCCCTGTCTGGAGGATTAATTTCGCTCCTAAGTATGATTAGTTCCGACTGGATGCTGAATTCATAACTCGCAATGTCGCACTTAAAGGGATTTTTGAATATGTTAAGTAGTGGTTTTATATCCTCAAAATCTTGAAAACGATCTTGAAAGTTGTAAAAAAGGTTTTCAAAAATTGCCAAATACTCAGATTTTTTCAAATATTTCTCCTTGTCATAAATAAGCAAAGTTTTAGGAAAGTTGGAAAAATCTTCATTATTTATTTCATTTGTTAATAAAAATAATTTGGTTTTAAAATTAAAAACAATCGTATATATGTCACTTAAATTGTTTCCCTTGCGCACCTGAGTTTGCCTGCAAAAATGTATAAAGTCATTATAACAGGTCAAAGTTACGTTAAATAAATACCATAAAGTAGTAAGGTTTACTCTTTAGACTCGGTCATATAATTGTAGCATAAAAAAGTAAGCAATAACAAGTTAGAGTGCTATATTCGGCTGTGCCGAATCTTTGATACCCTCCACCGACAGTTCGAATGTTTAAGGAGTAATATCTGTATGATGTTATTATAATCTTAAACTGTGACGATTTGTTATTAATTATGGTTTAAGGCAACCAAACTGTTTTCCGGTAGAAGGGTTTATATGGGGCCTAGGGTAAATTATGGACCGATCATCACGAAATTTCACAGCGTCATTTCTAGTCCTTTAAAACTGTGACGTACCAATTTCTGTTATGATAGCATTATTAATTATGGTTTTAGGTGTACTGAACTGTTTTCCGGGAGTAGGGTTTCTATGGGGCCTAGGGTAAATTATGTACCGATCTTCACGAAATTTCACAGTATCATTTATAGTCATATAAAACTGTGACGGGCCAAAATTTGTTATGATTGCATTATTTTTTACGGTTTTAGGCGTACTAAACTGTTTTCCGGTAGTAGGGTTTATATGGAGCCCAAGGTAAATTATGGACCGATCGTCACGAAAATTCACAGTGTTATTTCTTGTCCTAAAAAACTGTGACGTACCAAATTTTGTTACGCTAGCCTTATTTTTTACGGTTTTAGGCGTACTAAACTGTTTTCCGGGAGTAGGGTTTATATGGGGCCCAGGGTAAATTATGGACCGATCTTCACGAAATTACACAGTTTTATTTCTTGTCCTATAAAACTTTGATGTACCAAATTTTGTTATGATATCATTATTTTTTACGGATTTAGGCGTACTAAACTGTTTTCCGGGAGTAAGGTTTATATGGGGCCCAGGGTAAGTTATGGACCGATCTTCACGAAATAACACAATTTTATTTCTTGTCCAATAAAACTTTGATGTACCAAATTTTGTTATGATAGCATTATTTTTTACGTTTTTAGGCGTACTAAGTTGTTTTCCGGGAGTAAAGTTTATATGGGGCCTATGGTAAATTATGAACCGATCTTCACGAAATTTCAAAGATTTATTTTTAGTTCTATAAAACTTTGATGTACCAAATTTTGTTATGATAGCATTCTTTTTTACGTTTTTAGGCGTACTAAGTTGTTTTCCGGAAGTATGTTTTATATGGGGCCTATGGTAAATTATGGACCGATCTTCACGAAACTTAACAGTTTAATTTCTAGTCCTATGTAACTGTGACTTGCCAAAATTTGTAATGATAGCATTGTTAGTTAGGGTTTTAGGCTTAATATACTGTTTTCCGGGAGTAGGGCTTATATGGGGCCTAGGGTAAATTATTGACGGATCTTCACGAAATTTCACAGCGTGATTTCCAGTTGAATAAAACGAATTGTTGCGAAATCTTATATCATTCTGTGCATTTTTCCACCATTTATGTTAGTTTTTGTAACAAAATTATCAATTTTTTTTAGGTGGTGGTTCCACATTTTGATTCATAGCTCAGATCCTATTGAACCGATTTTGCTGACTTTCAATCCCAAACTGCTTAGGATAACTACAAGCAATTTGACACCAAGTTTGTTGATTTCTTTTGAGTTTTACGAAAGTGAGCGTGTTTTCAACAGACGGACAGACGGACAGACAGACGCACATGGCTAAATCGACTTAAAATTACTCAAGGACCGAGAATATATATACTTTATAGGGTCTGAGATGAATAGTAAAAAAGTTTCACACGGAATGACAAACTGAATATACCCTCTTCACAACTAATTGTGGTGGAGGGTATAAAAATAGTGCGAAACAATAAAGTTTCATTAATGCATCAATAAAACACATCTTCTTACCCAAAAATTTTACCTGCTGTCACATTTGCTTTTATGTGTACACATACATTGTAGCAAAACAAGACTTTTTTAACTTGTTTTTTAAATATTTTTACCTACTTAAGAAAAGAGTTTTCAAAAAAAAACCCACCGACGCGATTGGTACAGAAACAAAAATATTTTTACAATCACAAAATACCAACAAATTCTTGTGGCTTTTTCTTTTCTTAATAATTTCTGCATTTAGGTACGTCTTTTTAACGAAAGAAAAAGGGACCCTGTTACAGGCATCAACGAATTTTTTTCACGAACAAAACACATATCGTTAGCTTAAATGCAAAACAATTATTTTGAAAATTTGAAATTTTTGTTGATTAGGATTCACTTTATATGTATATTTTTATAAAATTTTAAAATACTATCTTAAAAAATAACCACAATTGCACAATTGTGCAAAGAAATGGAAATCCCTGTTTTAAAATCATTGTACAATGTCAAAAACAGAAATAAAACAAAACAAAAACATAGATAATAAATAAAATAAAAAAGATAATAAAACAAAAAAAAGATGTACCTACATACAGTTATTGTATATTTATTTATATACATAAATATATTTAGAGGCCTCAAAACAGTCCTTGCAATATTTGCGATATTTCCCGCTGAATGAGAGTGTTTCTCAGTAAACAATTATATTTTACGCTCGCAAAATAAAAGAGCGTAAGCGTACATGTGAATTAATTTGCACAATTGTGCAAGGCGCTGACATCCCTGAATTAAATTGAGAATTTAATTTGAGAATATCAACTTGCAATCAGTGATGCCAACTTTTTGAGAGCAAACAGCACTTTAAAATTTAAAAACGCACTATTTCGATAAAAAAAAAAGCGTTAAAAAGCACTAAGCCATTTTTACAATTTAATTAAACACAAAACAAGTTTTACTCGGCTTTGCAAAATAATACATACCTCCAAAATTTAAAAAAAGGCGACGGCTTTGATTGGGGATTTTCATTTAAAATTTAATAAAAAAAAATATATTTACATTCGTATATAAACCTTTTTAATTGTATTATTATCTTCAATAACAATATCATCCAAATCACTTGTATCACTATCAGCTGAGTTTGAATTAGCAACAAAACAGAAAAAATCGTACCTGTTGCAATTACCGAAAATTTGCAATGACCGACCATTCTTTTTTTTTTTAATACAAAACCTTATATTTTATCGTTTAAATAATTCTATATTAAAATCGTCCAAAGTTTAATAAAACAATTGGCGTACGCTAAAAAGTGTGACGTTTTGTAAAATTTCCATATTATCAAAGAACAATTGTTCGAAACAATCGAACATCCAAGGTATATTTATAGCAGTTGTCTCGGAAAGCCAGCTGTTTATTTTTTATTTGCTTGTTTTGTGATACAAACTGTCAAATGTTGTATAATTAACAAGTAAACAAGTTTCTTGTCCTTATCTTTTGTCTTTTTTGTCTCTTTTCAACCCCTTTGCTGTTTGACAGTTCGTATCACAAAACAGCAATAAAAAGCCCTGTTGTTTGTTTTATTGTACAATTGTTATAATCTCGCGGCTACCTGCTATAAATATACCTTGCGAACATCATGCCATTTTCTTTTCTGTTTAAACATGCCACTGCGAGTTCATTTTCAAAATGTCGTTGAAGGAAGCGTCGGCATGAGCAAATTTGTTTACATCTCAAATGCCATTGCGAAAAATGTGAGTTTTTAGTAAAAAAAAACGGAATAAGTTTTTCGTACTGGCAGTGGCATGTGTAAATGCTAAGTTAAATTGGATATTTATGTAAAAAAGTGGCCACCATAATTTTTTCATGTGTGCATGAAAATATTTTACTGCTTCCCAAAAATATGATAAATATGTATGCCGGTATACAAAATGGACGTAAACAATGATTTTGAAGAATCATTAAGTCAAATTGCAGCTAACTTTAATTTTTTGTATGAAAATTTTGTATAAAATTTTAAAAGGCCAACAATTTCTGGCAGTTATTTTAAATGTACAGTCAGGGTTGTTAGGCTTTTTTCTTTAAAAATCGTCAAAAGTTTTAACAAAATTCGTCAAAATCGTCATGAACAGTTAACAAAATCGTCAACAAATCGTCAAATATTTAAATTTTACAAATTTGAGACAATTTATAGCCTTGAGTGGTTCAAAAATATACATTTTTAGCAAGAAATTATATTTATGAAAAAGAAAGTGATATTGTAAAGTTTTATTCTATTTATTTTAGCAAGTGGGCTGAAATATATTTATCATTTGAAAAGAAATACATAAGAAAAAATATATTTTCATAAAAACATAACAAACATTTATTTATTTCATTTATCTATATTCACAAAAACATTAAATAAAAAATAAAATAGCATTTGCTTTTAACTCGAGCTATCTTTAAATGATTAAGTTTTAGCGCTATCACTAATGCAAATCGTTTTTACTGTTGAAGGTGATACGCCAAGGGTTCTGTCTAAATCAACAGTCTTTTACTCGACTTGAAACGATTTATGACGTCCAATTTTAGTTCCAAACTAGTGCATTTTCTTCACTTTGCACTAATTTTTCTACACAACTTCTTATTAAGAACCTACTTCTTACTTCCTAATACTCAACTGTACTTAGAATAATTTACCTAACAGAATTAAATGGGAATTCGGCTTTTTACACGCAAATAGAAAAATCCTTCACATATGATTATAACTTCAGCGAAAAAATTAAATCGTATGTAGCGACGCAAATCGAAATCATTAAAACGCAAAGCGGATTTAACCAATTTTTAAAAAGCGGACCAAATAGGACCGACGCAAATCGGGGCTCTAGTGTATATTTTTTTGCCGTATCGATGGCATTCATTTAATTGTAGAATTCGAATTAATAGTGCTTCTAATGAAAACCACCTGGTTCACAGAAAAAAATATCTCAAGGAAATTTTTAGCAACACAGTTTGTTGAAAATTAAATTTTAGGTCAATAAACTTTTTGTTTGATTCAATGAAAAAATTTATCAAATTTACACTTTGCAAAATAGCATTCAATAAAACATATTTAATAATGAAATAATTAAATATTTTTACATATTCAATAAGAAAAATATTTGAATCAAAGTAAATACAGTATTTTTACAACTCTTTTCCATTTGTAAAGTCTCATTCGCTTTAGTTTTATTTGTAAAATATAATTAGTTTTGCCAATGTCTTTAGAAAAAGGTTTCCTGATGATCTGGCCTAAGCAACCAGAGAAATGCACATAGGAACTAGCTTATACCCCCATAATAAACTTTAGCGTATTTATTTAAAAAGAAAAAAAATTGGGAATTAAGCACATCATCATTAATAAATAAATAAATAAAGATTCGATAAACATTTTGTTTGATTTATTAAAAATTTTCAACAATTTATTTTAACAAATCACGTAAACATTTTGTTGAAAAAAATTATTTTGGGCAACAACTTTTTTTATTGACTCAATAAACTTGGTTGTTGACTAAAAATTCAATAAGTGCCGGTTCACACACGTCAAGTTTACTTGAACAGTTTTATTTAAATTTTCTTTTGAACTTGCGTTCAAAAAAAAATACAAAACTGACTGGTACGGTCAAGTATGTACCCCTTTCCATTCTCTTTACCCCTCTCTCCTAAAAGCTCAAGACTTGAAGGGTCAAACTTGACCTGTGTGAACCAGCACTAACAATACCTACAATTTTTTTCATCAATACCGAAAAATTGTCATCGCAGAAAATTTAAAAATTTTTTTTATCAAATATGCGATTTTCGTATTCAAATATGAATTATTTTTTTTCTGTGGTCGTGATGGGGGAAGAACTTTTTTTGTTTAATTTCTAATAATTTTTGTATTTCGAAAAATGATTTTTAAGTTTTGAACTGTTCCCCCAATATAATTGTTAATATTTCTTGTAAGTGTTTTATTGATGCCAGAAAATCGTCATAACACTATTACTTTTAGTTTAAAATCGTCAATCGTCATTTTACTGTATTTTCACAAAAAAATCGTCAAAATGACGAAAAATCGTCACATCTAACAACCCTGTGTACAGTGCCCATGTTCTGTAACTCTCGCGTCGAGAAACTTTTCGATTGAAATGTGTGAAATGAAACAAAAATGCCATATATTTAAAACAAACAGCTGCTTTTCTCACTAAACTGTTTCTGTAACCTTATTGGCGAGTTAGAAAATTACTCGCCGATTTACAGAAAAACTGTGTCTGAAACATTTTTGTGAGAAAAGTTCCCGCTTTGAACTGTCAAAAAACTCACGAATCAAAATGGGACGATAAAATTTTTAACTCTAAAAAACAATTAAAAATGCAAAGAATAATAATAAGATTTTGCTCTTGACACATTTTTCCATTGTTTAATTATGTTGCTTTTAACATTTTTATAAAATATGTATACAAATTTTTTCAAAGCTCGTTTGCAAACAAAGTCGCACTTAAATTATTTGGTATAGCCAAGGCGAATTCATACAGGTGACCGAATCATGAAGTAGAGTTATGCTAGGTATCCCTTTTTTTAAAAATACTATGTATTTTGTTTTTGTAAAAAGTTAGAGTGAATGTCAAAATACGATTTATAAAATATAAAAAAGGGAATTTTGTTTATAAAATTTCCACAATTTCTTTGGAATGTAAATCTTTTTCCTGTATTACAAATTTATTGTGGCTCCCCTTATTCGTTTTAAATCCTTGCGTTTATATTTTATGTTCACTTTTTTTTGTTTTATAGAATTAAAAAAGTTTTTTTCAGGTATTCTGATTTTTATTGAATTTTAAATTTAAATTAATTTTTTTAAAAAAGCTAAACAATGCTTGACATTCAGTATACAGAGAAAAAAATAAACAATAAACAGATGGCTGGAAAATGTCAGCTTTATGAATTCGCCTTGGGTTAGGGTAGCCAGATTTTAAATTCGGAAAAACAGTACATTGAACACAAAAAAACAGTACAATCAAGAAAAAAACAGTACATTTTTTTGACGAACAAAATTACTCCATTTGCGTTTAAAAAGCAAACACCACAAACGAAGCATTTGGCCAGGAAAACCATAACATTGCTGTGAGCCATATAAGAATGGAGAAAAGCCGAACTTAGCTTGAAACAATTAACTCATTGATTGTGATACATAGTACGATTTTCTTTAAACATATTCGTATTTAAAGCAATTTTCACCACACACATAGTTGCACAAATCATATAGAATTTGAGAAAATGTTTGTTTTTACCAAGTTCGGCTAAAATTAACTATTACTAAAACAATAGATTTTTTGACATTTATAATGATAGTTAATTATACCTGAACTTGGTGAAATTGGCTATTAATCTATAACAAAATCTGAAAATATTAAAATAGTAAAAACATGTTTCAATAAAATTTAAAACAAAAATTTTTGTCTGTAAAACAATAAAGTGCAATTGAAAACGATGAATATTTTCAATAAAATCATACATAGTACATATGTCTTAAAAATAACAATATGAAAATATACTACTGCTGCGAGCAACTCATTATAATTTAGATTTCTACTGTGTATTATTGAGAAAACAATGACCACAGCGTAAAAACTCGTATTATTTTAGAACTTTTTTGTTTGGAACACAAAAGAATTTTTTAAGATATGTACTGTTAAATATTAGGATATCATAAAAATGTGTTTTTAGTAGGGTTTTTCTTAATATCTTGGTTTTTTGTACACTGACCAAAAAAAAAGTACAAAAAACTATACAAAGTGTAAAAAACAGTACATTTGCGTACTGTTTCAGGAGTTGTGCATAAAACAGTACAATTGCAAAAAATAAGTACATGTACTGCTTAAAACAGTACGTATGACAACCCTACCTTGGGTATAGCCAACGGCGGGGATGTTAGTACAGTGGTACTTTTTGGTACATATTGACCTTTTCAAGTACCGTGTTTTTACCGTGATTCATTTGGTACAATTTAAAAATTTGTTATAGTTCCCCCTTATTGAATTTTTAGTATAGCAAACCAATTATTGAGTCCTTTTCATTGCATTTATGTTGTACAACAAATCGTTAATAAAAGGGGCGCTTAAATATGCGACTAGTATTGTGGTGTATAGAGCGCTTAGTCCCTTTTTACAATGTGGCACGATGCGGAACAGAAGTGGATTAATATATTTCTACAAATAATATCAATATTGATCTTGTTAAAGAAATGAAAGAAAATGCAAAACAATTTATAAAAAATTTTGCGAAGTTTTGAGAACAAAAGTCAACTTTAATAACAAAGTTTTAATGTGGTCCCATAAATTATTTCGAAAATGTTATTTCAGGTAAAACAGGTAGTATTGTAGCTTTTCTAGTAAAAATGTTCCCGAGTGAAATTGCAAATTTTAATTCAATCAATAATCAATTTAGAGCTTCAGCTGATGTCGAGCAAATGCAGCCGTTAAAAAACTGAAAACATTGAAGTTTTTGGTTGGCAGTAGCTAATTTACAAAATGAGCTGAATGTCCATATGATTCCTGGAATTTCTAGAGTCGTTACTGGAATTTAGTCCATTCCACATTCGTCTGCAAATGTGGAAAGTTTTTTCTTTTCAAAATACATAAATTAAAAACTAAGGAAATAAACAGACTACATGTGCCAACATTATCAAGTCTCATACAAACAAAGAATTGGTTAAGACCGACAAATTCATACTGCTATGATGTAAAAATTCCAAATAGTTTATTAACTTAACAAATAAGTGCCTGATTTTGGACCTCGTATATTTAAAATACTTTTTTATGTACCTTATTTTATTCATACATATAATGTAAAGTTTTATTTTTTGTGTACAATTGACTTTAAAAAAAATACCCCGCGTGATTTTGTACCAACTTCCAAAAAAAAAAACTTTTTAGAAGTTGGTACAAAATTTAAACCCTATTTAACATCTCTGGCCGACGGTTATATTTTCGCCGTCGTCATTTTAAATTTTGGTCGTCGTAAACCAGGGTTTAAAAGCATCCATCAGCTGAATGCTTTTTATTTTTGCTTTTGCCACTGCTATTGAAATTTGTAATTTTTTTTCCAACAGCCAATGTTTTGTTTTTCGTTTGTGCAAAAAAGCAAATCTCCTATTTTGTATAGGTATTTTTATTTTCTGACAACTGCTTTTTTACCAGCCAGCGACAAAAATGGACAACCACATAAAAAGCAAAAGCTAAACAAAATTATTTCGCCTTTTGCTTTTTTACTTTTTCCTGAAAGAAGAGCTAGTTAAAAAAGACAAACAAAAAAAAAAAAATCTAAAATTCAAAGAACAAAAATTCTTCTCTGGCTGGTAAGTCTTAATTTACACGTTTCATCTTTTGATGCTCAACTTCTTTTCAATTCCCTTTTAAAGATGCCAACATAATCACACGCAGCAATCGGTTTCAACTTTTTTCGGTTCAAAACAACAACAATTTCTTTAACAGCGAATCAAAGAGAAAAAGAAAAGAAAAAAATTACATGCAGCCATTGCTGGCATATACCAACGAATAAAAACACAAAGCGTACTGACCGAGTACAGGCATCTCTGTACTAACCCCCATTCTTCTTTCTTCTCTCACCTAAAAACTTAAGAGTTGAGCATCAAAAGATGAAACGTGTGAAAGTAGACTAATAACAAAAAGCCGATTCAATAAAATGAAAAGCAGCGGAAGTGTGTCCTAAAAGCAGTCTGAGCAGAGCTATTAGCTCTGCAAAAAGGCAGATTACAACGAAAAAATACTGATCAGTGTACAAGCAACATGTTTTTTTTTATGGTGATGAGGAAAAATAAATTTTTGCCTTTCTTCAGTAATGTTGTAGTAATGTTGTTGTTGCTCGCCAAACAAATAAAAAATTCTTGTTGTGTTTGTTTTGCATGAAAAATATCACTTGTCGTCGTCGAGTATTTTTTTTCGCAATCATGTGCCTTTGCAACCTTTTTTGCTGCTTTTATCTCCTATTTTGCGGCTATTAGCATGCATTGGTTTTTGATTTGGCGGCTGTTTGACAGAAGCTGTTTGTTTCATTCTTTTTCCTACCTATTTTTTTCTACAACATAAAAGTAATTGCCGTTGCGTTTTGAGTTCCATCAAATTGTTAAAAAAGCAAAAGCTGAAAAAAGCCAGTGCCAATTATTTTGTGTGTTTATTTTGCTGCTGCTTTTGAAAAGTGTGGGCTTTTTTAGCAGTGGAACTTGTCGGCTTTTTAATTTTGATTTTTTTTTAATAGGAAAAAGTCAAAATTTGGCTGCTTTTGCTAATATGGCGATAGCATTTTAAACCCTGTCGTAAACGACATGTATTACTGACAGTGTTGAAAAATTCAGTACTTTGGTACTTTATTCAGTACTTCTTCATATTAAAAATACCGCAGTACCCCCGCGTTGTTTTCAGTACTTTTTTAATTTGTTTGTTGCAAAATTGATGTTGTTGTATTTTAAAAATAATTAACGACTTAATATTTAAATGCAATGCGTGGACGCCAGGATTCATATTTTGCATTCCAGAATGGGATATTTGTTCTTAAAAGTGTCAAGAAAATTTATAAAAAGGGATGTATTGGATAATATGTTAGTGGAAAATTTAAATAAAATTATAGAAACATGCAATGTTAACCCGGCGCCGGGGGGGTGGATTTTAGCTACAAGGACATGGGGGTTGGGTCATAATGACCCACTTATTAAACTCGAGGTTTTTTGCTCTATTTACGAAAAAATATATACAATTTAGATTGAATCTATCCTTATTAAGGAAAGAAAACATGACTTTGTTAAAAAATAACATATTTACTTTTATTTTTAAACAAAAAACATTTCATATTAAAAAAGTTAACAAAGGAGGCTTCTTCTAGCTTAAATATATTAAACACTTATTTTTTTATTAGTCTTTAAATTAAATTGACATTTTTATGCCTTTATGACTTATTAATGCTTATAAAAAAATAAGAAAAAATCATTTTGAAGGATCATCGTTAATTTGATATGCAAGATACATAAAATACAAATGGCGCAAAATAGCTACGTTGACTGTGGGGATGGGTCATATTTACCTTTTTTAACTTTGAGCACGTGTTACTCGAAGTACAATCGTCATGCAACTGATTTGAAATTTATAACATTCAGAGAGATTCAAAATCACCAGCTACTGAGAAGAGCGTAGAGAAGAGAAGTACATTTTTAAAACCACAATCCATTCGAAAAGTGACGGGTAATTTTGACCCATCCCCCCCAGCGCCGGGTTAAGGAAATGGTTTATAAAGTAACAGAAACTGCAAAGTCATTTTATTCGAATAACTAAATTTTGTTTGGAAAATAAATCCTTAAAAGCGATAATCAGCTTCAGTCCAGAAAATATTGTTTCCGGAAAAACAAAAATAGCACACCAATATTTTTATTAATGTTATTTACAAACGGTAAAGAAAACTATAATAATATCAATTCTTAATTCCGTGTATTAGCGGATCTTTCAGAAATAATACATTTCAGAACTGCTTTTGGTATTTTATCGATACCAGATTTCTGAGAATCAGGTGAACGCACATTTTCAAGTGCAAAATGAGATAAAAAGCAAAGGAAGAAATCGTTTTTCACTTTTTTTAGAACTACGCTCTTAATATGTAATACATGTAAAAGTCCGAATAATGTAACTTTGCAAAAGTAAAAATATAAATATGTATGTATGAATACCAGTATAAATTTATGTTGACAAAAAATAAAGCTTAATTTATTTACTTATTCATAAATATATGAATTATTTCAAATATTTTTTTTAGAAAAATACTGAAAAAACGTACCTTAAACGGCTCATTCACTTGCAATATAACTGTTCAATTTTATTGCCAATGTGTATGTGATATTCGAATGTGACACAATATATTGGCAAGAATCGAAATCAGAAAAGAAGTGCAATATACATACTGTGAAATGTGTTGGCAACAATGTACTATGTTGTTTTGCTTTAAAGGTTATGTTTTTTTTAATAAGAGTTGCGCCATATTTTAATTAAAACCATTGTGCCACTTATTGAATAATATAGGACAATATAAAAATAATATGGCGAATAACATATACAATAATATTGTAAATTAATGGGGCGCTTGACGCTTACGTATAACAGAAATATTATTTACATGTGTACCTAAGTTTTAAAAATCTTTTGCTTTAAATACTTAGAAAAATTAATTACAATAAAACATTTTTTGCTCCTTTTATTTTCACAAATTATCAGGGACCGTAACAGTTATACCTTTTTTCATAAAAGTCAGATGAAAACAGTTATTTTTTGATTTTTATTTTTTTGAACAAAAATAACTGTTATTTTTTGATTTTTATTTTTTCGATCAAAAATAACAAAAATATTGTTCCTTATGCACTTGCCAATGATAAAATATATTGATTTTTAAAATTTTGATTTTTATTTTTTCGATCAAAAATAACAGTTATTTTTTTATTTTTTGAACGAAAATAACAGTTATTTTTTTATTTTTATTTTTTTTTTAACAAAAATAACTGTTATTTTTTGATTTTTATTTTTTCGATCAAAAGTAACAGTTATTTTTTGATTTTTATTTTTTCGAGCAAAAATAAAAGTTATTCTCTAAAGAAATGTACGTGATTTAATAATTTAGTTGAATTAAAATTTTTATTTAAGTGTGTAGTTATCATTGGAATTTCTTATGCACATTAAAATAATTATTAAAAGTCATCTTAATTATTAAAACACGTACATTTCTTTAGAGAATAACTTTTATTTTTGCTCGAAAAAATAAAAATAAAAAAATAACTGTTATTTTTGATCGAAAAAATAAAAATCAAAATTTTAAAAATCAATATATTTTATCATTGGCAAGTGCATAAGGAACAATATGTGGTATACTTGAATCAGTTTTTCGACGTTTACTTCTATGTGCTTTTTTTGTTTTAAAATTTCAATATAACTGTTATTTTCGGTCCCTGCAAATTATTGTTTTTTTTTTTAACAAAACGTACCATTTGGTGGGAAAAATACCCTTTTAGTTGAAGTTCAGTACCATTTCAAAATTTCAATTTTGCAACACTGATTACTGACGTTCTCAAAGTCTGCAATGTCACATCGGCTTTGGGTGTAATGCTATGACATTTATAAAGCAGACCATACACGATTCAATTCAATTGTCAACTGAGTCGGTTCAAGGTATATTTAAAGCAGGTGGTCTCGGAAAGCCAGCTGGTTATTTTTTATTTGCTTGTTTTACGATACAAACTGTCAAATGTTGTATAGTAAACAAGGTATTTTGTCTTTTTTTGTCTCTTTTCAACCCCTTTGCTGTTTGACAGTTCGTATCACAAAACAACAATAAAAAGCCGTTGTTTGTTTTATTGTACAATTGTTGTAATCTCGCGGCTACCTTGAGTCGGTTGTTGTCCAAATCAAAGCGTGTATGGCCTTGTCAGTTGATTAGTTTGACGCAAGGTATATTTACACAAGGTAAACTCGTTGGCCCATATGTTTGTCAGCTGTTTACCCCATTTGTAACCCTAGTGTCAAAAGTTATTTATGTTGGTTCCGTTGGTTCCTTGTGTTTGTTTACATACTTATGGTTAGTGCGCGCCATTTTGAATTAAAAAAGTGTAAAATTGTGAAAAACATTTTATTTTTGTGAAATTTTAATTCTTGTGATTACATTTAAATGCATTATTTTTTGCAATAATACTTTATTTTTATGCTTGAGAATGCACAATATATTAAAAATTGTTTCAGCTTATTATTCTGAACTGCACGTGTTGTTTTTTTTTTCAATTTGTGTTTTTATTTTAAAGGCACATTGTTGCGTTTTTTTTGACACCATGGTTCCAAATACATAAACAATTTGGCGTGTTGTTTTTGTCTTGTTGTACTTGTTGTAGCAACGAGTTTACCTTGTGTAAATATACCTTGGTTTGACGGTTGTCTAGTTGGTTGAAGAAAAATCAAAAGATTTTGATTTTTTCAAGTTGACTACTTAGTCTTCCAATTCGATAGTACTGTGTGTGCTCAAGTCTCTTGATCAGCTGTCAAAATTAATTTTTGTAGTTAAGTATTTTAAAAATTGTCTTTTATTTCATTAAATTTTAAAATAAATTTAAAATCTTTCAATTCAGTTGATGAAGTTGTCAACTGAGTTGAAAGACTCAGTTGACAACTGAATTGAACCGTGTATGGGGCGCATAACGTAACGACGTAATATCTTTTGATATTTTGTTTCACATCTTTTCGATGCTAGAAATTCTCACTAAAGTTACAGAACATGGCTACCGGTAAAGAAAGTACAGTTAAAAAAGGAATTTGTATGGAATTTAAGAAATAATGATAAAAATGATTAATTTTGTGCAATTAAGTCAAAAATGCAATTAAACAAAAGGCAGTTAAGTATGTGCCAAAAATCGGGCTGCCATTGCGGAAAAAGTGAGTGTATTAGAAAAAAATCTCGAGTTAATTGAGTTTTTCGAACTGGCTAATTTTTAAAAGTGTAATAGTTGTAAATAAACGCAGCTAATTTTGTTTTGAAGTTTCACAATATGTAACACTTCGAATTATAGGTAACATTAAAAACCCTACAAGAAATGAATGAGCGAGTAGTCACATTTTTCAGTTTGGTGTTAAGAAAATGATAAAAAGAAATGACCGAAATAAAGTTTTCGGTCACATTCGGTCATTTCTTTCTATCGTTTTATCAACACTATAATGAAAAACGTGACTACTCGCTTGTTACATGTGGATACTGTTAGTCGGAATTTACAATGTGGATATTCTTGCTGGACAGATGAAGTTTGTATCGAGAGATGAAAAAGGTGTGCCATTCATTTAGCATCATACCCTTACGGACAAACTTCGTCTGTCTGACAAGAAATGTCCACATTGTAAATGCCGACGTAACATATTTTTCTCAGAAAAAAAATCTTCATTAGTTTATATCTTGTGAAGACCAGGTGTTAATAATTTAGTGAAAAATAAAATAAAAATATGGCAACTCCAAATGCTTGATAAGTTACAAGCTTGAACAGCAATTACCAGTTTACACAAATGACAACCAGGTGGTATCATTGTTCATAGCAAAATTTCATCTACACACGTGTTTTACTTATTTCTGCCTTCATTTTGGATTTTCAACAGTAGCGCGTGGACTTATTTTTTTCCATTGATGCACGTTTAAGTTTAAAATATATATATTTTTTTGAAGTGTGGAACAAAAAAAAAAAAAGGATTTGGATAAAGGTGGTAATTATAAAAAATCGTAATTATGTTTGTTCTATATGAAACTCCGGCGGGCTATGCCATATTTAAATTAATGGATGAAAAGAAAATGCAAGAGGTAGATAACCTCTATTTGGAATTTCAAACGCCAGACAAAGCTAACAAATTGTTAAAATTGAAACATTTTGAGAAGTTTAACGACACCACAGAAGCTTTGGCTGCCGCCACAGCTGCTGTAGAAGGCAAAGTCTCAAAACCATTAAAGAAGACTTTAAAAAAGTTGTTGGGTGATGAAGTACAAGAATCATTGTTGGTTGCCGATGCCAAGTTAGGTAACGCCATCAAAGACAAATTTTCGGTACAATGTGTCTACAACACTGGAGTCCAAGAATTAATGAGATGTATAAGACAACAAGCTGACAGTCTGTTGGGAGGATTACCTAAAAAGGAAATGACTGCTATGGCCTTGGGTTTAGCTCATTCTCTGTCACGTTATAAGTTAAAATTTTCTCCAGATAAGATTGATACGATGATTGTGCAGGCACAATGTTTGTTGGATGATTTAGATAAGGAACTTAATAACTACATAATGAGAGCACGTGAATGGTACGGTTGGCACTTTCCTGAGTTGGGCAAAATTTTAACTGATAATATCGCCTTTATAAAGACCATAAAACTTGTGGGAACTAGAGAAAATATGACTGCTTCAGATTTATCCGACATTTTACCAGAAGACGTAGAGGAAAAAGTTAAGGAGGCAGCGGAAATTTCCATGGGTACTGAGATTGCCGAAGAAGACATTATGAATATCCAATGTTTGTGTGACGAAATATTATCCATTAATGATTACCGGACACATTTGTACGACTACCTTAAAACGCGCATGATGGCTATGGCACCAAATCTAACAATTTTGGTAGGTGAAACCGTTGGAGCACGATTAATAGCCCACGCTGGCTCCCTAATAAATCTCGCCAAACACCCCTCATCTACAGTGCAAATTCTTGGTGCTGAAAAAGCTTTGTTCCGCGCGTTAAAGACAAAGAAAGATACACCTAAGTATGGTTTAATTTTTAACGCCCAATTAGTGGGTCAAGCAAGTTTAAAGAACAAAGGAAAAATGTCACGGTCTCTTGCTGCTAAAGCTTCTCTGGCGACACGTGTTGATGCTTTCGGTGAAGAAGCCACATTCGAGTTGGGTGCCACGCACAAAGTAAAATTGGAATCCAGACTGCGATTACTTGAAGAAGGAAACTTGCGTAAACTATCAGGAACTGGCAAAGCTAAAGCGAAATTTGAAAAATACCAAGCTAAAAGGTTAGTATTATAAATAGCGATTATTTATCGAATTGTTATTTCTTAAAGTGATGATACCATAAAGGTTTCGCATTTATCTGAGAATAAAAATGATGAAAAACCTTGGCTGTCTGAGAAAAAAATAACACTTGATAAATGTTTTTTACTATTTCTCTATTGCTTTGGGTTAAATTTTATTGTTCTTTTATTTATTAGTGAGGTGTTTACTTATCAACCTGAGGCTGACAGTACACTTTCTGTAAAGAAACGTAAACACTCTGAATCTGCCGCTGATGTTTGCACCCCCGTCAAAAAGGAAAAGTTAGAAGAGAAAGTTCAGGAGGTAGAAGAAACACCAACAACTTCTGAAAAGAAAAAGAAGAAGAAAAAGAATAAAAATAAGGATACAGAAGCTCCAGAACCCACAACAGTTACTCCTGCTAAGAAAAAATCAAAAAAAAGTAAAGAACAAAATGTTGATTCAGATTAGATGTAATTAACTAGTTTTTTTTTTGCACTTTACTTTTGTTAGCCATTAGTTTTTATTTTACTATATAATTTCCTCTAGTTTAAGTTATATTAATGCAAATTATTTTTTGTTTTAATAGTTCATAACTATACTTTTTGTTGTGTCAATGTAAACAATAAGAATGCGAAACACAAAGCTGATATGACACTTCTTTGAACTGTTCCATTTTTAAAGCTACTATACATTAAGTTAATGTATTATTTTTTAAATATTCCTCATTTGTAAATAAACAAATCAAATCAAAACAAGTAATGAAAAATATATTGTTTTTTTTGTTTCAAAAATACTAGCTGTTAAAATGTACCTAAGATCTAGGAAGTTTTTATGTTAACTGAGATCTTAGGTACATTTTTGTGGCTGATTGTTTCCTTGAATTTTGAACGGTTTGATACCTATGAACCAGAACAGGGGGAAAAAGGTAAAAAATTTAGTTTTTTAAAGTTATTTTGCGATTTTTATCTTGAAGATGAAGTTTTTTTTTTTATAAGTTCACAATTTTTGTTCTTTAAGCAAGAGCTACAACTTTGTCTCAGAGGCAAAATTCCGAACGGTTTGCAAGATATGAGCCTGAGACAATTATCAGGAGTGTGCTGTGAAAAATTCGATGCACAACGAAATTTTCGACAATGCTGTCAACTCTTAGTGCAAAATCTAGATTCGATAGTCGATGTTCGATAGCCAGTAAAAATCGTTTGTCGAATGTAACATATAATAGGGGCCCTAGTCTGCACTTTGTGTACTTTTCCAAAGTAGATGTCTAAATGAAAATTGTTTTTTAACATTTAATTATTGTATTAAAAAAAATTATAATACGAATTCATAACAAAATTTTTTCGTATTAATACATTAATGTACTCAAAGTATAAAAATAACATCCAATAATTCAAAAATTATTTGAATGTTTTGTCTAAACTTGCACTCTATAGCGGGTTTTTGGTTCACTCTCCCCTTATTAATTTGAGTGTTTCTCAAAGTTATTATTGGGAATACAGCACTAGCAATATTGTTACCACTCTGACCACTATGAACTTCCGTCCAAAAGGCACAATAAGTAAAAGTTGGTATATTTGGCATAATAATGGTTGCTGTAAGATTATACATATTTAATTTTCGTTTGTAGTAAAATGTTGAAGCATTTCCCTTAGGTAGGCTTAAAACACTTTGCAAATAATAGCAAATCGTACACTTGTTTGGGTCTATTATTTTATAAAACTATTTTTCACAAATTTATTATCTTGTTGTCATTTTATTTTGTTTTTGCTTTAACTACTTACGGCAATGCAGCAAAGCAACAGTAAAATTTATTTTGTACGCTTTTGTATGAAGAATTTGCTGCAATCGCCAAACAGTGGCTTGTAGAGCAAAACTTAAATATTTTTAAACAGTTGATATGCAGCAAAATGAATGCTTTACATCTCAGAAACCACAACAAATTTCGCGAAACAGATTTTGGATTCAAAGAGGGGATATTCAAAATATATATACCCCATACCTAACTCAATTTTTTTTTTTAATGGTCGGTAGGTCAAACCAAATCTGAGCTGACGATATGTGTAAAACATTGTAAACTTCTAATATAAAAAAGTCGAATAAAAATCCAAATTGACGTATCATCAAGCATTCGATTTTCTTAAACAAAACGACGTATCATCACTCTTGCTAAAGAAAAACATAAAATTCATTTTTTTTTTAGGAACAATGTTGGATTTGATTTTTTCACCGTTTTTATTTACAGCCAATCCCACGATGTCACACGTTAACGTTCGCATAGAAAATAACATTTAAAACAAAAACAATTTCTAAAATTTGTTTTTGTTTTAAATGTAATTTTCTATGCGAACGTTAGCGTGTGACATCGTGGGATTGGCTGTTAATTTATAGTTATCCAAGTTTTAGTGGGATTTGTGATAAAATTTAAGGGTTATTACAGAAGTGAAAAGAAAATCAAAGAAGTGTTTTAACTAAATAGACGAAAGAAAAAAAAAGTCGGATGAATGGTTAAGAATTTGAAAGCTTATCAAATATTTTCGTCTGAATTCTGGGGGCACGTCAACATATTGCGAACAAGCTTCAATTCCGTATTGTATCTGTTTTCAGCGTTTTAAAACTGCAGTCAGCGTAGAAAACCTGCCATTTATTTCACTTCTTCATTTGTCATTAGCCAAAAAAAACTATTGCTTTTACTTCTGATTCATGTAATGTTAACAATCGCTGTCAAACCAAATTAAAAAGCGAAAAGTTGTACACAAAAATCTTCGTTTTTTTCGACAGTTTGTGGTTTCGACTGAAGTTTTTTCAACCGTAAAGAAAATATTCAAGACGCTACAAAATATGAGCCTTCTGAATCCATAAATTCCAGAAAATTTAAATTGTACTGAAGTAACAATTTTTATATGAAAACTTAAATAATATTTTAATTATCATGGAATAATCATGGGCCCAACCATAATATGCATAGCCTTGCTTAACCTACTGTTAACAAAAAGTCTCTCAAATGTATTTAAAAAAACAAATTCAAAAAACATTTCATTCCGTACGGAATGTTCGATCAGTTTCGCACTTTTCTTAATAGGGTTTTTACACTGATCAACATCTAACATCTACCATCAAAGATGTAGAAAATGTGATACACTCGTTTACATTGCTCACATCTAACATCTGCCATCAAACAAAAATGTCACCATATTTGAAAAAAAAAATTTAATAAATTAAAAATGTTTTTTTCTCACAAAAGTGCCAACATTTAAAAAGAAAACTCAAAAATGTATTTGAAGTTCAATTTGTTTAAAAATATAAAAAATACTTAACAAAAAAAACATTGCATTAAGATATAAAACTTGACAAATGGTAACGCTGCTTTCAAATCAACTTCCATTTTGTCAGTGATGCCACAATAATAATAGAACTTATTGACACTTTTATAGTGATGACACTAAAATAATCGAAAGATGTAGAGTGGAATAAAATGAGATAAGAACATCTTTTAAAGATGTTGAAAGATGTTGTTTTTTAGCCCTATGTATTTCTTATGGAAAGATGTTAACATCTTCGCAAATGGTGGGAAATTGATGGTAGATGTTAGATGTTGATCAGTGTAAAAAGGCTATAAGCAAATGGCAGTTCCCTTAAATTAAGCAAAAAGTTTCCTTAAGTTTAATATGGTTTGTCTCATATAATTTACATGTACTCGCACATTTGCTTAAGCCAACTTAAGCACATTATGGTCAGGCCTTTACACTGATTTACCTGTATATCTCGTATTTTTATTAAATTTAGGTTTTCAAACGTTTATTTTTTTTATTCTAAGCTATGTTTTTGTTTAATTAATGAATTTGTTGTTTTTTTTGTTATCACTGAAATATGTATGAAATAAAAATATTTTTGTCAAAATCACAAAAATTTATTCAAGGAACAATTTGAAATAAATAAATAAAAGTTTAATATTACAATATTTTTTTTGTTAACTTACAGCCATACACGCAGTCGTTCACGCAGCGCATCACGAGGGCGCAATAGGTCTCACTCCAGATCAGCATCAAGATCACACAGTCGCTCTGTTTCTGCAACTAGAGAAACATCTCGCAAAGCTAGAGAAACTTATGGGCGTACTAGAGAAAATGGACGTGGTGAAAATGGAGATTCTTACCGATACAGTGATGATGAACGTAATGGAGGTGCCGCTGCTGCTGCAGTTGATTCACCATCACCCAAGCGACGTTACGAAGATGATTCGCCATCACCGAAACGAAGCACTCATTCAAAACGTAGTCGTACAGAGTCTCGCAGACATGGTGGTGGCGGTGGATCTTCAATTTCACGTTCGCGCTCAAACTCTCACAGAGATTAGCAATTACTGAGCAAAAATCAATTAGCAGCTTTTATAAAGTAAAAATAAAAAAAAAATCCAAAAATACATTTTCGATTTTTATATTTTTACTTATTTATGGATCTACATACTATTTAAAACAGCTGCTAAAGAAGAATAGAAATAGAATATAGATGTTTTACGACTAAAAAAATTAATAAAGAAAAACAAACAAAAAACACTGAAGAAAAGAATAATAATGTTTTTTTTGGAAAATACACTGTATAGAAGTGTTAAACTTTTATGCCAGTATTTAGTAAAAAGACTTTGAATATGCAAATTAACATATTTTATTTAAATGAGTTTTCTTTTATAAGTTTATTCCTTATTTATATATATATGCATATACTTATATGTATATAAATATTTTTAAAATTATGTGTTTTCGGACAAAGCTGCTTTTATTAGTTTTATTTATTTAAAACAAAAAAAACAACAACTAGAACAGCAGCAGCCAAAACTAAGTCATACATTAAAGTCATAAAAAACAATACATATATCTTCGAAATCTATTATGTATTTTCTTTACAGTACTCTTTTCACTTGAACCATTTCATTTCCGTCATTCTGTTAATAAGTCTCGGAATTTAGTTTAATATTTAGAAGACTACATAAAGTCAATCTTCCTACTTTTAGCACTTCCATGTAAGCAAAGGAAAAAAAAATTATTTGTATTATAAAATATTGTATACACATTTAAAACTATTAAATGAAATTGTATTTCCCATAAATTCTTCAAATAAACACACACATAACATTATTCAAGGACATACACCATCATTTATATATGCAAACAAAATATGTATCGATTAACTAAAAGTAATAATGAGTAACTTAAAATAATACAAATTTTATTTTATATTTTTCTTTAAAATTAAGACCTTTTTAAATATGAATCAAAAAAGTAAAAACACCGTAAAAAACAAATTTACAGAAAGTTTAAACAACCCATAATAAATACACTTCCTAAATAATGTCATTATGATTTGTACCCATTAAGCATAATTTTTTGATCAATAAATGATAAAGAGTAAAAATTCACATTTTTTTAAGTGTTTTAATTAGCAATATGCCAAAAAATTAACTTTTTCGTTTTCAAGCTATTAATGCAGAATGATTTTTAATACTTCGGGGGTAGAGTCAAGTACCCTACTTGCTTATTAGAGTGCCCCTCACTTGTCCTAAAACGGATATTTAGGGTGCCCCTTAAAATTTGGATTTTTTGACTTTTTATGAATTTAACGCATTATTTAGTATGTTGTGAGCTACAAAATCAATGTTTTTATGTACTGAATAGTTAGTTTGGGTAGCAATATTTCATTTTTGGGTTTTGTTGGAATAATACACTGAAAAAAACAAAGTGGCAAAAACAAAACTTGAAAGTAAGAAAATACGACTTCTTACATTTAGCACGGCACAAATTGGGCTGAATATTATGGCTTGCCATGCAACACAGTTGTTAATGACATCAAAATCTAAAATTCTGCGGTGGTGCGTGGCGATCGCATTTTTTCGTTTACAAGAAAATTAGGAAAATGTAAAAAAAGGCGAAAAAAATTAAAAAAAATTGGGTTTTTTGAGGAGTGTTATCTTTAAGCACCACCGCAGAATTTTAGAAATTTTAGTCATCAACAACTCTGTTGTCTCCCAAGGCATAATATTAAGCCGAATTTGTGCCGTAGTACAAACAGTACAGCCTATTTTCGACCAATTTTATTAATTGATTAAAAAAAACGGTGAATTTTTAAAAAAACGTAAATTTATGCTACTAAAATTAGTTTTACATTAGTTATTAAGAACATAGAGACTGTTTTCACTCAAACAAAATTTCTTTCTATGTGATAAGTAAATACAGTAGCATCCCGATCATTCGTAATCGCAAGGGACCGGCTATGTTTTACGAATTATAGGGGTTTTCGATTTATCAGTGTTTTGATTTAACGGGGTTAAAATAAAATAAATACGAATTAACGGGGTTTTTCAATTTATTTACCAAAGCGATAAAAAAAACATAAAAAACAGTTGTTAAAAACAAAATATATAAAAATTATTCATGTCACAAACTGATCTTAAGAAAATAAACACACACAAGCAAAAGAAAAAACCCACGCAAAAAATAGCGGTAAACAAAAAATCATTCTTTCTATGCTTCCGTTGTTTTTATTACGAATTATAAGTGGTAGTTAGCAAAGAATTACGATTAATAAGAGGTAAAGAAGATTTTATTTGAAAAAAATTACGAATTAGCGAGGGGACCAAAATGTATGGAAATTTTACGAATTAACGAGATTTTTCAAGGGACCGACAGTTTATTACGAATTATCGGGAATTACGATTTATCGGGGTACGAATTATCGGGATTTGACTGTATACTTATATTTCATTTACTATTGTAATAAAGCGGCAGTAGATACTTTAGCCGTCACCTTTGCGTGCTTATAAATTACACAGCCTCACAAAAATATAAAAAGGTTCTGACCCAGAAACCAGACCCACCAATCCTTATGTATTATCACCTCCTGAATGCAATGCCGCCATAAGAATTGAATTCTATCGTTGGGTTTTCATGTAATTTACAAGGAAAATCTGCAAAGTGACCTTACCTAATTTGTAAATTTGACCATGTTAAAAAGTGTTTGTTTAAATGCATGTAACTTTAAAAAATTTTGACAGATTTGATCTTACATAAAGAAATACAATTTTAAAAAATTTTAACTAACAATAAGTCAAATTTACAAAGAAACCGATTTGCTATTTCAGTTTGTGCAAAAATATCCTGAAGCGTACACGGATGCGAAAATGATTCATGATTATATTACAGACACAAATTTTCTGTAGCAGCTTGCATTGAACCACTAAAACATATTAGCACTTGTAAATCAATTGTTGCTTGCGATCATCTTACTTTCAAGGACGTGCTGTATCAAATATTTGAATATTTAGAGTTCGAAGAAATAAATAAAAGATCGTTCTTGAATTCAATTCCCCACAAATTTAAATTTGCTTTTAACACAGACAAGCTTAATTTACTTACTGCAAATTTGAAAAAGATGTTAACATTTTCCAAACGGTTTTAGCGGATGCGAAATATTCAATGTTAAAAAGATATATCGATAGACCTGTGGGTGATGTATACTCATACCACAGTAATATTAATGTGGAGTGTTTGCGATGGCGAAGAGGAACGAGGATATGGAACCTCATAAAGAAATATACACCATGTGTCAGCAAATAAAGGCCCGGCAAAACAAATGCATTCACTTCCTTTTCGATATTTTGCAGTTCTATCCAACGAAGCAAGATATGGAAAATGGTGTGAAAATAATGAAAAGGTTTTTCAGGAAAATAAAAAATGGAATGCTAAGAAACGAATAAAGAGATTGGAAGAGATGGAGCAAACAACAAGTAAAAAAACGACGTACGGAGAGTAAAGTCCTATTTCTAAATGTGCTTTATGTGAATGAGCCTATGGAATTATTTAATTTATGAAATAAACTATCTGATGTCGATGTACAGAGTAATCGGAAAAAAATTCTTAAAAACAAATAAACATGTTGAGAGGTTTAAATTATAAATATCACGGAGAAAAGTTTGGCAAACAACAAATTTGGATTTAGAGTCCCAACTCAAAGAAAAGCTAAAGAATTTGCACTATTATGTAGATCTCTAAAAATTTAAAAAATAAAATAACTTGATGTTTTTCAAAGTATAAATAATAAAGATTTCTGTTAAATACATTTCCAGTAAAATAACTAAAATTTTTTTCGCAAAACTGATCGATTTAATAAAAGTTGCATACATACATATTTTAATATAAATTTGATACTATTTCATTTTCTTATAGATCTTTTCTTTCTCATTCGGTTATTTTTCATCCGATTTTCATGTTTTTTTTTGTTGGAAAGGTATTTAAATTACCTTTCCAAATGTAGAATATAGTTAGTAAAAATTATTGCCGCTAGATGGCGTAAAATTAATTTTTTTGGAAAAATGCATCAAAACACCCTGTATTTGCAAATATTTTGAAATTATATGTTCCACAAAACTACTCGCCATACGATTTTGTACAAAGTTGCCAAACAACATTTGGTCGAATTCTGCAAATTTAACGGTCAAAATTTTGATTTTCTTCAAGCAACTAAAACTAACGGTAATTTTGTAAATAACGGAATTATATAAAAGTCGCGGAACAAAAGTTGCTTCTGATACCCTAAAGAACCATTTTCAACAATAAAAAAAGTTATTTTTCGCAAAAAGTCGATTTTGGCATATTGCTAGTTTTAATATAAAATAAATTGTCAGGCGCATAGTGGAAGATTTTGGAAAAAATGGGAAAAAAATTGGATTGTGTAACCGATTAGTCCGCTTGGAATATAATTTTAGGTGGAATTAAGGACTTGTATTAAAGTTAAAGTTTTGGATTTTGGGTCTATCGACATATCAGGAAATCCACAATTTGAACATTTGTTTTTATCAATGAAATGTTCTAGTCGAGTTCTACAATAAAGTTAGCGACATGCATAGTTTATTTCTTATAGTTGAGGAAACATTTGTCTAAAAATTAAAATTTGCAATTTTTGACCTACTTTATTCTTGTATTTTGCAAATAGTATAAGACTCAAATTTATCATGATTTTCTTGTAATATTTTTTTTTTGTGAATAATAAATATTCTACAGAAAGCGTTGTGAAAAAATTTTTGTAATTAAAAAGCTGTACGCATTCGAAGTTAAAATTCTGAAAAAAATTTGTTTGCCATTAGCTAAAATAGTATGTATTTTCATTCCTTTTTATTTATAAAAAAATAGTTTTTTAGCATATAAAAAAGAATTTTATAAACAACTGTTTCATTTCAAACCATAGTACGATATTTTAACAGCGTGTAGAAATGAAATTAACGTGCCTATATTTTCCAAAAAGTGAAAAATAAAAATTTTGAGTTAATAACCTCTTTATGATCAAGTGCGATATATATTGTTTATAAATTTTTCAAATTTAATTTCATTTATTAAGGTTCTGAAAAAAATTTTCTGCGGGCTACTTAGAAATATACTCGTTTTTTACAAATTTCCACTTTATGCCACATTTTCTCCAACTCATATTAAAGTGGAAAAATTATAAAAAAGATTCTGAATTTATATATTTGAATATTAAAACGTAATGAAAAAATCTGGCAGCACCACCACTTGTGTTGCCAAACAGTTTCTTGTTTTGTGCAATAGGAGAAATTGGGTGCGTTCCAAAACGTCAGAGTGATGAATACGGTGACCATCCCTCCTTTTTTAAAGAGGACACTCCTTTTTTTGATACGATGTCCTTTAAGATTATTTTCAAAAAAAGGACAGTAGATTGTCCTTTTTTAGTGAACTGTCGTGCTGTTAGATTATGACTTCTTCTTTTAACTCAAAAACTATCAGACCAATTATGAATAAAAATTCCCCGGGAGTTTTTTCCCATTTTAACATAGGAAAAATGGGAGAAGGGAGAAAACTCCCGGGGAATTTTTATTCATAATGGGGCTGTAAAAGTTAAATTTTCCCACAACCCCAAAATTGCAAATTAATACACGCTGGTTAACATTAATGCCAGCGTTAGATCGAATTCTAAAATTGTTTGTTCCATTAAAAGAATATGTTCTCTCTTAGCAAGGAGCACGATGACATTGCAAACATTATTTTGATTATCCATGTGCTGGATTGTGGTTACTTTTGCACACAAATATTCCATAAATATATTTGTCGTCTAGAGCAGAGAACTGCAAAATCACTATTTTTCTTGATTTATTCATACGCTAAAATTTACATTCAATCTTTGCATGCAAAACAAAGTTCAACGTTGGTAATTTTTACATCGTTTCGTTCACATTTGATTTTTGCATGTATGTATTCATTTTTTATTGAAAGTGCTTTATTTGCATTTTTGTTGCGCACGCAATATAACACAAATGTGTAAATTCAAAGGAACACATTCTTATACTTTTTCATTCAAGTAGTCATTGTCCACTCGATGAGACGCTTTGTTACCATTAACAACAATAACAACAATAAACCACCCGAAGAGACGCTTTGTTAAAATTAACAACAATTAAAACAACAATAACAAGAATACATTGTACCTAGTAGAGGTCTGCAAGAATAAATAAAAACCAATTTCAACACACTCATTTGTTTTTTAACTACAATGTGTCGAGCACCCAATAATAAAGAAACAAATGAAAGAATAACCAAAGACAAAACGAATAAAAACTCATTCAATTCAGTCAACTCAAGTCAAATGAATGAAATACTCAAATATAATTTGAATGTAAAATTTCTGTACCTACACATTACGTATGTATGTGTAAGCTTAACTCTTACAAATAAAAGAAGCCACAAGCTTACACACATATTATGTCAATGTATTCAAATAAATGTATGGACATTCAATAATTCAAAAATTATTCGAATATTTTTTGTAAACTTGCTCTCTCTAACGGGTCATTCCACTGTTTTGTTATTTATGAATGACTCTCAAATTCATTTACAGTAAACAGGTATTTTATTCAATTCATTCTCTCTTATTTATACCCTCCACCACAATAAGTTGTGAAGAGGGTATATTCAGTTTGTCATTCCGTGTGAAACTTTTTTACTATTCATCTCAGACCCTATAAAGTATATATATTCTGGGTCCTTGAGTAATTTTAAGTCGATTTAGCCATGTCCGTCTGTCTGTCCGTCTGTCCGTCTGTTGAAAACACGCTCACTTTCGAAAAACTCAAAAGAAATCAACAAACTTGGTGTCAAATTGCTTGTAGTTATCCTAAGCAGTTTGGGATTGAAATTCAGCAAAATCGGTTCAATAGGATCTGAGCTATGAATCAAAATGTGGAACCACCACCTAAAAAAAATTGATAATTTTGTTACAAAAACTAACATAAATGGTGGAACAAGGCACGGAATGAGATAAGATTTTGCGAAAATTTGTTTTATTCAACTGGAAATCACGCTGTGAAATTTCGTGAAGATCCGTCAATAATTTACCCTAGGCCCCATATAAGCCCTACTCCCGGAAAACAGTATATTAAGCCTAAAACCCTAACTAACAATGCTATCATTACAAATCTTGGCAAGTCACAGTTACATAGGAGTAGAAATTAAACTGTTAAGTTTCGTGAAGATCGGTCCATAATTTACCATAGGCCCCATATAAAACCTACTTCCGGAAAACAACTTAGTACACCTAAAAACGTAAAAAATAATGCTATCATAACAAAATTTGGTACATCAAAGTTTTATAGAACTAAAAATAAATCTTTGAAATTTCGTGAAGATCGGTTCATAATTTACCATAGGCCCCATATAAACTTTACTCCCGGAAAACAGCTTAGTACGCCTAAAAACGTAAAAAATAATGCTATCATAACAAAATTTGGTACATCAAAGTTTTATTGGACAAGAAATAAAATTGTGTTATTTCGTGAAGATCGGTCCATAACTTACCCTGGGCCCCATATAAACCCTACTCCCGAAAAACAGTTTAGTACGCCTAAATCCGTAAAAAATAATGCTATCATAACAAAATTTGGTACGTCAAAGTTTTATAGGACAAGAAATAACACTGTGAAGTTTCGTGATGATCGGTCCATAATTGACCTTAGGCCCCATATAAACCCTACTACCGGAAAACAGTTTAGTACGCCTAAAACCGTAAAAAATAATGCAATCATAACAAATAAAAATAAATCTTTGAAATTTCGTGAAGATCGGTTCATAATTTACCATAGGCCCCATATAAACTTTACTCCCGGAAAACAGCTTAGTACGCCTAAAAACGTAAAAAATAATGCTATCATAACAAAATTTGGTACATCAAAGTTTTATTGGACAAGAAATAAAATTGTGTAATTTCGTGAAGATCGGTCCATAATTTACCCTGGGCCCCATATAAACCCTACTCCCGGAAAACAGTTTAGTACACCTAAAACCGTAAAAAATAACTCTAGCGTAACAAAATTTCGTACGTCACAGTTTTTTAGGACTAGAAATAACACTGTGAAGTTTCGTGATGATCGGTCCATAATTGACCTTAGGCCCCATATAAACCCTACTACCGGAAAACAGTTTAGTACGCCTAAAACCGTAAAAAATAATGCAATCATAACAAATTTTGGCTCGTCACAGTTTTATAGGACTATAAATGATACTGTGAAATTTCGTGAAGATCGGTACATAATTTACCCTAGGCCCCATAGAAACCCTACTCCCGGAAAACAGTTCAGTACACCTAAAACCATAATTAATAATGCTATCATAACAGAAATTGGTACGTCACAGTTTTAAAGGACTAGAAATGACGCTGTGAAATTTCGTGATGATCGGTCCATAATTTACCCTAGGCCCCATATAAACCCTTCTACCGGAAAACAGTTTGGTTGCCTTAAACCATAATTAATAACAAATCGTCACAGTTTAAGATTATAATAACATCATACAGATATTACTCCTTAAGCATTCGAACTGTCGGTGGAGGGTATCAAAGATTCGGCACAGCCGAATATAGCACTCTAACTTGTTTTGTATATGGTTTACTCCTTTCTTATATTTTTGAATGTTAAATATTTGAGTAAATGTTGTGCACTTTGAATAAAGGCAAACAAGTGAATTATTCAAAGCAGACCTCTAGTACCTACATACAGAACTACTGTACTTTTTAAAAGTAAAAAAAAAATCTGTTTCTATGGAAATTGTTTGTATGTACCTACATTAGAGCGACTCACCAAAAAAAGTGCTCGATGTACCCTCCTAAAAATGAACCTTGTACTTTTTTAAAATGACATTTTAAATATTTCGGTTCCAGCTTTGACCTCTCGTGAGCTGGACCAGTTTTAAAAAGGGTATATTTTTGCATGTTTTGTTAATTTGTGAATCTGTTCCCTTACCAACATATACAAATTGGGTATCGTTAGAAAGGTTTTTTTAAGGCGCTTACAACTGTATATACAATTTGTCCAAGGTCGATCCTCCATGTCCTTTTTTTTAAGGATTTTCTGTAAAAATAAGGGTTTTTTAAGTTTTTGTTCGGGGTTGTTTGTAATAAAAGTGCCAAATTAACATATTTTATTCTTTAGTCGATTTAATTAAATACGTGTCTCAGCTTTTTTTGAAGTTCGTGCTAGTTCGTGTTTTGACAAAAATGCAATGGGGTGGTAGCCCTTCGTTTTATATAGGGCAATATGGGTATCAAATTTTTTCTTTTGCCAAGTACATCATCTTTGTATGTAAATAATGTAGATTTTTGCAAATTAAATGCATTTTACACGGTGCTCTGGAATACAGTGAAAGCTCCCATAGACGGACACCTTCCGTTTGCGAAGATTTTGTCCGCAAGATAGAGATGCCCCTTTATTGGAAAGAAATAAAAAATTTCAATTTTTTTAATTTTTTTATTTTATATTTTATTTATATTTTTTGTTTTAATTTTTCTTAATTTTCTTTCATCATTTGATCCATTCTAAATGTTTCAAGTGTTGGAATGCTGTGTAGTCGTCTTCTGCAAACTTCACTAAACGTCTAACTTCTTCTAAGGCTTCTTTATAAGAAGATATTTTGTTGTGGTCCTCTTCTACGATGCTAATTTCATTTTCTGATGAGCTTATTACCACTTCATCATCAAAAATTTTTATATTATCCGATTCTGCTAAAAGATTTCCGTCAATAGTTGTAAATTCAACATATTCTACATTTTTTTTTACCAATCTTCAAATAATATATAAAGGAATATCATCTTCTGCATCTGTGTACATGAAGATTTATCACATCTGAAATCTCAAAAGGGGAATCACAGATTTGTTTAAATACTTTTGCAACTCTGTTAATGTGACTCTGTTTTATCCAAGGTATATTTATAACAGGTAGTTCCGGAAAGCCAGCTGTTTATTTTTTATTTGCTTGTTTTGTGATACCAGCTGCCGTATTCTGTAATTCGCTTAGCTAAAGCTAAATCTCGATCGCTAAAATTCCTTAGAGAAAACAAAATTCAAAATTTTTAGCGATGGCACTAAAAGCTAAAATTACGGCAAATTAAATTTGTATTGCATTGCCAAATTTAGCAATGCACGTTACTGAATTACATTTGTAGCCAAAAATTGCTAAATCAACTTTATAGATTTTTAGCGATTGAGATTTAGCTTTAGTGAATTACGGAATACGGCTGCTGCTGTTTATTTTTTATTTGCTTGTTTTGTGATACGAACAGTCAAATGTTGTATAGTAAACAAGTTTTTTGTCTTTATCTTTTGTCTTTTTTGTCTCTTTTCAACCCCTTTGATGTTTGACAGTTCGTATCACATAACAACAATAAAAAGCCCTGTTGTTTGTTTTATTGTACAATTGTTGTAATCTCGCGGCTACCTGCTATAAATATAATTGGTTTTATCATTTAAATATGGATTAGTGGTGCCAACTATTTTTACATATTTTTATTTTAAAGTATCCATCCGCTTATTAGAAATTTTTTCCTTAAAAAAGTGGTTTATTTATGTCCGCGACCGGCCATGAGAGTAAAGAGAGAAAGTAAAAAAATACTTTACCAAAACAATCATTGTCGCTCCGAACACACAAACATCTTTATTATAAACGAAGCTAACGATTGTATAAATAAAACAGCACGATGTGCATTATTTGAATGACTGCAAACCAGCAGCGAATTTGATTGTATGACCGCAAGTTTGATTGTATGACCGCGAGTGAGTGTATTTGTTGCTGTTGATTTAATGCGATTTTTTTACAATTGCACAAAGCCGTTCTCTGGTCTAGAGTCACAACATGTTTCAATGCCTGAGGCTGCTCTTCCTTTAGGGGACTTTAAATTAAAATGTATTGACACAAAGAAAATGTGTTATATTGTATTCATATTAGGTGTGATCCCGTACTCAACGTCGCACAGTGGCGCCATTTGAGTTTTTTCGTTGCAAAAATCATATCTTTTGAACCGAATAAGATAATTGAACAGTTTAAACAGCATATGATAGATAACTGTTTAGCCTATGAAATGAGCGTTTGGGTTATCAAAGTTAAAATTAGTAGAAAAATCAATTTTATGGTAACTAAAAAAAAAATTTTACATTTTTAGATTGTTTTTATTTTTTTTTCTTTAGGGTTTTATGTTTTAAATTATTACCCAACAAATTAAAAATAATAATAAGATTTGTGCCTACCTGTAGGGACCATAAGTCAATATTGTTCTTGACCATTTGTACGCCGAAGTATTGTTTAAGTTAGGTACGTACCTGCTAATTTCAATGAGTAGTTTTTTTTAAAACTATTAGATCAAACTACTGTCAGTCAAAACATATAAGGGATGGACGCCATACAATTTCTGCAACCATGTCTTTTTAACCTTTTTTACCTCTAGAAGCCAAACGGGCACGTACGGGCAGATAAAACCTTTTGAATTATGTAAAGAAATAATCAAAGAACAGGTTTTGCAAATATGGAAAATATAGATTTTTTTTTATTTTCCGTCAAAGTTGAAAAATAGTGAAAAAACGGATAGTTTTCAAATAGTGATTTACCAGGAGAAACACAAAGCAAACAGTTAATTTTTTTTCATCATTATACATTTAATAAATACATCAATCAATACAAACAAAAAATAAGGCGATTCGTTACCTATTTTTCGTGATATTACACCTGAAATCGCAACAAATTGACTAAAAATTGTGTGTTTTTCTGAAAACCGAAAGTCGGTCAACTTTAAACGGTTATATCTTCTTAACTAAAAATGTGATATTATTAAGAGTAGCATATTTGAAATCGTTGAAAAGTTTCTTATAACATGGTTTTATTCAAAACTTCGTCGGCGCTCATGAAAATTTTGATTTTTGCAACCTCGTTTTCTCTACGGGCGCCACTGTGCGTCGGGAGCCCGCGGTATCCCAATCTTACCGAAAACTCAGTTGAGTTGTAATTAAGACAACTGGTTGTGATCAGTTGGAATTTTTGTTTACCGCAATATAGCAAAGTTGTAAACCATAATACAAAAATGAAGAAATTACAACTCAACTGAGTTGAGTTGTAAACCGTAAGTCAGTCGAAGAAAATATTTTGAACGAAGCTGAATAAAATTTAGTTGGCAGGTAGTATTCTGTGTTGATGATTTAAACTGAGTGCTTATCATAAAAATTTTTCTACACAATCAATTGTTTGTCACCTGGAAACAGAACATAAATCAATAGGCTGCAGTGTTTACAAAAATTTAACATTTTGATTGGCTGAGAAGTGTAGAAAGGATGATACATCAGTGGATTAAATATAGATGGAACATTTTGGCTATTTCAATGAAAAAATATTGGAGGTAAAAATATAATGAAGCTTGTAGCATTTTGTTTGTATCTGCAGTCCTTTAGTGAGCCAACAAAAAGATAACTTTTAATTGCTAATAATTTTTGGATTATCGAAAAGTCCCAATTAAAAATGTTTACTTTATTATTTTGAGTGAAAACTACAAAAAAATCCTATTTAATATTGTTGTTTACGAGTAATTTTTTTATAAATTTTTCTACACAATCAATCAATTGCCTGTCACCTGAAAAAAGCACATTATTCAAAAAAGTTTAAATTATTTTCTTCCGATGAAATAAAAATGATGTTTTTAAAACCCGAAGTTGATATTGAAATCAAAAATTAAAAAAATTATATCGTCCATATATTCAAATATTTTCTGCAGAAACTTTCTTCATTCTCTTTAAAACTGACTTTGTGTCCAAACAATGAATCTTTGTTTTGCAGCATTAACATTAATATGACTGCACTACTGCGCACTTGTGGTCTTCTGAAACAGAAAACATCTTACATTGGCGTGACGTCAACCCGCTGAAAAATCACACTTACGAAAAAATCGCGGAAATTTTGAACCACATCCACACAGAGTATGGACTCGACAATAATAAATGGATCTTACTTTTGCAAGGCTTTTTGTTTTTTCTTATGAAGTTTAGTCTTGAGATTTAAATTAGTGCACAAAAATAAGCACAAATCAATTTAAACTTAAAATTGAATGCAAAATTTTAAGAGCACTCAAATGAGTAAAGAACAAGAATGTTGCAATAAACTGATGATTGTTTTTTTTTTTTAAATCAAACTAGTTTTGTTTGAATGCAAAATTTTTTAACATCACTCACTCATGTTTAGTTAGGCTGCAAATTTTCAATTCCTCACTTAACATTAACAAAATTATTGCAATAATTTTGCACTATTACCAAGCGTGAATTGAAACTGCAAAATTGTGCACTACCCCAATCTATGGTTTGTGGAAACCTCGTTTTGTTTTATTTTGGGGTATCATATTTGATGTATTTATACTATGAAAATTAATAGTTCTATTCTTTTTTAAGTTTTTAGATATTTTCCTCCAAGGCATATTAACTTTGTGAATAATTTTTAACAAATAAATAAAAAAAAAAAAAATAATAAATACTTAAATTGTGAATTAATCGTTTTTGTTTATTTAAATTAATATTAAATATACTTAACGCAGGCAACAAATATCTATTAGTTTTTTATTTAAATCTTATTTTTAATACATTAAAAAATTTTTCATTAAAATTTAACAAAACGTTTCTTTTTCAGCATTTGTTCGTTATTTATTAAAGCTGACCTTGAATTAAACTAATATTATTTGCGACATGTTTTCATTTTATAATTTTAGGAAAACATTTTTTTAAATCACTTTATATTGATTGTTTTAAACAGAAATATTATTGTAATTTTTTAAGTAGCAATTTTTTCTTTTTTTTAAATTCGTTACAAATTTGAATTGTATATAAACAAAATAAACAATATTAATAATAATAATAATTTAAATAATACAAAATAAAAGATTTATAATCTTAGGATTTTGACAGCAACAATAAAATACAGCAAATAAGACACATATTAAAGGCGTATAGACTTAAAATAACATATAAAAGAAATACTTTTAGCAATTGGTAAGTTATCGGCGTAATATATGTATGTATATAGACGCAAAAATATAAGATTATTAATGTTTTCTTCTAATTTAATTGAGTTCAAAATTTTTTATACTTCCAAGTTTTTAGTTCTGTCATGCAGGAGTGAAGAGATTAGATACAATTTGAAACAAAAAGTGAAAGAACAGAAATTATCACAAATAACAACGGAAAAAATAGGTTTGTAAAATCTTTTGAATAATTTTATATGGCTAACAACTTTTGTTTAAAGTTTATAGCACATTTTGTGCTATTTTCACAATACAAGTGAATGAGCGTGTGGTAAAATTTATATGAAAAGCACCATAGTTTCTTGAGTGTTTTTCATATAAATTTAACTACACGTTTAATCACTTGTATTGTGAAAGTAGCACAAAATGTGCTATAAACATTAAACAAAAGTTGTTAGCCAGATACAATTATTCAAAAGATTTTACAAACCTATTTTTTCTGAGAATTACAAACACTCAAATTTGATTTAAATCGATATCAAAGCTTTAACAAAATACCAACACGGACACTTGCAAATTAATTATCAAAGATATTTTTGGGCATATATAATTTGTCATTAATAAGATTTTGTTTGTTGTGCTTATTTGTATTTTAGTTTGAAAAACAGGCAGTTAAAGTTCTATTGCCCAAACATATTTCATTATTAACAGGGACCGTAACGGTAATAAGTTTAATTTTAAAAATTACTTTTTAATCGTTATTACTTGAATTTATTTGTTTTACCATGTTCAGTTAAACTTAACTATTACTTTAACTTCCAGTTAAGAATACGTTTTGACAGTTCGTCACTTTTACTATCACCTTTTCACTATCAAACTCAAATTTCAAAATATGGGCGGGGAATTTACATTGAAACAACAATTAAAAAAAAATCAAATTTGTTTTTGGTTTTTAATATAAATTCCCAAACGAAAATTTTTATTTTATGTGCTGTTTTTACAACACAAGTGATTGAACGTGTAGCACAATTTATATGAAAAGCACTCAGTTTTTTGAGTGTTTTTCATATACATAAATTTGACTAAACGTTGAAGCAACAGATTTTTTAAAAACAGCACATTAACTTCAAAAACCGCCCAATAAGCACTCAAAGATAAAATTTCAAGTGCTTAAAATTTAACTGGGAATAAATTTAATATTCACTTGATTTCAAATTCCCATTTTCCTGGAGAATGCCATTGAAATAAAGTGTAACAAAAAATGCCATTGAAATAAAGTTTAATAAAAGTATATCTCAACCCTTGAAACTTGAAATTCGAACTTGAATAGCAATTGTTTTGCATTTAATTTACAGCAAAATTGCTTATTGGGCGGCAGTAAAAGTTATTTTTTGAGTTTTATTTATTCCTCAAAAAATTAAAATAATTTCTGAGTTTTATTACTTCCTCAGAAAATCAAAATACAATCGATCGAACGTGTAGTAAAATTTATACGAAAAGCACTCAGATTTTTGAGCGCTTTTCACATAAATTTTTCTACACGTTCAATCACTTGTATTGTGGAAACCGCACATTATTCTTTAGTTTTATTCTCAGCTTTTTGAGCGCTTTTCATATAAATTTTTCTACACGTTCAATCACTTGTATTGTGTTGTTTCCAGGTGGCAAGCAATTGATTGTGTAGAAAAATTTATATGAAAAGCACTCAAAAAAACTGAGTGATTTTTATATAAATTTTTCTACACACATAATTGTTATTCACCTGGAAACAGCACATTAGTTTATTCTCAGTTTTTTTGAGCGCTTTTCATATTGAGTATTGAGTTTTATTTATTGACTCAGAAATTAAAATTATTTTTGAGTTTTATTTTTTGCTTAGAAAATAAAATTGTCTTTGAGTTTAATAATCAGCTAAGTTGAGTGTTTTAGGCTGGGTTTTTGAGATCTCAGTTTAACTAGGTTTAGTTAATCTGAAAACTGATTTGTGCCGCCAATACCAAGTTTGAAAACAAAATGTTGCCGGAACAGCGCAGTCTTGCTTAAAATTTGGGTCTTTAATGAAATAATAGAACAAAAAATCAAATTTTACCGGAAACCCCGAGTTGCAGAGAACGTTAAACTAAGTTTAAACTTAATCCCCATCTCAAAAACCCGTCCTTAGTAGTCCATGTAACAAGGATTATCATGGTGTACTCCTTATGTGCGTAACACTTCTCTTTAAGTTTTAATTTGAATAATAATCGCTATTTGCAGTCCCTGGTTTTTACACTTTATCTTTTAGAAAATTATATTGTAAGAGATTTGAAGCAGAAAGTTGCATAAAAATGTCAAAATATTTTTTTGTCATCTGATAATGGATTCAAAAACATTAATAAAAGCAACAGATTTTTTTAACTTTTTTCTTATTTATTACCCACAGCGCACATGTTTATCACATAGTAGTGAAATTGCAGAACAACTCGCTTTTTAAAATGCATTCCATAATGCAACCGTTTAGAATTTAACAATGTTATATGTCCCAAAGTGCGCAATAAACGTTAACGATGCACTCGCAATTAACAAACTGTGCATCGTTAAACCTAATAAGGGTATTCACGTCACAAGTTGCAAACTAATTGTCTGTGTGGTTGTTGTTATATTTTTGCACTTTTGCGTTTTTGCAAGGGAGCAACTTGTGACGTGAATACCCTTAATGATACATTTTTTACTTTGACTGCAAAGTATTAGACGTTCGATTTGATTCGTTTCTCGATTTTTGATAAATAGGTGTTTCTGTATTTGAATGCGAAAACAGACAGCGCTGATTCTGTTCTTACTGGAATATTTCCAGTAATTTATTGTCAGATGCAAGCGAAACGCCAAAAATAAGGAATAAATTATAAGACCAAAACAATGAAAGGCTAAAAAAATGTAAATAACAAAATATAACAATTGTGTTTTATTTATTTTCATCATTTATAAACACATTTTAAATTTTAAATATCTACCTATCGCACTTGATCAAAAAGAGGGTATTAGCTAAAAATTTTTTATTTTTTCACTTTTTAGAAGAAATCGAGACGTAGTATTATGCTATTTTTTTCTACTTTTTGGTAATGAAAAGGTCGTGTTAAAAGTTCTTTTTTATGCCTTTAATGTGAAATTAAAAAATGTTTTGCTTCTACTGAAAATTGTTAAATTTTGAGTTAATACCTTCTTGTTGATTAAGTGCGATATGTATATTTTTTAAAATTTTGGTTTTCTCGCACTTCTTTGAAATGTGACTTATTTCGACAGTTCATGTAAGAACCTTTTTGTGACATATTGTTACAGAAACATTCTTTCAATAATTGTGCAAAATTTTTTAAATGACAGATAATACTCGCAAAGTAAGGATATAGAAGCACTTGTGTGAGGAAAACCATTTTTTGTTTAATTTTTCACTGTTGTTGTTGCAATTCATACGTTCCATGCGAAACATTTTACGATGCGAGAAATACAGAAACGGGCTACAGTAGCTGGTTTGAACTTTTTCTTATGTAACTAAGATACATTTTTTACATAAAATTATATATTTTTTAATTGTAAAAAGTAAACACATTTTGTTTATTTGTTAAAAAAAGTAAAGGCAGAAATTACCCCTTACATCCCCTCCTAGTCCTTTTTTTAATAAACGATATGAATAGAAATCTATCTATCTATGTATGTTTTAAATTTTTATTAAAATCATTCGGATAGTTTCGGAGGCAGAAATCGCCCCTTCCTGTCTAAAACCGTATTTACAAAATTGCCTTTCTAATGGAACTGGGTTGGAGCACATTTGTTTGATAGTTTTAGAGTCTATAACGGACATACATACATAGTTAGAAATGTTACATATGTAGATAAATGCATCAACCTTGTTCTTATTATGCCACGGTTTAGGGGGTTATGGTGTATTTTAGTTTGAGAAACAAATCATCTAAATGCCTTACACATTTACAAAATAGCCAATATCTTTCAAAAGAGTCATGGTGCATATTAGTTCTTACATTCAAATACAATACCGAAAAAGAAATATGTAAGGCTTTACCAATTGCTTAAGATATAATTCACAATAATACATTTTCTATTGTTTGTTAAAATATAATATTTAAAGGATAAGAAAAATATAATATTTATAAGAAAAATATAATAATTTTTCTATAAATTGTACATGCCAGAATAAGTAAAAAGTAGATGATATTATCCAGTTAGTTTTTAACTTAATACTGATTTTCTGACTAGTACAAAAACACGAAAAATTGTGTATATTTTATTAATAACTACAACATTTCAACAAAAAAGAATCCAAATATTTAAAGACTAAAATACAAGATAACAGATAAAGAAGAAAAATAAACGAATTCAATTTGTTTAAAAACTTGAATAATTAATTAAACATTAGTTTCTATATGGAGGGCTCAATGCTGAACCGAACCAAGTCATAAAATAAAATGCATACATGTATTTCAAAACTGGTGTGAAATTCTTCGCAAAGTTTAACTCTATCGAGTTCTGTAACGGACTAAATCAAAAAGTTTTTCATTCCAAAGGTAACGGTAATAAACCCATGTCAATGGTTCCAGAAATTAATGGAAATCCACTTACTTAAACTCAAAATATTATCGAATTTTCATTTTTGACTTGGTTCGCTTCAGCTCTGAGCCCCTATTATAATAAGAATAATTATAGTTTGTAATAATAATAGTTGTGTATATGTTTAAGTACATTAATAAGTATTTTTGTT
This sequence comes from Pollenia angustigena, assembly GCA_930367215.1. Classification (NCBI taxonomy): domain Eukaryota; kingdom Metazoa; phylum Arthropoda; class Insecta; order Diptera; family Polleniidae; genus Pollenia; species Pollenia angustigena. Next base: position 31,661,557 of record OV884057.1, read on the forward strand.
TTGCAAACACGTACATATGTATTTAATATACTTTTATTCGTGTCTTTTTTTTAATATTTTATATATTGTGTGTGTGTTGTATATAAAAAAGAAACTTTGTTGTACGCAATGAGGTATTAAATTTGAAATAAGATATTAAATTTAATATAATATTTTAAATTATAATTTAACAGCCAATTTCACCAAGTTTAGCTAAGATGGACTATAGCAGAATTCACGCTTAGTAGTACATATACATATATACAACCCTTTTAGATGTACTAGGATTTTAAAACACAAAGTGTGAGGTTCTTTTTTGTAGGTTTTTAACAACAGCATACAATAAAACAGTTTACAGCTTTAAAATGCCTAAAATAAATTTTGATTTTTATTACTAAACTGTATTAATTTTTTTTGTAGTTATTATTATTTTTCTTCAGAAAACAGAAAACGAGAGAAAACCCAAAATCTTATAAATAAATACACATGTTTACCACAGTTTTTGGTAGAGTAATTTAGCAATTTGTTAAATTGCAGCATTTTGTTGCTGGGGTCTTGTAAACTGTGTTATAGGTACTATATCCACAAGATCTGCTAGGTTTAAAATGCTGTTAACTACTAAGAGTGAATTCCGCTTAAAACTAAAACTGTCAATTAACACATTGTTAACCAACAGTTATAGTAATAGCTAATTATAACTCGACTTGGAAAAATTGTCCGTAAATGTCATAATTAATTATTGTTACCTTTATATTTTATCATTTTTGATTTTCAAATTTCGTTTAGTTGTATTTTGTTTTTTTTTTTTTTTGCTTTAAAAAATATCTATTTTTTTTTTTGTTCTAAATCAAAAAATAAATCACATCTTTTTTATAACTTAAAAACAGGAAGTTCTTGTTTTAAACGATTGCTTAGTAATTTTTAAAATAATTTATGTTACAGACATAACTTCTAAAAAACAAGAAAGCGGACTTTGGTAGAGGACTACATAAATATAATTTAATAGTTTATGACAAATACGAAGACATTTGTTTTATTTCATTTAACACACTACTTTCGAATTTTAATGATTTAATTTAGTTCGTATTTTTATCGTTAGTATTAATAAGAACTATCGAAACTATAGCTATAATAAGGGAGGTAAGGAGGGTAAGGTTACTTTAAGTGTGAAGTGCATAACTGGTTGTTTTTTTTTTGGCTTAAGATTGTTTCTGTTTTTTGTTTTAAGCAAACCAAATTAAAAATTTAATTAAAATTGTTAACAGCATCGGGGCCTGCTGTTAAATTGGTTCCTGTTATTTTAAATTGGTATTATTGTGCTTAATATCTGTTTTGGGCAACAGTGGTGTGGTAACAACATCATTATTAATTGCCTTTTCCCCATTTTTTCTATCACCATTGTGTTCAATGGTATTATAGTCGACAGCAGCTGCTTCTGAAGTCATCAGGCTGCTAAGCGATACAACATCATTATTGCTGCCCTGTGAATTATGTTGAGTAGTGGCAGCGGCTATACTACGACTTTGTTGCGAGAAGTCCTAAATTTAAGAAAATATTGGTTTTACTGATCTACTTATTTTGCCTAGTGTTTAGTAAAAACTTACATTAAATGAAGGTGAAGCTGTATTACTTCCCACTACTGTTGAAGTTTTACGAATACTTTGACTACCGCGTATGTGATTCGGTCTATCATCGTCATGTAATGAGTGTAGTAACTGTAATAGAAAATAAGATTCTGGTGAAAAACTGTTTTCATGATTTTGTAATAAAAATAGAATGTATTTATTTATATATATGTACATATATCTATATCAGAGATCAGAAATGAATCGTTTTTTCGCTACTCATACTTACTCATGAAATTGTAAGTATAAGTGAGAAGACATCATTTAAAATTAACTTCTCTGGTTCACTCATACTCACGAGAAAAAAAAAATGAGTGCGACGTTGACATCACATCATACTCATAAATGACCTCAGTTTCCCTGCAAATAATGCGACTAGTCCATACACGCATGTAAAATGTAGCCCACAAGGGACTAGGACTAGTCCAAAGGTAACACAAATGTATGGAAAAAACATGGTCTATTTAACATTACGATGTCCTAGGGCAGGACCATATAACCCAGCTCTGCATTACAAAGGAGTAGTCTTAAAACTACTCCATGGTATACTCCAGAAGATTAGTTTTGAAATCGTTTAAAAACGAAAACACGTCGTTAAAAAACGAAGATATGTCGTTTCACTACAAACTCTTTTTTAACAATGACATGGTCCATGCTTCCATTACATTGGACCAGTTCAGAAAGTAGTCCATTTGATCAAGTAGTCCAATATTAATTGCATTAAGTATGAGTGCGTATAAGTACAAGAAATTATGAATCATGGTTCAACTCTACTGACATCTCATTGCTGATCTCTGATCTATATATGGGTAATTCCAAAGTTTTGAACGTGACAGTGGTACGCATTAAAAATGCAATAACATTTTAAGCAAAAAATATTTTACCGTTTTCTTAACCCTTAAATTAAAGCACTAAGAAAGCACTGTTATCTATGCTAAAGTTTATGGAGGGCTCGATTCTAGGTCAAAGATAATGGCAAAAGAAGTAGCGGTTCGAACGTGAAAAAAACAAGTAGTTTTTTTAGCCATGTATCAAAAGGCATAATTCAGCGAAACCTGGCACAATTTTTTAGTCAAACTACTTTCAGAATTTTACGTAGCAATGTAACATTAAAATGTCTTGGTTTGATTCCAAAATCTTTTGTATTTTCTTTTTTTTAAGCCAAAATCTGGGTCGATACGTGACATTTCGATCGTGAAATTTTTTCCATAATAATTGAACTGAATAATGATTAAAACAAAATAAAAATGTACCGTTAATTCGAATAACATATTGCTCTTTGAACTCTTCCTTAGATTACAGACCATGTAAGAAAATTTTTTTGGAATAATTTTTATCAAATATCACCTCTTTTCAGGAAGATAATATTAAAGAAATCATACAATAAAACATTCTCACAAATAAGAAATTACGGTTGCACAATTTTGCGGTCTGATTATTCATCTAAGAGAACAAATTTATGAGTAAATTAATAAAATTAGTAAAATCTAAATATTTCTCTATAACAATATCGTAAAATAATCAGCTTTTAATAACTTTTAAATTTTCGGTCACGGTGGACCTTTTGACGGAAATGCCCATATGTATATAATCTTTGCATCATATATTTTATATGTATTCTAAATCAAATTGATTTTAATATTGCTTAAATATGTAAATAGAAAGGGTATTTCGTTCAGACTTTTTTTGATAGCAAAAATGGAAAAATGTGTTACAAAGTTGCAATTTAAACAACCTTTACACAAGTATAAAAATCAGGGTTAGGAGTTGCAACATTGCAATTTTGAAAGCGTTTTTTTTTTCATTTAATCAATTTACTTTCTACACTTTTTTTAGGCATCTTAGGTTAGGTTAGGTTAGAGTGGCCGGTCACAAAGACCCCGCATAGACCAAATAGGTCCTTAGCGTGGTAACGCTGTACGATAGTCCACAGAAGAATACTAGAAAAAGGTCATTCCGATGTAATGGTACTCAGAGTACCCCACACTCTCTTGACGAATGCCAGGAGTCGCATTAACCCAATTCCGGAGGCTTCCCCGAGACCTTGGAAGTAATGATCTCCCAGACAATTCGCCCTGAAGCGCACGAGTGCCGGACAGTAGCAGACTAAATGCTCCACTGTCTCCTTTTCCCCTGGTACCCCACAGAATCTACAGTTGTCACTATTCAACCGCCCCGCCCTCCACCTCTGATCACCTCCGTATAGCAGAGTCCGTATCTCTCCTTATGTTCTGAATCGGTGCCGGAATGGCCATCACCCTATCGTATGGTAAATGGACCCCCCGTTGCGCCAATTCGTCCGCCTCCTCTCTATTATTTGCACAGAGTCCATCCATCGAGTCCCTACACTCCTGGACGATCGAAGAGTATGAATTATCAGCGGTTATCGCCCTGATCGCCGCCTGACTATAGATGAACAAATTTACGTACGAGTTCCCAGTAATGGAATTACGTGCCAAATCAGCAGCCATTTTGGCCGCAAATATCTCCGCCTGGAATATGCTGCAGTAATCGGGAAGCTTATAAGATTCCCGAATGCGCAGTTCCCGGCAGAAGACTGCAGCTCCAACTCCGTCCTCCATTTTGGAACCGTCAGTGTAGAAACTGAAGGTCCCATGGTCAGATCGGAGTCCTGCCAACCAGCCGTCCTTCTCCAAGGTAACTCGTGGTTTCCTTCCAAATGTCAGCCTCGGAATGGTGTAGTCACTGCTACAATCTAGGCATCTTAAAAAAGAAACATTTGATTTACAGCTTGTTTTACTTTTTCTTTGGCACGTCAAATATCTACAACTTTAGACTTTCAAATTATGACAAAGATCGATCGCTAAATCATGAGTACAATTTTCCATTTGAGCTGAATACCAATTTTAGAAATTACAAATTTTTAGAGAAATTACTTTTCCCTAAAAAAAAATAAACCTAATTATCAAACTTTTTTGTAAATTAAAAATATATTCCATTTTCACTGATTATTTGTTTTTTTTTTTTATAGATTTAATGAAAATCCTTTCTAAAGTAGACTGTAGAAGGAAATAGTTGCACTTTAATTCTGCGTCAAAACCAGTGTTAAAAAAATCATCCATGTGATCTACACTGCTATAGTGAGTCCAACTCTTCTAAACGCCATTCTTGTATGCATAGATGGGCATTTTTCAGTACCAGTACTTTTTCAGTATTTTCTTTTTTTACTGATTACTGAAAAAATAATCAGTATTTATAATATATAAATATGTACATATTTAATTTTTATTATTTATAATAATTTAATAAATAAATAATATAAGTATTGAATTTTTATTAAAAATTTTGACAAAATATAAGAATAATCTTTTTTTATATATATATATTTACTGAATACTGATTTTTTTTTCAGTAATCAGTAAAAAAAGAAAATACTGAAAAAGTACTGGTACTGAAAAATGCCCATCTATGCTTGTATGCTGTTCAGAAAACCTACCTAGAATTATACCAAAGGTGAGGAGAATAACATCAATGTGTGTCATGAGTGCCCCGGTAGCTAGCTGGTAGTGACTTTGACTTACTTATCATACACCTGTTCCTGCTAGAGAAGTTTCGGATACTTCTTAGCCATCTTTTTTTGCCTTCTTTTCTTTTGATCGCCGGTTATCTTAAGTACGAAACAATTTGACTTAAAATTCAGATGGAAGATCTTTAGCGACTTTCGAGAAGCTCTCTTTTCATTAGGGGTGACCCCGCATAATTCTGGCATTCTTATTTTCAATGCCTTTTAGTTGTTGCATTCACTTTTAAATAAGCATTACATTTTATTGTTTTAAAAAGTATAAGTTCGAACCGAAAAAGTGTTTTACTACTTTTAAATTGAAGTGATGTTAAAATCATTGAATTTTTAAACTAATTTTTTTGAAAGTGATATCAGTTATACACGACTAACGAGAGTAAATAGTTAATAATTTTATTACCTCTAAATTCTTGATTATTTTCCAAACAAATACGTTTGCATATCTTGAAGGCAATACATTTTCATTATAATTCATCTCATAAAGTAACTTAAAAATTTTCAAATTATTTCTGATTCGATTTTTATAAGCTATAACATATATATATATATATAGAATTTAAATATGTATATAAAAATAAATATCTAAAAAAAAAACCAACCTTTTCTACTTCATCATCAATATCAACACTATTAGGTTCAGTGCCAGCTTTACGAGTTTTTTCAAGTAAAGTAGCCTTTTTGGCAGTCAGATATAAACTACGCTTTATGGCTATGTAAACAAGATCACAAACAGCGCGTACTGAATAGTCAGGAATAAAAGTTTGACGAGTTTTAGAGTCCAAATTCAAGGACTGTATGGAACCCATTTGAGAGGGAGAATCTAAAAGTAAAAGGTTAAAATATCAGTAGATCATTTCATTAAACAAAATGACTTACCTACAACTACATTGGGAATTAAAGCTTGAGTACCAAAATAGGTAAAAGGGCCACTTTCAAAGAGTAGACTTTCTTTGCCTACGGTCACTTCAACGCGTCCCTCTAAGATAAGTACAAAGAAATCAACAGCTTTACCCTGTTGGAATATAAAAAGACTAGGATCATCTTTTTCTTTTCCCTTGCATTTTATACTATGAACAATATCTTGATTAAGTAAACGACGCAAGATTTGTTCAGATATGATTTCCTTTTTGAAAGCATCAATAGCTGTAATTAAGAAAACAAATTATTTATCTTATTTCTAAACGTTAGATTTAAAATTTTAGAATTTTTGAGATATACTTACAAGTACTTAAGTACTGATAAGTAGCCAAGGTTAATTGTGGTGATATATGTATAGTTTGATTTTCACGGCGTTCAGCAAATACGGTAAAGTCTTGTTTTTTATTGCGATTACGTTTAACTTTAGTACGGTTATCTACAAATACATCGGTTTCATCAACAATTTCCGCTTGAATTAACTCTTCGATAACATCTTCTAAAGTTACTAGACCGATTGTCTCATAGAAGGGATCACCATCACCCTCGTTGTTGACACGATGAACAAACGCTAAGTGTCCGATAGTACCATCTTTAAATTGATTAAACATAACATCCAACGTATAATCTTCGAACACAAAATGAACAGGATTTTGATAAAATTCGCACAACGTACGCAACGGTGTATTGTCATCAGGATCAACGAATGCCAAGTCTTTGATATATAACAATGTAACAATATTTTTACGATCACCTTCGTAAACAGGTATACGAGAAAAACCAGATTTCATAATTTCTGAAACCGTTTCAAAATCTAAGGTAGCATCTAAGGGTAACATAAAAGCATCATCGATATGTGTCATAACATCCGCTACAGTCTTCTTGCGCAGTTCCAAGGCACCCGAAATAATATTTACTTCATTCTTATCTAAGTCATTAATGCCAGTTGTGACCTAGAAGTAAAAATATTCATTATGTGAATAACAGCGTGTTTCAACCTCTATTTTATTTAATACGATTTTATAATACAAAGCGTGAGTGTCTTTTTTGTTTGTATTGTAAATTAATGAATTTGCTGAGTGAGAGAGATAGAGTGTCGTCAACTGTTTTATTCTGATAAATTTAACGCACGTGTTTACTGCAGCTTTTTGACAGATATTTCAAAAACAGCGTAATAAATTTTGGTCTAATACATTTTGTTGTTGCAGTGTTGTAAATGTTAGGATTTTAACTACGTGAATTAAATCAACAAGGTATACAAGAGAACTTTACTACCAAGAGTGAAAACCGCTAATATATTTTTTACTAAAATCGAGTAATTGCAGTAAAACCCTTAAATTGGCTAGTCGACGACCACATTTTGATATACAAATTTAAGTATACTAAAAAAGCCTTAAATAGGGTAAGATTTTTTAAGATAAACTACATTTTATTTGTTAATATGTCAGCTCAGTATTTAGGCTATTGTGTGTTTCCTTACCAACATATACAAGTTGGGTATCATAAGAAAGGTTTTTTTAAGGCGCGTCCAACTGTATATAAAATTTGTCCAAGGACGATCATCCATGTCCTTTTTTTTAACGATTTTTTGTAAAAAAAAACGGTTTTTGAATTTTTTGTTCGGGGTTGTTTGTAATAAAAGTGTCAAATTAACATATTTTAATCTTTAGTCGATTTAATTAAATACGTGTCTCAGCTTTTTTTGAAATTCGTGCTAGTTCGCGTTTTGAAAAAAATGCAATGGGGTGGTAACCCTTCGTTTTAAATAGGGCAATATGGGTATCAAATTTTATCTTTTGCCAAGTATATCATCTTTGTATGTAAATAATTTTGATTTGTGCAAATTAGATGCATTTTACACGGTGCTCTGGAATTTATATAAATGCAATTTTGTAGTACAGTATTATTCGGATATAAGAACATCTCATATAAGAACAAAACGCATATAAGAAACATTTTCAAAAACACCATGTCTTTTTTTGCGATTTTCCTAACAAAAAATGTTTCATATAAGAAAAACGCTTATAAGAAAAAAAATGATCGACTAAATCGACAAAAGATAAAAATATGTTAATTTGACACTTTTATTACAAACAACCCCGAACAAAAAATTCAAAAACCGTTTTTTTTTTACAAAAAATCCTTAAAAAAGGACATGGATGATCGTCCTTGGACAAATTTTATATACAGTTGGACGCGCCTTAAAAAAAACTTTCTTACGATACCCAACTTGTATATGATGGTAAGGAAACTTACGAATCTGTTTCTGTAACAAAACATGGAAAAATAGACCCTTTTTCAAACTGGTACTGCTCACGAGAGGTCAACCCTGGAGCCGAAATATTTAAAATGTCATCTTAAAAAAGTCCAAGGTTCATTTTTAGGAGGGTACATCGAGCACGAATTTTGTTCCATACAACTTGAGTCGCTCTAATGTATATAATTTACAACAATACCGTATCAAACTTAATTTTGTATAGCTAAATTATTAGGTTTGACGGTTCATTAAAATTTTATTCAGTTTCTGGTCGATATGGTCAAAGTTCGCATTATAAAATAGAACAAAATGTTACAGAATTGGGTAATGTTCACTAGGCAGCCGGCACGAGGATGGCTCACTCGGGTCCTTACAGAGGTTTCTTGGTGAAACCATGAGCCAAAGACCTGGTTTAGAGCCTGATTTCTTGATAGGCATCACTGCAGCCTCCAACTTTTCAATTCCCTGCTGAAAAAGAAATTTATCTAGTCCTTCCTTAAGGCAAGATTACACTATTATACTTTGTATTAATACATGTCAAAAACTCAAGTAATATGAGAAAGTGTGATAGTGTGAATGCAATGTGTCACGAAAATGACAAGTATTAAGAAAAAAGTTTGACATCCCAAACGACTTCATCGTTTTTTGAAAAATTTCTAAACAATAATATTTTTCATTGGATCAGGGTTGCATTTTATTTAATGTTTGAGTGTTTATACTTTGTGTGATGGTCTAAACACAAACTGTCATGTTACATTAGATTTTTTGACAGTCGCAACAAAACTCATTAGATTTCTATCTCACAAAGTATTATGGAATACGTAAGACTTGTGAGATAGTGTAATCTAGGCTTTAGATAGAACATCCAGAAAGGGTAAATATAGTCTCCCAAAATGATTTATCCTGAAATACCGCAGACAAGAATATTGACAAAGTCAGTGAAGTATCGTTGCTACCTCCTCTACATTTTGACAGCTACTACAGAAGTTAATATAATCATATTCAGGCCATTTAATTCTGGCCTAAGAGCAGTAGTTTTCAACTAGCCATCTCGATTGAGCCTTTCTGTACGTCTCACGTTGAATAAGAGTAAAAAATGCACCGAAAAAGGATGCCGGAATGTAGTAGTCTCTTCCAATACGATTACCCGGAATTTGTAGAGTGATATTCGTATGACCAAAGCTCCGCAAATTCAGAGCTATCTGCTTAGCCATACGGTCAACCAGCAGCCAATTCACTTTTAACATGCAATTCCGTGATCATTACCGCAACTAACCTATAAATCTTACAAGCATTTTAAAGTACTGATCCTAACAAGGAAAACAGGGGAATTTCCGGGAATTCCGTTACGCATTCTACGCATTATAAAGTAATTTATTAACAACAATATTAACTTACCTTAACCAATTCTTTTAGACGTTCCCGATTATATACGTTGCCAATTTCTTCGCCCAATATGCAGTCCAAAATTTTAGATGTGGGATACGAAAGTGGAAATGTAACAATCATAATCATTTTCGTTATTAAAATAGTTTTTGCGCCCACAGCTAAGCCATGACGCGAACAAATAGCCTAGATATTCAAATGGAAAAAATTAAAAATAAAATTTGGATATCATTATGATGTAAATAAAATATAAAATGTCAAATAACCTGTGGTGTAATTTCACCAAAAATAACGATAGCGATTGTAGAGAACACCACAGCAATAAGACCAGAAGTTAAGCTATCCAAGAGAATGGTAAATGTTGAGTTAACCAACACATTACCCAACAGTATACTGCACAACAGGTAATTACCTTGATCTCTTACAGGTTGGATTTTCTTAGCATATTCACGTTCCTTATCGGAGCCGGTATTACGTAAAATCTTTAATTAAAGCAATAATAATAAATTCTTATTTACAAAATTATGTATTGTCAGGGAAACCACAAATATGCAATTGCATGTTTTTCCTTATGCGACCAATGAAGGCAGAAACAGTATATTTATCCGTTTTAGAGCTTTTTATGAATTTTGGTATCGATTTGGTAATGCATATGTTTGCATATTCTACGCCTTGCAGCATTTGATTGCATATTTTAGTTAAAAGATAATTTTTACAGCATTTTTTAGTTTTATAGCGCATATTTTATAGTTTTGAAGCATATTTTGATACATGTTAATTTTTTTTTAAAGCCATCAAATGCTTTCGCAGCGAATCAAAAAAAAATTTTTTTTTTGGAAATTCTGGCTTTTCTGTTTAAAATGTCTATACCCAACTGTATGCCCAACTTATTTCTTCAATTTCACCATCTACATTAATTGTGCACGCTACAATTGTAAAACAAAGCAGGTTTTCTTAAGAACAAATGTTATTTTGAACTGTTTAGTTCCATACATAAGCAAAAATTGAGGAAAAACCAATTATACTATATGTACCCAGCAAAAACTTGGTAATGACTTGGCATTACTGAACAACTTACTTTTCAATGACTACTTCATACCATCTGCATTACATAGAAGTAGTTTGGTAATGGCTGACATATAATCTGATACCGGAGTACTTGTGTATGAGTTGATTAACGAAATTTATAATTCATTCGTAATAAAATGCATCTACGGTTGAAGTTTTTTCAAATCTAATACAAATTGATTTAAAATATTTGTTCTTACAATTTGTTTTTTTTTTATTATAAATAAAAAACAATTTGTAATAATTTTGAATATGAAAAATTATGCTGTACTGAAATTTTATAGTCATGACATGTTAGTTGTAATTTTGGTGACATCGGAGTAATAAGTTATTTAAGTCCCTATTTGTAAGCGAATGTGGTAATGACTTATTTAACTCCCTATTTGTAAGCGAGGGTGGTAAGTAGTTGCCTCCAATAATTTAATCTCATATTTACGCTCTTAATTGAGTAAATAACATCGTTTTTTTATACAAAAACTACACTGCCCCGGTAGACTAGCTGGTAGTGAGCTAGTCTATCAGCACCGAGGTTGCGCGATCGAATCCCGCCAGAGACAGAAAAAAAAAATAAAAAATAAAACAAAGTAAAATAAAATAAGTAAAAATAGAAAAAAAAAACATAAAGTAAAGTAAAATAAAATAAGAAAAAATAGAAAAAAAAAATAATTTAAAAAAATAATAAAAAAAATTTTTTTTTTAAAGTCATGACATGTTAGTTGTAATTTTGGTGACATCGGAGTAATAACTTATTTATGTCCCTATTTGTAAGCGAATGTGGTAATGACTTATTTAACTCCCTATTTGTAAGCGAGGGTGGTAAGTACTTGCCTCCAATGACATCACCGTGTTAAAATAATGAGTTAAAATGCCAATGTATAAGTAGTGAAGAGTCGTTATATTAGCTTTTTAACTCATTACTTTGCAATGTAAGTTTTTGCTGGGTATCTAAGTGAAATACATAGAAATGAAACCCATCTCTTAGTATACCGACCGACTCAGTCACTTTTTTAAGTAATCTAACTATGTCCATCCACCCGTCTTTCTGGTTGTCTGTCCATGTTAACCTTGTGCGCAAAGCTTTGTCGATAATTTGAAAAAATTTTATAATTACGTTTAAATTGCACTAAGGACGAAGCCTATGTAAATAGTGAGAATCGGTCTAAAATTTCACAGTCCTCATACAAACTTCTTTCTGAAATAGACTGTTTGTGTTCAAAAACCATCTTGTAATTTATGTTCGTATTTAGATTAAATTTATCCGAAAAATATTTTACTTTAATTAATATTATTTTTTTTAATCGGTTTACATTTGACCATATCTCCCTTTTAAATGTAAATATAAATATAAAATTTAGCGACCGTCCCTAAAAGATAAAATAAATTAAAAATAGATGGTGTATTTAGATAATATTTGGCGCAAATAACACTTATATGAATTTGGACCTTGTAACAGAACTCTGTTTTGGTGAGCCCATGACTTCCTATCGGTTCCAAATAGGGTACAAGCTCGAAAATTCGTTTGTAAATACTATGGGTTTTGACTTGTTTTTTAAATGCAAATATTATTAAATTGTTGAATATTTGATTTTCAAATAAGACATTTTGGTTTTTTTGGGGCATATTTTTAACAATTTTTAGGGCATATTTTCGATTTTTTACTGCGTATTTAATGCGCATAAAACACTTTTTTTAGAGCATATTTCTGGTTTCCCTGATTTATTGTATATATAAAACTTACCTTTAATTCCGTACGATCTAAAGCCATTAAACCCAAATTTAGCCCTGAGAATAAAGCCGAAAAACATAAACACACTAATATTATAATAATTGAAACCCATAAAGGCAAAAAACTCTCATGACAACGAATAATACACCAGGAATCTTTACATTGATGTTGCAGCGGTATAGGATCTTCGTTTGAGTCCTCCTTAAATGCATTCGGATCTATTTTAGCACACAAATAAAAATCTTTTTTCGATTTTGGCAATGAAGCCTCATAGAGGCCTGTATTATCATTTGCGGTGCCAGGTAATATTTTGTATAGCAGTGTTGCTGGAAATTGACAATATGTTCCCGCTTCTTTGGGTTCATTGGTAAAGGCAATAACAGTATCATCATTGATGCCTTTACCAAATATTCGTATCGTAAAGGGCGTTTCACTCATAACACTGGGAATACCTTCTTCATATTCAAACTCATGAGTACTGGATTCTAATCTAAAGCCGGTAATAACTAAAGAATTTACATGGCGATAAGTAATACTGAAAATAAAAAAAAAAACATAAAGAGAAATTAGAAATAAATCAATAAGTTCACAAATCTAGAAAAATAAATCAACAATAAGAATAAAATGTGTATACGTAATAATTTACTCGATCAATATACATATTTTAGGAAAACTGCGATACCTAAATTATTATTACTGCTGCAACCAAATAAACGAAAGACTAAAGGCCCAACTAAAATATGCTTAAGTGCCGGTTCATACACGTCAAGTCAGAGAATGGAAAAGAAAATGCACTAAAATGGCTTAATCAACTGTATAAAAATATGTAAATTAAATGTGTCGAACCATTTTGAACTCAAGGAAACGTTTTGTTTAGTGCTATGAATCTGTCATTTGTTTAAGCAAACTGATCGCACTTTCCGTACTTCCGTTTTTTGATTTTGTGTTGCATTTGAGAGGCATTTTGTTTATTTTTGACAGAAAATTATGCATTTTATAGTTGGGCCTTAAAATAGAAAAAAAATTGAATATGGCCCGAATCAGATTAAAAACGAAAATTATTTTTTTTATGTACTTTATAAATTTTTAATTTAAAAATTAAAGTCGATCGATTTCAAAACGACATTTTTTAAATGGTGTGAATTTCGAACGAATTTTAAACTCCATTTTCAAATTTTGTCTTAACTTTTGTTCAAAATACATAGTGCCGGTTCACACACGTCAAGTTTGACTCGTCAAGTCTTGAGTTTTTAGGAGAGAGGGGAAAAGAATGACATTCTCTTTTCCCTTCTTTCCTAAAAGCTCAAGACTTGAAGAGTAAAACTTGACGTGTGTGAACCAGCACATACAGTACAATAATTTTTTTTAATATATCGATGGCTTAATAAAAAAAGGCGTAACTCAATTTTTGTTTAAATAGATTTTTTTTGCTTATTTTGGTAGACAAATGACAAATACATCTTACGATAAAATTTTAGGGAGCTACATATAATATAAAATTTGTTGCATCTTATTATAAAACTTTGCAATAAAACTTTTCTTTGTCTAAAACTTTTCGAATTTAATTAAGTTTCATTCTTCCTTTGTAAACAAACAAAAAGGTCGATTTACGCCTTTTATAATTAAGCCATCGATATGTATGTATATAAAATTATAATGTTACTGACTGACTGCTTCTTGATTCATCGTCGCACAGCCTAAGCGCCTGTTAAAATTTTGACTGGAGATTGGTCTTTCGATAAATCAATCCACTAATGAATGAAACCATTGTGCGACTTATTGCATAATATAGGACAAAATGGAAATAATATGGCGAATATCATATGCAATAATATTGCATTGGCAATCGCAACTTTTTCAATGTGTTATACATATTCTAGTATTTTACAAATATATACCGCACTTGATCATAAACAGGGTATAAACTCAAAATTTTCAGTAGAAGCAAAACAATTTTAAATTTAAAATAAAAGGCATGTGATAAAAGATTTATTATAATTGTATTATTAAGAACTATATAACCACCTGTTTCATGTTTTTGTTTACAAAAAAAAAAAAAAAAAAAAAAAAAAAATCATTACCCAGCCAGCAAAATACTCCGACATTGTCTAAATCAGACATTTTGTGCAATTGTTTGACTTCATTCTTAGAGACTTCGTTCAAATTTCTGTCAGATATTCAATATACCTACTGTCTGGCCGATTTCTGATCGATTTCGCATGGATATATCGAGGGGAAATTATGTTCAGATATGTCCAACAGAATTCCGACGGAATTCCTTCAGATTTGTCTAACGAGACTTATTATTTTTTTAAAATAATGACAATTGTCATTCAATTGAAAACAATTTTAATTTTATTTTATTTATTCAAGATAAAAAGCATAAAAAACTTTTACATATTTTGCAATAAAATTATTTCTTTCAGCTATCAGTTGGAAACCAGCAAGAATCTCGGCTAACACATCAGAACTTCCCATGCCTTTTTCATTAGATTTCTGTTAGATATCTATAAGAAATGCCGACAAAAAACCAGAATTTCCCACGACATGTCTGTCAGAATTCGTGTCAACCACTTCCTACAATTTTGGGTCAGAAATCTGACAGAATTCGTATACGATTCCGATTTTTTTGGCGACGTTTCTCTCAGATATCTGAACGACGTCGGATTATTTTGCTGGCTGGGTATTTTTATATTAAAAGGTTTTCAATAACATAAAATATTTATTTTTCTAAAATTTAAGAACAATATTTTTGCGCAAATAGGTCAAAACAGTTGAATTCAGGAATAAATAATCTCATTTGCTGAATAGTGCCGATATACCTTACCTGCTAGTTTTTGCTGGTAAAGCGTTCATTTACTTTTTTATTCTTTGAGTAATTAGGAGAAACATTTTGTAAATTTTAAATTTACTCTCTCGGTGCAAGTTTCTGCTATTAAAGTAAATGAACACACCTAATATTTAAGTCATGTTATTTAGTACTAAGCTAAAAAGATTGACTGTACTGAAAATCATAAATATCTTAAGGTAGAAGTACATAACACGCGTTAGTGCGCGCGCGCTCTGTCGTCTGCTGTCAAAAAAAGTTAAGCTAGTTTGTTTTCATAGAACAAGCTACATGCAAAATATTTTGACGCGTTTGCGCCGGAAAGTTGGTTAACTTTAAACTTTTTAACGCGTTGTGTGTTTTTGACAAGTAGTCAGCTGACAATAAAAATAATAATTTAACAAATTTGTGAATCATGAAAGAAAAACTTATTGAAGAGCTTAAAAAACATACAATATTTATATAAAAATAATAAATTTAATAAAATAACAAAATCTTGATATACTTTCGAACCCGTTTTTAATGCACAAATAAGTAAACAAATAAAAAACAGCTGACAGGAATGGCTTTTGTAACGCGTGTTGTGTAACTTGCAGTTTTTGACGCGCTAAAGTTTATAAACGCAAGATACTTGTCGACGAACTAACGCGTGTTATGTACTTCCACCTTTATACCTTAAATTATTCCTGTTCTTAAACTTTTAAATTTCAAATTTAAAAAAAAATCTAAAAAAAAATTTAATTCATTTAAGGCCAATTTCTGAACGTTCAATTAAAGCTAACTATTACTTTAACTTCCAGTTAACAATATGTTTTTGACAGTTATAAATGATAGTTAATTATAACTAAACTTGGTGATTAATGTTGTAAAATTCCTTTCTTCATAAAAGTTATTTAATGAAATTTAAATTTAATGAACTTAAGTCTGATTAAAATATTAAAATTTAGATTAAAAATCATAAACAGTTTAATAAATAACAACAATTCTAGTTATTGAAACCACTTAAACATAAAAAAGCTTATGCGTATTTGTTAATATTATTTGAAAAATTAATACTACCGAAATTCGCAATAGCGAAACTCTCGTATTTCCTTAAAAAATGAGCTTGAGTTTTTAAACTATTTTTGTTTTTCGAATTCAGTAGCCCCAAAACCAAATAGACTGCCCAGCTAGATTCGGGATTCGTCCCACTGTGCGCCCTCAGAGCGGATACAAGTGATGATTTTATTTCTGTTCCAAGTGACATGCAATAGATTGAGTAATAAAATTTATATGAAAAGTACTCAGTTTTTTGATGAAGACAGATTGAAGTCGCTCACTCAAAACAAAATTATGGGTTTTTTTTTTTATGTAAAATTTAAGAAAACTCTTGTTAATTAGAATTTTTTCTAGTCGACGAATATAACAAGCGCATACAAACAGTAAGTATTTATGTGTACTACCGTTAATTCAAATAAATGTTATTTTTGAAAATAAGTATTTTATTTAATTTTTTCTTAAATTAAATTTATATAGAGCCAAGTAAAATAGTGGACCGAATCGTACCATTTTAAATAAGTTTTTTATTTAATTTTTTCTTAAATTAAATTTATATAGAGCTAAGTTAAATAGTGGACCGAATCGTACCATTTTTGCTACAAAGTATTTCAAAAAATTTAATTTGAAATTCCCGAAAAAAATTCCCGAGATTAATTAAAAAAAAATGTCCCGGTATTCCCGGGAATTCTTTCCCGCGTAGAAACTCTACTTTATATCTTTTTTTGCAAACTTTGTCGTGGTTTTAACCGACGGAGGGACAAAACGAGATCGTCTTAGCGTCGCTGATGATTATTTCGATGATACAAACGAAATGATAAAATTAATATGCATTCAGATTTTCGCTAGTTTCGGTTTATACATACATACATATACATTTATAAACGCAAATCTATTAAATTCACTAACACTTAACGCCCTTATCTTATGCTAAACACCACAACCCTTTAAAACTTTAATCTATTGCTATTATTTCGGTTGCTATAGGTACGTGTTTATTACAAGTATTTTTCCAATCTAACAATAAAGAATATTTGCAAACAAACTTGCATTTTTTTCATTTAAAAATATATATAAATCATTAGGGCAAGTTTTTGTATGCATAAAAAAACACATTAGCTGCGTTCGCGAACACAAAAATTTTTACTATTTTTTACTGAACTTTACTGCATTTTACGAAATTGCGTTCGAGTACACAAAATACAGTAATTGAGAACACAAATTGAGAGCGTAAAGTGACAGTTCTTGTCTGAGTATTTACAAATTTTTACTGCAGAAATTTTTGCAGTAAAATTTAGTAAATCAAAAAAACATATGTTTCAAAAGGTAAACAAATAAAAAGCATACAAATTGTGAAAAAATTGTAAAATAGAAGAAAAGTTAAATAAAAATTAAAGCAAACAGAAAGTGAATAACTATTAATTAATGAAACTCGTTTGTGAAGCATTTATTTGGCTAAATACAAATTTTTGAAAATTTTTTGTTATGTTAATTATTTAGAGTTGTAATAGCAAAAAAATTATTCATGTTCCTTTAAATAATTTAACCCGCTACAAATAAAATAAAAAACAAACAAATTTGAAAGATTACATAAAATAGTTTGTTTGTATTTTCCAAAAATGTTCGTGCTATAAAAAGTATTTAATCGAGTACCGATAAGAAAACGAGTTAAGTATTCAAAAGTGTAAACATTTTCCAACTCTTCCATTATTTGTCATCAGCTGTTGCCTTTATTTTACGAATTTTTACAAATTTTGCGTTCTCGCACTTTTTTAAACAGCTTTTTGTGAGAGCAAATTCCTCAGTTTACTCATTTACTGTAAAAGTACTCAAACGCACCTATTACTGCTTCTGTCAACACGCATCTGTCAGTTGACTCCTGTCAAAAAAAAAAGAAAAAAAAAATTAGTTGCGTCATTTCGTTTGTGTTTGACGGCAACTGATAGCAGACGACCTCGTAATTTGAGGAGAAATTGGGAAAAAGTGAACTTTGTGTGCTTAATAGAGTTGTCAACCGATTAAGAATAATTCGATTAATCGATCAAACAAAACCAAACTCTTGTTCGAATAATTTGAAAATGGCGATTTTCGAATAACTAATAAATTTCGATTAATCGAACAATTTTTATTAAATAAAAGCTTAGAATTTGATTTATCCTCATACGTTTTTAGTTATTTTTTATCGAGCAAAATTGATCGAAATTATTTATTTTGGTATCATAAAACTCGATTTCGAATGAAATGTATTGAATTTGAAATAATAGCATTCGATATCAAATAACTGAACATTACATTTATCGAGCTTTCCCTGGGTCTAATCACCGCATACGATATCGAGCAAAATTGATTGAAATTATTTATTTTGGTATCATAAAACTCGATATCGAATGAAATGTATTGAATTTGAAATAATAGCATTCAATATCAAATAACTCGAGCTTTCATTCGATACGTCATTGGCTATCGTATGCAAAAAACATCGATTCGATACGATAGTATCGAATGCGGTGATTAGGCCCCTGACTGTAATTAATCTCAATGTTTATTAAGCAAAAACCCTGTTGAGTTCTCATAATATTTCAACAATGTATTTTATGTTTTTATTGAACAAATCTTTGACAAACAATTGAGGGGTATAGATGCAAAGTCCACTTTTTTCACAAACGTAACTAAAAATGCCATTTAGTTGTATTTAATGAATGCTTCCAATTAGTGAATAAGACATTACCAGAAACACTTTTATCCCATAAAAAAGTATGTTCAAAAATTAAGAATTGTCCATTGGACATTGTCGTTTTTGCAATGATCAGAGTTTGTTAAGCTCATTTTCTCTCAACTATTTTCGAAAATGCAGGCTTTTTTTTTATTTTTTTTCCTTTTTGCAAAACAAAACTAAAAAGAAATTAAAAATATAACAAAATTTTTTTTTATATGAAGCAGTTTGTTTTATTGTTCATTTTATAACTTTGTCTTTAGTCGTAATTATGGAGCTAAGTTGTTATGAAGTTCCTCCAAATCAATCAAGAAAAAACTAAGCCTTTGTTAAGTTTAAGAATTTTATAACTACTGATTTTTTTAAGTACTTGCCCATGCTAAAAAAGCAGCAATTTCCATTTGATTAGATCAAACACAGCAATGTCCAATTTTATTATTATAATTGCCAGCAAACCGCTATATCGATTTGGTTTAAACTTGCGTCATATCTCCATCATATTCTTATTTACTGAATAGCAGATATACAATACATAAATATGAATATACTTTGAGCTAGAGGTTTTTACTATTTATTACGAAAACTATAAATGTGGACTTTGCAGTCTTTGAATCTATACCCCTCAACTGTACCAACTGTTTTTCTTTTAAATCAAACGTTAAAAAAATTTCAAGAAAGGGGGTTTTTCAATTTCGGGTGAAAAACTTTAGCCTGTAGTACACGAAATCTAAAAAGCCACATGCACATGTGTTTCTGACGTAATTTTTCGTCATCACACAACGCGAACTGGCTATTGTGGCTTTGTAGTGACGTCAAAATTACGTCAGAACCACATGCGCATGTGGCCTTTTACATTCCGTGTACTATAAACTTTAGAAATAAACCAAAAGCTAAAAAATAAAGAATTGATTTACATAAATAAATCATATCATAAAAGTAGTAAATGTTTTTTATTGAATTATCATTTTTATACCCACACCACAATAGTGGCTGGCTGTCCATGTTACCTTGTGCGCAAAGTATATGTCGACATTTTGGAGATAATTTCATAAAATTTGGGACATAGATTCGTATTGGCACAAGCACCAAGCCTATTGAAAATGGGCCGAATCGTAGGACTACTAGGAAATATATGGGAAATTTTCTTTCTTTCAGAATGAAATTTAAAACATAGATAGAACCATATCTATATGAACACAAAAGGTATGCATTTATTAAAAAATTGGACCTTGATTTTAATGAAATTTAAACCACGTGTTTTTAAATACTGTGGTGTAGGGTATCATATGGTCGGGCTTGACCGACTATACTTTCTTACATGTTTCAAATTATGTATATATATTTTTACCATTTGCGTAAGTGTCACAATATTAGCATTGAAAACGATGTAGTGGAAGATAATCCAACGACAACAAAAAATGTCGAACTTGGTCCAATGGAAAAATTTATAAAGAGAAACAGCGGTTGCTCTATAGAAGAAATTGTATGTAGAAGTTAAGCTGCAGATGGCAAGTCTGCCAACGCCAAAGTAATATCGGATTAAGAGTTAAGATGAAAAGTTTTACGATTAAAAAAGGAAGAATTCATAGCAGATTTGAGAAAAAATAAAGAAGAAAATGGAAGATTTTCCATAGTTGTAGATGAATGGACAAATATAACTTAAAAAAAAAATTAATCGTTTGATCGAACGAACAAAAATAATTTTTTGAATTATTCGAGCAAAGTTAAAATGCGAATAATTGACAACTCTAGTGCATTATCAGCATTTTATGGTAAAAATTCATGAATTAGGCTACGAATTACGCCCTCGTACGACTTTTTCTCTGGATTAATCACCGAGTGAGTACTTCTTGTTTTCAAACCTAACCAGGCCGCCAGAATTGATGACCATACGGGCCCTATTTGTGGCATTTTCCAACGCTCTTATAAGAACCTCCATATTGTCCATGGGTCCCATTAAGGTTACACTCTCGAAAATTTGTTTTTAAATACTTTGAAGTAGGCTTGAACGACTTTACTTTCTTACACGTTTTGTTAAGATATAGATTGTTAAATTGCAAAAAAGTAATGCTAAAATATATTTAAACAAAACTTTCAAAAACTTCCTCCGATAATCATTTTTTTTTATTGGTCTGATATAAAAACGAGGTTTAAAATTTAGCATGTTCCAATGAACAATTAAAGCAAGCTTTATTTTATGCATGTACATAATTTTCTTCTGATTATTTTATATTTTTGTTACTAAAGAGGTTGAAGATTTTAAATATGGCACACTTTTGTTTTTTTTTTCTTAATTATTGTTTATTTGAAAATTAGGTTGTTTAAATAGAGATATAATTTTGTCCTCGTCGTCGTTCGTTGCATTGATGAATAATCGACATTTAATCTTCTTGAAAATCAGAAACGTAACAAAGAAAAAAATATTTACATTAAGAAAAAAGAAACATCAAAAACTGAATGTATGTATGTACATTTTAAATTAAAAATAATTCATTAAGAGAAATAAGAGGTTTCCAACATAACGGTACATCACGGATGGAATTTGTGGTACAATTGTACCAAATTTGGTACAATCGAAACTTAATTGGTACACTGGTACAATTCATCGTTTTTGGTACAATAAAAACAATACCCACGTAGTTTTAACATTTCTTTTAGGTGGATTACCTTACTTTTCTTTTCAATAATAAAATTTTTTTTAACATACCTCCAGCCCTGACCAGAATTACCAAAAATTGCATTATTGTTAATTTGCCAAGAAAAGAGAAATTTGTTATTCCTTTTTATTTTGTATTCCCCCAACACAATAGTGAAGACGGTATTTAGCGTTTGTGCTGATGGGTGAACACTAAAAATTATAAGTATACCGATCGACTCAATATCACACTCTGAGTCGATTTAACGATGTCCCTCAGTCTGCCTGCAGGCCATTTGATCTTGTGCGCAATTTTGAAGGTAATTTGATGAAATTTTGTACATTGCTTTTAATTTATAAGTACGAAGCCTACTGAAAATGGTGAGAATCCGTTCGTAATTTCACATAGCCGCCATACAAACTACTTTCCGGAATAGTGTTTGTGACTATAAACACTATTATTATGTTGTTATTTAGATTTAATTTGGGCAAAACTTATTTTATTGCAATCTCAATGAGCCAATTTAGATTATACTAATTGTTCTGGCAGATAACGACAGTTTGTAGGCGAAAGAGGTGAAGAGAGTCGTTTTTGGTTGGCATAATTTTTAATCCAGCTTCAACCCCGCATTAGCAGAACAAAACCAATACATACACACTTATGAAAAAACAGGTTCAGTGTTTTCTTTTTTGCAGAGCGATTTTAATCGTTAGTTGTTCGCCGTCGTGTAAACATGAATATAAAAAAATACTAACACATACAAAGCTGCGTTTACGTATACAATTTTATGCCAGAATAATTAATCCAGTGTAGTTTGGAAAGAACAAAAGTTAATCCGACTAAAAATTAGTCTAGTCTAAATTGGCTCAATCATCTTACAAAACTTTATTGAAATCGGTCCATATTTGACGATTCTACTCTCGGAAAGCTTTTAATGCCGTGACTTTATTACAAATGTTGGTATTGACATCCAAATTGGCTTCCTAAAATGCGTAAGGGCTAACAAATCTCATATAGATAAAGATATCTAGATAATATTTAAACAAAGAACTTGCACATGAATCTTAAACTCCTAACATAATTTTGTTCTGGCTGGTCCATGATTGCCTGTGTCTCCGAAACAGAGTCTTTAAATACTGTGCTGTAGGGTATCAAATGGTCGGGCTTGATCGATTATAGTTTTTTACTTGTTTTGTTTTTAAGTGTTTTGAATTACTTTGTATGCTTTTTTATTTTACAGCGAAGTTTTGGTACAATTTATGTCAATTTGGTACAATTTTGCCATTGAGACGGTACAATTTAAGAACTGTCAGATCCCAACTGTGCGGTACATTTGTGTTCTTTGCTGTATACTACTCTTTTAGCCGCCATCCAGGCTGGTTCAAACAAAATGAATTAAATCTTGTTTGAAAGGCAACTATATTACGCGTCGTTATAGTGGATCGAAGCAAAGATTTAATGAAAATAATTACATCAATTAATAACAAAATCCATCGTTCTATAATTTTATTCTATAGTCCATTTGTTTACAAAAATTTTAAGCCATAATGGAACGAAATCGCATAAAAACTAACTGCCAGTTCAACGATTTTGAACGTTAACGTTTGCATACAAAATTTATATAAAAACACTCAGTTTTTAAAATATTTTTCATACCCAATTCAATACGAACATTTTCATTCGAAATTCTTGAACAGCAAGTAAAAATGGTGTAAACGCCTTTCAATCAGTATATAATAACATGTTTTATATGAAATATTCAGGCCTGTCACAGAAATCAATTCCGTTTGAAAGTGATTTCTTTTTATGTGAAGCATGTTACGAATTCACTTACACTTTCGACCAGAATTGATTTCTGAGACAGGCTTGTATATAAAAAAACTTTCGTAATAAATAAGGCGGAAGTTCGTCAAATTGAATTTTCA
This sequence comes from Pollenia angustigena, assembly GCA_930367215.1. NCBI lineage: Eukaryota > Metazoa > Arthropoda > Insecta > Diptera > Polleniidae > Pollenia > Pollenia angustigena. The sequence continues at coordinate 31,685,190 of OV884057.1, forward strand.
TTAATTTATTTTTAATAAAGAAAGAAATTAAAAAAAAGACGAGCTAATTGTTAATCAGGGGTGTCATAGAATCCAAGTCGTTTTTGCAAAAAACTATTGGTTTCATTTATTTTCATGAAAACAAGTCGGATTTGTTATTTTCGAATACAAATAAAACCGATATTCGAATCAGCTGTTTAATGTTTATGCTCATGTGTTTACAGTTTTAACTGCATTTTTTGCTTTACAATTTTGTAAATTATGATTTTTACGCTAAAATATTGTTAAAAATTATATTTTTGATTAAAATAAAATTATTTAAAAGGAAATAAGTGATAAAACCGTAAACATATGAAATAAATGACATCATTGTATTACTTGCATTGCATTTGTTGTTTACATTTGCGTAATTTTATAGTTTTGTAAAATTATGTAGGTATAAAGCGAATTTATTAAAAATACAAAAAAAAAAATTTGTTGTTTAACGTTATAAATAAATAAAATGATCCCAGCTGTTGCATATTTGCTATTTGCAGAAAAAGTGAGAAGAATGCTTCTGTGAATTTGCAGCAGCCCGCTGCCGGAGACTAACGGAAACATGCAAAAATACTATTTTACCAATTTATCAATTTTATTTGTATCCATCTATAGAAAATATCTAACTGTTGAAAAATAAAATTAAACTCTTAATAACTATATTTCCAATAAAAAAACAAGAGCTGTAAGCTGCTTGGTTTACTGGTTTCTGTGAAACCTAAAACCGACACTATTTTCAGTTCGAACAATTTCATTACGCCAACGTATTTTTTTGTCGGTTTCAAATCCAATACCGATAAGATTGGTTTCTATGACACCCCTGAATTATTTTTGTCGAATATTTTCTAAATATCTTTAGAATTTAAATATTATAGAGAAATTTTATTTTAAGGCCGGAGAATTACATATAAAATTCTTGGAAAATTTTTTATCAAAAGATACTAAAAAGTTGTATGTATATCAATCTACCGGGGAAATTTGTTCTACATATATATTTTATTACAGCTTCAACACATGCTGAATACCTCTAATATAAATTAATAAAATTGTAATTTGTTAGCAACAACTTTTTAAAGAAACCCATTTTAATGATCTTGCATGGTAGTGTATACAAAATAATGTTATTCATAATAAGAAAATAAATTTAACAATAAAAAAACAAGCAAATTATTTAATGATTTATTAGTAAATTGTGTTGACTACAATTGGAATTAATTGTCTTTAATGTTTTTGTGAGCAATTTCCAATTTATTTTGTAATGAACTTTGGGTTGTAAAAATAAAAAGAAAACAATATTTTTATAAAGACTAGTTTGGCCAGCAGGCGACACGACACAATCGACTGCAATCTAGAAATAAAGACTTTGTTTAGTGTATGTCAGGCAGCGAAAAGAACTAAGTTGATCGATAGACTAAAAAAAGTTAGGACTAGGATCAATATTTTTATTGATAACACACATTAGAACAATCGCACAATATCCTCTTCACCTATGGTGATACCCACACCAGAAAGATTTTAATAATTTTATATTTTAAATTTTCTTTTTGGAAGAGTTGTTGTTGGAGAGGATATTATGTGTTTGTGCTGAACAAAAATTGTGTCTATTAAAAATTGTGCGAATTGGTCCATAACGTAACATAGCTCTCTTACAAAAATCTTTCCGGGATATAATTTTGTGCCCATTAGCCATCTTAATTTTATATTTGTATTTTATTAATTTGAATTTCTAATTCAACAAGATACAATATCTTATAAATTACAGTATTAGAATCAGACAAGTTAAACAGAACATTGCAAATTAATAACTTAATTCTACTTAAAACTAAATTAAAATCAATTACAAATTTGAGAATCAAAAGGCTTTGAACAATATTAAAATCATAAAAAACAAAAAATAAGCATTTAATAATGATTAAGACAAAAATTAACACAAACAAAAAAAAAAAAAAAAAGGAATTACGAAAAATGTTTAAACAACAAATCCCTAAAATGTATTGCGTTGCTTGTGCGTTGAGTATCCCTATGTAGTTGGTTCCAGAAACGAATGTTAAAAATAAAAAATTGACGCTCAGAAGCATGGTCGCGGTGACGGATTTGTATAATGTAGTTTCCTCTATTCGACCTTGCAAACTGTAAACGTTCAAAAAGATAATTTGGTTCTTACGTCATAACAATCTTGTGAAAAAGTATAAGATTTTTGAATTTAAGGTAATTACCAGGGCAAGGAAGTTCATGCACTTAAAATCGCAAAATATGCGCATAAAACATGCACTAAAAATCGTAAAATATGCAAAAATAAAAGTAAAAAATATGCATTAAAAATATATTTATTTAACCATATTTAACAAAAAAAAAAAAACATTAATACATTTCATTCAATTTTAAAAACTTAAAATATAGTTTAAAAAGTAGTAGTAGATAAAGATATATTTACATATATAAATAAATAATTTTTTTTTAAGTTATCAAATGTAAAACTCATTCTATTTGGTCTTAAAACAGTTTTAAGCATTGAAAATGTTCGTTCGACATCAACGGATGTAATACGTGGATATTAAAAAGTGGTCAACTCCTTTGTAGAACATTCATTGTCTACAATTTTTTCTTTACTGGAAGGTAAATTAAAAATATTACCAATTTCTTTAACTTTTTTAAATCCGGCATTCTTTTTTAAAACTGCATAAATTTTGGCTTTTATTTTTTTGCCGATTTGACCTTCTACTTTTTTTATTTTAATGACAGCGTCCTCAACGAGTTTAACCGAGGTGTTCAATGATTTAAGCCCCTGAAGTTCGGTTATTGTCTCGACTAGAAACCCATTGTTTGAGTGTATAAATTCTAATTGAGCCTTTATATTAGGTACATTTAAAATATTGTTTACTTTTTTATCGCGACTGCATTATTTTCGTTAAAATTATTTACCACATCTTTAAATTCTTCAAAATTTTTGGCATAATACTCAACTGCCTGGTACCCCATATTGTAATACATGGTTAAAACGCAAAAGTTAATTTAAAAACTTTCATGCATGACATGAGCTTAGCATGTGACATGTAACATTTTTGAGTAAGATAACTTAAAAAAAGGTCAAGTAGAGCAAAATTTTATTTTTATTAAAGGATTCTAAAAGAGAAATTGAATCTTTGAAAGTTCGAGCTATTGAAGCATAAGAAAATAGCAATTTTTTTTTTATAAATATTACAAAATATGACAAAAAATGTGAATTTATAACAAAATATGACGAAAAATATGCATTTATATCAAAATATGCAAAAACATGCATTTAAAGCAAAATATGCAAAAATATGCACTAACAAATTGATGCCATTTTACTGGAAATATTGTGATTCGCAAAGATATTAACTTTAGGTGGGTCTCAGAGTACCGACAACAAACATGCATTTGCATGAAGTCCCTTGCCCTGGTAATTACTAAAGGGAATTTTTAATACACGACAAGAGAACACGGACACACGATCAAATTTGTATAAAGTATAATGTTATTGAAAGTCGTGGAGAGTTTACTGTTATCCTTCGTGTCACATCCAGTAAAGAGCTAGGAAGCGTATAATAGAGTCGGTAATAAATACGCTTTTGCCAAAAATAATCTTACTCTTGGCGGAATGAAATATTGTGTGGCCCAAAGACTTCGTATCATACCATAAATTCTGCCGCAAGATTGGTTAACATGATTGGTCCAGGTAAGATTTCTGTTAAATGTAACACCAAGGTTTTTTACTGTATCAACTACATCAATTTTTTCGCCGCCAAGAAAAATATTAATATCATCCTCTATTACCACCGACTTTTTCGATATAATTATGCACTTCGATTTCTTCGGATTCAGCCTCAAACCATTTGCCGAGGCCCAAGTAAATATTTTTCCTAGGTCATAGTTTAATTCTTGAACTTTAGAAGCAATAGTATCCTTAGAACTACTGAGATACAACTGTACATCATCAGCATAAATTTGAATCTTAGAAAAGCTTATCTGTAGTGGAAGATCATTTGCATATAAGGAGTATAGCAGTGGACCAAGAATGGAACCCTGTGGAAACCCCTTGAGACCAATAATGGTTGCGAAACAGATCCATCATTGGCAACAGATTGAAATCTATTAGACAAGTAGAACGACATTAATTTAACAGAGGACGAAGAAAAGTTAAAAAATTTAGCTAGCTTATGGCAATGAACTGAATGGTGCACTGTGTCAAAAGCTTTTGAGTGGTCTAGTAAGACCAGAAACGATATCTTCCCACTATCCAGTTTGCCTCGAATATCTTCTACTACGTCTGTTAAGGCTGTGACACAGCTACGTTGGGGCCTAACTCCAGATTGACGATCAGTCAGAAGGTTGTTGTCATTAACAAACTGATAAATTTGTTTATGTACCAAATGTTCAAAGACCTTGGATAAATAAGGCAAAATTGCAATTGAACGGTATTCTTTATCCGATTTTGGTACAGGAACAATTTTGGCATATTTCCAGTTGATGGGATAAGTGCTGGTAGTAATGATAGTATTGAAAAGATACGTAATAGTTTGAATTATCCAAGGCAAAACTATTTTCGCGAACCTAGGATTTATGTCATCCAAGCCAACTGCATTAGACTTGACCGCAACAAAACCTGCGGCAACGTCCAAGGCATTAAAGCATTGGAAATTAAATTGATAATCCATTGAATCCGAAGGTAGGTATCGATCATAGAAGTCTCATTGTACACTTGGAAGAGGAATATTTACAAAGTTATTATTTAGTAAATCAACGTCAGCATCTACTGTATGCCTATTTGATCTACCAATACCAATGTCATAGATCTGTTTCCATGTCTTCTTACTGTCAGCTGCTGCGTTAAATTTATCAGTATAATAAGTAGACTTGTCTTGCCTTATTTTTGAGACAACAGCTTTTCTAGCCATACGATATTGCTGTTTGAGCTCTGAAGTCTTGTAACGCTTCCACCTATTGTAAAGACTATCACGACGATTAATTAATAATTTTGTTTCTTCCGTGAACCATGGTCGTACCCTGCCTCTGATAACTTTGTTCCTGACGGGAACATGTTTGTTGTAAAGCTGTAAAACATGCCGATTAATAAAGGTCAATTGTTCATCTACCGATGGTAAAAATAAAATGTTATCCCAAGCGATATTATCAAGGTCATATCTTAGGGCTAAAAAATCAATATTCTTAAAGTCCCGAAAAGTAAACTTGTTGGGTCTACCTCTATTAGCAAAGTCATAGGAAATAAAAATAAGATCATGATGTGAAAAAGCAGTTGTTCATAACTTAAGCCCTTCTCAAATTGCTAACAAAAAATAAGTCCAGCAAGCTACTATTTGTGGTTGTGAAATGTGTGGGTCTAGTTGTATTAACTGGATACAAATCAAATATTGACAAAGCATTAGTAACATCCGTTATGTTGTCAATCAAATTGCTATTAAAATCGCCAGCTATTACAATTTCAGAGTACGAAACCGAAAGGAGTTCTAATTCAGTGATGAAAGTGTCAATTTTCATATACTTATCCGGTCTTTATACGCAACCAAGCATCATCCTCTCACCATGATAAAGCCTAGATTACACTATCTCACAAGTCTTACGTATTCCATAATACTTTGTGAGATAGAAATCTAATGAGTTTTGTTGCGACTGTCAAAAAATCTAATGTAGCATGACAGTTTGTGTTCACACCATCACACAAAGTATAAACACTCACACATGAAAAAATGCAACCCTGATCCAATGAAAAGTATTATTGTTTAGAAATTTTTCAAAAAACGATGAAGTCGTATGGGATGTCAAACTTGTTTCATAATACTTGTAATTTTCGCGACACATTGCATTCACACTATCACACTTTGTCATATTACTTGAGATTTCGACATGTATTAATACAAAGTATAATAGTGTAATCTAGCCTTAATTAACATCAATAAACACATATTCAACTTCATCAGTAACATTATAATAAGTCTGCTTGAAATGTTATCCCTAATATAGATTGCAACACCTCCGGCATGAGTACATCTATCAGATCGAAAGATATGGTATCCTTTTAATTCATATATATCGTCATTAATTTCCCTTATAAACCATGTTTCTGAGACACATACAGCATCGATGCCTGAATTCTCAAATAAAAACCGAAATTCATCAAGCTTAGGTAACAGCCTCTGAGCATTGATGTGACAAATAGTAAAACCCGGTTTTTTAGCCAAGATACGAACCATATTATAGTTGCCATCTCTAGAACCAAGGCTATCAATAGATAAATTTATCATATATGGTATTTATTGCAAAATTGTCATCATACCAAATTTTTTTTGGAATCGTTACATTTGACCATAGCACCCATTTAAATATCACTCCCAAAAAAAAAATTATTGGCAAGTGTTGTACCAATCTTGCTGGATTGTTGCAAAAAAATTGCTGTTATAAACGTTCGGTGCCACCTATCATTTTTAAGGGCTGTAGGATGTAGTACGGAGATTCGTCGCTCCAATTATACAATAAAAAAAAATAATTTTTATTAGTTTGGGTTTTTTTGGGCTTTTTGGATATAATTTCCAATTTTATTTTTTGAAGCCATTTTTCGTTTACGTTGGGCCAGCCTTATTACTTTTTACTATACATATGTGTACATAAATATATATATGTATGTACATATGTATACATTATAAAATTAATAATAGTATATTTACTAGATTAACGTATGTACATTAGGGGTATATCCAAGGGTCCTAGTAACCACAGAAATCATAATCTTTTGTAATTTTTTTTTGTTAAACAAGGTTAAAGATACGTTTTAGTTTGCGGAAAAATATCTTACCATCTCCAAATATTAATGAAATTTTATACTTGAGCTATTTTTTGTTTTAAATAAACACATTATTAATTTTTCTTAACCAAAAAGAAAATTAAAAATTTTCAAAACTTCATCGCGGTTGGTGCGTGAACTTTTTTGACCTTAGCGAAAAAATAAATATACGTCCCGTTAAGTTGTTTATGCTCTATCGGACTGTGCTATGCCAATTTTGATATTTTAAAAAATTTTTTAATATTTTTAATTAGGCTTAAGTTCATGAAATTTAATTTTCATTAAATTATTTTTATGAAGAAAGGAATTTTACAACCTGAAAAATTAATTAAAATTGTTATTGATAATCTTTCATTTAATTAATTTTTCAGGTTGTAAAATTCCTTTCTTCATAAAAATAATTTAATGAAAATTAAATTTCATGAACTTAAGCCTAATTAAAAATATTAAAAAATTTGGATTAAAAACCATAAATAGTTCAACAAAATAACCACAATACTAATTATTGTTAAAGCTAAGGCACGAGCTCTATGTGTACATTTGTCCTTCAAGTTGTGCTGAAAAAGGTCAACAGAAAAGAGAAAGACAAAGTGAAAAAACAAAAAAATGTACTTGGACTTCAAGAAAAATTCTTGACGAAAGTACGAAAAAACAGAAGTAAGGAAAAAACATGTAAAATCAATTAAAATGGATAATCATTCAGGAAAGCAAATTTCGATCTACCAAATGTTAAAAAAATACAATTTGGTTTAAGGATTGATGTTTGACTAGTGACGTCAGCAGTCGTCGATGGCTGCGAGTGTAAGACGGCAAATCCATCTGAGGAGATCGAGTGGTTGCGATCGAAACATGTCATGGTAACCTGCCGGCCAGGGTTCGAGCCCGAGCCACGTCAAGAATGAAAGATTATCAATAACAATTTTAATTAATTTTTCAGGTTGTAAAATTCCTTTCTTCATAAAAATAATTTAATGAAAATTAAATTTCATGAACTTAAGCCTAATTAAAAATATTAAAAAAAATTTGGATTAAAAACCATAAATAGTTCAACAAAATAACCACAATACTAATTATTTTAAAAAATTGTTAAAAAGTTATATCCCTAATGTACATATGATTATTTTTATTTTATTTATTATTGGCTTAAATTAAATGCCTTCAGTCTGCATAAACTAATTTTTTTTAGGATAAGAAAAAGCTTATTTATCCCAACGATATTTAAGTTTTTGTTAATCAATTTTTAGAAAACCATTAAAAAGCTCTTAGTGAATTACCCTAAAAATTCAATCTATATAATAAAAATGAAATGTTGTCTGTTGCTGATCGCATAACTTGAGAACGACTTGACCGATCTTTAAAATAATCGCCATGGTCCAACTTAGGTTTTTACGGAAAGAAAATTTTTCCCCGCCCTCTTTTACGCCCACTTTTTTCGATTAACCTAAAATCAGAAAACGGCTCCATCGATTTGACTAATTTTTTTTTCAAATGTAGGTATTAATCTATTTTAAATTTTCATCAAAAGAAAAATTTACCACGCCTACTTATACGCCCACTTTTTCTATTTATTTCACCGATTTGGACGATTTTTTCTTTAAAACGATCGCCATGGTCCAACTTAGGTTTTTACGGAAAGAAAATATGGCCCCGCCCACTTTTACGCCCACTTTTTTCGATTTTAATCAGCTAGTTTATAATAATTTTCGTGTTGTCATGGCACTAGATAATTTTTCTATAATTAACTATTCAGTTTTTCCGTTAAAATCTTCAGATTGTATATTTTGATTGAAAGAATACGGAACTTTGGAGAGGGGTAAAAAACTTGCCATGACATAGAAGCTAATATAAAGGTTATCGTCGATAAATTTAATATCAATACCAACATTCATAAGCAAGTTATGGCATTTAAAGCTATTTTCGGGAGTGGTATAGCAGTCAGATAAGGTCCTTATTGGTCCAATTTAAAAAGAATTGGTAAGGCGATTTATGTTGGTATAAAATATATATTTGGAAATTTAATATAAACACCAACATAATAAGATAATGGGAAAAATACTATACGGGAAAAAGTTTGAATGGGGGCCATGTGAAATTATGGAGCGACAGCCAGCCAGTGGACGGACGGACATCGGTAGATCGACTCAAAAAGGAAATCTGAGTCGATCGGTACACTTAACCCTTAACTACCCAGTATGCTTTTGTAACGCAACTGACCAGCAGTGTCCAACGGACTCATTAAAGAAATTAATGATACTTAAAGAAAAACAAAGACAGTATACATTAAAAAACATGTTTTATTGATAATATTTGCTTAGGTATTTAATTTATTTAACTTTAATTGGGTTTTTTTTTTAAACAAATACCTTCAAATATCTTCATTGTCAATTTCAGAAAGGGCACGTTCAATTTCTCCCTTTGCTCTGTTTGTAAAATTAATATTGTGAGAAAATATGCTCTGCGATTGATTCATTGTTTAAAACAGTAAAAAGCGACCTGTTAAGAGAATCAAGAAGAAGCAATGATTTCAACGCCGACTAGACCGTTTCAGAACCGCAGCCACTTGTATGAAACTTGGGCGATTCGATTCAAATAATATATTAATGTGTCCATTGGACACTTGTGGGTTGATGCGCTACTATTTTTGTTTATTGATAATAAATAATAAACTATTTATTCTACAAATATTTCATTTCTATTCTTAAGACCATCGGGGTAGAATAGGTAAAACGGGGTTTCTCAAAAATAAATATTTTAGCTTTTATGAGCAATGGAAATCAAAAATGTGTCCGCGAGACACTTGTGGGTTGTTAAGGGTTAAAGGTATTTTAAGGTGTTACAAACATCAGCATGCTTTACAAGCAAAGAATAAAATACTTTTATGATTATTTTACGAAATTAGAATAGTTAACACTTTAAACGGTAAGTCCAGAAATTGTACCCGCTAATAAAACTACTGAGTATTGATAATGTTAACAAATACAAAAAAACTATCGTTTGTATATTCATAAATACATGTGTACAAATATTCTACATAAATATAAATGACAGAATAAAACATTAATAATACAATATATTATTAATTAAGAACTCAATTGATAAAGCGATTAGCACATAAGATAGAGAGAGGTATGCTCAAACTTAAATTCAAGTGATTTATATACAATACTTTTCTTCTATATCTACGAGAATACTCATATGAACAAATATTTTGACAAAAATTGAATTAGAAATAGAAAATAGAACAAAATACAAAGAAGTATTGTATATGATGCATTAAAAGATTAACTTTACCGTGATTTAATCAAATGATAATGAACAACTAAAAGCAAAAACTATTCATAATAAAATGTGATATTTTTTAAAATTTTTTTTTTAATGAAAAAAAAAAAAAATACTTGACTTTAACTTTTTAAAAAAATCTTTTTTTTTTGCAGAAAACTCCCTGAAATAAATGAATTAAAATATATTGTTCTAAAAATATGTACATAAGGCACCCTACAATACAAGCGAACGATAACGTCACATTCATACAAATTTGCGGCCCACTAAGAAATATAACGCCACCACAAATGTCAAAATCAGTAATTTGTGTTGTGATTGCCGACAGAGGAAATTTTTTAAATATCAAACAAAATTTTTCTTCAAAAACACTAAATATTTAATTAGTATTGTGGTTATTTTGTTGAACTATTTATGGTTTTTAATCCAAATTTTTAATATTTTTAATTAGGCTTAAGTTCATGAAATTTAATTTTTTATTAAATTATTTTTATGAAGAAAGGAATTTTACAACATGAAAATCAATTAAAATTGTTATTGATAATCTTTCATTCTTGACGTGGCTCGGGCTCGAACCCCGGCCGGCAGGTTACCATGACATGTTTCGATCGCAACCACTCGATCTCCTCAGATGGATTTGCCGTCTTACACTCGCAGCCATCGACGACTGCTGACGTCACTAGTCAAACATCAATCCTTAAACCAAATTGTATTTTTACATTTGGTAGATCGAAATTTGCTTTCCTGAATGATTATTCATTTTAACTGATTTTACATGTTTTTTCCTTTACTTCTGTTTTTGAAAGATGAAAGATTATCAATAACAATTTTAATTGATTTTCATGTTGTAAAATTCCTTTCTTCATAAAAATAATTTAATAAAAAATTAAATTTCATGAACTTAAGCCTAATTAAAAATACACTAAATATTTTTTTAAATTTACTACCCCTATCGTGAATAATTTTTCCCTCGTAATTTTGCGATCATGAAAAACTACAATAAAAATTGTTTTATAGGTAATTCAAAGGAGAATAATAACGTGAAAAAATGTTCACGGGAAAAATTCCCTTTATTGTAAATAGATTTTTCCCTCGTAATTTGTTCACTTTTTCCTTTGATTTTCTCACTTTATTTTTGTTGGGAAAGAAATATATAATGATAATGTACCGATTAGGTCTTCGTGATTGGTTTTTTTTTTTTGAATACCGGGAAAAAACTTAATTTTCCAGTAAATACTCATATTTCATGAAAATATACTTAGGTATTATTTATTTGTAAAAAATATAATAAAACAAACTTAAAGTAATAATTGATCACAATTCATAAAGATAATGTAATAAAAACGTAACAAAAAAACATAAAAATCTTATTTTTTTTATCAATATTTGATTTTGATATAAAAATCACACCATTTCGATATGTATTTTAAAAAATTGTGGACAATTTTAAAATACAATTGCACAATTTCAACAACAAAAAAAAAAAAATTGGAAAATTTAAAAAAAATCCCGGGATTTCCGGGATCGGGATTTCCCGATTGCCTTCGGATTTGTGAAAATTTCGAAAGACGTGTTGGCAGAATTTTGAAAAATATTTTACAACACGCAAAAAATTTTTTTAGTTGGAAAAATGGAAAAAACGAAAATTACACCTTATTGACGTGTGAACGGTATTTTTTTCAGTTAAGGGTACAAAACTGTCAAAAACAAAAATCTGTCATATAATTCTTGGGAGTAATTGATATTTTTCAAGATGCCAAATAAAAGAGTTAAAATTTAATTAATTGATTATTTAATTGTCACGTCATTTAAAGAATCATAGTTTATCATCTAAAAAAGAGATGTAAATTTTAGTGCTTTTTGTGAAAAATAACAACATTTTTAATATGGTGGCAACCACACTTAATTGGACGTTTGTGAATTGCCAACTCTTTAAAAATTGTACAATTTTAATTTTCCAATCTGATTTTTTTACACTTGGTTAAAGCTTGGTTAAATTGCAACTTTCGGTGGAAAAGTTTTTCCTTGTGTTTGTTGTAACAAAAAATACATTTTTCCACTTTTCCATTTTTCCAACAAATAAAAAACTGAAATGAATACCCTTGTAGCAATTAAACTATCCCTCCAATTTTCTTTTCTTTCGAGAGTGTTGATAACGCCCTGTAAAAAGATGGCTGCTGTTTATATATAGGGTTACCAGACGAAGTTGGGAAAAAAATTTTAAGTTTTAATAGTTATTTTTCTATTATTTTATAGTAAAAACAAAAGAAAGCAGTACATTGTTAATGGTAGGTTGTCAGTGATATATAATTTAAATGGATTCGGTGTTATAAAATTGTTTTTGAAAAAAAAACGTCAAATCAAGAAATCGTAAAAAATTGTTAATAAATCGGCAATCTGGCAAAGGTATTTTCTTTGTTTAAAATATTTTATGAAAAACAAACTAAAGAAATTGGAATTTCGTCACACATTTTGCTCATTTATTTATTAATTTAATATCAATCTATTAACAAATTTGGGTTTATGTATATTTGTTTTTTCATTTGAAGAACACACTTTTTGATTTATGTACATACATATTTTTTTATACAGTGAAGAACAAACTTTTTGTCAGCTGTTAAAAACAGGGCGATCCAATTCTCTGCTTTGTTTGTAGCACAAGGTTGTATTTACAATGTTTTGCCGATTTGTATTTTCAAAACAGCAGTATATTTGTGGAATTTTTTTCGTGTGGGCTTTAAAGAAATTATTCACCCTTATCTTGTTTGGCAATTGATTAAAGGAAAGAAGTCCACGATCCCTTTAATCTATTACCAAAAGGGCTGTAGGAAAATCGCCCAAAAAATTCCATGTAAAATTGGGCCTGAATTTATATGAAAAGTGACCCAAATTTTTTTCGTTATTATTGGGTGATTTTTCGTTTTTTAATTTTGGTCATTTTTTATAATGAAAAATCACCCAAAAATATTGTATGAAAAATAGCCCATTTTTTCGGGCCATCTTTCATTTTTAAAATTTCGTCCAAATCTTACATACTATGGCCCGTTTTCACGACTTACCTTTAAAGATCGAAATAGTTAATGGTACCTTTAGCACTAGTGAGGAATAAAGTTACCTTCAACTATTTTTCGTTTTCACAACTTCTGTATAAAATAAACTTAACATTTTTAAAAATGTGGCAATACTAAAGTAAATACCGACTATTTTTGCCAAAATAAAAATACGAACTGGCAACTACTTACTTTCTTTTACTTTTTTCATTTTAAATATTTGTGTGCACAAATATTTTTAATAATGGCAAATATTAATGAAATACCGCGTACACGCGAATTTAACATTTTGTAAATTTTATTTGTCAAAATACGAGTTTGTTATTAATTTACAAAATATACGTATACTTGGAGTTGCCATATATAAAAATATGTGAATATAATATGGCAATCTCAAATCTAAACCTTACGACAAAAGTTAAAGGTAGAACGTTTCTCTCTTTACCTTATCCTTCACTTTTAGATTAAAGGGAACTTGTGATAATTAAAAATTCATTATCTGTTCGATAACTTCCTACATTTAGCTATCGTTAAGTCGTGAAAACGGGCCTTAAAGTCTTAATCATTCATTATCAATATATGTGGAATTCCTAAATGTTATTTGTAAAAATAATATGTCATATTGCAAAAAGATGGCATGTCATAACGTCCAGTGGACACTATGACACTCCAAAAAGTGTCACAGTGTCCTTGGAATTTATGACACTTTTAAAAGTGTCATAATGTACATCAAAACAGTGTCATAAAGTCCGTGGACGTTATGTCACTTTGTAGAGTGTCATAATGTCCACAACATGCTTACAAACTCGAAAGCATAGCCGGCCTTCGGCCGGAGCAAGGATTTTCTCCTCTTTGATAAAACAAGTACCGGCTTCGCTAACTAAAGCTTTTCTGCGAAGTCGGCTTTCGCTCGGAAACAAGGCAGGTTTTAGAGCTTAGAGCTTCTCTGCACAGCCGGCCTTCGGCCGGGAGCAATGATTTTCTCCTCTATGGTATAACAAATACTGGCTTCGCTAACTAAAGCTTCTCTGCGAAGTCGGCCTTCGCTCGGAAACAAGGCAGGTTTTAGAAGCTTTACTTAGCGAAACCGGTTCTTGTTATACCATAAAGGAAAAAATCCTTGCGCCCGCCCAAAGGCCGTCTGCACAGAGAAGCTTTAGTTAGCGAAGCCGGTCTTTGTTATACTATAGAGTAGAAAATCCTTGCGGCCGGCCGATGGCCGTCTATGAAGAGAAGCTTTAGTCAGCGAAGCCGGTTTTTGTTGTACCATAGAGTAGAAAATCCATGCGCCCGGCCGAAGTCCGGCTATGCCGAGACGCTTTAGTAAGCGCTGCCGGTATTTGTTACACCATAGGGGAGAAAATCCATGGACACTACGACACTGGACGTTATGCCATGCCACCTTGCAAAAAGCTATATTCCGTTTTGAGTAACTGATTATAACTATGCAGTGATTAATTAATATTTAACTTTTGAAAAGTGCACAAATTTTGGCGGAGGGCTCAAATAAGCATTACTGTCCATACTGCTGAGCAGCTGCTGAAGATACAATGCAATTTTTTAAATAAAATTTACATTTGTATGTAACTAAATTTATATGAATAATAAACACTTTTTTGCAAATTGGGTAATTTTTCATTGTTTTTTTTTTTTTTTTTTTTGGGAAAAAATTCGTTTTTGCTTTTTGGGTCATTTTTCATTTTTTTGGGCCCTTTTTCGTTTTTTTTTTTGGCAAAATTTGATATTTAACTTTTTGGGTCATTTTTGATGTTCTTTTGGGCGATTTTTCATTTTTTTTTTTGGGCGATTTTTCCTACAGCCCCCAAAAGTCGCAGGCGTATTTTAAATTTGCACCAATAAAAAAGTTAAAAGTATTAATTAAATATTTTTTGATAAAAACAACATTTTCTGCAGTAAAAGATTAATGCTATTGATAAAATTTTTAATTAAAAGTGATTTAATTTTTGATAAATAATTTAATTGAAAAAAAAAAAAAAAATTGGCCAGAATTTTTTTGTGTAGAGGGCTAAAAAAATATGCCTGAAAATTTAAAAAATTTTTTGTATATAACTAGTTGGCCCGGCAAACGTTGTTTTGCCATATAACTTATTTCTTTCAGATGTTACAGTGTCTGCATGCCAAATTTTAAGAAAACCGGTTGATTAGTTAAGAAGATAATAAAAATTATAGGCTTTAGTTCTTTCCAGATGTAACACTATTTGCCCGCCAAACTTCAAGAAAATCAGTTGATAAGTTAAGAAGATATAGGGAGGGGGAGCTTTTACTCCTCTTGCCCTATTTCATGCCTTTTCTCTTTCAGATGTTACAGTGTCTGCATGCCAAATGTTAAGAAAACCTCATTAGTTTAAAAGATAAAGGGAAGGGGAGCTTTTACCGCTATTGCCCTACCTCAAGCCCTATTCCCTATTTCCTTTCAGATGTTACAGTGTCTGTATGCCAAATTTTAAGAACCTCGGTTTATTAGCTTAAAATATTGGGTAGGGGGAGCTTTTACCTCTATTGCCTTATTTCACGCCATAAATAATTTTAGGCTACAGTTCTTTCCAGATGTTACACTTTTTTCCTGCAAAATTTCAAGAAAATCGGTCGATTTGTTAAGCAGATATAGGGAGGGGGAGCTTTTACTCCTCTTGCCCTATTTCAAGCTTTATTTCCTATTTTCTTTCAGATGTTACACTGCCTGCATGCCAAATTTTAAGAAAACTGGTTGATTAGCTAAGAAGATATAGAGAGGGGGAGCTTATGCCCTATTTTGCGCCCTCTAGCGATATAAAATATACTCTACGACCTAGTCTCATACCCAACAAAAACACATACAATATTTCATAAAAATCAGTCAAGCCATTTCGAAGGAAATCAAAATGAAGGGCATTTTGTTGATATTTGTATGGGAATATATAGGAAAATCTAAATGCCATATCTCCGGAACCACTGGGCCGATTTCATGCTGAAATCTAACTACCCGTTTTTGCAGTTAGTGGTGACATCAAAGTGTACACTTCTTTTTATATATATAGATTTAGGCAGATGCAATATTCTGGAGGTATTTGCAATTTATTGAATGTTTTTTTTTTCATACGCCGACGCTCCACCTTAATGTACATGTATGTGAATACAATTTATTTCAGTTTTATAAAATTTTAATAGAACTAAAATATTTTTTATGAATAAGGACGTAAATATTTATTTTAGACAAAACAAACATAAATTATTTATACAAACAAATATTTCGTGTTGACAAATCTTATCGATAAGAAAGTCTCAAGTTATCAAAGTGGTATTTTCTGCCCTGAGTTAAGAATAATAAAAAAAGAAAACAGTAGAAGTGCTTTATTCGGCTGTGCCGAATCTTATACACCCTCCACCATAGTATTCAAAAACCAATTGTTCCCTTAATCGTATGGCATGGGCGTTTTTATCGTGTCAAAGCCGACAACATAATATTATAGGCGCTAGGTAAAATAATTTGCCAATTTCGTTGATTTTTTAAGCCAAGTTAATCTCATACAGAAAATCTTTGATAAACATTTGTTTCAAGTAAAGAAAAAATAATATTAATTTGCTTTGCATAAATTCGTACTTATACCCTTATTTTTGCATAAAAAATTTTTCTGCATTAAGTTTTCTTTGAAATTTTGGTATATTTTTCCAAAAAGTTTTCATGTAGAAGGTGGTATATAAAAAACCATTTTTTTAAAGCTGCATTTAGTTTGGCTTTTATTTTTTTGTTTTTTGACGCCATCATCAACGTGTTAAACCTGTGCCCATGTTCTGTAACTCCCGTGTCGAGAAACTTTTTGATTGGAATTTAAGAAATGAAACAACAATACCATAAATTGAAACAAACAGCTGTTTTTCTCACTAAACTGTGTCTGTAACATTTTTGGCGAGTAATAGCCCAGCGCGAAAATAAGGAATTGATTACATAAATAACTAAAAAAAATAATGTTTTATTTTCGAAAGAATAATAATGCATTCATGGGAATCGAGAATGTGATTTTATTGACACAATAATTACGATTTGAGTTGCAGAACAAGGAATGTATTGTTTCTGTTCGTACAAAATTTTCGTGTTTTTTCTTCTCTTCGTGACAATTATTCGTATTTTTAAGAATTATTTAAGTCAGTCTCAGTATACATTTAAATAATTTATTACAATTCTAGGACATGTTCTGTGTTAAGAGCAATGAGTTCCGGAATCAAATATTGATCAACATATGTATTACATTCTCGTTTCCTATTGATTACATTTTCCCGCTGGGAGCTGTCACGTAAGAATATTACTCGCAAATTTACAGAAAAAAAGTGTGTCTATAAAATTTTTTGGAGAAAGTTTCCGCGCTTAACTGAAGAACTATTATAGATAGAGTCTTCAAACGTTATGGTAAACTTTAAATTCTAAAAAAAAGTCTTCAAGCTTTGTAGGTCCCACTCTTATGGTAAGCTACATCTTTTAAAATAAAAATTAAGAGGGTAAGTGCAGGGGAGCAATAAATAATATAAATGAAAAAGCGTATGTTAGTTTGTTCCCGATAGGCTCCTAAACTACTGAACGGCTATTAATAATTTTTAATTTTCAAGTGGGCGTGACACCTCCCATACAATGTCAATAAAGATTTCTACGTATTTGGAGTACTGTAACAAAAAAAGTATTTCAATTTTGTACAAATAGCTTAGATAATAATACATAACATCTTTCAAATATTAGATTCAATGGGAAAAGTAGGCATCGCATTTCCCATACGAATACACTTGAAATTTCTGTATATCTGTAGAACGGTTACGGTAAAAGCATTTCAATTTAGTTCAAGATGCTTTGTTATCAATACACGAGATCTGGTAGCAAAGCGCACCGTGTTTAGCTAGTTTATTATACAAATTGAGTAGCATGCAGCAAAAATAACAACGTTATAATAAAATTTAATGAGTTTTTATATAATGTCTTTTAAAATATACAAAATCAAATCAATTCCAATAAAAAAAACTAATTTAAAAAATGTAATTCTTTTATTTGACTACTGTGATTCTTTTGAATTTTCTTCTTCTTCGTTGAATGTAAATCAAGTTAACAAACCTTGCGCGAGCCATAGCAAACTAAAAAATTAAATCGGCGATTTTGAACTCAGAAGTAATTTTACAATCGCGCGTTTTTAAGAACATGGGCGATTAACTTAAGGTGGCTCTCAGAGTTACGACAACAAACATGCAGTTGCATAAAGTTCCTTGCCCTGATCATTTATTACATGTTGTTTTCTAATTATTTTGGAGCAATGGGTTTAAAATGTTTTTGCTTTAAACAGTTCGTTGATAAATGGGGGGAAAAATTGGGTTTTCAAAATTTAAAGGACTTACCTAAAAAACATAATTTTAAACATCCCTGCAATACAAGTTAGATATCCTGATAGACTTACCAATGCGAAGTAAATGAAAGAGATTTTGTTTAGATTAATAAACCAGAAAATATTTTAAGGTTTGTTGGGTCGTTCGTGAAATATTAAGCGAATAATACAAAAAATTGTGAAGTTTATGCAAAGATTTCATGTCACTATATTTTTGAAACAAGAGCTGCTACAAAAAAAAAAAAACAAGAAAGAGTGCTATATTCGGCTATGCCAAATCTTATATACCCTTCACCATGATGAGATGAGAACAAAAAGTTATATACATAAATAACGTTCTTTAGATAGGTATAAATAAATTATTAATTGAGCCACGCCTTCTGATTTCGTCATGCCGAAGAATATAAAAAAACAAAAAATGTATATATGTATGTACCTAAGCCCGTTTCCTCTTTTGCCAAAGTTGATGTTTGAAATTCGTTTTATAATCTTAAAATCGTTTTTTTTCCTTTAAAGGAAAAAATTTGAGGCAGTCGTGGTTTTTTACTCATATCTCAGCCATTTTTGGACCGATCTTGCTGAATTTCAATAGCAAACAATTAATAATAACCTGGCCCCCATCATATATGAGGTCTTCTGAAAATCCATTTCAACGGACAGACGGACATCGTTAAATCAACTTCGCTCCTCATAAGGACCCAGAATATATATTTAATTTATAGGGTCTAACATCAGCATTATAGAAATTACAAACGGAATGACAAACTTATGAAAGGTATAAAAACAACTAATTATGCCATCGTAATGACTCTCAATTTAACCAAAATCAATGGATAAAAGTCTGGAAAATGTTGGTGTGTTTGTTGCCCTGTGTTACTTTTCTAAAATAAAATTATACATTATAAATGTGTATTTTTATCATGTTATCTTGATTTTACACTTAACATTAATGTATATTTAGCGTGTCAACAATGGAATGCAAGGTTTGTATTAATAAGCAATATTTAACACGGTTTTAGCAACTTTTAACACGCAATGGTGCGTGGATGCCAACAAGAACTAATTTTCAATAGTAAAAGACACTCTCGCACCATAACTGTTTTAAACAAAAATTTTCAATTGTGATGTTTTCAGCAGCTCTTTTAAAATAAATTATTTTAAATCCATTTCAATTAATTACACTTTCACAATCAAAAAAAAAAAAAAAACAAAATTGTACGGAAATATGTACAAGAATAAAGTTAATAAGCAAAATAGTCGCTTGCTTAAAAAGTATTTAACGCGCCTGCAAGAAATTGTTTTATCTCATCCTGAAATATAACTAAGGGTAAAATATGAACCTTTTTTACACTTTTGCATATGTGCTACTTCAAATTTTTTGAGCACCTGCTGAAACCGACATACTATGGCTCTTATTTCGTTAAGTTTTATGAATTGAAAAAAACGTTGTACAGGGTTTGGATGACTATACTTGAAGGATATGACGTGCAAAGTTTTACGTTGAAAAGTCCTCACCTTAAGAATTGGTGGTCATCTAAAATTCGAAAAATTAAAAAAACGACTTGAAAATTCCAAGAGTTTTTCCATTCATTCCGTTTTCTTTGTATTAGTTTTAAGCTTTTAGATCCAAACCCATACAAAATTTAGTCACTAGACTTGGAGGATATATCCACTAAAAAAAAAATTTTGATATCGCTGCTGCGTGAAAAGTTGCATGGTGTTTTAAAGTGAAACCAAAATTTTTCGAATTTAGAAATTTTTGAAGATTTTGCATAGAGTTTTTGCGCCGTTTAATAAAAATGAGTTTTAAGCGCAGAATTAAAAAAACTGCGTAATTTTATAAAGTTTGAGGTGTATCAAGTTGGTGTCAGCGCACCAATAACGTATCACGGACATCACAAACTTAAAAGAAATTAGCGTAAATTTTTTAAAAATGTATCTTTTTTGCGTCTGACAATCTGAATTGCCTTTTAAGTTGGCTAGTGTATTGCGTGATGTGAGTACCTTCATAAAGGGCACCTCCGAGGCGAAAACGCACTTTAAAATTTTTAAACGCAAAAATTTTATGAACTTTTGAAAATTTTTGCAAAAAAACAATTTATTTTTAAGCTTTTTTTATATCAAAACATGTCATGGGCACATGTTAAGGTATCTAAATAGATTCTTCGCGACGGACTCAACTGATAAAGTGCAAAAAAAAATAATTTTTTTCAACCCTGGCGCGTGCAGCGGCAGTTTTTTCCAAACACATTTCGCTTTGTGACAACTGAAGCGCTGTATCAATTCCGCTCAAACGTACATCGAATAGAAGACTTTACTGAGCTTGATACTAAAATTGAAAACGCACCAAAAAATTTTAAGGATTTAAAATTTTATGGAGAAACAAAATGTTTCTAACCTCAAAAAGCATCCTTGTATGAAATATTTGATTTGGTTTCAGAATATACATTTTAAAATTTCTAAAATTCGTTAAAAAAAACTGAGAAGCGAAACAAATTATGATCATAGTAGCTTTTGCTGAGTGCTTCTAAGAATAAATATTTGAGTATTACTGATCTAAATATATAATTTGGTAAAAAAATCATGAGTGGTAAAGTTTAAATGGTTATATCTCTTAAGCCATTAGCGATAGCCAAATAGTTTTTTTCCCAAAATATTGCAAATTATGTCTTATACTAGCCGTAATTTTGTAAAATGTTTAACAATTTTAAATAAATTTTTATATGCATACACGATCAAAAAAAATGTTTTTATATTTTTTTTTCCAGTGTATTTTAAAAAGTATTCAAGCTTTTACAAATATTTTAGTGTGCTAAGAAAGCCCTTAAGGGGTATTATCCACACGCGTTATCCTTTTTCAATTTTAACAAAAACTGTAATTTTTATATTTTTTTTTAATTTTTAACTTTAAACCGCAGTAAAATTTGCGCCGTGTAATAAAAATGATTAACGCGAACGGATTTCACATGCTCAAATATCGGTTTATACACACGCAAATCAACATTGATGTCAGACAAAAAAAAAAAATTTAAAAAAAAATGTCTAGGTGTCGTAAATTTTTGAAGTTGCTCATATACATAAAGGGAAAGCAAGATTAAGAGAACTACTTAATCGAGCGAAGCTTTTATTAAGTTCTATTTAGAGAAAGGAATTAACAAAGTACAAAATAAGGAAAAAAAATGGCAAAAGTAACGTGCGTAATTTTAAAAAATATAAATCCGTTGCTTCTGCCTAGTTTTTCATTTCCTGCTTCAAAATATACAATAATGACATCTATAGACGGATTCTATACTATATCTTTAAACAATAACCGTATGTTGTTTCTGTTGTTTTTGGATTGTTGTAGTTCCGACACCACCTGTAGTTGAATTCGCCTTGAACAGCAGTTGTGGCAATTATCAACCTGTTTTGTTATTTGCTCTTAGGATTATGAGATTTTGTAAATTGTTCTTAACAACATAGCAGAAATTTTAAATATTAAGCGCAAAGAGGAATAAAAAATCCAATCAAATTATTAAAACTATTAAATTAAATGCAAAATATTTATTTTTTTTTGATATTAAACAATAAAACAAGTGTTGTTTTAAATGTTTTAGAATGGCAAAATCATAACATTTATTTGACAATGATTTATTATGTATTTGAAAAATTTATTACAGAATCGCACTAGTGAAGCCATTAAAATTTTCGACAAAGCAATCGATTGAACTGAGAACAATACTAGCTCGCTCTAATGCATCATTTCTCTCGAAAATTTCATTTTCAATATTCTTTTTTCCATCTCGATTGAGGGTGACAAATGTGAAAACAGTTTTACATGAGCACTTGCCATATGGCCTATCATATTATGGTGGATCTTAGCCACTGGGAGAAAAACAATACGCTTTGCAACCGCCACCGTTTGTTCACTGATTGAAGGGGCAGTCTGCGTTGAGGGAATAACCATTACATGAATTAGTTCCCTCTATCCCGAATCGACTTAAATTCTCGCATGTAGCATTTTTTTGCAAAAAGAAAACAGCATTACTAATCTATTAAAAGGTTTTTAGCATTTAAAAAAAAGGTTCCAAAGAAAACTAAAAGGCCCAAAAATTTAAGAAAAAATACAAAGACCAACCATTTAGATTAAATTCATGCAAAATTTATAAGCTATTTTATTGTTTTTCGAGCGTACAATGTAATGTATTTTTACACGTTAGTGCATTCCAAGTTGAAAAAAATCCCCCCAATGAACTAGGGAATTTTTATACATATTTTTTATTTTATAAACATTGACGTTTCGTACATTTTATGACATCATTTAAGAGAAAAAATGTTAAATGTTAGAACAAAAAATATTGCTTATACGAATACACACATACAAGTTGAGCTGTATGAACGTGTTTTTAATATTTTTGCAAGGTCACCAGGGTTGCCGTTTTTGGTCTTTTCTGACCAAATTCGGTCGGTTTTTTTTTGGTCGGCTTGAGAAAATGTACTTTGTTTATTTTAGGATATTAAGAACATTGGTCGCAAAGCAGACAAGTGCAAATGGTATATCTTTTATGGATGTGGCAATGAAGAAATTAAAAAAAATATATATTGATTTTAATCAACAATAATTGTGATATTAATTAAAAAATTAATTAAATTTGCACCAGTAAACAAATTAATAGTATCAATTGAACGTTTAGTTTAATTCACTTGATTAAATTTTTCATTAAAACTGATTTTATTTTTGATTAATGCTTTAATTGGTGAAACATTTTGGAGAGTTTATTCTGTGTATTACTTTAGTAGCACTTTCCTTTGGCGGTGTTAGTTAAAAAAAAGGTTTTGTCACCTCATTTGAGATTACCAAGCCAGATGACGGTTCAATTGTTCTCCTTTCCAAAAATTTTATCAACAAGCAATATTCCTTTGAAATTTTTTTTATCGGATTGTCAAGAGACGGCGCTAATTCCGGTAGCTTGTGATGTTGGTAAGCTTAAAAACTTACTTAGCAACGAAGTTGATTTATTTTACATTATACTAGCTGACCCGGCAAACGTTGTTTTGTCATATAACTTATTTCGTTCAGATATTAAATTTTAAGAAAACCGGTTGATTTTTTAAGAATGTATAGGGAGGGGGAGCTTTTCCCCTCTTACCCTACTTTTTGTCTGCCAAATTTAAAGTAAATTGGTTGATTAGTTAAGAAGATATAGGGAGAGGGAGCTTTAACCCCCTTTGCACTATTTCACGCCTTAATCCCTATTTTATAAACGTTACAGTGCCTGCATGCCAAATTTTAAGAAATCCGGTTGATTAGTTAAGAAGATATAGGGAGAAGGAGCTTTTAACCCTTTTACCCTATTTCACTCCCTAAATAATAAAAATTAAAGGTTATAGTTCTTTCCAGCTGTAACACTATTTGCCTGCGAAATTTAAAGAAAATCGGCTGTTTAGTTAAGAAGATATAGGGAGGGGGAGCTTTTACCCCTCTTGCCCTATTTCACGTCCTATTACCTATTTTATTTCAGATGCTACAGTGCCTGCATACCAAATCTTAAGAAAACCGGTTGATTAGTTAAGAAGATATAGGGAGGGGGAGCTTTTCCCCCTCTTTCCCTACTTTACGCCCTCTAGCGACAAAAAATATACATACTTTACGGCCTATTTCGGAGGAGTTCAAAATGGACGGAATTTTGTTGATATTTGTATGTGAATATATAGGAAAATCTAATTTTCGTGCAAACTAAACGTACCCTAAAATTTTGGTTGAAATCGGTCAACCCGTTTTCGCAGTTAGTGGTGGCATCAAAGTGTACACTTGCACGTGTCACTCACTCTCTCCACCTTTGTTAAAGTTACGAATGTAAGCTACTGCTGCTAAACATTTTGAGGTTCTTTGTGTTAATACATACAGAATAACTGAAGTTAAAAACCACCCATAAGATTTTAGGTGTTTCTAATACAAGATGATTTGGAAGTCATTGTACGAATAAAAGAACAATGGTATGTTTTGATACTGTATTTTGTATCCTGTTTTTACGAAGTCAATATAGGAGCCACAGAACTTGCAGAAAGTATTTCTTATAAAGTCAAATACTATTTTTTAGTTTTGTCATCATAATATCCATAATAAATAGTCCTAGTCATGAATTCCAGTCGCTTGCCACATTTGTACTAAAGTTTAAAGTATAATTTTTTTTTTTATTTAAAGTAATTTTATTAACAAAGATTTGATGAAACGTGGCGATAATGAAATCGAGTTAAATAATAGAAATAATTAAATCGATGTTTTCAATATTTTAATTGGCAAAAAGCTGAGATGTACATTAAAAAAATCTTAATTCAAACGACATTTAGAATTAGATTGAACTTCTTTAACAAATAAAATCTAGAATTGACTTTAAACGTGCAGATTGTCGCTAATTTTAAATTGTAAATACAATATACACACACATATGTACTTAACCAGAAAAATCAAATGAATACATAAAACAAATAATTACCTGTTTCAGAATATGCGACATGTCCCTGCAACAACATTCGTATAATCTTTTGGTGTCCCTCTAAAAACTCGTACACGTTCAGTCGTGACGTTTTACGTTGAAATTGTAGCTTGACGTTTAAGTTTTTAATTCAAATTAAACTATGTATTCAATTTAAACCATTTTTTCGCATAATATTTAAGAAAAAATCAAATTGTTGCTTGCTTTCACATTTCGTGCGGCATTGGTTAACTCGCAAAACGTCTCTTAAACACTTTGTCCACAATCTTCTGTTTCATTAAATATTTCTATGCGATATGTCGCATATTCTGAATCAGTTGTGGTATTGCGAATGTTCTAGTTAATAAACTTTATCAAATGAATAACTTTTTTTTTGTTGCTCTTTTTTTTGTTATTAATTTCATAATTCAAAAAAATTAATTAACCATTTTATCAAATAAAAACAATACTTATGCATATTATTGTTCTAAATATTAAAAAAAAAACTGGTCGGTTTAAAGGGATTTAGGTAGGTCTATAATTTTGGTCGAAAAGAAAATTTTGAAAACGGCAACCCTGAAGGTTACCCAAATGTTATTTGTATGAATGAAATTGTTAGTAAACAAAGCAAAAACTAATAGCAACTTTAATAGAAATTTATTAAAGTAACATTTCATACTCATTTGTCTTTAATTGTTTATTAAGCCGAGAAATTTATGTAAGAAACTTATATACACACAACATTAGGGTAGGTCGAAAAAATAACTTGAGCCAGACACTCTCTAATATGAAAGGTAATTTAAAAACGTTTAAAAAAATGCAAATATAAAGTTTTGACATCTTAAAACAACACCCATTTTGATTTTTTGTTATGCATATTGGGTCGCTGTTTGAAGTCCGATCAAAACGTTTCGCATATCGTTGTTAGTGGTGAGAATACAGCTATCATAACACCGTTATTCATAAAAATTTAAGAAAAATATAAATGATTTTATAAAATTACAATCCTGTGACCATTAACACAAGTCATTATTATTTTTAAATTAAAATTATGTACATATTTTTGAGAGGTCTTTCTCCCCATTTTCCAATATCGGGGAAGGATACGAGTTAACAGAAGTAAAAAATATATTATATTTTTTACTTCTATATATTTTTTATTCCATATATATATTTTTTGATTCCAAAAATATCAAAGAGAAAAATTAAGATGAATTCAAACAAAAAAACAACGATGTGTTTCGAAATATTTCTAATGGACATTAAAAAAAATCAAAATGACGGTATTTGGGGACATGCCAAAAAATGTTTTTTTTTTTTTTGCATTTTTGAAAACGCCTTTTAGTTTTCTTTTATTATAGGGAGTTATTGGCTAGACTTGATTATTTTGAATAGGTACCGATCAAGGCGAATTTAACTACGTATGGTGTCTATACTACAGCATTCCAAAAACAATATAGGGGTTTTTGCATTGCAATGTTAGCGTTTAAGGTAAGCAGGTGGGCACAATTGCAAATTATTATTATAATTATTTGTTACCGCCTGCTACTAAACTTTAGCTTTCAGATCAGATCATGGAAAAGATTTAAGATGAGCACCAGCACATGTCCTCATCTAATGGTAGATCTTTACAACTGGGTGACAAGCATTGCGATTACTAGCCGCCACTAGAAGTGAGAGCATTCAGCACACCCAGGTAGAAATGAGTGCATTATTCGGCTGGCAGATTCTTAAACAAATGCCGCCAGCTTCTGTTGAGTAGCAACAGCACCTAGAGAAGATCCTCTCTCAGGCTGAACTTTCCCACAAGTGGTGAAAAATCCGCCCTTTAGTGGTATTTTTAGAATCCTCCTGATCCCCGAAAGTTTATTTTTAAAAGAAAACCAAAATTTCCGCAAAGACAATCTTCCTAAGACAGAAAGCATTTCCCGGAAGAAGCATACTACCGCAGTCCGGTTCCCGCTCACCGGGGGCTACGGACTACCGTGATACCAGGTAGGATCTTTGGTCAGCCGCGATCACCGGAGAAGGTAAAGATCTCCTTAGAACTCTTTATTTTGGATTTTACCCGGTATTGGCTGGACTTGATTTCTTCAGAGGATATAACTCCAAAAGGTGAGATATCCTTAAGAGGATTCCTACATACCACTAGAGGGTAAGCCGAAGTAGAGTTAACTTCGTTTAAAGTTTATTTTAATTTAGTTTTCTTATCTTGTTTCAGTCTTTTTATTGCACTAAAAACTGTATTTATTGCAGCCGAGTTCGCTTTTTGCTGCAACGTCGTCATAACTCAAAATATACGTTCGAAATAAATGTGTTTAAAGTTTTTAGTTTGCTCTAACCATATAGAAAAAATAATGAAGATAAATTTTATACACAATATAAAGAAAAACATAGCGAACAATTCTGCATTCCAAGCTCCAAAATTTCATTGTTGCAGCAAATGAACATTTTGTACATATTTTAATTTAATTGTTTAACTACATTTTTGTTTTATTGTTTTTTTCTGTTTATTTATACAAGAGATTGAACGATACACTGAAAGAATTTCCTTCGCAATACCAATGAATTTTGACAGTAATCCCATGAAAAATTGCATTAGAAAGGAACCTATGCAGAGCTTCGTTGGATCAATGTAACCTGTTTCAATAAAATGGATTTAATGAAACATTACATAAGATCTATGAATATTGTTCATTGTATGAATACTTTCAATAAAGTAAAAAAAAATTTTTCTTTTATTTTTTCGTACTGCCTGTTTAACGATTTCGATCGTCAACGTTCGCATAGAAAAATTATGTTTAAAACAAAAACAAAATTCGACAATTTGTTTTTGTTTTATATGTAATTTTCTATGCGAACGTTAACGTTCCAAATCGATGAACAGACGACTGTTATTTTATTTTTTATTTTTTTTTTCTGTCTCTGGCGGGAATCGATCGCGCAACCTCGGTGCTGATAGACTAGCTCACTACCAGCTAGTCTACCGGGTCAGTGTAGTTTTTGGATTAAAAAAAACTATGTTTTTTACTCAATTAAGAGCGTAAATATGAGATTAAATTGTCCATAACAACAATAACAACGTTGATTGAAAGTTTTTGGTTCATTACTATAATGGCATTTTTCATTGTCATAATGAAAATTTAAATTTATGAAATATATTGCTTTTATAAAAAATTTTTTGATTTCATAAATTTAATGGCATATTACATTAGATGTATGAAATAATTAAATCTTACATTTTTTTAAACAATTAAACATTTTTTTAAGGAAATTATAATTTTGTCCTAATTTATGAATATAGTTATGTTTGTATATTGTTTTTTATGTTCCTATTTAAAATTTTTTGTTTAACTTGGACAAACTGAAGTTTTTATATATCCAATGAAAATTTTAAACGTAGTTGCGAAATTCAATGAAGCGATTTATCGAAAATACGTCATTATAACTATGAAATTTAGAATTTAAAAAATGAAAATTTTCATTTACCCAAGGAAAATT
Source organism: Pollenia angustigena (assembly GCA_930367215.1). Lineage (NCBI taxonomy): Eukaryota > Metazoa > Arthropoda > Insecta > Diptera > Polleniidae > Pollenia > Pollenia angustigena. Next base: position 31,713,670 of record OV884057.1, read on the forward strand.
TTTTTATGAAAATGATTCATTAAATATATGAAGCATTTTTCTTTCAGTGATATAAATTTGCTACCAAACCCAGTATTATAAAAGTATCAAATCAAAAAGACATGTAGGTTATTCCTATTGGATAACATTATTTGAATTATTCGAGTTATTCAAATAAATTAAAACTCGAACAAAACTAAAAGTCAAATAATTGGATAATTGGAATATAGTATTAAATAAATAACTAGATGCTCTAGTATGTACATAACAGTGTTGTCAACTCTTTACAGCAAAAAATGGCTGAACATGATTTTTTACAAAAAGTTATTGATATGTTTAACGTATCACTCGTTAGACCAATCTTAGAATATGGGTCAGTCTGTTTAATTTAATATACCTTGTCGCAATACGCGTCATTATAATCAGCTTTTTGTTAAATGTTATAGAGAAAATTACGCTATTGCTGATCCTTTTCGAGGTTATGTAGACAATTTAATTCTCTGTTGAATTTGTTGATTTTTCTTTATGTTTAAATTCCATAAAGCATACAATTATTGTTTTTCTTAATTCGTAAATTTTTATGTACATATATTCTGTAAAGTTGTAGTATATTTTAAAATGCATATTGTTATTCATTAATTTTAAGTCAATATTGTTATAAGTCAGTAAGGATAATATCCATTGATTAAATAAATAAAATAAAAATGTATTAATCAACAAACTGACAAAGTTATCTTCTTACATTACAACTTAACTTTTTTGAATAATAAATATCTGAAAAACGAAAAACTTAAGTTATTAAGTTTAAAATTGGCAACACTGGTACATACATAAGTACTCTATGAAGCTGATCAAAATTATAAAGAACCGTTAAAGTTTCTATAGATATTTTTTAATTGTCACTTCATTTTGGTTCTGAAGATTTGCTTGCGCAAGTTAAAGTTAACATGTGTACACAAATATTTTTATTTTTGTAAGATAAAAATCAGTCTAGTCATAGTAGTTCAACTTTTTTTATACAATGTTTTTTGTTTACAATTATTTTCGTATTATCTTAAAAGCAAACACGATGCGAGGGTTGTTCTGTAAATCTTTGTCAAATCATTAATGATTAACTTTCAATTTAAATTAGTTTTTTAAAAATACAAAATAGAAACTATGAATGTGTAAAGCCAAATTTGGATAATTTAAAAATATGAACATACTTCATATTTTATTACTAGGCATGTGATTTCCATGCAAATGCATGATTTCTGTCGATAGTCTAAAAATGATGTCGACAAATTGGGGGGCATGAAATCACCCCCCCACGAAATAAGTCCCCAACAAAATTATGAAATATTTCCCCAATTTTTGGGGTCTTATTTCATATAAAATAAATCCCCAATTTTAAAATGAAATAAAGTCCCAAAGAAATGAAATAACTCCCCAATTCAAAATGAAATAAGTCCCCAATTCCTGAAATGAAATAAATATATAGAATTATTTGGATGCAGTGTTATAAAGCCATAGGCAATAAAGCGATATTGCCAAATTTCTCAATGGAATGAGAAATGAAATCATATGGCTTTATTGCCTACACCCAAGTGCAATATTACCATAATCGTTTAGTAACCAAAGTAGAAATTACGCCATAACAGTTTAATTTTTATGGTTACAAATTGCCAAAAGAATGAGTTGCCATTTTAAAGTGTTGAAAAAATATGGTACAGGAGATGGAAGGGGGGAAGCGCGTCCGGCGGGCGATCGCGACGCGCGAGCCGGCCCCGCGACCTACGCGGCAGGTGCGCTCCATATTGCATTTTACCGCCGTTCTAAAATATATTGAAAGCATTTTTGTCTGTTGCAATGACCAACATTTCAAGTTTTCCGTGATACTGTACTTAGTTAAGAACTTGTCAAAAAAGAAAGTACCGGTACTGACTATGTATGAAGAAATGTTAGTTTATATCAGCAAGTTTTTTTTATTATTACATGACATTATCAATTCAATATACTATCCGCGTGTTACAAGTAAATATCATCAAATAATAAAATGGAAGAGGACCAAATATTCGAATATGAATTTATACCTGGATTAAGGGCATCCAGCAAAAAAAAAAAAAAGTAATGAACAACAACACCATTATGCCTTTATTTCATGCCTTACCGCAAAATTAGTTCTTAAACTAACTGCCTAGTAACTATTATTTTTATTAAAACAAGTTTTGTTTACATATAATAATGGGACATAACTTGCATTTTTGAAGATTTTGGAATAAGTTTGAAAATGAAATAAGTCCCCAAAATATTTTTAGGGACTTATTTCATTTCAAAATTTGAGGACTAACTTCATATGAAATAACTCCCCAATATGAAAATGAAATAAGTCCCAAAAAAATGAAAAAAATCCCCAAAAAACGTTGTTGTTGCCTCTCATATATTTTTTGGGGAGTTATTTCATTTTCGGTTTGGGGACTTGTTTCGTGGGGGGTTATTTCATGCCGCCCAACAAATTATCTTTCCGAATCATTAAATTAAATAAAATGGCATCGATTTATTTTTGCATATTGTTGCACATTTAAAAAATTTGGAGTGATTTTTTTTAATTTCCATATGGGCAAATCCTGCGTGACGAACGCTACATTCGCACGCGTTTTCTGATTGAAATATAAAAATTTTTTGGTCTTTTAAAAGAGATAGCTTCAACTTATATAAAGTATTTAATGACATTAATATGTACTTACGAATGGTATATATCATAATTTCTTAGCAAGTATTTGTTGCGAAATAATTGATCACAAAGTTTTGTGACGCACGCTACAAAAAGTGGAAGTAACTTCAAAGGTTGAAGTGCGTTTTCCTAATTTTTAGCGAATTTGGCATGATAAGGTATACAAAATCTAATTCCTAACAAAATCTAATTCCTAACAGAAAGATGACTATAAGAGAAGTCTAAACGCATTTATTCGCAGCCAAAAAATGTTGTGATTTTTTGACAAAAGCCGTGAACCCTTTGTGACGCACGCTACAGTTTTTCCAGTAGTATTTTATTATTATATTTTATTTATTTTAACAAAACAAATTATATTTTTATGAATTGCATTTCTTAAACTTATTTCTTAACTAATGAATATAAACTTTTTTTTAACGAAATTTATATTTTGATAAGTCTGCTGCAAGTGCTATTTTAAGCACAAAAATCACCTAAAATAATGCTAAATTCACGTATAACATTAAGAAATCAGCAGTGCAGTAGGATTTGGTAAAACTTATTGCATCAATGATCATTGAAATACAGATTTTTTAATATAAAAAAGGAATTATACATCGAGTCTTATATTCCATTAAAAAAAAATTCATTTGAAAAATTTTTGGTTGGTGGACTGTTTCTGGGATTTGCCCTTATGTATTATAAAAAAGTTCTTTAGAACATTTTTAAATACACAAGAAAAACTTTAAAAAATTTTTTTTTAAATTAATAAATAAATTCTTTTGGAGCTTTGCTTTAAATAAAAGATTTCGACAAAAGATCCTTCTATTTTAAACCAATGCAGCATTTTACATCGTTAAGGTTTCCAATGATTTTAAAAAAATTTATCCAAAACGGTTACAAGTTACTTTCTTGACACATGGGTTATACCTAGGGTGACCAAATTTTTCAAACGAAAAAAAAAGACATTTCGAAATGTAGTAAAAATGATAAATAGTATCAAGGTTATTGGATAGGTTATAAGTTATTTAAAAGAATAGAACTATTATTAATAAATATATAAAATAATTGATATATTTCAGTGGAAGTATTTTTTTTAAAAATTACTGTTTTTACATAAAACTAATTTAAGCAAATCTGTTTTCTAAAAATTAAAAATTATCTTAAATATACATACATATCTAAGCAAAATTGGGTTAGATTCCCTGTAAAAATCTTTATTCCGTAATATCATTGGTAAAAGGCCATGTTTAATAATAGACATATTTCGCTGATCTTTAAAAAAGAAACGAATCTGTCCTCCAAATATTACCTTTAACGGGTTTCACTCGATACGACGCGACGTGCAATCCCTATGTTACTTTAAGCAGATAGTCAAACATATCTTTAGAATTTCAAAATAAACAAAACAGATATATGTGGACTCGAATTCAAGTTGTGAACAATTAAGATATACACTAGAATGTCTCTTATAGTCAATAATGTTCCGCGTGTCGAGAAGCAAGGACGCATTAATATAAAATTAGACTCTAATGAAACAAACTTTTCGATTATTTTTTTCCAAACAAGTACACAGAAAAACATTTTGAACCAAAAAAAGTTTTAATTAAAAATATAATCAAGTGAATTAAACGTTTAATCAAGTGAATTAAACATTTAATCAAGCGTATTTAACTTTTAATTGACAATATTAATTTGCACAAGTAAACAAATTAATAATATCAATTAAACGTTTAATTCGCTTGATTCAACGTTTAATTCACTTTTCGATTATTGCTTTTCTTTTAAATCTATATGTGCCAGCGCATAAAGAAAGGGACCAGTAAGGTAAAGGGAACAGTAAAAACCAACTACACAAAACAAGAGGTAGGGACGACCTACGCGCGTTTTCAAGGTTGAGATGTGTCGCTTTCAAATGAGACCAATATCAACACGCTCAGTGATGGTACACCAAAGATACAAAGATAAAATGGCTCTCCTGAACAAAACCCTTAGGTCCCTTTCTATTTTGCGCGTCACATATATTATCATGAAAATGCATAAAAATTTTTTTTAACATATCAGTATTTCAGTGTTAATTACACACAGAAAAAAATACCAATGTTAAAATAACATGGCAAAATGTTGATTGAGAATCATGGTAAATTTCTACAAAAGTTTGCCCTTTATTTAAATTTATCATTATTTTATATTAATTTTAAATGAAAAATATTAAAATATTATTCACTGTTAAAATAACATTGTTCAATATTGAGTCCATAAAAACCTGTTTACTATTAAAATCAAAAGTCTATCTTGTTAAATTAACATGCATACATACTTAAGTATGTAAATTTTTTTATTTTTATGTTTAAAACAGTGTTCGAAAATAAACACTAAATATCGTTTCTTAATGTTCGGTTCGGTAGATTTGTGGAAAACACAAACGATAATAGTGTTTGTGTAGAAAATTACTAAATTATTAGTCATCTTTCGAACACAAAAATATTACTGTTTTTATCAAACTCAACAAAAGATGTGAACATTTAATTCCGTTCGGAAAATCCACAAACTTCAATATGTTCGGTTCGGCTCGATTTGGCTGGTGAAAAAACCAAACATTTTTTACAAAAACAAAATACACACACGAAAAAAACATTATAGAACATTAAAATATAATGTTTGTCTTCAGTATCACTACAATTGTTCTGTTTTTTTAGCGAAGAACCGAACATTATATAATGTTCGGTTTTTTTCTTGAAAATAGTTACGAACGGTATTAAGGGTTGTGTATGTCTACACAATCACTAAAAAAATAGATATCGTTCCTGGGTGTGTGAGCCGAACGTTAAATAATGAACTGTTTATTTTCGAACACTGCACACTGGGAAATTCCGGCCAAGAATCCATAACTTTTTTATTTCTTTATGTAAATGGCTGAAATTTGGTATCCAACTTAAGAATATCATGTTTGATCCCTAGGTAAAATTTTGGACACGTACATACAGGGGTTGGCCAAATAAACATTGACGACCCAAAAGTATCGAACAAAATTAAAAAAGGTCTTTGTAGGCGCAATAAAATATGATCATTTGTAGTGATTATATTAATAGTTTGTGGAATACCTATATATGCTCATCTCCTGTCCCCATCTTTTTGCCTACCTGAGCAAATAAAAGTAGATATGATCATATATGGTTATAATATAATATGTAAACTTATGTGATTATGTACATAACTATATGTGTATATATCTTTTCATAACTCAGACTTGGATCCGACTTGAGCTCTTGTGGAATGGGTGAGGGGCGATTGCTTAGGAACCCTCAACTGAATCATACCATTTTGCAAAATTTATTTTGGAAAGACCATAGAAATGGTATATATTTTTCCGTTTTCCTCCCCTGTACCCGCGACTGCATAATAATATATAACAAATATCAAACCTCGTAACTTTCTTATTTCTTTCAGTAAATAGCTGATATTTGGCATTTAAATATTGGGCATATATTAAGTATAATAATAAATATAGCTTAATAGAAAAAAGTACCAACGATATTTATAAATTCAAATTTCCAAAAGGTACCAAAATTTGTTTGAGAGCTTTTAAAGAGAAGAGAACACAATTTAAATTTTATTTTTAATAAGAAGATAAATTGCTTACCAAAAAAGTACCAAAATTATATTTTTGCTCTTTTTAATACCCAAAATGTGCAAATTTTAAAAAAGTACCAAACACATGCCCTTTTAATTTTCGATTCAATAATGATATTTATTGAATTTTACGTCCACCTCTGTTAGATCACGAGATATAAAGTTACTGATTTTACCCACTTTTACCCATTTCTAACCCCTTATGAATTGAATTCCCAAAAGTATCTACTTTTTTTATTTACACATTGGGAGGGGAGTCTTCATACAAAATTGCAAACGTCTTTCTTAAGTTGTTTGGGCTGGGCGATGATCACCCAGTCAGTCACGCTAATCTTATAAAAATATTTGAAATCATTAAAAATGATCTGGTTACTGGGGTGGCAGGTGGTGGCAGCTGAAATGTATAGTACTTACTTTTGATACTTAGCAGCACTAGATGTAATTATTACTTAACCCCCCTAGCCCCACCTTTTTTGTTATGGTCTCTTTAAGTTTGGCTTACTTTAGGTTTTTTTTATGTTTAAAGTAACTCACAATCACTTTACTTAGCCAAAAAAATAACGCGCACAAAATTACAATTATCACATAGAATGATTAATCACTAATACGGGTTAAACATAACGTGCTTATTTTCAAAGTACAAACATTATTTTAAAGTACAAAAATCAACTCTGAAAACCTTAAATTTGTAAGAAAAAAATTATCTACTTTGCTCCACCAGTATTAACAGTAAAATAGTTATCCAAGAGTTATATGTTTTGAAGTGTTCGTTATAATCTGTCATCAAAATTTTATTAAAATTAAAATAAAAAAAAAACATTTTTAGCCGGAATTTCCCAGTGTGCACTGGTTTAAAATATGTTATAAAAATAAGACAATTCCCGTATACTTTTAATTATAAAAATAAGACAATTCCCGTATACTTTTAATTAAAATTATTTAGTTAAATAGTACATCATGTTTTCAAAGTAGAATGATGACGAAAACCATATCGAGCCATTATGCTGATTCTTCTGTTAACAAAGAAGATACAAGTTGAGTGACACATGTGTTACAGGGGTAAGTGTTTTGAATTATTCTTAAATAAATGCATAAGTTGTCTTCACACTGTTATATCACACTCCAACCAATTTGATTCTACATGAAATTCACGTTGTTTCAACTTATCGTGATTCGGATTGTTATTTCAATATAAATGACATTTTGCTCTAACTTTACTGCAATGTTAAATTAACATGAATTAAAGTTATTTTAAAAGAAAAAAATGTTGTTCGCAAGTTATTGTAAAATTATGTTAAATTAACCAATATAACTGGTTTATTCGATATTCGAAAAATGGACATTTACCAATAACCGTCATGAGCAAAACTAAAAAACCCGGTTAAAACCGGTCGAATAATACCCGTTCGATCTCCCTAGATGGGACTTCAACATTTTATTTATTAAAAAATTTTATTTACAAATCTTTTATAAACCTAAAATATTTTTTATGAATGAGGCCTTTAAAATCTTCTTGTAGTAGGCCCTATGAAAGGTTTAAGAAAATAAAAATTTTTAAAGTCCAAAAGATACACAATATATGAAAAACTATAAATAATCGTAAACATTTTGTACTGCATCAATTCTATTCGATTATGACCTTAATACGGCAACATTATTACACAGCAATTGTGTAAAATGACATACATACATAAGTATGGTAGCCTCTTGTGCGTAAGAAATTGAAACAAATATTTATTGAAAAAATAACAAATTAAACGACATAAGCAAAAAAAAACTGCTCACATTGTAAAAATTAATAAGCGTGTGCATTTTTTACAAGGTTTTGTTTACATTTAATAATTTTATTTCGTTTCAAAACAAAAACACAAAAAATACAGTCTGGAGATGAAATTGGAAAAAGACGAAGACATATAGAATTATTATAACTTATAAAAAGAAATACAATAAAAACGAAACAGAAAAGAAATATTTATTAATTATTATTTTTTGATTACAGTGAAATCTTTTTTAAATAAGCACGCTTGACTTTCAACTAAGTATGTGTGTATATTAATCAACTATTGTATACTTTAGAATTATAATGTAGACATTTTCAATATGTCCATTAGACTGGTCGCAATTTTTTTTTTTTTTTTTTTATTTAATTGTTTGCCCTGCTTAAAATATGAGGTTTGGTGTAAGAAATCATGATCTAATTTTTCAGGTCAATCCGACGGTGCCTAGCCGTGCCGGGTGGGGCTCAAAGTTCCCCATATTATAAAAAAAAACATATTTTCTATCAGATCTTTATAGTTATACTAGTTGAAAAGCCGAAAATCAAAAATATGGCTTCGTTACGAAGAAAAAGTTTCAACTTTCTTAAAGTAAATTTTATTACGGAATTTCGGTTTTTTTTAGTTTTTCAATAAGCTAAAGCGTTTTTGAGTTGCGCGAACATATTTTAATCTATCTATACAATATATAATTTCTTAGTATGTCAGGATGTTTGCATGTATGTCCTATTCTTTCCGCAACTTTCTGAAGCCATCTGATGATATAGGAAGCTGAAATTTGGCACGCTTGAAGTACTTTCTCTGCGGAAGATCGTAACGAAGCCATATTTTTGATTTTCGGCTTTTCAACTAGTATAACTATAAAGATCTGATAGAAAATATGTTTTTTTTTTATAATATGAGGAACTTTGGGCCCCACCCGGCACGGCTAGGCACCGTCGGATTGACCTGAAAAATTAGATCATGATTTCTTACACCAAACCTCATATTTTAAGCAGCGCAAACAATTAAATTTAAAAAAAAATCCCATACAAGATGCGACCAGTCTAATGTCCATTCACAATTAGTAAAATTTAAATAAATAGAATAATATTGCAAATATTGCAAAAATTTATGAATACGTAAAATTGCAAAATATGATAAACAAAATAATAGTTTTATTAATGAAAAAGTAATTTTTTTAATTTATAAAAACCTTTAAGCACTTTTACAATAAGCAAACAATATACTTTCTCAGGGCTGCCAGGTGCTTTTTTTCCTTGTCCCCAATAAATTAAAAAAAAATCCCCAAAAATCCCCAAATTAAAAAACAAAACCTTAAAAAGTAAAAATTTTTTTTTCCTGACCAAATTTTAAAATTTTTCTGAGCAAATTTTAAATTTTTTTTAAAAAAAGTCAGAAAAATTTTAATAAGAAATCCCCAAAATTCCCCAAATTAAAATTTTTAGTAAAAAAATCATTTTATTTTGTTTGTAACGACTTGTTTGGGCATGTTTTTTAAAATCCCTTTTATGCGATTTCACTGAGCAATTACAAGAAGAACAATATGCTGTTTTTGAAGACGAATGAGCCAATTAATATAAATTTGGAGCTTGTTCAATCGGTTTTAGCCATCCTTGAAATCAACAATAAAAATAAGTACATACATATGTATATCCGTTATTTCTTTAAAACTTCAATGCATCATAAGTACTTACCAATAGCCCAGCAATCTTTTTCCCAAGCTTTATTATATTGTCTTTCATATTAACTTATTTGCTTGAAAATTGTCTTAAAAAAATCAAAAATGTTATGTGTTGTCAACGGTTTTAGATTCTTTTTTTAAATTCTTCCATTTTAAAACACTCACTCAAACGGCTCATGTCTATTTGACATGATTCTTCCTTTTTCTTCTTTGAACGTGAATTGGCGTCCAAATGATTCATGTCATGTTGACGAAATGGTTTTTATATTGTATAGTCGTGCGTATGCATGTGTGCATTTTTGATATTAAAAACAAAAGAAAATTGAAGCAACGAATAAGAAAGCAAAGCGTACTGACAGTACATGCATCTGTGTACTCGTTTCTTCTCCCCTCGCGCCATTAAAGTAGCAATCATGTCATTTAAACTTGAGCCATTTGAACACAGACTAAGTTTATTAAGTATCTTTTACACACTTAACAATAATGGTAATCTTAATTAGGACCCTTCACACCGTATCAGTTGTTGATAAGAGTAAGATAAAAGTTTTGGTACTTATTTAAATTATAAAAAATATATTAAAAATGTGTAAAATCCCCAAAAAATCCCCGAATTCTATTTTTAAATCCCCAAAAAAATCCCCAATCCCCAAATGACTTTCTTTGTCCTTTTTGCTCGCATGAAATCCCCAACTTTGGGGATAAATCCCCAAGTCTGGCAGCCCTGTACTTTCTCTACAATTTCTTTCTTTTTCTTTAAAACGTTAATTTATATTCATAGCAGCAGGGGTGGGAAATTTGTTTTTTAATTAGGCATAAAAAATATTTTAAAAGATCATTATTTTTATCTTAAAGTAAAATATATAAAAGGTGTATAAAAATTGACGACACTTTAAGTTAAAAAGAAAAACAAAATTTTACCATTGATGTTGGAGTACGCCAGGGGTGTGTTGTACCACCACTTCCCTTCTTGCTTGTTTTAGATTATTTCATGTTCGGAAACTAATTGTTCTGTACTACGTCGACGATATATTTTTTTTTTGTTTTTTCAAAATTTTTTTTTAATTTTTTTTTTTTATTTAACTCCCCAAGCTGATCCCGCGAAGCTCAACGCTTGTCTGCAGGAAGCCAGAGTCTCTGGCGGGTATCGAACCCGCAACCCCGGCGCTGATAGACTAGCTCACCACCAGCTAGCCTACCGGGGCACTCATCGTTATAATTACATAGTTTCCAACATATGCCGGATAAAACACAGGCGCTACACTCAAATGCCCCTGAAGCGGGTCTGCGCATCAACTTCCACAAAAAAAAAACTAATGAGAACAAAGAGATTCTGAGTCAATCCGTATACTTTAATCGGCACAAATGCATAATACCCTCTCCACTATTGTGATGTGGGTACGAGATAGTAAAGGCGGCATTGCTCTCGCCACCAAGGACGTCCAAAAACATCATGATTACAAGACTTTACTTCTGTAGGGTTAACATGGATCGAGGCTATAAGAATAGCCCCTAAAATAGTCCGTTGGAAGCCAATAATTAAGACCGTTTGCTTCCCAGCTAACAAATAGCATCAACGTCAACAAAAGTAAAGCGTTAGATAATAAAACAACATTTATGTTTTCATTATTGACCAATATTTAAAAAAAAAATACACAATTTGCCGCTGTATTCAAACAAAATTCTAAGCTAAAGCACATTTTCACCTCGATAAATTTACAACATGTTACCTTTTGTTTCACATTTTGTGCATTACAGAAGAAAATTTTTAATTCACTTGATTAAACGTTTAATTCACTTAATTAAATTTTTAATTAAAACCGATTTTATTTTTGATTTATGCGTTTACTGGTGCAAAATTTGTGTCTGTGTACTAGAACATAATTTTGACATAACATTAAAGCTATTATTAAAGTTATCTAGGTAAAATTTGATATCAATTCAAAAATTAATAAGGAGTTTGTGGCATTTAAAGCTTTTTTTTGGAGTGGTATTTTAATGTAAGTTATATTAAGAAATGGACCAGTTCCAAAAAATTTTGGTAAGTCTGTGTTCATACGGCTCATGTCTTACTGACATGATTGCTACTTTATAGGCGAGAGGGACGAGGGGAAAAGAAACGAGTACACAGATGCATGTACTGTCTTTACGTTTTACTTTTTCATTCGTTGTTTAATTTTGTTATTGTTTTCAATATCAAAAAAGCACACATGCATACGCACGACAATTCAAAATAAAAAACATGTCGTCAACATGACATGAATCATTTGAACGCCAATTCATGTTCAAAGAAGAAAAAGGAAGAATCTTGTCAATAAGACATGAGCCGTATGAGCTCAGACTAAGATGATATTTCTAGGCCAAATTTAATACAAGTCCCAACATAATAATATGGCTTATGGACACAAAGACTATTTCGAAAAGATTCTTGTGTGGGGGCTATGTAAAATAATTAACGGATTCACACGATTTTCAATAGGCTTCGTTCTCATTGCAATAAAAATGTTTGTACCAAATTTCATCAAATTATAATCAAAATTGCGACCTGTACTTTATGCACAAGGACGGACGGACATCGTTAGATCGATGTAGGAAATAATACTGAGTCGATCGATCTTAATGAAGGGTCGAAAACCAATAATTTTATAAAAAATAAGTTTACATTAACTTTTCCATCACTGGTTCACAATTTAACTAAGTTGAAAATGAAAAAAAAATGCTTTCTTTTTTATTTTTAGATCCATTTTTTTCTTTTTAAATTTATGTCTATAACAAATTAAATTAAAAATAAATATGTTCGTATAATGATGACGAGATGTTCGATGGTTATTTGCGATCTTGAGTATTAAAATGGGCCACAAAAAAAATGATTCATATATCACTAGAAACATGTTTCATTAGATTATTCTTTAAGAAAAAAATTTTACTTGTATAAGAAATAAAGGAAAAACACGGCTGTCAAAAGTTTATGCAAAGTTTATATTATGAAAAAAAAAACATTTATTTGCAATAACATCCACCAAAATATTTTGGATTTTGTTTAATTCCTTATTCTATTTTCCATATTGTGCACGATTTCCTTATTATTGGTTAATAACTGATAAAAAAAAAAACGTTTTAATATATATCAAAATTACACTTTTTATGCTACACGTGCACGTTGCTTGCAAATGCCAACTTCAACTGCCCATAAATCAGCTTATACATATGTATTTATTTTTTTTTAACAAAAATCTAGTATGCAGTTATTTGCATTGATATATTCTTAATCGAACGTCATTAACAAAAACATTATTATTGTTAGTGCAAAAAATAATTTTTTGCCAAGATTTCGATCCAAATTACCTACTGTGCTATGGAGTATAATCACTACGTCCTGTCTGCACATTTAACAAAAAGAAAAGAAAATTTTAGTACGTTAAAATAGTTTTGCAAATCGTTGTATTTAGAAGATTTGCTTAGTTTCAGAACGATATTTTTTAAAATTAATTTACTAAATTAACAAGATTTCGTTTGTCTTGCTTAATTCCCAACTTTTATTCTTGATAAAAACACTGAAATTTATTGTTGATGGGATAAGCTATTCCTATGCGCATTTCACTGGTTGCTAAGGCCAATGATCTGACCTTCATCCAAAGATTTTAGAAAAACTAAAGATATTATACAAATGAAACTGTTAAGCGAATAAGAATTATAAGCAACAGTTTTAAGCTATGTCACATTATGTGTATTTATCATGTGGATTATCACTTTTTCACATGTTAAATTTTGCACATATCGTCTGAAGCCCTCCAAACAATATCATGTGTTATTTCTCTGTGTACAGTACAGATGACATTTTTGATTTAGAACGAGTTCTATTTTTAAGTGGCAAAGAATCTGACATCAGCTGTTTTATTTACAAAATTGTTTGTAGTGGCAAAAGTTAAATAAAATTTTAATAAATATAAATTATAAAAGAAAATAAATACTACCAAAAATAAAACACAAAACTTTTTATTGAAAATGGTAAATATGTATTTTTTTTATTTTTGATAGGTTACGTCAAATGTACGTTACATTCCAACATGTGAACATGTAAATTATTAACTATATGTAAAACTTAAATTTTGACATACACATGGCATTACATGTGTGTAGAAAAGTGAAATTCCACATGACAAATACACATAATTTGAACTTATATCTATTATCTATTCTAACATTCCCCACTACAATTGGTTGGATCTCTTCCAACATTAATTGTATGTATTTGTAAGTAGGTTAAGGCCCCGGCAATGTAACGTACCGTAACGTACTGTAAGCTCGTTTGTGCACTTATATAACATGTAAGAAATTGTCAGCTGTTTTTCAAAACATAAACAAAAAAAGCATTAGTATACATAAAACAACACACACAGTGATGAAAATTATTCAAATGAAAATGTTCAAATGGTGGCCGCTTTGCAGAAAAAGTGCCAAGTGATTTAAACAGTATTAAAACTTTCATTACTTTGAAAATGTGCATACACAAAGCATGGTTTTGATACCATTAAAAACCAGACTTTTTATTGTTTGTATATACGTATGTATGCAATTGTTTAGTTCCCCCTTACTTCCCTTTTAAAAGGCCTGCTTAAAAATTGTTTTGATTAAATTATTCACCCCTATTCTGCGTTTCGATTCGGATCGAAATTTTCTCCGTTTTTGGCAACTTTGGTATTTTGTGCCCATGTTCTGTAACTCCCGCGTTGAGAAACTTTTCGATTGAAATGTGAGAAATGAAACAAAAATACCATAAATTGAAACAAACGTGTTTTTCTCACTTAACTGTTACTGTAACATTTTTGGCGAGTAATATCCTTACGTTACAGCTATTACACACCAAAAATGTTACAGTAACAGTTTAGTGAGAAAAACATGTTTGTTTCAATTTATGGTATTTTTCGATTTTCCGAATCGAAACGCAGAATAGGGGTCACTATTGTTATCTAACTGCTTAAGAATGTCTCATAGAAGGCCTCGGCTCTTTGGTGTAAAAGATAAGATACACCTTCCACACTCGCTTCTATGAGAAGGGAGTAGAGAAGGAGTAACATTTTTTGTATTGTTTTTTGCACAAGCAAAAGCAAAATAATTATTTTTTTCTGATCCCGTTACCATACTTATGTACCTGCTAAAGAAGCGAGATCGGAAGGCCTTCTCCGCAATGACAACGTGTGTTAAAAATATATGAGTATGCAATGGAGCGAGCAGGCCTTGTATATCCAAAAGAAGGAGTACAGAGACCTTCTAGAAGGCATCCGTACTCCTTCTTTTTCCCGCTGGGTTTATACATCTAAACAAATATTTGTGTAAGTGAAAATGTGTATGTTTTGTTATTTTGTCAAAAGTCCACAGATATTAGCTCTGTTCCACATGCATAACGAAACAGTCCGAACTTGCACAAAGTTACCCAAAAGCGTTCCACATAACAATTTTTGTGCAATTAAGAGAGCAATTGAGAGAGTAATTTTTTTCATTTCCTGTACAAATTTGCACGAACTTTTTCTTTGGGTAAGTTCGGACAAGAAAAAACAATCAGCTGTTTTTGTTTACATATGAAACTGATAAATAATTCAGGAAATTTACAAGCAAAAGAAAATGTTTAGTTTTAATTAAAAAACATATTAAAAAGCAAAATGTTAGGTTTTTGTGAAAAAATTAAAGTTGTAAAAACGTTATTGCATACATATTTTCCTTTATCTTTAATAAAAAAAAGCAAAATATACAAAATTACAATGATGCAAATGTTTTGGTTTTATTATGTTATGACTTTTAAACATCTAAAATCACTTAAATAGATCTTAATTTGAAAAGTAAGCAGCATTAGTATTTGAAGTGCAAAAATTTTGTGCAGTTTCGGCAAATTTAGAGAGTAATTTTCATTTTACTCTCATTAGTCCGAACATGCCCGAGATCTTGTGGAAAACACCTATTATTTCTGACAAAAGTAACAAAAAAAGAGTGATTTTACCCCCACTCAATTTAAAATAATAGCAGCCCATCACTATCTACAACTGCCACGTAACCTCGTATTGAAATTCTAATTTCTACAAGTTGGCACGGTTAAGTTTCATTACAGTCAGTTAAGCATTTGCATAGCTTTCCATATAACAGAAACGATCTGCTGTTTACATTACATTTACATTTCTACATTTACGGTCGGCTAACAGGTCCTTTAAAAAAAAAACAAAATAATAACAAAAACAAATTGTAGGGGGATGTAAGAAAAGATAAACTCACTGTTTATTGTTGGTGTTTTGTTTAAGCTTTGATATTGTTACAGGTAAGACTTAGAGTGTTTATAACTCTTATTCGCTTAAGGTTTTATTTGTTTAATATTTTTGGCTTTTCTAAAATCTTTGGAAAAGGTTTCCTGATGAGCTCAACAATAAATTTCAGTGTATTTATCAAATATGAAAAACTGCGAATTTAGCACGTCATACGAAGATCGTATTGATAATAAACTTTGTATTCCCGAAAATAACTTTGATAACTTGCTTTATTGTTTTCGCAAAAAATAAAGCATGTTGCCAGTTTAGTTTTTTTAAGTCGTCCACTTGCCAGTTTATTATCAAAGTAACTTTTGGGAATACACAATTTTTAATTAACAAGATTTGGTTTGTCGTGCTTAATTCCCTATTTTTATTCTTGATAAAACACTGAAATTTATTGTTGGGATAAGCCATTATTATAAAAGCTAAATATTTCAGAACAAATCAAGTTTTTTGTTTGTATAAATAACTTAATTTATTCAGATAAGACATATTAAATATAAGTCTATGTTAAAGTATTTAGTTTGAAATTTTTTAATTTTTCTGAATTTATTGTTAACAATAACTTATCAAGAGATTTGTTTACGACTGGCTATAAATAAAAATGTATTTTTTTTTATTTACGTCATTTTTGCATAATTTTGTTGGCAATTGTCTAATTGGTTGCATTTTAAATGACAAACATAGGCACATTAGAACGACTGAATCATATCCGCTTTGATTTGTTCACAAATATAGTAGACTTCTTGGAAAAACGGGAACGTTTAAATTTTATATTCGCTCTGAATTGCAGCAATGAATACAAACAACAAGAATGGCATGTGGTATGTATGGATTGCTTAGCAGTGCTTTTTACTGCTAATTAAAGGAGCGTATAGACGACATGTTTTTGTCATCTGACATGTCAAATTTCCCACTGCAAAACACATACATGTCGTGTGTTACCTTTTTAACTTTGCTTCTGTAAAAGTCAGACGCAAAGTCATCTGACAAAATTTCAATTGGAGCATGCTCTTTTTTCTTCTGACAAACCATCTGACATCAGGAATCTATGCCGGGAAGAAACTGGCAGCGGCGTCAACTATTGACGGAATCATTAGCCAGCTGAAGTTAATATTTTACAATACCTAGATATGTATGCTCATCTCACCATTGAATATAATTTATGTAAATATATACATAAAAACCGTTTCATTATAAAATTCTAAATTGGTATCTTTAAAATAAAAGAAAAAAATGTTAAGATGGCTAAATTATTTTACGGCGCAAATAAATATTTTCGTGGCGGCAGCAAGCTATTTTGAAACCGAGAACTACTTTGGTTTCTGCAATAACAATGCGAAAAAAAACAGAGACAATGTCAGAAGCAAATTACATGTACGTTTGTGACCGAATATTATAAACCTTATGTAAAACAGCAATTTTGACAGACATGAACAATTACATGTGACTTGAAAATTTGACATGTCAGATGACAAATACATGTCGTGTACGGGCGCCTTAAAGGCCTTTAAGTCGCAATTATCACATGTGTAAGTAGCACCTGAAATGTCAAATATTTTTGTAATGTAAAAAAAATCCAAATCCAAATGCAATTGCAAGCATAGGACAAACCAATGAACGACCATTAGAGGATAAGTCCGCTAGATTGATTACCTTTTTGGGTTTAGAATTTAGAACATTTTTTATAGTCCCTACTTCGGTTCCTTCAGAAAGGTACTTATCAATTTAAAAAAAAAAACTGCCATATAAAATAACGTGCGTATATACATACGTCTCATACATTCAATAAAGTGATAAAAACAACGAACTGTAGCCTTATAAAAAATAATAAAAGTTTTCCTGCACAAGTACAAACATTCAGTCGATAGTAATATCGATATATCGATAGTGAAATCTGAACTATCGATAAATATCGATAGTAGAAAATATCGATATTATCCCAGCACTAAAAATCACTTTTTGAAATTTAAGATTGGTATACTCTGGCAAATATTGAATAGATTCACGCTTGAACAACGCTCAATTTGATTGTTAAATGTTAATCAAAAATGAAAAACAAAAAATAGCTGTTATTTAAAAAAAAAAAATTAAAATAACTATTATTTAAAAAATAAATATCAAAAAATAACAGTTATAATCTGACTTTTATAAAAAAGGGAATAACTGTTACGGTCCCTGTTTTAAATTAACTTGTTTCCGACCGAAGCCACTTTTTAAGGCCGATGCCGAAGCCGTAGCCAAAGTTCGGCTTAACTGGCTAACTTCGGCCGAACCGAAACCGATGCCGAACTTTACTTATCCAAAGTCACAACAAGAAAAAATTTCAAATTTTTTATTACCAAAAAGTAAACAAAATAGCACTATATTTTTAAAGCGGAAAGATATGAATACTACGTGTCGATATTTTCCAAAAAGAGAAAAAATAAAACTCCGTAAGTTACGCGCAATTTCTGGTTAATTATTCAATAATACTGCAAAACTCTCCATATGGCTTGGCATTTCGGTTTTAAAAAACTGTTTAAATAGATTTTCTCAGAATATGGTTTTTTAACTTAATGGCGTTAGCAACTGGACTTCTCATATTTTAAAGAAAGTGAAACGGATGAATTTATTGACAACCATTCTCTTTCTGAACTATAAGCGTTCAAATATGCTCCAGTTACATCTTGTGATGTTGAAAATGTTTTCCATATATTTGAACTGTTTTATGCGATAGCAGGAACATTTTTATTTTTGACAATTTGAAGGAACATGCTATTATTGTACTAAACAATAAAAACTTAATAAAATAAATATTTCTTAAATAACATTTTGTGCTATTTTTCGTGCCATTTATTATACATTTTATTGCCATTTTGCCAGCCCGTTTATTAGCGCTTAAAACTCATTTCTGAGCTACCTAAATAAGGTCGGCAAGAGTTTTTTTATGTCAAAACTTCTAATTATCATACAGTTTTCTTATAAACAAAGCTAATTCAATACCACCGGGTTGAAAAATCTTATTGTACAGATTGTTAGACCGGTTTGTTTTATTGAAAATGTATTTATGCTGTAATGACAGAACATTCATTTTAAACCTGCATCGGTACCATTAACTGAACAACCTAAACAAAAGCGGCAAGCGTTTTTTTAAACATGAAAATTTTATTTAAACACAATTTCAATAAAACAAACCGACATAGCGATCTGTCAAATAAGATTTATCAGCCGGGTGGTTTCTAATTCGCATTCTAATGGTTTGTTTCGTATAAATTGTATACAAATGAGAAGTTTTGACATACAAAAAACGCTTCCGCTCGTATTTAGGTTGCTCAGTAAGGTAACTTAACCCATTAGAATAAATAGTTGATCGTTGGGAACACTAGTTGGTGGTGCTGACAGATATTTTATTGCTACTGCTTTTACGTGCTTAATGGACTTGTTTCCCAATACTCAAATATATTAATACTTCGTGCACTTAAGGGCTCATTAACATAAATACGTAATTCCTTCTACAGAATATTTTTATTATTTTCTTCCACTTCAATGTGAGAAATTGAGTCGTGCTTTTTCTTTAATTTGTTTCCCTCTTTTTTCATTCCGATGTTGCTAGCTTGTTTACCTGTTTTAGAAACAATTTAATTATTCACAGCCGAAATTAGAAAAAAGCTTGCAGTTTATTATTTTTGCATGGTTTCATAGCAATTGCATATAAAGGTATTAAAAAGTTCAGCCTTCGGCAAAATTCGGCCAAATTAAACTCGCGCACCGATTATTGGCCGGTTAGCCATATTTGGCCGATACCGAAGCCGAATAATCGGTCGGACACTACATTTTACCCATGTATGTTCTTGTTATTAACATCTTTGGAATTTGAAAGCATTACCTAACTTAAATATTTACAAACATAATCTCTCACAGTGTCGTTAGATTAGGTTTAAAAGGAGATCCAGTAAAAACGAGGAGGGCCTAAAAGGATCACTGTAGTAAAAAATACTCAAATTCATTATTAACAGGAGGAATTTTGAGTGAGAACTCAGCTTACATACCTTTCTCTTGACCTCGCAATATCAGAACACATTAAGGCCCTAAATTTGTATAACGCAAACGCAACGCCAAAAATTGTATTGAAAGCAAAAACAAAATCGAAAATATTTCATAATTTTTGTTGTTTTCTATAGAAATGTATATTGAATTTTAAAATTTTAAACGCTGCATATTTTGTGGTGTTGATAATTTTAAAACGCAATATGTATTTTTGTAGAAAGCAACAACAAAATTTTGACATTGTTTTTACTTTCAATGTTATTTTTGGCATTGAGTTTGCGTTTTACAAATTTAGGGCCTAAATAATTTCGAACAAAAAAGGCGTGAAAACGTTTAAAGAAACTCAGCCAAACAAAAATAAATCACTATTTTAAAATAAAAGCTACAATGGTGTTTTAAGGAACGAAAAGACTTACAGCCATGTTCTGGAAATCGAATTCTAGTAATCCGATTTATATACTTCATACTTTGAGTCCTCTAAAAATCATGAAAAATTAAGTTCGTTTAGAAAAAAAAACTGGATTTACAGAAAGAAAAAAAGTATCTTTTCCTAACGTAAAAAGTATCAAAAAAGTGGCAAGAATCACAAAAAGTACCACATTTGGGTACATTTTGTAAAAGTGGCCAAATAGTATCAAAGCAGTTGAAAAAGTGGCAAATTGCCACTTTAGTGGCACCAACGGTAATGCTGCATTCCAACTCAAAAAGCGAAAAGTTGTACCCACAGTTTTTGGATTCGACTGCAGTTTTTTAAAACCTGATAATAATAATGTATTATTTTTTATTTTTGAAGTATAACAACTTTATTATTACATAGGTATTTGCTTTATTACTAATTAACAGGGAAACCATAAATATGCAATTGCATGTTTTTCCTGGTGGGACCAATGAAGGCAGAAACTATATATTTATCCATTTTAGAGCTTTTTATGAATTTTGGCATCGATTTGTTAGTGCATATTTTACCGTTTGCAGCATTTTTTGCATAATTTAGTTAAGAGTTTTTTTGCAAAATTTTTTGTCTTTTTAATTAGAATAAATTTTTTTTTTGGCGAAATTCTGTTTTAAATATCTATCTGTAACCCAACGTGTTGCTTCAACTTTTTTAAAGTTATCTAACGAATCACATCCGTCCGTCTAGCTGGTTATTTGGTAAAAACATTTTAATTGTACTAAGGACGAAGTCTATGTAAATGGTGAGAATCGGTGTATAATTTTACATATTCCCCATAAAAATTTCTTTCCAAATAAAACTCTTTGTGTCCGTTAACCATCTTATTATGTTGGTATTTAGATTGCATTCGCCCTAAAAATCTCAAAAATTCTTCTGTAAATACTATGGTGTTTGGGTTTTACCGATTATAATTTTAGGATTTTTTTATTAAATTGAACTGTTAATAAATTGTTGAATATTTTGTTTTAAAACTAACAATTTTTAAATATTTTTAACAGTTTTCAGGGCATAATTTTAAGTTTTTACTGCATATTTAATGCGCATATAACGTTTTTTTTTTTTTTGATTTTTTTGTTTTATTCTTTGAGAGATTTTGGACATAATTGGGCATCTGCTTCTTTGTCAATTAATCGGACCATATAGAAAATGAGGATTAAAGTTAAATTTAAAGCTGTTACATTGAAACGTATTTAACTTGGCATATGGGCAAATCCTGCGTAACGAACGCTACATTCGTAATCGTTTTCTGATTGATATATAAACATTTTTTGGTCTTTTAAAAGAGATAGCTTCAACTTATATAAAGTATTTAATGACATTAATATTGGGATATATTATAATTTCTTAGCAGGTATTTGCGAAATAATTGATCACAAAGTTTTGTGACGCACGCCACAAAAAGTGGAAGTATCTTTAAAAGTTGAAGTGTGTTTTCTTAATTCTATGCGAATTTTGCATCATAAAGTATACAAAATCTAAATCCTAAAAGAAAGATGAATATATATAAGATAATTCTAAAATTACTTATTCGCAGTCAAAAAAAAGCTTGTGATTTATGAAAAAAGCCGTTAATCCTTTGTGACGCACGCTACAGTTTTTCCAGTAGTATATAATAAACCAAATTTTATTTATTTTAACAAAACAAATTATATTTTTTTGAATTGCATTTCTTAAACTAATTTTGGGACTATTAATGAATGTATGAATGAATGAATATATTAAATTGAGTGAATAAAAATATGGCTTTCAATCGGACCATCTGTATTACCACTAAAGTAATTTTACGAACACCTAAAATAATGTTAAATTCGTGTGTAACATTAAGAAATCACGGGTGGGGTAGGATTTGGTAAAAATTATTGTTTTAGTGGCCATCGAAACACATATTTTTTAATATAAAAATGAAATCATACATCTAGTCTAACATTCCATTAAAAAAAATTAAATTGGAATAATTTTGAAATTTTTTTGGTGGTGGACTGTTTCTGGGATTTGCCCATATTTATCTTTACACACGTCATCCAGGCTGCCATCTGCTTAAATCGCAACAACCTACTTTTGTTTGTACTCGAAGACGAGCTGGTTCTTGCTCTTTATTCGGCGCTGCGAAATATGGCCCCAGGAAATATGGTCCAAAAAAAAAAAAATTAAAGTTGACCCCAAATTTGGGGCTATTTTTCATAATGCAATATGGCCCCATTTTTTTAATGAAAAATTACCCCAAAAAAATGAAAAATAACCCTAAAAATAAAATGAAATATGACCATAAATTTGGGGTTATTCTTCATTATGAAAAATCACCTCAAAATTTATAATGAATTTGAATCCCAAAAAAGAACACAGAGAAAGTTACATTAAACAGTTTTCGGTGGAGTTCATATACCCGAAACTAAAAATCACAAATTTAGAATCCCGATTTCAAAATCCGGATAATTATAAAGTTTTGGTTTTAAAAATCGTACGATTGATAGCATGGTTGGGCTTTCGGCCATGCGCAAGGATTTTTTTCTCTATGGTATAACGAAAACTGGCTTTGCTTACTAAAGCTTCACGTTATAGACGGCCTGCGGCCTGGCGCAAGGATTTTCTTTTCTATGGTTTAACGAATACTGGCTTCGCTAACTAAAGCTTCTTTATATAGACGGCTTTCGGCCGGGTTAAAGGATTTTCTTCTCTTTGGTATAACGAACACTGGCTTCGCTCACTAAAGCTTCACTGCATAGCCGGCCTTCGGCCGGGCGCATGGATTTTCTTTTCTATGGTATAACGAACTCTGACTTCGCTCAGTAAAGCTTCTCTTAATAGCAGAATTTTATAAAATTTGTGTAAAAATGTTTGGGATGATTTTTCATTTCTTAAAATTTGCATTTTTTATTAGTAAGCGAAAAATAGCCCCAAAGTAAAAATTGTGATTTTATTTGGGGCCACTTTTCATTCCTTGAAATTGGGGTCATTTTTCATTCCACTTAAAATGCTCCATCGCCAAACCGGATGTCAGAAATCGCCAAAAATCGCTAAACGTCAATTTTGTTTAGTTTATGAAATCTTTTTTTTTTTTTATTAAATTTTGCATACAAAAAAAAGCCGATATAATATTGCATTCAAAAATCGCCAAAAAAATACAAAAAAGTCGCCGAAAGTAAATTGGGTTTAGTAACTGTTATTTTTTTTAAATAACGTAAAATAGAGATCATTTATTCAGTTAAAAAAAAAATAAAATTAAGCACACAAGTCTATAAGATCACTTCAGGCTCATCAATTTCATTACTATTGTGTTGACCTGCAGACGTACTATTAGATTTAAGCAGTGTTTAAAAAACTGCAGTCGAAGTTGAAAAACTGCCATCTCTTCCACTTTTTCATTTGTCATTGGCAAAAAAAAAAAAAAACATTTGCTTTTACTTGCAATTTATTAAATGTAAATAGTCGCTGTCAAACCAAATCAAAAAGCGAAAAATTGTAGACAAATTTTCGTTTTTTGTTCGACAGGTTTTGGTTTCGACTACAGTTTTTTAAACCTTGGAATTAAAAAGTGACTGAATAATTCACTTTAAATGATAATAAAACGAAAATCATGTGAAAAAAATTTGCCAGATTTTTTTTAAACTAGTAATGATAACAAAAAAGAACAAACTGTTCAAAAATCTATAAGGATGTATGTTTATGTTTATATATATTTAGCTGGAGAGGCCTAACTTGGCTTATGTAAATAAAAGTGCAAATTTTTTATTTCAAAATCGCTGAAATAATATGAATGGTAAAAATAGCCAAGTAAATCGCCAGTTATGTCAAAAACCGCCACAAAAGTCGCCAGTCGCCAAACGAAAAATCCCATCGCCAAACACGTTTCAAAATCGCCACGTTTGGCGAGAAGTCGCTATATCTGACAGCCCTGGTTGTTGAGTCTCATGTTGGGGCCGTTTTTCATTTTACTTTTGGGGCCATATTTCCTGGGGTAATTTTTCGCACCGCCCTTTATTCCGACATCTCATCCATTGGAATGTCTTAATACCGCTAAAAAGACGAACTATTCTGATCCGATGTAATTTAAACAAGGTTAAGCTTTCGAATTATCATATTTAAGCGTGCTTATCAAATTTCCCACTGCAAAATGCATACATGCCGTGTTAAAGCAAAAAAAAATTGCTTCTGTAAATGTTAGGTCGAACTGACAAACCATCATTAAAGGAGCGATATAAGTTGCTGTTTTGAACAATTTTAGGTTATGTCAGATGAAACCAAAAAGAACGCGTGGAAGCGAAAATTATAAACCTTCTGTATTTGTTAATTTTTATCGAGATGCGCAATTACATATCGTCAGCTCATTATTGGTTTGGCGCATTTGTCAACCCCATTAGCGTGGACGTTATTTTTTTTTTATTTCTTATATTCTCTCCCCTCAAATCGGTTCAGTTCAATGTAAAAAAAAATTTCATAACTATAAGTTGTGTTTTAGGGGGGCGTCCGCCCCTCAAAGTTTGTAATGTAATTTGTTTGCATATGACCATCTTTAAAAAAAACATTTTACAAGAATATGATCAATTGCAATATTTTATTTATTCTAGCTAACAATATTAGTATCAAAGAAAGTTTTTTGCTAAAACTAATATTTAAAAAAAAAAACAACATAATACCAAAAATTATTTATACCAAAATTATATGTATGTATGTATGTATGTATGTATGTATGTATGTATGTATGTATGTATGTATGTATGTATGTATGTATGTATGTGTATGGAAAGTATTTGTTCTAAGCATGAAAGGTAAGAGCTTATGTCTATTAAATTATTTCATACATATACTACGTATGGTTCTGAAGATCAAAAATAAGGCCTGGAACAGAATTAAGAAGTTGTAGTAGTAGCTGAAGCTTAAAAATGATCTGTAGCGCAACAAAGTTAAAAATTTCGAATTTTGCGCTTCAACTTCAACTGCAACGACTACTACAACTACGTATTCTGTTGACACCAGTTTGAAACTGCCTTTTTTAACTTTTGACAGCCTGCAGCGCTATTCGTAACGTTGTACTACAGCGACTATTCTGTTCCACACTTAAGAAAAACAAATTAATTTTGCTTTAAAATCTTGACTAACAGCAGTTTATTTGAGAAAGATAACCAAAGAGAACGCAAAGAATAGCTCTATTTTACCGCTATTTGGCAGCGCAGTTAGTGGGACTTAACGGATTTTTATTATCATACAGAGCAATGTACTTAAAAAAAAAAATTCTTCATACAACTAACGAACACGCTAATACCCCATACCAAGGCGAATTAACTAAACGGCATCTGATTATGACAGCTCGAGCTTATTTGTTTTGATTTGTTAGTGTTTTGCTAATAATGATTGACATTTCGAGCTAAAGGCACTAAAATGCAATGCAAAAACCCTATGTTGTTTCTATTGTTTTCAGATTGTTGTAGTTCCGACACCACCTGTAGTTCAATTCGCCTTGCCCCATACCTTACTCAATTAATTTTTATTAATATTGGTCGGTAGCACACTGATAGAAAAATGCATCTTCATATTGATGATGCCCTAACATAAGAACTGTGACATCAATGTTACTACAAATGGCATCAATGATGCAAAAAGATACATCAATCCAATGACTAAAGTCTTCATAAAATTTTGTCATTTTTTACGTGTCATCTATTTTATGACTATAGTGACATCAATTCGATGCCACATTTTGTATATTATTAACATTATTTTCATGATTACAACACGCAGAGAAAAAACATGATTAATGGGTGGTCACTACGACCATTTTTGTTCATATTTGAATAATATGTTTACCCCAATAAATTTATTATAGTCCTAATATAAAGAATTTTTGTCCTTAACATTTTTTAATTCGCTATAATAATATTATATGGTGTTTTACACCTAAAAATGTTACTCTGGTCTAGCTAAACATATTAAATTATACGAAATGCTTGCTACTATAATATTTATTTTCAACTAGGTATATCAGTAAAATCATAATGTAAGTTGCACACAAACGGTCAAAACAAACAGTTTGTGTTTATTTTCCGTCCGCGGGCGTCAGTTCATCGGGTCGCGTGAATAAAAATAAAATAACTAAAATATTTTTCGGGGAAAAAAGGCCATTCTGCCTTCCAAACGATATAAGTTATTATACGTTCATAAGTGCACGGCAAAAAATATATTAAAAAGTGTGATTGTGTGCCAAAGTAAAGCAACAAGGAATTTTCAAAAAGAAGTCATCAAGGCAAACATATGCTGATTTTATTAAATATATTTGTACCACAAAAACGAAATATAAAATTTTTAAATTAAAACACACACACACACATATATATTTATATAATTGTATGTATTTAATTTAATTTTATTTATTTTATCAAAAAGTAATTTCAATTTTTGGGAATACAAAATTTTAATTTCAAAAGATTTTGTTATTCGTGCTTAATTCCCAGTTTTTATTCTTGATAAAAACACTTGAAATTTATTGTTGATGGGATAAGCTATTCCTATGCATTTCACTGGTTGCTTAGGCCAGATCATCAGGAAACTTCATCCATAAAGATTTTAGACAAACTAAAGATATTAAACCAAATAAAACTGTTAAACGTATAAGACTTATAGCAACAGTTTTACTTGTAACAATATCAAAGCTTGAACAAAATACATCAACAATAAAAAAGTGGGTTTATCTCATCTTACACTCCCCACTACAATTAGTTGAAATTCTCTCAACATTAATTGTAGTTGTAAGTAGGTTAAGAAAAACAAAATAAAAAACAAACAACAACTTACAAAAGATGTTGTCAATTAAGTGTTTTTTTAGGCCGTGCACTTGCCTGTTTATTATCAAAAAGTAATTTCAATTTTTGGGAATACAAAATTTTAATTTCAAAAGATTTTGTTATTCGTGCTTAATTCCCAGTTTTTATTCTTGATAAAAACACTTGAAATTTATTGTTGATGGGATAAGCTATTCCTATGCATTTCACTGGTTGCTTAGGCCAGATCATCAGGAAACTTCATCCATAAAGATTTTAGACAAACTAAAGATATTAAACCAAATAAAACTGTTAAACGTATAAGACTTATAGCAACAGTTTTACTTGTAACAATATCAAAGCTTGAACAAAATACATCAACAATAAAAAAGTGGGTTTATCTCATCTTACACTCCCCACTACAATTAGTTGAAATTCTCTCAACATTAATTGTAGTTGTAAGTAGGTTAAGAAAAACAAAATAAAAAACAAACAACAACTTACAAAAGATGTTGTCAATTAAGTGTTTTTTTAGGCCGTGCACTTGCCTGTTTATTATCAAAAAGTAATTTCAATTTTTGGGAATACAAAATTTTAATTTCAAAAGATTTTGTTATTCGTGCTTAATTCCCAGTTTTTATTCTTGATAAAAACACTTGAAATTTATTGTTGATGGGATAAGCTATTCCTATGCATTTCACTGGTTGCTTAGGCCAGATCATCAGGAAACTTCATCCATAAAGATTTTAGACAAACTAAAGATATTAAACCAAATAAAACTGTTAAACGTATAAGACTTATAGCAACAGTTTTACTTGTAACAATATCAAAGCTTGAACAAAATACATCAACAATAAAAAAGTGGGTTTATCTCATCTTACACTCCCCACTACAATTAGTTGAAATTCTCTCAACATTAATTGTAGTTGTAAGTAGGTTAAGAAAAACAAAATAAAAAACAAACAACAACTTACAAAAGATGTTGTCAACCAGTGAAATGCATAGGAATAGCTTATCCCATCAACAATAAATTTCAAGTGTTTTTATCAAGAATAAAAACTGGGAATTAAGCACGAATAACAAAATCTTTTGAAATTAAAATTTTGTATTCCCAAAAATTGAAATTACTTTTTGATAATAAACAGGCAAGTGCACGGCCTAAAAAAACACTTAATTGACAACATCTTTTGTAAGTTGTTGTTTGTTTTTTATTTTGTTTTTCTTAACCTACTTACAACTACAATTAATGTTGAGAGAATTTCAACTAATTGTAGTGGGGAGTGTAAGATGAGATAAACCCACTTTTTTATTGTTGATGTATTTTGTTCAAGCTTTGATATTGTTACAAGTAAAACTGTTGCTATAAGTCTTATACGTTTAACAGTTTTATTTGGTTTAATATCTTTAGTTTGTCTAAAATCTTTATGGATGAAGTTTCCTGATGATCTGGCCTAAGCAACCAGTGAAATGCATAGGAATAGCTTATCCCATCAACAATAAATTTCAAGTGTTTTTATCAAGAATAAAAACTGGGAATTAAGCACGAATAACAAAATCTTTTGAAATTAAAATTTTGTATTCCCAAAAATTGAAATTACTTTTTGATAATAAACAGGCAAGTGCACGGCCTAAAAAAACACTTAATTGACAACATCTTTTGTAAGTTGTTGTTTGTTTTTTATTTTGTTTTTCTTAACCTACTTACAACTACAATTAATGTTGAGAGAATTTCAACTAATTGTAGTGGGGAGTGTAAGATGAGATAAACCCACTTTTTTATTGTTGATGTATTTTGTTCAAGCTTTGATATTGTTACAAGTAAAACTGTTGCTATAAGTCTTATACGTTTAACAGTTTTATTTGGTTTAATATCTTTAGTTTGTCTAAAATCTTTATGGATGAAGTTTCCTGATGATCTGGCCTAAGCAACCAGTGAAATGCATAGGAATAGCTTATCCCATCAACAATAAATTTCAAGTGTTTTTATCAAGAATAAAAACTGGGAATTAAGCACGAATAACAAAATCTTTTGAAATTAAAATTTTGTATTCCCAAAAATTGAAATTACTTTTTGATAATAAACAGGCAAGTGCACGGCCTAAAAAAACACTTAATTGACAACATCTTTTGTAAGTTGTTGTTTGTTTTTTATTTTGTTTTTCTTAACCTACTTACAACTACAATTAATGTTGAGAGAATTTCAACTAATTGTAGTGGGGAGTGTAAGATGAGATAAACCCACTTTTTTATTGTTGATGTATTTTGTTCAAGCTTTGATATTGTTACAAGTAAAACTGTTGCTATAAGTCTTATACGTTTAACAGTTTTATTTGGTTTAATATCTTTAGTTTGTCTAAAATCTTTATGGATGAAGTTTCCTGATGATCTGGCCTAAGCAACCAGTGAAATGCATAGGAATAGCTTATCCCATCAACAATAAATTTCAAGTGTTTTTATCAAGAATAAAAACTGGGAATTAAGCACGAATAACAAAATCTTTTGAAATTAAAATTTTGTATTCCCAAAAATTGAAATTACTTTTAGATAATAAACAGGCAAGTGCACGGCCTAAAAAAACACTTAATTGACAACATCTTTTGTAAGTTGTTGTTTGTTTTTTATTTTGTTTTTCTTAACCTACTTACAACTACAATTAATGTTGAGAGAATTTCAACTAGTTGTAGTGGGGAGTGTAAGATGAGATAAACCCACTTTTTTATTGTTGATGTATTTTGTTCAAGCTTTGATATTGTTACAAGTAAAACTGTTGCTATAAGTCTTATACGTTTAACAGTTTTATTTGGTTTAATATCTTTAGTTTGTCTAAAATCTTTATGGATGAAGTTTCCTGATGATCTGGCCTAAGCAACCAGTGAAATGCATAGGAATAGCTTATCCCATCAACAATAAATTTCAAGTGTTTTTATCAAGAATAAAAACTGGGAATTTATTTATTTTAGATATAATACAAAGAATCTGAACATAAATTAATTAATAAAAAATATCGTTTTTGAAATAAAATTTTATTTGGTTTTATTGCGAAAACCATATAACATGTTGAAATAGACATGTTGCATGGTGTTAGGAAGTTTAGGAACATGATTTAAAAGATCGTTTGCGTATTTCTTCTAAACATAAAAATATGTTTGAGACAATAAAAAGCTATTTACATTATGTCTGAACATATATTGTTACTTAAGACGTGTTTGGCACAATCATAACCACAAACATTAATGATAGTTTGCGATTGTGGTTGCATAAACCATGTTTTTTCTTTGCGTGAATGTAAGTATTATAAGAAGCAAAAATTCCTATATTCTATTTTTTTAAATTATTTAGTAAAATACATCAAATTTTTAAAGTAGAATGATTACGAAAACCATATAGGGCATGGTGCTGGTGTCTTATTATTGAGAGTACTGCTGTAAACAAAGGTCGTAATTCAACAAACATGAAACAAACATATGTAACGGGTAAGTGAATAATAATATTCTCTCACTTTGGCTTAAATCAATTCCAATGACTTTGACTTAATGACAAACTGTCATTAAATTGATGCTAATGTGTCCTTTCCCCGATGTTACTACGTCATCGCACTGAGGACATGTTCGTCATTTCTGTGATGCCGATGCGTCATCCCATTGATGACATAATTTCATTTTGACCCTGATGACACTTTGGCCAAGTGATGTTAAGGTTGACATCACCATGATGAAAAGTGGCATGGGGTCAAAACCGAAGACACTTGTCCTTGTACTGATGACAAAATACATCAGCGTTACAACGCCTTTTCTATCAGTGCAGGGTTGTCAGTTTAATTTTGACCTTTTTCGCCAAATTCAATGTCAAAAATCGCCAAAATCGCTAAAGCCTATATTTTTTTAGTTTTTGACAGTAAAATATATATTTCTTATACAGTCGAACTCCCATAACTCGAACTTCTCTAACTCGAATTTTCTCTTACTCGAACCAATTTCATTGGCAGTAGCCCCTGACAGACAAATAGTTTACATACCATGGTATGTATACTACGGTTTTATATTCTATATTATATTGGCAGACTTGTAGTACGTTTACTTTACATAAGATACCACATTTATACTACGTACATTTTCGTAGTATATAAACCAGAAATATACCACTTTGTTGCATGGTTTAATTGTAGTTTAGGTTGACACACATGTAGTATACCATGCTAGTATAGTATAGAAATCCTATGTCTGTCAGGGGTATAAAACAATAAACTACATACAATTCTCCTTCCGTAACTCGAACTTCCATAACTCGAACCAAATACTCAAATTTGTATTCTATAACTCGAAGTTTTTTGCTTGTTTTATTTATTTTGTTTATTTATTTCGCTTTCTTTTGCTTGTTTAGCAGGTTTGTATATTTTACTTAGCTCTTTTTTACGGGGAAATCCCTTTTTGTACATTACGTGTGTCTTTTGGTTTGCCTAAATATGTTAAAATTATTTGTATGTGTTTAATTCATGGCAAGTAAACGTGTTTTATAATGTTTGTCGATGGAGGGAAATATAAGTTTATAAAAGAAGTCGAGGGTGGATTCAAGAAAAAGGAAGCAGACAATAAATATGGTGTCCCAGCTAGTACGGTCTCATAGATTTTTAAAAATAAAGAATTAATTATCAACTCGTTTGAGTCAGTATCTCATCTCTTTAGTAAAATGATTAAGACCCAAATACAGTCGAACTCCCATAACTCGAACTTCTCTAACTCGAATTTTCTCTTACTCGAACCAATTTGATTGGCAGTAGCTCTAAAACAATAAACTACATACAATTCTCCTTCCGTAACTCGAACTTCCATAACTTGAAATTCTCCATAACTCGAACCAAATACTCAAATTTGTATTCTATAACTCGAAGTTTTTTGCTTGTTTTGTTTATTTTGTTTATTTATTTCGCTTTCTTTTGCTTTTTTCCGGGGAAATCCCATTTTGTACATTACGTGTGTCTTTTGGTTTGCCTAAATATGTTAAAATTATTTGTATGTGTTTATTTCATGGCAAGTAAACGTGTTTTATAATGTTTGTCGATGGAGGGAAATATAAGTTTATAAAAGAAGTCGAGGGTGGATTCAAGAAAAAGGAAGCAGACAATAAATATGGTGTCCCAGCTAGTACGGTCTCATAGATTTTTAAAAATAAAGAATTAATTATCAACTCGTTTGAGTCAGTATCTCATCTCTTTAGTAAAATGATTAAGACCCAAATACAGTCGAACTCCCATAACTCGAACTTCTCTAACTCGAATTTTCTCTTACTCGAACCAATTTGATTGGCAGTAGCTCTAAAACAATAAACTACATACAATTCTCCTTCCGTAACTCGAACTTCCATAACTTGAAATTCTCCATAACTCGAACCAAATACTCAAATTTGTATTCTATAACTCGAAGTTTTTTGCTTGTTTTGTTTATTTTGTTTATTTATTTCGCTTTCTTTTGCTTTTTTCCGGGGAAATCCCATTTTGTACATTACGTGTGTCTTTTGGTTTGCCTAAATATGTTAAAATTATTTGTATGTGTTTATTTCATGGCAAGTAAACGTGTTTTATAATGTTTGTCGATGGAGGGAAATATAAGTTTATAAAAGAAGTCGAGGGTGGATTCAAGAAAAAGGAAGCAGACAATAAATATGGTGTCCCAGCTAGTACGGTCTCATAGATTTTTAAAAATAAAGAATTAATTATCAACTCGTTTGAGTCAGTATCTCATCTCTTTAGTAAAATGATTAAGACCCAAATATACAAAATTATCGACATAACAGTCCTCAATTGGTTTACAGCAGCTAGAAGTCAAACCATGCCGATATTTTACTTCATTGTAACTTGTTTATTACAAATACATACCTACATGCTTAGGTATGAAGCTTTCAAATAGTGCATGTTTTAAACAAAAAATACAAAATGTACATGTTTTAAACAAAAAATACAAAATGTACACAAGTTTGCAATTTATTCTCTTTTCAACAAGAAAATTCTGCAACTCGAAGTCTCCATAAGTCGAAGTTTTTTTTGGGATAATGGTGATTCGAGTTATGGAAGTTCGACTGTATTATTAAAAATATTTTTTAAAGTCCTACAAAAATAAATTGGTTCCGAGTCGCCAATAGCAGTGTTCGATCAAGAAACACTAAACACTAAATATAGTTTCTTGGTGTTCGGTTCGGTAGATTTGTGGAAAACACAAACGCTAATAGTGTTTGTGTAGAAAATCATTAAAAAAATAACGTTTTCCTGTTTGTCATCTTTCGAACACAAAAATAATACTGTTTTTATCCAACTCAGCAAAATATGAGAACATTAAATTCAGTTAGGTTTTTTTTTAACCACAAACTTCATTGTTCGGTTCGGCTCATTAATGTTCGTCGCTTTTGGCTTTTGGCCAGCAAAAAAATTTTACACAAACAAAACATATACACAACACACACACAAGCCGTTCGTGCTGCGGTCGTTGCTATATTTTTTTGTTTGTTCATTTCTTTATCAATGTAAAAAAAACTTTGTAGAACATTAAAATATAACGTTTGTCTACAGTATCACTACAATTGTTCTGTTTTTTTAACGAAGAACCAGTGATGCCAACTTTTTGAGAGCAAAAAGCACTTTAAAATTTAAAAAAGGCACTAAAAAGCACTATTTTGAACCAGTGTTCGAAAATAAACAGTACATTATTTAGCGTTCGGCTCACACACCGAAGAACGATATCTATTTTTTTAGTGTTTGTGTAAACATACACAAACCTTAATACCGTTCGTAACTATTTTCAAGAAAAAACCGAACATTATATAATGTTCGGTTCTTCGTTAAAAAACAGAACAATTGTAGTGATACTGTAGAAAAACATTATATTTTAATGTTCTATAATGTTTTTTTCGTGTGTGTATTTTGTTTTTGTAAAAAATGTTTGGTTTTGTTTTTATCAGCAAAAAGCGACGAACATTAACGAGCCGAACCGAACACATTGAAGTTCGTGGAGTTAAAAAAAAAACCGAACGGAATTTAATGTTTTCATCATTTGTTGAGTATGATGAAAACAGCATTATTTTTGTGTTCGAAAGATGACAAACAGGGAAACGTTATTTTTTTTAATGAATTTCTACACAAACACTATTAGCGTTTGTGTTTTCCGCAAATCTACCGAACCGAACATTAAAGAACGATATTAAGTGTTTATTTTCGAACACTGTTTTGAACAAAAAAAAAAGCGTAAAAAAGCACTTAGCCATTTTTTAAATTTAATTAAACACAAAACAAGCTGCATTCGGCTGTGCCGAATATTATATACCTCCAAAATTAAAAAAAAGGCGATGGCGTTGTTGGGTGACCATTTTCATTTAAAATTAAATATACAGGTATGTGATGAAAATCGATCGATTTTAAAACGACCGTTTTTAAAAGGTGTGATGAATTTCGAACGATTTTAAAATCTATTTCTGAATTAAAGTTTTAAATTTTCGTTCAGAATAAACTTCAGTTAACGTATGTATATAATATAAAATTTTAAAGAATAAACACTGAAAATAAAAAGAATATGCATTTAAAATCCATTTTAAAAGATACTGAAAACGATATTTTCGGTTTCAAATCGTATCGTTTTTAAAATCTATTTCCTGATAATTACATTTGTATATAAACATTTTTAAATTTATTATTATTACCTTCAATAAAAATTATATCAACCAAATCATTTGGATCATCATCAGCTGAGTTTGAATTGGTCATAAAAAAGTAATAAAGTGCGAGCTAGATTTTCGTAGTTAGAAAAAAACTGGCCTGTTGCAATTACCGAAAATTTGCAGTGCCCGACCATTCTTTATAAAACTTAATGACAGCCCAAATTTTAATAAAAAAAACTAGATGACCCGTGCGAATATTTCGCACCGTTAGTTGTCATTTTTGTAACATAAAATGAAAAAAATTAATAGAAATTTTAGTAACTTCAATACATTTTAAAACATAATTTTTATCAATGAAAATATTAATTTTTCAATTTCTAATTATTTTTCGTCATTAGTGTTAGAAATAAGCTTTAAAATGAGATATCATTCATTAAATTTGATGCGGTGGTATGGGAGATATTTGCAACCGACAAAAAAAAGTGCTTTAGAAATAATATATATGATGATATGTTGTCAGCGCTAAAAAGTAAACGTTTTGTAAAATTTCCAAATTGCTATGAAGCCTAGCTCTAACCTCGTAAATAAAGTTTTTGGTAAAACGAATGCAACTTTCTTTTATCACTTTTTTTTATCCTTTGAAACCTTAAAATCTTTACAGGCCTTCCCAAAATTGTACCCCAAATAGCAAATCTCATCTTAATCATCCTCAATATAATCGAAGTTTTAAAAAATGGTACAAAAAAAAATTAATATTGTAAAAGGCACTTAAAAGCACTGTGAGAAATTGTTAAAAGCACTATAAATACCCGCTTTTCAAAAACGGGTGTTTAACATAATTTCGGGTATTGCATAAGCAAAAAAGCACCAAAAAAATACCCGAAAGGCACCAAAATGGCAACGCTGCGAAGAACAACACATTATATAATGTTCGGTTCTTTTGAAAATATGTAGTTACGAACGGTATTAAGGGTCGTGTTCATCTACACAATCACTAAGCAAATAGATATCGTTCTTGGGTGTGTGAGACGAACGCTAAATATTGCACTGTTTATTTTGGAACACTGGTTTATAGTAGTCAACTTAAAGCAACAAAAAGAAATGTTGCAGTTATAATCGAACAAGTATTGAATATACATTTGTAGTTGGAGTTCTTTTATACATGTATCCAACACGCTATACTCCCTTTCTGTCTTCTTTTTTGGAGCACATGGTAAGAGAATTAAATTTATTTAAAGTTAGAAAAGAAGTGCATAATGACGAATTTTGCTTCTGATAATAAATTGCCACATTTTAAAATTAAAAAATTTTGCTTCTGATAATAAATTGCCACATTTTAAAATTAAAAAATGTTCTTAAGCTTTAATTAATTATTAAAATTATTAAAGTAATTCTTTCAAGATCATTTTTAAATATGAAAAACAATTTTCTCGATAATGTTCAATATCTTCATCAGCCATTTCAACAATACCATACTTATGAATGCCTCAAATTTTATACTTAAATTAAAATAATATAATTTTTTCGGTTTGAATTTAAAGAATTTCAAAACAAATTCATGGCTCATCAAAAATAGCCGACTAAATCGCCAAAAACACGCCATGTCGCCAAATCGAAAATTATGTTGCCAAACAGATTTGAAAATCGCCACGTTTGGCGAGAAATCTCCACATATGACAACCCTGGTCGGTGGGCCAAATCAATAATTAGCTGACGACATGGAATTTTCATCTGACTAAAGGTAGAAAGAGGTACATAACACGCGTTAATTCGTCATGTTGTTTCGTGCGTTTAAAAGCATTAGCTCATGAAAAATTGCAAGTTACACAACACGCCATACAAAAGCCATTCAAAAATATATCAAAATTTTTTTTATTTTATTGAATTTGTTCTATTTATATACATCTTCAATAAGTTTTTCTTCTATGATTCAAATTTGTTAAATTATTATTTTTTATTGTCAGCTGATTACTTGCCTAAAATACACAAGGTGTTAAAAAGTTAACCAACTTTCTGGCGCAAAAGGTTCAAAATATTTAGCATGTAACTTGTTCAGCGAAAAAAAACTAGTTTAACTTTTTTCGACGGAAGTCTACAGAGCGCGCACGCACTAACGCGTGTTCTGTACTTCTACCTTAAGCCACAGCAAAATATATGTCGTCTAAAACCAACTTAAAGGGGCAAGATCGCCAAAGAATATAATCGATCAAATTTTTGAGCTGTTAAGCCCGAAATAGGTCTATCCTATATGACCATATTATGGTAGCTTCCAAAGATGTTATGGTTAATAATCACAATTATTTGTTTGTCACTTATATGTGTTTTAATAAAAATAGTTTAGTTGGAGGTGATCATATTTAAAAAAGGATTTTTTGTGAACTCCCGACTTTTCATTTAAATTGCCTCCTTCGCGGACACATTCGATACATCCGCTTAGTGCAGACAGATCCTATCATTTTGACTTTTGGCTAAAAAAATAAAACAGTTTAACATGTTTAAAAGTTTCAATGGGACAATATGTCCCACTTGTATCGAAACTATGTACAAATCTTATAAAAATGTGCTCAAAATTGGCAACCGTTACTTCTTTGATAAAATAACACAAAAAGTTCGACTGGGACAGTTGCAAACGTGATTTTTTTACTTTAAAGAACAAATCGGATCATTCAAACATTGTCTGGGATGTATTATCCCAATAGGACCGAAAGTGTTAAAGGAAAAAATTTGGTTTTTTACTCATATCTCAGCCATTTGTAGACCGATCTTGCTGAATTTCAATAGCAAACAATTCCGGACCATGTGTGACATCAATGTATAATAACCTGGCCCCAATCATTTATGGGGTCTTCGGAATACCCATTTCAACGGACAGACGGACATCGTTAAATCAACTTCGCTCCTCATAAGGACCCAGAATATATATACTTTATAGGGTCTAACATCAATATTATAGAAATAACAAACGGAATGACAAACTTATATATACCCTATTCACCACTTATTTTGAAGGGTATAAAAATAATAATATGTATTGGTATCAATAAAGGTGATAAATACCTTTCAAACAAGTCCAGATTGAGAAATCTACTATAATTCCATCCGATTTTATGACGAATTTAATTAAATTATTCTATGTATATTTGGAAAAATATCTATTTTGAAATTTTGGGGGGCTCCAAACCCGACTTAGAGCTATGGTCTCTTGAGCAAAATTTCTCAGAATCACCTATAGATTATGTTTTTGCTATACGCTTCATCAAAAAAAAAATCGTTCCATACAATTTGACCCGCCCTAATATACACATGTATGTACATACATATGTCACGTAACCTAAAACTTTTGCATCATAAAAAACAATTATGAAAAAACGCAATTAGTTTGTTAAGTAGATGTGCTAAATCTTTTATTATTTGCATAATTTTTTCTTTATTTCGATTTTTATGTATAATCTGACGACACACCGGAAACTATTGTTTACATTGCAATTAAATTAAAGGCGGTTTACGCGGTTTCAAATACATATAAATTTACGAAATTTTTTATGGAATGACAAAAACAAAACTCCAAAATTTTTTTTTAATTGAACTTAATGAAACTTGATCTACATTATTATTAATGTTAAGAAAAACAACGTAAACAAAATATTCTTTAAAGGAATTTATGTATAACATAACAACTTGTATGAATGTAAAGAAACAAAAATATCGTTAGCTAAGTATACAAGTAAATTTTTTGCTAAGGCAATTTTTTGAAATTTTACAGAATGAAAAAAAGTTGTAACTTATGACGTTTGAAGTAGTTTTAAGATTAATAAAGGCAGTTAAGCTGATTTTTTTGCCAAACTCTAAATACTTGTAATTAAACTTTAAAAAAATATTTGTTTTTTTTTTTACTCGCATCGCCATAGGTGGTAAAGAAATTTGGTGCCCATGCTTAAGTTTAAGGCGTTAAGAAATAACGTGCTCTTTTCTACAAAACTATCCATTTACAATAACCAACTTAATATTTTAAATCATTTAAAACGTTGCTAATATCTTGGCCAGATTTCAACACACGATCACAGGGGAAAACAATACAAACAATAGACATTTGGTTCGTTTCCACAATACCTTTCATAAAATGAAACGCTTGAAATTCAAAACAAATAAATAACTTTAAAATAATTTGCCTGAATTTGCTTTTGTTACAACAGGTTTTATAATTATTTTCAAAGAAAATACCAAAAAAGGGAAAATGTAAAAATTAAATGCTTGCGGGATAAAGCCATTCTTTCAATATACATACAAGAAAAAGTTTAATGGCCAATTTTCAGGATTGATATTAAAACACATTTATTTTTAAAATCGTTTTAAATACAAAATTCTCTTCTTCACTAAAAACTTAAGTGAAACTTAAGTCACCGATGTGGTACATTTAATTTCAACTTAAGTTTCCATTGTAGTATTTTAGCAAGGTGGCCTCAATATCACTACAATACAACAGGTAAAGCATTAACAGTCAGCTGTTTTTTTAGACCATCTTGTAAATAAATACACTTTTTTATATATTTTTTTTTTTGTATTTAGTAGTGCTACCATACTTTTATCTTAATTAAATAAGACTTTTCAAATAAAACTCAAAAAACCAAAGTTTTTTTAAATACGATTTAAGTTTGTTATGAAAATTTACTTAATATTGATTTAAATATTTTCCTGAAAATTGGGCATAAGTATTATAGGCAGAGTACGAAAACAAACAAAACGAAACGTTTGCTTTCGTTTTGTTTTGTTCTTTGCAGTGAGTAAAACAAAAAAAAAAAACCAAAACAATGAGAATGATTGTGCCATTTTGTTTTGTATTATTTTTGCTCGTGAGCGCAAATTGTACATTAATATAAACGTACACAGCTGGAAAAGAAAACAGTAAGAACAATATTGAAACATTCAGAGAAAAAACGTTTGACAAACGTTTGGTAATTGATTTACTCACTACTATTGTTTCTAAGTGAAATAAAAAGAGAGGTTTTTAGGTTTTTTTGTGTTTATTAATGCTTATTTTGACTACCATCCCAGTAAAAACTTCGCCTATAAAATAATGTGTTGAGTAATCAGAAAAACATGAATGCACTACTTACAATTCTACTGAAAGAACCAATGAATTTAACAAGGCATGTCCCAAAATGAACGCATTTTAAACTAAGTCATTATTTTTTTTACTTAAAAACATCTAGAAAAAAGTAGTTATAGAAGTTGTTATACATGTAGTTATAGAAGAAAGCTACTAAATAATGAGTTAAAGAAGCTATTCGTTTTGAAAAAGTAAGCGAAGTTTTTTGGTCACGACTTTGTTGAAAATTTGTCACGTAGTGTAATCACCAGGCAAAGAATGCGAAGATATGTGAAAATTTCGGTGTTATTTTTTAATTTGGTTTTTTCTGGATTAACTATTCATGTTAAAGAAAACTAATACAGAGCAACATTGTTCATAAGATATAGCCCTAGAATATTTGTAAATAAGGTTTTTCTTTAAAATAAATATTACGGAAGTTATCAACAATTAAAACGACCCATAGTGAGAAAAATAGCATTTTAGCAAACTTTGTGGGCTCAAGGCACGGCTTATAACTATGCAAACGATCTAAAATTTTTTATATATATTTGTTTTCTAATTTGGAATCATTTTAAGAAGTTTGCCAAGTGAAAATACGAAAAAAAATTGCCCATATAACTTGCGGTCACACTAATGTGCAGTCGTTTTAGAAATATGATTTTTTTTTTGGAAAAAAAAATATTTTTTTTTTTATCAAAATGTCGAAATTTTTGTTTTTTAAAAATTTATAAAAAAATAGAAAATGCAGCTAGGCTACTTATTTTTTGCAGACATATAAAAAAAGCTATTAACAAAACAAGCCATTTATGATTAAAATATATTAGCAACTTTTGAATTTAATTCACAAAAGTCGAACAATTTTAATTAATTTAAGAATCTCGTAAAACGCAATATTTGTATGGGAGCCCCCCTTAAAAGTGGTGATAAGGGGCAAGTATGTATCCAGAAAATGTTAAGGACAAAAAACTAATTGAGGTCGGTCATACATTTTTTGCCACAAGGGGCAACTCCTGAGCATTAATGGGACTTTTTCTTCAATATATCTCTAGTCTGCATTGAACATATTGTATGGGAGCCCCCGTAAGAAATGGAGATAGCGCGTAGGTATGTTAAAAATAAATGATTTACATAGATACAAAATAAAGTGGGGTTGGTCATACATTTTACCCATCTAGTGGTACCATAGACGCTGCAGTGGCCAAATTTAAGAACGCACCATTGGATTCAGCGTACCCGAATTATGCTAAATCGCTTGCCTATCAGTGCACAACAGCAGGTAGAAACGACTTAATTACATTTACTTTTTTAAATAGAATGTAAGTTTAATTGTACTATATTAAAGCAGTTAAATTATAATATTCACAAAAGTGGACTTACATAGCTACTTTGTATATTCACTAAGCTATATTGTACATATTAATTTGCATACAAACAAAAAAATTAATACGAAGAGGGAAAAACAAACAAACAAACAAAAATTACAACAAATTGAGTCATCATCAAGATACAATAAAACAAGGAATAAAAAATTTTATTAAAAAAACAAACACAAAAATATGACGTGATAACAACAAAAATGAATTATACTTATTTGTACGAATATGTATGTTTGTGCATGTATGTAAACTAAACTATAAATATATCTTCAAGAAAAAAAAGTACTAATAACGATGTTATTTTTATTCAAAAATGTGTGCGGTTTTAAGATATTGAACGTAATTATTATAATTTTTCTAAATGAATATCAAGACCTAAGATCTGACTGTTTAAGAGCATTATAAAATATTATTGGACCAAAACTTAAAACGACATCAGGAAGAAATAGTTAGAATTTATACAAAAACCTTTTTTCGGCGCTGCGAAATATGGCCCCAGGAAATATGGCCCCAAAAAATAAATGAAAATTGACCCCAAATTTGGGGCTATTTTTCGTAATGCAATATGGCCCCACTTTTTTAATGAAAAATTACCCCAAAAGAATGAAAAATAACCCTAAAAATAAAATGAAATATGACCCTAAATTTGGGGTTATTCTTCATTATGAAAAATCACCTCAAAATTCATAATGAATTTGAACCCCAAAAAAGAACACAAAGAAAGTTACATTAAACATTGTTGGTGGAGTTCATATGCCCGAAACTAAAAATTTAGAATCCCGATTTCAAAATCCGGATAATTATACAGTTTTGGTTTTAAAAATCGTACGATTGATAGCATGGTTGGGCTTTCGGCCATGCGCAAGGATTTTTTTCTCTATGGTATAACGAAAACTGGCTTTGCTTACTAAAGCTTCACGTTATAGACGGCCTGCGGCCTGGCGCAAGGATTTTCTCTTCTATGGTATAACGAATACTGGCTTAGCTAACTAAAGCTTCACTACATAGCCGGCCTTCGGCCGGGCGCAAGGATTTTCTTTTCTATGGTATAACGAACTCTGGCTTCGCTCAGTAAAGCTTCTCTTAATAGCCGGCCTTCGGCCGGTCTCAATGATTTTTTCCTCTATGGTAGACCAAACACCGGCTTCGCTACCTAAAGCATCTCTGCATAACCGGCAAGGATTTTCTCTACTTTGGTATAAGAATTCGGGTTTTTTATACTATCCGTAAAAACTTTTACGTAGAATTTTATAAAATTTGTGTAAAAATGTTTGGGGTGGTTTTTCATTTCTTAAAATTTGAATTTTTTTTATTAGAAGACGAAAAATAGCCCCAAAGTAAAAATTGTGATTTTTTGGGGACATTTTTCATTCCTTTATATTGGGGTCATTTTTCATTCC
The DNA here is from genome assembly GCA_930367215.1 of Pollenia angustigena. NCBI lineage: Eukaryota > Metazoa > Arthropoda > Insecta > Diptera > Polleniidae > Pollenia > Pollenia angustigena. Next base: position 31,756,467 of record OV884057.1, read on the forward strand.
ACTTAAAATGCAAAAACACCCTAACGAAAAAATGAAAAATAACCCAAAAAAAAAACAAAAAAATTGCGCCAAAATTGCGTGTTGTTGTGTCTCATGTAAAATTTTAGGGCCGTTTTTCATTTTACTTTTGGGGCCATATTTTCTCATTTAATTTTTGCGCACCGCCCCTATTTTCATTATAACGAAAAAAACAGGAAGAAATAGTTAGAATTTATAAGCCTAAAACTTTTATTCATTAGAACGATAGTACAAAAAATTGTCTACGACAGGCACACATAGAATTATTAAAATAAATTATAAATAAAAATTCCCTATAAATTTTTTTCTTTTCCCATTTTTACAACTAAATTCTATTAGGAAAAATCGGAAAAAGGAAAAAAATTAAGGGGAATTTTTATTCATAATAGGGTTGATACTGATCCCCTAAGAATAAAATGTAATAAATACTTTTAATAACATTTTAAGGCATAGTTGCTAGCACAACCAACTTATTTTATATAGTGTCATTTATTGTATTATATAATACTAGCGTTAGCGTCTCCTTTTTCTTCGTGGACATATTTTTATGCCAATGTTTATTTTTCTAGGTTTAAGCTTGTTTAAATTCTAGCATTTAACCCGATACTTTAGTAGAACCAAAAAGCTAAAGAAAAATATAAAATTTCCCGTATTTTCTTTTTTTGGGTACAATATTTTTCCCCCATTAAAGTATAAAAATTTCAGTATTGTAGTGGCAGCTAGGGTTTTTTCCCGGGATTTCCCGTCCCGGGAATTCCCGGGAATTTCACTTATTATATTTCCCGTTTTCCCGGGATTTTTGTTGCGGGATCCCGGGAAATAAAAAGTTCTTCATAGTTTCAGAAAACAGCTATTTTTACTCTGAAATTTAGTTTTCTTTTCTCTAAAAATTAGCATCTGTGGATGAGTTGTCGATTAGATCAATTATAAGAAATGTGTACAAACGTAAATCAATGTCTCCTGCAGCAATAAATCTATTAAAAGCAGAATGGGCAGTGCAACAGTTGATAATTAATAAATTTAGTGAAGTGATGAATTGATAAAGAACATAAATTCAAAATAAGATGCAGGCAGTAAATTCTCATTGACCATGGACAAGTCTTAAAAATAGGATATACATAAACATATCGCTCCGTTATTGCAACATAGTCGTATCTACAAAAAAAAAATCGAGCTTGGTAATATATCCGGGAAGTGCGGGGAAACCGAAATAAAAAAATAATGAAACTCGTGTAAGTTACTAAAACATACAATTTGAAAAACACATTGTCCTAAAGATTACAGATGGACCTAATGAAAAGAAATGGTTTGTAAGAAGTAGTCCGGATGATGCTATTTTTTGCATCAACCTTGACATCAGAAGCATGCAACAACGGTGCACTTTTAATTATTTGTCCAACCTCGGTAAAAAAGTAAACGAAATTTTTCGGAAACATGGTAATCAGTAAACAAAATCAGAAATATTCTCTTTGGCGACTCACTAAACGCTTTGAGTGTGTCAGAAAGTAATTTCCTACGCCGTTAAAAAATGTTAATATATATTAGGGATTGCTGTTCGGTTTTAACCGAAACCGAAACCGCGGTTTTAAATGCCTAAAAACCGAAACCGAAAACCGACAAAAAAAACCTCGGTTTTAGCTTTTACTTTAACAATGTATTAATGCTTAAAGAAATTGCAAATTAAACATCATACCCGTACTTCATATACAAAAATTTTATACATAACAGCCTTCAACAATGCCAAGGTATTTCAAAATTCTTAAAATTTAAAATAAGTACTAAGAAGAACAAATGTTATCTTTATAACTCTTAGGCCCATTTTCACAACTTACCGATAGCTAAAAGTAGACTTTAAACGGCCTTATAAAAACTGTTACATTATTAAAACTTTACTTTAACCTAAGGTGAGCGATTAAGTAAATTAAGGTTCATCCTAACTGGTAGGTTAAAGTAAAGTTGTAATAATGGAACACTTTCTATAAGGCCGATAAAATCCTACCTTTAGCTATCGGTAAGTTGTGAAAACGGGCCTTAAGTACACACCTTATTTGTGAGGCATAAACTGCCACCTGGGCCACTTGAATTTTGTATGGAGTTTCTTGTGGCTATAGAAAAAGCTCACACTAACAAGCACCTGGGCAAGGCTGGGACTACTTTATGAGTTTGGAGATTTATGGCTATAGCAGGCACATTTTGTTGGGAAATAAAATAATTTTTCGAAAAAACAGAAAAGAAAGAATTCTTATGTGTTGTGTATGCTTTTTGAAACGTTTAATTTTGATTTTATTTACTGCAGTACATATGTATATTATAGGGAAAGGCCTGACCAGGCACAGGTACATAAAGTTTCGTTCCATATACTTAATAATTATATAAAAAAAACTGGAAAACAGTCAAAATATGCCTGGCCAGGCCCAGGTATACACTTAAGGGCGAATAAAAGTACCTAAATTGAAACAAATAAGAAAATTGTATTTCATGCAAAAAAATATATATTTTTATGTATGAATTTTACTTTGATATTTTCAAAACCGAAAACCGAACCGAAACCGACCGGTTTTAATCATTTTAAAACCGAAACCGCGGTTTCACATTTTTACGGTTTTTAGCAAACTCTAATATATATATTAAAATATTTTATATATTTTATGATTTTACTTTTTGATCTCATATCTTGAGTACCTCAATTGTTACGTTTATTTTATCTTGAACTAGATCATCATAATACGGAATTTACTTATAATAGCCAAAGGTAATAATAATTCAAGTTCCGCTTTCAATCTTCAATTAATTTTTGTAGTATTTAAGCATTTATTTTACTTACTTTGTAAACAAGTTCCCTCACGTTTGTTTATAAAAGTTTTTTTCATTAATAAAACCAAGTTTACTTTGTATTATTTGTATGGAGCGGGATCCCGGGATCCCGGGAAATTTAAAAATTTTTCCCGCTTTCCCGGGAATCGAAAAACTCCGGGAAAAAAAAAACTCTAGTGGCAGCCCATAATTTAGTACGAATATGTCAATGAATGGAGGAAAATGTTTTGTAAAAAAAGTACCAAAAGTAGTTACGATTTTCACCCCATAAATGTTCGAATTTCGAAAAAGTACCAATTTTGAGTTCGTATTTTTTTGATAAGTAAGTTTGGTTCAAATTATGAAATTTTTCTTTCAGAAAGTCTGAGTTTATGGGTGAGAGAGGAGAAAAGAAAAGCATGTTCTCTTCCCCTCTCACCAATAAACGCAGACTTTCTGAAAGAAAACTTTCATAGTGTGATCCCAGACTATCGAATGTGGTATAAACTTTGTTTCTATGTTTATTGGTTCAAAAGATAAATGGGGTGTCAAAAAAGTTCCAAAATTCAGGTTTTACCCGTTTACTCCCTAAAAGAGCCGAATTTCAAAAATGTACCAGCCACCTGTCCGCTTATTTGTCTAAAGAACAACAATAAGTATTACATTTTTTTTGTATCTCTTTTAGTTTGGAAGATATTAGCATTTCCATATTGACGTGTCGTGATATTTGTACCACAAAATGTAAATAAAGAAGTCAAATTTGTAAAAAGGGTTTTTATTAGAGTTGTCAATTATTCGCCTTTCAACTTTGTTCGAATAATTCAAATAATTGTTTTTGTTCGTTCGATCAAACGATTATATCTAAAAAATTATTCGATTAATCGATGAGAATAACGAATAAAAAAATTATTTTTACAAAAAAATTGATATGGAAAATCTTCCATTCCATTCGCTATGACTTCTTCTTTTTTTGATGCATAAAATTTTTCATCCTAACTCCATATCTTTGTATCGTATCCGATATTACTCTGGATTTTCGAAAGGCGTTGGCAGACCTACCATCTTAAGCCAAACTTCTGTCTACAATTTCTTCTATAGAACAACCGCTGTCTCTCTTATGGCCATTTTCTCATTAGCCGATTATCTTTTTTCCCAACGAAAAACTGCACATTAAAGAATTTTGGTTTTCTCAATGTCTCATTTGCTTCGATTTTATCGCAAAGCTAACCGGCACTCATCTGCCAATTATTTATTTTCCTTTTATTTGCCGTACAGATAAATTCAATCAGCTGACTTCCAACTTTTACATGTATTTTCAGTGGCGTTGCCAGCTGAAACCAATGTTTTTTGTCAGTGTATTGAGAAACCCAAAATCGTTAACGGACAGTTTATCGGTCCAATAAATTTAAGTTGACATTAAGTAACAGACAGTTTGTCGATACATTGAGAAAATCGTATCTTCCACTACATCGTTTTTAATGGTAATATTGTGACCCTTACGAAAATGGTATGGATAATTTAAAAAAATATAATACAATAACAAAATTTCTACTTTCAAGATATGATTTATATTAATCAATTCTTTATTTTTAAGATTCGTTCACAATCAAAAAAAACATTTTCACTTGGTGTTCATAATAGAGCAACAATTTCTTTTGCAACCACACACATTTTGCATCAAGAAACCGTTCGCAAATTTTAGCCACAACAATATTATGCATTAATTTTTATTTTTGTAAACATTTTGTTAAAATTTTCATTCGAAACTAAATAAAATTATTTTAAACGTCAGAAACAATTTCATACAAATTGTTGCTGAAGTTCTAGTTGACTGAACTTTAGTTACATTTTTAAAAAAAATTTAGTTACATTTTTGTTCTAAAAATGAAAGGAAAATAAATGAAATACTTTGGGAACGAAAAAGATAGAAGGAAAAACGAAATTGTTTTTTTTTGATTGTGAAAGTAACTTTAAGCTTTTTGTTTATTTCTAAATTTTTCACCCGAAATTGAAAAATTCCCTTTCCTGAAAATTTTTTAACGTTTGATTTAAAAACAAAAAAGATAATACAATTGAGAAGGTGAGTTGCAAAACTCGTTTGTTACAAAATTAAAAATACGAGATGGAAAATGATTTTTACAGTTCTTTTGGCGCTTTATAAGACGAAATATTCTGATTGCATCAATGCATGTCCGTGCTAAAATCATGGAAGAGGACATTGATACAATTAGTATATTTCTTCTCATACAGCGCTAAAAGAACTGTAAAATTGTCATATCGTATCGTGACGAACGAGTTTTGCAACTCACCTACTCAATTGTTTCCCTACAAGAAATGAATGAGCGAGTAGTCACATTTTTCATTTTGGTGTTAAGAAAATGATAGAAAGAAATAAAGTTTTCAGTCACATTCGGTCATTTCTTTCTATCATTTTCTTAACACCAAAATGAAAAATGTGACTACTCGCTCATTCATTTTTTGTAGGGTTGTTAAGATTTGATAATGAGAACATAAAATACAATGAGACTCAACACGTTTTTTGCTTACTAAACTTTGAGATTAATTACAACCAGGGCTATGGCAACAATATTTTTTAACTTTCCTACATTTTGTATAAAATCACTAAAAACGTATGAGAATAAATAAAATTCTGAGCTTTTATTTAATTAATTTTTTAATAAAAAAAATTGTTCGATTAATCGGCATTAATTAATCGATTTATTCGTTAGTCGAAAATCGTCGTTTTGAAATTATTCGAACATGAGTTTGGTTTTATTTGATCGATTAATCGAATTATTCTTAATCGGTTGACAACTCTAGTTTTTATCAGAGAATGACAAAAGTATAATTTTAAGTACTCTTTCAATATTTGTGAGAAAACATGTACGGACATGTATGGGTAAAGGCTCAGTTAGGCGAACGTTGCTGTACCGTATCTGTACTGTATCCATCAGCTGTTCGCTTTTTGTTATATGAAAACCAATACAAAAGCTTACCGAAATGCAATGTACCGTAGTTGCAACGTACCAATCTGTATGAAATAGAATTTCATGCCGATGTTACGTGGCATTTGTTAGACAGTGATGGGCGGCTTGTATGTTACATTGAATGCGGGTAATTTTGCTCTTTTTTTTTGGTTCTTTTTTCAGTATATCTATGGAATTGCGACAAAGCAACTTACAATACAACATATTTCCAAATATACATATGTTTAGATGTTTAAAACAAACAAAAGCATATACACATACAATGGAAATGTGAAACATATAAAAGACTTTAAATACAATAAACAGTATACATATGTATGCTTAAAATTTATATATGCTAACATACGAATTTATTTATTGTAAATCTATAATATAAATATTAACTTATTAACATTTTTTTTATTTACACAAAATACTGTTTCAATACCATTTAAATCACGTGGTACCTTTTCTGCACAACGGTCACCATTTGAACATTTTTGATTCCCATCACTGTGTATTTTGTTTTATGTATACTATTGCTTTTTGTTTTTGTATGGGAAAACATATGACACGTTTTTAAACGTTCTATAAGTGCACCAACGTGCTTACAGTACGATACGGTACATTACGGGTACAGCAACGTTCGCCTAACTGAGCCTTAAAGATCAAAACCATACACATACGTACCAATACCCATTACAACCCAGCAAACAATATGAGAGACTCTTTTAGGACTCCTTTTTATGAGCAAAACGCTCATAAAAAAGCTCCTAAAACCCTCAGATATGAGCGTGTTTTCCTATGAAACCGTCAAAAAATTTTGTACTGAATATGAGCGTTTTAGGACTCCTAAACTTAACGATTTGTATGGAAAATTGTGAGCCTTTTTGCTCACAAATCAATCATAACAACCTCTTAAAAGAGTCATAAAAGAGGGATTTCGGAGCCAAACAAGAGTGTTATAAGAGTATTTCTTTTTCTTGAAATTAGGGTATTCATTTTATATGTAAATTTGTGCTTTTTAGCTTTCAATATTTGTTTGTGCATGGAAATCATAAGCATTTTAAACAAATTTCAGCGGACAAAACCACCTAATTTTCTTTTAACAAAGGCTTCAAATGGATAGTTTTTTATTTAAAAACACAGAAATAAACCAACTTTTTGCACAATTTCTCAAAGATTTTATCAAAACCACAAACGAACAGCGCAAAATTATCACAATAATGACAGACAAACGCAAAATATTGAAATTATCAAAAAAAAAAAACCCTCATAAATAAGAGTTTTCTAGGAGTGTGCTCCTAAATTGCTCATAAAAATTAGTCTTTTAGGAGTCCTGATTTCTACAGGCTCCGAAATCAATCAGAATTGCACATAAATTAGAAGGGTAATCATAAAACCCTTAAGAAAAGGAATCTTTTAAGAGTCATATTTAGGTGCACTCCGAAAATTGTTTGGTGGGAAGCTAAAGTTGAATATGTATAGGTATTAGTGCTGGGATACTATTGATATTTTCTACTATCGATATTTACCGATGGTTCAGATTTCACTATCGATATATCGATATTACTATCGACTGAATGTTTGTACTTGTGCAGGAAAACTTTAATTATTTTTTTATAAGGCTGCAGTCCGTTGTTTTTATCACTTTATTGAATGTATGAGACGTTTGTATATACGCACGTTATTTAAGATGGGAGTTTTTTAAAAATTGATAAGTACCTTTCTGAAGGAACCGTAGTAACAGGGACTATAAGATATTCCATTGCAACTTTTAAAAATTTTCTATATTCTAAACCCAAAAAGGTTTGTTTTGTCTTATGCTTGCAATTGCATTTGGATTTGCATTTTTTTTACAACATTACAAAAATATTTGGCATTTCAGTCCCTTTATAAACATGTACAAATTTCGACTTAAAGGCCTTTAATTAGCAGTAAAAAGCACTGCTAATCAATCCATACCACTTGCCATTCTTGTTGTTTGTATTCATTGCTGAATTAATAATAGCAATTCAAAATTTGCGGCAAAAAACTGTGTGTGTATAGCTGCTGTTAGATGTCGTCATAGCTTTATTTTAAATAATACAAATATCGATATTTATATTTTATATTTATGACTGGAGTTGGTCATACATTTGACCCTTCTTGAGGCATCCTAGGCACTACACGGGCCAAATGTAAGAATTTCAATTATACACATATGGCGGTTTAATAAAATTCTTATATTAAATAAAATTTTTCGTCTTTTGTGAATACATAAAATCAAAAGTTGTGAACAGATTTTAATCATTTATAGCTTGTTTTGTTTGCAATATTGTTTTTTATGTGACTCTATAAAATTAGAAGCATAGCTCCATTTTTCAATTTTTTATGAATTTTTAAAAACAAAAATTCCGAAATTTTAATAAAAAATTTATTTTTTTTTCCAGAAAAAAAAATTATGTTTCTAAAACGACTGCACATATAAAAAAAAACGTTTTACCTTTCTTAAAGTAAATTTTATTGCGGAATTTCAGTTTTTTTTAGTTTTTCAATAAGCTAAAGCGTTTTTGAGTTACGCGAACATATGTTGTGCAACCTCCTTAATTTTCGAAATAACGGTATATCTCGAAAACCAAAGCCAATATGAAGAAAAAAGTTTTAACTTTCTTAAAGTAAATTTTATTGCGGAATTTCGGATTTTTTTTGTTTTTCAATAAACTAAAGCGTTTTTGAGTTACGCGAACATATGTTGTGCAACCTCCCTAATCTTCGAAATAACGGTATATCTCGAAAACCAAAGCCAATATGAAGAAAAAAGTTTTAACTTTCTTAAAGTAAATTTTATTGCCGAATTTCGGTTTTTTTTAGTTTTTCAATAAGCTAAAGCGTTTTTGAGTTGCGCGAACATATGTTGTGCAACATCCTTAATTTTCGAAATAACGGTATATCTCGAAAACTAAAGCTAACCTAAAAAAACGGCTAGCACCACTGGATTCAGCGACCCCGAATTAGTTAAAATTAGTTAAAAATCTTTCGTTCGTATCATACTAAAATATTAAACTGCAAATACTTTAATCTATCTATACAATATATAATTTCTTAGTATGTAAGGATGTTTGCATGTATGTCCTATTCTTTCCGCAACTTTCTGAAGCCATCTGATGACATAGGAAGCTGAAATTTGGCATACTTAAAGTATTTTCTCTGCGGAAGATCGTAACGAAGCCAGATTTTCGATTTTCGGTCTTTAAGACCGGCTTTTCATCTAGTATCTGATTGAATAGATGTTTTTTTTTATCATATGGGGAACTTTGGGCCCCACTTGGCACGACTAGGCACCGTCGGATTGAGCTGAAAAATTAGGACTTGATTTCTTACACCAAACCTCATATTTTAAGCAGCGCAAACATGTAAATTAAAAAAATAAAAAATTGCGACCAGTCTAGTAGCTATCTGCAAAACCCATATAAGTATGTGTATTACCGTAAGTATAACGTAAATACACAGAGCGCGAGAGAGAGCAGAGATGGCAAATGCAATTTTAAAAATGTTGAAACTAGGTAAAATTTTTTTGTGTTGTTATTCAGAAAAATATCAAGATAATTTTAAAGCTTTTTAACATTTGACTAAGGCGGTAAGCTTATTTTATTAGAACAACGAGGGGCGGTTGGCGGCAATTTCTGCTTCTCCGAAACTATCTAACAGATCTTAATAAAATTTCCAACATACATATTAATATCCATATTAATATGAACACACAAGCTTTATATATTTTTTTAAAAATAGGACCGCGAGGGAAGCTCGAGGGTATTTTCTGCCTCTCCAAAACTATCTAACAGATTTAAATGATATTTAAAACATAGATAGATACATATTTGTGTAGACACGTAAGCTATGTATTTAAAAAAAAAATAGGATAACGAGGGGAGATAGGGGGCAACTTATGCCTCTCCAAAATCATTTATTTTCTCTAAAATTTCTTGATTATTTTCCATACTTCAAATTTATAATTTTTCATATGCTACATACATACATACACTGGATGAAATTTTTAAAGAAAAACTCTTCTTTACAACTTATTAAAAAGAAATGTTTGAATTTTAAAACGTTTCAGAAAGGCGTCTAAGCAAGCGCTAAATGTATTAAGTGGCGGTTCCACTCTTTCTTATTATCACACCATACAAATCAATACTTTCATGCATACATAAAAAACAATATCGTCCATCTCGTGTCGTCTACCTATGCTTTGTGTGTGTGTGACAGCGATAAGTGCAAAAAAATTGTGCGGATGCGTAAAGGGTTTTTACATGCAAAAATAAAAATATCGTAGAGCCACTTGTTGCTGTCACACGCACATAGCATAGGTAGACGACACGGGATGGAAGATATTGTTTTTTATGTATTTACATGCATACATAAAATCAAAAGTTGTTTACAGATTTTAACCATTTATAGCTTGTTTTGTTTGCAATGTTGTTTTTTATATGTCTGCATAAAATTAGAAGCATAGCTGCATTTTTCAATTTTTTATGAATTTTTCAAAACAAAAATTCCGAAATTTTAATAAAAAAATTATTTTTTTTCCAGAAAAAAAAATATGTTTCTAAAACGGCTGCGCATATAAGAAAAACGTTTTACCTTTCTTAAAGTAAATTTTATTGCGGAATTTCGGTTTTTTTTTTAGTTTTTCAATAAACTAAAGCGTTTTTGAGTTACGCGAACATATGTTGTGCAACCTCCTTAATTTTCGACATAACGGTATTTTTTAGTTTTTTTTTCGTTGTTCAATAAACTTAAGCGTTTTTGAGTTGCGCGAACATATGTTAATCTATCTATACAATATATAATTTCTTAGTATGTCAGGATGTTTGCATGTATGTCCTATTCTTTCCGCAACTTTCTGAAGCCATCTGATGACATAGGAAGCTGAAATTTGGCACACTTGAAGTACTTTCTCTGCGGAAGATCGTAACGAAGCCATATTTTTGATTTTCGGCTTTTCAACTAGTATAACTATAAAGATCTGATAGAAAAGATGTTTTTTATAATATGGGGAACTTTGGGCCCCACCCGGCACGGCTAGGCAACGTCGGATTGACCTGAAAAATTAGATCATGATTTCTTACACCAAACCTCATATTTTAAGCAGCGCAAACAATTAAATTTAAAAAAAAAAATTGCGACCAGTCTAATGTACACGACATGTTTTTTACATTTGACTTTTCAACTTTTCGTGTCACATGTTGCTGTGCATGTGTGTTACAATTGCTGTTTAACAAAGTTTTTTTTAATTATTGTTATTGTGTTTGGCGTATTTTAAATACCCAAACACAATAAGGGTGAATATTCGATCAAAAACGTACATGTAATTTGCCCCTCGTGGTCATAGTTTGAAAAAAATACATAGCTAATGTGTTCAAATAAATAAAAACCTTTATATTTTTTAAATTTTATTGAAATCTATTAAATAGTTTCGGAGAGGCAGAAATTGCCCCCTATAACCCTTTTAGTCATCTTTTTTAAAAAAAACATAGCTTATGTGTCTATGTAAATATGGATCTATCCATGTTTTAAATTTCATAAAGATCTGTTGGATAGTTTTGGAGAGCAATAAATTGCTCCCTATCTCCCCTCGTTATTCTATTTTTTAAATAAATACATAGCTCAAGTGTCTATATCAATATGAATCTATCTATGTTTTAAATTTCATTAAAATCTGTCAAATAGCTTCGGAGAGCAGAAATTGCTCCTTCCCACTTCTCGTGGTCCTATTTTTTATAAAAATGTATAGCTTATGTGTAGTTTTACATAGGTACTGCTGAGGTTACGGACAAATTTATTTTAAATATCATAAATAATATGTACATAGTCCCATACCTGCCTAGTGACAAAGCACATTTTTGGTAAATTTTTTTTTTTTTTATTTTTACACAGAAATGCCAAAAATACTGAAGGTATTTTTTTAAACATGGATATTTTATTTGTATGGCAGATAACCAAAACACATTCGTGGGTATTGAATAACATCTGCATAATATTCATGTATTTTTGTTTACTGAATGTGGTTGCGTGAAGATATTGCCGTGCATAAGTATATGTAATAACCATACTTTTTGCGTTATAGATATGTGTATACACAATAACGAAAAGCGTGGGTAAATACCTCTGTATATTATTCTTATGGGTACTTGTTGTCATTCTCTGGTTTTTATATATTCAAAGTAATGAAGTAGCACTATATTCAGAAAAAAAATTACAGCAATTGGCGCTTAGGATTTGCAGATATAAGCAAAAATATGCGCTGGCGTGACGTTAAAAAAACGGAAGTGGATTTTGGCATGCATTACAACACTGAATAGGACTGCGAATTGAGCAAGACGTTTTGTATAAAACCTTTTTTAGTAAGCTTTGAACTTATATAGATTTATTTTTTAAACTATAAAATTTAAAAATCTTTGCTCGTTTAAAGGTACATATGCGCATTTTCAGCGAAAAGTCTCCTTTTTTAATGTGCGCATCTTCAGCGAAAAGTCTCCTTTTTTAATGTAACGCCAGAATGCAAATAAGGTTGTATTTTAGGACCACGTTGGTCAACGTTATCCCTTTTGTTACTTAATGTAGAGCTAGTTGAGCTTTACACAAAAATATAAAAAAGAGAATTATACAAAAAAATTTTTTGAGAAACAATTTTAATTATTTCTGGCGTTACGTTACAAAAAGTAGACTTTTCGCTGGAACTGCCCATATAAGGTTACCGAATTTTCCTGTTTTTACCCTTTTTACCCCCTAAACATTCGAATTTCCAAAAATACCGTCTTAGTGCATCTGGTCTAAATTTCAAGTTTATAGGGTCAGCGGTTTGGGCTGGGCGATGTCACTCACGCAAATTTATTTTCAAATTCATTTTTGAATGTATTTTTTTTTTTTTTTTTGTTAATAATTTATTTACATAGATTTAAAGTACATCGCCTATAAGAAAATTTTAGCCGTCTCTGACTACATACATATGTACATAAGTACATATATTAAGATTTGCAATGTATAATTAGAATTTTTTTATCAGGTCTAGGTTATATCGCAAAACCTATATAAAAAATAAAGGCGATTGCAGGACATACATATGTATAATAAGTATATGCATAATTTGAGAAGACTTTGCTCTATTCAGTTAAATAAAAAAAATAAAACATTCGACAATAAAATAATTTTAAAACATTATAAATAAATCTGTACACAAAAAAATAATTTTTTTTTTTAAATTTTAACATTTAAAATTTTTGTTTTTAAAATTACATAAATACAACAACGAGCCAGTTTTTTGTCCACTATCATGTAGCTAAATATATTCCGAAGGAATTTAGCCCATTTGCATTAAAATTGGTGCACAACTTTTGATTTTATTCCCATTTTAGTGACAGAACAAATCTGATAGAAATTTTTATTTCCTTACAACAAACAGCATACAATTTTTATTTTTTTGGCTCAAACTTTTATGATATTTCTAAAAACCCCGATAAAATTTAGAAACAAAGTTTGCACGGCCAAAAGATAATTTTTTTTTTTACTGAAAAGGGAAAATCGTTTATTTTTTACATAATGCTTTATCGCGAAACTTGAGCGGATTAAAAAAACGGAATGCAGATTCGCACTCAGCGTTCCAAATAACTAAAGAAACAACTTTAATTATAAGCAAACGAAAAAGTTCATCGAGATATGTATGTAAAGATGTGTAGTCGGTGCATTAACTAAAAAGTAACCGAGGTAACTTCTTCGAGCAGTGCTGGATTCGATTTTAGCTAAACTTAATATATTAGAGATCTACCAATTCAATCCGTAACCTGGTATCTAAAAAATCTCCCTCACCTCCGCAAAGAGTGTTAAAATTGACTAAAACGGACGTTTAATTCAAAATCTGAACTTTATCCTTGACAGCCATGTTTGGCGGAATATTATTTAGCCTACGGTACACACGATATATATTTTTTAGTGTGTGAATTAGTACACAACCCTTAATACCGTTCATAAGTAAAACACATTATGTGATGTTCTGTTTTATAAAGTACATTATTTTTTTTTTTAAATTAATGATGAAATGAGCAAACAAACAATTTTAGCAACGCTTCTCAATAGTAATGTTGTTATTGGGCAATTTGCACGGCCACACGTTTTTCTGTTTCCAAGTCAAATAAACGTATTTTTAGCACATTTAATAATTGAATTTTTATTTTTTGTGATTCTTTTTTACCCCAAATAAATTAACCTTTTCTTAAATGTTCTAAAATTTAAAATTTTTCTTTAAAAGTTAAAAACTTGCTTTTTATTTAAGAACTTTTCACATTAATTTTATATTTAAAGATGAATATGGGCTTCTAGCTGAATGTGATTACTAACTAAAAAGTGTATGTAAGACATTTTGATTGACAACTGTGTAGGAAGATGAAATCAATGGAAGAAAATAAGTGTTCATATTTTGAGGTGTTCATATGACATATGTTAGGGTGTTCATATTATCACGAGTGCACTGTATATATTTTGTTTTTGTAAAGATTTGTCTGTTGTGTTTAGCAGCCAAAAGGACGCTGAACACAACTGAAACGAACAAACATTAATGTGCTGAACCGTGGTACAATTAGTAAGGTAACCGCAGATAGCCCAGAAGAACAATCTTTCGAAAAAAAAAAATCTTTTTCTTTGCTCAAAAGAAAGCTTAGGTATTTTCCTTAAAGATTTTGTGGGATATCTATTAAAATAAATGATTGGCAAACATACGTTTAGCTCATTACCACCAAAAAATGCGGGTAAATATATACTAACCACAAACTTTTTACATAAGAAGGAGAACAAATTTTAAAATTTGCATAGGCATATTCAAAAAAGAACATTTTATAAGGGTAGACATAAATTTTAAAGCATTATTTTCAATACCTGAACTGTCCGGCTTTACGAAAAGTTTTGTCCATTTGCTTCAGCTTAGAGGGTATCAGAATAACACTGTAATTCTTCAAGTCCGTTCGAATTATTTAAGCTGTTAATATCGTAAAGACTCGAACAGAATAAAAAAAGCTATACATGCCTATTTATTTTATAAGATAAGTTATAAGTTATGTTATAATTACATTTTCGTTCAACTGTAGAATATACCAAAATATTTTAATATTTTCTAATAAACCCCACCCACAAGTAGTGGGAGGGTTAATTCAAAACTAACAACAATTTCAAAGAAGTAAAACTAAACAAGTAAGAAAATATAGTCGGTCAAGCCCGACTATATGATACCCTACACCACAGTATTACAAACACATGATGCTTATACATATGTCCATATAAATATGGATTTATCTTTGTTTACATACTTCATTAAAATCGGTTTGAAAGTTTGTGAGAGGCGCAAATTGCCCCCTACCTCCCCTTGTGGTCCTATTTTTTAAAAACTGTATAGCTTATGTGTCCATATAGATATGGATCTATCTATGTTTTAAATTTCATTAAAATCGGTTTGAGAGGAAGAAATTGCCCCTATTTCCTCTCGTGGTCCTATTTTTTAAAAATGCATCCCTTTAGTGTTCATAAAGATAAAGCTATGTTTTAAATTTCATCAAAATCGGTTAGATAGTTTCTGAGAGGAAGAAATTTCCCCCTATCTTCCCTCCTGTGCCCATTTTCAATAGGCATGGTCCTTGTGCCAATGAGAACCTATGTCCCAAATTTTATCAAATTATCTCCAAAATTGCGCACAAGGTTACATGGACAGCCAGCCAGCCTGCCTGCCAGCCAGCCAGCCAGCCAGCCAGCCAGCCTGCCAGCCAGCCGGACGGACATCGTTAGTTCGACTCAGAAAGTGATTCTGATTCGATCGGTATACTTTAAGGTGGGTCTAGGACCAATATTTTAAGGCGTTACACACATCAGCACAAATGCATAATACCCTCTCCACTATGTATTGTGGTGTGGGTATAAAAATTACCATATAAAAAGTGAGAAAAATGCTTTTGCAAATTTAAAGCAGCCCGCTGCCGGCGACTGCCGGAAACATGCAAAAAAACTATTTTAACTATTTATCAATTTAATATACTTCTATCTATTGTAATAATCTAACTGTTGAATAAAATAAAATAAAAAATTAAGCTTTTAACAACAATATTGTGATTGGTGATTGGTTTATTTTCAATAAAAATGACATAACATTGGTTTTTGTGACACCCGAAGCGAACGCTAATTTCAGTTCGAACAAAAAACCCATATTATTTCATGACACCAATTTTAAATTAATGTTTTGATGAGAATCTCATTAATAACATTTTAAAGTAAACCGCTGGTTAATATGTTTTGTTGACAACACTGCTTGAAAACAAAAATAAAATTCTTAACAGCTGATTCGTAAAAACGGAGAGAAATTTTAATTTTATCAGGTTCATCCGCAACGCAACGTTACGTTTACGTGTGAGTACCTATTTACACATAAGCTTGGTAAGGAAAACGGAACAGTTGATCCGCAACGTATACGTTTACGTAAGAGTAACGAGGCCTAAAGGATTTTTTAATAGTTAAAAATGGTTATTTTACAATAATTAGTATTGTGGTAATTTTGTTTATTTTACTTTTATAAATTTTTATAATAAAATAAAAAAATTTCTTTAAAAGAAAACGGCAAAAAAATTTTATGGCTAAACAAGTTGAAAAATGGCTAAATCTAGCCATTAAAATGCTAAATTGGCAACACTGGTTAAAAGGGTAAAAACGGGAAAATTCTGTTATCTTATATCTCCAAAACTAAAAGAGATACAAAAAAATTTAATAGTTATCGTTGTTCTTTAGAAAAATAAGCGGAAACGTGTCTGGAACTTTTTTTAAATTCGGCCCTTTTAAGTAGTAAACGGGTAAAACCAGAATTTTAGTACTTTTTTGACACCCCATCTATCTTTTGAACCAATAAACATAGAAACAAAGTTTATAACACATTGGAACTTATCAAAAAAATACGAATACTAATTTGGTACTTTTTCGAAATTCGAACATTTAAGGGATGAAAATTTTAACTATTTTTGGTACTTTTTTACAAAACATTTGTCTTCATTCATTGACATATTCGTACTTAATTATGGGCTCCCACTACAATACTGAAAGTTTTGATACTTTCATGGGGGAAAAAATAGTACCAAAAAAAAAAGAAATTCGGGAAATTAGATATTTTTCTTTAGCTTTTTGATTCTACAACTGGTATTTTTTAATTATCGTTAATATTGGACCTTAAAACATAAAATTCAACATACAATGCCCTGAGTGGATAATAATCTATTCCAGAACGTTTTGGTACATTTTCGTTCTCTAACTGGTACTTTTTGAATTTCCGTAAGTATTGGACCTAGAAAGATAAAATTCAAGATGCAATGTCCTGAGTGGATAAGAATCTATAAGAGGAAAGTTTGTGGAACTTTTTTGTATATTAACTGGTACTTTTTGAATTTCCGTTAGTATTGGACCTAGAAACATAAAATTTAACATGCAATTGTCCTAAGTGAATGAGAATATGTAAGGGGGCTTTTTAGTATTTTTTTTTTTGTTATGTAAATATGTTCATGAAAGAAAAGGCCCGATTATAAAGTATAACCCCCTTCTTTCAGGTATGTTCTAGAATCCGAATCCACTTGAAAGTGGATTACTTCATCATTTTGGTGTTCTACATTTCACATCCACATGTTTTTATTCGTTTTCAATTAGAGTAGTAAGGGGTTGGTGAAAGTAAAACGAATCGACTTTTATTGTAATAGGTGATAACATTTTTAACAAAAAAAACAAAGATTTTGTTTTTAGTTTTAAATGTTCATTATCCAATTAAATCAAAAATATATCGTTACCTAAAACGCAAAGGCCCAACTAACCCAAAATTTAAAATAGACTTTTTCATTGATTTTGATGTAATTATAGTTAATTTTTTAACGCTTTTTTATTTAATTTATAATAAATAGTAGGCTTTGCCATCATGTCGCTGTTTGCAAATTTCCGCTAATTTAGCGGTTTTAGGGACTTTTAATTAATTTTATGACTTGTTTGAAATATTAAAAATTTTCGCGAATCATTTTGTTTTTTTAATCCTTTTAGCGATTTCAAATAAATTTTAGTGTTTGGCCATAGAAGCGATTTTTTTCATGTGATTCTTTACAGCTTTCATAATTTTTAATAAATATTACCCTTTGTTATCATGCTGCGGTTAGCAAATTAGCGATCAATAGTTCAACTAAAGTTTTTTCGAAAAAAAACTTCGAATACACAAAAACATGCGGATTTGGGAACACCAATTTATGAATTATGCGGATTCAAAAAATTTTTCGTTTTCAATTCGAGTCGAAACCTAGAACATAACTGTTTGTAATGTAATTGAATTTAAACAAGTTAAAACCTAGAAAAATAAACTAAGACATACAGATATGTCCACGAAGAAAATGGAGACGCTAACGAAGTAGCAGATTAAATGCTAGTTCAATATAAAATTAAAATACAGGCAAAGAATTGCAGACAATTGTTTTTAGACAGTGGATTGTAATGTTGATGGTGACGTGAGAATGATGATTTTTATTTTACAACTATTTAGACGTCACACTGACCTTAACACTGTATTTTAAAAACCTGCTGTTTTAAAATGTGAAATAATCATACCAATATGTATTTATACTCACACTACAATAGTAGTGACTGGTTGTCGCCCATGTTACAAGTTCGCAACTTTGAAGATAATTGATAAAACTTGGCAAATACGTTTCAATTGTCATAAGAAGAAAGGATATTGAAATGGTGAGAATCAGTCCATTTTTTCACATGGCCCCATACAATTTTGTTCAGGAATAGTCTGTGTGCCCATGAACTATCTTATTATGTTGGTATTTAAATTAAATTTAGTCCTAAAATATATTATTGCAACAAAAATTATCTCACCAA
Source organism: Pollenia angustigena (assembly GCA_930367215.1). Taxonomy (NCBI): domain Eukaryota; kingdom Metazoa; phylum Arthropoda; class Insecta; order Diptera; family Polleniidae; genus Pollenia; species Pollenia angustigena. The sequence continues at coordinate 31,775,162 of OV884057.1, forward strand.
ATTTTATTGGAATCGGTACATATTTGACTATAGCTCCCAAACAAATGCCAGTTTTCAAATAACCTGTAATCCGATAACATTCATATAAATGTTGGCATTGATATAAAATTAAGGGATGATAACTTAATTAATAGCTACGATGTCATGGCAATATTGTGTACTGGTAGGTCCAGAATTGACAATAGGTGCAATAAAACTCCTCTCCAAAATCGCTTAGACAAACAAATCTCAGATAGATTCTGTAGCTAGATAATATTCGTCACAAAGAACGGACATGGGCATTTCCGTCAAAAGGTCCACCGTGACCGAAAATTTAAAAGTTATTAAAAGCTGATCATTTTACGATATTGTTATCGAGAAATATTTAGATTTTACTAATTTTATAAATTTACCCATAAATTTGTCCACTTAGACGAACAATCAGACTGCAAAATTGTTCAAACGTAAGTTCTTATTTGTGAGAATGGGTACGTTCGTAAATGCATCAAAACTGTGCATCACTGCTGCAGTGATGCAAAATATTGTTGCTGATGCGTGATCACCAGTTGCGCTTGTGATGCTGATGCTTTTTTACTGCACAACAGCTGTGCAAAGTTTGAATTTTTGAGCAAGAGCTAAATTTTAAAAGTTTTATGAGCGAACATAAAATAATAAAAAAAAATGTTATCAACAATAGCGATGGCACATTTTATTAAAACTATTTAACCAAAAAGTAATAGTTTTCTTATAAACTACAAGAAAAAGCATCGAAAAAGAAAAATAAAACTATTTCTTTTATGTTAAAAGTTATTGCATCAGAAAATTAACTGATGCAATAATTGCCAATATTTGCTGCAGAACTGCGGCATCACTGCATAAAAAAACATTTGACATATGAAAGTAATGCCAAGTTTCTTACAAGTGATGCATTTACGAACATTCAACTTTACTAATGCGCAACTGATGCGCAGCAACTGCATTTACGAACGTACCCAATGTTTTATTGTATGTTTTCTTTAATATTTATCTTCCTTAAAAGAGGTGATATTTGATAAAAAATATTCCAAAAAAAATTTCTTACTTGGTCTGTAATCTAAGGAAGAGTTCAAAGACAAATATTTTATTCGGTTTAACAGTAAATTTTTATTTTATTTTGATCATTATTCAGTTAAATTATTACAGAAAAAATTTCACGTTCGTAATGTCACGTAGCGACCCAGATTTTGGCTTAAAAAAAAAGAAAATACAGAAGATTTTGGAATCAAACCAAGACATTTTAATGTTACGTTAAATTCTGAAAGTAGTTTGACTAAAAAATTGTGTCAGGTTTCGTTGAATTACGCCTTTTTATACATGGCCACAAAAACTACTTCTGTTTTCTTCACGTTCGAACCGCTACTTCTTTTGCCATTATCTTTGACCTAGAATCGCGCCCTCCATAAACTTTAGCATAGATAACAGTGCTTTCTTAGTGATATAATTTAAGTTTTAAAAAAAGGTAAAAATATTTTTTGCTTAATATGTTTATTGCATTTTTGATGCGTACGACTGTCAAGTTCAACACTTTGGAATTACCCATATATTAATTTTAATCTCATAACATAATAAAAAAAATAAAATAGGGTACATCTCGAAAATTTGCTTGTCCAGATAAACTGTTATGTAGGGTATAACTAATCGAGCTTGACCGACTGTCCGTTCTTATTTGTTTTATTAATCTTTTTGAAAAAAAGAATATTGCAGGGAGCAAAGGAGACTATTATACATTATTTATTTTGCAGTTTCATACTGTTTAGGAAGCATTTGCCATCTGTTTGCCTTGTCGTCGTATATTATAACAATGTTTTAATACTAAATTCTTTATAAGATTAATGAATTTAGCAAAAATTTAAAAAAATATATACATATATGTACATTAGGGATATAACTTTTTAACAATTTTTTAAAATATCGAAATTGGCATAGCACAGTCCGATAGAGCATAAACAACTATAAGGGAACGTATTTTTATTTTTTCGCTAAGGTCAAAAAAGTTCACCCACCAACCGCGATGAAGTTTTTAAAATTTTTAATTTTCTTTTTGGTTAAGACAAATCAATAATATGTTTATTTAAAACAAAAAATAGCTAAAGTATGAAATTTTATTAATATTTAGAGATGGTAAGATATTTTTCCGCAAACCAAAACGTATCTTTAACCTTTTTTAACAAAAAAAAAAAAAAAAAAAAATAAAAAGAATAAAAAAACACCGTATAAAATTATGAATATTCAATATTGCATTGGTTTTAGAAAAACCAATTGGTGCGTGAACTTTTTTGAAAAAATTACAAAATATTATGATTTTCGTGGTTACTAGGACATGGTTGACCTCATGGTACTATGCCAAAAAATTGGTTATACCCCTAATGTACATATGTATATTTTTGTATACTTTGAGAAACTGTTAACAGAAAAATGTACAAAGCGAGGAGGTACAAAAAATATCTGTCTCTTCGTAAAAGTTTAAAAATCATTTTTAATTTTATTTAATACGAAAAAAAACATTGATATTTAACAGAAAACATTTTTTATAAAAGATAAAAAATCAAAAACCACATATGTAAATTAAAAAAAAAGTATGTCTATAAAATATGCTTTATATGCTTAATAAATTTTTATAGACTGTGTCAATTGTAAACAAATAAAAAACAAGTAAAAAAGTAGTGTCGTTCAAGCTAGAACATGTGATACACTAGGCCGCCTCCATTTTGCAGAGTGTACCTTATTTGGTATGAGGGTAAGATTCATATAACAGTTCTTTGTTTGGAATATTATATAGATAAAAACATTAGCAAAAATATATGAAATTTGTTTGTCTTTAAGTGATTTAAGAAAGGGGTACTATAAGGGACCTATGGTCAAATACACCATGTGACAGTTTTTGACCAAATTTATCTGACACCTAATCTTTATATTAAATTGTCTGCCGAATATGAAGTCAGAATGGTCAAAATTAGAACAGTTTTCGTGATATTCCAAAATAACCGTTATTTTTGTTTTTAAAAAATATTATGTCACTTAAATGCAACTATCTTTAAAAAATTAGAAAATAGAAATATATTATTTATGAATATCGCACTAAATATTTATATTAAAAAGGTATGCTCTTCAAAATTTGTACTTTTGCAAAAAAGACAAATTGCAAAAACATAACAGCAATCACATAGACAATTGTTTGTGCGAAATAATTGTGTATGTGGTTGTTTTCGCAAGAGTGCAACTCTTGACGTGAATACCTTTATTATAGAGTTTAATAAAATTAGGGAAGTAACGATACGGCTTTTTGCCGATAAGATACCGATACTCAAACAAAAATATCGCCGATATCGATATCGATACCGATACGCATATTGATTTTGAATTCAAGTTAAAATTAACAAAACATATGCAATTCTCCAGAGTAAAAAAGTGTGCTTACTCCTACGTTCTTGATGGCTGTACTTTACAACCTGTTAGTGAAATAATAGATTTGGGAATATTGTTAGACAAAAAACTTAACTTTATTCAACATATAACGATTACTGTTAATAAATCTCGCAGTGTTCTGGCTTTTATTAAAAGATGGGCAAAGGAATTTAACGATCCCTTAACCACAAAAAGTCTTTTTACTTCGCTCGTCAGAACAATTTTGGAATACGGCAGCATTATTTGGGACCCGATCTATAATATTCATAGTGATCGTATCGAGTCAGTGCAAAAACAATTTCTTATTTTCTGCTTAAGAAGTGAATATTGAGGATGCCTGGTATTACCTTCATATTCAACTAGACTAGCTGAAATAAATTTACCAACGTTAAAAAGCCGGCGAATGATGCTAAATATTTCTTTAATGATCAATCTTATAAATATACCTTAACGTTCACTTCGTTTTTTCAACCCTCTATATGTCATGTTCGGCATGAACAAACTTTGCGATGTCAGATCCAATAAGAAGATTATGCAGCTGTTTCAATGATATGTATAACTTTATCGACTATTCTCTGAACATAAATATCATAAAAAGCAATATCATATTATATTTAAATCAATAATGATTATTCTAATCTTTCTTTCTTTGCTTAAATAAATAAATTATTATGTTACTAGTATTAACAGTAGGGTAGCCAGATTTTGAATTCGGAAAAACAGTACATTGGTTATGAAAAAACAGTACAATCAAGAAAAAAAACAGTACATTTTTACGAAAGCATAACTATTTATTTAATATTTACAACTCTTGAACAACAATAACATAAAGAAATACACTTTAAAAGTATAACATCAAAGGTCGAATAAAATACATTTTATATCAAAGGAAAGATTTACATTTAATGGTATTTCGTATACAAAATGACACCATTTGCGTTTATAAATCATATATCACAAACAAAGCATTTGGCCATAGTATTATTTTCCAATGTAAAACGTTTAAATATTTAAGTTTATATTTAACTTAAAAAAAGCTACTCATTGATTGAGTTAGTAGAATTTTCTTAAAGCATGTTTGTATTTAAAGAAATTTTCACCACACACATAGTGTGGAACTATCGTATAAATTTCAGAAAATATTTGTGTCTTTCTTCAATTAATTTTAACAAATAGAAACTGGGAATTATTTCCTTCCAGTGTGACACAAAGAATGCTGACGAAGGCCGTAGCGGGCCAGAAAATGCATAACATTCTGCTGGTGTCTAATAATTGTAAATTTTTCTGTACATACAATATACCTCATTGCTGTCCAAAGGAAGGCTAAGGTAAAATGTAAAAAGAAAATACAATATAATAGTCTGGTAGTGTTTAAAGTCATTTCTGAAAAATTGGAGGAATAGAACTATTATAAAAAAGCTTTAGAATAAATTCGAAAAATGAAAAATGTTCAATTAATTTTCCGATATCAAACAAATTTTTATTTAATTACGGCCAATTTCAGCTACATATATAGCTATAACTGTATTTTGTAATATTCACATTTATAGTTATAGTTAAGTATAACTGAACTTATTGAAATTGGCCGTTAATCTATAAGCTCAAAAAAAAAAAAATGTTGGGTTTACTGGTTTATTTTTTTTTTTCACAAAATCTGAAAATATTTTATCAATATAAAATTAATTCCATTATAAATCTTGTTGTATTGGAAAACAATAAAATAAAATACTAATGGCCATTTTCTCATTAGGCGATTATCTTTTTTCCCAACGAAAAACTGCACATTAAAGAAATTTGGTTTTCTCAATGTCTCATTTGCTTCGATTTAATCGCAAAGCTAACCGGCACTCATCTGCCAATTATTTATTTTCCTTTTATTTGCCGTACAGATAAATTCAATCAGCTGACTCCCATCTTTTACATGTATTTTGAGTGGCGTTGCCAGCTGAAAACGTTGTTTTTTGTCGGTATATTGAGAAACCCAAAATTGTTAACGGACAGTTTATCGGTCCAATAAATTTATGTTGACATTAAGTAACAGACAGTTTGTCGATACATTGAGAAAATGGCCATAAAAATACTAAAAATACTAAATAAATAAAAGAATTTTTTTCAGGTGTGTTAAATTTATGCACTCTTAATATCCTGATAAAGGGAAATACTAATGAGGGATTTAAAGGTTATCATATGTCTTAAGATAATACCACGAAAAAATATGAATGATTTGAGCAACCCCTAATTTAATCTGTGTATTTTTTGACAAAACAATAGACGTAGTTAAAAAATTCTAATTATTAAACAACTTTTTTTTTGCAACACAGCAACAATTTCTTAAATATTATGACAATATAGCTTGATAGCATACCGTTAAAAATACCCAAATGTGTATTACTTAAACTCGGTTTTTCTTAATACCATTGTTTTTTGGAGACTTAACCAAAAAATCAGTATAAAAACAGTACAAAGTGTAAAAAACAGTACATTTGCGTACTGTTTTGGGTGTTGTGCATAAAACAGTACAATTGACAAAAATCAGTACATGTACTGCTAAAAACAGTACGTATGGCAACCCTAATTAACAGTGTCAACCGATTAAGAATAATTCGATTAATCGATTAAACAAAACCAAACTCTTGTTCGAATAATTTCAAAACGACGATTTTCGAATAACGAATTAATCGATTAATTAATGTCGATTAATCGAAAATTTTTTTTTATAAAAAAATAAATTAAATAAAAGCTTAGAATTTTGTTTATTCTCCTAAGTTTTTAATGATTTTAAACAAAATGTAGGAAAGTTAAAAAATATTGTTGCCATAGCCCTGGTTGTAATTAATCTCTATTTTTAGTAAGCAAAACCGTGTTGTATTTTATAAATCTTATTAAACAAATCTTAACAAACAATGAGTAGGAGAGTTGCAAAACTTGCTCGTTACAAAACTTAAAATACTAAATGACAATTGATTCTAATAGTTCTTTTGGCGCTTAATGAGAAGAAATATAATAATAAATAATGCATGTCCCCTTTCGTGATTTTAGCACGGACATGTATTGATGCAATCAGAATATTTCGTCTAATAAAGCGCCAAAACAACTGAAAGAATCATTTGCCATCTCGTATTTTTAATTTTGCCACAAACGAGTTTTGCAACTCACCTTCTCAATTTTGTCAGCTGTTTTATTTTTAAATCAAACGCTAAAAAATTCTTATGAAAGGGGATTTTTCAATTTCGGGTGAAAAATTTATAAATAAACAAAAAGCTTTAAAATAAATAAAATATGAATCATATTGTGAAAGTAGAAAATGTTGTTATTGTATTATTTTGGAAGATTGGAAGATTATCCAACGACATCAAGAAATGTCGAACTTGGTCCAGTTGAAAAATAGATTAAGAGAGACAGCGGCTGTTCTATAGAAGAAATTGTAGACAGAAATTTGGCTGAAGATGGTAGGTCTGCCAACGCCTTTCGAAAATCCAGAGTAATATCGAAATATTAAGAAATAAAGGGTTTAACGATTCCTTTAAGTAAATACAACGATATGGAGTTAAGATGAAAAATGTTATGCAAAAAAAAAAAGAAGAAGTCATAGCGGATGGAATACAAATAATTTTTTTATTCGTTATTCTCATCGATTAATCGAAAAATTTTTAAGATTTAATCGTTTGATCGAACGAACAAAAACAATTATTTGAATTAATCGAACAAAGTTTAAAGGGGAATAATTGACAACAACTCTAGTTAAGACATTAAGATAGTCTGTAAGGAATTTGTCCATAGACTTAAATTAAATAAATAAAAATAAATGAAACTCAAAGTTATTGCGCCACCTTCAAAATCAGACACACATTGGCGATATAATTGTACAAATGGAAAAAGGTTAATCCTACTCGGATCCTCTTATAATGTTCACCACAAACGCTTGAACACTTTCGAAATGCAGAGACATGTTAAGTAGCTCAATAAGACGTTTCTTCGGTTGTATCGAGTGTCAAACATTGTTAATAAACAACAGGTTTCATTTTTTTACTAAGCCTTAAATCTTTTAGTAAGATCTAATGCTAAAGCGCCCTATGCTTAGAGTTAGAGGAATATATATAATGCTAAGTCAGCCGCTTAATTTTAAGAAGCAGAACTATTTGTCATCTTCGTTTATTCATTTATTATATGGACATTTCATTACTCTGTTTTAGTTTTATGCTCTGCTTTTTGGTCAAAAATACTCCAAAAAACACAGAAAAAATTATTAGTGGTTTTTTATCAATTAAAAAAATTATTTCAAAAGTATTTAAATTTAATCAATGTGATATTTGAATCAATTATTTATTTTGTTGAAAGAAAATTAAAAATATAATTTTGATTTAATTAACATTTTAGTTGTTTTGAAATAAATTTTGAATTATAATATTAATTAAATAACAAAAAATTATTTCGTTTAAAATAAAATAATTTAAAATTGTGAAATTGTTGTTGGAAATTGTCAAAATCGATAAAGACATTGTTTGAAACGGCAAAGTTTTTCGATCATTTTTTTAATTAAAATTAAAAATATCATTTATTGAAAAAAAAAATATTAAAAATATTAAATTTTTACAATTTTTAGTAATCAATATAATCATTTCGGTAATAGGTGCAAAATCAACAAATGGGTTGCTTGATTCTATGAATTTGGTATAAATTTGGTGATTAGAGACAATTTTTAATTTTTTATGTGAATATAAAAAGTATCGTCGTATCAGCAGCAAAATATCGCCGATACCGATATATCGGTAAATCTGAATACCGCCGATATATCGATAGCGGTATTATATTTGTAGGGCTTTAAATATTTAATTCTTAAAATCAACTTTGTTTGGGAATTTAGAAGATAAAAACAGCACCTCAAATAAAATAAGAAATCATGTTTGGCGAGTTTAAAAAAGCCTGCCACTGTTTGGTACGAACGTAAACTTTTTACCAGGGCAAGGGACTTCATGCAAATGCATGTTTGTTGTCAGTACTCTGAGACCCATCTAAAGTTTATATCTTTGCGAATCACAATATTTCCAGTAAATGGCATCAATTTGTTAGTGCATATTTTTGCATATTTTGCTTTAAATGCATGTTTTTGCACATTTTGATATAAATGCATATTTTTCGTCATATTTTGTTATAAATTCACATTTTTCTTCATATTTTGTAATATTTATAAAAAAAAATTGCTCTTTTCTTAGTTTTTTGTTTAGAAATATCTTTCTGTTCAAGGCGAATTCATTATAAGGTGTAGTCAATGAATCAGCTGGTTATAGTTGTTTCAGCCCTGAAGCTGTCAAACAGTCAAAATAGTATGGGAAAATCTGCTAACTTCAACATTTTCAAGGAGCAAAAACAACATGTTGGTGTTTGGTACTGAATTGCCTACATTTTAATATAAATTCACCTTGTTTCTTTCACTTTTAAAAAGTAGCACATATGTAGAAGTAACAATAAAACAGTTATTCGGCGCCTTCGAACGAACAATTTCAATGAATTGAGAAATAACGCCATATGGCTTTATTTCCATGTAAGGAGTGAAATAAAGCCATACATGGCCATATTTCCCATTTAAATTTTTTTCTTTTCATGTAATTGCAATTTATTTAAAAATTGTTGTTTTGCGCAAGGATTTTCTCCTCTATGGTATAACAAAGACCGGCTTCGCTAACTAAAGATTCTCTGCATAGCGGGGCTTAAGGATTTTCTACTCTATGGTATAACAAACACCGGCTTCGCTAACTAAAGCTTCTCTGCATATTCGGCCTTCGTTCGAAAACAAGGCAGATTTTAGAAGATATACTTAGCAAAACCGGTCTTTGTTATACAATAGAGGAGAAAATCCTTGCGCCCGGCCGCACCTGACGCGTTTGTCCCAAACCCGCGCTGCGAGCGCCCACCGGAAGCGCTCTCCCTCTTCCACCTACCGTACCATATTTTTTTAACACTTGACAATTACTACGTTTATACGTAGCCTATTCGCGAATAAACATTATTTGCGATTAACTAACTTTCTGTTTATATGTCTATTTCTTAATGAAAATTCTTCTTTTTAAGTGATGCCAGATGGAAAATTTATTGATTGAGTAGCACTGTATGTATATAAACTTTTTATTTTTTAAATGAATAAGATCAAAAATTATTGTTTATTTTTAAATTTATTTGCACATTATTGATTTAATTTTACTTTTGTTGTCATATGAATGTGCCACATCGAAATAAAAACGTAAAACGGTTAAAAGTGTGGCAATGAATCTTATATGCAAACAGGGCTGCCAGGTACTTTTTTTCCTTGTCCCCAAAAAATTAAAAAAATATCCCCAAAAATCGCCAAATTAAGAAAAAAAACCTTAATAAAGGTGTTATGATACTTGCTATTTTTTGTATTGGAATTTTTTAGGATTGACTGAATGAAACAACAAATGCGAGAAAGAACAAGAAATACAATTTGATAAAATGTAAACAAAACAAACAATACTGCCCACGTTTTTTCCCCACAAAAAACCGTCATAAAAGCTAAAAATCGCAAAAAAAAAAAGTTAAAAACCGTCAAACCGATCAAAAACTAAAAAAATTGGCAACAGTGCTAACAATTAATCTGGAAATGTCAATTTTAAGCTAAAAAATTTTATATTTTTTTTGACAGTCTTAGATTATTTATCGATAACACATGTATATTTGTTTGACATTTCAAGATGTTTTATGATATAATCATACTCTTTACACTTAGTCAGTTTTCCTATGCAAATATATTTGCACTGTTCTCCAATATAGAAAAAATACAAAAAATAGCAAGTATCATAACAGCTTAAGTAAATATTTTTCTGTTTGTTTTTTTCTGACAAAATTTAAAAATTTTTTTTTTTTTTAAAGTAAAAATAGTAAGAAAAATTTTAATTAGAAATCCCCAAAAATCCCCAAATAAAAATTTTTTGTAAAAAAATTATTTTATTTTGTTTGTACCCTGAAGGAAAAATAACATAAATTTATAAAGTACCTTTAACACTACCTTTTAACTAAAATGATAATCTTAATAAGGACTTTTTACACCGTATTAGTTGTTGATAAGAGTAAGATAAAAGTTTTGCTACTTTTTTCATATTTTTAATACAAGACAAAGAATAATAAGCATAAATAATAAAAGGGAAAATATATTAAAAAGAGTGTAAAATCCCCGAATTTTTTTTTTAAATCCCCAAAAAAATCCCCAATCCCCAAATTACTTTCTATGTCCTTTTTGCTCGCATAAAATCCCCAACTTTGGGGATAAATCCCCAAGTCTGACAGCCCTGTATGCAAATAGTGTCGTTAGACAGGAATTGTTTTCATGAGTTAGCTATTTGCAAATAAAAATTTAATTCACTGTTTATGCGGCAATATTCTCTACTTGCAATATATTTATTTGCGAATAAGTGGTGCGTATAAACGTAGTAAATGGCAACTCATTATTTTGCCAATTTGTAACCATAACAATTACACTGTTATGGCGTTATTTCCACTTTGGTTGCTAAACGATTATGGTGTTATTGCACTTGGGTGGTGGTAATAAAGCCATATGGCTTTTTTTCTCAATTCATTTGGCCATATGGCTTTATTTCCTATGGCTTTATTGCACGGCGCCGTCGAACGAACATTTTCAATGCTTAAAACTGTTTTAAGACCAAATAGAATGAGTTTTACATTTGATAACTTAAAAAAAAACTTATTTATTATACCCACACCACAATAGTGGAGAGGGTATTATGCATTTGTGCTGATGTGTGTAACGCCTTAAAATATTGGTCCTAGATCCACCTTAAAGTATACCGATCCACTCAGAATCACTTTCTGAGTCGAAATAACGATGTCCGTCCGGCTGGCTGGTAGGCTGGCTGGCTGGCTGGCAGGCTGGCTGGCTGGCTGGCTGGCTGGCTGGCAGGCTGGCTGGCAGACTGGCTGGCTGTCCATGTAACCTTGTGCGCAAAGTACAGGTCGCACAAGGACCAAGCCTATTGAAAATGGGCCGAATGGTAGGACCAAGAGGGAAGATAGGGGGAAATTTCTTCCTCTCAGAAACTATCAAACCGATTTTAATGAAATTTAAACCATAGATAGATCCATATCTATAGGAACACATTAGCTATACAGTTTTTAAAAAATATTACCACAAGGGGAGGAAGGGGCAGGGGGCCTCTGACAAACTTTCAAAACGATTTTCATGAAGTTTATAAACATAGATAAATCCATATTTACATGGACACATAAGCATGATGTGTTTTAAAATAATGTGGTCTTGTGGGCTTGACCGACTATACTTTCTTACTTGTTTTTATTGTGTTTATATATAATTAAAAAAAAAATGCATTTATTGTGCAGATATAAAATTATAATGAAACTTCGTTTTTTAAGTTAAAAAAGTATTGGGTAATTTTTGCTCTCAAGTGCATAAAAAGTTTAATTTATATTTTATTCTTTTGAAATATGAGTTACTAATTACAAGAATGAAGAATTGTCAATAAATTTGAATTAATTTCATATTGTAAAATTCCTTTCTTCATAAAATAATTTTATGAAAATTTGATTTGATGAACTTTAGCCTACTTAAAATATCTAAATTTGGATTAAAAAAGTTACGTCAACTTTTATAAAAATAAGATATTAAATATGTAGTTTAAATTGTCAATAAGTCGCTCCAATTCGCTCTGATAAAACTTCTGGTGATAGCAAATGTTTGAGAAACTTATTGTCTACGTTGACTCCTTTTCCAGAAATCTGGACTCATTCAGGGATGTCAGATGTGGCGATTTCTCGCCAAACGTGGCGATTTGTTTTGAAATTCGTTAAATTCAAAACTTAGAAATAATATTATTTTTATTCTAGTATTTTTATGATTAAAATTTCAGGCATTCATTAGTATGATAGATATTTGAAAGTATGTATTTGTTCAAATGGCTTATAAAAATAATGAAAATATTCTAGAATATGGGTTTTCATATTTAAAAGTTCTCTTGAAAAAATCAATAAATAGCATTACTTAAAACATTTATATCCCAGTAAAAACTTCCCCTACAAAATAATGTGTTGGGTAATCAGAAAAACATTAGAGCACTACTTACAACTCTACTGAAAGAACCAATGAATTTTACAAGGGAGGTTCCAAAATGAACGCATTAAAAAGTAAGTCATTATTTTTTTACCTGCATACATCCAGAAAAAAGTACCCTGCGGGAAATTTGTGTCAATTGGTCCAACGGACTGGTCCTGGGAATTGTGAAAATAGAACTGGTACAAAAAGAAAGAACTCATGACCAGTGAAAGGAGATCCAATCATGTAACTGGTTTATGAAGAACAAAAATGTAGAAAAAGTAATGAATTACAGTACAGTCTTCACCGGTGGTGTGATAACATTTTTTGGGACTTTCTAAAATGTGGCTCTTGAATTTAATTCTAGGACTTGTTTTATTGAAATAATACTACATCGTAATGAAATAAAAGTACATTTTAGTAACTGTCACTAAACACGTCCATTGAGAATATATTTGTGACTGGTTAAATGGTGTCAATTGACCCCCTCCAATGACAACCCCATGTAAAAGTGATAGGTCTTATTCATATGAAGTGTTAGAACTCGAACCGGTCCCTACCACCACAGACCTATCACGGGACTACTTTGGTGTCAGTTCGCTTCCCTCTAGGGCCCTGCGGGAAATTAGTGTCAATCGGTCCCACAGACTGGTTCTGGGAGTTATGAAAATAGAACAGGTACAAAAAGAAAAAACTCATGACCAGTGAAAGGAGAACCAATCATGTAACTGGTTTATGAAGAACAAAAAGGAACAATCTTCACTGGTGGTGTGATAATTTTTTTGGGACTTTCTAAAATTTGGCTCTTGAATTTAATTTTAGGACTTGTTTTATTGAAATAATACTACTTCGTATTGAAATAATACTACATTTTAGTAACTGTCACTAAACATGTCCATTGAGAATAGATTTGTGACTGGTCAAATGGTGTCAATTGACCCCCTTCAATGACAACCCCATGTAAAAGTGATAGGTCTTATTCATACAAAGTGTTAAAACTAGAACCGGTCTCTACCACCAAAGACCTACCACGGGACTACTTTGGTGTCAGTTCGCTTCCCTCTAGGGAAGTTATATGAATGGGAATAGTACATGTTGCACTTCTTTTGTACCTTCGTTTAATAAATGTAATACCCTCACAATGTATTCCTAAAAAGAAGACAAATAGGGAGGGAGTCTTGCCGGTGAAGCGTTTAAGATATATAATAAAACTGCAACTATATACATCGTACTTTTTTGTGTTCACTAACTATTTTTACTTCGTTCTAAATAAAAACTAAACAAAATATATATCATGGCGCCAATTTTTTAAGATTTATAAAAATTTCAAAAATATGTATGTATTTTAATATCAAAAACATAAAAATAAAGTTTTTGGCGATTTTTTAAATTGAGTTTGGCGAAAAGGGTGAAAATCAATCTGACAACCCTGTACTCATCCATCATAAAAGCGTTAACATTAGTTCTGTAAAGTGTTTCACGTTATTATATTAACATAACAAAATGTGTCTAGGTCCTAGACTCTAGGTTTATACATTTTTAAATTTTACTTCATACAAATAAATTGGTGGCGGAATGCATCGATTGTCATTAAATTTCAACAAATTTGTTTTATATGTCACAAGATCACTCATCATGTTAGTATGACTAAAAGCGTTACGAATAATGCTTTTTGGGTGCAATTTAGCATAATCTACTTTCATAAGACTTGAAATCACACCTCTAAAATTTGTGAAGATAGAGTCTTACTTTAACATACCACCCTAAAACACACTCTTGGAAAACACTTTACTACGCCCTTGACTAGGGATGAAACGATACAAGTAAATACAACTACATATTCGATACTTTTATATAAGTACCAAGTATTTTTGTAATCGATACTTAGCAACCGAGTACCAAGTAGTATCGGTAAAAAAATACTCGGTATCGGTCGAAAGTAATCGTTACACTTTGGTATTGAAATTAATCTTAAATTTTTGATTATTTACCAAAGCTGGAGCAGCAGTAACGGTATCAAGAAATCGTTTGACCAGCAAACACTAGGGATGCCGATCCCGAATATCGAAATCCCGGGATTATTCTAAAAAAATTAAGTCCCGAATCCCGAGATTTTGGGCTTAGTAAAAATTCAAAAATTTAATATTAAATCATACTGGACATGCACCTAATTTTTAACTGGTTACAAAAAAGTCACAAGTGAATAAATGTTACATGCAATGCATTTTGACCCACGAAAACAAAATCAGAAGGTGTGGTATTTATTCTAAGTTAATGATAATAGAACTGCGCACGTAAAATGCAAGTTGTGCAACAAGGTGTAGCTATTTATTTACGATACCCAGAAGTGTTGAATGCGAACATTGGTCTAGTCGGCAGCATATGTTTGCAATAAAATAAGGTATCAATTACACTGTGCAAGAAATTTACACTTTTTTTTGAGACAAGCTGGACACCTGACGTTTTAACCTAATTGTTGGCGGTTTAAAAAAAATTCTTCAACTTGGCCCCTGCTTCGCCTAGAATGCCCCTAGATGGGTCAAATGTATGACCTACCCCACTTTATTTTTCATCCCAATCTTTTATTTCTAACATACCAACCCGCTATTTCTTAAGGGGGCTCCCATACAAAATGTTCAATACAGACTAAAAATATATTGTAAAGTCCCATAAATGTCCAGGAGCCGCCCCTACTGTGATATGATGTACTACCGACCTCAATTAGAAAGAAGTTATTTTATAATTTTATTGCGGAGTTTCGGTTTTTTTTAGTTTTTTTCAATAAGCTAAAGCGTTTTTGAGTTACGCGAACATATGTTGTGTAACCTCCTCCATTTTAAAAATAACGGTATATCTCGAAGACCATAGTAGCATAGTATTATCAGACGTCATTTATTTGTTTTAGAAGCTTTTTACAATATAAGTTTAAATACATAATACTTCCATATTACTTTAAAATAATACATTAAACTGTTTTATTTTGTAATGAGTTTAATTTTCTTCATGAATTAATTTGTTTTAATACTTATACATAAACAATCAATTATAATTACATGAATTTTGCAAATTGGCTTTTATATATAAAATCCCGAAAAATCTTGATTCGTCCCAGGATCCCCTTTTTTTAATTAAAAATCCCGAATCCGGGGTTTCAAAAAACCTGGTCCCATTTGGGATCCCTAGTAAACACCTATAAACCACATATCGTCTAGGTCCATTTCCTCAATTTCTGGCTATAGACAGTCCGTTATCATCTCGCGATAGCGAACACCATTCGCAGTAATTGCTTGGCCGACCTCATTTTCGAAGAATTAAAGCCCCATAACGCCGCCAACCGCAGAACTAACTGGGCAGCATGTGCATATTTTTCCCATTTCCTACAGACCCGGCTTGCTGAAATTTGACAATTCTCCCGATTGTGGAAACGTTTGGTCGATTATGCTGAGCAAAAAAATCACGATGTGCACGAAATGCATTTTGATTGAACGCCCATTTTCGTAAAAAGCTTTAACAATCTTAACGCGCTGCACAATTGTGTACCTCTCAATGGTAGAAGTAGTCAAATACTGAAACAAAGAAAGATCAATTTAAGTTGCGCTAAAAACTTGACGTTAAGGAGTGACACACAATTAACATCGTGGATTATTGTTTTACTACCCTTTATTATATATGGGTAAATCCAAAGTGTTGAACGTGACGGTCGTACGCATAAAAAATGCAATAACATCTTAAACAACAAATATTTTTACGTTCTTTTTACCCTTAAAATAAAGCACTAAGAATGCACTGTTATCTATGCTAAAGTTTATGGAGGGCGCGATTCTAGGTCAAAGATAATGGCAAAAGAAGTAGCGGTTCGAACGTGAAAAAATAGAAGTAGTTTTTATGGCCATGTATAAAAAGGAGTAATTCAGCGAAACCTGGCACAATTTTTTATTCAAACTACTTTCAGAATTTTACGTAGCAATGTAACATTAAAAGGTCTTTGGTTTGATTCCAAAATCTTCTGTATATTTTTTTATTTAAGCCAAAATCTGGGTCGATACGTGACACTTCGAACGTAAAATTTTTTCCATAATAATTAAACTGAATAATGATTAAAACAAAATAAAAATTTACCGTTAATCCGAATAGCATATTTCTCTTTGAACTCTTCCTTAGATTACAGTCTATGAAAGAAAATTTTTTTGGAATAATTTTTATTAAACATCACCTCTTTTAAGAAAGATGAATATTAAAAAAAAACATACAATAAAACATTCTCACAAATAAGAAATTACGTTTGTACAACTTTGCAGTCTGATTGTTCATCTAAGTGAACAAATTTATGGGTAAATGTTTAAAATTAGTAAAATCAAAATAAATATAAATATGGGCATTTTTGACGGAAATGCCCATATTTATCATTTTAAAAATAAAATATATATTAACATTTAAAATAAATACATAGTGACATTGTTGATTTCTGGAATAACTGGTGAATGAAGTTTGTTATCCTGAACGTTCTATAAAATTTTGTTTCCTAAAGGAGCATATAGACGACATGTTTTTGTCATCTGACATGTCAAATTTCCCACTGCAAAACACATACATGTCGTGTGTTACCTTTTTAACTTTGCTTCTGTAAAAGTCAGACGCAAAGTCATCTGACAAAATTTCAATTAGAGCGTGCTCTATTTTCTTCTGACAAACCATCTGACATCAGAAATATATGCCGGGAAGAAACTGGCAGCGGCGTCAACTATTGACGGAATCATTAGCCGGCTGAAGTTAATATTTTACAATACCAAGATATGTATGCTCATCTCACCATTGAATATAATTTATGTAAATATATACATAAAAACCGTTTAATTATAAAATTCTAAATTGGTATCTTTAAAATAAAAGAAAAAATGTTAAGATGGCTAAATTATTTTACGGCGCAAATAAATATTTTCGTGGCGGCAGCAAGCTATTTTGAAACCGAGAACTACTTTGGTTTCTGCAATAACAATGCAAAAAAAAAAAACAGAGACAATGTCAGAAGCAAATTACATGTACGTTTGTGACCGAATATTATAAACCTTATGTAAAACAGCAATTTTGAAAGACATGAACAATTACATGTGACTTGAAAATTTGACATGTCAGATGACAAATACATGTCGTGTACGGGCGCCTTAAGATAAAAATGATATTTTGAAAGGAAATTGGTACTGGTTGGTAACTAAAAGTGGTCTTAATCTTTACACTTTTCATTTTGAAACAAAAATTCTAATAGGTCGTAGTTTTTATTTTATTGTATAGTACTAAAACACTATTAAGAAAGTTTTGAAATGCTGCTTTCTATTCTTTTATCATACAAACGATACAAGTACCGATACAAGTAAGTATCGATACTAAGTAGGTATCGATAATTTACGAGCGATACCCCATCGAGTAAAAGTATCGATACCTTAGAGGTATCGTTTCATCCCTACCCTTAACTGCAAATCTAAATAACATTGTTGTAAAATACAGCCCTGAACAGTTGAAGCGAAGCCGCGAATAACGTTTTAAGTTACAAACTCATAATTTTTCAGGAGAGAAAAAAAACGTTTTTTGACAGGCAGGATTACTTGTATTAAAAAACGGTTTTCTCTATTATTAAAAATATGGATAATAAAAACTTTTATGCAAAAGGCTTTTAAAACATTATTCCGCACTGCAAGACCATTTCGGTTACATCATTTTAGTAGTAACTTGCAACGTTCTTCAACTGGCTGACACTTTGTATGCCAATTTGAAGACGTTAAGGTGATTAATTCTTGGTGATTTAATAAAATTTTATTAAGATAGGTCTATAATTGATGCCCTGTATAAAACCCCGTCAGCTTATTAAGCATTACACTGAGCAAATTTTTATATTGTGGTGAAATTACGTTGGATGAAACAACTAAAGACACGACTCTCTCATAGATTTACTAAAGTTTTAAAAAAAGTTTTTCTTAAAAAACTCTTGTTTTTATATATGCATAGTCCTACATCAGTTCTACAGTCAACATCATTCAATATATATATATATAAAAAGAAGTGTACACTTTGATGTCACCACTAACTGCGAAGACGGGTAGACCGATTTCAACAAAAACGTTGGGGTACGTTGGAGATAAACTGTAGATGGTTTTTGTAAAGTTTGCGTGAAATCGGCCCAGTGGTTCCGTAGATATGTCATTTAGATTTTCCTATATATTCCCATACAAATATCAACAAAATGCCCTCCATTTTGAACTCCTTCGAAACGGCTTCACTGATTTTTATGAAATTTTGTATGTGTTTTTGTTAGGTATGAGAATAGTTCGTAGAGTATATTTTTTATCGCTAGAGGGCGCAAAATTTGGCATAAGCTCCCCCTCCCTATATCTCATTAGCTAATCAACCTGTTTTCTTAAAATTTGGCATGCAGGCACTGTAACATTTGAAAGAAAATAGGGAATAGGGCAAGAGGAGTAGAAGCTCCCCCTCCCTATATCTGTTTAACAAATCGACCGATTTTCTTGAAATTTTGCAGGAAAATAGTTTAACATCTGGAAAGAACTAAAGCCTAAAATTTTTATTATTTATGGCGTGAAATAGGGCAATAGAGGTAAAAGCTCCCACACCCCAATCTTTTAAACTAATCAACCGGATTTCTTAAAATTTGGCATGCAGACACTGTAACATCTGAAAGGAAATAGGGAATAGGATGTGTAATAGGGCAAGAAGGGTAAAAGCTCCCCCTCCCAATATCTTCTTGAAATTTCGCAGGCAAATAGTGTTACAGCCTGTATCTTCTTAACTTATCAACAGGTTTTCTTAAAATTTGGCATGCAGACACTGTAACATCTGAAAGAAAAAGGGCAAGAGGAGTAAAGCTCCCCCTCCATATATCTTCTGAACTAATCAACTGTTTTTCTTGAAATTTGGCCGGCAAATAGTGTAACATCTGGAAAGACCTAAAGCCTATAATTTTTATTATCTTCTTAACTAATCAACCGGTTTTCTTAAAATTTGGCATGCAGACACTGTAACATCTGAAAGAAATAAGTTATATGGCAAAACAACGTTTGCCGGTCCAGCTAGTGGTGCATAAAATGCTTATAATTTGAGATTTACCGTAGGAACACAATTGCACCGTATGAAGGTAGTAGCGTACGACGAAGATACGTTGTCAAATTAAAACGTTTAACATTTTACACATAGGCACACAATAGCTGGCGTAGCGTATCTACGTCGTACGTCGACATAGATCTAGTTCTTTTTCAATTTCTACCCATTAGTTCTGATCAAATTTACAAAAATTTAAGGCCCCTATTACGGTTCACAACTCAACTCAGTTGAGTTGTGATTTCTTACTTTTTGTATTATGTGTAACAACTTTGCTATATTGCGGTGCACAAAAACATATCAAAAATTACAACTGATCACAACCAGTTGTCTTAATTACAACTCAACTGAGTTAAGTTGTGAACCGTAATAGGGGCATAAAACTGATCACAGCCAGTTTTTTTAATTACAACTCAACTAAGTTGAGTTGTGAACCGTAATAGGGGCCTAATTTGTTCTAAAACTGCATAAAATATTTGGTTCCAGCATCATGCCACAATTACCAATATTTTGATGCAGTTTTTTGGATACCTTAGTTCTAATATGTTTGCTATCGAATAGCATAAAAATTTTTGAAATCGGCAATAACAAAAAATATCTCTTTTGGCCGATGAAATTCAATTTTCAGCCACAGTGCGCTGGTTACGACCGAATTGTCATAAAAAAAATTTAAAAATATGTAATGAAATTATTTATTTACATATATGTTTTAAAATTGCCCCTGTAGGAAGTCAAACCCATTTTTAAGTAACTTCAAACTGGTTTTTTTATAACCACAACTAGTTGATTAAGTGACTTTTTTCTTTGTCGACGACTCATTATTTTAACATGGGCATGTCATAGGCAGTAGTCAATTGGCCATCTTTGCACGACTTTTTAACTGACTACTAATTACTTATTTTTAAACCTATTTGTAGTTAATTAATAAAAAAGTCAGTTTATAATAAATTATTTAAATTTTAAATAATTCTTTTCAAAAAAATATACAATGTATGTACATACCCAATGTGCACAAAAACGGATGCGGATCCGTTAGGGACCCGTTCCGGATCCGTAAAAAAGTTAGAAACGGAATCAGTGCAATCACGAATTTACGGATCCGCTTCTGACTCGTTACGGATCCGTAAAAAAGTTAGAAACGGAATCAGTGTAATCGCGATTTGACTGATCCGTTTCTGACCCGTTTCGGATCCCTAAAAAAGTTAAAAACAAACTTTTTTTAATATGCTATGAATTGTTTTTTATGTTTTTAATGTATTTTACTTTTATATGTTAATTTTAAATGAACTCACTGAATTGTTTTTACTTTACTATCAAATGACTGTGAATTTAATAATAATAATAAAAAAAAATTAAAACAAAAAATTCATCACAATATTAAATCTTTTTTATTAAAAACACGCAGTGGATTCCGTTTTATTAAAATACACGGGTCCGCAACGGATCCTTATATGATGTCCGTAACGAGTTCGTAACGGATCCAAACAACGGACATAAAATCCGTTTTTGAATCCGTTTTTTCGAGAGGAATTTCTCCCGCTTGCGGACCCGTAACGGATCAGTAACGGATTCCGTTACGGATAGAAAATACGAAGATGCGGATCCGTTACGGATACGAAACGGATCCGTTTGGCACACTGGGTATGAACATACATACATACATACATACGTATATATGTATATCTATAAGTATTTTGATATATAAATAATTATTTAAGAAAATTTTGCATTAAAATGCCCTAAATGATGATGTATAATAGTGCTGAAATATGTAAATACGCTACATAATTGCTAGTACATAAAAAGATTTGTATTGAAATAATTTTCAATTATTTTAATATGTTTGTATCAAGGCGAATTCATAAAGGTGATATTTTCGAGTCATCTGTTTATTGTTTATATCCTTGTGTGTATACTAAATGTCAAGCGTTATTTACATTTTGTGAAAAAATTTAAAATCTAAATCAAGAAAAAAAAATTTATTTAAATGTAATAAAACAAAAAAAAGTGAGCAAAAATATTAACAAGAGGATTTTAAAAAGCGTAAGGAATACGTGGAGCCACAATAAATTTGAAAAACAGGAAAAAGATTTACCTTTTAAAGCAATTTTGTATAATTATTTCATAAACAAAGAAATTCCTTATAAATTGACCATTATTCGACCTTTACAAAATTTTATTAGTATTATTATTTAATTAAGCTTGAGGTCTCTTTTTTTTTTTTTTTTTTTTATAAAAAACAAATTATTTTTATTTAATCCAATATTTCGGCACTCCGTTGTGTGTAGAGTTTTTTTTTCCCGGAGTTTTTCGATTCCCGGGAAAGCGGGAAACATTTTTTAATTTCCCGGGATCCCGGGATCCCGCTCCATACAAATAATACAAAGTAAACTTGGTTTTATTAATGAAAAAAACTTATAAACAAACGTGAGGGAACTTGTTTACAAAGTAAGTAAAATAAATGCTTAAATACTACAAAAATTAATTGAAGATTGAAAGCGGAACTTGAATTATTATTACCTTTGGCTATTATAAGTAAATTCCGTATTATGATGATCTAGTTCAAGATAAAATAAACGTAACAATTGAGGTACTCAAGATATGAGATCAAAAAGTAAAATCATAAAATATATAAAATATTTTAATATATATATTAGAGTTTGCTAAAAACCGTAAAAATGTGAAACCGCGGTTTCGGTTTTAAAATGATTAAAACCGGTCGGTTTCGGTTCGGTTTTCGGTTTTGAAAATATCAAAGTAAAATTCATACATAAAAATATATATTTTTTTGCATGAAATACAATTTTCTTATTTGTTTCAATTTAGGTACTTTTATTCGCCCTTAAGTGTATACCTGGGCCTGGCCAGGCATATTTTGACTGTTTTCCAGTTTTTTTTATATAATTATTAAGTATATGGAACGAAACTTTATGTACCTGTGCCTGGTCAGGCCTTTCCCTATAATATACATATGTACTGCAGTAAATAAAATCAAAATTAAACGTTTCAAAAAGCATACACAACACATAAGAATTCTTTCTTTTCTGTTTTTTCGAAAAATTATTTTATTTCCCAACAAAATGTGCCTGCTATAGCCATAAATCTCCAAACTCATAAAGTAGTCCCAGCCTTGCCCAGGTGCTTGTTAGTGTGAGCTTTTTCTATAGCCACAAGAAACTCCATACAAAATTCAAGTGGCCCAGGTGGCAGTTTATGCCTCACAAATAAGGTGTGTACTTAAGGCCCGTTTTCACAACTTACCGATAGCTAAAGGTAGGATTTTATCGGCCTTATAGAAAGTGTTCCATTATTACAACTTTACTTTAACCTACCAGTTAGGATGAACCTTAATTTACTTAATCGCTCACCTTAGGTTAAAGTAAAGTTTTAATAATGTAACAGTTTTTATAAGGCCGTTTAAAGTCTACTTTTAGCTATCGGTAAGTTGTGAAAATGGGCCTAAGAGTTATAAAGATAACATTTGTTCTTCTTAGTACTTATTTTAAATTTTAAGAATTTTGAAATACCTTGGCATTGTTGAAGGCTGTTATGTATAAAATTTTTGTATATGAAGTACGGGTATGATGTTTAATTTGCAATTTCTTTAAGCATTAATACATTGTTAAAGTAAAAGCTAAAACCGAGGTTTTTTTTGTCGGTTTTCGGTTTCGGTTTTTAGGCATTTAAAACCGCGGTTTCGGTTTCGGTTAAAACCGAACAGCAATCCCTAATATATATTAACATTTTTTAACGGCGTAGGAAATTACTTTCTGACACACTCAAAGCGTTTAGTGAGTCGCCAAAGATTATATTTCTGATTTTGTTTACTGATTACCATGTTTCCGAAAAATTTCGTTTACTTTTTTACCGAGGTTGGACAAATAATTAAAAGTGCACCGTTGTTGCATGCTTCTAATGTCAAGGTTGATGCAAAAAATAGCATCATCCGGACTACTTCTTACAAACTATTTCTTTTCATTAGGTCCATCTGTAATCTTTAGGACAATATGTTTTTCAAATTGTATGTTTTAGTAACTTACACGAGTTTCATTATTTTTTTATTTCGGTTTCCCCGCACTTCCCGGATATATTACCAAGCTCGATTTTTTTTTTTTTGTAGATACGACTATGTTGCAATAACGGAGCAATATGTTTATGTATATCCTATTTTTAAGACTTGTCCATGGTCAATGAGAATTTACTGCCTGCATCTTATTTTGAATTTATGTTCTTTATCAATTCATCACTTCACTAAATTTATTAATTATCAACTGTTGCACTGCCCATTCTGCTTTTAATAGATTTATTGCCGCAGGAGACATTGATTTACGTGTGTACACATTTCTTATAATTGATCAAATCGACAACCCATCCACAGATGCTAATTTTTAGAGAAAAGAAAACTAAATTTCAGAGTAAAAATAGCTGTTTTCTGTAAACTGAAGAACTTTTTATTTCCCGGGATCCCGCAACAAAAATCCCGGGAAAACGGGAAATATAATAAGTGAAATTCCCGGGAATTCCCGGGAAAAAACCCTAGTTGTGTGCCTTCTTCAGGGTTTTTTCTTGAATGTTTGACAAAGAATTAAAAATTTTTAACAAATTTAACAAATTAAACAAATTTAACAAAAATTCTGATAACAATTTTCATTTAAATACAAAAAAAGGTTTCCCAATTCAAATACAAAAAAGGTTTTCCAATTCAAACCTAATGGAGTGCCGAAATATTGGATTAAATAAAAATAATTTGTTTTTTATAAAAAAAAAAAAAAAGAGACCTCAAGCTTAATTAAATAATAATACAAAGAAATTCCTTTTATATTATCAACCAATAATTTTGACATTCACTCTAATTTTTTCCAAAAACAAAATACATAGTATTTTTTAACAGAAAGGGATAGCTAGCGTAATGCTATCTCATGATGCGGTCACCTTTATGAATTCGCCTTGGTTTGTATAAATTTTTTTCATTTGACTTCATGGCATGCTTATTTTACTTATTTTGCTTTTATTTGTACATTACGTGTGCCTCTATGCAATATGTTTGTTTGATATCTGCATGAGATTTAAACCAATTTGTAGTTATTTGAAAAATATTTAATTTATAGTTGGTGTTTTTTGCAACTGACTATTTTATTTACTACAGTGTGAATTAACAAAATAAAAAGATAAAAAAACAATAATTTGTATAAATTTGGAATTTTTGAATATTATTACCAAAAGGAAACAAAATATGTACGTTTACGACGGCATTGTGGGTAAGTGAAGCGTGTTTCTAAAAATATACGGCGTTACGTCCTACCTTTATGCGACGTATGATTCAATTTGTCTGTTTGAAAACACAGTTCAAACAAAACAAGACAAAAATTATTAAAATCTGTTTCCAACATTTTCTCAATTTTTTTCAAGGACTTAATAGTTATAACTTTTATTCGATAAAAATTGCGAATAATAATTACGAATAAATTTATATTTTATGTATTAAGAATAATTATTATTTCCAATTTTTATTTTTAAAAATTGATGATAACTATTATGGGTATCAAATAAAAGAATTTCTCAAACATAACAATTACTATTCGATAGATATATTACTAATTGTTTTTAATAGTTATGAATAAGAAATAGCATAACAGTTATAACTAATTTTAATGTGTATGTATTTATGCACATGTATAATCTGCAAAAATAAAACAATTAATATCAAGAAAACATTCAAAATAATTATTATCGTAAATAAAAACAATAAAAATCTTTAGTAATACAGTATTTATCGGATATAAGAAACTTAAAAAATCCACGAAAAAAGTTTCTTATAAGCGTTTCTTTCTTATATGCAATTATTTTGTATAAGAAACTTATTTCTTATATAAGTAGCTATGGCCACAAGACTTTCATATTTTGGTTTTCTGTCTCTTTTTTTGTTAACATTTCTCACTTTTAAATAATTATTTTATTCTTTTGAGTTTTTCACTATTTTAGATGTTTTTAAAATTTCGCTTCTTTTTATACCGTTTTGTATTTCTTTAAAAATTTTAACTTTTGTTTTTATTCGCAAAAAACACAAAGCTTCTCATGAGTACCAGCTCGCTCATCTAAAACTAAAAGTAAAAAAAAAAACTTTGTTCTTGTTGTAAAACTGTCATAAAACAGCGTTGTCCATGCAAACTACATAAATTCTGTGTTGGAAGTTTCTTATATAAATTCTTTTTCCATACATTTTGTGGTTTTGGTGTTTAAGAAGAAGGTTCTTTAATCCGTTTTTTTCTTATAAGCGTTTTTCTTATATGAAACCTTTTTTGTTAGAAAAATCACTAAAAAGACATGGTGTTTTTGAAAATGTTTCTTAAAAGCGTTTTGTTCTTATATGAGATGTTCTTATATCCGATAAATACTGTAGTTATCTGTAAGAGAAATAAATATGTATCGATCTTAATAGTTATGAACCAATGTAAAAAGATATTAATTGGATATAATAGTTATGTTTAACAAATATTTATTTTCATTATACATAATAATTATGAGTAATTTTTAAGAATATTTCTTAAAAGTGGTAAATTTTTTGGTACCTGAAAAATTACCATAATTGTTATTTAGGGTCCTTGATTTTTTTATATAACAAAAATTTGCTAAAATATTATTGTTTTAAAAACGACTGCGCGTATAATTGTATGATTATATTTAAAAATGTTTCTGTAGGAATTATCGAATAACTTCCTAAGCGAAAGTTAAATAGTTTCTTGAGAGCTTTAAATTTCTGATGCGAACAGGGATATGGTGGATAAATACTTGAACGACATGCTTGAGGTCAGAACATTGGTCTCCTCGAGATATGTCCCAATAAAAAATTTTATCATTTTGCGAAGCACTAAAGGTACATTTAAAAAAATAAGCGCACAATTATGCGCTACGCAATAAGACATACAGAAATGCAGTAAAGTAAGTGAAAGAACTCTCAACAACTTTTATAAAAAAAATAACATTTAAAGTGCTACGGCATTCCCTTACCACAAAGCAGGTTTGTAAGGGAGAATACTAAAAAATAACTGTATCAAAACATTCAGTGTGTAAAGCTGATCGTTACATCCAACATTTTTTATGTGCGCTGAATAATGCGCTTTATCTGTCAAAAATGTATTGCTTCAAAGTGGGAACTCGCCATATAAAATTCATGTCTTCCGTAAGCGCAATGGTAAGCGAAACTTTTATGTTTCTCCCTTACAAACCTCCTTCGTTATTGGGATCATACTTTAAAATCGGACTATCATGTTTGTGATAGAAATCGATTTTAAAAACGATACGAAACCGAAAATATCGTTTTCAGTTTCTTTTAAAATGGATTTTTTATAAGTTTATGTTAAAAGTCAGTCTACAACTGACATGAAATGCTTAACTTTAACCCAAAGTTTTGTCATGTTATAACACGGCTGTTAATGCAAATGTTTTAACAACGCTTTTATAACATCAAGTTATAACAGCAAATCATGTCAGTTGTTACAAATTTGTTATAATTTTTAGTTAATGAACACAGCTAGTGTGAACCTGGACTTTATGTTAAATAATTTTAAATAACACCCAAGGCAAGATGCCGGCTTTTAGTCGATAAAATATATAAAAATTATATGAACATTTTTGTGTACATATTTTTGTGTTTATATTGTAACACAAACAATTTAATCCATTTTTTGTACTCTAATGCACAACTTTTAACTCATTTGCCTATATACATATCGTTATTTTAAAAGTTTTGATGAAGATTTGGTGCTTTATAAACCAGAACTGAAAGTTTGGGAGGCATTCATTACTAGAGTTGCACTTTTTAAGGATAGTCACACAAAAAAGAATGTGGTAAGGTGTTTTAAAAAGAAAATAAAAATCCTTTACAAAGTAGTTGGAGGCTGAGCTGGAGCCGATTTTTAGCTGAAAAATTTTCGGCGGCGGCAGCTACAAATATTTTTATCGGCGAAGGGCTTAGCCGCTTCGGCGCAGGTCTCTGTCAATGCCTTGCTGAGGAAGTTTTTTTAACTCTGTTATTGTTGGATGTCAACACCCGCAGGGTTCTAACTAGCTACATACCTACATAAGATCGGCAACCGTTTCATTTTACAGTATAACCCGGTTAATTACCCCACGCTTAAATGCCTTTCACGCTTATTTACCTCGAGTTTTAAATCCCCGTTTTTTTTCTTCCATTTTTTAAACAAAAATCCATGTTTAATTGCCATACGCTTAATTACCCGATTCGGATAATTGACTTAAAAATTTAACTCCCAAACAAAATTATACCTAAATTTCATTCGTTTAATTGCCTCAGTACTAACACAGCAAGGAATGCAACCAAGTTTTACATGTTAATAATTTGAAAATATGCACTAAAATTTTTTTAAAAAAATATGCCTAAAAAACAAACTATTGCTTGATTAAAAACAAAATATTCAACAAATTAATATTTGCATTTTAAGTTATGTTATGAGGTCAAGATTCATATAAAAGTTATATATTATCTAGATACACCAATTTTATGAGATATTTTGTCTTAAAGAGATTAAAGTTTGAAGTTTGCATGGGGACTATGTGATATAATAGACCGATTCTTACAATTTACATAGGTTTCGTTCTTATGAGAATAAAACGTATTTACCCAATTTTATCAAATTATCTTAAAACTGCTACCTTTACTTTTCGCACAAGGTTTACATGGACATACAACCAGCAAGACGGACGGACACGAAAAGATTACTTACACAAGTGTTTCTGATTCGATCGTTTATAAGTTTATATGTTATAAGTTGCGAAAAACATTTATCTTCAACAAAAACTAGCTTTGGCTTAAAATTGTACAGTGATAATTTAATGTAGGTGGCTAAAATATGGAAATTATTTACAAACATTTCGATACCAAAATTCATTAAAAGCTCTAAACGCATAAATATATTGTTTCTGCATTCATTGGTCGCACAAGAAAAACCATGCAAATGCATATTTACGGCTTCCATGAGTAGTAGTAGGATATGACAGGACATCTTAAAAAGCACTACAGATAAAATTTAAGAAAACAAATCTCTTAAGATTTAGCTGGTACATGTAAAAAAATTTTTATTAAAAGTTTTCATACATCAGAGTTAAGTTATATTGTAAATAAATACGTCTTATTACCTCAGTGAGGTATTTAAACGAATTCGCTTAATTACCTCAATGTGGTAGTTAAACGTATTCTTATTATTACCTCAACGAGGTAGTTAAGCGTATTCGTTTAAATGCCTTCCCCGCATAATTACCCAAAAATATTGGCATTTTTGTCGAGGTAATTATCCGTGGAATACTGTAATAGTTTTTACAAAACAAACCATTTAAACGCGAATTAAACACTAACCAGATGAAAAAATGTATTGGAAAAAAAATTTTCTTGTTTAAAAAAACGCTTGTCGCTCTTGTTTAGGTAGCACAGTAAGGTGTTTGGGCAAAAGTGCACTTTACGGGGCGTACGAAAAAAAAAAAAAAAAAAAATTGGACCCCCTCTGGAATAAAAAAAGAAAAAAATCAAAATTAAAATTTAAGGGGGCTGAGGCCCCTGGGACCCCATGGACCAAAAAAAGCGGCCCGCACACTTAGGTCGAGCGGGACTTCTGGATCCCTCTGGGGGGTAAAACATTGCCCCTCGCACCCTTATAACTATGTGTGGGTACTCGAATGAAAGGTATTTTGCTTACGATTGTAAATATTTTGTTTTTATTTTGCTTTTTTAATGTTATACCTATGCTTCGCTAACTAAAGCTTCTCTGTATAGCCGGCCTTCGGCCGGGCGCAAGGATTTTCTCCTCTATGGTATAACAAAGACCGGCTTCGCTAACTAAAGCTTCTCTGTATAGCCGGCCTTCGGCCGGGCGCAAGGATTTTCTCCTCTATGGTATAATAAAGACCGGCTTCGCTAACTAAAGCTTTTCTGTATAGCCGGCCTTCGGCCGGGCGCAAGTATTTTCTCCTCTATATTATAACAAAGACCGGCTTCGCTAACTAAAACTTCTCTGAATATAAAAGATACATAAATTAACCTAGAGAGGAAAATATTAAACGAATACAAAAACAAAATACATATTTTCAATCGTGAGCAAATTATCTTTAATTTAAGTACCCACACAGATATACATAAGTGTTATGGGGGGCACTTTTTTTGCCCCAGAGGGCCCTAGAAGAGCCGCCCACCGAATATTTTATTATTTTTGTTGCACAATTACCTTTAATTTGAGTACCCACACATACCATTTAATGGGCGGGGCGGTTTTTTGGACCCAGGGGTCCCCACGGGCCTCAGCCCCCTTAAATATTAATTTTGATATTTTTTTTTTTTAATTCTGGATCGGGTGGCATATTTTTTATATTTTTTTTTCGTACGCCCCGTAAAGTGCACTTCAGCCGGTGTTTGTATTTTTAATATTGTCCAGAATTCTTTTCAAAATCAAGATTATTTTATTCATGTCAAGAATTTTACAAATTTTAAAATAAAATTATTTCGTTATTTTAGAGCGTGATTCCTGCGAAATTCATAATTTTCCTAAGTGCTGGTTTACACACGTCAAGTTTTAGGGAGAGGGGAAAAGGAAATTGCATTCTCTTTTCCCTTCTCTCCAAAAAGCTCAAGACTTGAAGAGTCAAACTTGACGTGTGTGATCCGGCACTAATTTCCCAGGATGGAAAACATTCGGTAAAAAAATGGAATACTGTTACTTAAAAGAATTTTGTGAAATAATTTCTTTGGTATTGAACTATGGAAATTTATTTCTTTAATTGATTTATTAAGCTTACCTTTTTTGTTGATTTGCTAATTGGGGCAATAATAGATTTTGAGTATCATTTAACTTGTTAGAGTTTTTATTATTGTTGTTAAATTTTGTTGATGATGTTGTTGTTGTTGTATCGTCATATGTTGTATGTTGTGGTTGATTTACTAATGAATCACCACTATTCGCCGCACTGTTAACGGCACAATATCCAAAATTGATTAAATTGGTAAATAAAATGAAAATTAAAACCCGTGAACACAATGAACGACGAATGAAACGTGACGACACGAGCATACTCGACAATGAAAAGTAGATATTTGTGGGGGATGGGGTTTTAGACCATATAGAAGAACGCGCCATTGATTTTCCGCTTTTCACTTTATGTTTACTACCACTAACACTATTCCAACTATTATTAGCCGTCATTATTGATATACGACAATATTTTTTTCTGGGGGTCACCACTTCTTTTATATTTTCATTACAAAGATTTTCACTATTGGAATTCCTAGTCCGTCTTTGGCAATTTTCTGAAAATGGCAAAGGTATATTTTCCATATTTTCTTTTATATCTGTTTGAATGTTCACTTTTTCTTAATTTTATCAAAACTAATTAAAATTAGCACTTTTGGATTTATTTATCAAAACATTAGCGAAGCAAAAAAAATAGATTTTTTAACCACACAACGCACAAAAATATATGTTCTTTCTCTTCCCGACTGGCACGACTTCTCTCTTTGCTGTCTTTTATTTGACTAGTTTTTATTATTATTTTTCTTTTAGTTATCATAGTTGCCAGATAAAATTGGTTGATAATCGTCAAATTTAGAGGAAAAATCGTTGAAAGGACTCACATATGGTCCAATCATTAAAGGGCCAAATACACTTGTCAAATGCTTGTCCAGCAGGCGAATTCACACGTGTACGTGTGCTGGACGTAATATTTGCCGTCATATTTAAATTTTCCATCCAGCATAGTTGGTGTGACACACACAAACACATTTTCACTAATACTACCACAATGCTTGATGAGTATTTTGATCAGTGTATTTTGGCCATAAGGGCTCTGGTAGTATGGTAGTATTCAAGGCGAATTTACTCCAGGTAAGCTCAACTCGTCAGCCGTTCATCAGCTGTATCCACGGCGAATTAAAAAAATGGTGAAACGTCAAAATATTGTTTTGTTTCTATACTGAAATTTGACAAGTCAGAAAATTGCAAAAACAAAATACATGGAGTTAATTCGCCTTGTTTTGTAGTTGTAGAGTTGCACTTACCTGTTATAAATTCGCCTTGGTAGTATTAGTCAAAACGTGTTTGTATTTTTCCCACGGACGAAGCTGGATGGAAAATCAAAAAATTTAAATATGACGTCAAGCACACGTACACGAGTAAATTCGTCTGCTGGGCAATCATTTTGACCGTGTACAGACCTCTTTAGGTCTATGCAGAACTACAACAATGCAGTAAGGATAAAAACAATACTCATTTTGTTTGTATAAAACATGATAAAGATGCCAAAAACAATCGCATGTTTTTGTGTATAACATGGAAAAGAAGTCAAAGGCAATTGCTCCAACAACAATTGCACGGACAAAACACACCTCTGCAGGCGTTCTTTATTTGAGTTCGGAAGCTATGGCTTTTATAGGTCCCTCCTAAAACGATATTTAATAATTTTTTTGTTTAGGAGGTTTAGCTCCCCTGGAACCTTTCCTAAGCACTTTGGTGAAACCTTTTATAGCCTATGTTCGTTATAAGGTTCCATTCTTAATTTTGTTTAAAATCGGACCCGAAGCTTAGGAGATTACCTCTTTCAAACATAGAAACATGCAAACTTTTCATTTTTAATTTAGGGTGTAAATCGTCCAATTGCCAATAGTCAAAATGACGATAAATCGTCACATCTGGCAGCGGTGTTTCCATTCCTTTTTGAACTATATAGAGGTGCCAGATGGTTTAATATTAGTGCTGCCATATAAATTTTTTTTAAATTGACTATATAAAAAAATCTATTTTTTTGGAAATTGCACATGGCTGTGTCCAAGGCGAATTAACTACAGGTGGTGTCGAAACGGCATCTGATTTTGACAGTTCGGGCTTATTTGTTTTGATTTGTTAGTGTTTTGCTAATAATAGTTGACATTTCGAGCTAGTTACACTAATGCAATGCAAAAAACCGTATGTTGTTTCTGTTGTTTTTTGCATTGTTGTAGTTCTGACACCACCTGTAGTTGAATTCGCCTTGGCTGTGCCCCCAATTAGGCCCAGAACAGACGGTGAAACGCAACTACAACGAAACTGCAACTTCTAGTTATTTTCGGGTTTCATTTCAGTTTATGCCATAGACTCCTTTGAGGGACCACACATGACGCGACCATTTTGAGACCGGTTTGAAATGCATTGGAAATCAGTTGCATTGAAACCGGCATGCAGAAAACTTGTTTTCGCGTTTCATCTGTTCTCAAAGAAAATCGAAATGATTGTGATAAGTTCATTACATTTTGGTACAGTTTAGGTTGCAGTGTGTGTGGAAAACTATTGAAACTAGTTTAAAAACAATGATTTCTTAAGGGTTTCGTTGCAGTTGCGTTTTACCGTCTGTTCTGGGCCTTACACATTTCGTCAGCTCAGAATTGGTTTGACCTACCGACCATTTTTAAAAAATTTACCTAGGTATGGGGTATATATACTTTGAATATCCCCTTTTTGAATCCAAAATCTGTTTCGCGAAATTTTTTGTGGTTTCTGAGATATAAAGCTTTCATTCAGGACATTGCATGTTGAATTTTATGTTTTGAGGTCAAATATTAATGTAGATAGACCAAAAAGCTGAAGAAAGATATTAAATTTCCCGTATTTCCCATTTTGGTACAGTTTTTTCCCCCATTATAGTATCAAAAATTGCAAAATGTTTTGTAAAAAAAGTACCAAAAATAGTTACGATTTTCACCCCTTAAACGTTCGAATTTCGAAAACTACCAAACTTGTATTCGTATTTTTTTTGATAAGTTTCGAATGTGGCATAAACTTTATTTCTAGGTTTATTGGATCAAAAGATAGATGGGCTGACAAAAACGTACCAAAATTCAGGTTTACCCGTTTCACCTTAAAAGAGCCCAATTTCAAAAAAGTACCACGCTCCTGTCCACTTATTTTTCAAAAGAACAACGATATGTATTACAGTTTTTTTTTTGTATCTCTTAGTTTTAGAGATAAAAGGTTTCCGAATTTACCCTTTTTTACCCCCTAAACATTTGAATTTTTAAAAATCCCGTCTTAGTGGATCGATTTGGGGTAGATCCACCTCCGGTCCGCTATTAATAAAATTGTTGTTATTTTGAACCGAAAAAAGTTGAAACCGATTGCTGCGTGTGATTATATTGGTATCTTTAAAAGGGAATTGAAAAGAAGTTGAGCATCAAATGATGAATCGTGTAAATTTAGACTTAGAAATTCGCCTTGAGTCAAGTCACGAGTTTTTAGGAGAGAAGAGAATAACTCAAGACTTGACGACCAGTGCTGCCTAATACACTAATACATTTTGTACAACCAAAATGTTTGAAAAAGTTACCAAATGTAAAAAAATATAACCAAATTAGCGATATGGCGATTATTTTGGCGAAATTTAAAACGATTGGCAATATGCGAAATGCAGTTTTATTGAAATTACTAAAAAAAAAAAAACGAATTTCTGACTCAGAAAGTGATTCTGAGTTGATCGGTATACTTAAAGCTGGGTCTAGGACCACTATTTTACTTTTCTTTTTAGTAATTTCAGTAACATAAACCGTTTTGAGTTACGCGAATATATGTTGTGCAACCTCCTCCATTTTCGAAATAACAGTATATCTCGAAAACAAGAGCTAACCTAAAAAAACGGTGGGCACCATTGGATTAATCATACCCGAATTATGCTTAAATGCCATGTACCCGGCTTGTCTAAATTTTTACCTCGAATAATTATTCGCGCGATTAATCGATTAATATAAAACATCGATTAATTGAATACCATACTACGTACACAGTTCGAATTCGTGCATGTTCTATAAATCAAAATGAAGTGGATTCAAAATCTAATAAATTTTGAAAACGAGCCTGTAAAGAAAGCTCATACAATTAATACTTTTCATTTACTTCATGCTCCTTAAAACAAGAAAAACTGAATTTCTAATTCACATTTCTTTAGTTTTATAATTTTTTTATTATACTTTAAAGTTTCTACTTAAATACAAATATAACATAATAAAAAACCAATTACACAATTTGTTGTGTATAAAATAATACAATTAAAATCTCAACGTTGTTTGTTTTAAATTTAACAAAGCTTTATACAGTTCGGTGCAATATGAATTTTAACATCACATTCTTCGGTGTTTAAACTACTTTCCGTAGATGAATTTCCATCATCATTGAACACCAATGAAAAACGTTTCATGAGACAACTTTTGGCATCGCAAAGACTCAGTGATAAATCTAATTTTATATCTTCCTTTAGCACATCCGTTTTAAACTCATTTATGCGTCTTAATTGTAAAACAAATTTTCCATCACTTAAAGAACCTTTAGTATTTAGAGGTTTTAAGGCACTACTGGCACTTGTTAGAAACCATTTCTGAGGAGCATCTGTTGTAAATTTTAATTGATCATCCAGAGAAATGAAAACTTGTAATTTCAATTGTTTACAACGCTTTATTGGAAGTCTTTTTACTAATTCTAAACTAGTACGCAAAGGACCATCGGTGACAGTTTCGTGCTCATTGTTGGCCTGTTGAAATTGTAAATGGAAGTGTTCTGCTTTAAGCGTTTGCATATCAACGCGTAAGATTTGATGATTATTGGTGTCAGAGACAAGCATAAATTGACCTGTGACATCAAAACAAAGGCCTGCTGGCTCATTAAATGACTGTAATTTGGTATCATCATTTTGTTGTTTTATGTACAAACTTTCAATAGTATTTGTTTCAATATCGATAACTTTTAATTTGTGATTGTAAGTATCAGCTACATATACTTTACCATTTATATGATTATAAGTAACTCCTAAGGGATGTTGTAGTTTAGCTGCATACTGTTTTCCATCGACATCACCGAAAGCGAAAAGATTCTGAAATATTAATGTATGAAGAAATAAATATCAGATAAAAAAAAACATTCAGCCATGTTCTGGAAATCAAACTCGAGTAAAATTGAAATAGAACATATTTTAAACGATTTTGTTTTAAAAGTTTTTAAAAATTCTGCCGTTTATAAATTTTATAATTTGAGTTCCACTTATTTTTAGAACTACTCTTTAAATCAGGAAAAACTACGGTCATTTAAAAAATGTAAATGGAAATCTCCATCGAATTTAATTTCACTCGATTTCGGTTTTCAGAACATAACCGATTTTGTTATGTTTTCGCACTGCAATTTCGAAGGTTAACGTTTGAATAGACTTTTATATGGGAAATACTTTTAAAACTGAGTATTTCTTAAAAGTTAACGATCGAAAAAGTTGAACAGGCAGTCATTTTAATAAAAAATTGTTTCCTTTAGTCAAGGCGAATTCATTACAGGTAATCTCGGTAATACAGTATTTTTAGTATTTTTATGAATTCAGCGGCATTTCGTAAAACTTGTCTTTATTTTTTTCAGTTTATATATATGTTTCAATTAAAACCAATTCTATTGATACAACTATAACTACTGCTTTCAGAAATAAAACTCGAGCATTACAACGAAAACTGCTTTTCTATTTGCGGTTTTTTTTTTCTTTTATTTTATACTTTTTCAATTTTTATTTTAAGTAGTAAGTGCCGGTTCACACACGTCCAGTTTGACTCGTCAATTCTTGAGTTTTTAGGAGAGAGGGGAAAAGAAATGGCATTCTCTTTTCCCTTCTCTCCTAAAAGCTCAAGACTTGACGAGTAAAACTTGACGTATGTGAACCAGCACTAAGTTGAGGTAGCAATAAAAGTAGTAATAATAGTAATAAAAATTCGCTTTTATATATATATATATGACTGTTTCTGCTTCTTTATTATGAAGCCAGCAGAAGAAAACAGAGATCGAAAATAACAGTTATTATCAAAACTTCAGTTCAAAAAGTCTGGCAGAAAGAATTTGTCTATACGTTGTTTGAATATAGCATTGTGACGGTTATTAGCTAAGGAATAAAATTTCATAATACTTTTATTTTTTACTTTATTCAAGAA
The DNA here is from genome assembly GCA_930367215.1 of Pollenia angustigena. NCBI lineage: Eukaryota > Metazoa > Arthropoda > Insecta > Diptera > Polleniidae > Pollenia > Pollenia angustigena. The sequence goes on from OV884057.1 coordinate 31,811,746, forward strand.
AGTAAAAAATTAACTGAAATTTTTAGTAAAAAATTTAAATTGAAAAAATAACAGTTATTTTTTGACCAAACAATATTGGTCAATATATAATAGTTATTTTTTGACTGTTTTGAAAAAAATCATAGTAGTTACGGTGCCTGGTAAAAAACGAATTCTAAAAACTTGAATATAGAAGAACATCTGCTATGAAAATGTAAAGGTAAGATTTAGCAAATGAATTCATTGCTAATCGTTTTCGACTCACCTGTGGGTTACGGTCTCCTCCCACCACAGCCAAAACTTTGCCATCTACCATTGAAGCCTTGCGTATACTTGAGCTCTCACTGTCCGCTATAAACAAAAAATCCTTAGCCATGGCTAAACCTGATGGCTGAGCGAAGGCAGCATTTTGTGGATAGGAATTATTACGATTCTCCTCCATTCCATTACCTATGATGGATACACAAGTACGGGGCTCGAACTTTTTAAATTTCCACCAAATCATACCTTCCGGAAAATATCCCCAAATTTGATGAGTACCAGCCATTGATATGACAATAATGGTTTTCTCAGGTACATTTTGTTCGTCTAAATGAAAAGACATATCCATGTCACGTGTTCTAAATACAGCCACATCCCATGGTGAAGATATTTGTTGTAGTGGTCCAATTTTACCACCCAGTCGATCATGACCTTGTTGACCGGTACCAGCTAAGGTTTCCACCGTATCAGTGCTTAAAGTAACTTGTCGTATGGCATGATTGTCGGTATCGGCTACTATTAAAGTATCATTATTAAGAAATACTACACCTTGAGGACAATTAAAACGTGATGTTTCTAAATCGCCATCTACTAAGCCAGATACACCACTACCAATTTTTTGTAAAACAACACCATTTGAATTAAAAACTAAAATACGATTGTTCCCAGCATCAGCCACAGCATAATTACCGTCTTCACTGCGTGCTATTTTCGCCGGAAATCTAAGCTTGGAAGCTGGTAATAGATCTAGAGAAGGTTTTAAAGGAAGAGTGAAGTACTTAAGCTCTTCTTTCTGTGCAAAAAATCTTAAAGCCTGTTCGATAAAACGTTCCAGAAATAAGGCATGTCCTTCGCCCATTAACATTAATAATGGAACTCCACTGGGAGACAAAACCATTAAAGTAGGCCAACAACGTATTCCTATAGCACGCCACAATGACATGCGGGGATCATTGACAATAGGATGTTCGATGCCATAACGTTGGGCCGCTGCTAAAATATTAGCGGCATCCTTTTCGTTTTCAAACTTAGGACTATGGACACCCACCACGACTAAGCCACGCTCGATAGGATACAATTTTTCTAAAGCATTCAACTCAGGCAATATGTGCATACAATTGATGCAGCAATAGGTGAAGAAATCTAATACCACTAACTTTCCCCTTAACGATTCCAGGGTCAAAGCCTGACTAACATTAAACCAATCAAGATCTGTTTTAAAATAGATTGCATTTTGAAAAATTCAAGTAAAGTTCAAATTTTATTTACCTTTTTGTATTTCATAGTTTTGTTTTCTTAATGCATCCAAGCCACTATCTGCCTCCCAGCGCCTTAGAAAATCTTGAAAAATCTGTGCTTGGCCAGAAACATCTTTAGCTGCTCTATAACGAACCTGAAGTTCTTCAGTTATATATGCTAGCATATCCATGGGTTCCAATTCGTCATTATCCATTTTTGTCAATAGAGTATGTATAAAATTTTTAGATTTTTTCAAGAATTTCATAAAAAAAATAGAAAATTGTTGTTGGTGGAAAGTGAATTGATTTTACTTGTCAGACAAAAAAGGTAAATAAGCAGCGTTACCGTTGTGATACTAAAGTATCAATTTGACCCTTTTTCGACGGTGTTGATACCTTTTATGACCCTTTTTTAAAATTATACTTTTGTATCATTATCACCTATTTTGTGACACTTTTTGACCCTTTTTTGGAAATAGCTCCCACATTTCGTTTTTTGCCAACACTGCGGAACAGAAGTGCTAAACAAATGTTTTCGAAATAAGCATTGCTTGATATGGAACAGACTCAAAGGATAAACTTACAATTCCATGCTTTCTTCTCCTTGATTTTTGATAGTAAAGTACAATTTCCCTAAAAGCAAACATAACTCATATAAATATTTGTTATTTTTTACGGTGGTTTCATTTTAAAACAAAAATTTGACATTTTATTAAAAAAATGCAATTTGGTGTTTTGCTCTCTTAAACAGTAGCATGTTTTATTCAAAAAAATTCGCCCTTAATAATGGCAAAAGGTATTGAACTTTTCGTCCCCTTTTGAATCGACAGTGTTGAGAGTGCCCTAACAGGAATGAAAACAAAAGGTAAAAATTGCTCAATTAGTGGAAATTCCCAAATATTTGGTAAAAGCGGTATGATAGCAAAGTCTTATATTTATTAAGAATCGTAAAAGCTTGAAAAAATCGGACACTTACAGGAAAAATCGCTTTAATCGAAAAAATGGTTACAATTCGCGAACGATAGCAAAATTTAAAACAAACACTAAAATATATTTGACATCGCTAAATCGGAAAATTACATAAAAAGTATGAAAAAATTAGCTATAATGATAAAGAATAAACTTTTTGTCAGGTGTTTAAAACAGGACAGAGCTTTCCATAAAAAAAATTAAGTTTTTGAGCTCTTTCTACCTAAAATATTATTTTTTTGTTTGCTTATAAAAAAAAACTAGGTCTTATTATGATCATTAAAATGGGAAATACTGCTTCCCGTTTTTGTGACCCTTTTCGAAAATTTCCAACGGTAGCCCTGTAAATAAGTCAAAAAAGAAATGAGAAACATTGGAGTATGTTCAATGTACGTTATTATAATCATTTAGAGCTGCCAACGACTAGTTTAATATTGAACAGTTCAGTGTGGCCATATTAGCATTTTTCGAGCTAAATTTATACTTTTTATGTTTAGCTTGTAATATTTAATTTAGCTTTTTTCAACAATTACCTTTTTCTTTAATTTCTATTTCGTGTAATATAACGTAGTTAAAATGTAATAATATGTCAGTGAAGAAACAATCGCTGTTGGGGCTGTTACACTTTCAATATATTGCAACCACACACATTTTGCATTAAGAAACCGTTTGCAACTTTTAGCCACAACAATATTATGCATTTATTACTATTTTTTACAACATAACGTTAAAATTTTCATTCAAAACTAAATAAAATCATTTTAAACGTCGGAAACAATTTCATACAAAATGTTGCTGAAGTTAAAGTAGACTCAACTTTAGTTACATTTTTGTTCGAAAAATGAAAGGAAAATATATGAAATTCTTTGGGAAGAAAAAACGAAATTGTTGCTTTGGGAATGGGTATAGAAAAATATAATTGCCATATCTGCGGAACCCCTAAGCCGATTTCGTGCAAACTTAACTTAAACCATCTACAAACTATCCCCAACGTACCCTGAAATTTTGGTTGAAATCGGTCGAACCTTTTCCGCAGTTAGTGGTGACATCAAAGTGTAAACTTCTTTTTATATGCGTAATATAGATATATACATCTATATATAAATCGGTTAAGGCAAAACACTTAAGAACACTTTCCTCCTCTGTATGTCAACCGATTAGAACAAAATATATATCATTAAAGAGGTATTTACTCAAAGAAGTGCACAATGTATATTTTATTCAAATCTGTTCAATAATTTCAGAGTTATAAGCGTTCAAAATTGTTACTAACACAAATGCAAAATAAATAAATAAAAATCTATTTTCAATTATCAAATAATAAAAAATTAGGGTGATCAATTATTCGACATTTTTCAGAAACCGGTTTTCGAATATTTCGACTATATAAATCAGACCAGGCAAAACAGTTAAGAACGCTTTCTTCCTTTGTTTGTCAACCGAAACTCTATGGGCAGAAAAAGGGAAAAATATTAAAAACCTTTCGATATTCATAATGTAAAATAATATATATTTTTTGTAAGTTGTGTTTGCTTGTTGTGAAAAAATAATTTTTGTATTAATGTTATACTTTTATCATTTTTATTTAAATAGACGACCCTTGAAAAAGTCACCAAAAAAGTGGCGAAACGTCGGTTGAAATGTAATAAAATTGTTTTATTTACATCAACATCATTAGGTCTTATTAGCTTACAAAGAAAAATAAACTGATGAGAAACTAAATTTCTTTTTTTTTACTTTTCTGTGCTTCATGCGATAATTTTTAAATTTTCTATAATATAGAACTTAGAAACATAATATGAGTGATTGATAACCTATAAGATAAAAAATGCTGGTATTTTTTGTTTTTCATCTGGAACTTTTTGAATTTTCGTTAATATTCGACCTATAAAGATAAAATTAGACCTACATAAAACTGGGTGAATAAGAACATGTAAGGGTAGCTTTTTGGTACTTTTTCGTTAAACATCTGGTACTTTGATTAATTTTCGTTAATATTAGACATAGAAACATAAAATTAAACGTACAACGTCCTGAGTGGATGACAATATATAAAATAGACTTTTTGATACTTTTTTGTTTTTCAATTGGTATTTTTTATACTGAACTTACAAAATTAAATTAACTCACGTAGAAGAAATATGAACCGGAGGTTCGTCCCTCGCCAAATCGATCCAATTAGAAGGAAACAATAAATGCTCGAAATAAATAAATTCATATATACTTAGATGAATTATGTTTTTTTCATATTTACAAAAAATAAATTATGGTCGAATTTTTGCCGTAAGGCGACACACTAGTATATATAAAAAGATAAAAATGATGTTTTGTCAAAATGCCACAGAAATGTATAATTTAAATAATTTTGAAATAGACATTGAAAAAAATTCATTCACATATTATTTAGTACAATTACTAAATAAAAAAAAAAAGATGATGCCATTTATTAACTTTTTGCTCGCTTGATAAAATACTACAAACAACTTTAGTATGTATAAAAAAATGACCAGAAAATATTTTTTGTTTATAAAAGAAGAAATACAGAAAAATTTTAATATCTTTGGATTTGTTTCAGTTTTTCAAGTTTCCAAAAAATTTTAAAAATGATTATGATAAGTTTAATTCTTATTTTATAAAAACGAATACATAAATGCTTATTCTTTTTTTTTATAAAAACAAATACAAATTTTGAAAATAAAATGCATCGTAATAAAAGTGTAAAATATAAGGATTTGTTTGCAAAATTCACATTCGATCATGTTTACTACAAATCTCTTCGGCCTTTTCATTGTCTCCAGCTCTTTCTACCTAAAATATTATTTTTTTGTTTGCTTATAAAAAAAAACTAGGTCTTATTATGATCATTAAAATGGGAAATACTGCTTCCCGTTTTTGTGACCCTTTTCGAAATTTCCAACGGTAGCCCTGTAAATAAGTCAAAAAAGAAATGAGAAACATTGGAGTATGTTCAATGTACGTTATTATAATCATTTAGAGCTGCCAACGACTAGTTTAATATTGAACAGTTCAGTGTGGCCATATTAGCATTTTTCGAGATAAATTTATATTTTTTATGTTTAGCTTGTAATATTTAATTTTAGCTTTTTTCAACAATTACCTTTTTCTTTAATTTCTATTTCGTGTAATATAACGTAGTTAAAATGTAATAATATGTCAGTGAAGAAACAATCGCTGTTGGGGCTGTTACACTTTCAATATATTGCAACCACACACATTTTGCATTAAGAAACCGTTTGCAACTTTTAGCCACAACAATATTATGCATTTATTACTATTTTTTACAACATAACGTTAAAATTTTCATTCAAAACTAAATAAAATCATTTTAAACGTCGGAAACAATTTCATACAAAATGTTGCTGAAGTTAAAGTAGACTCAACTTTAGTTACATTTTTGTTCGAAAAATGAAAGGAAAATATATGAAATTCTTTGGGAAGAAAAAACGAAATTGTTGCTTTGGGAATGGGAATATATAGAAAAATATAATTGCCATATCTGCGGAACCCCTAAGCCGATTTCGTGCAAACTTAACTTAAACCATCTACAAACTATCCCCAACGTACCCTGAAATTTTGGTTGAAATCGGTCTAACCTTTTCCGCAGTTAGTGGTGACATCAAAGTGTAAACTTCTTTTTATATGCGTAATATAGATATATACATCTATATATAAATCGGTTAAGGCAAAACACTTAAGAACACTTTCCTCCTCTTTATGTCAACCGATTAGAACAAAATATATATCATTAAAGAGGTATTTACTCAAAGAAGTGCACAATGTATATTTTATTCAAATCTGTTCAATAATTTCAGAGTTATAAGCGTTTAAAATTGTTACTAACACAAATGCAAAATAAATAAATAAAAATCTATTTTCAATTATCAAATAATAAAAAATTAGGGTGATCAATTATTCGACATTTTTCAGAAACCGGTTTTCGAATATTTCGACTATATAAATCAGACCAGGCAAAACAGTTAAGAACGCTTTCTTCCTTTGTTTGTCAACCGAAACTCTATGGGCAGAAAAAAGGGAAAAATATTAAAAACCTTTCGATATTCATAATGTAAAATAATATATATTTTTTGTAAGTTGTGTTTGCTTGTTGTGAAAAAATAATTTTTGTATTAATCAGGTATGTGATGAAAATCGATCGATTTCAAAACGAACGTTTTTAGAAGGTGTGATGAATTTCGAGAATTTTAAAATCCATTTCTGAATTATAGTCTTAAATTTTCGTTCAGAATACACTTCAGTAAACGTATATAATATAAAATTTGAAAGAATAAAGACTGAAAATAAAAGGACTATGTATTTAAAATCCATTTTAAAAGATACTGTGAACGATATTTTCGTTTTCAAATCGTATCGTTTTTAAAATCGATTTCCATCACATTCCTGTATGTTATACTTTTATCATTTTTATTTAAATAGACGACCCTTGAAAAAGTCACCAAAAAAGTGACGAAACGTCGGTTGAAATGTAATAAAATTGTTTTATTTACATCAACATCATTAGGTCTTATTAGCTTACAAAGAAAAATAAACTGATGAGAAACTAAATTTCTTTTTTTTTACTTTTCTGTGCTTCATGCGATAATTTTTAAATTTTCTATAATATAGAACTTAGAAACATAATATTATAGGTGTAGGATCCTGAGTGATTGATAACCTATAAGATAAAAAATGCTGGTATTTTTTGTTTTTCATCTGGAACTTTTTGAATTTTCGTTAATATTCGACCTATAAAGATAAAATGAGACCTACATAAAACTGGGTGAATAAGAACATGTAAGGGTAGCTTTTTGGTACTTTTTCGTTAAACATCTGGTACTTTGATTAATTTTCGTTAATATTAGACATAGAAACATAAAATTAAACGTACAACGTCCTGAGTGGATGAAAATATATAAAATAGACTTTTTGATACTTTTTTGTTTTTCAATTGGTATTTTTTATACTGAACTTACAAAATTAAATTAACTCACGTAGAAGAAATATGAACCGGAGGTTCGTCCCTCGCCAAATCGATCCAATAAGAAGGAAACAATCACCCCTATTATGTAAGGCGTTGTCGACGTCGACATTAATTTTTAATTGTTGTCACTTCAAGGCGACGACTACATCACTTCGACGTTAATTTGGTATTTTATAAGAATGTTGTGTCGACGTCGACTAGTTATCGAAAATTTGACAAAAAAAAAATCCCATCTCCAATTGTTTTTTTCATTTTTGTTCTTCACTCACTTTTTAACGCTATGTCTGAGTTCATACGGCTCATGTCTTATTGACAAGATTCTTCCTTTTTCTTCTTTGAACATGAATTGGCGTTCAAATGATTCATGTCATGTTGACGACATGTGCTTTTTTGGTATTGAAAACAATAACAAAATTAAACAACGAATGAAAAAGCAAAACGTAAAGACAGTACATGCATCTGTGTACTCGTTTCTTTTCCCCTCGTCCCTCTCGCCTATAAAGTAGCAATCATGTCAATAAGACAAGAGCCGTATGAACACAGACTATTTATGCTATATTCTGACATATTTTTTTAAACTGATTTAGCTTTTTAAAATAAAGTGTAGAGTTTTTTCCAATTTTGAATTTTTTTCGCAAATTTTTGGCATGTTTTAGATAAAAGATATTTTTACTGTAAGTTTTCTGATTCTTTATAGCTTTAACGTTTACTAATAAATATAAGACTTTTCTTTCATGCCGCTGTTAGCAAATTTTTGCGAATTTTCGTTAATTTAGCAATTTTCACCGAATTTTTGCCATTCCTTTCAGTTTAAGGGACTTTTAATCAATTTTATGGCTTGTTTATATATATTAAAATTTTCGCGAATTTTCGATGTTTTTTCATATTTTTTTTTTTTTTTGTAACTTCCCGACATTTTGTTTTTTTAGCCGACTTAGAGATTTCAAACCAATTTGATCGTTTGTTTCAAAGTTTGCAATTTTTGCTAATTTTAGCCATGCTCGCGGTAGAAGCGAAAGTTTTCTGATTCTTTACAGCTTTAACGATTTTTAATAAATATTAGACTTTGCTATCATGTAGCTGTTAGCAATTTTTTACGAATTTCCGCTAATTTTGCAATTTTAACCAAATTTTTGCCATTTCTTATAGTTTTAGGGAATTTTAATCAATTTTATGGCTTTTTTTATATATTAAAAATGTTCGCGAATTTTCGCTATTTTTGCAAATGTTTGCGAATTTTCGCAATTTTGGTTCTTTGAGGCGTTCGTTTTTTCCTAAAAGTTTTTTGATTCTTACAGCTCTAACGATTTTTAATAAATATTAGACTTTGCTATCATGTAGCTGTTAGCAATTTTTTGCGAATTTCCGCTAATTTTGAAATTTTAGCAACATTTTTGCCATTTCTTATAGTTTTAGGGCTTTCGTTATATATTAAAAATGTTCCCGAATTTTCGCTATTTTTGAAAATGTTTCCGAATTTTCGCGTTAATAAAATTTGTGCCCATAACTTCTTTTAAATTTGCATTTTTTATTTCAAACGTATTCAATAAATATGTTAACATTTCATTTAAAATTTCTTTAACTTTCATTTGAGTCGTCGCAAAATTTCCTGTCGACTAAAACGGGGACAATACTACTCGACGTCGACTTAAAAGCGCCTTAGAAAATATCACTTGACTGTCAAAAGTAATCGATTATTGTCAACAACGACTCAGAAAATACCATTAATGTTCAGGTGCCGTCGACTTGTGCCGATGTCGACTTTCATAATAGGGGTGAATGAATGCTCGAAATAAATAAATTCATATATACTTAGATGAATTGTTTTTTTCATATTTACAAAAAATAAATTATGGTCGAATTTTTGCCGTAAGGCGACACTAGTATATATAAAAAGATAAAAATGATGTTTTGTCAAAATGCCACAGAAATGTATAATTTAAATAATTTTGAAATAGACATTGAAAAAAATTCATTCACATATTATTTAGTACAATTACTAAATAAAAAAAAAAAAGATGATGCCATTTATTAACTTTTTGCTCGCTTGATAAAATACTACAAACAACTTTAGTATGTATAAAAAAATGACCAGAAAATATTTTTTGTTTATAAAAGAAGAATTACAGAAAAATTTTAATATCTTTGGATTTGTTTCAGTTTTTCAAGTTTCCAAAAAATTTTAAAAATGATTATGATAAGTTTAATTCTTATTTTATAAAAACGAATACATAAATGCTTATTCTTTTTTTTATAAAAACAAATACAAATTTTGAAAATAAAATGCATCGTAATAAAAGTGTAAAATATAAGGATTTGTTTGCAAAATTTACATTCGATCATGTTTACTACAAATCTCTTCGTCCTTTTCATTGTCTCCAGCTATTTTACAAATTTCAGCTAAGAGATTTTTTAAAATTGAAGCTTGGCGTCCTTGGGAGCCGTCCAAAGTAATGGTGGGTATAAAAGTGATACTAGGCCTTAAGGCATGCGTTACATCACCATTTAGTTTAAGCAGCTCACTGCCATTGGAACTATCGTAGCACTTTTGAATGAGATCAATATTTTCAATATTGTGCTGTTTGGCACACTAGTTTTATAGAAATGGTTACAATAAAAATTAAAAAAAATTCCGAATATGTATAGCATATGAAAAGCATATAAATTTGTAATACCTTATGAAAAGCCTCTTTGGGTGCATGATTATCACGTATCATACAAGTTACAACTTCAAGACGCGCCAGCGCATCTTGTACAACTTCTATGACACAGGCGTGGTAGGTATTAGCCTCACACTCCGAGGGTCCATGTTGGCAATCAAATCGATAACTGCCATCAGAATTGGAGTAAGTTGTTGCCTTACCGTAGGGTATTAGTTGAACATCCATTAAGGGAGCCGCCTGCTTATAGGCCGGCAATAACTGTTTCATCATGAAGTGTTTACTATCCGGACATAAGGCTTCATAGAAAACCGCAACAATTACCGGAGCTCCAGGCGCCCTTCGATAGTTTTGTGATTCCTATTCGTAGGTACATAGTAAACAAAAGAAAAAAAACCGCACACATTTTTTTAAAAATGAATTACTTGCTTGCAAGATAATTTATGGTATTAATACTTAACCTACGTGGCTAGTCATATGATGTTTATTTTGTACCACCTGTGCATGTGGATACTCCATACTTACAGCCAATAGTGTTCCATTGTACAACAGGAAGCGAATTAGCAGAAATGTTAGAATAACAACAATTAATAGGAGTAGAATGCGTTTACGAGTTGCCGAAACCATTTGTATTATCTTGAGTTTTCTTTTACTTTTTTATTTAGATTAGTTTTTGTTGCTTTACATGAATTGTCATGTTTTTGCACTAGTTTTTTGTGGTGTAAATTAATTTTACTACTGGACAACAACAGCCACAGATTATAACAACAACAATCGAATCTAAATTAATTTAATGCACACAGTTGTAAAAATACGGCTGCTGCTTTTCTGTAACTTTAAGGAATGCTATCATTGTTAAATAAATTAAATTTGTAAATGGAGGATTAATTAACATGTGCTATAATATCATATGCTTTAAACTAATAAAATAGCTTACAATTATTTTCTTTTTGTTTCATACAAAAATGTCTACCGATAAAATACAACTTAACACGTTTTGTGAATTTAAGTTTTGTATCATAATTAAGTTAAATGCACTTTTTGAGAAATTATAGTTAATATTTTCTGCCCTTTTTTAACTTTTTTTTTTGAAACTTTGGTTTTTATAAAAAAGTTTTGGAATTGAGCAATTAAATAAATTATTTTTGAGATTTCTATATATTGCAACAATTTCAGAAAATTAAGCAAATAGTTTTAACCCTCTGCGACTAACGTGATATAGTTATCACAATTCTAATGACGTGGTAGACTGCCAGACACCATTTCCGTGGCTAATATTTTCTAAGTTCCGTTTTGTAAACCTAATAAGGCCATTTTTGTTTATTGTTTATGAGTATAAGTTATTATTTATATAGTTATTTTTCTAATTCAAAGCAAAAATTCGTGTTATTTATCGGCATAGCATAAATTTTCAGTAAAAAACTTAGACCTAAACTAGAACAGAAATAAAATTCAAAAATAAATTTATTTTGAACAAATGTTTTTTATTTTTAATTATTTAGATTTATCATTTGGTAACAAAAAAAAAAAATTAAATTCGGTGGTTAAAAAAAAAATCATAAGCATTTCAATTTTCACATCAAAGCCCATAACTTAAACAAAAAATTTTTCGTTTCATAATTTATATAGCAAAAAAAAAAACAATTTTGCATACGTGTTGTTTGACAGACACTAAGAAAATATAATATTTTACAGACATGTTGTCCAGCAGACACTATGCAAATATAACAAAAATATTGATTTGATTGTCTCTCAGACACCTACCTTAATATTGATGTGGTTGACTCTCAGACACTTTTTTGCTTACACTGGTACGTGCAAGGTATATTTATAGCAGGTAGTCTCGGAAAGCCAGCTGTTTATTTTTTATTTGCTTGTTTTGTGATACGAACTGTCAAATGTTTATTTATATTAAATTATGGGCTAGATTTTTTCGAGCTACGAAAATTGAGCTCGGACTGTATTACTTTAAAACTGTTTTATGGCCAATTCAAACTCAGCTGCTGATGTTCCAAATGATTTGGATGATATGATTTTTATTGAAGATAATAATAATACATATAAAAATGTTTATATACAAATGTAAATATATTTATTATTTAATTTAACATAAAAATGGTGCCCCATCAACGTCGTCGCCTTTTTTTAAATTTTGGCACAGCCGAATGCAACTTGTTTTGTGTTTAATTAAATTGTAAAAATGGCTTAGTGCTTTTTACACTTTTTTTTGTTAGAAATAGTGCTTTTTAAAATTGTAAAGTGCTTTTTGCTCTCAATATGTTGGCATCACTGATGAGTACACAATAAAAAGGTACAGAGAACGCGAGAGTAGATGTTTGGAAACTAAGTGCCCATTTAGACAGTGAAACATTTGGAAGGGAAACATTTTGCTTGGTAGGAAATTTCGGGTGGGGAAGAGATAATGGTTTTTGTGTTCGGTACTCGGCGACACGCTTTGTTCTCATTTTCTTTGTTGACATCAAGGTATATTTACAGCAGGTAGTCTCGAAAAGCCAGCTGGTTATTTTTTATTTGCTTGTTTTGTGATACAAACTGTCAAATGTTGTATAGTAAACAAGTAAACAAGGTTTTTTGTCTTTATCTTTTGTCTTTTTTGTCTCTTTTCAACCCCTTTGCTGTTTGACAGTTCGTATCACAAAACAACAACAAAAAGCCCTGTTGTTTGTTTTATTGTACAATTGTTGTAATCTCGCGGCTACCTGCTATAAATATACCTTGGTGGACATTTACTTTGCTTTTTGAGAAAAAAAAAAACAATATTAACAGAATGTTTCCGGCAACATGTTTGACTGTGTGACCGCAAATAAAAAAACAAATGAGAATTCCAGATGTTTTCCTTCCAAATGTTCGCTCGTCTAAACTCGCACTAACGGTACAAAATACCTTTTGCACATCAGTCGCAGAGGGTTAAATATACAGAAACTAATAATTTAACGAAAATTAGTTATTTTCACGAAATTGTCGTATTATACCAAATATTGGCAAGATTTGTAATACAAAGCAGATTTTTTCTTCACTTATAAAATCGATAATTTTGATAATTTGTTAAAACCGCTAAAAGCCAATAAGTGACACACACTTTTAATAAAAAGGTAAATATAACATAGGTATAAGCAGAACAACATTGTAAAATATTGGCCACACATATCACAGTATAATTCACTTCTTTCTGTTGTTCAACATAAATCAAAAGTCTTTTGATTGTTGCCAATATATTGCGCCACCTTACACACATACACATTGGCGATATAATTGTTCAATACGAATTTTACCAATTATATTGCAAGTATGTGGGCCTCTTAAAGGAAATTTCTCCATGCATATATACTATGGATAGCACTGCAGTAAAACGATCAAGTTGTTCTTTATAGTTTTTTAATATACTGTTTGTCGAATTTTCCAAAACTTAAAAGCTTTGGCGTAGGCTGTACTCAATTTTACAATTGTACAATTTACTTTCAAGATGTGGTAAGGAGAACAATTTTGTAACACTGCAGTTACACGCTCAAGTTTTTCTTGATAGTCTTTTACATGGGGTCTTCACCTAAGATATCTGATATAATATGTAAGAGAACGTCGGCAGAATGAGAGAACAAATTTCTTCATGTTAATCTTAATCTTAAACAATGGGAACACGTATCTTATAAGATTTCATAATCTAATGATTCTCGTAAAATAAACTTGCGTCGTTTTTATTCTTTTCTTTAGTTTTTTCTTTTATTTAAACTTAACATATTGTTTTTTTAAACAACTATCACAAAATGTTCACAATTTGCACTAAAAAGATTAAACATTTTAATGATAGCGTCTTATTATTGTTTTATATGCATGTATGTATGTTTTTTGACAGATCATCTTATACGACAGTTGTTATAAGATTTCTCATAACAACTGTCTCATAACATTTATTATAATATTAATACTAACACAATTTGAGAGTCCTTACGTAAGATAATACTCTCTGCGATTGAATTTGACGTTTGCTCATATAAAAATCTTATATGTATCTTATCTCAGGTGGAGGCCCTGTGTCAAAATTTCCAAAAATTGATAGTTGTGACGTAGGCTGCATTCAATTTTTGAGCAATTTACTTTCAAGATGCCATCAAGAAAAAAATGTATAAAGAGAAACGAAAAATTTCCTCACTAATCTTGAAATCAGTTGTTTTCTTGAATGTAAATTGAAACACTCACTGGCAAGAGAATTTTAAAGGCAAGTTCGTATCAATTTTTAAAAGTATGAGTGTATTGGTAAAAAAGTGAGTGACAGTACATATGTAAAATACATCCCGTCTGATAGCACCTTTAACATAGGGTCTTCACCTGACAATTTTTTGTCATACCAAACGTAAAACTTCATATAAAAAAAACGCTGACAAAAATTTTAAAGCTTTTTTTATATGGACTTTGACGTTTGGTATGACAAAAAATTGTCAGCTGAAGACCCCATGTAAGGACAAACAAAAAATTTGCTCACTAAATTTGTAGTCAGCTGTTTTCTTCAACGTAAATTGAAACACTCAATTTGAAAGAGAATTTCAAGGGCAAGTTGTTTAAATTTTTATAAGTATGAGTGTATTGACAAAAAAGTGCAACTTCTAGTTATTTTCGAGTTTCATTTGAGTTTATGCCATAAACTCCTTTGAGGGACCACACACGACGCGACCATTTTGAGACCGGTTTGAAATGCATTGAAAATTAGTTGCATTGAAACCGGCGTGCAGGAAACTCGTGCTTGCATTTCATCTGTTCTCAAAGAAAATCGAAATGATTGTGATAATTTCATTACATTCTGGTACAATTTAGGTTGCAGGGTGTGTGGAAAACGATTGAAACTGGTTTCAAAACAATAATTTCTAAAGGGTTTCGTTGCAGTTGCGTTTTACCGTCTGTTCCGGGCCTAACCCTCAAGTATATTGATAAATTGGTAATACTGTTAAAAAGTGCCGGCATGCTATGTCCTCGTCAAGACTATGAGGATGTTTAACTAATGCGAGAGAGGAAAAAAGTAGGGCCACACATACATCATCGCCCCTTACATAGGGTCTTCACCCGACAATTTTTTGTCATACCAAACGTCAAAGTTCATATAAAAAAAACTTTAAGATTTTGTCAGCGTTTTTTTTATATAAAGTTTGACGTTTGGTATGACAAAAAATTGTCAGGTGATGACCCTATGTTACTAACAAACTTCGTATGTCTGCTATTCAATTTAAAATATGTATGTTAAAGGCACAGAGCCTTTGTGGTTAAATGGGTCTTTTTTGTAAACATTATACGTAATTTCAATATAGTTTGTTAAGTTGAATAAGTCTGTTTATATATTTTGCTTTGCAATTAAAAAACTCACAGGCTTATTATAAAGGGAATAACCCGAAACGCGTATTATAAAGTATGTTATATTAAAATGTTACTTACATTAAATTGTTTTTTTAAACCAAAATGTATGAAGAGTTTGGACGGCACTTTTTTGGCAAATGTTACTCTGGCACGTTTTTCTGGTGAACGATAGCCATGAATAAAAAATTGTTTTCACAAACTTCTCCAAAATGTGTTAATAAAATGTTTTTAAAATCCAATAATTACTAACATTTTTTATGAGTGTAAATAAAAAAACTTCATACGCTGAACATACGCCACATAATATTTGACGTTACTCGTCAACACATGAGCAATGTGCTTGTTGCATTTATAATTTTAATCTTACTAAAAAATTAAGTAAAACAATGGCCAAAAGGCTACAGGAGTATGTTAAGTATACAAAACAAGAACTGGACCAATATACCCAGTCAGAAGATTCTTGCGTGCGTAAAATCAACACTATTTTACACTTGTCCATGGGACCTTTCTGTTTGGCTGATTTTAAATTTATTCTTATGGCCCACTTAGTGCGGAGTAAAGTTGGGTTCTATGATGTAAATTTGGACGGTATTGTATTGGATGTAAAGAACATAAAAGTTTTGGGTACAACAGCTGCCATACGTGCTGATGACCCTAGGATACATGTAAACGTAAATGCTGATGTTTATGTTTTCAAGCCAAAGGAAGGAGCTGAGCTTAAGGGTGTAGTTAAACACATAGGACCACATCAAGTTGGTGTTATATTGTACCGCGTATTTAATGCTAATTTAAGAGTTGCCCACAAAGTCGATAAGGAAGAAGTTCAAATGGATCAGGAAGTAAAGTTTCGTATACGCAAGTATAATCTACAAAATGTATTCCCCTACATAGACGGTGAATTGTTAACTCCGTGTGCGGAAAAGGCGTTAGCAAAAGCAGTAATTAGCAAAAAAATAAATAAAACTCTTTTTGTGATTATTTTGTTTGTCGTTACAGAAAAAAACTACATTTAAACAGGAAGACAATGGTGATTCTGGTATTGAGGAAAAATATGGCGAAAAAGCACTCGATGATTTATTGTCATTAATTAAATCAGAAGCACTGTCTGAGTATGAAGAGCCGTTAGAGGAAAGTAACAAAAATAAATCTAAAAAATCCAAGAAATCTAAAAAAAGCTTTGAAGATTCAGCGATTGAAGAAAGTCCTGTGGAAACAGTTAATAAAAAATCCGACAAAAAACGTAAAAGCACTACCTTTGAAGATACTGAAACCTTAAATAGAACTTCGCCAAAGAAAATCAAACGTGAATTAAGTTTTAGTGATGACTCTTTGCCCTCAATCCACAAAATGATTAAAAAAGATGAGATTGCTAGTTCGACAAAAAAGCGCAAAAGTAAAACAAGTTTATCGGAGCAGAATGTAAAAATTAAGCAAGAATTCGAAGATGATGAATGACAATAATAAATAATAATGAAATTCACCCCATGTCTACACTTTAACAAGTCAAATTTATTACAGGTGGTCTTATAATCCCTGCTGATAACTTTTTTTTTAGCTATATAATTGTTGGATGTCAAAATTTTGTTTATTATCTACATATTCGTTTCTGTTTTGACATTGTACAATTTGCTTTTGGTTTTTGTAGGAGTTGTACATTTTGTAATACCGTGATAATGAATTCGCTTTAAACTATACTATACTATAGTTTTTACTATTTTATTTTATCGGTCTTGCCGGTCGACGTCAAGTAGAATTGTCTCTCTTTTAGTCGTCTGGAAATTTTGTGACGACTCAAATGATAAACAAATTTTAACAAAAATGTTGAATAGGTATAAACAAATTTTAAATAGAATGAAAACGTATTTATTAAATACGTTTTAAATGTAAATTTAAAAGAAGTTATGGGCATAATTTTTATTAAAAAATTCGGAAAAGTGTGCTTAAATAGCGAAAATTTTAATTGTAAGATGCAACAAAACTGCGAAAATTTTTAAAATTTCACACAACGCATAAAAATAATTAAAAGATCCTAAAATATCTAATAAAGATTAGCAAAAATTCAGTAAAAAGTACAAAATTTGCGGAAATTCGCTAACAGCGGCATGATAAAAAAAGTCTTATTTATTTGTAATAGTTAAAGCTATAAAGAATCAGAAAACTTACAGTAAAAAAAGTTCTTATGGCGAACATTTCAAAAATTCGCGAACAATTCGCGATAAATCGGTTAAAAAAACCAAATGTAGCAAAAATACCGTTTAATAATGAGTGACAACAATTAAAAATTAAAGTCGACAACGACTTACATAATAGGGGTGACTATTTAGCTTGCTATCAGGCAAAGAGCTTAACATTTGCGATGCTTGCATAAGGCAACTAGAATATTTTAAGAAACTATGGCAGATCGCAAGCAAAACACACGAGTTTCAGCTAACTATAATAAAACTGGTATTCAGAACATGGCCGTATGTCGTTAGGGGCTTCAATATAAGCTAAAATGTTCAAAAATAGAATTTTGGCAACGCCCCCTTTATTCTCCACCCATAGGCCAAAAATAAAAAAATGCGGCTACGTTAGGATTTGGCCTAGGTGTTTTACTATATGCATGCCAATTTTCAGATTTCTAGTCCATCTGTCGGCTTCAAAAAGCTCTGGATAGACAAAAAGAGGGGAACACAAATAAGGAAATTAAATGTGTTAGATTTGGGGATTGTCTTACGATAGATTTCGTTCAAGCATTTTGTAAAAAAAAAAATAAAATATTTTTGAAAGTGAAGGTTCGCGATCCTAAAAATTTTATACATTACGATCAAGGCGAATTTATTACAGGTGGTCGTAAAAGCCCTGCTGATATTAGCTAAAATCACTGTTGGATGTCAAAATTTTGTTTATTCTCTTTGTTTCTGTTTTGTTTTATTTCTGTATTTGACATTGTACAATGATTTTACAAAAACAAATTGCTTGTGGTTTTTGTACGAGTTGTACTTGTTGTAAATAGTACCGAGATTACCTGGGATGAATTCGCCTTGATTACGATACAATCTTAAATTTATACTTAAAGACTACAAAAAACGTTGTGAGTTTTTGCGCAATTTTTTTTTTGATGATTTTTTGAAAATTGCATCTTTTTGTGTTATAATTCATCCTGCATAGGTTTATATCGCATTTGTTCAACAATAGTGTATTACATACATATATCAAAATTTTATATTTTCACTTTTTGGAAAAATCTGACACGTAACAGTCATATCTAACATAGCGTCTTCACCTGACAATTTTTTGTCATACCAAACCTCAAAGTCTATATAAAAAAAAAACTCGAAAATTTTTGTCAGCGTTTTTTTAATATGAAGTTTGACGTTTGGTATGACAAAAAATTGTCAGGTGAAGACGCTATGTAACCGCTGTAAAAATATAATGCTATTTTGTTTACATTTTGGTAATGAAACGGTTTTTCAAAAATTCGTTTTCATATGCCTTTGATGTAAAATTCAAAATTTTTTTGCTTCAATTGAAAATTTTTAAATTTTAAGTAAATACAGTATTGTTGCACAAGTGCGATAAACAGAATATTATTTATCGTACGGTACATACACCCAGAAACGATATCTATTTTTTGTTTAGTTTTTGTGTACCTTTTTGAAATTGTGTTCCGATTAACTGTATTTTGTATTTTATTAAAATGCAGTAAAGCTTAGAAAAAAATAATAAGCACTTTTGTGTTCTTTAGAAAAAAATATTAAACACTTTTGTGCTCTCGAACGAAGCTACATATGGGCATTTCCGTCAAAAGGTCCACCGTGACCGAAAATTTAAAAGTTATTAAAAGCTGGGAGGTTACCGCGTATTTCGATTCGAAAGAAATCATTTACGGATTCGAACAATTTGTACTGTGTATTACGATTTTCGTAATCGTTCGAAACGATGACAGAGGTTGTATTTTTTAAAAAATGCGAAATTTGATGAACAATTTTTGTTCGTAATAGAGAATGGCTTTTTTATTTTCAATAAAGTGTGAAAAACGTCCGTTTATTCGAAATAAATATTACGAAAATCGTAATACACAGTACAAATTGTTCGAATTCGTAAATGATTTCTTTCGAATCGAAATACGCGGTAGCCCCCCTGATTATTTTACTATGTTGTTATAGAGCAATATTTTGATTTTACTAATTTTATAAATTTACTCATAAATTTGTTCACTTAGATGAACAATCAGACTGCAAAGTTGTGCAAACGTAAGTTCTTATATGTGAGAATGTTTTATTGTATGTTTTCTTTAATATTTATCTTTCTTAAAAGGTGATATTTGATAAAAATTATTCCAAAAAATTTTTCTTACATGGTCTGTAATCTAAGGAAGAGTTCAAAGAGAAATATGTTATTCGGATTAACGGTAAATTTTTATTTTATTTTGATCATTATTCAGTTAAAATATTACGGAAAAAATTTCACGTTCGAAATGCCACGTATCGACCCAGATTTTGGCTTAAAAAAAAGAAAATACAGAAGATTTTGCAATCAAACCAAAGACAATTTAATGTTTCATTGCTACGTAACATTCTGAAAGTAGTTTGACAAACAAATTGTGCCAGGTTTCGCTTAGTTACGCCTTTTTATACATGGCCAAAAAAACTACTTCTGTTTTTTTCACGTTCGAACCGCTACTTCTTTTGCCATTATCTTTGACCTAGAATCGCGCCCTCCATAAACTTTGGCATAAATAATAGTGCTTTCTTAGTACTTTAATTTATGGGTTAAGAGAACGTTAAAATATTTGAAGCACAGCCGCGAAAAACGTTGTAAACGCCACATTTTGCAAAAACTGTTTTTTTGCAGATAAACGTTGACTTTACTCTCTTACACAGTTTAAACATCAAATCAACCAAAACTATGCACCTTAACGCCTTCAAAATGGCGTACAAAGTGTCAGCCAGTGGAAGAACATTGCAAGTTACTAACATAATGATGAAACCGAAATGGTTTTGCAGTGCGGAATAATGTTTTAAAAGCCTTTTGCGTTAAAGTTTTTATTATCACTATTTTAAATAATAGAAAAAAAACATTTTTAAAACAAATAATGCTGCTTGTCAAAAAACGTTTTTTTGCTCTCCTGAAAAATTATTATTTTGTAACTTAAAACGTTATTCGCGGCTGTGCTTCATTTGTTTTTAAAAATGTTATTGCATTTATGATGCGTACGACTGTCACGTTCAACACTTTGGAATTACCCATATTATA
The DNA here is from genome assembly GCA_930367215.1 of Pollenia angustigena. Taxonomy (NCBI): domain Eukaryota; kingdom Metazoa; phylum Arthropoda; class Insecta; order Diptera; family Polleniidae; genus Pollenia; species Pollenia angustigena. Next base: position 31,832,451 of record OV884057.1, read on the forward strand.
TCGACGGCGTTTATCCAAAATTTTTTATCTGCAGATTTTATAAAATTGAGTTTTTGATGCCAAACTATTCTCTGTGATGCACTTTTTCTATTGTATGAATTTCTGATCAAAATGTTCATTTATTTGCGAGTTATTCACATTTTTTGTTTGGTTTATCTACATACACACTTTTTTCGAAGGCAAAATGGTTTATCTGCAATGTATTTGCGAGATTTTCATACCAGTCGTATATTAAAAATTTGTAAGAACGTAGTTTTTTTAAAACGAATTCAACTTTTCTGATGAATATTTATACCTACGCTGATTTGAAATATATTTTCAAGTTTATTGCCAATATTTTGATAGTGCTGCAAGACAGGGTATATGTATGTATGTGATTAATTTTGAAATATGAGTTGGGAAGCGAAAACGGTGTTTGTTCAAGATCATGTGAATGTTTCAAATATACAGCGAGAGACTACAACAAATTCCAAAAGGCGGAAACGTTTTGTTTTCAAATTACCACAAGACAAAAAATTGCAGTCATGTCAGAGGATGTTACTCTCGACTCATGCCATCCCTTATTCAAGGCTTAGACGTTGGATAATGATTTAGAAGTTTGAAACGAAATCTGATTGGCGGTGCCAATCTCATAAATATACACCTCAAAGAATTTATTGACATTTTGGAAAAAAAGGAGAGTCACTACTGTCGAAGAAGCAGCCCAAAATGTTCGTAGCTTCTGCATATAAAACTAAATCTGATATTTACAGATATAATGTCTTAAAATGTAATTAACTCTGCCATTTATTATAAACAACGCTTGCAGGTTCACAATTTCACAGCGTTAAAATTGATTAAATTTAATTTTCATTAAATTATTTTCGAAAAGGGTCACAAAATTTTCACTTCACTAACGAAAATCTAGTTTAGAAGTGGTAAAAATGTTTTGACATAAACTTTTTGCGTATACTTACTACTTTTTAAGAATGTGCATTATACATGTTGTTATAAAATTTTTACTTGAAGTCCATTTAGAACAAATTATGAGAAGAAAGCATGGAATTGTGAGCCTACTTTGGGTCTGTTGCAAAGTTTATTTTTAAGCAATGCTTATTTCGAAAACATTTGTTTAGCTGAAGCACTCTGTTCAGCAGTGTTGACAAAAACCAAATGTGAGTGGTATTTCCAAAAAGTGGCACAAAATAGTTAAAAATTATTCAAAAGGGTAAACTAAAAAAGGGTCATAAAGGGTATCAAGGCCGTCTAAAAAGGATAAAATTGATACTTTAGTATCGCAACGGTAAGTCCCAATTTACAACGTTAAAATTGAAAGGCAGACATTTTTCTTATTCTCTTCTGATCTTGCCTAAACCTTTCACAATCGCGAAATTAATAGACAGACAGAAATTATTGTTTTCCATTTTTCGTTCTTTTCGCTGTTGACGAAGATGAACATTTAACCTAGCACAAGGTATGTTTATAGCAGGTAGCCGCGAGATTACAACAATTGTACAATAAAACAAACAACAGGGCTTTTTATTGTTGTTTTGTGATACGTACTGTCGAACAGCAAAGGGGTTGAAAAGAGACAAAAAAGACAAAAGATAAAGAACAAAAACCTTGTTTACTTGTTTACTATACAACATTTGACAGTTTGTATCACAAAACAAGCAACTAAAAAATAACCAGCTGGCTTTCCGAGACTACCTGCTATAAATATACCTTTACCTAGCATTTACACATGCCACTGCAAGTTCGAAAAACTCAATACACTCACACTTTTTTACTAACACACTCACATTTTTCGCAATGGCAGCTCCAGTGGCAGCAAAAATTGCATGCGAGGGGAAATTTGGCACTTGCATGCCACTGACGGCCATTTTCACCAAGTTAGTTTTAACCGAACTTGGTAAAAATGGCCGTAAATGTCAAAACGATAAGCAATGTTACCCTGTTAAAAATTTAATTCACATTTACTGGATTGTTGTGAAACAATGCAATGCAAAAAACCCTGTGTTGTTTCTGTTGTTTTTGGATTGTTGTAGTTCCAACACCACCTGTAGTTGAATTCGCCTTGCCTCGCCTACAAACTTCGTCTGTCTGCCTTTCACTTGCCACATTGAAAGTCTGTGTTTATACGGCTCATGCCTTATTGACAAGATTGCTACTTTATAGGCGAGAGGGACGAGCGGAAAAGAAACGAGTACACAGATGCATGTACTGTCTTTACGTTTTGCTTTCTTATTCGTTGTTTGATTTTGTTTTTGTTTTCAATATCATGACATGAATCATTTGAACGCCAATTCGTGTTCAAAGAAGAAAAAGGAAGAATCTTGTCAATAAGACATGAGCCGTATGAACTCAGGCTAAATGGGGGCTAGCGCTGGCAAAAAGGGCGCTGAACCAAGGCTGTCAGACTTGGGGGTTTATCCCCAAAGATGGGGATTTTATGCGGGCAAAAAGGACAAATAAAGGCATTTAGGGATTGGGAATTTATTTGGGGATTCTACACATTTTTAATATATTTTCCCTTTTTTATTATTTACGCTGATATATCGTAATGTCTAAGAGGGTAAATCAAAATTCCGAACGGTTTGCAAGATATGAGCCCGAGAAAATTATCACTTTTTGCAAAAATGACACCGAGGCCCCAAATCTTGGGTGCCCATAAAAACAAAGTGCATGACTTTGGGTAAAACTGGGAGACACGGGTCTTTTTTTTGGTATTTTATCACGTAGTGGTGTTTGTATGTAAATGTTTATTTTTCCATGACTTAAAAAATTACACACAGTGTAATGAAATTAAATTGAAAATAAGAACATTAAAAAAAAATTTTTTTAGGAAACGCTTTTCTTAAAAAAGAACATTTAAAAAAAATTTTGACCTCCCCCTAGATTTTATCCTGGCTACGCCCATGTATTCCTGTATTTTCATCGGGAATATGTATGCCTGCAGAGTTTCATCCATTTGCATTGAGTATAAGGCGGTTAAATAAACGTTACAAGATTTGATTTTCCGAAGTGAAGCTAAAGAAAAAGTTTTAAAAAAATTTTGCCCTCCCCCTAGATTTGATCCTGGCTACGCCCATGTATTCGTGTATTGTCATCGGGAATATGCATGCCTGCAAAGTTTCATCCATTTGCTTTGAGTAAAAGGCGGTCAAAAAAGCAATTTACCAAAAAAAAAAAAAAAATTTGTTGGGTTGTTTTTTTTAATCTTTAACTTTACATTTTTGAAAATACTTTTTTCTATTGCGCTTTATCAATTTAATACTCTTATGAGGGATTCACAAGGTAGTCATAAAGTTGTATGTCTTAAAATAATTACAATAAACATATTAGATTTGTACTGTACAGTTATGAAGAATCAATAAACACAACATTAACATGTTTTTTTTTTATTTAAAACACAACAAAATTTTTTTTAACAATAGTAAAATATTATTAATTATATTATGTAGATATGACTTAATAGCACACCTTGTGAATCCCCCATTATTATATTCATATATCGTGATCAGTGTTGCCAAAATTTGCTAAATTTGCACATCAAATTTTTAATTTTAAAATTTTCAAAAATATGTTAAATTTTGTACAAAAAAAAAAAAAAAAAAAAAAATATACTAAAAAGTTGCTGAATTTTTATAACGAATATTATGCTAAAATCTACTACATAAAAAGGCATTTAATTTAAACACTTGTAATTTTTTTTTATCACTGAATTTATTTTATTAGATTCAATTCTTTTTCTTTTATTCATTTTTAATACTTTTATTTAATATTTCTTTTGTCACATATCAAATAAAAATTCACACGTATAATGACATTTTACACTTTATTTATGCATTATTTTATATATTATTTAATTATGTATATTATTATTATTTTTTAAAATTTAAATAATTATGTTTTAAATTGAGTTAAGTGCGGTTTCCACAAAACAAACGATTGATTGAGTAGTAAAATTTATATGAAAATCACTTTTCATATAAATTTCCTTTACAATCCCACCGCTTTGATTGTGGAATCCGCACCTTAAATAAATAAAATTCATGTAATAAAAATTATATTTTAAAAGAAATTAAACTAAATTATATTAAGACATACATATAAATATTAATATTATTTTTTTAATTAACTCTATTATTATACTAAAGTTTTTTTTTTTTAAATAATACAATTACATAATATTGGTTTTTTCTTTTAATTAAAAAAAATTATTTCAAGGTTCACATTTCTATTTATCAAGGCTTTTTATTTAATTAAAAAAAATTACAAATATTTGGCATATTGTAAGGGGTTTAATAAAAATTGTATTTAAAGTACGCTGAATATAAGCCGTTTTGGATTTTAAACTTTTTTAAATAAAATCGTGAATCTCATTTTGATTGTTATTATTAGTTTTTTTTTGTTAAATATTATTTTTTATTTTTTTGCTTATATTTTTTGGATAATTATTTTAATTTAATGACATATCTGTATATTATTTAAATAACATTTACATAAATACATACATATGTATGTATGTATATAATAAATAGTAGTACATACATACATATTACAATACTTAATATACAGAAAATATAATATTTTTAATAAAATCTAGAGGTTTTTTATTATTAAGTATTAAAGTTTAACAAAAGGTACACAACATTGAACCATATAGTTTAAAATTTTCAATTTATTATAAGATCTTAGTTCGTTATTTAAGAGGTTAATAAATTGGCATATTTAAAGGCGGAATTAAAAAACAATTTTATGGAAGGTATACAAATCATAGAATGCGTAGAGGCGAAAACGTGTGGTCTGGATCTCCATCTTTATGCTTTTCGCATCCTACGCAGCTGTCAAAAACGCAGAATATTTATAATTATACATACCAAGTTACATGTACAAGAGCAGCGAAGACTGCCTTGAAGTGCTAAATGCGAAAAGTAGGTTTACTTATTATTTTTGTAAGCATCACAAGCAATATTCACTTGTTCAAATATTGCTGATTTTGAGAAATAAACAGACCTGTCACAGATATCAATTCCGATCGAAAGTGATTTCGTTTTATGTGAAGCGAGCTACGAAATCACTTCCACTTTCGATTGGTGACAGGCCTAAAACTTTTAATTTTATTTGTGGTGATGGCGCGTAAAAATCGTAGCATGTAGCTTGAAGCAAAGAGCACAAGTGAGATATGAAAAGCGCTTAATTTAGCATTGGCTAATAGATTGGCGAATTTCAACATTTACCATAGCAATCGTTTTTAACCACAGTTTTTCAACGTGTTTGCCTGGTGGAGAACCATATATAACTTAATGTGGCTTAATGGAATATCATTTAAAACTCAGACAAATAACTACTAAGTATCATTTAAAACTGCGAATTCTGGAACTTTTCGCATTCCTGCGCGAAGGTTTAAGTCGACCGACGACTTTGGATGAGGCTCCAAATTTGTGTGATACCCTGGCAATATATAATATGTCGGCAAATTTAAAATTTTAATTCCTTTTTAATTAATATCCCTTAATCTTACCTTCTTAGTTTTAATAACATTTTAATTAAATAATTAACACAATATAAAACTTTCGAACTAATTAAACATTGAGAGCCTTACTTAAGTTATTTGTTTGTTATTATTGTAAAATTTTATATTAATTTTTTTAGCTGAAATAGTTTTTGACGTTTTTTTTTTATTTAATTTATAATTATTTTCTTTAGTTGGTTTTTTATTTAGTCTTATTTCCTTAAAACTATTTAAATATTTATTATGAATATTTAAATTTATAAATATTTTTTAGTTAAATATATGTATTAAGAAAATTCACAAAGTGTTCTATTGTGCCCTATTGGTTGTATTTGCTTTTACTTTATGACTGTCATAAAAATTTGGTCTTACTTTTCATATTAAAATATTATATGACAATACAAAATGTGTTACCTTTGTATATTTAGTATGCTACACTGAAAAAAATTTCTTCACAGATCCAATGAAATTTACATTAAAATTCAACCTATGTAACCTTTCATTGGATTAATGAAATGTTTCATAAAATCAATGAAAATTTTGCATTAGTTTAATGACAAACGTTTATTTTATCCATTTTTTCAATGAGGATTCATAAAATCAATGAAAATTTTGTCATTGATTTTATTAATCCTTCATTAATCCAATGAAAGGTTACATAGGTTGAATTTTAATGTAAATTTCATTGGATCTGTGAAGAAAATTTTTTCAGTGTACTTTTTGAGCTGGTTTTTGTGGAAATTTTAAGTCATTATTTTCTATAATTATTTATTTAATGACGTTATATAAATGAATATAAATTATGTCATTTAATTTTGGCGTTAACACCAATTTGTCGTATGATAATACAAAAGGCTGTTCACAGTAGTATTTTAGTACATACTTAGAACTTTATAACACTTTGTGAATTGGCTAACTGTTTAACAAAAGAATTGTTCTATAACAAAATATTAATATATATAACAAAATATTAATATATATAAAAAGGAAAATAACCAACATTTATACATTTAAAAGTTACTTCACATTTTCTCTTAGTTACATAATTTTTATTTATTTAAAGCTATTAAATTAAATGTTTATAGTATACAAGTGGAATATGAAAAAAATTTAATAATATTTATTAATAAATATAATGTAAGAATTATTTCCTTTTATACGTTATTTTTATCATTTCAACCATTTTTATTAACAATTTTCCTTTCAAAACTTTTTAAAGCTTTAATTTAAATGATGACCAGTGGCCAAATGTCGTAAATTAGTACCAGTTTTTGAATGAATTTAATTTATTGAGAAATTCGTGGACCAAATTTCATATTTAATAGCTAATATCGGCAGTAGTCCGTATTTCATAATAATATTAATAAAATGAAGTTGTGTTGCCAGCAGCGAAATCAGGCAATGCCGCTGATGTTAAAATATAAAAAACAATGTTCTTATCAAACTATTGTCAATAATGGGCTCAACGCTACAAATTAAAGACATAGTATGGCTTCCATATATGTACATTACATGTAACTTTCGGTTGTTATTATTTTTTTTTCTTAAGTCCAAAGTTATCGTTGTACCCCGGTAGAGTGATACGCGTCAAGACATTGTCCACGGCAAAATGAAACGCAAAACGTACAAAAGGCAGACAAACGTCTTATTTTCAGCATTTAAGACACTATGGTATAAACACAACTGGAACGAACGACGAACTTCGCATAGTACGACGAATTCGTCGGCAAGAATTTACCGAATTTTTGCCATTCCTTATAGTTTTAGGGATTTTTAATAAATTTTATGGCTTTTTTTGAAATATTAAAATTTTTTGCGAATTTTTGCCATTTTTGGCATTTTTTTTTTGTTATTTTCTGACATTTTGTTTTTTTCACTCATTTAAATTTTAGTGTTTGTTTAAAAGTTTGCAATTTTTTCGCGAATTTTAGCCAAGTTCGCAATAGAAGCGAATTGTCCCTGTAATTCTTTACAGATACCATGATTTTTAATAAATATTGGATTTTGCTATCATGCTGCGCTGTCCCTTTCCCAATTTGTTCGTTGTTCGTCTCCGTAAGAAATAGAAATAAACCTATCGCAGAGTTCGTTACCCACGACGAATTTCGGTCTACGCAATGATCGTGTGTACTTTCATATACCGCAATGTGTTCTATTTCTGGTGACGAATATTCGTTGCAAATAATTCGTCGACCGTCACAGTTGTGTTTCTAGCATTACTCTGCATCTCAAAAAGAAAATGAAGAACGAAAAAATTTGAACTAAGATATTATCCTAAATTCATTGAAACTCAGGCTCTGAGCTTAGTCAATATTAAAAATTAAACGTTCAACCTTACATTTCCAAAACATTGCGTATGCGGGTCTGGTTAACTGTTTCCACGTTAAACCTCGTTTTCAATAATCGTTTACCGTTGTGTAGTGCTTCAGGGCTCTTTAGAACAGCAGCACTCAAATATCAGACATAATAATATAGTCATCATAGAATCCTTTCCCTGATCGATTGTCAATTCTATGGCTTAACAATTATTGAGATGGAGATGGTCAAAGTCTGTTAAAATACTGTTGAAAAGACAAATTTGGAAAACTAGATTGTGGTCTTTCTGAAAAATTCCCTTTGACTGGGAAAGATAGTTCGAATTATTACAAGTCCGATGTTAAAATAAAGCGAGCCAAACTTGGGTATGGAACTCATTTAGGAATTTTGTTTCTAACATCAAACCGCCAGAAACAGGAAGTGTATAAGCAATATTTGATTATTTTTTATATAAAAAGCGGTGTTAGGTGTTTTTGAGAGAAAAAGTGTGAAAAGGTTTAAAAAAACTGCAGTCAAACCCAAAAACTGTCGAACAAAATACGAAAATTGGGTTGACAGCGACTGCTTACATCTAATGAATCGGAAGTAAAAGCAATATTTTTTTTTTTGGCCAGTGACAAATGAAGAAGTGAAAGAAATGGCAGTTTTTTTTACTTTGACTGCAGTTTTTTAAAGGCTGATCGTGAGCTGTATGAGCCATATCCCGACATTTTGGTCGAATAAATACAAACGCTTCAGCCAAAAAGCGTTTGATGACAACTACCATGAGTAGTGCAGACGGGTAAGACCGAGACTCCGGTGGAAGGGCCAAGTGGAAGAAGATATGGAAATCCTTGGTATAAAACCAAAGTGCTTGGAAATCATTAATTAAGCAGGTCAAGACCAGCAACAGATTGTAGAGTTAACTTAGTTGAGTAAATTTACATAAAAATGAGGTGGATCACCAAAATAATAATTCCTTTAAATGACGTTTCTTTCTTAACGATTACACAACTGTAAACAGTAAAAACCTGTGAACAGGTAGAATTAATCTACTATGTGAATATACTATAGTAACTTTGAATAAAAATCACTTTGCCCTATTAAATGTGCTTCAAAAGTGTTTGATTTCGAATAGAATAATTCAACAGAAAAACAACTCTCTGCACGAATATAACCATTTGTTAAGTTTTAAAAATCACGTTTAAAAAATTTCCTAAGTCTGGGATCACACTATGAAAGTTTTCTTGCAGAAAGTCTGAGCTTATGGGTGAGAGGGGAAAAAAGAAAAGCATGTTCTCTTCCCCTCTCGCCAATAAACTCAGACATTCTGAAAGAAAACTTTCATAGTGTGAACCCAGACTAAGCGAATTTGCTGTGAAATTCATTAATGGCGTTTTATATTTTAATACAAAACGTTGCAAACATATTTTATGCTACTTATACCGTGTGCAGATATGCACCTTAATTGAGTTTTACGCAATAAATGACATTATTGAGCTCAATTATCCATATAAAATTGCAATTTAGTTATTGCTCAATTTATACGAAATTCCTATAAATATGGAGTAAAATTAAAATGCGACCCTGCCACAAGTGTGTTTAGTGAGCAAAACACAACTTACCGACAAAGCGTTTTGACATTTGGCAACTGAGATTACAACAAAACAAAGGCCCATCCATTAGGTCAGATATTTATTCCTTAAAGATGACAAAAGTGGTTAACATTTTGCTTAAACATGTAAATTTTTGTCTACGTTGAATGTTGTATGTAGTAGTAATATAAGCACCCTGTAAATAATAGGACCAGTCCAAACACGAGTGTAAAATGTAGCACACAAGGGACTAGCACTAGTGCAAAAGTAACCCAAACGTATGGAAAAAACATGGTCTATTTAACATTACGATGTCCTAGGGCAGGACCATATAACACAGCTTTGGATTACAAAGAAGAAGTTTTAAAACTTCTAAATGGTATACTCAAGAGGATTAGTTTTGAAGTCGTTTACTACAAACACTTTTTAACAATGACATGGTCCATGCTTGCATTACATTGGACCAGTCCATGGAGTAGTTCATTTTCTCAAAATGGATCAGGTAGTCCAATATTATTTGCAGGGCAATGTGCTTTTTAACTGTCGAACGCTAATTGAGTTTGCTAAATTGTGCATATGTGAACAGAAAGATAATTAAGTCAATAAACCGAATATTGACTCAATACAAAAGGTATATCTGAACACGGTATTATTAAGGGAAACTAAAGAAAAAAGGAACAAAAACGTGGTAGGAACACTGCATTATTAAGGGTTACTAAAGAAAAAAGGAACAAAAATGTAAGTAGGTTTTAATCAATTTAACTTTAATATTTTTAATCAAACAATACAACGAAACATTAAAGAAAAGCTGTTTTCAACCATTTGAAAAATTTGGGGTGAAACATGTAACATATTTTTGGTTTTGTTGGGCAATATTATTAGAAAAGAACACTATAACATTTTTTTTAGAAATAAACACAAAGAAGTGTAAAAGGCAGAATTATGGGAACATTTATGCCAGAAAAAAACGCCTTAAGTAATTAAACATTAAAATAATTTTAAATTCAGTCTGCAAAAACTAAACTAATTTTCAAGTATATAATAAAAAAAAAACTCTTTCTAACAAATTAAGTTAACTTGTTAATTTTATACTGAAATTTCTTGAATATGTACACGCTTTTTACCTCCACCCGTTTGTGTGGACGATGTGGTACCGGCTTGCCTTAATATACCACCTCCGCCACTCCCACTGGACGTGACTGGAGCATTAGGGACAGCCTGTTGTTGTTGCTGCAGCTGTTGTTGCATACTGTGAAAAGATCTTGGCGGAGGTGGTGGCTCTGGTATATCATCGTCTTGCATTATATCATCATCCATAGTAGCCGAAGCTTTAACAGCATTTTCTATATCCTTAAAAGACATTTGATCTGAGGATTGTACCGAGGCAAAATCATATTGATTTAGTTGCCCTGAAGAGCCCAGAAATGAGCCGCGTTTACTTAGTAAACCCGATGATGAGATAGCGGCAGAATCTATAATAAGACCCGAAGTCATTGGTAAAGGATTATAAGTGGCCATTTCCAAGTTGTTGACAGCCATTAAATGGTCCGTTTGTGATTCTGTGTTAATAGGCACTACATTACTTAGAGTATATGAAGTGTCTGGGGGAATATGATGCTTGGTTTTTAATAAATCCAAGGTACTTGTTGAACAAGCAGCCCAATTAGGATCCACCACTTGTGGAGGCGGTAGTTCCACTATAAGTTTTTCGTTTTTAGTCTGTAAAGACTTTTCATCATAACAGCTGTATTCACCAAATACTACTGTAGTCTTCCCACTTACACCAGCACCACTGTCATTAAACGAACCCGTCTCACTGCCCATGGCATTTAATTTTAACATACTTGAATTTTTACTAGTATCATTATCCTGTAATTCCTCTTTAGTTTTAGCATCTCTGGCGCGTTTTTCGCGTTGATGATAAATGCCCGCAAATATCAGAATATTTAGTATGAGCAGGAAACAACCCACAGCCACGGTGGCTACTAGAGCAGTAGTATAACTTTGAAATTGTTTACCACTTAAACGTCTTAAGACTTCTAGATTACCTATGAGACCAGTGGAAGCAGTAGCCATTTCTTTTTCACGACTATCCAAAACCAAAGAACGATTATCCGAAGGTGGAATTGTAGTCATTTCGGCTACAAACATGGCGCCATCAACCCCACATTCTAAATTAAGAGTAAAAGTTATTTTCAAAAAAGAAAAATACTACCAAATTTTACCTGTTGTTCCTCCATTGGGCTTTTGCGTGCTATTTGTTTCTTGTTGTTGTGGTGGAGGTGTTGGTCTTCCCTTTGGCAGCAGTAGGGTTTCATCATCATCGTCTGGCTTTGTTTGTATTTGGGCTCTAACGATTCCTATGATATTGTATAAAATACATATTCAATATTTAATTTGTTATTATTTTTAAAAATTTTTCTTTATTACCTTCATATAAATTTAAATTGTTCAAATCATCTTGGAATTGATGATGTCTCATTGACTGATCATTCATATTGGCATGCCTATGAAGTTGTGGTATCAAATTTAACCACATTGATAGTTTATGTCCTCTATAGTGACTCTGGATTTCAGCTTTATTGCCTAAAATAAAATGGAGATGTAAAAACGTATAAAAACTGATATATATAAAAAAATATTTTAATAATTTTCTACTATAAAATATTAGGTGTGTTTCACAAGATCTCGGGCATGTTCGGACTAATGAGAGTAAAATGAAAATTACTCTCTAAATTTGCCGAAACTACACAAAATTGCTGGAACGCAAAAAACCATTTTTGCACTTCTTCAAATACTAATGCTGCTTACTTTTCAAATTAAGATCTATTTAAGTGATTTTAGACGTTAAAAAGTCATAACATAATAAAACCAAAACATTTGCATCATTGTAATTTTTTATATTTTGTTTTTTTTTTATTAAAGAAAAAGGAAAATATGTATGCAATAACGTTTTTACAACTTTAATTTTTTCACAAAAACCTAACATTTTGCTTTTTAATATGGTTTTTAATTAAAACTAAACATTTTCTTTTGCTTGTAAATTTCCTGAATTATTTATCAGTTTCATATGTAAACAAAAACAGCTGATTGTTTTTTCTTGTCCGAACTTACCCAAAGAAAAAGTTCGTGCAAATTTGTACAGGAAATGAAAAAAATTATTCTCTCAATTACTCTCTTAATTGCACAAAAATTGTTATGTGGAACGCTTTTGGGTAACTTTGTGCAAGTTCGGACTGTTTCGTTATGCATGTGGAACAGAGCTATTATTCACGTCCATTTTGCATAATTCTTCTTCGGGCTGCAAACTCTTCATTAAAATAAGGACTAAGCACAGCAAAGAGTTTGACAAATATTTAACATGTTTGTCCTAACAAGCAAACACTTAAATTAACAACGCAAAAGGTTTGTACAAACGTAAAATTTTTTAGTTGTTTGTTAAGCCAGCCGTTTGAGGAGTTTATACCGCTCTCTTAAATGTTCCAGGTGATTAATCGTATTCTCTTTCTTCGACAACAAATATCATAAACACATACATAAGTATTCATTTATTAAAGGATCCTAACCTCATCGATCCGGGTTTCTATTACAAAAAATGTAAATTTTTTTCTTTACTGGGAGTTCCCAGCAATTTTAAAATATTAAGTCTACTATAGTTTCACATCATGTTCTCGTCGGTACAGTATTAAATCCAAGGAGTTTTAAAATATCGCACATGTTCAACAATTAATTAATTAATAAAAAATTTAAAAAATTTCAGTTGAAGCAAAACCAAACTCAACAAATATTTTAATGGATTTCAAATAAAATTTTCAGTCAAAAACTGTCAATTTACGCTCTCAATTTGTGTTCCCATTATCTGTATTTTTACCAAGGGTATTCACGTCACAAGTTGCACCCTTGCAAAAAAGCAAAAGTGCAAAAACATTACAACAACCACAAAGACAATTATTTATGCACAACTAATTGTCTGTGTGGTTGTTATATTTTTAAACTTGCTTTTTTGCAAGGGTGCAACTTGTGACGTAAATACCCTTACTATATTTCATTAAAATAATAAAAGATTTTGGGTTCTCGAACGATCCTTATCTCTAAAAAGTTCCTTAAAAGCTTAACAACATTAAGAGAGACATAAAAACATTCGAATATAAGACTCTTTTAAGCGCCTTTTAGATGGTCATACTTAGTATGGTGAGATTGAGTACTATGCTATTAGGCTATCATACAAAGTATATCATACAGCATTACAAAACAAACATTGATAAGTGAAAGTTGTATAAATGATGGCGCGTCAATTTGTTGCTGCTTTGGTAATTGAGGAGATATTGGCGGACAATAACGCAATGTTTTTATTTTTTTTACTTCTTCTATTATTGCTTTCGGCTCAATTGTTTTGAATTTTCTAAAAGGTTTTCATAACCACTGTGCTTTAAATTTCTGTTATGGTATAAATCCCTTTTTATTGTCCAAATTTTTGGTACAGTTTCAAATTTCTCAATAAAACCTTTTAAAAATGCGCGCTTTAAACAAGCCGTCGTTACCATTTGCCTGCAAATAAAATTTGTGCTGAGTATGTCGAATTGCTATTACACGAGTATGATGTTATCTCACATACCAAGTATGATCGTCTAATAGGCGCTTTAAAGATCTTTTACAACCTGGAATTTTAAATCAATTAACTACCTGCTATACCGATATCTTTTTTTACTTGGTTGAATCGAATAGTCTTACTTTAAGTCAGACAACGACATTTTTGCCTATAAGAGGTTTTTTAAACAAAAATGCAGCTATAATTTTCAAGCCTAAATTCCGACTCTATTGCGAAGAAGCATAAGTAAAAAAGTTTTAAGACATTCAAAGTGGCATCTCCAAAACTTACCCAATTCCATATACAACTGATTAACAACATCATAGGCATCCCAAAATGGCATCTCATCCCCATCTAATTTATTGTTATTGTTGTTAATGTTACTTACAAAATAATTCACTTCACTAGAAGCGCTGCCACTATGATCATCATTACTACGGGAGTGTCGTTTATAAAAAGTGCGTTTGGTACGACGTTGATTATAGAGCACAGCCAAATTCAAAGCCTCCCTAGCGGCGGCAGTTGCAACGTCTACTACAATGGCATTATTATTAATTGGACCACTGGCGAGTGATGACGTAGCATTTACAATATTAAATGAAGATCTTTTAACTTGATTGTGAGGATCATCGGCAGCTTGATTAGATGATGAGGAGGATGATGAAGTTGATGACGAGGATAAAGAAAGTGAATCAATTAGGGCAGACGGTGATGGTAGGGGTGATGAAGGTGATGATTGGTTGGGATTTCTAATAAAAAGAATTAACAGAAGCGGAAAAATTTTCGTTAATAATTGATTTTTTTTTTTTTTTTTTTGGAAACAGTTTATTGACATCAACATCTTCTTCTGCTGTTTATGTACTTACCCCGTTTTGGCGAAATTTGCCAGATATCTTAACATTAAACGACTGATTTGTTTCTCCTGAGTTGTATAATTATGCGGAAATAAAGGTGATATAGGCAAACCCAACCAAAATGGCACATCTTCACCACGTACTGAACCGGTTCGCTAAAAGTATAACACGATTCAAAATATTTTTTCAAGATATTGTATGCATGATTTATTTCTTTTTACCTGAGGATATTCCTCTTCTACCGTTCGATGTTTGAAATGTAGGAAGTACCCTCTGCCTCCTCTCAAACTGTGCATATAGCCCAATTTAATAAGAGAAGATGCCGTATGACCATCACTTAAAAATTGTAATGTGGCATCACGTGAGCTTAATGGACTTCTTATGGCCTTATCCCAGTCGGTATATTCGTTCTTTGGAATGTAAAATTAATTTTTTGTGTATAAACTTTTAAAGGATTCAAATTGGATGTATGTACTTACCTTTAATACAGCAAATATTTCATTTAAATGATAATGAAAATTATTACGTACATAAGTTCTTAATATACGATCACGGCGTGTTTCATTGAAACCAAATTCTAAATCTTGAGCACTCAAGTCTAAGTGTGATTCCACCGATGTAAGACAAAATATAAGATTACGTTTAGGAAAATTTGCATATTCAATTCCTGATGTACTGTAGGAGAAAACAAAAGCCATAACACAAATTAGAATTTATAGATGTCAAAGACCTAACTTACCTAACTATAGCTGAACCCAAAGGCAGTGATAATTTTCCAATATAATCTGTATTGGATGATATGACAGTGCCATCGATGAATGGCGCAAAGCCGACTAAAAATCTAGTAAAGAAATATGATATGTCAAAACATATACATACGTTTCCCACTACCATATAACTTACCGGGGGTGATCGATTTTAACGGCTAAAAGTTCGGCCACCGATTTAGTGCGCAAACAAGGAGCTAAATCATAATACAACATATCGCCATGACAACCTGTTTGTTCGGCCACACGTCGCTTAACGAATAGCGGATTTTTTTGTATGGCCCAGGGTGATAGGGCCGAACCGCTTACCATAACAACATGTTGTACGAGATCTAAATTTGTTAAATTATTTAAAAATGTCCAACAATTTTATTTAATCGTTTTCACACTTACCACTGGCTACTGGTGACACAGCTAATATATTAGCCAGTGCCGCACCAGTACCATGTCCTAATAATGTTATTTGCTGTGGATCACCTCCAAAGGCTGGCAGATTTTCTTTAAGCCAATGTAAACCTGCTACCAAATCCATTAGTCCAAAATTACCCTGAGCACTTTCTTTGCCTCCGGTTTTTAGGAATCCCAATATGCCTAAACGGAAATTGATTGTAACTACAATGACATTGCCATGAGCAGCTAATTCGGAACCGTCATATGGATTGCCGGAATTCCATTCATATGATTCACCGTGAATGAATAATATTGTTGGAAATTTTGGCGTATCATTCATTTCACCGCTACTAGTGGTAAAACCTGAAAAGCAAAATGTTTGACCCTTTTAAATAATGTACATAAGTATTTAACCGAAGTCTTTTAAAATGTCTAAATAAATTATGGTTGCAAATTTGCGGAGCCTTTTTTGTATGTGCAAGCTGTGTGCTCAAACATAATTCTTTAACATAAGGCGCAAGTGTGTTTAAAGAATTAAATTTGATGAAAATTTGCTCAAGCTTGGAAAAGTTATACAAATCCAGGACTCTGACATCCTTAGAACCCTTGTTAACTTTTCTGATACTTTTCATATGGTTTTGCGGGTTTGAAGTTGTTGATAAAGGACTTGTTATACTTAAGAGATCTAACGTAAAAACAAGGATTGTAAGCGAAAAAATATTCTTAGGAATCTGAAGCTCCTTCCTCGAAGTCCTGGGCATCTAGTTGTGGACCTCTAGGCACACAGTTCTATTTTAGCACATATTTATAGACACTTAACCACAGGCGGAAAGGGTATATATAAAGCTTGTCATTCCGTGTGTTAAAAAGGTGGATACGGTCAAGCATTTCGAAAAATTTTGTGTTACCATACTATATGGAACATTTATTGGACACAAATCGATGTTATAAAAGAAGCTGGGCACCAAATCCCTAATCTTTATTTGCCATTGTAGTCCAAAACAGCTCAGTTAGGTTGATATGCATACATTTGGACAAGAGTTGTGTTGGAATATTCAATAGTTTTGTCGCATAAAGCTATTGAGGCAATTTTACGGATGAAATTACTGTCTCATCGTTACTTCTTCTGAGCATATGAGCTTGCTACGTAGCACAGTGGATAATAATGGGTGATTTTTTAAGAGCTATAGGAAAGTTTTTAAAAAAAATACATAAAGTTCAGAAAAATTCATGAAATCTTTATTTGAATCGATAGTCAGTCCATATACATAATTAATGTTTGAAGATTATTTCATGCAAATGTTGACCGTGACTGCGCCTCAAATGGTCCATCCGCTTAGTCCAATTAAAAAATAGCCTAAAGGCGTTAAATCGCACGATCTAGGCGGCCAATTGACCGGTCCCGAACGTGAAATAAAATGTTCACCGAACTCGACTCTCAATAAGTCTATTGTTAAGCGTGCTGTGTGGCATGTGGAACCGTCTTGTTGAAACCACATGTCATGCAAGTCAATCTCTTGCATTTTGGGCAAAAAAAGTTGGATATCATCTCACGGTAGCGCTCACTATTCACAGTTACGTTACGATCCGCATCATCTTTGAAGAAGTACGGTCCAATGATGCCACCAGCCCATAAACCGCACCAAACTGTGACTTTTTCTGGATGCATTGGTAGCTCTTGCAATGCTTCTGGCTGATCTTCACTCCAAAATCGACAATTCTGCTTATTAACGTACCCATTGAGCCAAAAACGAGCTTCGTCGCTGAACACAAAAAGCGCGCGATGAACTTTCTTAACAGAGCACGCATTTTGATAATAAAATTCAATAATTTGCAAGCGTTGTTCGTTTGTAAGACGATTCATGGTTAAATTATAGACCAAACTGAAGATGTTTGACAGTGAAACAAAACACGAAACGTGCGTCAGCGGTTTAAACCGGTGTTGCCAAAAAGATAATAGCTAAAAAATCACCCATTATAAGGTGTATGCATCTCATAACTGATTTTTGCAAATGTTTGAAATTAACCATGAAACAAATTCGATCGTAAAGCTAAGATGTCAAGTTTCCTGTATTTCTAATAATATAAAATTCAGCATTAACAGAAATTACAAATACATATGCTAAAGTGAAATCTTTACATGATCTACTTAATAGCGCAACAGCCAGGATTGTAATAATAAAGTCTGAGGAAATTTAAAATTTTCAAAGATTAACTCTGTACTGCAAATGGGGGTGTGATGGTTCGTCAGGACAAAGTGAATATAAACAACAATTTCCCGAGAAATCTAACATAATTTCTATTAAGCTAATATATGATGAAGATACAGGCTATACAGTTTATTTATTTATTTCATTGTTAATAATAATTATAATTATTGATATTGATTGAATTATTGATTGATAATTATCAAACCAAAAACTTATTCAAATAATTACCAAAATAAAAAATTTTATTTTTGTATATTTTAAATTTAAACTTCTTACCCATTTTTTAATTGTCTTACATTTGCTGCCAATTAAATTTTATTTAACCTTTACTGCAGCTGAACATGTTTTTAAAAAATTCCTTTTTGATTGATTGACCCTCGTAAAAATTAGGGCTTAAAAGTCTACCGGCCGAAGGTTGCCAATTTCTTAAAAAAATCTATTAACAATTGGCAGTTGTTAATACAATTTAAACTAATGAGAAAATACATAAAAACACCCCTTTACTTGTCTTTACTCAAAACTCAAATAAATATAAAAAATTTTTCTTTAACCGTTCATAACTTTTTTATTATGATTCCATTTTTAAGATTGAAAATGCAAATTAAAGCTTAAAATCCCACATATTCAACAAAAAACGAATCTTACAAAACTACTCATCCATTCAAAAGTTACAGATTTTTGATCCGACAATGACCAAAATTTCCCACTGTAGTGCCTGCTACACAGAAAAAATTATTGCCGAATTATTTTCAAACAAACGCTTGTTTGAAAATTTTTTTAATTTCTATAAATTTTTTTACTGATTCAAACAATATTTTTGTTTGATTTTTATTTAACCAACAAAAATGTGGACAACTCTTCAAAAATATAATAAACGCGTTATTGGTGTCAAGTTTTCATAATTTTGTATGAAATATTTAACGCTCTTTAATGTTGTCGTCTTTTTGCAGTTTTTTATTTGATCGTAAGCAACACTTCTTTATGTGAAATATAAGAACAACAACAAAAAACACACACAGTCTATTTTTGGACGCTTTAAAAAAGTGCAAATATAAGAAAAACAATAGCAGAAACAACATTACAAGAAACAAAATCCCGTATTCAATTTTTTAAAACTGTTTGGTTAAATACATCAATTACAAAAATAGAATGATGACGAAAAACATATCAAGTAGGTTTGGTTACATTTCTTCTTTAGCAAAGGATAGGATACAGCAACAGAGAGTGATGAAGGAAGAAAAACATTGTGTTGTGTGTATAAATAAGACTTCGTTCAAAAATTATTCCAACAAAAAAAATGTGTCTCAAAGCCAGCCCGGCCGGCGGCTCTGTTCTTGCCGTCATCTTCTCATACAGTGCTTACTTGTGAGCGCGTCATTGCTTGTGCAAAAACTTTTTTTTTTTATTTTGAAATTTAGTATATGAATTTCAGTAAACTTTTTGTTTGATTCAGTTAAATTATTTGTTTGAAAAAATCAGTGTTTTTTTTCAATAAACAAAATGCAAATAAATTGTTTGAATATGCAAATTTGTTTATAGGACCGATTTCTGACAAAAAATTGTTTGATTCTACAATTTTTTTGTTTGAATTGGAAAAATAATTTTTTCTGTGTATTTAATAAAATCAATGGATTACAAGTCTTTTGGTAGTATAACTGCATAATCTAATACGATTTTATAATGGAAATGGTATCGGTAATAATTAGAATTTCCAAATAAAGACTGGAAAAACAGCTACGGCTCCCGTTGATTAAGATCAGGGTGTTAGTTCTTGTAGTCGTTATCGAAATCGTTTTCGATTCGAAAGCAATTTCCACAAGCAATTTGTTTTCTGAAAAATGTTTGTACAATGTCTAAAACAGAAACAAAGATAAAAAACAAAATTTTTACATCCCACAATGATAAAGCTAAACTAAAAGTTATCAGCAGGGCTTTTAAGTAGTGCTGGGAAACTATCGATACTATCGATAATCGTACACTATCGAAAATATCGATAGAAAAATATCAATATCGATATTATTATTATTTAAAATACAGTTATGAAGACATGTTACAGCAGCTATTAACGCACAGTTTTTTGCCGCAAATTTTCACTTGCTATTATTAATTCGCGCAGCAATGAATACAAACAAGAAGAATGGCAGGTGGTATGGATTGCTTAGCTGTGCTTTTTTATTACTAACTTATGGCCTTTATGCCGAAAATTTTATATGTTTACATAGGGACTGAAATGTCACGTAGTTTTATGATGTTGTGTAAAAAAATCAAATAAAAATGCAGTTGCAATTGCGAGCATAGCATAAAACAATGAACGACCATTAGAGGAAAAGTCCGCTAGATGAAATTACCTTTTGGGTTGAGAATCAAATCCAATTTAGAACATTATATAAAGTTATTAGTATTGTGGTTATTTTGTTGAACTATTTATGGTTTTAAATCCAAATTTTTTAATATTTTTAATTAGGCTTAAGTTCATGAAATTTAATCTTTATTAAATTATTTTTGTGAAGAAAGGAATTTTACAACATGAAAATTAATTAAAATTGTTATTGATAATCTTTCATTCTTGACGTGGCTCGGGCTCGAACCCTGTCCGGCAGGTTACCATGACATGTTTCGATCGCAACCACTCGATCTCCTCAGATGGATTTGCCGTCTTACACTCGCAGCCATCGACGACTGCTGACGTCACTAGTCAAACATCAATCCTTAAACCAAATTGTATTTTAACATTTGGTAGATCGAAATTTGCTTTCCTGAATGATTATCCATTTTAATCGATTTTACATGTTTTTTCCTTTACTTCTGTTTTTTCGTACTTTCGTCAAGAATTTTTCTTGAAGTCCAAGTACATTTTTTGTTTTTTCACTTTGTCTTTCTCTTTTCTGTTGACCTTTTTCAGCACAACTTGAAGGACAAATAAAGTTGCAAAAAAATATCTTATAGTCCCTGTTACTTTGGTTCCTTCAGAAAGGTGTTTATCAGCATTACAATTTTTAAAAACTGTTATCTAAAATAACGTCTCTTACGTTCAATAAGGTGATAAAAACAACGAACTGTAGCCTGATAACAAACTAGTTATAGTTTTCCTACTTAAGTACAAACATTCAGTCGATAGTAATATCGATATATCGATAGTGAAATCTGAATTATCGATAAATATCGATAGTAGAAAATATCGATAGTATCCCAGCACTACTTTTAAGGCCACCTGAAAGGAATTCGCCTTTTTGGTCTTATTTATAGTTCTGTCAGTCGATACTAAATGAATCGCAATTGGACTGACTGATTTGAAATGCTTATAATTTTTGTATTTTTTATATTTTTAATTGCAGATAATACAGAATCTTTAAAGATACTACAGAATTTTATAAAATTTTATAATGTCATCATACGCAGTGGAAGAACGTGTAAAAATTGTTGAATTTTATTATGTTTCCGGACGATCAATTGTTACAACGCAAAGAAAATACCGTCAGAATTTTAATACTGCAGAGGCTCCCAGTGTGAACATGATAAGAAGCTCAATGACCTGTTTTGAGAATTTGGGTTCAGTGGGTAATGAACTACGAAGAAATGTTGTTCGTTCTGTTCGCACTGAACAAGCTATAGAAGCTGTACGAGAAAGTGTTCACACGGATCCAACTGTGTCTACTCGTCGACGAGCTACTCAAATAAAAATAAATATAAATATTTCAGAGCATCGCTTCGACGTATTCTAAAAGTTGATCTGAAGATGTTTCCATATAAAATTCAACTGGCCCAAGAATTACTGCCGAGGGATGCACCACAACGGCTACAATATGCGAATAAATTATAAGTATTTCAAATCAGTCAGTCTAAGTTGGCCCACCCTGTACATATAAGTTTTTAATACACTGGAAAAATGCTAAGAAATTTTCAACAAAAAGCATACATTTTGTTACGTTACTGCCTTTCAATAACGTTTTGGTTTATTTTCTCTATAATAAACCGTTTCGAGTTCGTATTTTGCAATTCAAATAAAACTAAATAAACACAACACTTTAATTTATAACACTTATTTATTAAGAATTTAGTCACTATAACAACCGTAATTTACAGCTTCCCTGCAAAAAATAGGACCAGTCCAAACACGCGTGTATAGAGTAGTCCACAAGAGCCCAGGACTAGTCCAAAAGTAACCCAAACGTATGGAAAAACATGGTCTTTTTAACATTACGATGTCCTAGGGCAGAACCATATAACCCACATTTGGTCTACAAAGGTAGTTTTAAAACTACTCCATGGTATACTCAAGAGGACTAATTTTGAATTCGTTTAAAAACGAAAGCACGTCGTTAAAAAACGAAGACATGTCGTTAAAAAACGAAGACATGTTGTTAAAAAAACGGAGACATGTCGTCTCACTACAAACACTTTTTAACAATGACATGGTCCATGCCTGCATTACATCGGACCAGTCCATGGAGTAGTCCATTTTATCAAAATGGATTAGGTGGTCCAATTTTATTTGCAGGGTTTTATTCACAACTCACTATTGTGATCAACACACTTCAATGTTTAAAGTAAAACTTATTTGGTAACGTCATTTCACAAGTATTTATACTCAATAACATTTATCTAGAAAGCTCCAGAATGTTTCCGGTAGGTTCGAGCTTTAACTATTTGATGTTAACGACTAATACGTTATGCTATGTTATAAATTTTAAACTTAACGTCTACTATGCTACCATTATCGATATCTATGGTTACATAGTCGCATCACTTAAACTACAGCTTTTTTAACGGATTTTTTAACATGAACTTTTCTACTAGAGCATTCCTTTTTTACTCGCTACTTTCGGATTCCGAAGAGAATGAAAAGCCGAACCTTATCCGGGGAAAAATAAGATGTTCCATAGATCCCTTAAGTTTGTCAAACATGTTTGATGGTGATGGAAATAAAGTAGGATTCTGCAAAAGCCTAATGATTTTATAATTATTTCACTTGTTTTTTAAATGCTTCTAAGCTTTGAGTTTTTAATTTATATTCTTAATGAATAAAAAGTCAATAATTTGCAAACATAATAACATTTAACCACAACTTAAATTATTTTAACATTTTGTTGTTCTTTCTACCAAAAAATCATCATTTCCACAATGCTTGCAGTAGTTTTATAAATAGCAAACTGCAATGCACTACGGAATTGAAGATTTCCTGATTATGCTATTGTTAAAATATGTATAATAATGAAAACACTGGTGTTGAATTGAAATTAATAAAATACATAAATATTAAAATAACTAAACTTACGTCTATGTCTACGATTTTCATAGGGCACATAAATATTTAAGTACAAACAATCCTCTGATTGATTACTCAATAGCGGCAACAGACGTCTTAATTGGGCCAAACGCGCTCTTGGTACTTCCAGCAGCGCTTCGGGTCCATTGGGTGGTATGGGTACATTTTGCGGACAAACTGGTGAAAAACGGTCAGCATTGCGTACAGTTTTCCACGTTGAGGGCGTTATTGGGGGCATAAATCTGTAAAAAGGTTTAAAAATTAAAGTCAAGGTAATAAATAAAGTCAATTTGCTTATTTATAGTGTTTAGTAGAAACAAAAAAAAAAAAGAAAACAAAAAAAAAGTTTTTAATCTTAAATAAAAAATATTTGTTTATCAGGTGTGTCACAGAAACCCAATTCGTACGAAATTGAAAACGAATACGTTTTTGCCTTCTCTAGAAAACGTAAAACGCAAAAAATTTTCGTTTTTAATTCGTTTCGAAATGTTTTGGTGTGGTTACTAATTTGAGAGCGGTTACATAAAAGAAACGTTCAAAAAATATTTCAAATGGTAGAGAATCCTGTTGTTTCTTAAGTTGTGTCTTGAAAAAAGACAAAACCTGTTTAGATAAAAAAATTTTTGTATTTCTTACAGTTTACAAACTTAACAAGAAAACAAATAAGAGTGCCATATAGATCAATATTATAGAAATTAAAAACGGAATGGCAAACTTATGTGAAGGGTATAAAAAGAGTAATTTTTGTGATTTGAGTATTTTGATTATAACTCAGCCATTTTTTAACTGATTTGACAGATTTATATACTGACGTGTTTAAGAAGAAATTTGCTCGTTAGTTGGGTTATAAATCTTGGACTCGGGAAGATTTATGGTTCCCGAAAGTGGGTATTAAAAAAAATTTTATTAATTTGGTCATAACTTTTTCGTATCTGAACCGAGTTTTTCAGAAAATATATTATACGAAAGATTTTCCATCTTTTGATATATAGGTTTTTACTCTCAAATTCATACTTTTTCCGTTCAATTTAAATTTTTTAAAAATCAAACCCAATTTTTTTCAAAGCAACTTCAATTTTATTCGGAACAAATTAAATTATTTTCGACACATATTATTTTTTTTTAATTTCAAATTCAATTTTTTTCTTTTTGAATTAAATTTTATTTTTTTCCAATTCAATTTTTTTCACTTCAAATTAATTTTTCCACGAATTCAATATGGAAAAATTTAAAAACCTGTTTTTTTTTCTTCTTTTATTCGTGATTCCTTTTCTATTATTGTGTTATTTATAATACTGGAAAATATTTTCCAGTACAATAATAAAAACACCAAAGTAAATACCGGAGCAATGTTTCCCATATTGCAGCTAAGAACATACATGGAATTGTACATAAAAAAGTAATTGCCAATTCCTCGGTAAATACCAATATTTTCACATCTTTCCTTGAAGAATTATTCGATAAATTAACTGAATCCAACATCACAGGTGCTTGCTGAGTCCGGTCATATTTTAGTTTTTCTTTCTCCATATTTCCCTATGCTAAACCCAATTGAAAAAGTTTTCTCAAAAACTAAACTCTGTGCTCGTAATATGCTAGCTGATCCAGAGAGTAACATGGACTTGGTCACCATAATTAACCGATCAGTAGAATCCGTAACACCTTCAGATTGCAACTATTATTATTTTGATATGACTATGAATTTGTCATTAGCTGCAACTAAAGAACCCTATATTGAAAACTTTATATAGCAAGTAATAGAAGCTTATTCTAAATTTAATATTGTAAAAATAAAAATTATTTTTAAGTATTTTGCTTTTAATTAAAAAAAAAATTAATTGAATTTAAAAAAATTTAATTTAAAATGAAAAAAAAATTAATTTGAAATGAAAATTATTCAATATGATTTGTAAAAAGTTTAATTTGTGTTCAAAATAATTTAATTTGTTTTGAATAAAATTGAAATTACTTTGAAAAAAATTGAGTTTGATTTAAAAAAATTTGAATTTGAATCGAAAAAGCGTTAATTTGAGAATAAAAACCTATATAAGGGATAACTATAGGTCATATAACAGTCGCAAAAAATCAGGTTTTTATAAAATTTCTGATATTTTTTGTAAGGGAGGTACCACACCCACTTCTCCAATCCCGCTCACATTTTGTCGGATGCTGTGTATTGATAACCAAAATGTGTGTACCTAATTTGGAAACTTTGGCTCTTCCCGTTCTCCAGATATAGGCCCCTATTATGAGTTACATTCGATAAACGATTTTCGTTGGCTATCGAACATCGACTATCGAATCTTAATTTGGTATTACGGCTGAGTTCCTAAACATCATAATACTTTGCAGTCAAAAAACTATCATAGAGTTTAACTATATCTAGTTTGATTATTGTGTACGCATCGATATTGTTTTTAGTGAACTTTGGTACAGATAACATTGTAAAATTTTTCACGGTTGCTTGGTAGAAAGCACTTACAAAAGCGAGTTGCTTTGCAACTGATGTTTTGGAACTCACCCTATGAGTTGGCAGCACTGTCGAAAGTTTCGTTGTGCATCGAATTTTTCAACGAAAACAAATTTGCTTTCGACTGTGCAAATAAATGTAAAAAACTTGTTGAAAATTTAACTATTTGTAAATTTTTTGGTGTTCGTATACCAAATGCAATATTCTTAATCTGTTTTGTTCATTTTATGCAAGTCCAACGTCGCACATAGGGGTTTTTTGCCAATCTAGCCGGACATTAAGCAAAAAATTTTTTTTAAGAAATGGAAAAATTTAAGTACGCAGCTCGACAGACAACAAAGTTCTGCATCGTATAGTGAATTTTCAAGTCTTTTGCTTGAGATTTGTGGTTTTGGGACACTGTTAAAACCAGGAAAGTTGATTAAATTGCATGCGTGTTCATTGACTTTTTACGGTTTTGGGAGGTTTACAATATATTTTTTTGTAGATAAACGAATAAAGATTTTACATTGAATTTTTTTTTCTGTGAAAGACTATATAAACAGCTAATTATGAAAATTTTTAGAAAAATTTTATTTGAATTTTTTATGATAAAAAAATTAGTACGAAATTAAAAAAAACGATTTTTTTGTTCACTTTTTTGTAAAAAAAAAAAATTTAAAAGGTTTTTGAAGGTGAGTTCCGCTGAGTTCTTAAAAATTTTATACATCACGATAAAATTTGAAATCTCTACTTTTAAATTCAAAAAAAAAACGTTGCGCGTTGTTGCGCCATTTTTTTTTATGATTTTTTGAAAATTTCACCTTTTTTCTGTTTTTGCTCATCTTGCATAGGTACATATGATAGAAACCCTTTCGTCAGTCATAAAATGTTTTGGTTGTACGTAGATGGTTTTTATTTAAATTATTACATATAAGCCTAATATTACCTGTGTAAAAAAAGGGATGTGCGAAACAGTAAGTAACGGGTTTTAACCACATGTGCGGCCGCTAAAGGACGTTATTTAATAGAGCAAACAAATTTTTTTACCTTTTTTCTGTTTTTGCTCATCTTGCATAGGTACATATGATAGAAACCCTTTCGTCATTTAACAATTTAACAATCGAATTTAGCAATTTGAAAATCAAAAGGGATATAGACGTAGATGCACTTTCTTTCTGATTATCTACTTTGCACGCCAGAATTCGTCTATTTGAGAGCATTTTACACCTATCGTATAAACTCACAGTAAAAAAGTGGCAATTAAGATCGGATGAGGACAAAACTATTGTTAATGAGAGGAAAAAAACTATCCAAGAAAAATTTAGAAGTGAATTAGGGCTAATAGTGGATGTACCGAAGACTGGATTTGGAAACAGCAACGATGGTAACACCAGCAGACGATTTTTTTCCAATCCTGAATTAGCTGCAGAAATAACTGGAATTGCATTGGATTTCATCTACCGGATCAAAGTTATTATTGAAGTAATTACAAGTGGTCACAAAATCCATTTGCACGAGTTTGCCAATTATTGCTTAGACACTGCAAAACTTTACGTTACTCTATATCCCTGGCATCCTATGACACCTACAATGCACAAGATTTTAGTACATGGCGCAACTGTAATGAGTGAGGCATTGTTGCCTATCGGGCTATTATCAGAAGAAGCGTCTGAGGCACGAAATAAACATTTTCGTCTTTACAGGCAGAATTTTGCTAGAAAGTTTTCGAGGGTTCAGTGTAACAAAGATGTTATAAATAGACTTTTGCTCAGTTCTGACCCACTGATTACTAGTATAAGACCAACTCCAAAAAAAAAGTCACTACCCTTTACGAAAGAAGCAATTTCTTTTATGCTTCCACCTGTACTTGGCTCTGAAGAGAATTCAGATTCAGAAGAGGATTTTGAAGAAGCAGACGAATAAGAACCATGGCACTCATCATCATCTTAGTGCAAAAGAGAAGTTATTTTAAATAAATTAGTTGTTATTATTTTAAATAAAATTTGCTGTTACTATTATAAATAAGTTATTATTACGAATATATTAATTATTTTCAGATAAATTAAATACTATAAAATATATAAAAGTCACATAAAATCTTAAAAATTAATATGTTTTGGAAATTAGCAAAAAAAAAAAAAAATTTTACAGGGTCGTTCCGGGGGGGGGGGGGGTGTTTGGAGGGATATCTCCCCCTACCCATTAAAGTTCAAAAATTTAATTTTTATAGTATTAAGGCGTTAGTAATCTATTTCTTTTAATATTTACATTTTTTTTAAATATTATTTTATGTAACCGCCCTCAAAAGGGGGCGGGGGGCGAAAAGTGTAATTTTACGATCTCATGGGTCTTATTTTAGGTTTTTTAACTTTCGCCGACGTTAAAAGTTGCATTTGCCAAACAAAAGTATGGGAAAAGTTTAAAAAAAATTGCATTTTTCAGAGGTTGGATTAGTTCTTCTAGGGGGAACATTTTCCTCCTTGGTCCGATTTTATTTATTTTTTAGGTTTACCTGCCTATGACAATATCACATATTTCTGCCAAGTTTCATCGATCTAGGGGCACTCAATAACTTTTAAGAAGCAATATAAGCTAAAACAAAAAGTAATGTCCGGCTAGATTGGCAAAAAACCCCTATGTGCGTCGTTAACAGCAATTGGAAGCGCTCATATTCCTTATGGAACAAAATTCTTTTTTCACCAAATGATTTGCAGCAAAGTTCAGCATGTAAAAAAATGGGATGAAACCCCACTGAAGCTAAATTATTTGAAACAACCATAATTCGCCGTAATCACGTTTAACTTTAATTTTATTTTTTAAATTTGTAAACAAAAATTTTTTATTTTAAGTGACAGCTGATCGAAAATGTACTACTGTGAATTAACAAAATCACAATAGTAAATTTTTATCGAATGCGCGCCATAATACCAAATGAAAATTCGTTCGATCAGCTAATTCGACTGCTGTCGAAAATCGAATTTAGTTCATAATAGGCACCATACAGAAAAAAAGTAATAAAAATACAACAACAAGAGATTTTTGGAAAAAATTAGAGGTAGTCGTGGTTTTTGGCTCGTATCTCAGCCATTTTTGGACCGATCTGGCTGAAATTCAATAGCAAGAAATGGTGAACTATATGTGACATAAATGTAAAACAACCTAGCCGCATGTCTGGAGTCTCCGGAAAACACATATCAAACGTAAGACGGAAAGATGGACGGACGGACAGACGGACATGGTTAAATCAACTTGTCTCCTCATAAGGACCCAGCATATATACTTTATAGGGTCTTAGATCAATTTTTTAGAAACTTCAAACAGAATGACAAACTTTTACATACCCTTTTCCACCTGAGGTGGAGGGTATAAAAATTTGAAAATAAACAAAAAAAAAAAAAAATTTATTTATTTTTTTATTCTTCTCTGTTTTCTATCATTTTCTATCATATTTACATTTAGTAATTTTTCAAGGATTAAATTTAGTTTTTAACTAGTTTTTTTATTTTTTTTTTCAAGTACTTCCCAAAAAACGGTTTGGTTAATTGAATTAACTTAAAACAAGTTAGAGTGCTATATTCGGCTGTGCCGAATCTTTGATACCCTCCACCGATAGTTCGAATGTTTAAGGAGTAATATCTGTATGATGTTATTATTATCTTAAACTGTGACGATTTGTTATTAGTTGTGGTTTTAGGTGTACTAAACTGTTTTCCGGGAGTAGGGTTTCTATGGGGCCTATGGTAAATTATGGACCGATCATCACGAAATTTCACAGCGTCATTTCTAGTCCTTTAAAACTGTGACGTACCAATTTCTGTTATGCTAGCATTAGTAGTTATGGTTTTAGGTGTACTAAACTGTTTTCCGGGAGTAGGGTTTCTATGGGGCCTAGGGTAAATTATGTACCGATCTTCATGAAATTTCACAGTATTAATTATAGTCCTATAAAACTGTGATGAGCCAAAATTTGTTATGATTGCATTATTTTTTACGGTTTTAGGCGTTCTAAACTGTTTTTCGGTAGTAGTGTTTATATGGGGCTTAGGGTAAATTATTGACGGATCTTCACGAAATTTAACAGCGTGATTTCCAGTCCAATAAAACAAATTTTTGCAAAATCTTATTTCATTCCGTGCCTTGTTTCAGCATTTATGTTATTTTTGTAACAAAATTATCAATTTTTTTAGGTGGTGGGTCCACATTTTGATTCATAGCTCTGGTCCTACTGAACCGATTATGCTGGATTTCAATCCCAAACTGCTTAGGATAACTACAAGCAATATGGCACCAAGTTCGTTCATTTCTTTTGAGTTGTTCGAAAGTGAGCGTGTTTTCAACAGACGGACATGGCTAAATCGACTTAGAATTACTCAAGAACCCAGAATATATATACTTTATGGGGTCTGAGATGAACAATAAAAGAGTTTCACACGGAATGACAAACTTAATATACCCTCTTCACAACTAATTGTGGTGGAGGGTATGAAAACCGAAACGCCGCAATGATATTACCCTTAAGCAAGGCTAAACTTTTTTCGTTTTGGAAACATAATTTTTTATTGGTAAAAATAATTTATAAGCTAAATTTCGAAATTTTTGTTTTTTAAAACGGCATAAAAAAATTTAAAAATCCAGCTACATATGTTTTTAATTTTTTCTGGGATTTAAAAACGTTATAAAATTAACCTTCAAATTCGTCGTTCAAAATTAAGTATATTTTCAAGGAAAACTAATTATCGAAAAATTGTTAATATTTTAATTCTAATCTGAACTGAAAATTCTAATTCGTAGAGTTCATTTAGCACAACATTTTCATCAATTCTCTTCTGCAAGGAACCTTCATAAAACATATGGCACACTTCTTTAATGACTTTTCGATACTTTAAAGATAGAAAGCTGCTTTATTGTATGTCCTCAGGCTGCCCCGGTAGACTAATTGGTAGTGCACGTGTCTTTCAGTGCGGAGTATGCAGGTTCGATTCACGCCAAAGATTCCGGTCTGTTTCACTACAACGGACTGTGAAGAATATAGTTTGTAATTCTGTGGCGTTTAACAAAAAATTTCAAGTCGATATAAGATAGCAAAAAAGTTAAAGAAAAACTCGGTGAAAAAATTAATTTTATTAAAAAATAAAATAAAAAACTTTAAAAACGTAAACAAATAATTTTTTATATTCAACATTTTTAATTTGTCGAATTTATTCTATGAGCTAAATTTCAGTTATGTATTTTATAAAGCTTTTTTGTAATAGTTCTATTCGTTCAATTTTTCAGAAATGACTTTATAAAGTAACCTTCGGAAGGAAATAATTCCCAGTTTCAAATAATTTTTTTTTAAATTAAAATTCATTTCAACTTTTTTAATTTGAGATGTTTTGACAAAACGTCACAGAATTGTATTTGCAATATTTAATTAGTTAATAATTTGTATGATCCTACTATGTGTGGATTGTTAATATTTATCTAGGACATAGATTTCCTCTATTAGTATCCTGACTATCCGTTTTGTATAAAACAGAATACAAATAAATTCAACTTTAGGAAATAGTTCAAAAATACGCAAAACAAAATATGCATGTTTTGCTGGAAACAGTACTTGCGAAAATTCCTGATTCGGCGTTAAACATTTGCTAAATTATATCATTAAATTTAAAATTTTGCAGAGTGAAACAGAAAAGGAGTTGACATTAAAGAAAAGTACGTCAAAAATGCAACAATTTTACATTTTTTGTTGTTGTTTCAAACATCCCAGTAACAACTTCGCTTACTTTTTCAAAATGAATAGCTTGTTTAACTCTTTATTTAGTAGCTTTCTTCTATAACTACATCTATAGGTATACCAACTTCTATTACTACTTTTTTCTGGATGTATTAAGGTAAAACAATAATGACTTGATTTTGAATGCGTTCATTTTGGGACATCCCTTGTAAAATTCATTGGTTCTTTCAGTAGAATTGCAAGTAATGCTGTTATGTTTTTCTGATTACTTAACACATTATTTTGTAGGCGAAATTTTTACTGGGATATTTTACTTGTAGATTTGTAACTTGTAGTTTTGAGAAACAGGGCTCTGATAAATAAATGCACTTTTCAGACTTAGAATGGGCACACTACGTAGAATCACTTAAAAAGGCAGCTCGTTGCTCCAAAAATTTCATTGTTGCTTTTTAATGTATTTTTCTTGTAGATTTGTAACTTGTAGTTTTGAGAAACAGGGCCCAGACCGTTAATTGAAATTTTTATTTAAAGTATTCTTCTTCCTTTGTCTGAATTTACACGTTTCATCTTTTCATGCTCAACTTCCTGTCAATTCTCTTTTGAAGATGCTAATATGATCACACACAGCAATTGGTTTCAAATTTTTTTGGTTCAAAACAACAGCAATTATATTCACAGCGAATAATAGAGAGAGATAAAAAGAAAAAGCTTACATGCAGCCATCGCACAAAAGCCCGTTTTTTGAGGATTAATTCATAGCTCCTCAGCTTCAATAGTGAGGCACACTAAATTTGATGTGGGTAAGTCTAAGATCAAACTTCATGTTCTAACAAAATCTCGGGGTTATAAAAAGGGGAATACTAGTACCCCCCATACAAAAAATTAGTTTTTTTTCTTATATCTGAAATAACTACAATAGTGGAGCATAATAAATTTGATGTGCGTAACTTTTAGAGCAAACTTAATTTTCCAACAAAATCTTGCGGGTACCCCCATACAAAAAATTTGTTTTTCTCTAAGTCTCGGTTCACACTATGAAAGTTTTCTTTGAGTTTATGGGTGAGAGAGGAGTGAATTAAAGCATGTTATCTGCCCCTCTCACCAATAAACTCAGACTTTCTGAAAGAAAACTTTCATAGTGTGATCCCAGACTTATATCTGAAGAACTACAACAGTGAAGCTCTTAGAACAAACTTCATGTTCCAAAAAAACTTTGGAGGTATAATATAAAAAAATATTAATAATATAATAAACATGATTTTTTTTATCCACGCAAACTCCTGCTGAATTCCCTTCAATAAATGACTTCACATACGTATCATGTAAATTTTTCATCAGTTCTGTTTTAAATACTTTTATAATTAATCAAAACAAATAGTTTTCCAGTAAAATGGGATATAGTTTAATTAAAAATAACGATTTTCAGTTAAAAAAAAACATGAACAAAAATGTTATAAGGTACTTTCTTGCGCTTTAAATTCATCGTCAACATCAGTGTTTTCTTCGTAATCATCGTCATCATTATCACCAAAACCATCGTGTTTAATTAAATCCATAGTTTCCTCTGGCAAAGTATGAACTTTTTTTGGGCAACTTTCGCATGCTATAAATAATAAGATCAGAGCTTAAAAAAAGAAAGCTTAAAATATCTTGATTAAATTTTTCGCGACTGCACTTTCTTGAATGAAACTCTCTACGTTTTTTAAATTTTTATTTCGAGCTTCTTGGTCCGTTGACCAATAGCTAAAAGAGCGGTATTAACAATTGCATTAAAATATACAAAACAACATTTAAATTACATAATTTTAATCATGTGTGACTCATGTGTATGAAATCACGACATATGCACATCTCTAATAAAAACACATAAAACGATGATAACAACAACAGCAATACAAATTATAGCAGAAGTCGTGAAGCGCTTTTTGTTGGTAAACTCAACGTGTGTTTCTACTAATTCGTACATAACTTCTAAGGCGCATCCTAATTATTTCTAAAACAATGCTGATTTGTTCAAACTTTAAAATAAAGTTAACATCTCTACTTAATTAAGCCTAATTAATAACTTTATTTCCACTTAAATTGAGAAAATTATTTATTTTTAATTTCCCATATAAACTTAAAAAATAAAACCACTTCCACAATAATTTTTTTTACAAACTTAAGCTACACTGAGAAAATTAAATCGTTAAATCAAAGAAAATACACTTTGTTGCAAAGACTTTTATTGGTCAGATTGTGCCCAAAGACAAAACATCTTTACCGGAAAGGCGCAAAGATCTTTAGATTCCCATGAAATATATACTTAAAATCAAAGACTTAAAATCTTGTGGCAAGGATGTACGTCTTTGGAAACACATGAAAAAAGTCCTTAAACTAAGGAAAAAGTATTTTGGCACAAAGACTTTCATTCGTTAGTCTTAAGACTTGAATTTTTGATTTTAAGTTCAATTTTTATTGTAACAAAGACGTAATTTTGAAATTATTACAAAGAAACGCAATTAAATTCAACGAAAAAGAAAAAAAAAGACAAAGACAAGGCGCACAATTGCGCGTTCCTTTCGACTGACTTACAATTAATGACAACCACGAAAACAATTCTTTTTATTTTTTACATATATTGTCATCAATCGGCTACACTTGATTCGTTATGCTTTCGTATACAAATTTAACTTTGAAGACTAAATTCTTTAAAGATACACCCCCGTATTTATAAACGATTATTAAATTTAACAAACGTTTATTAAGGAGAATTTTCATACAAAATTTGTTTTGTAAACCTCTATTAAATTTAAAAATTTTTTATAAATACAGACGACAGACTTTATCTTTATTTTTTTTAACCGCTCTTGTTTACCGTTGCAAGCAAACATGTGTGAACAAGCAAACATGTTCACTTATGAATTGAAGACAAAATTCTTTAAAGTTACAGACTTTGTCTTTGTAGCAAGGATGCTTAGCTTTAAAAAAAAAACAAAGAAAAGTCTTTAATTTTAAATACGTTTTTCAATCCCTTATTAGCAAAGAAATTAATCGTTGTAGCAAATATTTTATCTTTACGGAAAAGATAATTTCTTTGATTAAGCTTCAAAGAATTTTAGTCGTTTGTGTTGAAGACGCACCATTTGCTTGTTTAAAGAATAAATCATTGATGCTAGGATTTTTTCCATCTAACAAAGATATTTTCGTTACAATTTTACAAAGACGTTTTTTCTTTGATTTTAAAGCTTTTAATTTTCTCAGTGTACACATATGAATTAATACCTGAGCTTGATGGTTGCATGGTTATACATATTAATTACTTTTTGAATTCGCTTTCGGTAAATCGCATTTTTTTTCGAAAAAAGTTTAGATTTTGCACCTATTTTTGTAAATATTTTGTTACAATATTTAAATTTAACGCGCCACTGCAAAAGCACCGTAACATATTTGACATTTATTTTTTTGCCTACTGATCAGAGATCAGCAATGAATCGTTTTTTCGCTACTCATACTGACTCATGCAATTGTAAGTATAAGTGCGTAGAACTTAACTACGCTGATTCACTCATACTCACAAGAGAAATATTTATGAGTGCGACGTCGACATTATACGCATACTCATAAATGACCTCAGCTTGATTTATAATTTCAAGAAAATACTTACAATACTCACAATGATTCAAATCATTAAGCTCATCCATTTACCGTTTTAACACAACAGAGAAAACACACAACTTAATAATCAGCGCTGCCAGATAAATTTGCCGAAAAATCGTCTACTTCATACATGTAACTTTAGTAAACTGTAATTGCCAAATCGTCACTTTGCTATTTCGGGGAAAAATCTGGCAGCCTCGCATTTTGCTTCGCCTATACACATTGACTTGAGTAGATTCTAAATCAAACACAACAAATGTTGCTAAGTATGAGTACGATGAATAAAATGAAACTTTTGAGTGAATATGAGTTTGAATAACATTGGAATAAAGCTTCGTACAGACGATGGTCAGATCTTACAATGTTGTCATTTTTCTGACAATGGTGCCATTGTCAGATGCATTAATTTAACACATCTTCCAAATGAAAATTAGCTTACAATGTTCACACAGTTGCAAGCCATTTTAAGGCAATTTTAATGACAACATTGTAAGATCTGACCATCGTCTGTACGAAGCTTAAGTATGAGTGCGTATAAGTACATGAATTTATGAGTCATGATTTAGCTCTACTCACTTTTTCACTACTCATTGCTGATCTCTGCTACTGATGCAGAATTTTGTGCACTTTAACCGAGTACTTTTAGTTCTCACGGTACTTGCATTTTTTTTTAATTAATCCGTGAAATCACTGCCTTTGGCCCCTGTGTACATCGTTGTGCATATACCTACGAATAAAAACACAAAGCGTACATACCGAATACAAGCATAACCCTACCAATCCCTTTCATGTTTCTTCTGTCTCCTTAAAATACAAGAGTTGAACATCAAAAGATGAAACGTGTGAATTCAGACTTAGTTAACCCTGAAATAGCATAAAAGCCATATCAAAGGGGGCCAATGTAGAAGTGCTAGCTAATAATATAAGACTTCGATTGGAACCCTCAGGTCACAGAATGACGTGACAGACCACGCAGTAGTTGGCAACGCAGCCTTTTTAAGGATATCAACCTACATCAAGGAAACTTAACATGAAACAGGGTCAGAACTCTTTGCTTAAACAAAAACAATTAGAATAATTTTGTATAAGTCTATGTGCCTACGACATCGCATAATAGCAATAAATAATAATTAATTAAAAGTATACATATATAAAACTAGCTGAATTTGTTTTTAATATTTCACTTGTTTTGCATTTCTTTTAACTTACAACTTTAATTTCAAAACTGGGAATTAAGCACGAATAACAAAATCTTTTGAAATTAAAATTTTGTATTCCCAAAAATTGAAATTACTTTTTGATAAACAGGCAAGTGACCGGCCTAAAAAACACTTAATTGACAACATCTTTTGTAAGTTTTTGTGTTGTTTTTATTTTGTTTTTCTTAACCTACTTACAACTACAATTAATGTTGAGAGAATTTCAACTAATTGTAGTGGGGTATGTAAGATGAGATAAACCCACTGTTGTTTATTGTTGATGTGTTTTGTTTAAGCTTTGATATTGTTACAAGTAGAACTGTTGCTATAATTCTTATACGTTTAACAGTTTTATTTGGTTTAATATCTTTAGTTTTTCTAAAATCTTTATGGATGAAGTTTCCTGATGATCTGGCCTAAGCAACCAGTGAAATGCATAGGAATAGCTTATCCCATCAACAATAAATTTCAAGTGTTTTTGTCAAGAATAAAAACTGGGAATTAAGCACGAATAACAAAATCTTTTGAAATTAAAATTTTGTATTCCCAAAAATTGAAATTACTTTTTGATTAAAACTTTAATAATTTTGCTAACGTCCATCTTCATGTCTTAACAACTCCAAGTAGTTGTTGTATTAAAGAAATTTAAAGCAACAATTCCTCCCCCAAAGAAGAAAACTCACCTCAAGAAGATTAAAAAGCTACAAAATAATAAAATCACAACATTGTATTGAGAAATCCTTTAAAAATTTCCTCATCATTTATTTCAATTAAATTACAATAAAACTATCAATTTATGCATTCTTCCAGCTGATTTGTATCCTTATTATTTTGACAAGTTTAGGAAGTAAACATTTACAAAATACAAAAGTTCTTTTAGGTTTGACAATGATAGATTAGCGGAAAACGGGCAGAAATTTAAATACAAACTGAGTGGAAAATGTTTTACCTTAAAATGAATGAAAAGAAAAAAAAAAAAATAAAGAAAATTGCCTCCAGTGAGAAATATATTTTCCTTGCAGCTCGTTAAGATATAAAATCGATTTTTATCATATGAAAATATCAAATTTTCAAAAAACAGTGTTGTGCTATTGACGGTGTTGTGAAATAGTGTTATAGTCGTTATTGTTGCTGTTAAGGCATTAACAGCTTTCTTACAATATATGCATGTACATACATATTTTAATACAACATTATCAGACTGAAGAAAATAATAATAACAACAAAAACACCAAGGCAAATATCCTCCGGGATACAAACAATGATATAAAATGCATTAAGATTTTAAATATCAAGATAAAATAGCAGGCAAAAAAAAAAGAAAACTTAGAGTGAAAAAATATTCAACTTAAGGAAAAATAAATAAATATATAATATCGTCACCTTAACATGCAAACGTGACAAGTCCATTTTTTTTTTAGTTTACAGGAAGCAAAAAAATTCTATTTTTTGTGTTTAATATTTTTTTTTTTTATCTGCAAACGCAATTATTTTATACTTCGACTTATCGGTTTCCAGTCTATAATCAAAAAAGTGTGGGCGTTTAAGGACTTAGCACATTTGCTATTTATAATTCTGTATTTTTAACTAGGACTTAACACAATTTCTTGCTTTTACTTTTTTTGTTAAATGAAGCACAGCCGCGAATAACGTTTTAAGCAGTAATGCCAACTTTTTGAGAGCAAAAAGCACTTTTAAATTTAAAAAAAAGCTCTAAAAAGCACTATTTCGAGCAAAAAAAGCGTAAAAAAGCACTAAGCTATTTTTACAATTTAATTAAACACAAAACAAGTTGCATTCGGCTGTGCCTAATATTATATACAGTCAAATCCCGATAATTCGTACCCCGATAAATCGTAATTCCCTATAATTCGTAATAAACTGTCGGTCCCTTGAAAAAATCTCGTTAATTCGTAAAATTTCCATACATTTTGGTCCCCTCGCTAATTCGTAATTTTTTTGCAAATAAAATCTCCTTTACCTCTTATAATTCGTAATTGTTTGCTAACTACCACTTATAATTCGTAATAAAAACAACAAAAACATGGAAAGAATGATTTTTTGTTTACCACTATTTTATTTCTGCGTGAATTTTTGCTTGTGTGTGGATTTATTTTCTTAAGATCAGTTTGTTACATGAATAATTTTTATAAATTTTATTTTTAACCATTGTTTGTTATGTTTTTTGTATCGTTTTAGTAAATAAATTGAAAAACCCCGTTTATTCGTATTTATTTTATTTATTTATTTATAATTCGTAAGAAATAGCCGGTCCCTTGCGATTACGAATTATCGGGATTCTACTGTACCTCCAAAATTTAAAAAAAGGCGACGGTGTTGAGGGGACCATTTTCATTTTCATTTAAGATTAAATAAAAAATATATTTACATTTGTATATAAACATTTTTACATGTATTATTATTATCTTCAATAAAAATAATATCATCCAAATCATATAGAGTTTAAATTGGCCATAAAACAGTTTTAAAGTTATACAGTGCGAGCTCGATTTTGGTAACTCGAAAAAATATGGCATGTTGCAATTACCGAAAATTTGCAATGAGCGACCATTGTTTATTAAACTTAATGACAGCACATATTTGATAAAAAAAACTTATATTTTATCGTTTAAATAAATCTAAATTAAAATCGTGCAAAGTTTAATAAAACAATTGGCTTATGATATTATCAAATTATTTTAAAATATGTACGCTTCTGAATAAAGAATACACATAAGGTGTAAAGTAGAAAAACATGTATGTTTGCATTCTGATACTTAGTCAAACCTTTTTTCAATAGCACTAGATGTAGAAGTGCACAACACGTGGAAAGCTAAAGCGCTGTTTTTAATTAATTTAACACTTTGAATATACCAAGCTACGGTTCTTTTTTTGTTTTTGAAGTGTTTGCGTTTTTAGTACGGTTTCCGACTGCATTTTTTTTAACAATTCCTAATATTTTTCAATCCATATTCTATTTTTAAAACAGTGTCTATCTCTTTAAAAAAATGTTTACCCAAATACATCGTTTTTATTACGATTACTAAATATGTTGTCAACGCTTAAATGTGCAACGTTTCGTAAAATATTCAAATTGCTAGGAAGCCTAGCTCTAACCTCGTAAATAAAGTTTTTGTTAAAACGAATGTAACTTTCATTTATCACTTTTATATCATTTGAAATCTTAAAATCTTTACAAGCCTTCTGAAAATTGTACCCCAAATAGCAAAGTTCAACTAAATCATTATCTATGTATATAATCGCATTTTTTAAAAATGGTAGAAAAAAAAAATAAAAATTGTAAAAAGCACTAAATGCACTAACGAGAATTGAAAAAGCACCAAGTTAGTGCTTTTTTTTAGTTTGGCACAATGGATACAATCATGGCCCAATTAGTAGGTCTGCGCACAACTACAACAATAGAAAAAACAACATGCGTTTTGTTTGTGTATACAAATGGTTAAAATGTCAAAAAGTTGTCAGCTGTCAAGAAATATGTATATATGTTTTTTATTTTTTGTTGAATGAAAAATTTTCAATCGAAATTTTCTTAAAATATGTTTATTTTGAAAAAAAAGTGCTATAACTAATTGGACGGTATAGAATCAATATAAATGAAATGCATTTTTACATTTTGCAACATACAACCAGTATTTGCTGTTTGGGTTTTAACATTTTATAAAATATAAATAAAAAACTAAAAGGCGGACAGAATGGCGAACATTTATTATTTCCTCCTCCGTTGTGATACAGTAGCGCCAATGTATTTATCATTTGATTCCGTAAGTGCCATGTCCAAAACAAACAAAAATTAATCTGAATATAATCATTTGAACTTACTTACTAAAGAAGGTAAGTAACCTCCTCCGCCTGCATATGGTTGTAAAGAAAACAACAGAAATGGTTTACCCGAAATAGAAGAAGTGTCCCCTTGGTCAACACGTTCCTCTGTGTAAATTTCTCTTCTGTTATTTAATTAAAAATGTTGATACTGATGTTGTTTTCTTCACACCATATGCAGGCGGCGGAGGAAAGTAAGCAGTCTTTAAAAAGCAGTTCAAATTCTTATCCCCAGATTAATTTTTGTTTATTGAATCGTTCATACCAAAAAGAGTTTTTAACATGCTTTGGACATGGCACTTTCGGCATCAAATGATAAACAGATTAGCGCTGCTGCATCATCACTGGAAGTAGACGATAAATGTTATTCATTGTTCCCGCCTTTCAGTTTTTTATTTATTTCTTATGTTTTTTTATTATTATAGGTACATAATTATTTAAAATTTTTGTTCACATTTTTAACACAATTATTGAATTTAATTTCTAATTTTTTTAAATAAAAAATCATATTAAAAAGTAAAAAAATTTTAAAAAAACACAATGACGTTAAAAAATGTAAACAACTTTAGACATTTTGCCCATTTATGCCTATGTATTATTGCTAAAAACACAACTCTGTAAAAAATCAGCAGGCGTTTCGAGCAGACCTTCTAATTGGGCCATGGATACAATTTTGGCGTTTTAAAGTGTCAAAAAGCACCATAAATAGTGCCAAAAGCACTAAGTTGGCATCACTGGTTTTAAGTTACAAAATAATTTTTTTTCAGGAGAGCAAAAAAACGTGTACGAGAGTAGTGTTAACGGTCATCTGCAAAAAAACAGTTTTTTCAAAACGTTATTCGCGGCTGTGCTTCAAATACTTGTGTCCGACCGAACTAACTTTTTCAGACCGAAAGTTCGTATTACACATTAAAGGTTTTCACGTGAAAAGTTGCACCCTTGCGAAAAAGCAAAAGTGCAAAAACATAACAACGACCACATAGACAATTATTTCGCACAAACGATACTTAATTGTCAGGGTCTTAGTAAGTGCAAAATTGTCAGAGTAAAAGCATAAAATTTTTGCAACTTTTTATGGCATTGCCAAATTGAAAAAAATGCATAAAAAGTACTCATGAAATCAACTCTACAGTAAACAAAAACGCAGATATACCATTTTGACGTACATTTTTTTCTGAATCGAAAAATATTATAAATTGTGTAATTTTCAAGAAACTTAGGATTGAATTTTATTAAAAATATCTTTTAAAATAATCGCATGTGCCATGCATCAATATTGTCAAATGGAAGGTGCGTTTTTAAAAAAATGGTTTTGGAAATTTTGAAAATTGAAGTTGCAAGCAAAATGGGTTGCTCACGTCAAATAAGTGCAAATGTGCTTTTTTCTTTGTGGACTTAACACATTTGCCTGCCACTGAATAACACTAAGTTGAAATGATGCAATGATAATTTATCTTGCAAATGATGTATTTTGAGCTTTTTTGACAAAAAGTGGACTTAGCACTTTTGCACGTTAAGGTGACGATATGAATTATTGCGAAAATAATATTTAGATACAAAAAAATAAAGAACGTAACAAAACTTACAACAATACGATATTTAATATCATATGAAAATTTAAAATTAAAAGCAAATATTGTGTAAAAAAACCGCACTTAAATAAAAATACAAAAGACTTGAGGAAGTGATAACAAAAAGATAGTGGAATGTATTCAATTGTGAAACAGGGTCAGAAGTTTTACGATATACTCGTATCAAAAGAGCCAATGTTTTCATAACAATCAGCCTTTATAAAAAACATGGAGTCAAGATTATACACTTGTTTAGGAGTTGAACTATCTAACCTCCGTTGATTTTAGAAAAATGCCAGTAGCTTCTGTTTAGTAGCTACAGCACCTGGAGAAGATCTTTCCTCATGCAGAAATTTCGCACAAGTGGTGAAAAAATTGCCCTTTATAGGGATTTTCAGGGTTACTCTTCCCACTACCTTGGGTAGTAAGCCACAACCACCACGTGATCCTTGAAAGACAGGTAACAATTCCCACCAAAAACATAATATTCAGTCCTCTGCCATGTCACTTAGGGCTACAGACTCCCGTGGAACTACATAGGGGCTCTGGTCGTGTAGATCTCTTGATAGTTGAAAATTTTGGATTTTTTGCCAATTCCCAGGTATTAACTGCATCCGATTATGCCCCGGAGGATGTAACACCAAATTGTGAAATTTGTTTAAAATGATCCCCACAACCCTGGGGGCATAAATAGTAGAGACATGGTACGTTTGCCAATCACCGGAGTTCAAGAAGCAAAGGAACCCAGTAGAAAACAATGGAAATCCAGTGGAAGCCGTAAGGCGGTTCTAAGTTTAGCAAATTTATTCGCCTTTATATTTGCTAGTATGTCTCTGATGTCAAACTGCTCAGCCATATCGTTTAGAATAGACAGTCATGGACGCTTTTCCTTTTAACAAATTGGGAATACAAGGTCTTAACAGCGTACGGAAATTCGTGTAAATATCCACAATATTTTCCAGGCAAGGATTTCTACCTGGAAAACACTACAGTAATCCGAAAGTCCCTGTGTTACATTGAGGGTAAGTTCCCTAGTGTATATTTCGAAACACAATTCTTTGCGTGATTTGGAACCTTTGTGTAGAAATTTACACCTTTCCATATACCTGGAATACCTGTTCTTTACGCATTCTGGCTTGCTATCAGCTTTTTTTTTTTAATGACGACCATAAATCTAAACTGAAGAAGTGTGGTCAGTCCTCCAGTTCAAGATTTTCGGTTTCAAACTTTTGCTGTGTCTACAACTATTTTTCGTTGCTTAACAATAAG
The DNA here is from genome assembly GCA_930367215.1 of Pollenia angustigena. NCBI lineage: Eukaryota > Metazoa > Arthropoda > Insecta > Diptera > Polleniidae > Pollenia > Pollenia angustigena. Next base: position 31,875,602 of record OV884057.1, read on the forward strand.
AGAAGAGCGCAATAGAGAAGGCACTATGGGGCTTTCTCAGAAGGAGTGTAATCCAACAATAACTTGTACTTAGATTTTTACGATGTCTCCAATATAAATGCAGGTTGCAGGATCGAAACTATTTATGGATCTCTGCTGAGATATTTGCCATAGCCGAAGATTACGAGTTGTTGATTAAGACGCCATTTTTTTGGTTTTTGGGCATGCAAGACATCTCTGCTTTTGCGGATAATATGATATGTTATTTGCTTATGGGAAGTGGTTATAAGGGGAGAGTGTCGGAGAGTCTTTCGAGCTCCCACTTAATCCCGAGTTTGCCTGTGATCCTTGTAATGTCGTTGCGAGCAATTGGCGCCATCCAAAATCCAATAATACAAACGACCATAGGCGGTATAATCCTATTAGCCGCATGGACCCAGGATCGGACGCTCAGGCCTAAGCAGCCATTCGTCTTAAATGAAACCTGTGCCCATGTTCTGTAACTCTCGCGTCGAGAAACTTTTCGATTGAAATGTGTGAAATGAAACAAAAATGCCATATATTGAAACAAACAGCGGTTTTTCTCACTTAACTGTGTCTGTAACTTTTTTTGGCGAGTACTAGCTGTCACGAAAGGAAATTACTCTCTTATTTACAGAAAGTGTGTTAAATTTTTGTGAAAAAAGTTCCCGCTTTGAACTGTCAAATAAACTCACAAAAAAAAAATGGAGCGAGAAAAAAATTTAAACACTAAAAAACAATTAAAATTGCAAAATACAAAGAACAATAATAATAATAATTTGTTTTTGACACATTTTTTTTATTGTTTAATTATTTTGCTCTTAGCACTTTTATAAATTATACGAATGTTTTCAAAGCTCGTGTGCAAACAACAAACACTAAAGTCGTACTTTACATTGCTTGGTATAGCCGACGGTTGAATTTTCGCGGCCGTCGTTGAAAAGTTTTAAATTTTAGTAAATTTTGGTCGCAGTCAACGATATGTGATACTGGCGTTTTCAACGTTTGCAATGTCACATCGGCTTCAAGTGTAATGTTATGACATTCATAACGTAACGACGCAATCTCTTTTGATAGTTTTTGACATGAATTACAGAAACAATTTTTTCTCACTTTTCGAGAAACCATGATATATTTCGATGCGAGAAGTTCTCATTATATTTACAGAACATGGGTACTAATTACACTACGTGACAATTTTTTGACAAAATGAATTTGACACCTAATCTTTATGTAAAATTGTCCGCTGAATCCGAATATAAAGTCAGAATGGTCAAAAGGTCCAAAAAGAACAGTTTTCGAGATATTCCAAAATAACCGTTATTTGTGTTTTTTAAAAAGATGCTGTGACAATTTGACAATTCTGACTTCATATTCGGATTCAGCATACAATTTTACATAAAGATTAGCTGCCAGATTAATTTGGTCACGACTTTGTGGAAATTTTATCACGTAGTGTTACCGAAACCAAAACAAAAAGATTACAACCCCATGCTCCTTGTAGGAGTTAAGAGGAACAAATGTATGTATATATGAGACATTAAAACGAACAATAGGGCTAAGCACCTACTTACATCACTGCCTAAAAAAACTATACTGGTATTTAAGAATACTACCGATCCAGTAAAGAACGACATCGGACGGTTCAGAATAATTTTTTAATTCGTAATTTCGTAATTGTGAAGGATACAATATTATTCATTCAAATGTAAAATATTAAAACTAGGTTCAAAAAAAGATCAAGTCTCCAATGTTAATTAGGATTTATATGCATAGATTTTTTAATTGCAAAGACCAATTAAATATATTATATGAAACGGGTGCCCCGGTAAACTAGTTGCTTATAAGTTAGTCCATCAGTGTAAGGGGTGCTGATCCGATTACACGACAACGGACTGAAGATTTACGATACTCTTGTTCAGTAAATTGCTTTAGATAATTAGTGATGTGATGGAAATTGATTTTGAAAATAAAACGATTAAAAACCAAATAATTTCGTTTTCAGTATTTTTCAAATTATTTCTAATGCAGTTTTCTCTTATTTCCTCTCCTTATTCTTCTTAAGTTGATATTTTATATGTTAATTGAACTGTATTTTAGAAGAATTTACCCTGTAATTAAAAGTCGATTTGTAAATGGTTTGAAATTTATCACATCTTTTAAAACGATTGTTTTTAAATCTATCGACTATCAACATATACTTGAAAAATTTAAATTTGTAGTATGTATAACAGATGGATTCTGAGGTGATTGAAATATTTAAAGATAAGAGAACGAAAGTATATAAAACTCTAGTTGGGTTTTCGACTTAAATACAGTCGCATAATACCCGTTTAGCAGACGCTACACACATTCAAAGATAAGGATGTGTCATTAAAAACCCCTTAGATAAGACATAAAGGAAGTTAAAAAGAAAAGGACGCAAAAGAAAACGAAATTGTATAACAAAATTGTATAAAAATGTAGAAATAATTACCTTAAACTTCCGACAGGTGGTGATGCATAAGGTATGCCCAGATAAGCTTCCACTAATGATGGCGATGAACGCACAACAATGCCACGCACCAGACCATACTTGGTCTTTACCGTATTTGTGCTCAATTTTACACCACTGCCATGAAAACCTTCCGATGTGTGCCACAACGAAGACAACAGCATCAGTATAATCAATGTGCGTGAAAATACCAAATATGATGGCAGTTGTATCTGAATAGTGGAATTGAAAGTGTTTTGCTGTTGCGACAGAGACAGCGATTGCGTCTGCTGATGTTGGAAAAGTTGCCGCGTTTGCTGTTGTAGTTTTGGTCGATTGTGTTGATAATGATGATGTTGATAATGCTGTTGATAATTGCAATATGCCGTCCATGATTGCTGGGGCTGCTGTTGTAGTAATATTAAATTCTCTGGAGACGTACAGTATGATGAAGATGCTGTTAACGATGTTGTTGAACAACAAGATAATGAATATTCACAAGAAAGGCAGTTGGTTGTTGTTGCTGTTTTCTTTGTTCTTGTTATTTTAGTTGCTGGTTGTTGTGTCTGCCTCTTCACAACATAGTCTGCCACATTTGTCGGGTTTTTAAATTTTCCTTTGCATATTGCTGCATTAATATTGCCATAGTTACAGTATATTGTTGTTGTTATTTTTCCTCTTAATATTTTTGTTGTTATTTTAAGTCGTCGTGTTAACACATGCACTGTTGCATCTTTAAAATATTCGAGAATTTTTCCTAACACTAACGGAAATCCGTAAATATGCCAATAGCAACAACAACTGAAATATACTAAAATGGAATATAGAAAATGTTGGCATTTCTTAAGAAATTGTTTTTGTTTCCATGCAACTTCATGGGAATTATTGTTGTTGTCTGAATGAAGTTGCTTCGCAGAGTTTTTATTTGTTGCCAATTCTTTTTTATCTGCTTCGCCTTTGATGAAAATGAAAGAACTTTGCTGTAGCAAACTACATTTTTTATAGGATTTCTGAGAATATTTTGGCTGGATGTCAAGGGTTTTGTTAGCAGTTTTATTCTTTTTGTTCACTAAGGCAGCGAAAAGGCAATTTTCAGACCGACTGAAAAGTTTTTTGACTTGCACTCTTGTTTTCTTATAAACTCGTTTTAGTTGGCTACACTTTTCATGTAAATTTTTAAACAAATTAAGATCACTATTGTTTTCATTCAGTTGGCAACATTTCTTTTGAAGATAAGCCTTAATTTCTTTCTTATTGTTAACAGTTTTATTAAAAACATTGTGGCTAAGTTCAAATAAAACTCGGTATTTAGTAAGTTGGCTACACTTTTGCTTTAGAGTTCTTAGTAATTTTGCGAAAGGTTTGTTTATCAAATGGAATCTCGAATCATGTTTGAACTGACTTTCATTTTTGTTAAAATATTCTGATTGGCCAGACTTTTGAAAATAGTTTGAAAAAAGATTATGAAATTTAACACCACTGTTGTTTTCTGGTTGGCCACTTCTTTTTTTAAAAATATCTAAAATATTAGATAATTTTGTTCTAAATTCAATTATGATGTCTTCTTTTCGGTTGCAGAGATCTATAATAACTCTGTGTTCACTTAGTTGACTACACTTCTGAGGAATATTTTTAAGAAGTTGTAGACCGTTTATCTCTATTAGTTGGCTATACTTTTCCTTTAAAAGTTTTTGTAATTTTGATCCTAAATCAACTTCGACTGGATTTTTATGCACGTGAATCATAACATCTCTGTATTTATATGCTTGGCCATTTACTTGAAAAAAGCTTTGCTGAGAATAGAAAAATAGCTTTTGTAGCTCAGAAAGTGTATTATTTTTTAGTTGGCCACACTTTTGTAGAGTTTCCTGTAGTTTCGGCCTGGAGAACAATTTGATGTTATCATCTTTTATTCCACTGTTTGGCTCTAATACAACTCTGGGCTTGTTTAGTTGGTTAGGCTTTTGAGAAGAATATAGAAAAAGTTCTTGTAATTTCATTTTATTGGTATTTGGTTGCATAATATTTTCAAAATGGAGACTTTTGGCAGCTTTTATTTCAAATCTAATTTTGTTAAATTGGCCACACTTTTCTAAAGAATTGCGTAATGCATCTTGTAATTTGAAAATGGTGGAATGGGCTTTGAAATCTGCCTTTTCATCAATTTTAGGTATTGTTATGAATAGACCTTTGATAGACGTGTTTTGCTGTTTCACTTTACTGTTGATTACAAAAGTGTAGTATTGAGCATCCTCTTGGAGGTTTAGTGGTCTACACTTTTTATTGAAATAAAAATCTTTTAATTCAGCTTGTTTTCGGCTAAATGATTTACATTTTATATAAATATATTGTTTAGTCTTTGGGCGTTCTAGGTAAGAACTTGTGCGCGTTTCTTTATTGTGAAAAGGTTGGCAAATCATTTTAATATTTATGTACTTTTTATCAACAAAATGACATTTCTCAAAAGCATTTTTATTTTTGATAATATTCCTGCTCTCAGAAATACCCGTTTCGTTCTCTTTCAGGCTTAGTAAAGCTCTTGAGCTTTCCTGTAAACCTTGTTCTAGTTGGCAGTTCTCGGAATTTTCTTTATTATATTGCCATTCTTGTTCTAAATGTTGTCTAAGTGCTTTTCTTAAATATCCATAATTGTGAGAGATTTTCCTAATTTGTTTGAAAATCGATGTTTTATCTATTTTATTATGATTTTCAGGAATTTGTTGTAATCTCTTTAATGATATCAGTCTTTTAGGGCGAATTCCTACAGAATGTCTTAATTTATTATGTAAAATTTTCTTTATGAATATTTGAAAATATTTCTCTAGCGTAGAGTTAAATTTTGTTAAGTTTGTTATTACAATTTTAAATTTAAACAAAATCGTTTTGAAACTTTGAGCTACTTTTTCAAATAGCTGATGCTGTTGTTGTAGTTTTTGTAAGTTTATAATACAGTATTTTGGATTTTGACTAAAAACAAAATCTTTTTTGGCTTTATAACTATAATTAGTATTTAATTTAGTTTTAAGAATTTTTAATATAGATTTGTTTATTTGACTAATGCATAAAAATAATTTTAAATATAAATTTATTAAAAATTTTAGGTAATTTCTTTGTTTATTTTGTGAAATTTTGATTTCCGTTTTATTGTTGTATTGCATTTCAGAGAGGTTTGCTTTTTTCTCATTAAACCAGAGAATTTGTGCAAGTTTTTGCTTTTTAACTGAGCTAATTTTTTGAGTGTATTTAGTATATCCGGTTCCTGTTGATGCTGCTTTAACTGTAGTGGTAGTTGTTGTTTCTGTTTTTGTTTGTGCTGCCATTTCCATTTTATACTTTTCATTTTCACTGCTGTCGTTTGGGTTTTTAATCTTCTCATTGTTGTTGTTTTGATGAACATTTTGTTGTCTTAATGTATTGATGGCAAATATTATACAATTGGTAATGCACTTTTTTAGTTGTTGTTCTTGTTTTAAATATTTCCCCCCCTTTTTTTTTGGGTTTTTGTTTTTCTAGCTGAGTTGCTGTTGCTACTGTTGCTTGTTTTAGTTTTTTGTTATTATTGTTTTATGTTACTTTTGTTAGAGATTTTTTTTCTGTTGTAATATTATTTTGTTTAAATTTGTTCTCTTAGTTGTTAAGGCTGGAGGTAGAGTAGAGCTTGAATTTTTTTTGGCAAAGTTTTTGTTTTGTTGCTTTTTAGGTCACACAGTAGGTAAGAAAGGAATTGTTTGTATCTGAAAATAAGAAAAAAAATAAAAAATATAACGTAAAATCGTTGAAATATAAAACAATATGGTTAAAGATTAATACAATTGTTACATTGTCAATTCCGGTAATCTGCTTAGGTGGTATATACGTTAAAGATTTGTTTTATAAGTATTTTTGAAGGCAAACAGTTGATTTTTTTTTTTGTTACTATTTGTTTGGTAATCCTATTAAATCAACTTAAAGCTCAAGAATTAAGTATGTATGGAGTTGGCATTGGAAGGAATGAAGGAGCTCTAGTGAAAGACATTAACTTTTGTACTCCAAGGTATTTAATGGCAGCTGGATATTGTAAATTCATTTAAAATTCAATTTATTATTTTAGTGTTTGCTTATTTTCGTGGAGGGATTAATAAATATTTTAGTAGTAAAAGTTCTTAAGTTTTTTAAGAGCATTTACTTGGTAATCGTCTTTAATTTAAGAATGTACTTAAGTTTGTTTTTAAAGAAAGTTTAAGGGTATTAAAAACTTTAAATTTAAAACAACCTAAGTAAAATGGCACCTAAATGTTTAAACTTTTCGAATTTAAAAACAGATAAAAAATAAAACACATTGGCCCATAATCATAATTAAACACTAAAGTCGGTTCTTTTTAAAAACAGCTTTAAAATTATAACCTACTTTTAATTGTTTGCTACTATAGACAAAATTAAATATGTCTTGAAATGAACCGACTTAAACTGGGTGCCACCTCAAATTTAGAAATTTTTCATACAACATACAACAAAACATAAACAAGTGGCAGCGCTACCACATTTAAAATTAATAAAAAAAAGTAATTTTAGAAACAATTGGGGTATTCACAAGGTAGTCATAAAGTTGTAAAGTCATGTCTTAAAATAATAACAAGAAATATATCTAGTATATGACTGCTGAGGGCAACCGCTTATACCCAGTAAAAAATGGTGCTTACTGGTAAGCAGGTTTGTAAGGGAGAGAAGCACAATTCCCCCTTACAAACCTGCTTACAAGAGGCATGATTTTTATATAGCGAATTCCCACTTGGAAGCACTACTTTTTTGTAAAATCACTGCGTTTTTCATGGCTTACTTTATTCCGTGAAGGAATAGCTTCCAAAAACCGCAGCTTTCATACCTTTGATTAATTGTTTCTATATTGTATACAAGAAGCGCAACACAAAAACGTATGCAATAAAACAAAAAAAAAAAAAAACAAACACACAACACAGTTAATATGTAATTTTTAAAATAGAACGAAACTGTACTCAAATTAAAAAGAAAACAACAACAAATCTAGTAATTGACCACACAAAATTTTGCTTGCGTCCTCTCTGCTCAAAAACAATTTGGTGACTGATTGCGTAATAAAAAAGAAGGAATTTTAAGCATATCTTGTTTTCGATTACATGTCGGGAATAATCGTAAACACATTTTGAAATCATTGCAATACAACGTGCTTCCATGTAAGGGATTAACAGAAGCACTTTGAACTTTGGTCGTAAATTTTTTCTTTTAAATAATCATTTCAACTACTCCCTTACAACCTGCTTACTTATAAGGGATTATGCGAAGCTATTAAATAATTTTCATTTACTTATATTAAAAATTGACTTCAATGGTTTTCGCTTCCCTGTTGCTTCTAAGTAGTATGTAATAGCCAGCGCATATATCAGCGCTCTTGTACTTTTCTTGCTTCCGAAAACCTTTAAATTTTTTACTGGGTAACTTAGATTTCTACTGTAAAGTTATGACGAATTAATAAACATAGCATTACAATTTTTATTTTGTTTTTTAAACAATTGTAAACTATTATTAAGGACATTATGACGATATGACTTGATAACACACCTTGTCTTAATCTTAACATATGCAAAGTTAACTTTTTGTACGAACTTTTTTATTTGGCGAATAACAGCTGATGCTGTTGTTAAATGAGTAAAAAATTGTACCGTCCAAAAATATACTTTAACGTCAAAAGTATACTTTAGCTTGTCTATGACAGACCTAAAGTCGACTCTTAAGTAAAGACGACTTTAGTTCTCTTAGGCCCGTTTTCACAATTTGCCGATAGCTAAAGGTTGGATTTTATCGGCCGTATAAAAAGTGTTCCATTATTACAACTTTACTGTTACCTACCAGGTAGGATTAACCTTAATGTAATTTATCGCTTTATTTAATAATAGAACACTTTTATAAGGCCGGTTAAAGCCTACTTAAAGCTATCGCTAAGTTGTGAAAACGAACCTAAAAGTATACTTTTTTTGAGTATGAATATTTTTTAATGTCGTAATAAAATATACCCGGATTCTTACGGGTTCTTTTGTAGTTCTGTGCTAATATTCATACTACATATTTTTTTTGAATTCTTAAAATTAAGTTCTTGTCTTACTATTAAAGTTAAATTACACATAATTGGAAACTTCTCCACCATTTTTGGTAAACCTTACATTCTACTGGAAAGCCAAGAACTTTCAGAATCCGCTCAAGCAGTAATCCAGTCGAGTTTTATTTGATAATGCACCATTAATTTATCTGAGCTATTACTTCACCAGGTCAATTCCGAGTTTTCTTAGGTTCTCCACCAGATAAACTTTTTAAAGAGAGCATGTGGTTAATGTTGAAGATAGAAAAACTGTAACTCCGTACCGCGTTAAACGACGCAAAACCATTGGCCACAGTTTTTCAGTTTTCAACATAAATCATCTGAATTCGTGCTAAGCCACATTGATGGAGATTCAAAAATATAACTCGATTAGACTTGTTGAAGTACCATTTAACACTCCGTTTATTATGGCCTCCATCATAATACTTAGGAATGGATTCCGTCATAAAGTGGGAAATTTTGGAATAATTTGGATTTTGGATTTTCTTAACGTAAAGTCCAATTAGAATAAAATTTCATATAGCAATTAAGAAGTCGACTTTTAGTTTTGGATTTGGGGTCTTAAGAATGACCAAGATGGCCGCCATAGGTTCCCAAATTAGGGCACATCGGCTTCTACAAAATTTAAAACTACGCCAGAATACATTATTTTTGCGCGAGCTTAAAATTTTTTTTTATTAATGAAATGTTTACTGTTAAAGTTTAAGAAATATGCGATTTAGAAAATAAAATTTTTTAACCTACCGTGGTCTAGTATTTTACATATAACTTTTTAATTAATTACAAAAGATTTTTAACAATTTTTCCGTTGAATATTAATCAACCTGCTAGTAAAAAAAAATAATAAAAAAACCTGTCCGTAAAGCCTGGGTTGGAGCCCGAGCTCATGTAGTAAAATTCCTTTCTTCATAACAATAATTTAATGAAAATTAAATTCGAAGAAGTTAAGCCTAATTAAAATATTAAAATTTGGATTCAAAACCATAAATAGTTCAACAAAATAACCACACTTCTAATTATTTTTGAAAAAAAACATTACAAATTTGAGTCTTAGATGCAAAGGGAGTCCAAATTTAAGGTATCATCGGTCAATGGAAATTGCTATAGGGAGATGATCTGTACTTTTTGTTGTTTCATCAGAATTGTGCCACTTGCCACATAGCAAGAGAAACATTGGATGTTTTGAAAGAAAAGTACGAAAATCGCGTTATTTCTCGTAGATGAGTAGTGAATTTGCCAACAAGATCGTGCGATTTGACATATTTAGACTATTTTTTGTGAGGTTTTTTGAAATCGAAAATGTAAAGCAATAATCCCACAACAGTTCAAAAGCTTAAAAAATCAACCATTCACAGAAGTTTATTGAAAAACGAAATTGAGAGTTTTGGCAAAATATTGGTTGCCTGCCGAGCCAGTAGTGGGGGTAACTTGACCGACATAATTTTTAATTTTTAGAAGGAGCCTATTTGTAATAACCTGAAATAAAAATATTTTTAATTTCTAAAAAAAACTCTTTTTTTTATTAAAATTAAAATGATCACTTATTTTTTGGATACCCTTAATTTCTAAATTACTAGACTAAAGTAGGTCAAACAAAAAAAATGTATTCACTTTTACAGAACAGAAAACTAATTTCTTTCTTAAAAAAGATTTAATTCTTAATTTATGGACTTAAAAAAATGTTCTTGTGTGAAAGTCCGTGATCAAAAAATTTATATTCGTGAGCGTGTGTGTCGTGAGTCTAGAAACACTTACCACAGCTCTATTTGAAATCCAGCACAAGCGGTTCAGCAGGCAAAGTGTTGTAAAGCCAAATGTGAAACAACATCCATAAAAAATATATATTTTATATCTATATATATAAAAGAAAGTCGTGTTAGTTACACCACTTATAACTCAAGAACGGCAGAACAGATTTGGCTGAAAATTGGTAGAGAGGTAGCTTAGAGCCAGGAGACGGACATAGGATACTTTTTCCCCGCCCACATTTACGCCCACTTTTTTTTAGATTTACCTAAAATCAGAAAACGGCTCCATCGAGTTGACTAATTTTTCTTTCAAATCTTCGTATTAATCCATTTTAAGTTTTCATCGATAGAAAAATTTACCACGCCTACTTTTACGCCCACTTTTTCTATTAAGCGCATACATTGAGAACGGCTTGACCGATTTTTTCTTTAAAATGATCGCCATGGTCCACCTTAGGGTTTAACGGAAAAAAAATTTTGCCCCGCCCACTTTTACGCCTACTTTTTTCGATTTACCTAAAATCAAAAAACTGCTCCATCGATTTGACTAATTTATCTTTCAAATGTTCGTATTAATCCATTTTAAGTTTTCATCGATAGAAAAATTTACCACGCCTACTTTTACGCCCACTTTTTCTATTAAGCGCATAACTGGAGAACGACTTGACCGATTTGGACGATTTTGATTTGACTAATTTATCTTTCAAATGTTCGTATTAATCCATTTTAAGTTTTCATCGATAGAAAAATTTACCACGCCTACTTTTACGCCCACTTTTTCTATTAAGCGCATAACTGGAGAACGACTTGACCGATTTGGACGATTTTTTCTTCAAAATGATCGCCATGGTTTAACTTAGGTTTTTACGGAAAGAAAATTTTGCCCCGCCCACTTTTTTCGATTTACCTAAAATCAAAAAACTGCTCCATCGATTTGACTAATTTTTCTTTTAACTGTTCGTATTAATTTATTTTACGTTTTCATCGAAAGAAAAAATTACCACGCCTACTTTTACGCCCACTTTTTCTATTAAGAGCATGATTTGCGAACGGCTTGACCGATTTGGACGATTTTTTCTTTAAAATTATCGCCATGGTCCAACTTATTCTTTTTTGATTGAGCCCATATCCACACCATATGTAAGTTATTTTTTAAAAAAAATTTATGATAGGTATTCCATGGATTTTTATTTTAAAGGCCGTAAATTTCGTTAAATGCTCAATTTAAATCGTGTGGTAATACAAAACTAATGTTTACTTAGGGCCAGCAACGTAGACCGGGTCAGCTAGTTTGTTATAAAAACTACCAGAAATCGGTGGTAGAATGCACCAATTCTAATTAAAATTTTGCACAAACTCGTTTGATGTGACTGGAAATTAAAATACTATATTTTTTTTTTTGAAGATCGGCCCATAATTTACCACAGGCTCCATATAAAGTACATACACTCTTGGAAAACACTTTAGTACGCCTAAGAGTCTGAACATAATGTAACGATAATTTATTGCGATGCGCTTTTTCATACGATTATGAAGTAAAAAACCGCAGAGCGGAACGGCATAAAATTAAAATCTATTTTATTTTCATTGCGGACTTTCTTTCTCTCTCAATTTTTGATACTCGTTCTCTTTCTGTTGTTGCCATAGTTTTTGAATAATTGGCGATGTTCACAACATTAGTTGCGTTCGAGAACACAAAAGTTTTCACTATTTTTTACTAAACTTTACTGCATTTTACGAAATTGCGTTCGAGTACACAAAATGCAGTAAATGAGAACATAAATTGAGAGCAGAAATTTTTGCAGTAATTTAGTAAATCAAAAAAACATACGTTTCAAAAGGTAAACAAACAAAAGTAACAAATAAAAAGCATACAAATTGTGAAAAAATTGTTAAATAAAAGAAAAGTTGAAATAAAAATTAAATCAAAACAAAAATTGAATAAATATTAATTAATAAAACTTGTTTGTGAAGCATTTATTTGGCTAAATACAAACTTTTGAAATTTTTTTTGTTATGTTAATTTTTTAGAGTTGTATAGGTGTGAAGTATTTGGGTACTTAAGTAATCAATAGCAAAAAAATTATTCATGTTCTATTAAATAATTTAACCCGCTACAAATAAGTAAAATCAAATAAAATAAAAAACAAACAAATGTGAAAGATTACATAAAATAGTTTGTTTGTATTTTCCAAAAATGTTCGTGTTATAAAAAGTATTTAACCGAGTACCGATAAGAAAACGAGTTAAGTAGTCAAAAGTGTCAATATTTTTCAACACTTCAATTATTTGCTATCAGCTGTTGCCTTTATTTTACGAATTCTTACAAATTTTGCGTTCGCGAACTTTTTTGGACAACAGCTTTTTGTGAGAGCAAATTTGTCTGTTTACTCATTTACTGCATTTTACTGTAAAAGTACTCAAACGCACCTATTATTGTCAACAAAAAACATGATAAAAATTTATGTACAAATAAATTTAAAAAAATGTAGACAAACAATAAAAACTATTGCCGTTGCAATCTTCCGCTATATTATGTTTATTTTTCTCTCCCGAAACAAGAAAGCGCACCGCACCGCAAACATTGTGTTTAGTTTCTAAAGCCGTACCAAAATTAAGTCCGCCTAAATCCGTAACAAAATTAAGTCCGCCAAGAATCGATGAGATTATTCTCATCAAAAAAAATAAAAAGATTTCTGAAGAGATGGTATGGTATGACAAACAGTGTTGCCAAAAGTAGGGGAAAATCCCTACATGTAGGGGTTTTTGTTACTAAAATAGCAGCGTAGGGAAAATCGGACAGATTTTTTATATTCGCTAAAATGTAGGTATTTTTTTCTCATTTTGCATTGTATACGAAATTAATGCTAAAAAATTTATTTTTAATAATGATTTAACATTTAAATAAATGGAATTCTTAAGTCCAGAATATATTTTTGGACAAAAAAAGATGAGTACAAATATCAACTATTGTCTTAACAATTTAACTTAAGCCCCAATGATCTTTTGTATGAGTGTAGAACAATCGGATAAAATTAATTTTCTGAAATTGTGAAACTAATTTGTTTTGAAACATGGATCTAAAACACTTTTCGATAAAAATGGTAAAGGAAAAACTATAATGACAAGGTTGTATTTCAAACTTTATCAAAACTGGTTCGTTTCTGGTTTGCTCTACCCAATGCAAATGGTGATGCAAAACAATGGAAGAGGCTGCATTAATTTCGAATATACTAATGGTCACTTAAGAAAATTCAGTTCAAAATAAAAACATATATTCGGCCATGTCATGGAAAACGAAATCACGTGAAATTGAAATCGACAAAGATTTTCAATTGAATTGTTGTAAAAATCAACGCAGCTTTCCTGAATTCAAAAGAAGTTCAGGTATATAAAAGGAAATATTTTTTTTTTGAACTTTGAATACGGGAGAGTTTTTAAAATTTGTTCGATTTCATTTTCACGTGACTTTGATGACATGGCCGATTATTTATAAAATAGCTTGTTGCTTTTGTACGTGAATTAAATTAAAATTATCATAAAAATAATATTATTTTTATAAAGGTTTACTTAAAACCGTTGTTAAACTTAAGAAATGTTTAAGGGTACATTCAACCCTTATCGTGTTTGGCGTATTTTGAAATTGATTTTTTTCAAAAAACCTCTTGTTTTTTAATTGAATTTAATTTAAAGTACCTAAATTTTTTTTAGTTTTATTACTTATTTTTGTTGTTAGAGCTTTACTTAACATATGCGAAAGAATTTAGTTTTTTATAACTTTTTTTTTTTTCAAGACTTTAATGACTAAAACGCGTAGGGTTTTTTGTAGGGAACATTTTTGCAACGTGTAGTTACTTATTTTTGTTGTTAGAGCTTTACTAAACATATGCGAAAGAAATTAGTTTTTTATAACTACAGTCAAAGCCTGGTATAACGAATACGCAGTTTAACGAATATCCGATATAACGAATGGCCAAATTTGTACATTAACTACCTTATATAGTCTGGAATCACACTGTAAGTTTTCTTTCAGAAAGTCTGAGTTTATGGGTGAGAGTGGAAAAAGGAACAGCGTCAAGTTTGACTAGTCAAGCCTTGAGTTTTGAGGGGAAAAGATATGGCATTCTCTTTTCCCTTCTCTCCTTAAAGTTCTAGACTTGACGAGTTAAACTTGAAATGTGTGAATCGCACTTAATATCCCAAAAGTATGCAATACCAAAATCTTATTAAAGTTTTATATCTACACTAAATAATAAAGACAATTCAATTTTGATGGTTTTCAAATTGTGGACCACCGTTTTTTATACAGTTTTAAGGTAAAATCAATGATCGATATAACGAATATCTCGGTATAACGAAAGGTCTGAACTTTATATCATTCGTTAAACCGGGCTTTGACTGTATTGTTTTTTCTAAGACTTTAATGACTAAAACGCGTAGGGATTTTTGTAGGGAACATTTTTGCAACATGTAGGGAAAAATCAGATTTTTTTTAGTTTGCGCAGGTATTTTTCAAAAAATCTTCTGGCAACACTGATGACAAATCAACCTGTCCATGAACGTGAATTCAATTCCCCGGTCAGTCAAGAATGAAAAATTATTAATTCATTTTACTTAATTGTATGTTGTAAATTTACTTTCTTCCTAACAAAGCTTATGAAAATTAAATTTATAAAACTTTAGCCTGATTAAAATATGAAAATTTGAATAAAAAAATTAATTTCAATTTAAAAATTTGTGATATTAATGGAAAAATTAATTAAATTTGCACCAGCAAACAAACTAATAGTATCAATTAAATATTTTTTTTTTATATACACAACATTTTCTTCGGTAATGTTGTTGACATAGGTAAACGTTTAATTCACTTAAATAAATTTTTAATTAAAACTGATTTTATTTTTGATAAACAGTTTAATTTAAAAAAAAAAAAATTTCCGAGAATTTTTTCTGTCTTGTAGTAGGTCCCATATTAAGCCTACTTTGGAAAATTTTTTAAATACGCCTTAAACCATAGCAAAAATAGATCTTGTGGTAAAATTGGGTGCATTGCAGCTTTGTAGAAAGGACATCATGCAATTTTGTGATAGTCGGTCGATAATTAAACATAGACCACATATAAAGCGGCCTTCTGAAAAGCACTTAAAGGCGCATAAAATGCATCTTAAATGGTCTTATTAAGAACAAGAAATTACTCTATCGAATTTTGTAATGAACGATCCATAATTTACGACAGGTTCTATATCTATATCCACTCCTGAAAATCACTTTTATATGTTTTATAGTATTTCTGAAACAAATCATTATAAAGGGTAGTCCATAATACACGATGTTAATTGGGAGTCACACCTAAACGTCAAGTTTTTTGCCCACAAAATTTTAAATTTTATTGTTTCAATGCTTGACAAATTCAACCATGAAGAGTTACACAATAAAGCAGGGCGTTAAGATTATTGTAGCCTTTTACGAAAATGGCCGCTCAAATCAAAATGCATTTCGTGCACTTTAAAATGCCATAAGAGAAAACAAAATTTTGACATTTAAGATCCAATTAGACGTGACATAACCATACCAAAACTGTATTACCATAGCCACTGTATTACAAAAACGGCATAAACATACCATACAAACCAATTCTATTTTGGTTTCTAAATTCGCCGTTACGGCTGTGGCATTATGTTTATGTCACGTCTAATTTGAGCTTTAAGGTCCAATTAGACGTGACATAACCATAACAAAACTGTATTGCCATCACCTCTGTATTACTAAAACGACATAAACATACCATACAAACCAATTCAATTTTGGTTTCTAAATTCGCCGATACGGCTGTGGCATTATGTTTATGTCACGTCTAATTTGAGCTTAAAAGCTAAAAGTGCGGCGAATTCATTTTTTACGGCATTGCCAAATTAAGCAATTCCGCTAAATTAACTTTATAGATTTTTAGCGATAGAGATTTCGCTTAAGCGAATTACAGAACACGGCTGCAGGTTTTATAAAGATTTTTTAATGGAAAAGAACACTCCTGAAGTATTCCAATTCTCCGTGGAGGGTATTAAAGATTCGGCATAGCCGAATACTACACTTTTACTTGTTTTTCAATATTTTAGTCAGCATTGAAAATCATTTATTTTACTTTAAGTTAAAGTGAAATGTGTTGCTTTATTTTATTATTTTCTTCTTCCTTTTTTTTTGCTCTAAAACAATAATCAAATTCAGCATAAAATTTTTTTCCTACAGTTTTTGTTTTCTGACAATCACAAACATTTAAACACGTAGTTTTTATAATATAAAAAAAAATTTAATATTAATATAAATAAAATGCTGTTTTTGAGCGCCAAAAACTAAGACCAAGAGCATATAACTACAATAAAAAAAAACTATTAGCAAAAATAAAATAAAACTTCTTGCCACCATAAGCTTGTGTGAGCTTAAAGTTGTCGAAAAAATCAGAAAAACAACTTTCAGAACTTATTTTTTTTCGTGGATTATGCGAATTTTTTTTTTGTTTTTCGTAAATTTATATTTTAATAAATCACTTATTTCCGTTCTCAACATTTTGCTGTTTTTTTTTATTTATTTTTTTATAAGGCAGTAGTAATATTTGTATATAATAAAATATTATAGTTTAAATGTAAATGTGTTAGTAAGTTGCAGTTGTAGTTGTAGTTGTACTTTCTAGCTGTATTTTTATTTATAAATATTTATGCTACTTTTTTTTTTTAGATTTCAACTTCCATACCACTTGAGTTTCCGTTTCAAAAGTTGCGCTTCAACTGTTCACACTGTGATTAGTTACACAATCTTAAATAGCCTTCTTAACGTTATCAAGTATCTTCTACTTTGATTTTAGCTATTTTTTTCTACATGATTTTTTCATGACTTTTTTTTCCCATTCAAAAGTGTATAAAAAAAAAACAATATCTATAGAAGCATAAAACAATCTTCTTTACCTACCGGTTGGTAGTTATTTCATCTACTTTCAACTGAATATGATTTTTTTGCTCTGCTCCACATTCTGCATCATACAGTGTTAAATGCAGGTGTTGTAAGTTGGTAGGAACTTTTTGTAACATTTACGAAAGGAATTTGATGTTAAAAAATAAATTATTTTGAAATTATGATTAATAGTTGGAATTTTCATTCTAATCGTCTGTTTGGTGCTTAAATGTCAGGAAAGTGTGGCAAATTTAAAAACTTTAAAGAGATTGAATATCAAATGGTTAATGTAAAATTGAGAATGCTGGGAAACTATCCTTTATATACGCTTTTAATACAAGATAAGTATCCTTTTAATAACTTAAAACAAAAAGAAAGATATGAGATCTGTAATAACATCTTATAATTTAGTCTTCATTTCTAATCAATTCCTTGTCAGAGATGATTTAAAAGTTAATCTTACATTCGGGTTTTTAGTCCGAATATGTAAAACACATGCGCTTAATGCTGATTACGATTAATTTCATATGATTAATAAATTTTTGCATCATAGAATCTTCGATGAAAATATCGGCAAGAAGTTTCTTAAACTGAAGAATCCGAATAGTTGTATAAGCGAAGGATCAACGAAAGGATCTACTACGGCACTGAAATAATAAGTACCCAGCCAGCAAAATACTTCGACATTGTCGGAATCGGACATTTCGTGCAAATGTCTGACTTCATTCTTAGAGATTTCGTTCAAATTTCTGTCAGACATTGAATATTATTACTGTCCGATTTCTGATCGATTTCGCATGGATATATCGGGGGGAATTTATGTACAGATATGTCCAATAGAATTCCGACGGAATTCATTTAGATTTGTCTAAAGAAACTTATTATTTTTTTAAAATAATGACAATTGTCATTCAGTTGGAAATAATTTTAATTTTATTTTATTTGTTCAAGATAAAAAGCATAATTTATTATTATGTACATATTTTGCAATAAAATTATTTCTTTCAGCTATCAGTTCGAAAGCAAAAAAATCTCGGCTAACACATCAGAACTTCCCATGCCTTTTTCATTAGATTTCTGTTAGATATCTATCAGAAATGCCGACAAAAAACCAAAATTTCCCACGACATGTCTGTCAGAATTCGTGTCAACCACTTCATACGTTTTTGGGTCAGAAATCTGACAGAAATCGTATAAGATTCCGACTTTTTTGCCGACGTTTCTCTCAGATATCTGAACGACGTCGGATTATTTTGCTGGCTGGGTAGTTATCAAAGTTACCTGCACATTTGGTGTGCCCACTGTTATTAAAGTCCCAAGTCTTAAGAATTTTGCTTGCAAAAAATCCAATGAATTTTGCTCTGACTGATTGTCAAACAATCATAT
The DNA here is from genome assembly GCA_930367215.1 of Pollenia angustigena. Taxonomy (NCBI): domain Eukaryota; kingdom Metazoa; phylum Arthropoda; class Insecta; order Diptera; family Polleniidae; genus Pollenia; species Pollenia angustigena. The sequence continues at coordinate 31,894,260 of OV884057.1, forward strand.
GGGCATTTCCGTCAAAAGGTCCACCGTGACTGAAAATTTTAAAGTTATTAAAAGCTGATTATTTTACGATATTGTTATAGAGAAATATTAAGATTTTGCTAATTTTATAAATTTACCCATAAATTTGTTCACTTAAATGAACAATCAGACTGCAAAGTTGTGCAAACGTAATCTCTTATTTGTAAGAATGTTTTATTGTATGTTTATTTTAATATTATCCTCCTAAAAGGTGATATTTGATAAAAATTATTCCAAAAAAATTTTCTTACATGGTCTGTAATCTAAGGAAGAGTTCAAAGAGAAATGTGTTATTCGGATTAACGGTAAATTTTTATTTTGTTTTCATCATTATTCAGTTAAATTATTATGGAAACAATTTCACGTTCAAAATGTCAGGTATCGATCCAGATCTTCGCTTAAAAAAAAAAAATACAGAAGATTTTGGAATCAAACCAAAATCATTTTAATGTTACATTGCTACGTAAAATTCTGAAAGTAGTTTGACTAAAAAATTGTGCCAGGTTTCGCTGAATTACGCCTTTTTATACATGGCCACAAAACCTTCTGCTGTTTTTTACGTTCGAACCGCTACTTCTTTTGCCATTATCTTTGACCTAGAATCGCGCCCTCCATAAGCTTTAGCATAGATAACAGTGCTTTCTTAATGCTATAATTTAAGGGTTAAGAGAACGTAAAAATATTTGTTGTTTAAAATGTTATTGCATTTTTGATCCATACGACTGTCACGTTCAATACTTTGGATTTACCAATATAGAAAATGTGTTTCATTACATTTTACGTCTATATTATCGAATTGTATCCTTAGCAAAAGTTTAATGATTAACATAAGGGTGCTACATTATATTAAATTGTAAAAACGGACTTTTTTTTATATAATACCTCAAACTGTTCTTTAAAAATCCTAAAACTTTGAAGGAGGGGATTTTTTTCTTTTTTAATATATGAATTTTTTTCTTCGCAACCTTTAAAAAATAATCTTAAAAAAGAATTTTTATATTGCAATTTTGTGCAATAATTACACTGTGTTAGCTGTAAAAAACAGACATGCCGGGGGTACCTGGAATTTTAACGTAATTGGGGCACGCTGAATCTAGTGGTGCTTACCATTTTTTTTAGGTTAGCTCTTGTTTTCAAGATATACCGTTATTAAAAAAATGTAGGAGGTTGCACTGCATATATTCGCGTAACTCAAAAATGTTTTATAGCGGTATCTTTTCTGAGTAACATTCTGTATTTATTCTTCCTTTTACGTTTTTTTTCTGAAAAATATGTGTTATTTTAAAAGTGTAAAGCGTTCTTTTCTGATGATGTTCCCTTAAAAATTAAAAACATGCTACATGTTCAACACTCATTTTAATTTAAGGGGCATGAGTGCAGCAATAGATCAAGGCGAATTCAGTACAAGGTGGTGGCAAGTTTCGATCCGTAAACACTAACAATTCAATACAAAAAACCTCTGTTGTTTCTGTTGGCTTTGGATTATTGTAGTCTTGCCACCACCTATAATTAAATTTACCTTGCGCTAATTGTACTTTATTGTTTAATGGCGAAATTTGTGTTCTTTTGTAAACGTAAAATATGAAACACTTCTTAAAAATTAGGGGAGCATTTTAAAATGTTGCCAAGTCACATGTAACACTTATGCAACACTTTTTTTTAGAAAAGAAAATGCCATTAGTTTATTGAAATTACTAAAAAAAAAGAAATTTCTACATTTGACCCATCTAGGAGCATCCTACGCGCTGTACTATACAAATATTGCAGTTTAATATAATTCTTTAATTTGGCCCCTGCAAGCGCGTAGGATGCTCCAAATTTCATTAAAATCGAAAAATCTTGGTCGATTTGACATGGTATTACCCATATTGTTTGTATTAAAAAATGTGAGCATTTGAAAAGATGGAATAAATTTGTCACAGCAAACTGAATAATTTTAAAGTGTGAATAATTTTAATTTCAAAAAAAAAGCTTCTTAGAACTCACACTGCATTATGTTGCGAATTTTGGTTTGGATTTTATTTATTATAGAAACAAGCGTATATTTAAAACTATTTCAGCAAGCTCTTGAACAGGTCTCGATCCACCAGCAAACAAAAAAAGGCTTTATTTGGTATCCACGTCTTGACCAAACCGGTCTTGCCATTGCAAAAATGGCATATATTCCCCAGAGAAAAATTAGCTTTTCCCTAAAAAAAAATCCGCTGGAGATTTTAACAAAATTTTTATTTCTAATTACAAAAAAAAAAAAAAATGCTTTATTTGGGAATAAATCCCCAGAACTGAGAACGCTGCCTACTTGGACTGCAGGAGTGCCGGAAAGTTAGTATATTTTAGTATAAGTTTTTAATACTTTTATTTGGCTTTTTGAACAACGATATCGATGCAGACTTATCTCTTATAATTGTCATATAAATACAATTTTTCTTCAGTCTTTGAAAGCTGACAATCTTTTAAGTCAACCAGATTATTTTTGATAATTTTGATTCATATAAAGTTTTCCAAAAAAAATAAAGCAATCATAAAAAAAGCACAAAGTTTGGTACGGCAACTACTCTATGTTTAATGTAACAATATATTATTATTATTAATATAATTGAGGTTTTTGTTTTCCTCACGGGCTTATTCTGATCAATAATTTGTTAACAAATGTAAATAAAAAACAGTTATGGTTATTTTTTCTTGTGTTTTTCAACGTTTCGTTTCCTTTTTCGAACTTCTTCAGGGGTTATTTTAATTCCATAATAATGAATTAGGGTTTACATTTGTATTGCACTTTTCAACTATTTAATATTAAAAACTTGACTACACGATAAGTCAAACTTATGGCGATTTCATTTCTGAGAAAAATATGTTACAATATAAACATATAACATTTTCTAATGTTACCTATACTCACTGGAAGTGTTACATGTTGCGCAATTTCAATAGAACACATTTAGCTGCTTTTATTTACAACTATTACACTTTCATCATTAATGTACTTCATGAGCAAATATTGACGTCACTAAAGGCTTAGAAAAATTAAAACGATTATAACATTAATAAACTTTTTTTGATTTTATTTAAATATATTTATATATTGTTTTAAAACAAGTTTTTTACAAAATTATGAGCGGTATGAATTATGACAAACAAAATAAAACATTGGTTGTACAAACAAAGTAGTAAGTACCAAAGTTGTAAAACAGGGCTGTATGAACCAGGGACCGAAAATAACAGTTATATTAGAATTTTAAAACAAAAAAAGCACATAGAAGTAAACGTCGAAAAACTGAGTCAACTATACCATATTGTTCCTTATGCACTTGTCAATGATAAAATATATTGATTTTTATTTTTTCGATCAAAAATAACAGTTATTTTTTTGATTTTTATTTTTTTGAACAAAAATAACAGTTATTTTGTGATTTTTATTTTTTTGAACAAAAATAACTGTTATTTTTTGATTTTTATTTTTTCGATCAAAAGTAACAGTTATTTTTTGATTTTTATTTTTTCGAGCAAAAATAAAAGTTATTCTCGAAATAAATTTTCGTGTGTTAATAATTTAGATGACTTTAATAATTATTTTAATGTGCATAAGGAATTCCAATAATAATTACACACTAAAATAAACATTTAAAGTCAACTAAATTATTAAATCACGTACATTTCTTTTGAGAATAACTTTTATTTTTACTCGAAAAAATAAAAATCAAAAAATAACTGTTACTTTTGATCGAAAAAATAAAAATAAAAAAATAACAGTTATTTTTGTTCAAAAAAATAAAAATCAAAAAATAATTGTTATTTTTGTTCAAAAAAATAAAAATCAAAAAATAACAGTTATTTTTGTTCAAAAAAATAAAAATCAAGAAATAACTGTTTTCATCTGACTTTTATGAAAAAAGGTATAACTGTTACGGTCCCTGGTATGAACACCTTATGAAAAAGTAAGGGTAAATTATGCAACATGTTTTTCATTAATGGTGTATTCTTTTCTACAAAAAAATGTGACATTTTATTAAAAAAAATGCAATTTGGTGTCTGTTTCTTAAAAATTTTGCTCCCGAAAAGGCTGAGTTTTTTTTTAGAATAAAACAAGCCACCACAAAATTTCGAAGAAACAGACACCAAATTGCATTTTTTTTTAAATAAAATGTCACATTTTTTGTAGAAAAGAAAACACCATAACATATTCACAAAAGAACTTGAAAAATCTTCCCACAGCTGTATTTTTTGTACAAACGAACACAAAAATGTAGAAAATGTAACATTAATGCAACATATTTTCTCAGAAACGAAATCGTCATTAATGTTAATATCACAGAACAATATACTCTAATAATTACTCTAACAATATTTTGTAAGCACCATTTGTAAAATAAAATTAGTTCTGTCGTTTGTATTATTATTTGTTAGTGTAAACAAAGTGGTAAAACAAATAATAAAAAAAAAAACAATACCTTGAAAAAAGACAAAATTATAAGTTTAAAGAAATTAAAAAATAAGCAATTTGTCCTTAAAAAAATTTTAAGTGTCACAAAATAAAATAGCATTGCTAAACATTTTTATTTATTTCCTTAAGTATTGTGAAAGTGCGAAAATATTAATGCAAAAATATTAACCACTGCTTGTAAGTTTTGTGTTTTTTTAAAGGAAAAGAATTAAAATTCCATAAAGTATATACAAATACTAATTTTAATTTTAATAACAAAATAATAACCTACGATCAGGGCTGCCAGATTTGACGATTTATCGTAATTTTGACGATTTTTTATTCCGAAATTAACAAAGTGCTGATTTGGTGATTTTTTTCTAAAAAGTGACGAATTTTTTCAGTCTCCAAAGTCTGAATAAAACATTACATTTCCTGACAATTTCGTTTTTTTATCTTGGAATGTTGGAAGTTGTGTCACGAACAGAAGTGATAGCGTTCTTGTTTAATAAAACCCACAAATTATAAATAAAAATAGAGATAAAAACGCTGGATTGACCAAAAATAGCCAAATTGCCATTATTAATTACCAATAGCGGCAAACTTCACTTTTAAACGAGCTGTCAAAATCGGGTTTTCCAATTGCAAAGCGTTCAGGCCGCTCTATTCAAAAACTAGTCTTAATAAGTCTTAAGAAAATCTGTGATTATTCTCAGAGTACAAAAACAACAATTTAACACTTTGTTTATCTGTCGTCAAACCATCATCGAATGAACCTTTTACGGCCTTCTTAAAAAGCATATTTTCAACAATTAACCGGCAAGCATTTAACGGGTTGTACGATTCTTGACATGAAATTCTCGTTAGATTATCTTTACCACGTCTTAAACGATTCCCACAACGATTGAAGAAGCGTCCTTCGCTGTGCTGTGGAAGAATCTCACTCGTGTTACAGATTTTCCCGAGTGAGGAATCTTATACGATTAAAAAACGCGGTCATCGCCGATCAAAAACGCTCTTCAAGAGACTCTCTTTCAATTGAAAATGCTAGCTGCGTATAAAGTTACTAGCTGGCCCGGCAAACGTTGTTTTGCCATATAACTTATTTCTTTCAGATGTTACATTGTCTGCATGCCAAATTTTAAGAAAACCGGTTGATTAGTTAATAAGATATAGGGAGCTTTTACCCCTCCTGCTTCACGCCCTAAATAATAAAAACTATAGGCTATAGTACTTTCCAGCTGTAAAACTTTTTACCTGCGAAATTTCAAGAAGATATTTGGAGGGGAAGCTTTCATCCTTCTTGTCCTATTTCACGCCCTATTCCCTATTTCCTTTCAGATGTTACAGTGTCTGCAAGCCAAATTTTAAGAAACCCGGTTGATTAGTTTAAAAGATTGGGGAGGGGGAGCTTTTACCTCTATTGCCCTATTTCAAGTCCTACATAATAAAAATTTGAGGGTATAGTTCTTTCCAGATGTTACACTATTTTCCTGCAAAATTTCAAGAAAATCGATCGATTTGTAAAGCAGATATAAGGAGAGGAAGCTTTTACTCCTCTTGCCCTATTTCACGCCCTATTCTCTATTTTATTTCAGGTGTTACAGTGCCAGCATGCCAAATTTTACGAAAACAGGTTGATTAGCTAAGAAGATATAGGGAGGGGGAGCTTATGCCCTATTTTGCGCCCTCTAGCGATATAAAATATAATCTACGACCTATTCTCATACCTAACAAAAACACATACAAAATTTCATAAAAATCAGTCAAGCCGTTTCAAAGGAGTTCAAAATGGAGGGCATTTTGTTGATATTTGTATGGGAATATATAGAAAAATCTAAATGCCATATCTCCGGAAAAACTGGGCCGATTTCATGCAAACTTTACACAAACCATATACAGACTATTTCCAACATACCCCAACGTTTTTGTTGAAATCGGTCTACCAGTTTTTGCAGTTAGTGGTGACATCAAGTGTACACTTCTTTTTATAAATATAGATTATGTTTTTGTTTGATTGTTTTTTTTTTTTTATAAAAATCTAACAAAAATTGTTTAAAACAAGTAAGAAAGTATAGTCGGTCAAGCCCGACCATATTATAACCTACACCACAGTATTTAAAACACATCATGCTTATGTGTCCATGTAAATATGGAATTATCTATGTTTATAAATTTCATGAAAATCGGTTTAAAAGTTTGTGAGAGGCAGAAATTGCCCCCTGCCTCCCCTTGTGGTCCTATTTTTTAAAAACTGTATAGCTAATGTGTCCCTAAGGATATGGATCTATCAATGTTTTAAATTTCATTAAAATCGGTTTGAGAGTTAGAAATTGCCCCTATCTTCCCTCGTGGTCCTATTTTTTTTAAATTGCATATCTTTTGTATCCATATAGATATGGTTCTATCTACGTTTTAAATTTTATTAAAATCGGTTTGATAGTTTCTGAGAGGAAGAAATTTCCCCCTATCTTCCCTCGTGGTCCTACGATTTGGCCCATTTTCAATAGGCTTGGTCCTTATGCCAATAAGAACCTATGACCCAAATTTTATCAAATTATCTCCAAAATTGCGACCTGTACTTTGCGCACAAGGTTACATGGACAGCCAGCCAGCCAGCCTGCCAGCCAGCCGGACGGACATCGTTAGTTCGACTCAGAAAGTGATTCTGAGTAGATCGGTATACTTTAAGGTGGGTCTAGGACCACTATTAAAGGCGTTACACACATCAGCACAAATGCAAAATACCCTCTCCACTATTGTGGTGTGGGTATAAAAACTAAATTTTTACAAAAAACCTCAATAATAATTTTAACAAAGTTATTTTTGGGAATACAAAATTCATTATTAATAAGATTTCTGTATGAGTTGTCCGATTATTTTGACGATTTTTCGAAACGTTAAAGACGATTTTCTTATATTTTCTCAGGAAACTGACGATTTTCTCACAATTTATCTGGCAGCCCTGCCTACGATTATAATATAATTACTGTAATTATAATATGATTGTTTTCGGTTATAATATAATCCTAATAATTATCACATCTTTTGACAGCAATCATGAGTTTTATCATAATGTGTTGCTCTCAGAATATCTTTACCATAACCATGTTTTTTTTCTGCGTGCAGAATTAAATTAATCGGTAAATTTCTACGACCGAAATAACTTACAGCCTGTTTTTTTTTACCGATATTTAATGTTGGATTTGGTGCTTAAGATAAAAAAAAAAATGTAAAAAATCCCTGGCTTAGCTCGGTGCGCTTTGCTACCCATACTGAAATAAAATTATGCCCAATTTCGCCAATTCTATTTAAATAAAGTTTTTCATATAGTTTTATTTTTATTTGACATGAAAAAAGAATTTTAAACATAAATTGATACTTAAATAAATTGATAAAATTGGCCATTAGTAAACTTATTTTTTTTACGCCGAGGAATCAGTTTGTACTAAAATGAGGTACCTTTACTGAGGATATCAGATATTTTGTTGCTCTACAAGTCTGTAAACTTAAAAATTAGGAAATATTTATAGCAGGGTATAATCAGAAAAGTAGCGTAGCAGCGTGTAGGGAACAAACAAACTGAAACAAGCGCATCTTCATTTTTATATATAAAGGGTGGTTAAATTTTAAGGGCCGATGTTGATTTTGAATAAAACACAATGGCTAAGATCCCACATGATATAAGGCGGCGATATGGCAAGTGCTCATGCTAATCGTTTCCACAACTACTATGTTCTGGTTGATTTTTTCACCATTTGTTAATGTGACTTCTTTTACTGCCTTTGTATGGGAGGTGCCACGGCCACTTGAAAATTAATACTTATTTAAAGTCTAGTTTAACCGCCGGCTAATCAGGAAATTACTGTGACAATTTCAAAATCGACTCAGCAATTAACTATTCTATAGGGATCAAACAAATAAAACACAGATACATACAAACAAAAAGATTTTTAAAGAACATAGAAGACTTAAGTTCTGTTCGATGAGGCAGTGAAACTCAAATCCATTAGATTTTTTGTGATTATTTACCATGTTAACATGATTCAAGGGACAATTAAACTACACAAGCAGTTTGACAACAACAAGATGTTTGTGTAAATATTGCAAATTTTTAATATTCAGGCAAACATGCTTCATACTTTTCTCCATATGTTTGGCAGCACGTTTGTGTGGTTTATTTGGCCCTTTACATATGATTCAATCATAGAGTGATGATGTTAATCGATTAAAACTCATTCGATAATAAGATTAATCATTTAAGATTATTACAATCTTTCTGTTATTCGTATTTTACATTCCACAATTCGTTGTCAACCAGAATTTTATCTATTCAATAGATTTTTTTCAAACATATTTCCAGTTGCTACTTGTAGTTAAGTGAATGGAATAAATGTGACCATGTATGTGCATATGTTAGTAAGTACCCTGCAAATAATATTGGACCACCTGAACCATTTTGATTAAATGGACTACTCCATGGACTGGTCCGATGTAATGCAAGCATGGACCATGTCATTGTTAAAAAGTGTTTGTAGTGAGACGACTTGTCTTCGTTTTTTAACGACATGCTTTCGGGTTTAAACGACTTTAAAACTAATCCTCTTGAGTATACCATGAAGTAGTTTTAAAACTACTCCTAAGTAGTCCAAAGCTGGGTTATATGGTCCTCCCCTAGGACATCGTAATGTTAAATAGACCATGTTTTTTCCATATGTTTAGGTTACTTTTGGACTAGTCCTAGTCCCTTGTGGGCTAATCTGTACACGCGTGTTTGGACTGGTCCTATTATATGCAGGGTATATATGTATATGCATTAAAGTATTGGTGTGTGTGTTTGTTTAATGCTTATAAATAGAGATGAAAAATCTTTCTTTTATTATTCAGCTTTATGATTTCATTGCTTGTTTGTCGATGTTTCTTCTTCATCTTTATTATTGTACATATTCCATGTATTGACAGTGTGTGTGTTTTAAGCTATTGAATGACATGTATTCTACGTATTAAAGTAAATATTGTAACTTTTTCTTTTAATACAATCTACTATTTTTCTTTCATTTTTTTATCATTTTCTTTTATTTTGCTTTGCTTTTTGCTGCTTTCAGTAAACAAAATGAATAGAATAGGAGAAGGAAAATAAAAAACAAGATAAATATTGTATGTAAAAGTTTTGTTGTTGTTGTTAGTGTTTACACGTATGTATATGTAAATATTACGTACATAAACCTACATATGTACATAAAAATACATTTAACAAACATTTGTATCAAACGATTAAAAAGGATTCGAGATATAAATATACTTTAACACATACAAACATATGCCGTTTAAATTACATCAGGGTTGTCGAGTTGCTTAAAAAATAGTTACAAAAATATGCTTGAGATCTAATCTAATATATTTTCTTCCTTTTTTATTTAAGGATCTAAGTAAAGAAGAATTTATTTTTGTGTTTAAACCTTCTTCTTTAGAATGTCCATTGCTAAAATTCCTGGTAACCCTTTTTAATCCTATCCATTTACTAGGTGAATGTGATTTTATGTACTTCTTTTTATTTTTATATCGTACAGTTTGACTTTAGCACAGAACAGTTTAAACATCCTGGACACTTGTTTAAACAACAGGATATTGAACTTTATTTGTTAATATGTATATAATTTTTTTTCAGTACATTTTTCTTAAGTGTTGTTCTAAAGATGTTGTAAAAAATGTGTTTTTTATAATTTCAAGAAAACTAAAGGGCTTTGTAATTTATTTATAAAAAAATATTGATTAAATTTAGCTGAAAGTTAAAATTGAGTTGAAAAATATTATCCTTTCTCGTCATTAATCAATTTGAATTAAATGACAAGGAATTCACATCAAAAGAGAAAAAAATTCATTGATCTTCTACTAATCTGGAAAAATGTTAAGGTCCTATTTCACCAATTTTATTTAAATATCAATTCATATTTAAATAAAGTTTTTCATATAATTTAATTTTTATTTGATATAAAATAACGAACTTTAAAGTTTAAACATTAATTGATATTTAAATAGAATTGGTGAAATAGGCCCTTAGCTTATTAAATTCTAAAGCATATTGAGATAATGGATCTTTTGTTGATCCTATCCAGATAAAATAATTTCTCCGAGGAGATTTATATAAGTGGTGTGCGACAGGCAGTAATGCCAACATAGTAATGCCAGTTCCAGTATTGGTAACAATCCATCATTCAAGTTTATTGTTTTTAAAGATATTTTAAATTTCCTAATCAAACGTTGAAGTTGTGAGGTATTTAAGTGTCTAAAACGAGATAATAGTTGTTGTTCAAGCTACGAAATACATACCTACCGAGCAGTGTTGCCACTTTGTGGGTAATTACCCGAATTTGGTATAATTTTTACGGTCGTGGGTAATTTCTCTTAGGTGTAATTTGAAATTTTTACTTCAGATGTCCAAATAAAATCAAGATTCGATTTCAGTGATGACATTTATTTCTTTTTAAATATTGTTGCTAAGAAATGCACAGCCTTCTGAACCAAAGTCTCGGTTTCTTTTTAAGAAACGACTTCAATCATTAAACATACATATATTTTCCAATGTTTGGTAATGAATGCCGCAAGATGGACCCTTAGATTTGGATAAAGATGCCTACCATAGTGATTTAGAACCTGAAGTTTATTGAAAAAAGTTATTCAAACTAAAAACTTGCCTGCGGGAAGATATGTTTCCAATATTGCAACATATAATTGATTTTAATTCTATCTTGCTTTATTTTAAAGAGTATTTAACGCCCTTTACAGTTGTAAAACTGAATTACGAAAGGGACAGTTGTATACAACTCTGCAGGCATTTTGTTTACTAAATAAGGTATAAAGGGTATTTTTTAAGACCATCAAACTTAAAATGGTAGACAACACAAAAAAAATTAATTTTAATCGCAGATTGATACACGGTATTACCATTTGAAACTGATTTAAAACAAATAGGCACCGCGCCTATCCTTGACGAAACGCATTGTAGACGTCCAATTTTGTTTCTCTTTTTCGAATAAAATTAACAATGTTGACCTCCAAGACAGCGATTGTTGCTGGTTTATCAGCATTAGCCACTGACTTCACAGCCCTACGGAAAACAGTCAATAAGTGTCACATCGCACGGCCTTGAAGTCTAAGTCGCAATTTACACTATGGACATTTCTTGCCGGACAGAAAAAGTTTGTTGGCGAGAGATTCAAGAAGTAAAGAGTGTAAAGCATACAGCGTCGCCCCCTTACCAACAAACTTTTTCTGTCCGGCAAGAAATGTCCATAGTGTAAATTGCGACTAATTGACAGTATATTTTCTCTAAATCAACACATCGCCTTCATTTGTGAAAAAAAAGTTGCGTCATGTAAATCAAGAAGTCACCTTTAAGTTGCGAAAATCGATGGCTGATTTTCAAAGTATATTTGGATAATTTGGTGGCGTTGTTCAAGCATGAATCTATTCATGATGATGTGCCAGATTAAAAAGTGAAAACAGTATGACAGTTCGTTTGACAGCTAACTTTCGTAAGCGCTATGTGGCTAAAAAGCATCCATTATAAAGCAATGAAAATTAGCATTTTAAACCTTCCCAAGATATATCAACCAAATGTGGCAGTTAAACTCATTATTTTAGCAGTTTTATTTTATGTTTAATTAATTTTTTTAAGCCTTTAATGTTATTTTTGTTTATTTAAATAAAATTAACAGTTTGACTAATATTGATCTTGTTTTAATGAGTTTGTTGTGTTTTTGCTTCTTTGTAAATGTCTTTTTATTAAATAAAACTTCAATTTTATATCAGGTGTAATTTCATTTAAATCGGGTAATTTTGCTCATCTCAAGTGTAATTTTGAATCTTGCTGGTGGTAACACTGCTACCGAATTAGGCTTGAAAATTAATTCTAACAAAACATAAATACAAAAAGTCAAAATATTCACCCTTACTGTGTTTGGCGTTTTTAAAATACGCCTACGACTGTTTGGTAATAGATTAAAGGAAAATAGTTCACGTTCTCTTTAATCTATTACCAAACAGTCGTAGGCGTATTTAAAATACGCCAAACACAATAAAGGTGATTATTTGATTAGTGATTTATGGAAGCCAAGACGAGGATGACCAGGAACACAACTATAGTTAAAAAGGCTTCCGCATACTGGTAGACCTCGAAATCTTAACTGGTGGTGTGTTAGGATCGCCATGTGGTGTGATACTCGCCGGATCGCCATGTCGTGAAGTGGTGCTATTTTTGTAAGTGTTTGTATATAATATTTTCCCTACATCCCAATATAATTGTATGCAGTTTAATGGTTAGGCGTTCTTGTGAACAGCAAGATTAGAGACTAAAATAAGTCAACTAGGCAAAAAGTGACACTTTTTATACTAATTTTTTAAAATATTACTTATTTACTCTAACTTATTGTATTAGCTCTTAAAATCTAGTCCTCTCTACCAGTACCATGACATTATCGCGATTTTCCCTCTTAACAATGCTCCAGTCAATCAGAATGCATGAGTAATGAATGTACTCATTTACGTTTGACAATCCAAAATCACGTCACTCACATTCTGATTGATCTGCTTTACCATTGCAGTGGACGCTAATAAGGTACTAATAAGGTAAGGAAGAAAGAAAATTAATAAGAAAAATGAAGAAAGGTCTAAAGATAAGGTCCTCCCAGTTGGCAGCAGAATTACTAGAAGAGGTTAAAAGAGAAATACACCCATCAAGACTGTGCACAGAAGCCTGCAAAGTGCTAGTTTTATTTCTCAAATCGCACGAAAAAAAGGGCTTATAAGCAAAGTAAGTCAGAGGAAAAGAATTAACTTTACAAAATCATATTTAAATAAATCTGTTGACTGCTTGACACTGTAATTTTTAAATATGAAAGAAAATTCAATATATTTCAGTCTGACAGGAAGATACGCGTATGAGGAATTCCGAACATAAAAAAGCGTTATCAAGACAATCAAACATGCTGGCAAGGGGTTTTTAGTGTGAGGTTGTATCTCTGCGGTCTGTGTTGTTAATCTAGTTTTCATTGATGGCACTGCCGACAAGAGCTTGTACCTCAACATTTGAAAGAAAAACCTGCAAAACAGTGTTCAAAAGCTTGGTCTTGGCAATAATTTTTGTTTCCAACAAGATAATGATTAGGGATGCCAAACGGGAAATCTCGGGACTTTCTAAAATCAATCCCGATTGGCATCCCTAATAATGATCCAAAGCACATTGCCCATGATGTGGGAAATTGGATCATTCACCATGTGCCACATATTCCTCCAGCTCCCCGAAATCACTAGACATGAATCCCATCTTAGATCTTTGGGATGAGCTTGGAGGGAATGTGGCCGAAAAATTAATAAATTCTATGCCAAACCGATTAAACGAAGTTGTGAACCGAAAAGGTTCAGCAACTAGATATTAATTTATCATTATTTTAATAATATTGAATCAAAATTTGTGAATGATTTAAGTATCCCCACTTAAATGGAAGAGATATCGTTCATTTATTGCAACATAGTCATAACTCAAAAAACCAAATTTGGCAAAATGCGATTAAAGTTTTCAAAATGAACCTTTATATACAGGTTTAATGAAATATAACTTCTGTTCAGTTTGAGATATAATATGTACTGATTTTTTTCTAACATATAAAGAAAGTATAAAGGAATCATTTTGCTTAAGTAACTTGATATTTTTGATTTTTTGAGATATGACTATGTTGCAATAAAGGAGGGATATGTCTTTTCGTATTGTGTCCTTAAAATATCTGTTTTATATTTTCAACATTAAAATTTTTTTTTTAAAAATATTTCCATATGCCATTTAAAACAATTATTTAAGTAAAACTCCCCAATGAATTTGTACCATTTTTGGTTCATCTTGAGTGTTTAACTTTTATTGTATAAATTAAAAAATAATTCAAATAAAAAATATTTGTTAAATAAATTATTTAAATTCTTTTAAAATATTTAAAAGTTTATCACAAATGTATGGCTGTAGATTTTGCATACACTTACACAAACACAAAGATACACATACACAAACACACACATACACACACACACACGCACACTTATGCATGCGAAGCTAAATACTTGTGTGTATTTCATTTCACAGATGTGTTTAGTGTTTAGATTTCATTCAATACTGAAGAGATTGAATGAGTATTTTATATTAAATATTTGGGTAGATGTTGATGTTCAGTATTAAAGGAGTACATATTTCAAAAGTATTTCAGAAGTAGACAAATAAAAAGCTGAGTTGGCACTAAAAGGTAGAACAACTTTTATGAAAGTTTGTGGAATTTTATTAAGTTTCTTTTTTTTTTCTATAGTGTTTACTGTATTGCAATATTAAATTTAATCAACGAAAAAATCTTTAGTTATAAGAAACTTATATGTGCTTCTAAAGGCTCATTGATTTTTGTCATCGTTTAGAAAGAGTGGTGGTGGTGGGGGGTGGGCGTTTGTATGGTATTGGAATGGTACAAGAAGTTGTTTTATTTTGGAGATTTAATAAAATGAACAAACTTTATTTTAATTTAGTATATTTAGTATGGATTTTTGTTTTTGGAAAGAAGATTTAATCTTAATACATATTTATAAAAGAAAATAAGTATCTACTATTATAAGTTAAATGGAATATTTTGCATTTGGGCTTAAGTTTATAACGCATAAATGTGTTAGTTCTTGTCGTTTATAATACCGATAGCATGTCTGTGTTCTCATTAAAGCCTTGTGTACAAACTACACGCATTAAGTTTAGAGATAACTAAACCCTTGAAGTTAATAGCAAGAATCGCTTCAAAATTTCATGAAACTTTTAATTTTGTAAATATTGCCATATTCTGGAAATCGAAATCTAGTGATATTAAAATAGCTGGAGTTTTCTAGCTGTACTCATAGTATGAAGTATATAAAACAGAATATTTAAATGAACTTTAAATACTGGCTCGTTTTCAAGGTTTGTTCGATTTTCATTTTAATTGAATTCGATTTCCAGAACATGGCTGAAATTTTTATTCATATATAAATTTATTAAATCTTCACTTGATATTTGTGGCTAATAAGCTCCTAAAATTAATACAGTAGCCTGAAGTCCAGCCAGTGCCAGACAAAAATTTATTGGTCATACATATAAATTTAATTAAGTGTTAATTGATTGTCTAAATTTGGATGTAACTTGATCTGAAGTCTCTATTTTATATTTATATTTTCCCTTTAAGTAGGGGTACGTTCAAATTGCTGTGCAGCTGTTGGTTTCTCATACACCAAAGAGCACCTGTTATCATTCTTAAAATCTTATTTTGGCATCTTTGCAATTTCTTTGACGCAGTTCCCCATAATTGTATATTTTAGCACCAAATGGGCTGTGCAATTGAGTTGCATATTAAAAGTTTACAAACAAGGGCAAGTTTTGTGTACGAGAGTTGCGCCAATTTTGTTTCTATGTGAGTTTTCCATATGAGCCGGCGATAAAGGTGAATACCGAGGTAAATTACTTTAGAATTCTGTTGTCTATAACTACTGGCTGTCAATTCGAATTCGGGGTCAACCTTCCTTTCTGAGAGTAAAACTTACATTGATTCACTTTAGTTCATTAGCTTTAATCCTCCACTTATTCAGCCATACTTGTACTTGCCCCCAATATAGAGTTGTAAAAACATAGTTGTCGGTGCGGGGGATTCGTGTCCACTTAAAATTGCCGTATCATCCGCATATGTGTAAATGTCTTTTCATTTAAAGGAGAATCGGATGTGTAGAGAATGTACAGAAGGGGACTCAATGTATTACCCTGCGGCACACCAGCTTGTTTATCCTGTGGGGAACTCCCAAAGTTATATACGCGGCTTTGCATAAGTTTATGACTGTTTGAAGGCAACTACTGCTTGATCTTATAAAGGAGTCCTTCGTACCAGACTTTGTCGAAAGCTTGCGAAACTTCAAAAAAGAGTGCCGAGCAGTACTTTTTCTTCTCAAAATCATTTCATAGCACTCACAATTCTATGTACTTGTTCAGTGGTGCCATGTCTTCTTCAAAACCAAAATCTCACATTTTCGTTTAAAAATTTCCTTAAAAGACGCCTCTTGCTTGATTTAAAACTAAAAAGTTAATTTACTGATGGATTTTGGCTACGTACTACAAGCCTAAGTATACGATTAGCCGAAGTTTAGCCTAAAGTTAAGAACAAATGACGAAGGTGTAACTTATTTTCATGTAGCAAACAAATACACCAATGTAATGGTGTTTCCAAATACCCCTCTAAATATTTAACTACATCACTCTTCTAATAGCCTTTTTACACTGATCAACATCTACAATCAAAGATGAAGAAAATCTGAAACACTCGTTTACATTACTCACATCTAACATCAAACAAAAATGTCACTATTTTTGAAAAAAAATTTTTTAAAGAAAAATGTTTTTTTCTCACAAAAGTGCCAAAATTTAAAATGAAAACACAAAAGTGTATTTGAAGTTCAATTTGTTTAAACATATAAAAAATACTAAAAAAAACATTGCAATAAAAGATAAAACTTGACATATGGTAACGCTGCTTTCAAAACAAACTTCTTTTTGTCAGTGATGCCACAATAATAGTAAAACTTATTGCCACTTTTCTAGTGATAACACTAAAATAATAGTAAGATGTAGAATGGAATAAAATGAGAACATCTTTTAAAGATGTTGGTTTTTAGCCCTATTTATTTCTTATGGAAAGATGTTAACATCTTCGCAAATTGATGGTAGATGTTAGATGTTGATGAGTGTAAAAAGCCTATAACCGGTGTTACTTGTATTTCCGTTCTATACCGTCAGAGCATAAGTCACTTTATCTTAGCTCCAACTTATATTTCACTTAACAGCGCCATGTCCTGGTGTTGTGTGGCCCACATAAACAGATGCTGGTTCTGTTTAAATTGAGTTGTCCCCAATTTTCTTACTTATTAGTGTCTCGTCTTTTTGTCTATCAAAATAAATGACTCTTAAAAACACTTCACTTTGCTTTCAGAACTACCGCCTCGTTTGATTTTACGCGTATTGAGGTAGTTTAATAATTGAATAACTCGTTCCTTAGTTACTTTTTAATTACAATCTTCATGTCGGTCTGTCTGTCGGTCCGCTCTACAGGAGTCGAAAAATGTTCAAAAACTAAACATTTAGACTACATTTTAGAATAGCTTTTATGTTATATCAAAATGTTGTACTGCTCGGTCCAGAAATGACCTTCTGTGCCCTTTCTAAAATCACTTTAAAAAGACAAAATCTCATGTGGATCAGAGAACGGCTTTGCGATTGCAAATAAACACCAACAAATACACTCGCTTGCGGTCTTACAATCAAACTTGCGCAACCGCAAACATTCGCTGCTGGCTTGCAGTCATTCAAATAATGTACATCGTGCTTTGATATTTATACCATCGTTAGTTTTTTTATAAAGATGTTTGTGTGTACGGTGCGACAATGATTGTTTTGGAAAAGAAAAAAAAAATACAAACAAAAAGCCAGAAATCAAGCAATCATTACTCATGTAGGCATTCAGCAGTTGCTATGTAGTACAAGAAAGGATAAAAAATTTAAGAAAAACAACAACAAACAATTTCCATAGAAATGGAAAACAATGTATTGTTGTTATTGTTGTTGTTATTGCTGTTAATGTTAATGTAACAAAGCGACACTCGTTGGCCCACTCTAGTGGACAATGACTACTTGAATGCAAAAGCATAAGAATTTTTGCCTTTTGACTTTGGGTATTTGTGTTGTTGCGTGCGCAACAATAAATGCAAATAAAGCACTTTCAATAAAAAAATCACACATGCAAAAATCAAAAGTGTACAAAACGATTTTAA
Organism: Pollenia angustigena; assembly: GCA_930367215.1. Lineage (NCBI taxonomy): Eukaryota > Metazoa > Arthropoda > Insecta > Diptera > Polleniidae > Pollenia > Pollenia angustigena. The sequence goes on from OV884057.1 coordinate 31,912,564, forward strand.
AATTACCAACGTTGAATTTTGTTTTGCAGGCAAAATATTCTTTAAATTGTAAAGTTTCCTATTAAAAACTTTTTGATTTTTAGTAATAGGTGGTAGTTATTTCATACTTTACATGGTAATGAGTTGTCGTTACAATTGTCATTATTTAGAAAACTTCAAAAAGTATTTACTAGTAATGACTTCAGCAACTACTTATTACTTCTATTATTTTCACTACTGAACATTTGCTTACTAATAATCAGCTCAATAACTACTTATTAGTTGTGTTGTTTTTAGTACTGAATATTTACTTAATGGTAACGTACTCAATAAGTACTTATTAGGTCTATTAACTAGTGATTTTTTGACTTCTAGTAAGTACTTACAATTCAACTTACTAGTAATTAAATAATAACTAGATATTTTTTGACTTATAGTAAGTGTATTGTTAGTACTGAATTCTGTGGACACCTCGAAAAAAAATAAGTAGTTATTTAGCCGAAAAATAAGTAGTGTTTACTTTTCTCCAATATTACTTGCTAACTCACTAGGTTAGTAAAGTTTTTGCTGGGAACAGTGAATTTTGCCAACATTTTCTTTAAATAGTCAAATTTTATACCCCTTTTTTAATATTGTTTTTAATTTGACCAGTAGTTTAGAAAATATTCAATCAATTTTAATTATAAATATTTTACATAATAAAAGAAAATGAAAAATTAATAATAATAATAAATTTGTTAAAATAATTTTTCATTTCAAAATTCGTTCTCTTATAATCACACACAATCACATCAATCACACATTATTGTTGAATTTATGGTGGTATGAACAATTTTAATTTCAATAATTAAATATTACTCATACGCTTCATTAACCACAAACAATTTGACGGACGGACGAATCGCGTCGTTCTCTAAAATGCATTTACGACCATAAAATTAAAAAGCACAACTAAAAATAAAATAAAAAATTACCATACATACATACATAATTAAAATATGAAATAAAAACAAAAAAAAAAATAATATTAAATATTTTTATTTTGTACTTATTTGCCATGTTATTTCAAAACCCCATGTTCCATAAAAACAACAACAAAATGCTTGTCACATATTGCGCTGCTCCGCACAAAGAAGACACATAAACAAAAATATAAAAAGGGAGAGAGCAAAGTGGATTGAGAAAAAAAAAAACATGGCACATTGGCACAATAAAAAAAATTGTATTTGAAACAATAAAAAACTGACACGACAAATTGTATGACAAGGGAAAAACTGAATGAACGAAAAGCAAAAAATTATAAAAAACAATTTCAATGATTTAATTTAATAGTCTTAAAATCTTTTTGTCACTTGTCATGATGTGTAAAAATACCATTTTTCTTGTATTTGTACTATTATGGTTGTTTTGTGGAATGTATCAGGGAAAGGGGTTATAGCTATAAGAATGTTTTTGTGTAGATGCAAGTATCTGTAAATGTATAGCAATAATTGTGCAATTGTATGTGAGCATGTGGATGTGTATGTACTAGCACCCACAAATGACAAAAAAAAAATGTTTTCAATGTGTTGGAGTGTGATCAAGGGCCTTTCACTTGGTCAAGAACGACCTCAAAATGCCTTAAGTCGTTAAACTTGGTGGAATTGATTTGGCGTTAGTTTTCAATTTGGTACAAATCATGACAATATCGTCTTTTTTTGCGTCATGATTAGAGTTTTTCTTTTCCCGGACTTTTTCATTTCCCGGGAAAGCGGGATACATTTTTCAATTTCCCGGGATCCCGGGAATTCCCGCAAAAAAAAAATTGTTAGAGAAAATGGTAATTTGTTTAAGTAATTATATTTTATTAAAAAAATCACATTTATGAGATTAAAAAGCATATTAAAAAAAAAACAAATCAGTTCAGTTCTTTAACATACATACCTACAAACTATATAATAAACATTAGACAACGTAAACAAAAAGTGTTAAAAAATTAATAAAAAACGTTAAACAGTAAATAAAATAAAATAATTCAGTCCTTTTTCCTATACATAACATTAATAAATGTATAAAGATTCAAATATATATAAAAAAGCAATTAGTCTTTGTTTTTAAAATGCGTTTTTAAAACAGAAATAGCATTTATAGATTCGTCTGAAAGTCTATTTCGAAGTTTAGTAACTAAAATTCCAGTCAGAGAAAACACTCGTTCACTTTCAACAGAGGTGGGTCGTATTGTTAATAGAGCATCAAAGAATTTTTGAATGTTTTCAGTTTTTTTACCAGATCTTTCAAAAAATGTTAAATCTTTTTTTATGGAACATATCAATGTCTTTGAATTTTCTTTAGTTTTTTCTTTAACGTTACATATTGCAGCATTTAATTTTTCGGCAAATGTCTTTTCTTCTACAATATCACTATCATCGCTGCTTTCAATTTCTTCCAACTCGATTTCTTCACCAAAAAGACGACCGTAAAGATGTTCTGCATATATAAAGACCGAGTTTTTTGAAGCATTTGGGAACACGTTGTCATTATTTTCATCATTAAAGATATCGGGATTTTTCAAAAACTTAATTAGGGTACACAGCTTGGAATGTCTTCTTTCTTCTATTCTATTTTTGAGGGATTCAAACATTGATTGTCCAACAGTAGTACGAAGTGATGCAACTTCTTTACATAATGTATTTACTACAACATCAGCTGTTAGTAAATTAATATTACGACGACAAAGTGCCTCTACAGCTAATTTTATTGGGTTGAGAATGTTTGATAAGTTCTTTAATACAATGATGTTATCTTCAACCCATAGCTCAGCCATATCTAAATCAATTAGGCTTTTCCTAATTGAGTTCTTCAACAACAAAAATTTCTCCATCATCGGAACCATTGAGTTCCATCTCGTAGCAACATCCAATTCAAGACAAATTTCTTTTGAATGTTCTGCTACTACGTATTTTTGTAAGACACAGTTTTTTGTAGGGCTTTTTTTAAATAATTTTATTATTTTACGTGTTTGCTGTAATACTTGTTTATAGTTGGTGTTGATTTCAAAAATTTCGTTAGTATTTAAAACATCTTCAACATCATCGTTAAAATTATCCTCATCGCTCGACTCCGAATCAACAATTGATGTTTCTAATGTTTTTTTATAAAACACATCAACAACCGCTAAGTGCAAAGCATGGTTGAGACAAAATATGCCTTCGACAGGGCTTTCTTTTACAAATTTTTTCATGACATTTGGACCATCAGTTATGGTGGCTACTATATCTTTTTTGAAATTGATGTTATATTCCGATAATCTCGTTTCCATTAAATTACGAATTTCAAAAGCCCCGCACTTTCCGGATATATAAACCATCCCTAAGTTGTGAAAAGTTTTTTCACTTCCATATAAACATATATTTAAGTATCTTCGGTTTTTAATACTCGTCCATTCATCCATTACCAAAGAGAATCTACATTTATCATTTAGTTTAGCTTCAATGTCGTCTTTTATTTCACCTTTGACTTTTAAAAAATGCTGAATAATCAGATTTTGGACATCACGTTCCGTTTTTGGCAGATTAAAACCTCTATTTAGCATCGATTCTCTAATAAAAGAACTTCTGGTTATTGACCGTATTGAAAACCCATCAATTGCAGCTAGTTTTGAAATGATTAAGCCCATGTCATCCTTTTTACTACTTGCGTAATGATGTAATGTGCCCTGTGTTTTTCTGACCTTTTCTAGAGGTTCTTCCTGTGGTACCACTTTTTCCAATTGTTTATTATGTATTCCTTTTAAGTGGCGTATAAGACCGCTTGTGCTTTTGCCTTTGCATGAAATTAATTTTGCACATAATTTGCACGCAGCAGTATCTATGGATTTCTTTATAAAATATTCCCATACAAACGAGTTTTCCATCTAAAAAAATACAAAAAGTAATAGTACAAATAATCAAAATTCAACTTAATTGCTTATTTACCTTAAGCAGCCAATTTTTTTCAACAAAACCTTAAAACAATCAATAAAATAGTAGTCAATAGACCTAAAAATATCAACAGCTGTTTCAAGGCGAATTCAAGTTAATTCGCCTTGAGCTGTTTAAAACCATAAAAGAGTTGCCATTCGTCCCTTTTAAAAAATTCCCGGGAATTCCCGCTCTATTTCCCGGGATTTCGGGATCAAAAACTTACGGGAATTCCCGGGAATTCCCGTCCCGGGAATTCCCGTGAAAAACTCTAGTCATGATGTTTATTTTTCTCTTGCCAATAACCATGTTAAGTTTATGGAGTGATACATGACATGATTGAAACACAATTAAATTGGAAAAAGAAAAATTTTTTTTTTTATCAAAATAAAGCTAAAAAATAGCTGCATTTTTTGAATTTTTTGTTGGCGTTTTTTTTCTCTTAACAAAATACAGGGTGTTTAAGAAGATCTGTTTTTAATATAGAGTACTAAAAGCATTTAATAAATTAGAGTGGAATGTTTTATTTACATTCAAATAAGACGTGCAAGATTTTCTTTATTAGATTCACAATTTAAAAAATCTTGTGTAAATATTAAAATTTCCACAGTCTTAACAAAATTTGTTTTATCAGCAGTAAAATATCTGGAAAATTCGCAAGACAAATTTCAATTAATCAACTTGCACAAACATTTTCTACAAATAATGAATTTGTTGCAAAATTTCCTACTAAACGTGAAATTGTGCAATATTTCCTATAAGTAGCCAAATTTTTTAAAATTTCTTATTAAAATTACCTAAAATAAGAAAAATGGTGCAAACTTTTTAAAAATTTGTTAGATTAAGTATAATTTTGCAAAACAGTTTTTGCCACATTTTCTTTTTTTGTAAAATTTATTATAAATAGTAAAATTTTCTAAAATAGTGAATATTTTTTATAATATCCTATTACAAGGGAAATTTTGTAAAACTCTAGAACTGATGCAAAATTTCATAAATTTAGTGTTTTTTTTAGTGAAATTTTTAAAATTTGCTATAAATTGTGATATTTTGTAAAATTTCTATAAAAAGTAAAATGGTATAAAATTTCATCTATAAAGTTAAATGGTTTTAAATATTGTTACGAAAGTAACTTTAGTTAAGAATTAGTTGTAATTACCCTAGAGGGAAGCGAACTGACACCAAAGTAGTCCCGTGATAGGTCTTTGGTGGTAGAGACCGGTTCTAACACTTTGTATGAATAAGACCTATCACTTTTACATGGGGATGTCATTGTAGGGGGTCAATTGGCACCATTTGACCAGTCACAAATCTATTCTCAATGGACATGTTTAGTGACAGTTACTTAAATGTACTATTATTTGAATACGATGTAGTATTATTTTAATAAAACAAGTCCTAGAATTAAATTCAATAGCCAAATTTTAGAAAGTCCCAAAAAAATGTATCGCACCACCGGTGAAGACAGTACTGTAATTAATTCTTTTTTCTACCTTTTTGTTCTTCATAAACCAGTTACATGATTGGTTCTCCTTTCACTGGTCATGAGTTCTTTCTTTTTGTACCTGTTCTATTTTCACAACTCCCGGGACCAGTCTGTGGGACCAATTGACACTAATTTCCCGCAGGGTATTGGTTAAGAATTAGATTAATTTATGTGTTATCTTGTATTGATTAGTTATTAAGTATTTGCTAGTTTTTTTATTAGTTAAAATTGTTATTGTATAAGTTATGCACATTTCTAGTGTAAAAATCGATGTACAGATGTAATGTTAAAATTGTTGTACATAATTGTACTTCAACCCCACTGTAAATACTCGAATTTTCGTTATTAAGTTATCTCAATTTATGGTAACGCCTAAAAGTATGCCTTAGCTTATGATGCCTAATAACTAAATTAATTCAGCCATATAGACAGTAACTATAGAAGAGTAAGTAGCCGTTATGCCTCGAACTTTCTAGAGCCATCTAGACGTTACTAGTATCATCTACACGTCTGGGCTAGAGTATAAATACTTGCGGCGGCTAGCATAATGATATCATTCTAAGTTCAACTTTATCAATAACGTATCACGTTGAGAAAATTATTGTTGGTTGCGAATAAAAGCTATAAATTACAATTGTTAAAGTGACTAAGTACTAAATAAAGTTGTGTAAATTATAAACAGTGTTTAAAGTGTTGTGATTATTTAGTTTTATTTGAAGTGCAATAAAGAACTCGAAACGGTTTATTATAAAGGAAATAAACCAAAATGTTATTGAAAGGCAGTAACGTAACAATATCTTATTACAAGGGAAATTGTGAAAAAATTTCCTATAAATGGTGAACTTTTGTAAAATATCCTATTATTATGGACATTTTTACAATATCCTAATACTAGTGCAATGATACAAAATATCCTATAAATAGTGAAATCCCAACAAACACGAAGTCAAACCTTTGATTTGAAATGACTTTATCATTTGACATCAAACACGATTCTCAAACGTTTTTCAATTGTTTGATTTGACATTTAAATTCAAATTGATAATGATTTGAAAAAAAAAAAAACATTTGATATCAAATGTTTTATCAATTTCATGTCAAATATTTGTCAAATGTTAAATTCAAATCAAAAATAAACTTGGCAATACTAAAGCGAAAAATTAATGTAATCATTAAAAATGGCGATTAAAGTTACATTTTTTACTTTGTGGTTACATGTGTTTTACTATTAAATATAAATTTTTATATAAAGTGAACAGCTTATTTCTTGTGGAAAATAAAAATTATTTGTTAGTAATTACAATGATTAAAAATACGAAAAAAAGGAAAATAAAACGGGAAAGTGAAGAAAGTTTGTTGAAGAAAGGGAGCCAAGCAGTTTGTCTTTCCGAGAATTAGAGGACGAAAAGAACATTATTTCATCTTTTAGCTATAGTGCGAATGTTTATCTCACAGTGTATTTAAATAAATTATAAAATTAAATAAAAAAATAAAATATTTTTATTTATATTCCACATTGTATTATAATCCACATTTGAAAAACTTTTGAGAATTACGTTTGAAAGCAAGTTGAAAATAGAGGCATTTTTCAGTTTGAAAATAATTTCCCCTTTTTGTTGAGAATGCTATGATTTTCAAATCATTATCAAATGTTTGAGAAAACGTTTGATTTCAAATCATTTTCAATTTGAAATCAACCCCCCGTGTTTGTTGGGATTGTTAAAAAATTTCAATACATAGTGAAATTTTTTAAAATTTCCTATAAAAAGTGAAATTTTGTAAAATTTCCTATAAAAAGTGAAATTTTGTGAAATTTCCTATAAAAAGTGATATTTTGTAAAATTTTCTATAAAAAGTGAAATTTTGTATAATTTTCTATAAAAAGTCAAATGGTGTAAAATTTCCTACAAATACGGAAAAATTGTAATATCCTAAAAACAGTGAAATTTTGTAAAATTTCTTATAAAGTTTGAAATTTTGTAAAATATCCTTTTACAAGGGAAATTTGGTGAAATATCCTAATACAAGTGCAATAGTATTATTTTGTAAAATTTCGCATTACAAAGGAAATTTTGTAAAATAAACTGTAACAAGTGCAATGATGCAAAATTTCCTATAAATAATGAAATGTTGCGAAATTTCCCAAAAATAGTGATATTTTGTAAAATTTCCTATAAAAAGTAAAAATTTGTAAAATATCATATAAAAAGTGAAATGTTTTAAAATTTTCTGCATATACGGAAATTTTACAAAATTTCCCCTTAATAGTGAAATGGAGCAAAATTTCCTTTAAATAGGGACATTTTGTATAATAGTGAAATTTTGTAAAATTTCGTATCAAAAAATTTTGTAAAATTTCCCATAAATTTTGTAAAATATGCTATAACAAGTGCAATAATGCAACATTGCCTATAAAAAATGATATGGTCCAAAATTTCCTAAAAATAGTGATATTTTGTACAATTTCCTATAAAAAGTGAAATTTTGTAAAATATCATTCATATAAAAAGTTAAATGTTTTTAAATTTTCTGCAATACGGAAATTTTATAAAATTTCCCCTAAATTGTGAAATGATCCAAAATTTCATAAAAATAGTGACAAGCTGTAAAATTTCCTTTAAACACGGACATTTTGTAAAATAGTGAAATTTTGTCAAATTTACTATATATAGTGAAATGGTTTAAAACTTCCACAAAAAAGTAAATTTTTTTAAAATTTCCTATAAATAGTGAAATGGTTCCAAATTTCCTAAGAAAGTGATATTTTTTAAAATTTCCTTTTAATAGTGAAATGATGCAAGATTTCCTCTTAATATTGAAACGGTGCCGGATTTCGTATAAATAGTGAAATTTAAATTTTAATTCTGCAATTTTACTCAAGATACTTTTAAGTACGTTAATGCTAAGTTCACACTTGGGTTTTTAAACGCGTTTAAGCAAAATGTTGATTTAGCTAATCAAAGCCGTTCACATTACATTTGAGATGATTAAGATGACAGATGATTAAGAAAAAAACACACAACAAACACACAAAAAAAATCAAACAAATTTATATTTCTTTAAAGTATTCAAAATGGATAAAAACACTTTTATAAAGTTATCAGAAGATTATTTTAATCATTTTAATGATGAAATTGTGAAAATTTATGAATTATTTAAGGAAAAAAATAAAAACATTAAGTAGAAATCTTGGCCGGTTGTACATGACATGTTGGCGATTCTACATTATTAGGCATGTTCAGTGGATTCTATGTGGTTTATGAAGTGATTTAGTTGTAATCATGTCGATTTGAAGTGATTAACAAATCACTTCAATGTATAGGTAATCATCTTGATTTTGAAGTGATTAGAGCTTAATCACGTTCGAGCTGCTTAAACGCGTTTAAGAACTCAAGTGTGAACATAGTATAAGTAAAATTTTCCAAGATTATCAACATTCCATGAACATATTTGTTTCTAAAAATCCCTGCCAAATTTCGTACCATAATCCACTGTAGATAAAGTTTTAACAAAATCATTAAAGCTTTCCTTTGGAATAAAAAACAAAAACCTTTTTTGCTCTTTTTTTTCCTGCAACCAGGCAGGACAAGCTGAAACATTAACGAAGCAAATTATACACATTGACACGCCTTTTTTAGAATTGTCTTTTCAAGTGATTGGTCTTGGTCACACATGATGTACAATGAATGAATTTTCATTTTGGATTAAGCTTTTTTTTTGCCGAATTATCTGACATTTTTGTTTTGTTCTTTTTTTTCCTATAGATTTGCACTTGTTTTACACTAAACTGTATTGGAACGGGAGAAGAGCAAAAAATTTAGCCAAATATAAACTCTAATCAGGGTAATTTAGTTTGACACTTTGGCCTTGGCACCATATAACATTTATGGCTTAAGGCATAATAAATGGGGTTCAAAGAGTCGTCTGCAGTAAACGACTGGAAGAAAAATACAAAAGAAATAAATCGGTCTCAAATGTATTTAAAATACAAGTACACTGCCTTGATAATGAGCATGACGACGGTAATAATAATAATGAAGATGATGACGAGGAGTTTAATGATGAAGGACACAATAAAAGAAAAAGTAATGAAAACAAATTCCATGACAACAATTTAGATAATACCCAAACAATACACTAAATACTTACACGTGTATCTTATTTATTCAAAATAAGTCTATGGCAATAAAAGAAAATAGCTTTGGAAAAAAACACAAATGAGTTTAAATATTTTCAAAGTTAATAAAAATTGATGAATAAACTTTAGGTTTAGATGTTTTTCTTCTTTACACAGCTTTAATTTGCAAAACTTTACTTGAACTTTTTTTACCCAAATATGGGGGAATTTATACACTTACATACTTGCAAATGCAGACATTACATTTTCCCTAATCAGTCATTTAGTATTTCTTTCTTGCTTATGGGAAATAAAAAAAGGTGGCAAAAAAACTGCAGAGTATTTTTAAAATCCACTACATGTGGTACCTAATCGATGGATTCCTATTGAGGTCAGTGGTTCTTAAATTGGAGTCGTGGTACTTGATATTAATATGCTACAAACAGAATGACATAATCATAAATTATTGTCCTCTTAGCTTAGCTACACTGAAAGAATTTTTTTCATAAATCCAATGAATTTTGACATTAATCCTATGAAATATTACACTAAATTTCAAACTATGTAACGCTTCATTGGATTAACAAAGAATGTTTCATTAGCCACCAGTTTGAAATGTTAAAAAAAACGATGAAAACTTTGCATTAACTTAATTCAAGAAATTTCATCAAAACTAACTATTTGTCATTATATTAATGAAACATTTCATTAACATAATGATGAATAGTCAAACGTTGAAAGAAGTTTTTTTTATTTTTGTTTAATGAAGGCGTTTTTGTATTTCAATTGAGTTCCCCGGTAGGCTAGCTGGCAGCGAGCAAGTCTATCAGCACCGGGGTCGCGGGTTCGATTCCCACTAGAGACTCTGGTTTCTTTCCTTAGCTTAGGAAATAAAAAAAAAAAAAAATGAAATTTTAAATTTCTTTAATGACATTAATTCAATTCATTTAATTAATTATACTAAATTTTGTAATTTTTATGATTTTTTTGGTTATTTATATCAGCCATTTTGCAATGTGCGTTTTAAGCTGTTGTAAGATTAATTTGTTTTTTTTATTCCTGCTACAAATCATCAAGTTATATTAATTTTATTTCCTTTTTATATTCCTGTTCATCATGTTATGTTCTACTTTCATAAGCTTGCCTTTAAAATAATTGAATATAATGAATTTTAAGCCCGCCACGAACTTTATCTGCATTTCTTCCATTTTACTGGTTTGTACTTCAACGTTAATTTTGTGTTTTTAAATTGTCAATTAAGGGCAAAAGAATGTGAGAATTTTTTCCTATAGCGTTTTCTTTGTTCGCTGTTTTTTTTTTAAACCTATATTTATTTAAAATCACTATTTCATTATCGTAATGAATTTTTTCATTGATATTATTAAACCAAATTAAAATTTACTTTTTTCACAAATTACATTCTGCGGTTAGGATCAAAATTTGCATTATAAGACCGAAAGAATTGAAGTATTAAAGGAATATAAATTCTGGAAGGGCGAATGGAAACTTAAAAATTCAACATGAAAATTAGGAAGTCTGAAACAATTTCAGTAAGTTAAGAAATTTCGCATGAAGGAGAAGAGAAATTCCGTTTGCCATATTTTTACATAGTTTTTCACAGTTTTATTCCTTTAATGAGCAGGGGTGAATGAAGGTTTACTAAGTTTGTCATTCCATGCGAAAATCTTCTCGGTCCTTAAGTAATTCTTAGTCGATTTAGCCATGTCAGTTTGTTAAAAGTACGCAAACTTCAGAACGACTTTAAATTTTCTTAGCAGTTTTCGATTGAAATACAGAAGAATCGGATCAGTACACTGAAAGAATTTTCTTCACAATACCAATGAATTTTCACATTAATCCCATGAAAAATTGCATTAAAAAGGAACCTATGCAGCGCTTCGTTGGATCAATGAAAACTGTTTTATTAAAATGAATTTAATGAAACATTACATTAGATTTATGAATATTATTCATTGAATGAATACTTTCAATAAAGTAAAATTTTTTTTTATTTTATTTTGTTATTTTTAAATTTTTTTTAATATATTTTTTTCTGTCTCTGGCGGGAATCGATCAAGCAACCTCGGCGCTGATAGACTAGCTCACTACCAGCTCGTCTACCGGGGCAGTGTAGTTTTTGAATAAAAAAACTATGTTTTTTGCTATTACTCAATTAAGATCGTAAATATGAGATTAAAAAAATTTTTGATTTCATAAATTTAATGGCTAATGTAATATAGATGTATGAAATAATTAAATCTTGCATTTTTTAATTAACAATTAAACATTTTTTAAGGAAACTAGTTTTGTATTAATTTATGAATATAGTTATGTTTGTATATTGTTTTTTATGTTCCCAATAAAATTTTTTTGTTTAACTTGGACAAACTTAAGTTTTCATATATCCCATGAAAATTTTTAACGTAATTACGAAATCCAATGAAGCGATTTTAACGAAAAAACTTCATTAAAACTTTGAAATTCCATTTAGACAATGAAAATTTTCATTTAACCAATGAACATTTTTTTATGAAAATGATTCATTAAATATATGAAGCATTTTTCTTTCAGTGTAGGAAAATATCTATGCACATTAATTGCTGGCAGAATGCACCGACTGTCATTTCATTTCACAAACTCGTTTTATATGTTACCACATTTTGTGAATTTGGGTCCTTAATTTACCTAAGACTCCATATAAAGAGTCTCGGAAATCAGGTAAATAAGCCTTAAGGTGCAACAAATATTGATACTGTCACCAGTCCATCATTTCTATCTTCTATCTTCTATTAATATAAAAATGGAAAATATTTGTCTGTGTGTCTGTTTGTTTGTTGGCTTATTGACTCCTAAACTACTGAACCGATTTACCGATTGAAATTGTTATAGTAACATCAAGTGAACCCAAAAAATAGAATAGGTTACTTATTTTTTCGATTGGGGCAGGGGAAGTGTTACGCTCTATAGGATTGCATATCTTAAGAGCCGCTACTCCCATTTTCTTGAATTTTTTGCAGTAACATCTTCTGAACCCAAAATTGAAATAAGAAATCAGCAGGGGAAGTGGTACCCCCACAGGAGACGTTAATGTTAAACAGCGCATATCTTAAGAACTGTTATAGTGAGAATGTTCAAACTTGGTAGGAGTCACTCTTATGGTAAACTACACCTTAAAAAAAGAAAAAATAAAGGTGTTAGGCGCAGGGGGAGCAATACCCACCATAGGATGCACATATTAAATATCGCTTAACTGAAGTACTATTATAGCGAGAGTCTTCAAACGTGGTTAAGTCCACTATTATGGTTAACAATTAATTTAAAAATAAAAATAGGCGGGGTACACGAAGGAGGAACTGTCCCCTCCTATAGAACAAACATATTCAACACCGCATATCTGAAGAGAAAAGCCTTCAAGCTTTGTACGAACCACTCTTATATTACGACAAATTGTCTGCGCCCCATGGTATATACGTAATGATATTATCCACAGAGATCTCAACGTCCCCACTATCCAGGAGGAAATTAAAAAATATTCAATAAGTTACACCGATAAACTAATGGCCCACCCTAACTACCTCGCTCGGGGTCTGCTTCAGTTCGAAGGTCACCAGAGGCTAAAAAGAACCGATACTTTGAGCCTAACTGGAAGACATTTTTAAAATTTGAATACAGCAGTTAGTGGTTATACTGGTAACAACTAATAAACAACAAGTAGAATTAAGATTTGAATACATATTGCAAATTTCGATAAGAAAGATTCAATAATAAAAATAAATTAAAACAAAAAAAAAAAAAACTCTTATGGTAAACTTCAACTTTTAAAATAAAAATAAAGGGGGTAGGTGCAGGGGGTGCAATACATTTTTAAAGAAGCATCCTGTGCGCCAAAACAATTAAATAGACTACTTATTTTGTCAATAGGGATAGAGGAGCAGTACCCCTATAGGACGCAAATGTTGAATACAATTTATGACTTAGCCAAGTGACTGATTCATCATCGCGCAACCCAAATGGCTAAAGTATACACATGAAATTTGGACAGTAAATAAGTCATACAATGAATAGATCCACGAAAAGGAAATTTTAGGAAATTTAAATATTTAGAGGATAAAACGGGTTAAATTACTTAAGAAAGACTATTAATATTTTTAATATTCCAAGTGGGCATGGCACCTCCCAAACAAAGACAATATGAATAACTCCGGAGAACAGTTCCAGGAAAATTAAGATTTTGTACAAATATTTGGCTGGGTTATCACTACACAACATTTATAATAAAGTGTGCTAGATTGGAGAAGTGAGCGTGGTACCTTCCATACAAAGACAATTAATATTTCTTTATATCTGGATTATAGCCACAGTATGTACAAGTTTTTAAATTTGCAATAAATGGCTTGGTATTCTTTACAAAATGTCTGTCAAAAAGTAAGCTGTACCCATGTTCTGTATCTTTAGTGAGAACTTCTCGCATCGAAAAGGTGTGAAACAAAATATTCCATCGTTTCTCGAAAAGTGAGAAAAAAGTGTGTCTGTAACTCATGTCGAAAACTATCAAAAGAGATTACGTCGTTACGTTATAAAAGTCATAACATTGCACTCGAAGCCGATGTTACATTGCAGACGTTGGGAACGCCAGTAACACATATCGTTGATGGCGACCAAAATTTACTAAAATTTTTCATTTTTCAACGACGGTGGCGAAAATACAACCTTCGGCTATCCCAAATAATGTAAAGTGCGATTTTAATGTTGGTTGTTTGCAAAATAGCTTTAAAAACATGCGTATATTTTACAAAAATGTTAAAAGAAAAATTATTAAGCAATAAAAAATTTTGTGCCAAGTTGTTCCAAGATAAATTTCCAAGCGAAAATTTTTATTTAATTGTGAAAAAACAGGAAGTTAATTTAAATAAATAATTTCTTATAAAGAAAATGATAAGGGGTACATAACTTCTAGAAATTATGTTCGTATTACGTTAAGATTTAAGTTCTCCAAATTTTGCCACTGGTTCTTTTGAGTGTAAATAAAAAAGTATAATTTTTAAAGAAGAACTGAGAATAGATTTTGACTTTTAACACTTTGGAAATTGTTGCCATAAAGATCCCATTACATTTTAGAATCTCTGCTATAGTTAAACTAGACATTTATCACAAGAAAAATTTTCTTAAGCATATATATGTTTACAAGTATCTCTTCTCCACTCACTCAAATGTATATTTTGTCCACAGTTTTTATGTAACAGCATTTCGTTTACATACAAGTGCCATAAGGAGTATTTATTTTTGTTCTCTAGTATGTTAGTATTTCGGTTTATTTTTCTGGTTATATTTTGTAACATTAACATGCCATTCATCCTTCCACAATTCAACTCTACTCTACATAATCATTCATTCATTGATGGTTTTTTGGTATATGGTACAATTTACGAGTTTGGTTTTGGTACGATTCAGTTTGGTTTGGTTTTGGTGCATTATCATGAGATTTTTACCAATTGGTTTTATAAATCCCAAGTAGACTATATAACCATTTTTCCCTCTCTTCTGCTCTTTCTCTTTCATTCTATTTCTATTATTTTTTTTATACAATTACTAATACTTTAGATACTTAACATAAGGATGTGTATGTATTGCAAAGAGAAATAAAATGTATATGTAAAAGAACAAAAACAACAAACTTATAAACTATCTTTAAATAGCTTTTGTAAGCATTTGTGGTTTGCATACAAATACCGAATTAGTTGCGAAGGAACTCTGAAAGGACATTTAAAACATATTTCTACACTATGGTCGACAATGCTATTTGTATTTTGCTCAAAACTTGCTCCAGCAAATCATTCTTAAAGCTCTTAAAGGAATTTTATAAGCACAATTCGATTATAAGGTACGTCGATTATAAGGTTGCATTCTACACTACGATAAGAGATAAAATACCAGCAAAACTCACACGCCTTTGTATCGGATGATTTTTTAAGAGCTATAGGAAAGTTAAAAAAAAAAAAATTCTGAAAAATTCATGAAATCTTTATTTGAATCGATAGTAAGGTCCATATAATTTAATGTTTGAAGATTATTTCATGCAAATGTTGACCGTGACTGCGCTTCAAATTGTCCATCCGCTTAGTCCAATTTTGGCATACCCTTTCCAACATTTTGGCGGGTATCTCATGAATGCTTCTGGCTGATCTTCACTCCAAAATCGACAATTCTGCTTATTAACGAACTCATTAAGCCAAAAATGAGCTTCGTCGCTGAACACAAGAAGCGCGCGATGAACTTTCTTAACAGAGCACGCATTTTGATAAAAGTAGTGAACTATTAAACTATCGTTAGGGAAATAAAGGTAAGCGCATAAGTTACGTTATGATCGCCAAAAAGAGCTATAGTTGGACGAGCTGTGTGGGCTCTTGCTCCGTCTTGTTGGAACCGAAATTCTGGATTGTTCTTTACCTCGGTCCATTTAATATTTTCAATCATTACACGGCATTGAATGCCATTCACATTACACTGAAAGAAAAATGCCTCATATATTTAATGAATCATTTTTATAAAAAAATTTTCCTTGGGCAAATGAAAATTTTCATTGTCTAAATGGAATTTCATAGTTATAATGAAATATTTTCGTTAAAATCGCTTCATTGGATTTCGTAATTACGTTAAAAATTTTTATTTTATATATGAAAACTTAAGTTTGTACAAGATAAACAAAAAATTTTAATTGGGAACATAAAAAAACAATATACAAACATAACTATATTCATAAATTAATACAAAATTATAGTTTCCTTAAAAAAATGTTTAATTGTTAATTAAAAAATGTAACATTTAATAATTTCATAGATCTAATGTTACATGTATGCCATTAAATTTATGAAATCAAAAAAAATTTTTATAAAAGCAAAATATTTCAATAATTGCCTTCATAAATTTAAATTTTTATTATGACAATAAAAATGTCATTATAGTAATGAAACAAAAACTTTCAATCCACTTTCAATCAACGTTGTTATTGTTATTATGGACAATTTAATCTCATATTTACGCTCTTAATTGAGTAAAAAACATAGTTTTTTTATCCAAAGACAAGCTGGTAGTGAGCTAGTCTATCAGCACCGAGGTTGCGCGATTGAATCCCGCCAGAGACAGAAAAAAATAAAATAAGAAAAAATAATTAAAAAAAATTAAAAAAAATAAAAAAAAAAATAATTAAAAAATAATAAAAAAAATTAAAAAAAATAAAAATTTTACTTTTTTGAAAGTATTCATCCAATGAATAATATTCATAGATCTAATGTAATGTTTCATTAAATCCTTTTAATGAAACAGGTTTCATTGATCCAACGAAGCGCTGCATAGGTTCCTTTTTAATGAAATTTTTCATGGGATTAATGTCAAAATTCATTGGTATTGCGAAGAAAATTCTTTCAGTGTAACCGCAACTTGTTCGTCGTTTTCGAAACAATATGGTCCAATCATATATTCTAAAGTTATTCCACACCATATCACAGAGCAACCAGAGGTGAAAAAGTAACGTGTGGAAAAGGCCCAAATCAGTTGCAGAGGCAGCTTTTGAAGAAAGAGACAGAAAGCATTTTTTTTGGTAGTGAAGTGACATTGTGTACAGACCGCAATAATCAACAGAAATTTCGTAATCAAAACAAAAATTACAAAACACAAACCAAAAGCCACGTTAAACAAAAGAATTTACACTGAAAGAATTTTCTTCGCAATACCAATGAATTTTGACATTAATCCCATGATAAATTGCTTTAAAAAGGAACCTATGCAGCGCTTCGTTGGATCAATGAAACCTGTTTCATTAAAAGGATTTAATGAAACAATACAAAAGATCTATGAATATTATTCATTGGATGAATACTTTCAATATAGTAAAAAAAATTGGTTTTTTTTCTTTTTTTAAAAAATTTTTTTATTTTTTCTTATTTTATTTTTTTTCTGTCTCTGGCGGGAATCGATCTCGCAACCTTGGTGTTGATAGACTAGCTCACTACCAGCTAGCCTACCGGGGCAGTGTAGTTTTTGGATAAAAAAAACTTGTTTTCTACTCACTTAAGAGCGTAAATATGAGATTAAATTGTCCATAATAACAATAACAACGTTGATTGAAAGTGGATTGAAAGTTTTTGTTTCATTACTATAATGACATTTTTATTGTCATAATGAAAATTTAAATTTATGAAGGCAATTATTAAAATATTTTGCTTTTATAAACAAATTTTTTGATTTCATAAATTTAATGGCATTCATGTAACATTAGATGTATGAAATTATTAAATCTTACATTTTTTAATTAACAATTACACATTTTCTTAAGGAAACTATAATTTTGAATTAATTAATGAATAAAGTTATGTTTGTATATTGTTTTTTTATATTCCCAATTAAAATTTTTTGTTTAACTTGGACAAACTTAAGTTTTCATATATCCAATGAAAATGTTTAACGTAATTACGAAATCCAATGATGCGATTTTAACGAAAATACTTCATTATAACTATGAAATTCTATGAAAATTTTAATTTTCCCAAGGGAATTTTTTTTATGAAAATGATTAATTAAATATATGAAGCATTTTTCTTTCAGTGTAGTTCAGCAAACATTTTGTTTTGCGTAAAAAAATGTATTAAATAATATTGTTATGTTTTGTTATGTTATTTACTTACATAAATATAATTTACTTGTGTTGTGGTAAACTTTAAGTGAATTTTTACAAAAGTTTTGCAAATAAATCAATAGTGCAGCTTTTCAAGAAGAGATTAAAACACAATATCTTCCGTCTCGTGTGACCTCTGTGTGTAATATGTAAGCATATTGTGCAGCTTAAGGCTACTTTACACTCTTATACTTTGTATTAATGCGTGTCAAAACTCAACTAATATCCCATTAAAATATGAAGCTTACTGGTAAGCAGTTTTGTAAGGGAGAGAAGCGCAATACCCCCTTACGAACCTGCTTACAAGAGGCATGATTTTTATATTACGAATTCCCACTTGGAGGCACTACTTTTTTCCTCTCTGCTAAAAGACAATTTGACGACTGATTGCGTTATAACAAAAAATATAATTTTTTTTTCGGTTATATTTCAGAAATTATTATAAACACATTTTAAAATCATTGCAATACAACCTGCTTCCATGTTAGGGAATAACAGAAGCACTTAGAATATTGTTCGTGAATTTTTTGTTTAAAATAATGATTTAAATTTTAATTATTAACTTACTACCTGCTTACTTAAAAGGGATATTTCGCTTCTCTGCTGCTTCTTAAGGCCATTTAAGACTATAATACTTTGTGTTAAGACATGTCAAAAACTTACAAATAATTCATAATGTATAATAGTGTAAAAACATTTTGTAATGAAATGTCAAAAAATACGTAAAGAAATTTGGCAGTCGTATGGTTCTCTCTATTTTTTGAAATTTTTCTAAACGATTAGATTTTTCATTTTATCAGAATTGTGTTTTTACAAAAGCACAAGAAGAAAATCAGGGATGGAAAATTAAAATTTTGTGCACAAATATTCACTATTATTTTATCTAATAAAAAATAGCAAAACGATAAAAAAAATATAAAATTTCAAGTGAATTCTTTTAAAATTTAAATAAATCACAAATATTTGTTGTAAAAAATCGTTGAATACGGTACACAGACGAAAAATAAAAAATAAAAAAATATGATTGTATCAACTTTTCCACCCTAGAAGTAAATAAAAACAACATCTGTTGAATAATTTGCCGGCCACATCAAATAAAAATTATTAAATATTAAAGAAATATTAAAAATAAAGCAAAAATATATCTGAGGACCAAGGTGCAAGTTTAAATGTGCAAGTTAGTGCATAATACGCCAGCTAACAATGTTCCAATGCTTAATAAAATGTTTTTTCGTCTTTATTTTGTAATCTAAAGTGGATCTCATAAATCACAAAGATCTTACTTTTTATTTTAAGTGTGATATTGTAGAAACAAAATGTAATGAAAAAAAATTTCTCTTTGATTTTTTTGACAATCAGACCAAAAATCATTTCATTTTGTAAGACCAAAAGTCTTAAGACTTGTGTGATAGTGTAAAACAGCCTTTAGTAGTATGTTATATCCAGCGCATATATCAGCGCTCATATACTTTTCTTTCTTCCAGAAACCTTACATTTTTTTTACTGGGATGTTAAGTGTGATAGTGTGAATGCAATGTTTTATAAAAATTACAAGTATTAGGAAAATGAATTTGACCACTCATACGACTTGATCGATTTTTAAAATTTTTCTAATCAATAAAAATCTTTCATTTGACCAGGGTTGCATTTTAACAAAATCGAGTTCATGTGCGATAGTGTGAATACAAACTGTTATCTTAAATTAGATTTCACAACAGTCGCAACAAAACTCATAAGATTTCTATCAAACAAATTATTATGGAATATGAAAGACTTGTGCGATAGTGTAAAGTTCGCTTTAGTGGGTGTTCAACAAATATTCTTGGGTTTTGGGTGCCCCAGAATTTTATTAAGATGACCATTAAGGTGAAAATGGGCCACATCGCTCATTATTCCATATGATCTTTGTGTCTGTATAATCGAATGCTTAATGAAACAGGTTTCATTGATCCAACGAAGCGCTGCATAGGTTCCTTTTTAATGAAATTTTTCATGGGATTAATGTCAAAATTCATTGGTATTGCGAAGAAAATTCTTTCAGTGTAACCGCAACTTGTTCGTCGTTTTCGAAACAATATGGTCCAATCATATATTCTAAAGTTATTCCACACCATATCACAGAGCAACCAGAGGTGAAAAAGTAACGTGTGGAAAAGGCCCAAATCAGTTGCAGAGGCAGCTTTTGAAGAAAGAGACAGAAAGCATTTTTTTTGGTAGTGAAGTGACATTGTGTACAGACCGCAATAATCAACAGAAATTTCGTAATCAAAACAAAAATTACAAAACACAAACCAAAAGCCACGTTAAACAAAAGAATTTACACTGAAAGAATTTTCTTCGCAATACCAATGAATTTTGACATTAATCCCATGATAAATTGCTTTAAAAAGGAACCTATGCAGCGCTTCGTTGGATCAATGAAACCTGTTTCATTAAAAGGATTTAATGAAACAATACAAAAGATCTATGAATATTATTCATTGGATGAATACTTTCAATATAGTAAAAAAAATTGGTTTTTTTTCTTTTTTTAAAAAATTTTTTTATTTTTTCTTATTTTATTTTTTTTCTGTCTCTGGCGGGAATCGATCTCGCAACCTTGGTGTTGATAGACTAGCTCACTACCAGCTAGCCTACCGGGGCAGTGTAGTTTTTGGATAAAAAAAACTTGTTTTCTACTCACTTAAGAGCGTAAATATGAGATTAAATTGTCCATAATAACAATAACAACGTTGATTGAAAGTGGATTGAAAGTTTTTGTTTCATTACTAAAATGACATTTTTATTGTCATAATGAAAATTTAAATTTATGAAGGCAATTATTAAAATATTTTGCTTTTATAAACAAATTTTTTGATTTCATAAATTTAATGGCATTCATGTAACATTAGATGTATGAAATTATTAAATCTTACATTTTTTAATTAACAATTACACATTTTCTTAAGGAAACTATAATTTTGAATTAATTAATGAATAAAGTTATGTTTGTATATTGTTTTTTTATATTCCCAATTAAAATTTTTTGTTTAACTTGGACAAACTTAAGTTTTCATACGTATATTCAATGGAAATTTTTAATGTAATTACGAAATCCAATGAAGCGATTTTAACGAAAATACTTCATTATAACTATGAAATTCTATGAAAATTTTAATTTACCCAAGGGAATTTTTTTTATGAAAATGATTAATTAAATATATGAAGCATTTTTCTTTCAGTGTAGTTCAGCAAACATTTTGTTTTGCGTAAAAAAATGTATTAAATAATATTGTTATGTTTTGTTATGTTATTTACTTACTTAAATATAATTTACTTGTGTTGTGGTAAACTTTAAGTTAATTTTTACAAAAGTTTTGCAAATAAATCAATAGTGCAGCTTTTCAAGAAGAGATTAAAACACAATATGTGTGACCTCTGTGTGTAATATGTAAGCATACTGTGCAGCTTAAGGTTACTTTACACTCTTATACTTTGTATTAATGCGTGTCAAAACTCAATTAATATCCCAGTAAAATATGAAGCTTACTGGTAAGCAGTTTTGTAAGGGAGAGAAGCGCAATACCCCCTTACGAACCTGCTTACAAGAGGCATGATTTTTATATGACGAATTCCCACTTGGAGGCACTACTTTTTTCCTCTCTGCTAAAAGACAATTTGACGACTGATTGCGTTATAACAAAAAATATAATTTTTTTTCGGTTATATTTCAGGAATTATTGTGAACACATTTTAAAATCATTGCAATACAACCTGCTTCCATGTAAGGGAATAACAGAAGCACTTAGAATATTGTTCGTGAATTTTTTGTTTAAAATAATGATTTAAATTTTAATTATTAACTTACTACCTGCTTACTTAAAAGGGATATTTACTTAAATTAAAAATTCACTTCAATGGTATTCGCTTCTCTGCTGCTTCTTAGTAGTATGTTATATCCAGCGCATATATTTGTTTACTGGGATGTAAAGTGTGATAGTGTGAATGCAATGTTTTATAAAAATGACAAGTATTAGGAAAATGAATTTGACAACTCATACGACTTGATCGATTTTTAAAATTTTTCTAATCAATAAAAATCTTTCATTTGATCAGGGTTGCATTTTAACAAAATCTAGTTCATGTGCGATAGTGTGAATACAAACTGTTATCTTAAATTAGATTTCACAACAGTCGCAACAAAACTCATAAGATTTCTATCAAACAAATTATTATGGAATATGAACGACTTGTGCGATAGTGTAAAGTTCGCTTTAGTGGGTGTTCAACAAATATTCTTGGGTTTTGGGTGCCCCAGAATTTTATTAAGATGACCATTAAGGTGAAAATGGGCCACATCGCTCATTATTCCATATGATCTTTGTGTCTGTATAATCGAATGCTGACTTCCTAAATAGAATTGAACAATTTTCCTTCTTAGTTCTATGCTGAGTCTTTCTCCATCATAAATTTCCCAAGTTTTTCAAAGTTAATTCTAGAAAACACCAGAAGAAAACTTAATGAACAATTTATTGTTATTATTAGGATGTCTTTCTAACAGGCTATTTTTGATCAATCATTTTTTTACAAATGTAAACAAAAAAATTGGATGGTTTTTTTGTTTGTTTTTCCCAACGTTTTGCTTATATTTTTTGAACTTATTCATAACGTAGAGCAAATAAGTACAATATAAACAACAGTCACGATTTGTAATTTATAAGGAACCGTACACAACGAAGTGGTCATTTTTCATAACAGCCTGAGCCTTTTTTTAAAATTTTTAGAAGAGCAGTTTCAGCTTTGTTCACAACCAGAGACACAATTTCGGTTTTTTCTTCTTTCTTCTCAGAAAACCCCACAAGAACTGTTAGAATACATTTTCACCTCGTATATTGAATTTTGTAACGAACAAGTTTTGCAACTCATCTATTCATATATAAAAATTGTGTAAAAAATGTTTAGTAATTCATAAAATGAGAACAGCTGGGCCGATTTCTGTAAATTTTTTTGTCAGTTGTTCGTATTTTCGAGGAGAAGGTTTTTACGGAAGAAAATTTTGGAAAATTCCTCCGGAAAAGTCGGGAAAATCGAAAAAAAGATTTTGTATGAAATTTTGTGTGAAATTATTCCAAATCAAACAATAGAAAGTTCTTAGTGTAAATCATGAAAAATGGCGGAAATTGAAAAATCTCTCCGCAAAAGTAGGAAAATTGGAAAAAGCGAAAATCGATTTTTTTGCACGAAATTTTGTGTGAAATTAATCCCAAATGAAAAAATAGAAAGTTCTCAGCCAAAAACCGATAAATGGCGTTATACGTTGACTTAGACTTTGCGCAATCTGGCAGGTGTCATCTTGGCATTGTAATTTTCTACAGTAAATGTGCTATTTTTCTTGCTGCAATTTATTTGATGATAATTGTGGAAATCATTGTGATACAAATCGTTTTGAGCTCGATTATACGGATTTTTTTCGGTTCGTTTCATTATTCGTACCGTAGTGACAACACGATTCATTATTTATGTACGTTTCTTCATTCTTCGTCAGTATCTTTTGTTTGTCCTCTTTATTTGAATTGTAAAAAAACTGATTACACAGAAAAAATTATTGCCGAATTATTTTCAAACAAACGCTTGTTTGAAAATTTTTTTTATTTCTACAAAATTTTTTACTGATTCAATTAATATTTTTGTTTGATTTTTATTTAACCAACAAAAATGTTGCCAACTATTCAAAAATATAATAATGTTGTCGTTTTTTTGCATTTTTTTATTTGATCATAAGCAACACTTCTTTATGTGAAATATAAGAACTACAACAAAAAAAACATGCTGTCTATTTTTGGACGCTTTAAAAAAGTACAGCAATAAGATAAATGATAAAATAGCGTGACGGGGTTTGAAGTAAGAAACAACAAAAACCATAGCAGGTAAAAAAACGTTTCACTCTTTTTTAACAACAGAAACAACAACAACATTATAAGAAACAAAAATTGTTGGTTGGTTTCAAAGTTGGTAAAAAAAACAAAATCCCGTATTCAATTTTTTCAAACTGTTTAGTTAAATACATCAAATACAAAAATAGAATGATGACGAAAAACATATCGAGTCGGTCTGCCGCCGTTATTGGTTACATTTCTTCTTCATTAGCAAAGGAAAGGATGCAGCAACAGTGAGTGATGAAGAAAAACATTGTGTGTATAAATAAGCCAAGACTTCGTTCAAAAATTATTCCAACAAAAAAGTGTGTCTCACAGCCAGCCGACCGCTCTGCTCTACTTCATCCAACAGTGCTTGCTTGTGTGCGCATCATTGCTTGTGCAAAAACTTTTTTGTTTGATTCAGTAAAATTATTTGTTTGAAATTTATATGAATTTCAGTAAACTTTTTGTTTGATTCAGTTAAATTATTTGTTTGAAAAAATCAGTGATTTTTTTCAATAAACAGAGTGCAAATAAATTGTTTGAATAAGCGAATTTGTTTATAGGACCGATTTCAGACAAAAAATAGTTTGATTCTACAAATTTTTTGTTTGAATTGGAAAAATAATTTTTTCTGTGTAGTGGAGTCGGACTTCGCTTCATTGAAATGTCTTATTTTTGTGTCTTTCCTTTGTTCTCTTCACTCAACTTCTTTGATATCCCTTCAAAGTTTATTCAGAAAAAGTTTAACACTTTGCATACGTGGTTTCGCTACTCCATTTCCTTTACTTTTCTCTCAACCAGTCAATATAACAAATTAACGTTGGGGCAAGGCGAAGTTCGCCGGGTCCGCTAATTTAATATATTTTCCTTTCATTTTTCGAACAAAAGTGTAACGTTAGTTTTTTAAAAAAGTTGTGTCTACTTCTACTTCAGCCAAAATTTGTATGAAATTGAAAATGACGTTTATAATAATTTTATTAAATTTTAAATGAAATGTTTTAAAAAATAATAGGTATTAGGGTTATTTTATTGAACTGTGTTTTGTTTTTAATCCAAATTTTGATATTTTAATCAGGCTAAAGTTCATTGAATTTAATTTTCATTAAATTATTTAAATGAAGAAAGGAGTTTTACAACAAAAAATTAATTAAAACTTATTGATAATTTTTCATTCTTGACTGAGCTGGGAATCGAACTCAGGTTTTCACGGACACGCTGCCCTGACATTTTTCAGTTGTAACCACACAATATTTCTTCAGAGGAGTTTGCCAATTAACACTCACCACCATTGACGACGGAAATGGTAGATCGAAATTTGCTTTGAATGATTATATATTTTAATTGATTTACATGTTCTTCCTTGCTTCTTTTTTTCGTACTTGTTGTCAAGAATTTGTCTTGAAGTCCAAAGAACATTTTTCTTTTTTTCATGTTTTTGTCTTCTTTTTTCTTGTCGACTATGTTTAACAGCACAACTTGAAGGATAAACGTAAACATATAGCTTATGCCTTAGCTTCAAGCAATAAGAAAATCGCTCTGCTTTGCTTTAAAACAAATTGATTGAGACACGCTGAACGCGATGGTAGTGAAACCTCAATTTTGCCTTGAATCGAGTAAGATAACGGCCTTACTTTGTGTAGATGCAAGCCTAGTAAATAATTTGGAAGAAAGTTGGTACAAAAAAGTTTTGTATAAACTGGAAACTATACATTTTTTTCATATTTGTTTCATTACACTGTGATAATCGAAAAAATGAACTCCGATGAATCCTTTTCGAACTCTTAGGGGGAATCCCCTGAGTGCAAAAGTACATTTGGAAGTGTCAGATTGGCTGCAGTTTTTGAGAAATCGGTATATATCCATTTTTCATTGATATATGGGCAAATCCCAGAAACAGTCCACCAACCAAAAATTTTTCGAATGAATTGTTTTTAATGGAATATAAGACTCGATGTATAATTTCATTTTCGTATAAAAAAATATGTTTTTCAATGATCATTAGTGCAATAATTTTTACCAAATCCTACCCCACCACTGATTTCTTAATGTTATACGTGAATTTAGCATTATTTTAGCTGATTTTTGTGCTTAAAATAGCACTTGCAGCAGACTTATCAAAATATAAATTTCGTTAAAAAAAGTTGATATTCATTAGTTAAGAAATTAGTTTAAGAAATGCAATTCATAAAAATATAATTTGTTTTGTTAAAATAAATAAAATATAATAATAAAATACTACTGGAAAAACTGTATCGTTCGTTACGTAGCGTGCGTCACAAAGGGTTCACGGCTTTTGTCAAAAAATCACAATATTTTTTGGCTGCGAATAAGTGCGTTTAAAATTTTCTTATAGTCAGCTTTCTTTTGGGAATTAGATTTTGTATACCTTACCATGCCAAATTCGCTAAAAATTAGGATAACGCACTTCAACCTTTGTAGCGTGCGTCACAAAACTTTGTGATCAATTATTTCGCAACAAATACTTGCTAAGAAATTATGATATATGCCATTCGTAAGTACATATTAATGTCACTAAATACTATATATAAGTTGAAGCTATCTTTTTTGAAACGCATGCGAATGTGGCGTTCGTCACGCACATTTGCCCATATCTAAGTCTGCGCTTTTTAAAAAAATATTTTTCGACTCTATTAGTTTTTTTTGCTTTCTTTACTTTCTTTTATGGAATGTTTTGACTTTTTTTCAAAATTTCACGTAATTTAAACCATTAAGTCGACCAAAAGTAACGATTTTTGACAATTTTTTCAGGTTTTTTAGCCATTAAAAAGATTAAATTCTCCATTAGCAGACCTTTGCTGGAATTTGCAATCCGAGTTGGATGATGAAGTTCAGCATGATACGTAACGGTTATTTTTAAGAGTATTTATTGTTAAAACAACATATAAGAAGAGCAAAAATAGACACTAGATTTGAAACTTTGCGCAGACTTATATCCATGAAAAATGGATATATACCGATTTCTCAAAAACTGGAGCCAATTTGACACTTCCAAATGTACTTTCGCACTCAGGGGACTTCCCCCTAATAGTTCGAAAAGTATTCATCAAAGTTAATTTTTTTTCGGGTCAAAAATATCACAGTGTTATTCAACAAATTCCAAAAACTACTTCATTTTCCAAAAAATTTTTCAACCATTCCTCGTTTCTTAATATTGTCCAATTTTGTATGTGTAAAAATGGTATATTATATGAAAAATGTATCATATATATTCATTTATCCTGTAAGTATGTTAGAACAAGTGAAATCTTGACGTATCAATGTGTGAGTGTGCTAAAATTTTATGTTTGACCAAGTAAATATGCTGATGAAATTTTCAATAACCCCTTAAATAAAAGGTTGACCATTGAAAATGGACAAAATACAAATATGCAATGTTTGTAAATTAATCAAAGAGGGTGTTTACGATTTATTATTGCAACATGTTGAAAATATTTCAAAGGATCCATTTAAGATACCTTTAATGTTATAATTTTTTCTAAATATAGCACAAATTGTCCTTTTATTATAGGATTGAATTAATTCTAACGAAAGTAGATGTTCTAATAAGTAATAAAGTGGTGCTCTGGATTTAAGGATGCAAATAAAAATAAATTAGATTAAGATAAGAGGCGTTTTAGTGAGTTAAAAGCAAAGAAATTTCAATTTTAAAAGTAATGAAAAGTACTTAATTTCTTGTCATTTGTAAGTTAATTACTGCCTGTTTTTAAAAGTAAAATTAAAATTTCCGTTTGGAAATTTAAATTGAAAACAAAAACAAATTTAAGTTTTTTTCTTAAAATCACTACTTACAATTCTACTGAAATTTTACAACGGATGTCCCAAAATGAACGCATTCAAAAGTAAGTCATTATTTTTTTACCTACATGCATGCAGAAATAAGTAGTTACATAAGTTGTTATAGAAGCAGATATAGAAGAAAGCTACTAACAATGAGTGAGAAAAGCTATTCATTTTTAAAAAGTACACTCACAATATTGTTACAGTAACGGACTGTAGTTTATTTAAGATATATTCCGTTCAGTCATTTTTAAATAAATAAACATTTAAAATTCTAAGCAAATTTATTTTTAACTGATTCTAACAGTTATTCAAAAAACTAAGTACATATTAATTCTGATTTTCAGTTGCAGTTAATATTGTCCGTTGATTGAGTTAAATTCTTCTTTATGTTAAATTAAATAAAAGTGTAAAAGCAACGAAACCGCGAATTCCTTAAAAACAAATAAATATTCCGTTATCTTATATAAATTAATTGTCAAAAAATTAACTACATATTCCGTAAAAACAAATAAATATGCAGTTATTTTATAAAATTTTACTGTCAAAAATTCAACACCATATTCAGTAAAAACAATTAAATATTCAGTTATTTTATATAATTTAACTACCAAAAATTAATTTTTACCTATCTATAAAAAATGAATTGCTTGTTTTGTGTAAGCAATTCCCATTTTCTATTTATTAATAGAATTTAGTTAAATACATCAAATTTTAAAAGTAAAATAATTGCGAAGCCTTATCGGTCATGCTGCTGGTGTCTTATAATTGAGAGTTCTTCTGTAAACAACGTGGTCAGTACAACAAAAATAAACGTGTGTAACGGGGTAAGTTAATAATAATATTCTTTCTCTCTCTCATTAGACAACAAGCGTACAAGTGTCTGTCTGGTATTTTTTAGAAATTCGACTCTTTTCTTGAGTAAACGAAAATTACTGAATTTAATAACTGAATATTTAATTGTTTTTACTGAATATGGTGTTGAATTTTTGACAGTAAAAATTAAATGAACTTTTTGTTAAAAATAAATGAAAAATAAGTAGACCGGTTTTAATTGAATTTTCATTTATTTTATATTACAATTTCAGTTAATTTTACGTACAGAATATTTTGAGTGTAAAGCTGTTATGATACTTGCTATTTTTTGTATTTTTTCTATATTGGAGAACAGTGCAAATATATTTGCATAGGAAAACTAAGTGTAAAGAGTATGATTATATCATAAAAAATCTTGAAAAGTCAAACAAATATACATGTGTTATCGATAAATAATCTAAGACTGTCAAAAAAAATATAAAATTTTTTAACTTAAAATTGACATTTCCAGATTAATTGTTAGCACTGTTGCCAATTTTTTTAGTTTTTGATCGAAAGAAACGGTTTTTAACTTTTTTTTTTGCGATTTTTAGCTTTTATGACGGTTTTTTGTGGGGAAAAAACGTGGGCAGTATTGTTTGTTTTATTTACATTTTATCAAATTGTATTTCTTGTTCTTTCTCGCATTTGTTGTTTCATTCAGTCAATCCTAAAAAAATCCAATACAAAAAATAGCAAGTATCATAACACCTTAAGCGAAGTTTTTGCTGGATTGTTAATTCCCAAACGAAATTTTTTATTTTTATCTTAAAAACAAGCAGCTAATCAATATTTATATATATAAAATTACAAGGCCTGACTCTTTAACGCCCAGCCCAAACGGCTTAAGCTAGACTTGAAATTCCGTACACACGTACCTCTTTTCATAAGCTGTAACTTAATGTTTCCGAAATAAAAAGGACAGATGGAATCAAAATTCAGGAAACATATCGATGCCGTCAAAAGAAAAGCGGCCGCTCGTTTCATACTTTTTTGATAATTGTACTTTTAAAAGGTAAAACGGGTAAACATATAATTTAAGTACTTATTTTTTTTAATAATTTATCTTCTAAAGTATTAAAGATAGGAACAAAATTAAAACCGAATCGATTTCTTTTTAAAAACATCTCGAATATGTTTTGGTACTTTTTTATATTCTACAAATTTTAACGTATTTTCGGTACTTTTTCTAAACAAATATTTTTAACTTCTCAAAATTCAAGAAGCATGTCATCAAAAATCAGCGAATGTAAATTGAATAATTATTTTTTTTTGATAATTGTACTTTTAATGAGTAAAACGGGTAAACATTTAATTTTGGTACCTTTTGTTTTAAATAATTTATCTTCTAAAGTATCAAGGATAGGAACAAAATTTAAATGGAATTGTGCTGTTTTTAAAATTATATCGAATATGTTTTGGTTCTTTTTTAAAATTCTGACTAGTTAAGCAAAAAATGTTAGCAGATTTTTTGTACTTTTTTAAACACATATTTTTTTAACTTCTCAAAATTCAAATTGCATATGAATGCCGTAAAAAAATAAGCGTATTTTTGATAACACAGTGCAACACGAAAAAAATAGCCACATAGGGACACTACTAAGGACTAAAAGATCAGAGCAAGTTAAACTCTTTTTTTTTGGTTTAAAATGTGTTTAAACCAACAAATCTATAAATCACTAAACATATAAACCATCTTTAAAGCATAAAATTGGGCGTTTAAACTACCAATAAAGACCATATGAATTTGATAAGATTTATCGTAGTGCTGCCACATGTTATTATTTTAACAACATATAATACATGGGACACTGATTTATAGTTGTTGAGTTTAAACTACATATAAATTCAAGTTTAGTTCAACTAAACCAGCATTTAAACCATCAGTGAATTATTAGCAATAAGTGATAAAAGACAAAGAAAAAAAAGACCCAGTTTTGCCCAAAGTCATACACTTTTTTATGGGCCCCAAAGATTTGGGCCTCAGTGCCATTTTTGCAAAAAAGTGATAATTTTCTCTGATTTACCCTCTGGGACAAAGTTGTAGCTCTATATAAATATAAAATCAAAAAAAAAACTTTATATTCAAGGACAAAATCGCAAAAAACTTAAAAAAAATTAGGTTATTTTTACCTTTTCCCCGTGTTCAGGTCCATAGGAAGCAAACCGGCAAAAAATCAAGGAAAAAATCAACAACAAAAATGTACCTAAGATCTCAATAAACAACTTTCTAGAACATATGAACTTCCAAGGAATGATTCTTAACACCGTTTAGGTAGCGCTTATTCAGCCGCAAAAGTGAAAAATTTCCCGAAAATGTTTTAATTTTATTTGTTTTTTCTTTACTTCAACATTGAGATACTATGCTATCTTTAACCATATACGGACACCACTACGTGATAAAATATCAAAAAACAAAAGCCCAGTGTCTCCCAGTTTTGCCCAAAGTCTTGCACTTTTTTTATGGGCCCCCAAAGATTTGGGCCTCGGTGTCATTTTTGAAAAAAACGTGATCATTTTCTCAGGCTTATATCTTGCAAACCGTTCGGAATTTTGATTTACCCTCTGAGATCTTAGGTACATTTCTGCAGTCGAATGTTTCCCGCCAGAGTCTCTGGTCTGTTTCAATACAACGGGCGGACGGTTAACCGTTCTATTGCTCGGTAAATGAAGATATCATATAATTTGTCAATGCATTTGTAACATACATAAAATAAATAGATTTTTTGATTTAAGACTTACATAGATTTTCTAACTTTCTCGGCTATTTCCCAAAGAGCATTATTTGTAAATTGACACATGTGTTTTAATATAAATAAAAATTGTTTGCCCAGAAATAAAGAACAACTATTATAATTGATTTAATCTGTATTAGCCTTTTAACAAAAATTTTCTGACCCATCAAAGAAACCACAAAAAAATTGGGGAACAAATTTCCTTTTAGCTCGATACACCAGCGATATTCAATAACCTTGATACTCTTTTCATAGCCATAAGTCCATGACTCCAAATCTTCATTGTTAGCATATGGTTAACCATCGAGCCGTTTTCAAGTTTAGAAATAGAAAATATTTCAAAAGAGTTTAATCTGGCGAATAAAGCGCTTGATGGCAATTTGAACTTTCATTAATTGATTTTGGCCACCGCATATGTGCAGTGTATTGTCTTTATAAAACAACACTTTATTTTCGTCAAATACAACCTATATTCCTTAATTTCATCCCCTTAAACGCTGAAACACCCTGTTGATTTGTTTTCCCTTTTAAAAATAAAGAATACAAATCATCCCAAACGCATCAAAAAAAAAAAAAAAAAAAAAAACTGACGCCATGATTATGCCTGCAGATGAAACTAACTGTGTTCGAGTTATTGGATATGACTCCAGTTCCTTCCATTGTCTCCAGTGTGAGATGTTGAGCCCATGTCTTAGAAAGAATACATTTTTAAAATACTTAAGCTCTCCACTTAATTTATTAATATATTTTACTTAAGGTGTTATGATACTTGCTATTTTTCGTATTGGATTTTTTTAGGATTGACTGAATGAAACAACAAATGCGAGAAAGAACAAGAAATACAATTTGATAAAATGTTAACAAAACAAACAATACTGCCCACGTTTTTTCCCCACAAAAAACCATCATAAAAGCTAAAAATCGCAACAAAAAAAAGTTAAAAACCGTTTCTTTCGATCAAAAACTAAAAAAATTGGCAACAGTGCTAACAATTAATCTGGAAATGTCAATTTTAAGTTAAAAAATTTTATATTTTTTTTTGACAGTCTTAGATTATTTATCGATAACACATGTATATTTGTTTGACATTTCAAGATTTTTTATGATATAATCATACTCTTTACACTTAGTCAGTTTTCCTATGCAAATATATTTGCACTGTTCTCCAATATAGAAAAAATACAAAAAATAGCAAGTACCATAACAGCTTTAATAATTTTCTTTAGTTAATGTGGAGAAATGCTTTTTTCGAAGTGCGAAAACAACATTTCTTGAAGTCCATAAAGTAAATTTTTAGTAAAAAAATCATTTTCTTTTGACAAAAGTGAATTTTATTCTTTTTTTTTTAATCTCTTTTATTTTAATCTCAGTTTATTCTGAAAAAAGTGAATTTTCAGTGAGAAATCAGTTTTTTCTGAAAAAAGTAAATTTTTGGTGAAAAACCAGTTTTTTCTGAAAAAAGTGAATTTTTAATGAAATATCAGTTTTTTTCTGAATAAATAATACATATTGACCTAAATTTTTTACACATACACAGAAAGAAAAACACTTGGGATAAATCAAGTTCTTTATGATTACTTTAAGTACTCAAAAATTCAAGTACGAATAACACTAAAATGTACTCCAAACAATCCTAAATGGGATTACTTTCGAAAATCAATCCCGGAATTTCTTGAAATAAGTATAAAATTCTTAAAGCAAGTAAAAAAAAGATTAAGGTTCGTTGTGTTTAACCCTACGGCTTACGCATGTTTTGATTTTATAAACACACTAGCTGACCCAGTTTGCGTTGCTGGCCCTATGCAAACATTAGTGTTGTATTACCACACGATTTAAATTGAACTTTCAACGAAATCCTCGGCCTTTAAATAAAAAACCCATGGAATACCATCATAAAGTTTTTTTTTACAGAATAACTTACATATGGTGTAGATATGGGCTCAATCAAAAAAGAAACGCATGTACTTAAGGCAAACTGGAAATTATATTTATTTATTACTTCATCTAAAGGCCAGCGGATAGACAATGTTTTTTAATTTGGTGTAAAAATGTATAAATTTTTTGGCGTGCCAACTCGGGAGCAAGCGCGGAATATCTTGTGTTGTCGAATGATGTAAATATTTTGTAAATAAACCGAAAACTCGGATTTTTGAATGCAACATTTCGAATGTTTTAAAATTTGGATATTGGATCATTATTAACATAGGTTTAGGGAGATCGATCGAATAGTATTCGACCGGTTTTAACCGGTTATTTTAGTTTTGCCCAAGTCGAATAGTTTAAAATGTCTATTTTTCGAATATCGAATAAACCGGTTATTTTGGTAAAATAAACCGGTTATTTTTGTAATGTGTAGTTTGTATACATTTTCCTTACTTTTGTTATAAATTTGCCCGTAGTTTAAGTGTTTTTCTACTTGAAAATTTTTGTAAACTTGAACTTTTTATAAAGAATGTCAAAACAAAGTACATATAACAAAAGTAAAAAAAAGCATTATGAGCAATGTAAATAAAAATCACTTATAAAAGCGTGTGTTCTTGTAAAAAAACCAAAAACAATTCAAAATACTACAAAAAAATATTCAGCTTAAAAAGTAATAAGCAATTGGACAGTATTTTAAATACTATGGCCCATAATCATAGTCAAACGCTAAAGTCGGTTCTTTTTAAAAACAACTTTAAAAGAAAAACATTCTTTTAATTATCTTGCTACTATAGTCGAAATTAAAGTATGTTTTAAATTGAACCGACTTTAACTGGGTGCCACCTCGAATGTAGAAAATTGTTTCATACAACATACAAGAAAATATAAAGGCCAGTTTACACGAAAATACAATGTATTACGACATTGCAAAAAATGATGTAGAATGAGAAAAATCTTATCATGTAAAAAGAAAAAATTCCCCAACCACTCTTTCGAGTTGAGTTTGAACCCGGCGACGTAAAACTTAAAAAAAACGAAACACATCCTATTTACAATTTAAAATATATTCTCTACAGAAGAATAACTATAGAAGAGCCGCACAAAAGAAATGGTCCCGTTCAATGTTTAAACTGTCAAGAGTACGGTCATACTAAGGCATACTGCTATTTACCCCCTGTCTGCGTAGTATGTGGTGAACTACACGGTACAGTTTCTTGCGATAAGTCTAAAACCGACCCCAACGTAAAAAAATGTAGCAACTGTGGCGGTAATCACACTGCCAATTATAGAGGATGCCCTGTATATAATATCGTCAAGCAGACGGTTGTACCAAAAACAAATACCCCTCAAATGCAGGTTGCAAATCAAGTAAACACAAATGCAATTCAAGCCCCCCAGCCTAGTAATAACAGAACCTCTTACGCTAACGTCCTAAAATCAAACCATCAGCCAATGCAAGGTGCTTCGCCAAGTAATGATGAAACTCCGGTTTCTAATTTAAGTCGCTTAGAAAAAACCATGGAAACATTAGTGCAAACGGTAAATAATTTTACGAACACAATGGGTAATATGATGCAGGAAATGCTTAGAATGCAATCGATGTTATTGCAAGCTGTACTTAATAAACCATGAACTGTTTAAAAATTTGTTTTTGGAACGCAAACGGCATCCGCCAACATAAAAATGAATTAGAATACTTTCTTAAAAATAAACAAATTGATGTCATGATGATTTCTGAAACTCATTTGACCTCAAGAAATACGTTTAAAATAAATGGTTATATACTATATGATACCAAGGACCCTCGAGATAGAGCTTGTGGAGGTTCTGCCATTTTAATAAAAACCCGAGTGAAACACTACCTAATGTGTGATCATCGTGAAGATTATCTCCAAGCAACGAACATTTGCGTTGAGGAATTAAATAGAAACCTAGTAATTTCATCGTTATACTCCCCGCCTAGATTTTCAATATCGGAGGACCAATATTATAAATATTTTAAATCATTAGGACCGTGTTTCCTAGCCGCTGGCGATTATAACGCTAAACATACCTTCTGGGGGTCGCGACTTATAACACCAAAGGGTCGTGTTTTATTTAACACAATTTCTAAAATGGATTTAAATGTGGTAGCGAGCGGACAACCAACATATTGGCCCACTGATCATCAAAAAATTCCAGATGTCATCGATTTCGGCGTGGTTAAAAACATTCCCATAGAAACGATTCATGTTGAAGCCTCCCTAGATTTATCTTCCGACCACACACCTACAATTGTTACTATAATGAACCCCAATAGAATTGTACCTCCGACGACAGATACGCAAATTAATTGGTTAAAATATAAAAAATATCTCAGTACCCATTGCACAGAAAATATTCCGCTCAGTACACCGGATTATGTAGATCGCTCTATTGACAATTTTGACAGTTTTCTGAAACTAGCTGTTCAACATTCCAATATTGCCCCCAAAAAAACAAAAACTATTAAAATATATTCCACAGATGTCGAGCATCTTTTGTCTGAAAAAAGGAGGGCTCGAAGAGATTGGCAATTGCACAGATCCCCTCAACTTAAGAACTTACTTAAAGAGTGTACAAAAAGACTTAGAAAGTTACTGCAGACTAAGAAAACGGCTTCTCTGGAAAAATATATTGAGGAACTTGATGCAACCCCACAATCAAACTACTCATTATGGCGCGCAGCTAGAAATCTCAAAAGGCCAGTTGTCTCTAAACCACCATTAAGAAACTTGAATGGAAGTTGGGCAAGAAATGATGTTGAAAAAGGAAATCTGTATGTCAATCATTTAAAAAACGTATTTACCCCAAATATATCTCACGATATTGCGGTCGAGTTACCACCTGTTGCTGCTAGAGCAGCTGTTCCGCTAAGATTTGAGATAAGAGAAATCGAAAAGGCTATTTGTGATTTAAACCCCAAGAAGGCTCCTGGTTTTGATAAGATCAGCAACAAAATGCTTTTGGAGCTACCCAGCATAGCAAAGAAAATTATTCTTTTAATTTTTAATGCTATTTTACGCCTTGAATACTATCCTCAAAAGTGGAAGGTCTCCTTAGTCACCATGATACCTAAACCTGGAAAGGATCACACAAAAGTTGAGTCATATAGGCCTATAAGCTTACTTTCTAATATATCAAAGCTGTTTGAGAAGCTGTTAGCGTCAAAATTAACCCCAATTTTAAATGAAAATAGATGTATTCCTAACCACCAATTCGGCTTTAGAAGAGAACACAGCACAATTGAGCAAACCCATCGTATAGTAAACGCAATAAGAAAAGCCTTTGAAGAAAAAAAATATTGCTCCGCTCTCTTCATCGATGTTTCTCAAGCTTTTGATAAAGTCTGGCATGAAGGCTTATTACATAAATTGAAGCTCAACTTACCAGTAAACACACACAAGCTGTTAGAAAGCTACTTAGTCGGTCGAAAATTTATTATTAAAGAAGGTGATTATTTAAGCTCTCCTCATCAAATTGACGCTGGAGTCCCTCAGGGAAGCATCCTGGGCCCACTTTTATACTTAATATATACCTCGGACATGCCAACAAACAACTACACACAAACTTCAACATTTGCTGATGATACAGCTTTTTTGAGCGTGCACGAAAACCGTCAAGAAGCATCTCGATACCTACAGGATCATATATTTCAACTCGAACTATGGTTAAAGCAATGGAGGATAGAGGTCAATGAGCAAAAATGCGTACATATAACATTCACCTTGCGTCGGGAATCATGCCCCCCTATTAAAATCAATAATCAAATAATACCTCAAAATTCGCATGTAAAATACCTCGGTATTCATCTAGATCGCCGTTTAACGTGGAAAAGCCATATAGAGGCAAAATTAACTCAAATGAAACTAAAAGCCATCCAAATTCATTGGCTTATTGGAAGAAACTCTGTCCTTAGTCTCGACTGCAAACTTCTTCTTTACAACTCCATCTTAAAGCCAATCTGGTGCTATGGTATTCAGTTATGGGGCACTGCCTCGGCCTCTAATATCGAAAAAATTCAAAGGCGCCAAAATAAACTACTTCGAATAATCACAGCTGCCCCTTGGTATGTTAAAAACTCAAATATTCACAAGGATCTTAATGTTCCATTAGTTAAAACTATGATTACGAAATATGCAGTAAAATACTTAAAAAGGCTCGAATCGCACCCGAACCCACTAGCACGAAATATTTTAAATGATAGCGGCCACACTCGCTTAAGAAGAAGAGACACTGCAGCACTTATCCAATTAGATGAGCGATAAACACTATAAAAGTGAACAGAACCCGCGATGAAGAAAATTTTTGTCTGGCACTGGCAGGACAAAAAATAACGTATTAGGTTAAGATTTGATTAATTATTGTTAGTTCATATTTAATATATGAAGATTCAATAAATAAATAATGAGAAAAAAAAAAAAAAAAAAAAAATGTAAAAGCAAAATGTATTGAGTAAGAGAGAATACGAATACAAAATCTGACAAGCGGTCGGTAAATGGGTTTTTTCTAAACCATTTTAGAAACTTATGTTATCACATCACACCAGAGGTGTATTTTAACAGAGTATATCGAAGGTGGTAGCATTTTTATACAATTACAAAAACAACTAAAATCAACTCAGGAAATGTTCATGTTGTTTTTGTAAAAATTTAAAACTGCAACCATCTGTTTTTTTGGTATTATTTTTGATTTTACTTGTACCATCCGTGTAAACATGAATTATACTTACAAAAGATTTTTATTTTTTTCTTTTAAACACGGAGAGAATTTCATATTATTTTGATTCTACAAAGTCGTAATACATTGTATTACCGTGTAAACTGGCCTTAAGCAAGTGGCAACTTTAAGCAGCATATTTTTTATAAAAGTTTACTTTAGAACTCTTAAAGTATGCTTTGTTTATGACTATAGTTATGGACCTATAAAGATATCATCTCAGTGATTTATCGAAGTTATTTTAAAGACAAAGGTGGTTAATTGGCCCCCAAATGATAAGTTGCAAAAGTTCCACAAGCTTGACAAAAATAAACGCCAAGTAAAACTAAACTCTGCTCTAAGTAGTTTTTAAGGGACTGCAAATAATACATTACCAAAATATGCTGCCAATAAAGAATGAAAAACTCTTACAGCCATACCTAAACAAGAGCGGAAAACGTATTCTAGCTGTCAAAAATTCTCATGCCAATACAATTTGTATGAAGCATCCCTAAATAGCGCGGCGTCAACGCTTTACAATGGGAAAATCCGATTTTGACAGCGCGTTTAATAGTGAAGTTGGCCGCTTTGTTATTAAATAATGTAAATTTAGCTATTTTTCGTCAATCTATCGGTTTTTTCTCTTATTTCTATTTCTATTATGTGCGTTTTATTAATCAAGAAAGTTAACGCTAATGTTTGGGGCACAACGTTGATGCTCTTGTTTGGGTATGGCATATCAGCGTAAGCGGATGAAAACGTCCCAACTTCCTTATTGTGTTTTTTTCTGTCTTTTCCTTAGATAGCTGCCCTTTTAACATTTTATGTTTTTTGCAATTTGTGCGGCCTGTTTTTACACATTGCCACTTCACCACCAAAAAACGTTTTCTTTCTTCGAAAGCTGCCCTCGCAAATGATTTAGGCAGTTTTCATACGTCACTTTTTTCATCTCTGTATGCTTTGTGGTACGGCTGTTAAGTAGTTCAACGATGTGGAAAAATTCTTAAGTTTTATTTTTTTTAAATTACCAAGAACTTAAAGAAAAATTTAAGGAATCAAACAATCTCATGGAAGGCTTTAAATTGTGATCGACGAATTGACAGATATTTCATACAAAAAGCATATTCATATTACTATTCGTTTTTATACTGCTGAAATAAAATTATCTAAAATATATAATCCAGGATAAGAGGTTTTGTTTGCAACTTTTCAAAAACATGTTTGAAGTCTACTGATTCATATAGACATGCTTAGCCACCATCAATTAAAACTCATGTAAAATAAATTTGGGGGAATATCTCAAATAATAAATTTATTAAATTGCTATAATTTCTTAAAACCAAAGCGTTCACACCTATTAAATATTTGATGTCTTACACGTCACCACTAGTTTTCTTAAAGAATTGTTTGCTTTTGCAGAACGTTAGGCTAGTGCAAACATTATTTAACAGTTTCTCAATTACATTATACAATTACCATCTTGGGAATAAAGTTTAGTTTAGTCGAATTAAAACCGGTTAACCGGTGAGTTTTAAAATGATTAACCGAAAACTGGTTTTTTTAAAATAGCAACTGTTCGGAATATTCGAAAACCGGTTATTGAAAAAAGTCGAATAATCGATCACCCTACATAGGTTTGATTTCAATGCCCTCGAAAGAATTGATATTGTCACAACCAAATGATATTTTTGTTTTAGTTTGGTTTTATTATCTCATATACTAAGATGTTGGTCAATTACGTACAAATGCACTGAAAGGTGCTAAGAAGCCAAACCTTTAATCAGCTCATTATTTCCTCTCTATTTAAATTTTTTTTTTTTTCATTTCATTGTACAACTTTAACAAACTCTAATCCCTTAAATGCATGCAAATCTTTACAAAAATTCCAAACACACAATTCAAAATTGAATTGAATTTATTTTTATGTAAATGAAAGTGGTAATTGTGTCCAGTATTACAATATTAATACTTTCAATGCCAACATTTCTTTATAATACTGTTAGTAAACATAAAAATATATTAGTTATAGACATTTGCACTGTAACGACGTGTTTTCCACCTTATGCTGGGGTAGAGCTCGCGGCTCCCAGGGTTCGTTACAAAAATTTATTTAATGACCAGAGAAATGAAACACCGGACTCGCTCTTTTCACAAAACGTTATAAACCGTACGCTTAGTTTATTTATTTCTCTTAGTTTCGTAAGTTAGTACAATAGTCGATAAATTAAATATAACTAATGACGGAACCGACAACGCACACGAGGTTAGCGATGTGACAGACACGCCGTCTGTGACAGAGAGGCCCACGTAGCCAAGGGAGAAGCAGACGGCAAGCCAAGAGAATTTAGTCTACACCGCTGTTCTCTTGTCTTGCAGTTGTTTGCGGGCGGTCTACTACACGTCGAGAGAATTTAGTCTACACCGCTGTTCTCTCGAGATGCAGTATCACCCTGCTCTCTACCGCTACCTCACTATAGCCAAACGAATGGATAACAAACCAAGAGAATTTAGTCTACACCGCTGTTCTCTTGCCTTGCGATCTTTTCCGACAACAAGTTGTATTTCACGAAAGAGGTATAACCTCTCTTCGATAATAACTAGATATTATTTAGCTATAGAAGTATAACTTCTCACAGCTAAACAAGATCCCACCTGTTTGCCGGCTGCCGACTGAAGGCCTAGTTAGGCGAACGTTGCTGTACCCGTAATGTACCGCACCGTACTGTAAGCACGTTGGTGCACTTATAGAACATTTAAAAACGTGGTTTATGTTTTTTCTATACATAAACAAAAAACAATAGTATACATAAAGCAAATCACACAGTGATGGGAATCAAAAATGTTTTAAAAAGTACCAAGTGATTTAAATGGTATTAAAAAAGTATTTTGTGTATGTAAAAAACGTTAATAGTTTAATGTTTATATTATAGATTTTCAATAAACAAATTTTTTTTTTAGCATATATATTATAACAATAGATATATTGTATTGTGGTGTATGCACCAAACAAGGTTCTGCTACCATTTAAAGCCTTTTATTCTTTTCACATTTCCATTGTATGTGTATATGCATTTGTTTATATGTATTGTACATCTAAACATAAATATATTTGTTTATATGGAAATATGTTGTATATTAAGTTGTTTTGTCTCAATTCCATAGCTTAACTGAAAAAAGTATAAAAAACGAGCAAAAATACCCGCATTCAATTTAACATACAAGCAGCCCATCACTGCTTTACAACTGTCACGTAACAACGGCATGCAAATCTGTTTAATACAGATCGAGACGTTCCGTCAACGTGACATTTAAATTCAGTAAGCATTTGCATTGTTTGCAAATGACAAAACGAACCAGACGTTCCATTAGGGGACGTGAACGTTCGGCTAACTCTGCCTTGACTCACTGCTTGATGGTACGTACTCCGCTTTTATACTGTTTGCCGGCGTACATTTACACACACATACTACAATAATTATTTATCATAGTTGCTCAAAATTGTATGTTGTCGTTTCCTACTTGCCAACAGATGGCGGAAGCCATCGGTCCGTTAATTTCAAAATTAGTACATAAATTAATTCTTATTTAATACAAAATAATTAAAGCACGAAGATAATATAAATTATAGAATTCACTGTAGCAAGAAAATTAAGTTAAACATAATATGAATTCATTCACTCAAGGATAATATAAGCTATGCAATACGGTGTAACACAAAATATAACAATAAATTCAAATAATTATGGTTCATCTTTGGCCGGATTGGTCTGGTGTGGTGGTGTGGTCTAGGGCATGTGACTCAAAAACGAGGGCTCCGACTTTTGGTCGTCACAGCACAAATACAAATATTTATAGAGAATCCTCAAAAAAAGAAATAAAAATATAAAAAAACCAAACATTTAAGTCTTTTTAAAATTTTCATACATTTACTCTGCATCCATCGTCCCTCTACTTAACCACAACCATTTTATAACCAAATTTAATTTTATCGGTCGTTACAGATTTTTCATGATTGAATGGAGAACATTTTGTAGAAATAATAAAAAAAAAATGGAACTAAACGAAAAATGGCCGAAGAGATTTTTATTTTGGAAATCACAAAGCAAACACACAAACCACCTTTACCCACAAGCCGATGCACACATACAGTGTTGCCAGATATTTGAGTCACATTCCCAATTTAAAGTATACATTTTTATTTATAACTAGCTGACCCGACAGACGCTGTCCTGTCCAAATTAGAAAAATTTTTGCGTTCGATCGATTAAAATCCGTGTATGTTTGATTTGCATTTGATTTGAAAATACATATGTATGTACATTAGAGCGACTCACCAAAAAAAGTGCTCGATGTACCCTCCTAAAAATGAACGTTGGACTTTTTTAAGATGAGATTTTAAATACTTCGGTTCCAGCTTTGACCTCTCGTGAGCTGGACCAGTTTCAAAAAGGGTATATTTTCGCATGTTTTGTTAATTTAAGAATCTGCTTCCTTACCAACATATACAAATTTGGTATCGTAAGAAAGGTTTTTAAGGCGCGTCCAACTGTGTATTCAATTTTTCCAAGGACGATCATCCATGTCCTTTTTTTAAAGGATTTTCTGTAAAAAAACGGTTTTTGAATTTTTTGTTCGGGGTTGTTTGTAATAAAAGTGCCAAATTAACATATTTTAATCTTCAGTCGATTTAATTAAACACGTGTCTCAGCTTTTTTTGAAAATCGTGCTAGTTCGCGTTTTGACAAGCCCTTCGTTTAAAATAGGGCAATATGGGTATCAAATTTTATCTTTTGGCAAGTATATCATCTTTGTATGTAAATATTTTAGATTTTTGCATATTAGATGCATTTTACACGGTGCTCTGGAATATAAATACATACTATATAAATGCAATTTTGTAGTAACTCTATTATGATACCAGATTTAGTTTCTAGATCATGTATGGATGAAAATAGGACTAAAGAAAGAAAAAAAGAAATGATCCACGACTTTTTGGCGGCATATTTTTTCGCAAATTAAAAAAA
The DNA here is from genome assembly GCA_930367215.1 of Pollenia angustigena. Lineage (NCBI taxonomy): Eukaryota > Metazoa > Arthropoda > Insecta > Diptera > Polleniidae > Pollenia > Pollenia angustigena. The sequence goes on from OV884057.1 coordinate 31,955,706, forward strand.
AATTCAAGTCGTGGATCATTTCATTTTTTCATTCTTTAGTCCTATTTTCATCCATACATGATCTAGAAACTAAATCCAGTATCATATTAGAGTGACTACAAAATTGCATTTATATATATTCCAGAGCACCGTGTAAAATGCATCTAATTTGCAAAAATTTAAACTATTTACATACAAAGATGATATACTTGCCAAAAGATAAAATTTGATATCCATATTGCCCTATTTTAAACGAAGGGCTGCCACACCGTTGCATTTTTGTCAAAAAAATATGTTAATTTGGCACTTTTATTAAAAACAACCCCGAACAAAAGATTAAAAAACCGTTTTTTTTACAGAAAATCCTTAAAAAAAAGGACATGGATGATCGTCCTTGGACAAATTGTATACACAGTTGGACGCGCCTTAAAAAAACCTTTCTTACGATACCCAGTTTGTATATGTTGGTAAGGAAACAGATTCTTAAACTAACAAAACATAAATAAATAGACCCTTTTTCAAACTGGTCCAGCTCACGAGAGGTCAAAGCTGGAGCCGAAATATTCAAAATGTCATCTTAAAAAAGTCCAAGGTTCATTTTTAGGAGGGTACATCGAGCACGAATTTTGCTTCCATACAACTTGAGTCGCTCTAATGTACATATGTATATTCTGTGAATCTTATAGTATTCTATTTACAATTGTTGATAAGATCAATATTCAGCTAACCAGTAAAAAAAAGTAAACCTTATTCGATTGCGTTGTTAGGATAACATAACATTTGGTTGTCTGGCGCATAAACAAATAATGCTAATGGACTTTCGATGCGGGAGCAGGCGACATATAATTGGCCATGCGAAAAGGTTAATGCCGCAAACACGCAATGACTGCCCTTGAGATTTGTTAATTGTTATTGCATATGTGAGCCTAACTGGAAACTTCAAGCGTTTTAGATCGAATGGCATGTCGGTTGGAATCATTGGGATCCGAGGTATCAAAACATTTTCTCCTTTGAAGTTTCCTTTAAGTATTGATGTTTCGATGACGTTTTTCATCAGTTTTTTTTTCGTAACATTTTGATAACCGATCCAACTTTTAGTTGGAGATAATGAGGCGGTAATCCGGGTAATTACGGGGAGTTAAAAAATTCGATTGGATAGTTGACGACATCGTTCTGAGAAATAGCGGAATCCACCGATTTGTACGCCAGCGATTTCACTTTCAATCTTAAAATTTAATTCGTCGACATCAATGTTTTTCGCAACTAATATAGCACGTTCGCTCAACCAATCATGGCTTCTTTTTTTAATTTTGTGTAATGTTTGGAAACACCTTTCGGATGAGTTCGGACTTTGATTCGGTGAACTAGCAGGAATCGAGGGGAAATTGAATACAGCCGGTCGAAATATCCACCGGGATTTTACCGTTTCCTATGTCCAGCAATTGTTTGGAAAATACTTCTCAAAATTGATTGTTCTGCTGCTGGACCAGCATGTTCAGAGTCAAATTGCTCTTCCTGACGTGTTTCCACAAAGCAGGCGACTCCAAACATGCATTTAGTTCATCGGCGGGCGTTGATCGTGTTATCACTGGCAGTGTTTGCCGAAAATCATTGCCAACAGAATCATCGTACCTCTAAATCGGCTTGGATTGTTTCGGTAGTCTTGCAACGTTTTGTCTAATGTCTCCAAAGATATTTTATGCACCATTGTACATTCCTCCCAAACAATCAGTAATATCATAACAATTTTCTTAAAATTACTGAAAACTTAAATTGGATTGCTTCGAATATTTGAAAAAGAAATAAGCCAAATCGGTGCAACTGGTTTCCCATTTTAGATGAATAGAAAAAAGTGGGCGTAAAAGAAGGCGTTGCAAATTTTTCTTTCGATGAAAACTTAAAATGATTAATACAAGGTTAGGTAAGGTTAGGTTAAATGCGTAGCCGTCACGACGACGACTCACTTGGGTCCTTATAGCGGCACCTTTGTGATACCCCTAGCCAGTGACAAGAGTCAGCCAGTATCCACCTGACTATTCCCCAGAGGTCACTGCAATCTCGTACCACCCCGATTCCCTGCTGAACAAGGAGGTCGATTTCAGTCCCGCATTGGCCAAATCGTCCAGACATGGCAATTCCGGTCTCCCAAAATGCCTCAACCTAATGCCCCCCAGACCGGGGCATTGGCAGAGATAGTGAAACACCGTCTCCTCCTCCTCCTCATCATGACAACTCCTACAGTAGTCATTATACGCAAGAGCCATCCTCCAAGCATGAGTCCCTATCACCCAGTGACCCGTGGTGACCGATATCACTGTCCTTATTCGGTCCCTGCCGAGACCGAGTAGTACGCGCGTTCTCGCCGCGTCATAGCCGGGCCATAGAGTCCTGACCATAAAGCAGGTATGTTCCCCTTGCCATCTCCCCTGAGCCCTTCTGTACGACTCCCGTCTGATGAGAGTCTTGCAGCGGGCCACTGAAGTGCCAATCAGGCCGTCGACGAACATGTCGTCCAAGAGACAGCCCTGTTTGGCCAGACTGTCCGCAGTATGGTTACCCAGGCACCCACTGTGCCCTGGTACTCATGTCAGCGTTGGATTAATACAAACATTTGAAAGAAAAATTAGTCAAATCGATGGAGCCGTTTTCTGATTTTACATATATGTATATGATCCCATCGATCCTATAAGAAGCATAGGGCCTCGTTTTCTGATTTCAGGTAAATCAAAAAAGTGAGCGGTCCAGTCGTTCTCAACTGAATTTTTATACTTAACAAAAACAACAATTTTAAATTTATAAAATTTTAGAACACATACTACTTAAAACAAAATCTTAAAAACATTTTAACATTTTTCTTTGCATCAAATTTCTTAAATTTTCTGAAATTAAAAGGCATTATAAAATTCTATTTATGAAAATTTTATATTTATTTACAATAGCATTTAACCCGCTACTTCCTCAACATCTCTCTTTTTTCGTGGACATGTCAACGTTTATATTTCTAGGTTTTAATGAAAAAGTACCAAAATTGTTCATCTTATAGTTTCTCATTCACTCAGGATCTTGCACCTATGATGTTAAGGTTTTTTTCAGAGTATGAAAACAAACAAAACATTTCGCAAGCGTTTGCAAAATGTACAAAACTATTCAAAATTCTTAATTGTATTGTACATGAGCAAAAACAAAACAAAAACTTTTCAAGTGTCAAAGAGAGAAAACGAAACAATTGGCTTTCCACTCATCTGCATTATTTAATTTACCGTTACAATCGTACATCTGAGTACAAAACAGATAGAGAAACGTTTTGTTTTGAGTAATTGATTTAGTTCTTGTTTGGTTTTTGTAGTCGCATAACAAGAGTAAAATCCACAATGCCTTTGATTTGTTACGTTATTTTTTATTATTTTTTCTTTGAATTACTTTTTATTTAATTTAATTTGTTTTTCTTTTTTAATTTCTATGGTAGTCAAAATAAGCATTAATAAAAACAAAAAAACCAAAAAACCTCTCTTATTATTGCACTTAGAAACAATAGTAGTGAGTGAATCAATTACCAAACGTTTGTCAAACGTTTTTTCTTTGAATGTTTCTATATTGTGTTTACTCTTTTCTTTTCCAGCTGTGTACGTTAATATTAAAGTACAATTTGCGCTCAGGAGCAAAAACAATAAAAAACAAAATGGCACAATCATTCTCATTGTTTTGGTTTTGTTTTTGTTTTACTCACTGCAAAGAACAAAACAAAATGAAAGCAAACGTTTCGTTTTGTTTGTTTTCGTACTCTGTTTTTTTTTTAGTTCAATATTATATAAAATTCAAAAAGTACCACTTGTAGAACGGAAAAGTAAAATAAAGAAATTTCATTTCCTGAATTTCCTCTTTTTAATACTTTTTTCTTCCCATTTAAGTATCAAAAATTTCAATATTCTAGTGGGAGCTCTTAATTCAATACATATGTATATGACAAATAATGGAGAAAAATATTTTTTTGAAGAGCACCAAAAATAGGTACGATTTTCACCCCTTTAACGTTTCAATTTTGAAAAAGTACGATATATATACATATTTGTATTTTTTAGATAAGTAACGAATGTGATATTATTTTAGTTTCTATATTTATTTGTTTAAAAGATAGATGGGGTGACAAAAAAGTTCCAAAATACATGTGCTCCGTGTACTCCCCAAAAGGGCCGAATTTCAAAAATGTCTCGGACACCTGCCTGCAAATTTTTTTAAATGATCAACTATTAGTAAAACATATTTTTCGTATCTCTTTTAGCTAAGGAGATATTTATGTTGGTAAGGAAACAGATTCTCAAATAAACAAAACAAGCATAAATAGACGTTTTTTCAAAATGGTCCAGCTCACGAGAGGTCAAAGCTGGAGCCGACATATTTAAAATGTCATCTTAAAAAAGTCCAAGGTTCATTCTTAGGAGGGTACAGCGAGCACTTTTTTTGGTGAGTCGCTCTAATGTATAGATAAGTAAAACATAATATTTATAAATTTTCTTCCCGACTTAAATCCCTTTACTTAGTGACAAATACCCTCATATGGCAACAATGCATCCGGTCTCTGAGAGTGAGACCAGAATATGACATTTTATATATGCAAATTTTATGTTAAACTATTAAAAAATCCACACAGAAAACAAAGTGTAGCAAAACCACAGTTATATAAACAACTTTCAGACACACACAGCCATACACATACTCATATACATACATGGCTACACACACATACAAGAGTGCATAGATTATGAATTATAATTCAATACACAAGTGTATCAAAATTATGCACATAACAAAATTATTGAAACTATTTTGGGGACTGAGAAACAAACTTTCGGAAATGGATGTGGATTTGTGTGGGCTTTTGAGACAAACAATTGTGGGACAGACAGATGAAGCAAAAAAAATTACATAATAAACTTGACACTCTACTAAATTTCATACACTTATTACCAGTAATTACAGTTATGCAAAATGACATGTCTACATGAGTTGTAAAGGTAGCTGTGTGTAAATATGTGCGGTATGTGGTGAGTGTATTGTTTGAAAGTTTAACAAGTGAGTGCTGTTCAATTGTGTAAGTGAAAACATTTACATGTGTATACAATAAACCGAGTAAAAAGTTTGTCATATGAACTTAAAAGGGGTTTACGACTTATGGTGTAAATTAAAGTTTTATTGTTTTAAACGAGAACTTGAAGTTGTTTGATCTGCTGCCTTATAAATGAAATGGCGCCATCTTTGCAATTTAGCATGCGATAACGATATGTTAATGGTTATCTGTATCATCTGTATTATAACTTAATTACAAATGAGTTCTAGAACAACATGTGTACCTAACATTACGGTAATACCTGACAGTGTTTCAAGCACAAAAGTAAAGACGTATTTAGTCTACTTATACCCTGTGAGTATAAGTTTTAGTACATACATAACTGTCAGGATCATATACTTAAACCTTGAATAGAAAATTAAGTTATTATTACACTGGGACATTCACACTTGGTTGTCTCAGTATTCGAATTTTAAAAATTCTTTTTCTGCGATTTTCGCTTTAACCACAGCCACTAAAAGTAACTGACTCAAGGATCAACAATTCTGGGGCTACAGCTTCGTGTTGTATCAGGCAGGACTCGAGTTTATTACGTTCTTTTGAAGACAACTTTAAGCGTCAGACAAGCTTACAGTCTTGGCAGCTACCCATACCCTTGGAAAGTGCAGCGTCATGTTGTAGGCTCTCCTCAAGAAACGTACGCAGTAAAGCGTATTCCACATACACTTTATTCTGATTCGATCGAACAAGTTAAAGTTAGAAAGCGCAATATCCTGTCTATACAGTGGGTTAGGTTTAACGTTTTCACTACGATTTTGAAAAAGCGAAAGAGAGGAAAAGTTTGCTAAGATAGAAAATCACAGCTACCAGCACGAATTGCCAGACTTTGAAAGGCGATTTTTTTGAAGTTCTGCTTGAACGCCATTAGGAGAATTCATTAAATGAAAAATGTATCCATGACGAAAACCTAAAGCGTAAGAAATATAATGTGAAACTTGGCCTATATGGCAAAACTAAATGTCCATGCACAGAAAAAAATCTCGCCAATTTTTTTTTTCAATTAAACCATAAATCAAAAATAAAATCAGTTTAAACTAAAAATTTTATCAAGTTAATTAAATGTTTACTCAAATCAACAACATTACTGCATTACATTCTACATGTGCGATCAGACACAAATCTGCAATATTTTATCATGACAACGCTTGGAAAAATGTTGCAAGACCAGTTAACAAACATTTAGAAAATTTAAAAGATTATCCCTGATCTTTAAGGCATATCGGCTTTTATTCTCAATGATTGGAGGGAATATATTACTTATTTACTTCAATAGTATCATAACTCGAAAAACACGTTTTTTGTATCTATTGATGCGCAATACCATGATTTATATTGTGTAAAAAAATTCTTTCTGAATCGTTAAAAATTTACCCCCGGGGTTGTTGGGATCATCAAAGGAAGTTTCACGTTTTTGGTGTAACATCATCCGGGACCAATAAGGTGCAGCCAATACCTGAAATTCGGCCAAAATCCAAAAGTGGAGCGAGTAGCCGCCGGTGAGCAGGCAGCGGACTTACTATTGGTTAAGGCATTCGTTAGTATACTTCTTGCGGATAACGCTTCTTGTCTTTCATGAAGATTGTCTTTCGGAAGTTTTACCTTCCTGAAGAAAGAAGCTTTTTACAAACACGAGAGCTTTTTACATGAGAGAATGTCGAACCAATTATAGTGGGGAATATAAGAAAAGATACACTCCCTGTTTATTGTTGGTATTTCGTTTAAGCTTTGATATCGTTGCAAATAAGACCTGAGTTTTTGTAATTCTCATTCACTTTGCAGTTTTATTTGCATAGTATCTTAAGAATTCCTAAAGTTTTTAGGAAAAGGTTCCCTAAAGATCTGGCCTAAGCCACCAGTAAAAAGCGCATAGGAACTAGATTATTCTCCAACAATAAATTGAAGTCTATTTATCAGAAATAAAAATTGGGAATTTAGCACAGTAAACAAAATCTTATTAATGAAAAATTCATGAGATATTCAGATGGGTGATGATTATGGCGGAAGAGGATGAAAAAAGAATGAATGAATGGAACATTTGAACATGTTGATGGATAAAAATTTAATGCTGAGTGAAAATAATAAGCGAAGAATCAAATATCCATATGTATGAATGTATGATTTATGAATGTAAAATAAAGAATAATTGTTATCGTAAATTTTTCAGAATAAGCCTGGGTTCATTCTATTAAAGTTTTCTTTCGGAAAGTCTGAGTTAATGGTTGAGAGAGGAGAGATTAAAAGCATGCTCTCTTCCCCTCTCACCAACAAACTCAGACTTTCTGAAAGAAAACGTTCATAGTGTGATCCCAGGCTAAACGATATATTTTGTGTTAGAATGATATTTTTTTATTTTTGATCAAAAACTTTAACAAAAAAATTGTATTTTCTGAATTATGTCTTAAAGTAATTAAACGATATGTTAGTATTTTAAAGTCAGTGCACTCACTGCCTTATTGACAAACATTGAAGGCGTGTGACGAGCAGGCGAACATGTTCTTACTATGGCGAAAAAATGATTAGCTGTTATGACATTTTTTATTTTCTAGATAAAATATTTCTTTTTTGTGCTTTTAAATCTTTTAGGTAATTTAAAAACCAAATATGTATTTGAATTCTGCATAACAATTTTGAAGGTAAAAGCAACCTTTGTCAAACAAAAAGTTTTATATTAATCAAAGTTTTTTAACAATACAAATTCATCGAAATCTTGTAAAACCCTTTGAAACACATACATGTGTAAAATTTATTTATTAACACATACATATGTAAATGTTTTAACAAATATAGTCATTTGTCAGCGTTTGTGTGGTATATTAAAAAATATGTAGCTGGCATTTTTCATTTGTATTTACAGACATGTGTGTGAGGGAGTCTATTTCATTTAAAAAAATTTAATTAAATTGTCAAAATTTTCATCATGTTTGTTAGTTTGTCTGTCCACTTTTGTATCTATTCTTTTGTATAAACTATATTTGTGTGTAGGTGTGTTATACTCCAACAAATGAACTCGTAATCATGTGCAAATTTATATACCCAGAAGTTCTCAAAAAGTATAATTTCCAACCAACAGTTTCTTATTTTAGTACAGCACCATTTTATTTTTATCTTCTTAGGCGATATAGTTTCGCATGTGCATAGAATGGCTTGTTAGCTAACACACCGAGAACTGCTGGGTATTTGAAAAGAATTAACATGGGTTTTTTCTATTTAAAGCTAGTATTTTATATTCCTGTATATTTTTATGATATATATTTATGATTTATTAAATGGTTCGTTCTTTTTTGTAACCGTTTGTCTGTGTAGCAATTAATTTACCGTATAACTAAACAATCAACAAAAATAAATAATACAAACATTCAAAAGTAAATAGAAATAACTAAAGTAAAATTAAGCTGATTGAGAGTAATAGTATTTATACTAAGGCATTAATGGAATCTTATGAATTTAGAATTAAACCTGCATACCCTTGCAGCAATAGAGTCATAACTCAAAAAAAAAAAAAAAAAAAAAACAACTGATTTTTGAGCTAATGCACTTAATTCTTTAATTCCCAGTGGAACATAGGGCTGCCTATTAGCAAGGTCAAATCGTTTCTTCAATCATAATATCATTATATACCCAACTCTAGGGAGAAGAATTAAATTTTAAGAAGCTAGAAAATTCAAATTTGTGTTATGACTCTATTGAAGCAAAGGCCCGATATAAATTTGTAACTATGGCCCAGAAGAGGCCGGATCCAATCATTTAGTTCAGAGTAGTCTCATAGTGAAAATTCAGCCTGTGAGCCCAACTTATAATTTTAGAATACGTATACCAGTGCTCAACTAGCCCAGGGTGGCTAGTGAGTTCAACTACTTTGTTTATTTGTAAAGGTTTCACTTATTTCTCTGTGTAAGCATAATGGGGCTCGTAATGCACCGGAATATCTAGCATGTTGCGCAAGTCGACCATCTGTCCAGCGTTAACCCAAGAACACTCTGCTAAATTATTGCCTTACTAGCGCGGGGTCTCTGTTATCTAATTAAAGAACCTAAGATCTAATTCACAATGGACCGCATTGGTTTCCGGGTGGAAGTGTGCCCTTGGGAACATAACCCTTCGTAACCTTACCTCAGATCTATCAACATTTTTATCCGCTCTCCTGTATTCTCGGGGACATCAACGTGTAACGGAACCTAGACAAGCACCAGGTTAAAATGTATTTCCATGTCGTTCGAAGATGCCTGGCATCCAATGACCAACTTGGACTTTGTGTAAGCATTCAACAAAGAGTTAAGTGAAGCTTTTAGGCCAGTGGTACCTAAAAATGTTTTACAGCTGTATTGGAACGACAATGACAATTTCAAAGAACAGTGCCACGAAAAAGAAAGAACAAAGATTGTCTTTGAAATTTTATCTCAAAAAGTGTTTTGGTTGTAAAAAATTTATAATAATGCAAAAATGCCCCTTAGTTAACCTAGGTTTAGTTAATCTGAAAACAGATTTGTGTCGTCATTACCAAGTTTGTATACAAAATGTTGACAGAACAACTGGGTTTTGCTTAAAATGTTGGCCTTAAATGAAATAATTTAAAAATCACATTTCGCCGGAAAAATCCGAGTTTCAGACTACGTTAAACTAAGTATAAACTTAATCCACATCTCAAAAACCTGGTCTTAATAATATTTTCCTAATTCTTTTTAAATACTTGATGACATACAGGACATTGGGCATCACCAAAAGCATTGTTTATAATAAAATATTTTCTTAATTCCATCATTTATTTTACGCAATGTCTTTGGAAAAATTCCAAGGCAACTTGTCAACATGTGCACTCTTTGCTATCTCATGAAGGACTAAAGAAGCTTTAGCTTCTTTATAATTGTTTGCTAAAATGGGTACCCCTTACGGTATTCAAACGAGTAGCCGTTGTTCGATAAATCGAATAATTTTGGGCGATTAACTGCTCGAATAATTTATATATAATTTTTGCTCTGATTATTAAACTTCTAAACTAGACAAAATTAAAATTATTCGATTAACTGAATAATATTAAATTGTTCGATTATAATTCGAATTAAGTTTTACCTAGCGTGATTAATCGATTAATACAAAACATCGATTAAATGACTACCCTAGTACCCCTTATTTAAATAAATTTCTAAGTTGTCCTAGCGATGTCTGTTTCGTTGCTTGAATGTCTGTTACCACCATCTGAACTTTGCTTACAAAATACAGTGGGCATACCAACTTGTGCCAACCGTTTGGCAGCTCGTTAACAAGAGCTTAGCAAATCGCAAGCCGGAGTTTTGGAAGTGTTTTATGAATAAGCTTTGTGCAAACTTCATGCCAAATTTTCGTAATAAATCCGGCTGTTAGAATTTATTAACTTTCTAATAATGTTGTTATTTATTTTCATCATTCAATCATAATTATGGTACAAAATATTGCTGCAAATATTCAATATTGGACAAAATCAAAAACTTTTAAGTAAATCATATTCGTCAAAATCTAAATGAAATTCAGTGCAAATAAATTCTTAAACTTTACAACAGTTTGGTGGTTGGTCGATTATTTCCAGTGCCAAAATCGCAATTTTTAGATATTTTAAATATCGACAAATTCGTCACAAATGACTTCTCTTTTTACATTTACTTGAATATTGAATGTATAACGACTGCGTACAAAAATGTTCTGCAAAAGAAGCAGCTTTTTGCTAAGAAAATGCAAAATCATTCATTATTTTTCTATATGGACTTCCCAATTCGAAGGACTATAAGCGGCATTTTTAACCTAATAAACTATGCAATTTTCTTTTGGGTTTGTGAAATAAACCAAAATTACCGAAAAGGGCTCGATAGTATTATTCTCCTTTTTTCACCTTAAAACCTTCCATGTTGTCCGCAATAAAACAAAAATTTTTTTGTAAAATTTTGTTCATAAGCATTTGCTGCACTATTTTACCTCTTTTTTTGGAGCGCACAATTATGTACTTTTTCTCTTAAGCGCTTTAAACCGCGATTTTTAAACACTTTACCACAGGTGGAAAAGCACCTGCCAAGTTGGTCTAATCTCGGGGGGTCTTCACCACTGGGTAACAAACAATGCGTTTACCAACCTCCACTTTGTGTGAAGAGAACAACCAACACACACAAGTAGTAACTTTAAGGGCTTAAAAAATAAGAGCAAGTTAAACCCTCTTTTTGGTTTAAGATCTGTTTAAACCAACAAATCTACAAATCACTTAAAATATAAACCATCTTTAAACGCATAAAATTGGTCGTTTAAACTACCAATACAGACCATATGAATTTAATAAGATTTATCGTAGTGCTGCCACATGTTATTTTTTTAGCAACATGTAATACATGGGACACTGATTTATAGTTGTTGAGTTTAAACTTCATATAAATTCAAGTTTAGTTCAACTAAACTACCGTTTAAACCATCAGTGATTTATTAGCCATAAGTGTACATTCCGGCTGGAGCTATCTAACCTCCACTGAATTAGAATAGTTGGCAGCATCTGTTAAGTAGCAACAACACCTACCAGGTCCGCACAGAGGACTTTTTTTTCCTACAAGTGGTGAAAATTGTGAAAAACCAGCTCTCGAACTAGGTTCTTTTAAATCTCCTTTCTCACGACTTTGTGTCCAAACCACAACCACCACTTGATTCCCAAGAGTTGATACTGACTCCCGTGGTACTCTGGTCAGCTGCGATCTTAATATATCTGTCAATTTCGAATTCTATCGAAATTGACTGCACCTGATTTCTCTAGAGGACGTAACACCAAAAGTTTGAATACCTTTTATGGCGCCCCTTCATACCCCTGAGGGAAGATGGAAAGGTAGAATAAGTTTATCATTAAATTTGCAATTTCTACAATACTGGTCGTAGACCATCTGCCTGTCCTTTTGAACTTGATATACATTTATATAGGGAAATGTTATTGTGGCTCCCCATCTAGAAAATGTTTATGTTTGTGTATATCGCATAAAAGACTTAAGTCTTTGACCTTAAGAGCGACAAATAAAAAACAAGCATAACTTGTCAAAGGACTTCCAAATAAATCACCTATTACTTTACTTAATACGAAAAAACATATTTCCTAGTAAAATCAAAATTCATGATTTGTTATTGTAATATATTCATTAATATCAAGTGTCGATTTCCTTCTGCAGGTATTGTTACCTAAAGGTGTTTCTTAAATAGTCTCGATATATAAATTTCAACAATAGTTAGCAATATTTGTTATTCATGTAGAGTTTAAAATAAAGAAAATATTTTTTGTGTTTTTAAAATTTGATATTTTAATGCCTTTTTAGAATCGAAAGGTGTGCATGAATAATTTGATTCATTTATGTATATGCATGTGTGTATAAATGTGTGTTTGTTTGTTTGTAATCATTCGGATACATTTGAATATTTCCAATATTGGTTACATTTTATTACTGATTGCTTTTGTTTTTATTACAATTGTAATCTCATGTTGTTATTGCTTTGTTTGTGTAATATTGTAAGTGTATTTAAGTTATTTGTTTTGTTAGCTGTTGCAGTGATGCCAGTAAAAATTTCAAAAAATCCCTACGTGTCTAAAAATATACCTTTTTTCCCTACAACGAAAAAAATACTCCCTACACTTTTCCCTACGTTCAAAATGTATGGTTTTTAGTAGCAGGCAAACAAATACATACGTATTTTGTTAATATTGTGTATATAAAGGGTGGTTAAATTTTAGGTGCCGATGTTGAATGAGCCACACCTAAACGTCAAGTTGTTTTTGCATTTCATTTGACATTTCTCAATTTCAGACTTGCTCAATTTGAACCATCGAAAGATACAAAATTGAACAATGCGTTATAGTTATTCAGGCTTATTATGAAAATGGGCGTTCAAATCAAAATGCATACCGTGCACTTCGTGATTCAGTAATGGGGCACATTTTCACCTCAGTGGATTCGTCAGTAAGCAGAATTGCCGCATTTGGGCAAATGAGCATCCAAAAGTGATTGTCGAAAAACCAATGCACCCACAACTAGTGACTGTTTGGTGCGGTTTAAAGGCATCATCGGGCCGTATTTTTTCATCGAAAATTCATTGTCATCGAAAATTTAGACTTTCGGATGCAGAAGTGCCGCCGAGGTGGCGGCGTCCATTTGGCCAATATTTTGTTCCATACATAATTGAACCATACCAATATTAAAAAATATTATTAAAAAGTAATGACAATCATTTCCTAAATAGTTGGTGTTTTATTCAAAATCAACATCAAAATCAATTTAAACACTCTTTATTAAAATTTAAGTACTTAATAACAACAAGAAAAAATCCAAAATAAATATGTATGTTAACTCTATACACACACATATAAAAAATTCAATTTCAAAAATAACACTGTTTGTCAGTAACGCCTCTATATATCCATTAATCTAGAAACAAAACATAGTCAAACTTCGTACTTTATTTGTCATTTCCTGAACTTTTGTCCTTTTCAAGAATACTTATTTTAAATAATTTTTTTAAAAGAAAAAGAAAGCTGTGTAGAATTTTAAAAAATATTTGGAACTGATCCCCTGAACAAAAATATAAAGAAAATTTCCTTTTTCGAAATTGTACTGACCGGTCAGCAATGAAGACGTTTCGATCAGTACTGACCGGTCAGCAATGAAAATGTTTGGATCAGTACTGACCGGTCAGCAATGAAGATGTTTCGATCAATACTGACCGGTCAGCAATGAAGATGTTTCGATCAGTACTGGCCGGTCAGCAATGAATACGTTTCGATCAGTAATGACCGGTCAGCAATGAAGACGTTTCGAACAGTACTGACCGGTCAGCAATGAAGAAGTTTCGATCAGTACTGACCGGACAGATATGAAGCTGTAAAAGTTAATAAAATTTGGTTTATAATTATTAGGGATGAGATTTCCATCGAAATATCCACTTAAAATATGCACTAAAAAATCCAAAATATACACTAAAAAAATTAAAAATATGCACTAAGAAATTTTTATAAACAATATTTTTTGAATTCACCAAAACAAAAACATAAAAAATTCAGTCTTTGTTCAGTTCTTTGTTTCAATAATATTTTGTTTTTGCTTATTTTAATAATATTGTTTGTTTTGAAAAATAGTGATCGTGTTGTGCAGTTTCAAGTAATCGGGTAAAAGGGATTTGTGAAAGGGTTTTTTTTTTTTTGTATTAGCATTATTTTATTTTTTATTATAGAAACAAGTTCGAACGTTGTTTTTTATACTCGTCGAAGCTTATTTGATATTATGATGAATTCAAGCGCTCAAACAATGAATGACAAGATTAAATTTTTAGCTGAAGAAATCAAAAAACGCACCAACTGCTCTGAGGATAATATGTGTGATTTTAAAAAAAGAATTGATGTTTTCTTTTATGAATTTAAATCTATGTGGACTAGAGCGCATAGAATGGAAATGAGGTTTATTACTCAAAATAAAATCTGGTTAGAATCCTCTATTGGCTTTACTCTTGCCCCGACTGCAAAACGTGGTCGAAAAGAAATTAGTTTTACCGAGTCCAGGGGTTGGAGTAAATATAAAAAACAAAGATTTTAAGAGACACCACACTTATAAAATTATTACAGTAACTGATTGTGGGTTATTAAATTCGTTTTCGGTACTGTTAAAATTGAATAAAAATATAGATATTTTACAAATAATTTTATTTTTCAACATTTAGGTTTGTTATTAAAAAAACAAACTACCAAAAAATAATGTTTTTCCGTATTTTTTTTTTGTTAATTTGTTTGATTTTTGCCGGTTGAAATATATTTTTTAAAAGTAAAAACTATTCAATTTTAAGGAATATGATGTTCAATAAATAAAAAATTTAGAAATTAATGAAAAAATCATTTGTTTTAAATGAAATGTAAATGATCCGTTTTTTAAATGAATTTTAATTTGTTTAAAATGAATTTTCGTTTGAATTTAACTACATAATATTTTGAGTGCATATCATTGCCAGAGTTACTTTATGCTTCACAGGTTAAATTACAAACCGCAGGTTATTTCGAAGAATCAAAAGTGTTGCGAGCCATATATGAACAGTGTTGCAAAGGCATAAATTTAAAAAAAAGTTGACACAACCACTTCCCACCTTGAAAATATCGAATGCAAAAACTTTGGCTGTTTTTGTAGAAGCAAAACTAACACGAAATCAATACAATGCTGTTAGACAAGCTGCTCCTCAAATATTTCCCTCCTACAACAATATTCAAACTGAAAAACAAAAAACTTACCCATAATCGAGCAGCTTAAAAATAAGCGAGACTTCCGTTGAAGTAACTTTATAAGGTCTTCTTAATCACACAGCGGAGCGACTAATAGAACTTCAAGAAACTGTTATTGACTCATTAGGCATTACGAACTCGAATGTAGTATTATATTCAAAATGGGGCTTTGATGGAAGCTCTGGCCATAGCTCATACAAACAAGCCTTTCATGGATCTGATGCTAGTGATTCATTAGTTTTTTTAACCACAATTGTACCACTTAGGCTTATGTTTGACGAGGAGGTAATTTGGCAAAATCCAAGGTCGTCTTCAACTAGATTTTGCAGACCCTTGAAAATTGAACTTACCAAAGAAACCGCATATGTGTCAATTAGTGAAAAAAAAGAGTAGAAGAGGAAATACAGAATTTAAGCTGTTCAACTGTCACGATTGGTGAGAAAGTTATACATGTTTCCCACAAATTAATTTTGGCAATGGTAGATGGAAAAGTTTGCAATGCCTTAACAGAAACCACATCAATACAAAAGTGTTACTTATGTGGCGCGACAAGTAAGGATTGTAATAATATAGAAGCCATGATCCAAAGACCTGTTCATGTAGAATATTTAAGATTTGGCCTTTCCATTCTTCATGGCTGGATTAGATTTTTTGAATGTCTTTTGCACGTGGCATATAAAATAAATGTAGGCTAGAACTGATTCTGAAAAAAGAACAGTAGCTGAAACAAAAAAAGAAATTCAGAAAAAATTTAAAGAGAATATGGGATTAATAGTTGACCAACCCAAACCTGGTTTTGGAAACACGAATGATGGGAATACGGCAAGACATTTTTTTCAAAACGCTGAAAAATCTGCCGAAATTACAAAAATAGATGTTAATTTAATTAAAAAAAAAAATGCACGTGTTGCTTATTGCTGTATCCAGTGGCCATGAAATTAACAATGAATAATTTAAAATATATACACAATACAGGACGACTTTTTGTTGAAAAGTATTCTTGGTATAATATGCCTCCCACTTTGCACAAGTATTTTATTCACGGACCCGAAATTGTGTCAAATGCCATTTTACCTATTGGGCAGTTATCAGAAGAAGCGCAAGAAGCTCGAAATAAAGATTTTAAAAAATATAGGGAGTTTCATTCACGAAAGTGCAGTCGCGAAAAATCAAACCAAGACATTTTTAATATGTTTTTAATAAACTCTGACACAATTATTTCAAGCATGCGAAAATTGCCTACAAAGAAGGTTCAAAGCTTGCCAGAGGAGGCAATTGATTTAATTGTACCTGCAGCTCCGTGCAAGAACTATTTCAGTGATGTTGAAGTTGCTGATGATGATAACGATGATGATGATGATGATGATGTTGATGATTAACTTTAAGATGGACAAAATGTAATCTTTAAGTTCTCATACTGTACTCCTTGCACTATATACACACACTGATATTTGGCATTATTTAATAAAATTATTCTCAAATATACTTAGAAAACCTTTTTTTTTACTTATTTTAATGGTATTAACTGAAAAATAAAGAAAAATTATCCGAACATAGCTTCCCTGACTTGATCCAAGAAAACATGCTATTCTAACCCACTGTGCGAGGCCACGAATATTCAGGTGATTTTGGTAATTGTTGAAGATTGGCAGGCTGTTAGGAAACAGAGTAAATAGTTTCTGTAAAAAATACTACATTTGTACTGAAATGCTATTGAATATGAAAAATTTTAATTTTTAAATGAAAATAATAAATAATACGAATATTTACACATTTTTGAATATTATATTGAAAATGAGATAATATTTTGAAAATTACCTACGTTTGCCTTAAAATAAAAAAATCTGTCCTTTTTTCTCTACGCCTGAAATTTTCCGAACAAATCCCCACAAAAAGGAAAAATTCCCTACTATTGGCATCACTGAGTTGTTGTAATTTTGTACATTCATATGTGAGTCAGTTGATTGAGTTAATCAAATTTAACACCAACTCAAAATTACACAAGTACAAACACAGAGAGATAAAGTTACTTGCAGTTACAATACTTGTCTATTTATCTCCAGATCTGTCTGTTTGCACTTAGAATATCCCAGTTGGTTATGTCGTGAAGACATCCTTGACGACGTGTGTACGGTCATATAGAATCCTTGACGACTTTTTCACAGAAGTTTCTGGAAAATCGTTTACGGGAATTGAGCGAATATTGCTTAAATGTCGCTGAGGATCATTTGTGCGACACCGTCGTTGACGATATATGGACGACAATATCGCTCATGTTGTCATTGACGATCTATCAACGACATGGGCACAGTGGATATCGCCGATTTAAACAAGTTTCTTTTCCTTTTATAGCGTATTTGACGAAATTATTAAAGACTCAGTATGTCTTCTAAGACTTCCAGTTTTCTTGTGCCCGCCTTTAAAGATGTTTTAAAGACATGGCCAACTGGGTATATGTGTAAATTTCTATTTATTTTCAATTATATTCATACATTTGTATGTTGCAATGTATTTATGTATGTGTACGTGTATGTAAATGCTCTGTACTCATTGTAAATTGTATTTATTTTAAATTTTAATTAAATATTAATTAGAGTTTATTTGTTGACCATGAATAAATAAATAAATCAAATAAAAATGAATTGAAATGAAACAATATTTTTAGTTTTGTTTCATCTGACTTATTCAGTTGTTTAAAGTTTGTTTGTTATTGTTGCTTTTTAAAGTTGTTCATTATCAGTGCAAGTTTATTTTGTTGTCATGGCATAGTAAAATTTATTATTTAAATCTACATAAATTTATAGGGTGTTAATTTAAAGGGTAACTATTCATAAAACCTCATCTTTTTTGCTAGAGTAGTTTCAAGTCTTATTAAACCAAATTGGACCAAACTTTATTAAAATATCGTCTTAAGTTAGCGTCAAATGAGTGTTATAATAATTTTAGAAAAAAGACTTTATTTGAGAACTAAGCGAGCGAACCGTTTGGAAAAGAGCGAGATTTTAACAACTCTAGAACCCATCATGCGCAGTGGAATCTCTCATTACCGGACACTGAAAGGACCATTGAAATGTGTCTGTACAAGTGACTGATCTTCTACTGGAAACCTGCTGGTTTTTTTTTTTATTGGGATTATTCCATATGGAGTACTAAAGTGATTTCCGAGAGTGGGCTTTTTATAATGCGTATGTTTAGTTATAGAATGACGTTCATGAAATTCGGCAAAGTTTATTCTAGTCCTATAAAACTTTGGCATACCAAGTTTTGTTACAATATCATTATTTGTTACAGTTTAAGGTGTACTAAACTGCTTTCTGAATGAAGGCTTTCTATGGGGCCTGTTCACAAAATTTTATTAGTATGATTTTTAGTCATATTACATGAATTTGTTCAAAATCTTATATCAGTCTATGCATTTCGCTAACATATATGTTACGTTTTAAAACAAATATATCAATATTTTAGAGTGGCTATTCCACATTTGGATTCATAAATCTTATCTTACTGAGTCGAGTTTTAGACTTTAATCCCAAATTACTTAGGAGGTCTAAAAACAATTTTACACCAATGTTGTTCTTTTCTTTTAAGTCGTTCAAAAGTAAGCGTGATTTAAACAGACGGACATATTTAAATCGACTTAGAATTACTCATATAAATATTTATGTTTATCGATATGAAATTCGGCACAAATGACTTATCCTTTTAATTGTACTTGAATGTTGAATGTATAATGACTGGCCAAAAAAAATTCTGCAAAACGACCAGATTTTTGCTAGGAAAATGCAAAATAGCGTTATTTTTTTATATGGAGTTCCCAATTCGAAGAACTTCTTTCTGCTGCCAATAAGCGCCATTTTAAACCTAAAAAAATATGTAATTTTCTTTTGTGTTTGCGTTCTAACCTCCACTGAATTAGAATAGTTGGCGGCATCTGTTGAATAGCAACAACACGCCCAGAGGACTTGCTTTCCAACAAGTGGTGAAAATTGTGAAAAACCAGCTCTCGAACTAGGTTCTTTTAAATCTTCTTTCTCACAACTTTGTGTCCAAACCACAACCACCACTCGATTCCCGAGAGGCCTAAGGCAATAGTAAGTCTGGTGCCGTACCGCCAGTGGCTACTGACTACCGTGGTACTAAATAGGATCGCTGGTCAGCTGCGATCTCAATAGATCTGCCAATTTCAAATTCTGTTTGCTAGATTTTAATCCCAAACTACTTAGGAGGTCTAAAAACAATTTTACACCAATGTTGTTCTTTTCTTTTAAGTCGTTCAAAAGTAAGCGTGACTTAAACAGACGAACAGACAGACGGACATATTTAAATCGACTTAGAATTACTCATATAAATATTTATGTTTATCGATATGAAATTCGGCACAAATGACTTACTGCCTGTTTAACGATGTCGAACGTCAACGTTCGCATAGAAAACTACATTTAAAACAAAAACAAATTTTCGAATATTGTTTTTGTTTTACATATAATTTTCTATGCGAACGTTAACGTTCGAAATCGATGAACTGGATGTAATTCTTTTTATTGTACTTGAATGTTGAATGTATAACGACTGCCCAAAAAAATTTCTGCAAAACGACCAGATTTTTGCTAGGAAAATGCAAAATAGCGTTATTTTTTATATGGAGTTCCCAATTCGAAGGACTTCTTTCTGCTGCCAATAAGCGCCATTTTAAACCTAACAAAATATGTTATTTTCTTTTGTGTTTGCGTTCTAACCTCCACTGAATTAGAATAGTTGGCGGTATCTGTTGAATAGCAACAACACGCCCAGAGGACTTGCTTTCCAACAAGTGGTGAAAATTGTGAAAAACCAGCTCTCGAACTAGGTTCTTTTAAATCTTCTTTCTCGCAACTATGTGTCCAAACCACAACCACCACTCGATTCCCGAGAGGCCTAAGGCAATAGTAAGTCTGGTGCCGTACCGCCAGTGGCTACTGACTACCGTGGTACTAAATAGCATCGCTGGTCAGCTGCGATCTCAATAGATCTGCCAATTTCAAATTCTGTTTGCTGGATCTTAATCCCAAACTATTTAGGAGAACTAGAAACAATTTTACATCAATGTTTTTCCTGTCTTTTAAGTCGGACAAAAGTTAGCGTGATTTCAACAGACGGACATATTCAAATTGACTTAGAATTACTCAAGGACCCAGAATAGTCATATATACTAAGTTACGTTGACAAAATTGGGCTAAAATATTCTCAATATATACAATTTGTTTGATTTAAAAAATTAGTTAAAAAAGCGCCCAGGAAAATATGCTTCCAGAGTATGGATTTTGACACGAGGCGCCCATACAATAAGTGCTAAGAAACATTTGGCCTTTCAGTACTATGGTCAAGGGTATGAAGGATTTGGCATAGCCAAATATATATGGTGTTAGGTATCAATTGTCGATTTTCAGCGGATACAATTATGGCCAATAAACAAAATTTGTATGCTTTTATTTTTTGGAGTACCTCTTAATGGTTCACTCAAGCATGAATTCATTTTAAATATTATTGTTTTATAACTTTTTTGGTTTTTCTAAATTTGTTTTAATAGTTAAGGCCACGAATACGTTTAATCAAGTTTGTCATGGGCTTGTTAGTAGTGCTGGGAAACTATCGATAGACTATCGTTATTATCGACAGTCTTAAAATATCGAAAATATCGATAGGAAAAAGAAATTTTTATTATTTAAAATACAGCTATGAAGACATCTAACAGCAGCTTTACACACTCAGTTTTTTGCCGCAAATTTTTACTAGCTTTTATTAATTCGCGCTGAATTACAGCAATGAATACAAACAACAAGAATGGCAATTGGTATGGATTGCTTAGCAGTGCTTTTTACTGCTAATTAAAGGCCTTCAAGTCGAAATTTTTACATGTTTATATAGGGACTGAAATGTCAAATATTTTTGTAATGTTGTAAAAAAATGCAAATCCAAATGCAATTGCAAGCATAAGACAAAACAATGAACGACCATTAGGTTGATTACCTTTTTGGGTTTAGAATTTAGAACATTTTTTAAAGTTGCAATGGAATATCTGATATTCCCTGTTACTTCGGTTCCTTCAGAAACAAAGAACTGTAGCCTTGTAAAAAAATAGTTAAAGTTTTCCTGCACAAGTACAAACATTCAGTCGATAATAATATCGATATATCGACAGTGAAATCTGAACTATCGATAAATATCGATAGTAGAAAATATCGATAGTATTTGTATACCTTACACTGCAGTTACACGCTCAAGTTTTTCTTGATAGTCTTTTCATATACTGTTTGTCAAAATTTCCAAAAATTGATAGTTGTGACGTAGGCTGCATTCAATTTTTGAGCAATTTACTTTCAAGATGCCATCAAGATCGTGTAACCCTCAAGTTACGTGTTGCTTCAATTTACCCATCTTCATTTTGTTTTTACTGTACAGTTGTAAGCCAAAACTTTATCATTAAAGATAAATGTGATTCCAAACGGTAAAATTTTTTACAAAAGCAAAAATTAAGGAAATAGAAGTATGCGCGCTTGTGCCGATGTGTGACTATATTGAAATATAGACCCATTTTTGTTTATTTTAATTAGCACACTTTTAACAGAGGCTTATCTTATTCTCCGTTTCCACATGCAAGCAATCACTTGCAAGTAGTGTATACGTATTAATTACGTATATCAGGAAAAATAAAAAAAAACACAAAATTTTTTGAGGCGCTGCACAGGACATTACAAAATCATTTTTAAAATGTCGGCATCAAGTTAAGTTAGCTTTTATTTTCAAATTGTTGCATCTATAGACTCTTCTCCTGGCTACGATAAAAGTTAATTAGCTTTATAAGTTTTTCTTTATTTAACTCTTATAAAATCTATATGAAAAGTTACGTTTAATTTTAAAAATATGTGAATACTGTATTGCCGTGCTTCCGATATCATAAAATTACTAAAAAGAATACCATTAAGTGCGTTGTTGTATAGTTTTGTTCTTTTTTTACTTCTAATTTTTTTATAAATACACAGAAATCAGCTATAAACATAACTTTTATTTTACTAAGTACTAGTTAATGGAAACAAAACTCATCCACGGTAACACTGTTTTTCCATTTGTCATTTTACTTGCGAAAAGTGTCCAAAATTTTGTTGCAAGCAAATTCTCTTTCAATTTGAGTTGCAAGTAAGAAAAATGTGATGGTGTAAGTTAAAAAAGTGTGGAAACGCGGGGTTTATTTCGAATGAATGAATTTCGGGCACATTTTTTTGTTTTTCTTTATTTACTGGTCATTCATTGTGCCTTTATAAGTATACAAAGTTAAAAGATATACAAAAATCCCAGAAATTCATTTCAATTTTACATTTGTATGGAATCAACTTCTTTTTAAATGTAAACAATAATAAAAAAAAAATTAGCGACAGCCCCACAAATCCCTTTAAGACAAAAAAAAAAAAAAATTGCATATAGATGGTGTATCAAGATAATATTCGACACAAAAAACTCCCATATAAATATTATTGTCAGAACATAATTTCGTTCTCGTAAGCCCATGACTGCCTATTGGTACCAAATAGGGAACAGTCTCGAACATTCGACTGTAATTACTATGGTGTATTTATTGGCTTTACCGACTTGACTTTTTAATGTAAATATTGATTAATTGTTGAATATTTTGTTTTCAAATCCGTTATTGGTGTTTTTGGGTAATTTTTTTTAAACAATTTTTAGGGCATTTTTTCATGTTTTGACTGCATTTTTAATGCGCTTAAATTACCTTTTTTTTAGAAAATAAATCTGTCCCATGTTCTGTAACCCTCGCGTCGAGAAACTTTTCGATTGAAATGTGTGAAATGAAACAAAAATGCCATATGTTGAAACAAACAGCTGTTTTTCTCACTAAACTGTGTCTGTAACTTTTTTGGCGAGTACAAGTTGTCACGTAAGTAAATTACTCGCCAATTAACAGAAAAAGTGTGTCTGTAACTTTTTTATGCGTAAAGTTAACGCTTTGAACTGTCAAAAAAACTCAAGAAAAAAATGGGGCGAGAAACAATTTTAACACAAATTATCAAAAATGCAAAATGCATAGAATAATAATAATATTTTGTTCTTGGCAAATTTTTTCATTATTTAATTGTTTTGCTTTTAACATTTTTATAAAATAAACGAATTTTTCAAAGCTCGTTTGCAAACAACAAACATTAAAATCGCACTTTACATTATTTGGTATAGCCGACATTTGTATTTGATCGCCTTCAACGATTCAATTTCATATCGGCTTCGAGTGTAATATTATGACTAGGGAAATCACAAATATGGAATTGCATGTTCCGTTTAAGAGCTTTTAATGAATTTTTGGCATCGATTTGTTAGTGCATAATTTGGCATATTTTACTGTTTGGAGCAAAGTTTTGCATAATTTAGTTAAAATAGCCTTTTTTCAGCATTTTTTAAGTTTAAAGCGCATATTTTTTTTAGATGCCTCTTGTTTGCTTTCGCAGCAAACAAAGAAATTTCTTTTTCTAAATTCTGGGTAACAAATGGCTTTTCTGTTTTGCTGTGCTGCTTTAATTTCTCCATCCGATCGACTGAGAATAACTTTTTAAAGTGATTTAACGATGCCCATCCGTCCGTCTGGCTGGTTGTCTGTCCATGTTAACCTTGTGCGTAAAGTACACGTTGCAATTTTGTACTTATGTAATTTGATCAAATTTGGTAAATACATTTTAATTGTACCAAGGACGAAGTCTATGTAAATGGTGAGAATTTGTCTTTAATTTAATATATTCCCCATAAAAACTTCTTTCCAAACTAGACTCTTTGTGTACGTAAGCCATCTAATTACCTTGGCATTTAGATTAAATTCGCACAAAAAATATGTTACAGCTTATAATTTTAGATTATAATTTTAGTATTGTTTTTATACCCACACCACAATAGTGAAGAGGGTATTATGCATTTGTGCTGATGTGTGTAACGTTTTCAAATATCGATCCTAGACCAACCTTAAAGTATACCGATCGATTTAGAATCACTTTCTGAGTCGAACTTACGATGTCCGTCCGGCTGGCTGTCCATGTAACCTTGTGCGCAAAGTACAGATCGCAATTTTGGAGATAATTTAATAAAATTTGGGACATAGGTTCTAATTGGCACATCGTAGGACCACGAGGGAGGATAGGGGGAAATTTCTTCCTCTCAGAAACTATCAATCCAATTTTAATAAAATTTAAAACATATATACAACCATAACTTTATGGACACAAAAGGGATGCATTTTTTTAAAAATTGGACCCCGAGGGGAGATAGGGGCAATATCTGCCTCTCAGACCGATTTTAACGAAATTTAAATTATAGATAGATCCATATCTATATGGATACATAAGCTATACAGTTTTTCAAAAATAGGACCACATCGGGAGGGGGAAAGTTTTGCCTCTCACAAACTTTCAAACCGATTTTAATGAAGTTTTTTAACATAGATAAATCCATATTTATATGGACATATAAACATGACGTGCTTTTTAATACTGTAGTGTAGGGTATCATATGTTCGGGCTTGACCGACTATACCTTCTTACTTGTTTTTTATATGCAAATGTTTAATATTTTGTTTTTAAATGAGCAATTTTTGGTTTTTTGGGGCATATTTTTTTAAAAATTTTGAGGGCATATTTTCAAATTTTTGCTACATATTTATGCGCATAAAACGAATTTTTTAGAGCATATTTCTTGTTTATCTGATTATGACATTTATAACGTAACGACTTAATCTCTTTTGATAGCTTTTGACATGAGTAACAGACACACTTTTTTTATCACTTTTCGAGAAATGATGGAATATTTTGTTGCACATCTTTTCGATGCGAGAAGCTCTCACTAAAGTTACAGAACATTGGTAATGGTTTCCCCGTTTAAACGCTTTTTACTTTAGCTAATTTTGGCATTATTTTAATAGTGTAAACTAGCCTTTAGTTGTGGTAGGTGATAATTTTTTGTTTACATATTGGGCTATTTACCAATATTTTGCAATATTTTAAGTCAGTAAAGTTTTCAATGTTGTTATTTATATATATGTATATAAAAAGAAGTGTACACTTTGATGTCACCACTAACTGCAAAAACGGGTCGACTGATTTAAACCAAAATTTAAGGGTACTTTGGGGACAGTCTGGCATTTAGATTTTCCTTTATTTTTTTTTTCAAAGGCTAAAGTTCATCAAATTTAATTTTCTTTAAATTATTTTTATTAAAAATATTAATAAAAAAAAATTTGGATTAAAAACCATAAATAGTTCAACAAAATAAACACAATACTGATTATTGTTAAAGCTAAGGCAGGAGCTTTATGTTTACATTTGTCCTTCAAGTTGTGCTGAAAAAGGTCAACAAGAAAAAGAAAGACAAAAAAAAAAAAAAAAATTAAAAACAAAAACAAAAACAAAAAATGTACTTTGAACTTCAAGAAGAATTCTTGACAAAAGTACGAAAAAACAGAAGTAAGGAAAAACATGTAAAATAAATTAAAATAGATAATCATTCAAAGCAAATTTCGGTCTACCAAAGGTTAAATACAATTTGGTTTAAGGATTGATGTTTGACTATTGACGTCAGCAGTCGTCGATGGCTGCGAGTGTTAAACGGCAAGCCCTCTGAAGTGATTGAGTGGTTGCAATCGAAACATGTAAGGGTAACCTGTCCGTAAAATCGCCTGGGTTCGAGCCCAGCTTCAGTCAAGAATGAAAAATTATCAATATATTTTAATTAATTTTCATGTTGTAAAATTCCTTTCTTCATAAAAATAATTTAATGAAAATTAAATTTGATGAACTTTAGCCTAATTAAAAATATTAATAAAAAAAAATTTGGATTAAAAACCATTAATAGTTCAACAAAATAACCACAATACTGATTTTCCTTTATATTATTCCCATACAAATGCCAACAAAATGCCTTTCATTTTCCATATTGTCACTCGAAAAGTTACCAAACAATGTTTCGTAATGTCTTATGTGCACAACGACATTCGGAATAGATCTTAATGTATTTTTAGTATCGCTAGAGGTCGTAAATTAGGGGAAAACGGGTAAAAGCTCCCCCTCCCTATATCTTCTTAACTAATCAACCGATTTTCTTGAAATTTGGCAGACAAAAAGTGTAACATTTATTATTTAGGGCGTGAAATGGGGCGAGGGGTAATTCCAACAGTTTGGGCGTGAGGGGTAAAACCTCCCTCTACCCATGTCTTCTTAATTGATTATCCGATGATCGTTTCAGGTCTTGAAGAAACCAAAGGCAATAAATTTTAACACCTACGGCGTAAAATAAAGCAAAAAGGGTAAAAGCACCCCCTCCTATACCTTCTTATTTAATTAACCGATTCTTTTGAAAAGTTGATGTATTTTTTGACAATTTTTTTCTCCGTTTATTCTTCTTCGGCTATGCAATGGTACACGATTGGTCGTTAAACTATTGAATGGTAACATTTTGAATGGTAAATTCCGGGACGAAAATGTTTTGCCGGATTCCGATGATTGCCATATACGTCCTAATTGAATTCAAACGCGTTTAATATCCTATTAGATTGGCATTTGCAATGACAATCAATAAGTCGCAAGGTGTAACGTTGTCTGTTTGAGGCTTAGATTTGGGACGCTATGTTTTTCACAAGGACAACTATACGTGGCATCTTCTCGCGTCGGCAAGCCATCGAGCTTATTTGTGGTGGCTAAAGACAAACTGAAAAAAATCTTACACTCAATTGCTCTTCGTAATAAAAATTGATTATCTCTGTTTGATACTTCAGGATAAAAAATACATCACTTTTTTATGTTTAACTTTTGAATATGTAACGATCAGAAATAAAGAAATAAATAGCTATTGTTTTTTTTCATCGCCAATCATGGTATAAAGCGCTTTATTCCTCTTTCTTTCGCTAAAAATAAGTTATGTGGCAAAACAACGTTTGCCGGGACAGCTAGTTTATATATATTCCTCTAACTCCAACTTTAACATAGGTCGCCAATAACAGCTGTTCTCCATCTCACCCGGTTTTGAGCGATGTAACTAAGTTAATTGCAAGATATACCCAGTTGGTTCATTTCGGATTCCGTTGAACGTCTCCATGTTATGCGTGGCCTGCCGCTTTCTCTACCATCTTGTTGAAATGGGTTCCATCTAAGAGCTTGTTTAGATACATTGGTGTCATTTCGAAGGAGGGTGTGTCCTATCCACTGCCACTTTCGTTTACGTACCTCGGTTGCTACTTGTATTTGGTTTGTCTTTGCTAGCAACTCGTCATTTGATATTGTTCTAGGCCAAAATATGCGTAATATTCTTCTTAGGCAGCGGTTAATAAAAGTTGGGAGTCGTCTGGTAATGTCGCTTGTGACATTCCAGGTTGTACATCCATATAGGAGAACCGATTTAACATTTGCTTTGTGGTTGTTGTTAACTTTAAAAAAAAATATAAATTTTCGCTAATTTCAATTCCTTATTTTTGTAGTTGATAAGGATTTTATAAACCTTTTCCTTTTTTATTTGATAATAAAACATTTTTTTAAACCATTTTTTTGTAAAAAAAACATATAATTTCTTAAATTACATGCATTCCACTAAGATTAATTGAGCATATTTTTTTATTAAAACAACAAATATTAATTAAACAGATAAAACAATTACTCGCATAATTATCAATACTTTGTTATTTGTTTAGTTAGACAAGCTGAAATGAATTTAATTAAGAATAAACAAATAAAATATGTTATATAATAATATTTACATATCGCCGCTCATTTGCTTTAATAGTGTCATAACTCAAAAAGCACAACTGTTAAGCTAATTATGTAAAAAAGGGCGAAATATCATGATTGCTTTTGTATGAAAAATTTCTTTCCGTTACAAATGTTTTTGATATTTTTCTTTATTATTGATATTTTTGATCAAAAAGGTTATTCGGCTCTACTGAAATATATATATATTTTTTTTATTAGACTGTATTGAAGTCAATGAACGATATGTTCAAAAGTAATAAAACTAGTATTAATCGGATTTTCCGTAAATAGGAAAAAGTTTTCAACACAGAAAATAGTAAAAATTAAAAGAATTTAATTTTTCCAGTCGAAATGCTTAAAAACTTGAGATGAATTCAGTCCTTATATCAAAATATATCTTTAAAAACCTTAAATCTACTGTAGACACACGAACAAACAAGTAAAAATGCTGTATTCGGCTGTGAAGAATCTTTGATGCCTTCTTTCGAGTTTAAAGCGCCCTGGAGACTATTAAATAAACACATCAATCACATAATTGTGTGCGGGGGTTTTCGGCTACACGTACGTATTTTCGGCAATTATTGATGAATATTTGATAGCAGTCTGTAGTGATTGACAAACAATTTCTATTGCTTATGCTTGCCACTGTTACCGCCAGTAAATAAAAATGTTACATGACTGTACGGTTTAAAATCATAAAAAATAGACAAACAAAATTTTTCGGAAAATTTGGTACTTATTTGGTTGGATCGACGGTTCCAGGAAAAACATTTTATAAAAGACTGGAATTTTACGATATTATTTTGCTAAGCATTTTTCTAAAATTAAAAAGTTTTTTCTGAGAGTCAAAAAATCTTTAACAAGGTTTTGCTTCAGGAAACTTCATTCAAAGATTTAAGAAAATACAAATAAAACTGTTAAGCGAATAAGAATTATAAAGACAAGTTTAAATTGTAATAATATCTAAATCTTAAACAAAAACAACAACAACAATAAACAGTGAGTTTATCTTTTTTTTCAACTCTTATTGTAGTTTGTGTCTAACAACAATTCAAAAGTTTTCGAAGTTTTTTTTACTGGATCAAGTCATCGTAGCTGAATTTAAATCATATTCAATATTTATCGCTTACTTGCATTTAAATTTTGCACGTCTTTTGATGCTTTTTTAACGGAGTATGATTGTAGATATAAAGACTCGCTCATGTGCAGTCAGTGCGATAGAAACCTGTGTAAAGAAGCCCAATTTTGATAAGTAAAAATCGCGAAAAATTTTAACAACAATTGGGGTTCATACAGGATTAATTTCTGCAAAAAGTAAAACTACACAGAAATTAAACGATTTAAAACTGTTTAAAAAATGCATAAACTGTATAATTTTAGAATAATAATTAAAAAGTAGCAAAATTTAAATTAAACTGCTTATTGACAAGTTTGCTTGTAGGTCTCCGAAAAACCGTCAAATAAACGAAACTAACACAATGCACTAATTGACGGGTTTATTTGATATCCTCCAGGGTATTTAAGAATATTTCCGAAATGGGCTTTATATGGAATCCATTTTAAATTATAAGCCAATTTTTATAAAAGCTGACCATGCAGTATTATGATTTGTTGTGGTTTGAGACGTACGCTTTGTATGGGAGTTATTTTAAATTATGGGCCGATCAGCACAAAGTTTAATGATTTTATTTCTAGTAAAAGAAAACTTATTTCTGCAAACCATAACGTTTAGTCTTGAGTTAAGGCGTATAAAAGAGGTTAAAGGGAGCTTTCTGTTGGTTTTATGATCAATTATAAACCGATTATTACGAAATTCGATGGAGTGATTTCTACCCAGCGGTAACTAGAATGAGTAAAAAGGCCTAATAGAAGGCCTTATTTAGCAGTCAGAATCCCTTCTCGCCGCATTCCAAATTTATTTATTTTTTACACAGGTTGTCATTGGGCGCAAGGCCTTCCACACTTCTTTTAATTACAACTTCGATCCCTTCCCAAAGAAGGGAGTAAGGAAGGTCACTTAAAATAAAAAGTAAATAAAACTGAACACCTTACTTTCTCCCTTCTCAAAGAAGGGAGTAGCGAATGTGTACTGAATATTCTAGAAGGTCTTTTAAAAAGAAGTTTATACCTTCTAGAAGGCATACTTCTGAAGGCAGGATATCATGCGAAGCGAATCTTTTAGAAAGGACTGCCACTTGCAGTCCTTTCAATATTTACCGCTGGGTAGTATTGAAAAAACCAAATTTCAATACAATAAAATAATTTGTTTGCGTTTAAAATAGCTTTTCGGAAGGACTTTTAATATGGACCATATGATTAATTTTGGAACGATCACCAAAAAATTAAAAATTATTATGGAAACTGGAGGCCCATGTTCTTTAACATAATGAGAACAAACAAATAAAGTACATTTCAAGAGTAAAAATAGAGTAAAAATTCTTACTTTTGCTTCTTTAAGAAAATAATCTTGCAAGAGCTTTAAATCCATGTTCTTTAACATTAAGGCAGAAAACAAATAAAGTAGATACATTAGAGGGACAAAAAAAGGTTTGAAATACGTACTTTTTGTAAATTTTTCAAAATAGCTTTACTCAAAATTGAAACACAGGAAGTTAACAAATTAAGGTTTAAATTTCAACTTTTGCTACTTTTTGTAAACACGGTGGTGTAACAAAAAGGCTGTAAACAAATAAAGTACATTTAAGTGCAATAGGTTAATTTTGGGACGAAATAAGTAAAGCGGAGTAAAAAGGGATTTTTATTATATTTTGTAATGGTAATGGTGATGGTAATGGTTATGGTAGATGGCTTATGAGCTAAGAAATAGCACATAAAACATAGAGATTTCGAGTTAAGAAGCACAAAAAGATGATCAAAATTTGTACTGTTGGTAATTTTTTTGAAAACACGCTTTCCTTCTAAATAATTTTTGGAAAAATTTAAAAATATAATTCACGTATAATCCGAATTAAAGGAAACACATAATTTTGTAAAATTGGTGTTGCACTTTGATTTTCAAGAAAAGGGATGAAAGTAGTACAAAACGGGATTTTAAGTTTTCTGTCATGTTAACAATAATACAGATACTTGAAATTAAAAAAGTTGGTTGATTTTTACTAGAATATCACGCAAGGAGTATACATTTTAAAAATTTTAACTGAAAGATGAAAAATGGGTTAAATTTTGGGCTCATAGTACTTTTTGTAAAAAGCAATTTTACGGAAAGTGGGGGATGCAGTTTAAAATCATAATTAATGTACTTTATATTAGAAATTCGTAACAAAAACTGCCTTAAAAGGGTCACATCGAATATGTTATTATTCTTATTACAAACAAAACAGGGACTTAAAATATAAAAATGGACGTACTTTTGTCAAGAGCATAAAACTAAACAAAATATATAATTTGAAAGACCCAAAATGGGTGTATGAGAAAACTCTTGCTGCATTTTTGTAAATATGTTTTCCATTAAAATTATTTGGCAAAAAACTTAAAATTATAATGCAGTACCATTCGAATTCAAACATTTGATGAAAGGAATTTTGAGCTTAAAATTCCATTGTAGAACAAAAAGGGATAAAAATAGTATTAAGAGAATTTTCTTACAAGCTAAAATTTAATTTTGAACAAAACATATGATTTCTTTGGAGCAAATATACTGCCAGGCCCACAATGTCGACAAGAAAATCCCTTTCGTATATTGACATTGAAAACAAACGGTAGAGCGTCAAAAAATTCTGATGATGAGAATGTGGTTGTTCTCGAAACTTGTAAATTCGACGCGAGTTCAATCCCGCTTTCAGTCAAGAATAAAAGGATCAAACAATTTTAATTCATTTCATGTTGTAAATTCCTTCCTTCACTCAAAATAATTTAATGAAAATTAAATTTACTGCCAGGCCCACAATGTCGACAGGAACATTTCTTTCGCATATTTATATTGAAAATAATAAAAAAAACTAAAAATTGTTTTTATTTTCAATATATGTAAATATTCGAAAGAAATGCTCTTGTCGACATCGTGGGCCATGCAGTTAATGAACTTAAGCCTAATTAAAATATCAAAAGCTTCAATTAAAAACCTGCAATTCAATGAAAAATCACAATTGTTTTCAATAGAAAGAAATGTTCTTGTCGACATTGTGAGCCAGGCAGAAAATCATCATAAGGGAAAATCAAACCATCAACAGCACTCATAATGCTCTTATATTAATGTCGTAATTTTCTTTATATGTGCATTAATATTTGGGCTTTCTTAGTTACATGATTTATAAGCGATTAATTTGATTTATTCTGAAAGTTTATAATATTTTCACTTTGTAAGGAAATGTTTATAATATAAATATTATGATGATATATGATGATATATATATGATATATGATGATATATATATGATATAAGTCCACTATGGTTTAAAACCGGGAAACGCCGGGTTTTAAGAGCTAGCCTTAGTTGAAGACAATAGTCTTTTTAGGCTGGTCCAACCATAATGCACGATTTTGTTGTGAGTCACAACTTAATGTCATGTTTTTTGCCCAACTTAATTTGAAATTTCTTTGTTTCAGTATTTGACCAATTTTTTACGAAACCGTTGGACATCTTTCTTTGGGGATATTTATAAAAAGAAGTGTACGTCAATAAGACAAGAACAATTTTAGAGCTAAAGTAAAAGATAATTCGGCACTAGGGTATCTAATTTCCCGGACTTTTTCTATTCCCTGGAATCGAAACAAAAAAAAAAAAAAAATCTTATTCCCGGGAATCCCGGGATTCTTTGAACAAAACAATGATTTCATTAAATGAGTTCAAGACAAAAGTTTTTCCTTTTTTAAAAGAATATACATACACATATACAACAGTCCAAAAACAATAGCTATATTAATTCCACAAAAAGCCAAAACAAAACCAAATAAATTGTTACATTCATATGTACAAAAAACTTATTAATATTTAGTAGTAATTTTTAATACCAACTTGGTAAAATTAATTTTCTTTTAAGCAAAAAGTTTTAAGTATTATTAAAGCATTAACAATTATGAAAACGTGCTCTCGCTTTCTACAGACGTTGGTTTTATTGTAAGAAGCACGTCGTACAAAGATTATAAATCTGTTGGCCTGTTACCCGTGACATCATAGACGTCAAATTCTTTTTTAAGATATTATCAGGCTTTTGAATTTTCTTTATATTTATTTTATTAGGATTTGTAGATGGTTCAATATCTGGTGTTGGTGATGATGTAGCGTGTACTTTTTCATTTTCTACTTCAAGAAGCTTTTTAGTAAGGCGACCAGATTTTGAAAATAAAAATAAGGGACATAAAGAAAAAAGTAAAAAAAATTTTGACTTCAAGATTTTTTTTACATATTTTACAGACAAATTTACATTCCCATATTAATAAATGTAAAGAAAATTTAAAAAGAATTACATATCGTCGGCATTATGCAGACCTGCGAAATCCACTTTTTAAGTAAATTGAGATTTGATGCCGTGTGGTAGAGAAATATATGCCACGTCGACCAGCATGTAGTTATTCTTCAATTTGAGTCTTGATGTGTGTCAAATCAGCTATATTTTTGGTTCTCCTCTCAAGCAGTAAATAGGAAAAATAAAAAGTTTTTCCTGTAAAATTTGTTGAATGTTGATGTATAAAAATTTACATTTACTTAAGTAAAATTAGTTACAAAAAAAAAACAACTAAACTTTAATAATCATTGCAAAAAATTATTCAAAATTTTATACTGCAAGTGTATGAGAGTCCAGTAGGAGTATAAACAGAACAAGCATGGTACAACATTTTCCATACGATTGCACAGAAAAAACCGTTGATCACCGTGAAGTAAAATTTTTATTTTAATTTATAAAAATAAAAGCAAATATTGGTCATGCTTTTAAAAATAAAAAGGACAAAGATGACAGATTATGAAAAAAAGATGATAAAAGAGGACACAAATTTTATAAAGGACAGCCAGTTAAAAAAGAGGATTGTCCTCTAAAAAAGAGTACGTATGGTCACCTTATTTTTAGACATTTCATAAACAATTAAAAAGACCGTTGATTTATTGGCGTAGGAAAAATAGTTCGATTTATATGTAGTTTTTAGTAATTTTAGTAAGGAATATATTTTTATTGCTCGTTTTTGATTTTAACGATTTTAACAAATTAAAATTGAAAAAAAATTTAATTTGAAATATCCCGAAAATTCCCGAAAAAAATTTCCCGGGATTAATTTAAAAAAATGTCCCGGGACTCCCGGGAATTCTTCCCCGCGTAGAAACTATATTCAGCACATTAACGACATTGAACCTCAATTATGTCTCAGAGTCATTAAAAATATGGGTCATCGGATAGAGGCATGCCATCGTGCATTTTGGTGGGACCACCCTTTGTATGACAATAATATTCCTTATTTAGGACGATAGACTTCTTTTAAGTATACTACGATTATTTTCTTGGTACAACCTAGCGGAAAAAAATTCCTAGTATAATGCATTGTAAGGGTTTTAATTCATATTAGCTTTATTACTTATTCAATGTTTGCTTAGCACTTACCTGTGATTTAATTCAAAACTTTTGAATTATTTAAGGTTTATTTTTTGCAATGAAAAGAATAAAAAAAGTTCAATAAGCAAATTCATTTTGTAAAAAAAAAACTATTAAGATACAATTTATAAATATCAAATTCAAATTCCTTAAAATAATAAAGCTCCAAGTTATTTAAAATCATTTCCTAAATGATTTGATCGATTTTCATGAAGTTAATTAAATATCTAATTGAAATGCTTACTGTTAATTAAACGTAAAAAGGATTTTCATTGTTTACATTGTTAATGAATGTAAATACCATGTAAAATATAATTTTTTTATCTTTAAGAAAATTTAATTAAAAACAGAAGTTTAAAATTTATCTATGATTTTCTCTGCCGCATGCAGTAGAACACATATGAATATAATTTGCTTTTAATTGAAGGCAAATAAATTTAATTGGCAATTTCTTGTAAATAAATGGATGCAGATAGAAATTAAAATATATAAATAAATAAATAAATAACAAACAGATGTTTGTTTAAATAGTAGGGTTAACTAAGTTTTTAATTGTGTAATAGATAAAAAAAAAAATGTAGTAGAAACCTGGCCAAAGGTATTATTCCAACCAGTGTTCGAAAATAAACAGTACATTATTTACATTCGACTCACACACCCAGGAACGATATCTATTTTTTTAGTGGTTGTGTAGACATACACAACCCTTAATACCGTTCGTAACTATTTTCAAGAAAGAACCGAACAGTATATAATGTTCGGTTCTTCGTTAAAAAACAGAACAATTGTAGTGATACTGTAGACAAACATTATATTTTAATGTTCTATAATGTTTTTTTCGTGTGTGTATTTTGTTTTTGTAAAAATGTTTTTTTTTACCAGCCAAAACGGACGAACATCAACGAGCCGAACCGAACACATTGAAGTTTGTGGATTTTCAAAAAAAAACCGAACGGAATTAAATGTTCACATCTTTTGTTGAGTTTGATAAAAACAGTAATAATTTTGTGTTCGAAAGATGACTAACAGGGAAACGTTATTTTTTTTAATGATTTCTTCACAAACACTAATAGCGTTTGTGTTTTCCACTGCAATCTGCCGAACCGAACATTAAAAACCGATATTTAGTGTTTATTTTCGAACACTGATTCCAACATTTAAATGTAATAATTAAATTAGTTTAATGGGGCCAGGGGTAAATTGATAAGGCAAAGCCTTTCATTGGTTCAACTTGGTAAATCTAGAGGATAGTTTTTATTATAATTACACTCCAATTATTGGCATCCGTTAATCATTAGCGAGTTCTGTTAGGTGGTGCGGCTGCAAGCGGACGTTTCCCAATAAAAAATTTTATCATATTGCGAAGCACTAATGGTACATTTAAAAAAATAAGCGCAGAATTATGCGCTACGCAATAAGACATACAGAAATGCAGTAAAGTAAGTGAAAAAACTCTCAACAACTTTTATAAAAAAAAATAACATTTCAAGTGCTACGGCATTCCCTTACCACGAAGCAGGTTGGTAAGGGAGAATACTAAAAAATAACTGTATCAGAACATTCAGTGTGTAAAGCTGATCGTTACATCCAACAACTTTTATGTGCGCTGAATAATGCGCTTTATGTGTCAAAAATGTTTTGCTTCAAAGTGGGAACTCGCCATATAAAATTCATGTCTTCCGTATGCGCAATGGTAAGCGCAACTCTTATGTTTCTCCCTTACAAACCTGCTTCGTTGGAAGCTCCATTTTTTACTGGGTTGTTCTTTTATTCAGCTGTTTGTCATGTAAATGTGAAGCACACTCAGCCAGTCAGTTAGTTTAGCTTTAAATATGAACAATCTGTACGAAATCTAATTAAATCCAAAATTGTTGCCTGTACTTTGCTCACAAAGTTTACATGGATGCCAGCCTGCTAACCGGGCAGACGGATGGACATAGTTAGACATACTAAAAGCTGCGTCTACGACCAATATTTTAAGGTGTTACACATATCGTCATAAATGCATGCAAATGAATAATAATGAATATGTATCAAAATATCAAAATTTCAAATTAAAAATCGACAGTTCAACTAAAAAAATCGCAATTGTTCTAAAGATAGCTATGGCTCAAGAATTATACGTTTACATGTGTACTTCAAGTTGTACAAATAAAATGTCGACGAAAGTGGACAAAATCATAATAAACAAATGAACTCAGGGATTCAAGACAAAGATAGAGTACGAAAAACCAGAAGAAAAGGAAGAAACATGTAAATAAAAATTAAAAATGATAATAAATTACAGCAAATTTCGAAACACCAATACAGTTGGTTAAATATTGATTGAGGGACGAGCGCAAATAATTCTGATAAGGCAAATGTGGTTATTCTCGAAACGTTAATTCAACCCGAGTTCGAGCCTCAGCTCAGCCAAGAATACAAATTATTAATAAATTTTAATTAATTTCATGTTGTAAAATTCCATTCTTCATTAAAATCAATTAAATGAAAATTTAATTTGATGAACTCAAGCCTAACTAAATATCAAAATTTCAAAATATGTCCCACCCTAATTAAACACCAATTGCTGATTTTAAGGAGAGCATCAAATGGCCACATCTTCAAAAATTTTCGGAACTAAAATAAACAAAACTTTATTTAACTTAAAAATGTTCTTGTCAAACATAAAACTTTTACAAAGAGATAAATATTTGCTACTTTTTGAAAAGAAATTAAATCACTGCACTTAAAAAAGTTACTTCTTAAGTGACCAAGCACCCCATACAGGAAGTGTGTGTGTGTAAAAAGTTAATGTCAAGTGTTAATAGACCCCCCTTTTAAAAATTTTGGTTTTTATCAACACAAAAAAAAAAAACAACTTCAAACGGAGGAAGAAATTGTTACGAAAAATGTACTTCTTGCGATAAGTTAGTTTAAGACATTTTAAGTTCAAGTCTCAAATCCACAACATTTTGCCAGTCAAATGTATTAAGTGTGTTCTGGGCCACCTACATTTAATATACATAGTGTGTATGCGTTACAAATGTAACCAGCCAACACATACTTGCATACCAACCAACCAACCAGCCAACCAACTAACCAACCATCTGCAACTTGCAACATACAAATTACAATACATTGCCCCCGAAAAAAGGGTGTGGAAATATCTGTTGAAAAGTTTTTAGTTTAACGTCAATTAGAAACACAAACTATTTGAAGTACTTTCCAAAAACCATCAACCCGTAGGATGTTTTTGTTGTTGTTGCTTCTGCAATATGCATTCTAACTGCAGCAATTGTTTATTGGGAGGGAATGTTCTAATGCCACTACAAACATACAAACTTTGTCACATTGAAATTATTTAAAAGTTTTTTTTCTGTTTGTTTTTTTTATGTGCATAAAATTTTGAATTTAGTTGTTGGTATATTTTGTTCGGCGAAAGGGTTTAAAATGCTGCAAAAAAAAAAAAAAAAAAAAAATAAAAGAAAGATAAAAAAAAAAAATAATTTGGTTATTTGTAGTAGATTGGACATGAAATTGATTGACACCAGAAAAGAAAATTTAAACATTTTGAGAACAAATTTAATTGGTAAAAGTTTATAACAAAATTTTGCTTTAAGGAAAAGTGTTTTAATAAAATAAAAATAAAATTGATGTGGTATAGTTTTCATAAGTTTCTCTTAAGACAATATACATATGTATGTATGTATGTATGTCAATTTGTATATTGTAAGACAGAATGGAAGAGATAGTGGACGATATTTTGAAGTTTTCGTACAATAAACGTCTTTTTATAAGATGGAAGGAAGTCTTAGTAAAACAAAGTGAAGGAAGCACAAGTTTTAGTATAAGATAGTAAATTTTTAATAAATTTAATTTGGTAGGGACTGATAGAAAACAGTAAAGTTCAAGCATAAGACAGTTAAATCTTATTAGTATACGATTATAAAGTCTGAGCATGCGATGATAAAGTCTTACCATACGATTGTAAAGTCGAAGTATAAATTTAGTATGTATAAGACCGTTTTCTCTTTAATCGATTATCTTTTTTCTTAGTAAAAACTGCAGATTAAATAAATTTGGTTTTCTAAATGTCTCATTTGGTTATGTAGCAAATGTAACCCGCCCTCATTTGCCAATTATTTATTTGCCGTACATATAAATTTCACATTTGCCAAACAGCTGATTCTTGTCAACAAGTCACTTGAAGACAGGTATCCATATACACAGAAAAAATTATTACCGAATTATTTTCAAACAAACGCTTGTTTGAACATTTTTTTGATTTCTACAAATTTTTTTACTGATTCAATTAATATTTTTGTTTGATTTTTATTTAACCAACAAAAATGTTGGCAACTATTCAAAAGTACGCGTTATTGGTTTCAAGTTTTCATAATTTTGTATGAAATATTTAACACTCCTTAATGTTGTCGTTTTTTTGCATTTTTTTATTTGATCGTAAGCAACACTTCGTTATGTGAAATATAAGAACTATGAAAAACAAAATACACATTTTTGGACGCTTTAAAAAAGTACAGCAATAAGAAAGATGATAAAATAGCGTGACGAGGTTTGTAGTAAAAAACAACAAAACAATAGCAGGTAAAAAAAAAAACATTTCACTCTTTTTAAACAACAGAAACAACAACTACATTATAAGTAGCAAAAAGAACAAATTCCCGTATTCAATTTTTTCAAACTGTTTACTTAAATACATCAAATACAAAAATAGAACGATGACGAAAAACATATCGAGTCGGTCCGCCGCCGTTTTTGGTTACATTTCTTCTTCATTAGCAAAGGAAAGGATGCAGCAACAGTGAGTGATGTAGAAAAACCTTGTGTGTATAAATAAGACTTCGTTCCAAAATTATTCAAACAAAAAAATGTGTCTCAAAGCCAGCCGGCCGCTCTGTTCTGCTTCCTCTTCTCCAACAGTGGTTGCTTGTGTGCGCGTCATTGCTTGTGCAAAAACTTTTTTGCTTGATTCAGCAAAATTATTTGTTTAAAATTTATATGAATTTCAGTCAACTTTTTGTTTGATTCAGTTAAATTATTTGTTTGAAAAAATCGGGGTTTTTTTCAATAAACAAAATGCAAATAAATTGTTGTAATATGCGAATTTGTTTATAGGACCGATTTCAGACAAAAAATTGTTTGATTCTACAAATTGTTTGTTTGAATTGGAAAAAAAATTTTTTCTGTATACAGCAGACGAGAACAACGTTGTTTGCATTCTTCTTTTAGTATAGTTCTGACGTGTGTTGCATGTGGTGTGTGTTTTCTGCGCTGTAAGTTTTCTTGTTTTTATTTATATGTGATTACGGCTATACAAATAGTTATGTACACAGAAAAAAATCCATAAAATTGTTTATCAATTAAAGCATTAATCAAAAATAAAATCGGTTTTAATTAAAAATTTAATCAAGTAAATTAAATGTTTAATCAAATGAATTAAACGTTTAATTGCTACTATTGATTTATTTACTGGTGCAAATTTAATTAATTTTTTAATTAATATCACACATTTTTTAATTGAAATCGATTTTTATTTTTTTCTATGTATGTATATCTGCACCGTATAAAAGAAATGGCCAGCAAAATGTTGCTGTTGCTTACGAAAATTTAAACGAGTTATTAAAGAGTTTTGATCTGCGGGAAATAAAATATGAAACAGAAAGGTTTATACAAATTAATTGTTCAAGGTTTACGGTTTATAAAAATATTTTTATATGAAATTTTTTTTAATAAACCTTTTTTTCCGAGAGTTTGCAAAATTTAGAACATTATTTTTTTTTATTGAATCTTTCTTGTCGAAAATTACAATATGTATTCAAAGCTTAATCCTAATTCTTATTTGTTAGCCGTTACCAATGTAACCGCTAATTAATTGCATTCCATTGTCAGCCTCCGGTGACCTTCGAACTTTATTAGATCCCGAGCGAGGTAGTTGGGATGAACCATTAGCTTATATATGTATTTGACTGAATACTTTTTAATTTCTTCCTGGATGGTAGCGATGTTAAGATCTCTGTGGATTTAGAACATGACGACCGTCTGTCTGTCGATAATTTGCTAAATTAAAATTAGCTTAATCTGTTTATAAAAATGTTCAAAAATTTGTTTAAAAAACATCAAAATTTCCAGAAGCAAAAGAGTTCTACCCAAAATAGAATTTTTATTTAAATACGCATTTTCGTAAAAGTTAGAAACGTGCCCTCACTTCTGATCCCTACTCTATATTGTGATATATATTTTAAATAATTAAATAAATTTTTCTTTTAAGTATAAAAGAAGCGGTTTACCTGCGCGCATGTTTTAGATCAAAGTTATTAAGTTGGAGAAAATGTGAGTTATCTAAATTTTTATTTATTAAATTCGTACTTTAACAGTTCAATATCGATGGCGACTCTTTAACTGAACCATTTACCAAAAAAGTAATTTAATGGATAAAAGATATTTTTGTTGGGATAACATCTACACAAACGTCATCTACACATTCACCTGTTGTTACGCCAAAGTCATCTGCACCTGTTGGAAGGTCTAAGCTATCAGAGGTAATTTGACCACCTTTTATTTATAGTTGATGTTTAATTATTCTGTTTTACTTTAGAATTTGACACTTATCTTAGAAGATATCCCTTTAGAGCAAACTTGATAAATATATGTTTATCAAGTTTGTAAACTACAATTGAGGGGCTTAAAGCACAAGGGGTTCAAGTGACTTATGTTAAATAATGAGACAAAGCCGGTTGTTTCGCCTGTGCTCCAAGCGAGGCAGGTATTTTAGGGTCAAGTGCTTGAATTGTTCACCATATCTAGCGTCTGAACAACTCTTGTGCTCTGAGCAACTTCTCCGAACTTCACCTATAATTCCATATGTAAACTCAATTTTAGAAAAAGGCACCCTCAATTATAGTTTTGTAAACTTTTATGGTTAAGTGTTATATTCGTGAATAAATCATTTCAAAAGAAAAATATTCTTTTATAAAGGGTAAGGGTGATATGGGAGTCATTTAAAATCAAGACTCATATAAAAGTAGTTCTACATGGAATTCAGGTTGTTTAAACTTGAAATAAGTTTGATTCAACATGATAAGCCCTGTTATTTCACACCCAAGTCAAATTGATTCTATATAAAATTCACGTTGTTTCAACAAGAAATAACTTTCATTCAAACTGATTCGTAGTGTTATTTCAATATCAATGTAATTTTTCTCTAACTTTACTGAAATGTTAAATTAATTTGAGTTATAGTTATTTTAAAAGACAAAAATTTTGTTTGCAAGTTATTGTAAAATGATGTTAAATTAATATGAAAAAACAATGATTCAAAATCACTACTGAAAAACGTAAAATCGATCTTGGTTTTGACGATTTTACATTGATTTTTGAATGTTTCAAAATTTTTCACTAATTAAAGCATTAATCAAAAATAAAATCAGTTTTAATTAAAAACAATTTAATCAAGTGAATTAAAAGTTTAATCAAATGAATTAAACGTTAAATCAAGTAAATTTAACGTTTAATTGATACTATTAATTT
The DNA here is from genome assembly GCA_930367215.1 of Pollenia angustigena. NCBI lineage: Eukaryota > Metazoa > Arthropoda > Insecta > Diptera > Polleniidae > Pollenia > Pollenia angustigena. The sequence continues at coordinate 31,997,892 of OV884057.1, forward strand.
GTTAACTGGTGCAAATTAAATTAATTTTTTAATTAATAATTAAAATTTTTTATTTAAAATCTATAATTATTTTTTTTTTCTGTGCATGAAGTGAAACACTTTAATACCCCAAAAACCGTAAAAAATTATGATATTTTTGTGAAACAACTTTTAACAATTAAGAGCCACTTTTTGGGTTAGAGATTAGCGGTTAAAATAACGTTAATCTCCGTATTTACTTTTTGAGTTGTATTTTTTTAACCTTTTTTTTTGCTAGTTTAAGCGGCCAACGGTGGTGGTTTAAACCTTAAACTGTCAACATACACATGTTTAACATAAAAAACTTTTGCAAAAATATAAACAAAAAATACATTTTAAAACATTGCTTAGCACTTTTATATAATTTTTCCATTCTATATTTTTTCTTTAATATAATTTTTTTTTAAACACAAAAAATTTCGACCTTGTAAACAATATTAAATTCGCGCATTTTCTTCTTCTTCTTTGAAAACATCCATATTGCTTTATAAAAATTTGACATTAGCAAAAAAATGCTGCCATTTATTTGTGCTCAGTATGGTAGCGCTACATGGTTTTAGCCACCACCCAAAAATATCAAATTCAATTGATACTAGAATAATTTAATTCTCAGATTAGCTAATTATATAATTAAATTAACTTAAATCTCAAACCCAAAAAGTGGCTCTAAATCATCTATTAATTTCGACCTTTTGTTTAGAAATAAATTTTTTTCTTTCTGCTTTTGATGAACTAAATTTCAAGTTGTATTTCAATAGAAACATAAAACCTGACGATCGACAAGTCGACAGTTGGTGGGGTGTCTGTGGGAACGATAGCACTGTGCTTGTCCAAAATTTTAACAAGTTGGGCACCGTACTGGTAAAGCTTATTCGAATACACTGAATTTGTAATGATCGCACTATTTTTAATGGTAGGTATTATACTAACTCCACTTTCGGCATACTTTTAAACAGAAAAAGAAAATATTTTAAGCCGCAACGAATTAAAAAACTGTCATGCAGTTTGGCAAACGTTGTTTTATTGAAAATAATTTCGTAATATGTATATAAAAGTTACCATATTAAGTTCCCTTCCCAAAAATTCTAATTTTTGGTAAAGTGTATCAAAAAGTTTTGGCAAAGCTTTATGTAGAATTACCACTTGTTGTACAACGTTTATATACAATTAACGAACTAAGATCCTATGCCACATTTTTCTAATTATTTCATTATTCAAATGCAAAAATCCTTTGCCACTTTAGCACAATTCCATGCTTGAGAAACCCCCCTTCGTAACTCAATCATTAACTAACTTGTTGCTTTTAAATGAACATTTATAAATCACATTAATTCACAAATTTCTACTTCATTTTTGTGTTGACCAACTTTTTCGCTTTAATCATGTTTTTTTTTTTATTTATCTAGTGCTGTAATATTCACATAAAATGATTAATCAACAACTAGAGAAAATTTATTTTTCGCTCGTTTTTTATGACACAGTTTTCTGGTAAAAACCCACCAAGTTCCATTCCACATAATTCGTCCCAACAACAGATTTACTTTATCATAAATTTATAAATTAATGTTAAACAATCTGAGTTATAATAATAAAAAGAAAATGAAAATAAAGCGAGAAAAAGTTTCGTAATTTAAATTATGACTTTGGAAAAAGTGCTCATTAATTACACATGTTTTAATTACCAATTTAACTAAGAAAAGAAAAGGGCAGAAGCATAAAAATATGTGAATGTAGCAAAAATTTATAAAATTTTTTTTATATATTTTTAAAATGGCAAAAATATATATATCGAATTTTTTTTTTTTTTTGTTAAGCCAGCAGACTTAAAGTTAACATAAATATTTTTACTATATTCAGCATTATGAAAAGTTTAAAGTTACAAAAGTTTTTAGTTTTTCTTTTCCGTTTCGTTCGTTTGTTCCGTCCAACACCATTCAGGCAACAACTTTTGTAATTTGCACACCAGCCTGGGCAAAAAACTAAAAAAGTACATCACATCGTTGCTTTGAGGGAATGAATGAACATTTTACTCACAGCTGTATGTAAATTGTGTTAAAAAAAATTAAATTTTTAAAGAGTGTCCACTTAGTTTTGTAATTGGAACTGATTGTTGGTACAAGATATGAACCAGGCTTATCAATTACGAAGAAGAAACATGATTAGAAAGTTGGTGTTGTTGGAAATTTGTAATAAAAAGGTGAAAGTTTTTTCCTATTAATTTTACCATTATTTTATTAGATTTCAGAAGTTGTACTTTAACAAGAGCAAGCAATTTAATGGCAAGGAAAGATATTTCTACACAGTTAAAACCTGCCTTAATGTATTCAAAAACTAAATAAACAAAAAAAAAAAAAAAAAAAAATGTGTGTACAAAACGTTTGTATACAACCACAATGACAAATACTTTACGTTACTGTTCGTCGCACAATTTAAGTAGTATTGAGAGGGTACAAGAATCCAAACAAATACACTGCAGACAGTACTTGTTTTTTTTAAAACCTTTAAATAAAGGGTGGTTAAATTGTAAGGGCCGATGTTGAATGTGAACCACACCTAAACGCCAAGTTTTTTTCCGAATTTTATTTGACATTTCTCTATTTCAGACTTACTCAATTTGAACCATGGACACAATCCAACAACGTGTTAAAGTTATCCAGACTTATTTTGAAAATGGGCGTTTAAATCAAAATGCATTTCGAGCACTTCGTGATTTTTTTCTTGCACCGCAGTGGCTTTGTAATAAGCAGAATTGCCGCATTTGGGCGAATGATAATCCAAGAGTGATTGCCGAAAAACCAATGCACCCACAAAGAGTGACTGTTTGGTGCGGTTTATGGGCTGGTGGCATCATCGGACCGTATTTTTTCCAAAATGAGGCCGGTCAGGCAGTTACTGTGAATGGTGTTCGCTATCGTGAGATGATAACGAACTTTTTATGGCCCGAATTGGAAGATATGGATGTGGACGATATGTGGTTTCAGCAGGACGGTGCCACTTGCCACACAGCTAACGAAACAATGGCTCTTTTGCGCAACAAATTCAATGGCCGTGTTATCTCACGTAATGGCGATGTCAATTGGCCGCCAAAATCATGTGATTTGACACCGTTGGACTTTTTTATTTGGGGTTATTTGAAAGAAAAGGTGCACGTCGATAAGCCAGCAACAATTCAAGAGCTAAAGGATGAGATAATTCGGCACATTAACGGCATAGAACCTCCATTATGCCTCAGGGTCATCGAAAATTTGGACCATCGGATGGAGGTGTGCCGCCGTGGTCGCGGCGCCCATTTGGCCGATATTTTGTTCCATACATAATTGAGTAATACCAATATATCATAATAAAATAAAATTACAATAATTTCCTAAATAGTTTGTGTTTTATTCAAAATCAACATCGGCCCTTGAAATTTAACCACCCTTTACATTAATTACAAATGCTTCCCTCCTTGTGCATTCTGCGATAATTTGTGATGTTTACTTGGGTATCGTAGTATGGTATGTAGCGGACGCATACAAGGGATTGTTGTCGTAATATTGTCAAAGAAACAATGATTCATAAACTATTGCACACAAATATTCCAAACTTACATTGAACAAATGAGAAAAAGGGGATTTTTGTTCCCACACCCATTGCTGCATGTAATTTTCATTTCAACGTAATAGTTTTCATACGAATTCGCACCGCGCTATAAAAGATTATGCCACCACAAATGTCAAAATCAGTCAATTGTGCTGCGGTTGTCTACAGAGGCATTTTGTTGCAATATTATACTAAATTATTTCTTTAATTTTAATTGAAACAGCAACACTAAATAGTTTTATACCCACACCACAAAAGTGGAGAGGGTATTATGCATTTGTGCTGATGCTTGTAACATCTTAAAATAATGGTCTACACTGAAAGAAAATTACTCGGGATAAATTAAGTTTTTTGTATTTGCTTTAAGCACGAGTTGTACTCAAAAATTCAAATGCGAATAACACTAAAACATACTCAAAATAATTTTAAATGGGATAACGTTTGAAAATCCATCCCGGAATTTCTTAAAATAAGTAAAAAATTCTTAAATCAAGTAAAAAAAGTGCCGCTGTGAGAGTTAAATTATAAAGTGAGGGTTTTCATCTTATATAACTTATTAGTCTCATCTCTCAGCATTGCTTTCGTTAATGCGTGCGTATGCGTGTATTTTTCAAAGTTGTAACCCTGTAGTTCATGTTGCTGTCTCCGAGCTGGTTATAATACTATCCCCTTTATGACACAACCAGTCCGAATGCTAGCCGTATGACTGGCCACTTTAACAAGGGGATGTCCTACGAGGGGGTAAATTGTCCATACGAGGCCCCAAAAAGACAGTTCATAAGCCGGTTCTTCTTGGCTTACCCTTAGCTGTCTCCTTATACCAACCATAAATCTGCTTTTCTGATTGTGTTGTCATACGTTCTGTTTCTCTCTCTCTCTAATAAAATGAACGAAATGTTCAACGACATGCATTTTTTACTATCCACCATCTGCGACACAAAAAGACAGCAAGTGCCAGCACAATGTGACAGTAAAATTTTCCACAGTTTTAGAACCAGTCTTCCGAGTATAGGATCAATAAGGATAGTTTTATAACCAGTCTACAGTGTATAGTACTGCCACTTTTGGGGATATTTGTCACGAAAAAACTACAGGGAAATTTACGATTTGCTTTTTGTGTGCAGAAACAACGAAAACAACAGAACACACGAAGAAAAACATATATAATTGTACCCTTCACCACAATTAGTTGTGAAGACGGTATAAGTTTTTCATTCCGTGTAAAACTGTTTTATTATTCAGACCCCATAAAGTATACATATATATTCTGGGTCCTTGAGTAATTCTAAGTCGATTTAGACATGTCCGTCTGTTGAAAACACGCTCACTTTCGAAAAATTCAAAAGAAATAAACAAACTTGGTGTTAAATTGCTTGTAGTTATCCTAACCAGTTTGGGATTGAAATCCAGCAAAATCGGTTCAGTAGGATCAGAGCTATGAATCAAACTGTGAAACCACCACCTAAAAAAAATTGACAATTTTGTTACAAAAAGTAACATAAATGGTGGAGCAATGCACGGAATGATATAAGATTTTGCAAAAACTCGTTTTATTCGACTAAAAATCACGAAGATCCGTCCATAATTTACCCTAGGCCTTATATAAATCCTACTCCCGGAAAACAGTTTAGCACGCCTTAGACCGTAAAAAATACTGCTATCATAACAAAACTTGGTACATCACAGTTTTATAAGACTAAAACAAAGACTGTAAATTTTCGTGAAGATCGGTTCATAATTTACCCTAGGTCCCATATAAACCCTTCTTCCGCAAAACAGTTTAGTATGCCTTAAACCGTAAATAATAATGCTATCATAACTAAACTTAGTAAATCGCAGTTTTATAATCCTATAAATAAGGCTATAAAATTTCGTGAAGATCGGTCCATAATTTACCCTAGACCCCATATAAACCCTACTCCCAGAAAAGAGTTTATTACGTCTAAAACCATAATTAATAATGCTATCATAACATATTTTTGGCTCATCATAGTTTCATAGAACTAGAAATGACTGTCTAAAATTTTCTGAAGATCGGTCCATAATTTACCCTAGGTCCCATATAAACCCTTCTTCCGGAAAAGAGTTTATTACGTCTAAAACCATAATTAATAAAGCTATCATAACATATTTTGGCTCATCATAGTTTCATAGAACTAGAAATGATAGTGTGAAATTTTGTGAAGATCGGTCCATAATTTACCCTAGGCCCAATATAAACCCTACTTCCGGAAAAAAGTTTAGTACGCTAAAACCGTAAAAAATAATGCTATCATAACAAAACTCACAGTTTTATAGGACTATAAATAAGGCTATAAAATTTCGTGAAGATTGGTCCATAATTTACCCTAGGTCCCATATAAAACCTACTCCCGGAAAGCAGTTAAGTATGCCAAAAAACCGTACAAAATAATGTTATCAGAATAAAATTTAATACTTCACAGTTTTATATTACTAAAAATCACACTAATAAATTTCGTGATGATCGGTCCATAATTTACTATAGACCTCATATTGAAATTTATGATTTTTTATTACCAGATATCAATCTGCAGAAGTTTGGGATGATTGGTTCATAGCTTACCATCATTTAAGTATCTAAACCGCAACCAATTTTAATGCAGATGTCTGTTTTTATAAAAATAAATTAATAATAAATAGACATCACTCCTGAAATGTTCGAACTTTCGGTGGAGGGTATCGTAGTTTCGGCACAGCCGATTATAGCAAGCAAAGTCAAAACTAAAAACATTTTGCGAAAAACTTAGAATTAAGCTAAAATTACAACTTCTTTAAAATTTTAGTCGCGAATACGAGCACTAACTTAAGCTGCCCATACACTTGCAATAATATTGTAAACGATATTCGCCATATTATTTCATTGTTGTGCTATATTATGCAATAAGACACACAATAGTTTCATTTATTTAACAACAGCATTGCACAATGTTGCCAACACATTTCCCTTTCTTTTCGTTGTGCAATAAAAATCCAAAGTCTTTTGATTGTTGCCAATATATTTTGCCTTCTTCGAATATCACATATACATTGGCAATATAACTGTACAATACGTAAAATTGAACAATTTTATTGCAAGTGTATGAGCCGCTTTAAACATCAGCGTACTCGAATAAGCTTTACCAGTAAGGTGCCCAGGTTGTCACATTTTGCCACCAATACACTATATTCAATAGAGTTTCAATAGAACAAATTTTTTCTGTAAAAAAATAGCGAAAAATTGTATTTAACAGAATTGGATTGATTTAAATTAAACACGATTACAAAAGTAAAAAAGTTCGCTTTGAATATCGAAATGACGAGCGCTTACTTCGAAAAATGACTAGCGTAATTGAATTCGGCATACTCAAATTAGCTTGTAGAGTGCCCAGCTTGTTAAGAAAGTGCCAAATTCGTGCACAGTGTAATAAGTGACTTGTTGACGCTCGCTTAAATTGTTGAATGATATCGCGGGCCAGGCTTTAAAATTTTATAAAATCTGGTATCCAGTATTTATGTTGATACTGGAATTAAGGGAAATTATATTCAATTATAAATCCACTTAATATTTAAGTAGCAATTTCTTTATTTTAAGTCCCTTTAAATAATTTATCCATTTTTTAACTACTTGAAACAAGGACAAATATAGTTTAAAAAAATTTTTTCAATAATAACTAATGTGCTTTTTGTTTCCAATTGGGTACTTTTGTGCAATGAAAAAGAATGAACCAACGCAAAAAATAAAGTTTCAACATTTTTCACCCACAATCACCTTTTTGGTTTTACCTTCTCTATACAGTCTAGCAATTATTTTTTGGGTTTTGTGGCAGTTGTTGTTATTATTATTTTTACTTGGTTGCTCATTCAAAAGGCAATGACCACTTGTAAGAAGAAGAAGAAAAAAAAACGAAGAACAAAACTTGAAAAAATTTATTGGAACCCTAAAATAATAAGTTTTATTATGGCTAAATTCATAAAGTGTTTTCGAGGGTAAACATTTTAAGTATCGTGGGACAAGTGTATAAAAAAAATATAAAAAAAGTTAATAAAGGTTTAAAGTTTTATTAAAAGAAAAAAAGGCCGAAAATTGTAAGAAGAAATGTTAAGAGTATTTCAAATATATAAACAAAAAAGACCAGCTGTAAAATTCGAGAGTGCTGTTTAAAATAATTTTTTAAAAAATATTTGCCATTTAAAAAAGCTAATGAAGACAAAATGGGAAAAAGGATTTTGGTTATTTTTATTTTAAATATTTTTTTTACTGAAATAAAAAAACTATATATTCTGTAATAATCCAAGTTTTAGAAAATATTTAACTCTTCTCTGTTTCGTTTATCTGAGTTTTAATTTCAAAACATAAAAATATTTTCTTGCATAAAGTAAAGAAAGAAAAAAAGTAAAATCCAATAACGGTTTCCAAACCAATTGGCTTATATCTCTGACATCTATAGCCATATCAATTTGTACATGATACACCAATACACACACACACACACACTATAAACTACAAATACCCAATAAGCAATTTCACTCCGACATGTTTGAAGTCTGAGAAAGTTTATAACTTTATAAAAACAATTAAACCGAAGTGTTTAAATTTCCTTTAGACACTAAAGGTAGAAGTACATAACACGCGTTAGTTCGTCGACGAGTATCGTGCGTTTAAAAACTGTAGCGCGTAAAAAATTGCAAGTTACACAACACGCGTTACAAAAGCCATTCCTGTCACCTGTTTTTTATTTGTTTACTTATTTGTGCATTAAAAACGGGTTCGAAAGTATATCAAGATTTTGTTATTTTATTGAATTTATTCTTTTTATATAAATAATGTATGTTTTTTAAGATCTTCAATAAGTTTTTCTCTCATGATTCACAAATTTGTTAAATTATTCTTTTTATTGTCAGCTGATTACTTGTCAAAAATACTCAACGCGTTAAAAAGTTCAAAGTTAACCAACTTTCCGGCGCAAACGCGTCAAAATATTTTGCATGTAGCTTGTTCTATGAAAATACACTAGTTTAACTTTTTTTGACAGAAGACGACAGAGCGCGCGCGCACTAACGCGTGTTATGTACTTCCACCTTAATGGCCAATTTCACCAATTTATTTAAATATCAATTTATGTTAAAAATTTGTTTTTCGAGACAAATAAAAATAAAATTATATGAAAAATTTTATTTAAATATGAATTTATATTTAAATAGAATTGGCAAATTTGGCCATAAATGTTGTCAAGTCTAGTGTTCCGGGTACATACTATTAACCCTATAAGTAGTGGGTTTCGGAACTCACTTAAGGAAGCTCAAGCTCAATTTATCGCGAACACTTCCGGATCACTGTAGTGTTTTCCAGGCGAAGAAACTTGCGATCCAAGGAATCTGTAGACTGGCTTAGACTATCTGCTGTGTCGACGACTGCTGTGGATATTTGCACTGATACACTGAAAAGAAAAATCAATCCATCCGTACTTTAATGGAGCCAAAGGGATGTCAATAGTACGGTTAGAACTTATTTTCTAAAAGAAACTACAGAATACTTAATTCAAGTACGAATTATTCAGGTGCCACGTACTTAAAATATTCCGAAAACCGTATTGATTTAAGTAAAAGTGAAATTAAAGGTTATCTCACTTGAAATAATCAATAAGTAAGATTGGATTGATTCTACTAGCTTAAAAAAATTACCCCAAAGAACTAGGGTTATAGAGTATATTATTATTTACTTTTACCCGTTTACACATGTTTATTTGACTTTTGTTGTATTCTGCCCTTTGTTTACAGAAGAACTCTTAATTATAAGAAACCAGCAGCATGCCCAATATAGATTTCGTAATCATTCTATTTTGAAAATTTGATGTATTTTACTAAATAGTTTTAGCAAATAGAATTTGGGAATTTTTGCTTCTTATTTTACTTTTTAATCTTTAAAATAATGTCTGTTTCTTGTAGTGTTTTGAGTTATTGTTCCTATACAGCAGCCGTATTCTGTTATTCGCCAAAGCTAAATCTCCATCGCTAAAAATCTATTAAGTTGATTAAGCGATTTTTGGCTACGAATGCAATTCTATAAGGTGCATTGCTAAACTTGGCAATGCCATAAAAATTTAATGCACCGCAAGTTTAGCTTTTAATGTCATCGCTAAAATATTTAAATTTTGTATTCTCTAATGCATTTAAGCGATCGAGATTTAGCTTTAGCTAAGCGAGTTACAGAATATGCCTGCAGAACAAGTATATCGTTTGTTACCTTCTTTTATAATGTTGTTTTTGCTTCTTCAATACACTTTGCAAACATACGCGTATGCAGGCATATTTGGTTTGGAAATTTATCCCCTTTTGGATTGTTTTAAATACTTTTTAGTATTATTGTAGAAAAAACTTAAACTTAGTATGCGTTTTTCTTTCTGTGTTGTCTTACTGCGTTCTCATGGCGAGGAAATCCAAGGCCGCTCATATCCAAGTGAGTTGGCAGTTTAATATAAAGATCATATGGAGACCATGGCACAGGGATATACGAGGAGACATTACGGCGGAGGAGCTTGCTAGATTTGGCAATACCTAACGGGTTTCACTGTATTCGGATGGCGTTGGTGTGCTTTTTATCGCCTGCAAACTCGAACTTCGATATTGCTAATGAAAGGTGAGCCGATAATACTGGGTGCAGAATTGCCAGGCAATTTTGGCCCCGCATGGATGATGGGCGTACTATGTCTTTGCTATCGATGACTAAAAGAAACGTATACGAATTTTTCTTTTTGTATTTGTATACAAAACGCACAAATCTCTATACATTTTGACAAGTTTTCTTTTGAACATATTTTTACACCATATGACAACAATTGAAGTCGACCGCTACGTTTAGGTATCCTTGACATTTAATGAAAACGGAACGACTGATCAGAAACGTATACTTTTACGTAAGGGCAACATTTGAATATGAATTTCTGTACATATTCTGACGTTTTAAAAGACTTAGTTAAGATAAGTCTGCACATTTTCGAAAGGAAGTTATTAGTTCTTTCAAACATTGATTAAAAAAGGCCTTTACATTTCTTATCATAGCTTGAAACCAAGGGGAATTCAGGTGTAGGTGGTTTAGGAACGCCATCTGATTTTGACAGTTGTCACTAATACTTAATATTAGTAAGGAACTGTTGACATTTCGAGCAGTAAACATTAAAAATGCAATGCAAAAAACCCTATGTTGTTCTTGGATTGTTGTAGTTCCGACACCACCTGTAGTTGAATTCGCCTTGCTTGAAACTTATTGGACTTTAATATAAAATGTACTTGTTTTTTTCATATGTTTGATGTAAAATTTCCCTAGAAACTTTTTTCAGAATTCGTTTTTAATTCTGGCCAACAAATTTGAAAAGTATTTCGAATTTTCCGAAACAAAGATTTTCAATTTATTGTCAACAATTCTCAAAACATTTTCGGTCAGTTATTTGAGGCGAATTTGGCAACCGATGAAGACTGTCAGTAAAAGTAAAGTCAAAACGTTTACGGGGTTCGTGCACATGTGCCTGTATTTAACTGTTTTCTGCTTTTATACCAGCAAATTTTATAACAATAGCAAAAGTAAATCTCAAACATAAATTTGACTTTTGAATTGAAGCAATTACAACAAGAAATAAAAACATGGAAAAACGAAGCCCTTTATGCTGCAACTACAACAACAACAGCAACTAACTACTACAAGTTTTTCAAGAAAAGGCTGTTTCAATTGCGCTGATGACTTTTAAAAGGAAAGATCAAAAAATGGGGCTGGTTAAGAGTAACTTTGTGAGGTTTCGAAGGTTTATTTGTGCTAAAACCCATAATGCAAATATTCGTTCATTCATTGCACACAAACAAGAGCAACAATATAAAAAAACAATAACAACAACTTTTTGTTTCACTTAACAAGTTAAAGCATCAGGCGGAGCAGAACACAAAGTTAGATGATTTCATTTTTCCATCCTCTATCCACTTTCAAGTGTTTTGCTTGCATTTATATTGTGTTTTTTTTCGGTTCATAAAAATGTAAAAATTTTTATTCCTTTATTCCTTCTAAAGACTTTGAGAAATAAGAAGAGCTGCAACAACTTTAAAAATAAAAAACAAAAAAATGCGAAATGTAAATAAAACTGAAAATCGTTAAAAAGAAAAGAACATAACTGCAAATCTTCTGAAAGAAAAAAAAAAAACATCAAGAAAATCTTTAGAGCTGAAAGAATATTAAGAAAAATAGTATAAATTTATGATAGAATGTAACAAATGTTTCGTTTAGCTTGTAAAACAGATGACGCTGGTTGAACAAGGAAATTTCCCTTATAGGTATAGTTTTTTAGTTTTTCAAAGTTTAGAATATTTGAATTTCAGAGATAGTTCTTCGTAATAAAATTTCAAGCTCAAGGTCAATTTTATAAAATATATTTATTATGTATCCAATGGATAGTTTCTTCAGGGGTATTTGGTTTTTTTAAATTTCAAAGTGTACATTTTTCGATATATAAATCAGTAAACAATCAAAGAACAGCAGACAGAAAATGCTTTTACAACGCGTGTTGTGTAATTAGCCATGTTTTAAAATGCACGATACTCTTCGACGAATTAAAGCGTTTTATGTTCATCTTCTTTAAGCCTGAAGCCATTGTAGCAAAAGATCCAACACAAACGATTCCGCGGCGTTCTTACCCCACGTCTCCATGCGCTTTCGATTAGAACATGACATGACCATAACGCCGGCAGAGCAACGGTATTAATTTGTTCATGTTCTTGTATGTGGCGAATACGTGTTGATGTTCATGTTCTGATTGACCACAATTTTTGTTGCTGTGCGTTTGGTTGTATACAGAAAATACATTGTATGGCCAACATCATGGCGCACATGGATGCTAAGACGAATGTTTAGGCAACGATGGCAGCACATGAACGAAACATGAACATGAAGAGTCTACACGAGTAGAATTCATGTTCGAAATGCTGTTCTTACCAAGTTGATGGATGGTGGAGACGGGTAGTTAAGAACTGGGCATCGCCAAGACCACTTAATGGCGAATTTTGCGTAAAGATCTTGGTTTACACCCATACAAGATTAAGATGACTTAAGAATTGAAGCCGATGGACCATTTGAAGCGACGTACGTTCTGTGATTGGGCTCTGGAGAAGAAACGCCAATATGATGAATTTCATCGGAAAATCAGTTTCAATGACGAAGCTCATTTAAATGATGAAGCTCAGTTTTGGCTCAATGGGTTCGTCAATAAGCAAAATATGCGTTATTGGTTTGGTGAAAATCCACATGTGCTTCATGAATCACCAGTTCATCCACAGAAAAGAACTGTTTGGTGTGGATTGCATGCCGGCGGCGTTATTGGGCCAAATTTTTTCGTCGACAATAACGATCGTCACGTTACTGTGAATGGCGATCGTTATCGCGCCATGATAACCGATTATTTTTGGTCCGCATTGGAATACATGGACTTGGATGACATGTGGTTTCAACAGGACGGCGCCACAAGACACACAGCACACGTTACAATCGATTTTTTGAAGAGTTAGTTTGGTGAGCGTGTTATCTCAAGAAATGGACTAGTCAATTTTACGCCCTTAGACTTTTTTCTTTTGGGCTACGTCAAATCATTGGCCTATGCCAACAAGCCTACGACATTGAAAGAGCTCAGAGCCAGCATTGAACGCGAAATAGTGGCCTTTACGGCTGAAATATATCACCGAGTCATCGAAAATTGGGTCCAACGAATCGACCGCTGCCGACGTGCCCGCGGTGGTCATACGAAGTCGAGTTCCATTCATAAATGTTTTGATTGTATTTCAAGTCGACTATAAAGTTATGGAAATATCTCAAATGGTTTGCGTTTTATTTTAAAACAACGTTGGTGCATTAGAAACCCTTTGGCATTTCAATAAAAATATATTTCATATATTAGCAAAAAAAATTTTTAATTTGATCTAGGATATATTTCAAACCTAAACTAGAGGATCGACTGTTTTCACACATTGTTTGAACTACGTAAAATAATATGAGTGCAACGAATTTGTGTGACGACGTTGTTTGCGATGATTGTGAAATATGTTGGTTGCTCTTTTTTTTTCTTCCTCATAAATTCTGTGTGTGCACAATTTCAGTTGTTGCTGTAGTCGCCTGCCGTACACCGAAATGTGTTTGTTCACTCAAGAGTGAAAAAGTTTTGGTCGGTTAGTTGGAGTATTGTTCGAGAGTGTTACGAGTCGTTTCTACATTTTATAACTATGAATGAAAATAGAACCACAGACGAGTATAATATTTTAAAAATATATACATATGTATAACTATGTATACAAAAAAAAAAAAACAAAAGAAACTTAAGTATAAAGCGACGAAGTTTTGATGATGCCAACACGGTAGTTTGTAATCATCACAAGTTATTACCAGTGTGTTGTGTGTGTGTGTATGTGTGTGTTAAGGGAAAATGTGTGATTGAGAGTGTGATTGTCTCGGAATGTGCATCGAAAAAGTTTAAAAACTTCTACTGTGTACTTTAAACTTATACGAGTGCACAGATTTTTATTTAACAGGTGAATGAGGTTTCTTAATATTTCAATATTTATATTAAAAGGTGTCATAAGATATAAATTGAGTTGCAAAAATATAAAAAGTTTACTAATGAGTTGATGAAAATTATTCCTGGAAAAAAGGTGCAACAGAATTAATGAGAATGGTAAGGCGAATCAAATAAATTCTTTTTTTGTTAAGATTTGTAATTAATAGTTTTTTAAATATCATTTCAGACTACTTTAGTAGACAAGGGCTTGTAACGCCAAGAAATAAGGGACGTTGACTTGCTCTAATCGCTTTCTAAATAAGCCTTCACACATTAGAATAAATATGCTGGCGTAAAATGGCAATTTGTATGCAAGCGCGGTGAAGAGAACGGTTTTTCGTTGGCGCAAAATTTCAACCGGCTTCAATGCAAAAAACACTAATATATAAAACGCTGTTGTGTACACTTTTACTTTTTGTGCAAGATAATTTTACTACCCGTGTGTGGTTGATGGAACAAAAATTGTTCGCTTAAAAACAAGTCTTATATGTAATGGCCTGATCGAACTGAGAATGTCTGACCGAGTTTAGCGAACTTAAGATCGGAAAAGTCCTGCAGTAAAATAAAATAACCGACTTTCCAAATCAAACTGAACATTCAAATCTTGCTGTCAAACAACAGTTCTTACTTTGAATAATTATAAAATAAAATTTTCATTTAGGTATTTCTAATGAACGAAAATTATTTTTATTCTCCATTTTTCGAGACCCATCCCACGATCCTAAAAATTCGAACTCAATATTCGAAAAATGCAGATATTCCCATTATGAATCAGTTTGTAGCTAAGTTGTTATAAAGTTATGTCACATATGGTTTCGAAAAGTACGCTATTAAAATTCAGCTAAATGGGTTTACTAATGGCTGAGATCTGATTCTGTGCATAAATTTGTTGTTGTTGTTGTTGTTGGCATATGCCAAAGTTCACAAATAAGTTACAAGCATCTTGGTCATTAATACACAACATCTGACAAAATAAGGGCGGGATTAAAGAATTAAATAGAATGAATTTGTTTTTTTATGTTTTTCCAATATATTTTTGTTGAACTACACTCACTCTTCCGGTTGATGCGTTTTCGTGCACGGAACATGGGCGACTGCTGTGTTGGGGTTTTTCAATACTAGGAATCACTCTACATAATTTTGTGAGGATCGATCTGAAATTGACCATAGCTCCAATATAAAATTCTGTTCTTAAAATAACTTATTTATTTATATTTATTTCAATTGTCTAATAGCACAGGGCCATTACAATTGTGGTTCGTCGTGATTTATTACAACCTATTAGTTTTATTTCAAGGACTTCCACGTTTCCGCTTCTTCAAAATACAGATGAGTTCGCCACGGGTGAGCGGGTCTTCTTTTTTTTTTCTGGTATTCTGCATTAGATCACTTGTTGCCTATGATGCTGCACTGTACCGTTCATCTCGAAATGCTGCCTATTGTCGGTGTTCTTACGTATAGTTTTAGTCTAGGCCAGGTTTATTTTTAATCTTGATATTGCTGAAACCGCGTTCAGGAATTCTAATTTTTAAAACATGTCGCTTAATCTATGTGCCAGAGGGCAATTATCTTCAGCGTAGTCTAAGTCACCTAGCTGTCCGTAAAGGCCACATTAAGTTTTGGAATATTTTTTTCTGTTACCAAAAAAGTCACTTACATAAGTCTAAAACCGAAACGAATCATGACATTTTACTTAAACTAGATCCAATTAAGTTTGCTATGACTCAAAACAAAATCATAACACTTTGTGATGATCGGCCCATAATTACACATTCGTAGGTCCCATATAAAGCACACTCTCGGAATAGAATTTAATAAGCCCAAGGCCTCATCATATTATAATACTGTGAGGTTAGATTTTATAAATATTGGCTTCTAATTTATAGATCCCATATAAGGCCCGCTTCGGAAATATTCTTGCTCTCGATGGAAAGTATTTAAAATTCGACACAGCCGAATAAAGCACTTTTTCTTGAATTCTATAAGAAATTTTAAACAAAATTACAGCATTTTTAATACAAATAAATATTTAATGAAAATAGTTAGTAAGAACAAGATTTATGTTTGCTTTATACTTTTTTTTTAAAAAAAATTCATTTTATTAAAGAGTTATTTGTTTTTGTGTTTACACATTTTCGATTATTCAAGCATAAGTAAAGTTTGATTATAAAACTAACCCTTTTTAATTTTCAAGAAAATATTTAAATCTTTATTATTTAAAGCGTAATGAAAGATTAAAACTATTTGCATAAGTTTATGTTTATATAAATAAATCCATACATTTCATTTAATATATGGTATATAAACATATTTAAAGAGTTTTATATACATTCATACATACGACATGCGAGGGTTGCTATTCCTATTTTGGTTGAAAGTTTTACAACGTTTTTTTTTTTAACTTCGCAATACGTTGTTTTCAGTGACTTGAAAATTTTCTCTCAGCGAAAAATTGGAAAAATTAATTACGATAAATGCTTAAGGCCCGTTTTCACAACTTGCCGATAGCTAAAGGTAGGATTTTATCGGCCGTATCAAAAGTGTTCCAAATACTACTTGACTTTAACCTACCAGGTAGGAAGCAAATAAATGTACTTTATCGCGCACCTTAGGTTAAAGTAAAGTTTTAATAATGGAACAATTTTTATAAAGCCGGTTAAAGTCTACTTTAAGCTATCGGTAAGTTGTGAAAATGGGCCTAAATCTTTCAATGCGGATTATCACTCGAAGACAAGAGCGACTTGATTAACCTATTTAGACTCTTGGCGGTAAAGTCTCATCCCTGCCCACTGTTAAACGCTGGTTAAACCAATAAAATCGTGTTCGCAGTTCGATCAGGAACCTGTTGTGCCAGAAACAATGATCATCATAATCATCCAGCTCTACAGCCTGGGTTGAGTTTCTGCTTTTTCCACAACTCTCCTCTATTGCTCGTTCTTTTCAGTATGGAAGCGCCAATTTCTTGCTCTTACATCCTCGTCAATATTTTCAATTGATGCTTCCGTGGGCGACTTTTATTCCTCGAAATTTTTGGAATTTTTGGAATATGCTTTTTAATACGGTTCTGATTTATTTCTTAGTCTTTGTGCTATGATGTAGTTTACAACATTCTTGCCATGATTGAGCTGAAACAGCTCTGCTTTGCTGTTCAGGATGTTACAATCTTTATTAAGAATTTTTCTTTCAAAACTTTTGGCTTTATTGGCTCACAAATTTAATGGCATTTTATGTTTAAAAATATTTTCTGGCATATGGCCCGGTCTTATTTTGTCAATAGTGCGGCGAATGTTGACTTCTTAATGATCAGTTGGTGCTGGTTTTTCAGCACTGGAAGAAGTCCAAAGGTGCCAAATCTCATGAACGTAGTGGCCAACTCCCAGATTCATTTCTTCAGATAATTCGGTCACCAAACGTGTGGCTTAGCAAAGTGATAGCTTTACGCGCTGTATGGCGTGTTGCGAAGTTTTTTTGGAACGATTTCTCCACCAAACAAACAATCAATTGGAGCGGCGGTTTCGGAATGAAAGACAAATGAGCGGATGACGCCTTCGGTATGTTATCCACCCCAAAGCTAGAAACGAGCCTAATCGCTGATGATGATTTGATGAAAAAAATCTGGTTAAGCCTCCAGTTAATTATTAGCCTATTCACCGAACACACGACGCAATTGAAAATCCGCTGGATTTAATTCTTGAACCTGTTGGATTTTATATGGATGTAGGCCAAGAACTTTCCAAAAAGTGGACGGCCAGGGACCAAGGTGCTGCGAACGGCGTCGGTTCGATAAATTCAAGTTCTCTATCACACTCAAGTCGATAGCAGCCATGGCTTCTTCTGTACGCTCGGCTCGGTACGGGCTCGATTTGGATGAATATTATCCAAAAATTGCGTATTAGCTGTTTAGTTTAGATGATGGGATGGAGCTCAACTTTAAGAAATAAATTTTCACGATATGTAAACGTTGTTCTAGTGAAAGTCCTTACTTTGTGTTTCGCCAAATTAAACTAAAAAAAAACTCAAACACACTTAATTAGTCCTTGTTCAAATTGTTAAACATTTGCTGCAGAAACTTTCTTCAACTCTGCAATAAAACTTTTGTTTTGAAGCATTTAAGCATTTTGATTGCATTCTCTCTTTCTCTCTCAATAACAAACTCACAAAAACTGCTTGTACACGAAACAAGGTACACTTTTCCATTCATTATCAAACTCAAATGTTTCGCAGTAAATGTTTTATACTATGGACGAGAACTTAGTATTATGACAGCCAGTTTTATAGTTATTCCTATCGGAAGTTCTTAACGTCTAAACAACTTCCTGGATTTTACAACATCTTCCACAATATTGAGCTGTAACAGCTCTGCATTGCTCATTTTTCCCTGGACTAAGTACTCGTCTAAGAATTTTTCTTTAGAAATTACAATACATGTGTAAATAGCTTTTCTAGAAATTTCGTAATGGATTCCACATAATTTAAGAAAAGCTCATAAAGATGATACATAGTTTCAATTCAAACAAGGAATTGATTTAGAAATACAATCGGAGTGCATTTAAATCTGTGTATGACATCTTAACAGTTGATGAATCCTGGAATAATGCAGAAATTGCGTTGGCAAAGTTTTTCGGCGCCTTAAAAAAGCCTTTAATGTATAAAATATGTGTTAATCATAATCGATAACTGATTGTCTTTTTACCATTAAGCTTAAAATATAAACAGCAACCCTCGTAACAGAATGACTATTTATTTACAAACATTTCTTAATGAAAGGCAAACATTTTAGACTTTTTAGTAAATATCTGCAGAAAAAAACTATAACAAAAATTCTTGTTAAATTTCTTTAAATACTTTAGAAAGAAATATTCAAAAAATAAATTTTGTTGTCAAATATTCATTCAGGATAATTGTCCTTGCTGCTTTCTCTAAAGTGTTGTACGATTGTTACAGAAATGTTCATGTTTCAGTTACTAAAATATCAAAAATTTCGTAAAATTAAAATTCTTTTCTCTGCGAGAAAATTATACCAGTAGCTGTTACCCCTTAGATTGTTGTTATTGAAGTGAATTTATTTCCAAAGTCCTTGAAATTTCAAGAAATTCCCTGATTCAATTTCAACCTTTACGTCCTTAAAAATCCAATTTCAAAGTCTACTTTTCAGCTGATGTTCTCTAAATATTTCTATGTTTTTCTATTAGAAATTTTAACTAAAAGGTAAATAACTTGCAAATGTAATTGTGTGCATACATAAGTATTTGTGTATGTGGATCTGTGTGTTTGCAAAAAAAAGTTTTGTTTAAACTAAAACAACAAGGAAAAAAAGAACTAGATAAATTACAAAGAAAAAGGAGAATTTTAAATATGAAAGAGAGACATTAAAAAATGATGGCATGTAATATGTTGTAACAGATAACATGCAACAACGCCAAATTGTGCTTAAAATAGTGGCAAGTCATTTAACTCAAAGTGACAGAAACTATTACAACCAGGATATCAAATACCGAAATCACATTCATTGATGAAGCACACAAGAGCACTGGCTGAGTCCTTAAGAACAGGCACTTGTATTTGCACATACTTTCATGCATACATGTGTACATGGTATTAATAACACATTCATACATACACACACACACACATGTTTATGCAAACACACGTGTATTAAACACAATCTAATATCTCTAGACAAAGTATTGGAAATTTATATGCAGAGGTGTAAAATGATGAATTCACTTTCATTAATTGTATAAATCTAAATATTGTTAAACAATAAACGAACATTTTATAAAACAAATAATAATAGTCGATATCAATTGAATGAAAACAGATAAAACTTTAAAAGTTTTTTAAACGTTTTTCAAGATTAAAAAAAACGTAAGAGTGTTGACTGAATTTTTCAGTCAAAAACTGTCATACAAAAAACGAAAATTTGGAAACAACTTTTCGCTTAAAGAGTTAGTTTGACAGCTACTATTTACATTTAATGAATCAGAAGTAAAAGCAACGGTTTTTTTTGGCCAATGACAAATAAAGAAGTTGAAGAAATTACAGTTTTTCTACTTTGACTGCAGTTTTAAACGCTGAATTTTTATTCATAACAATCCTGAAAAACTCATGTCTCAAATCCGAATGCTAATTTTTCATTGCAACAAAAACTTTTCTTACTTCCTATCGAAAGTGGGTCGAAATCAAAAATGTTTAAATAAAAATCTGCCTTTTCTAAACGATTGTTCAAATTGCCCTGATATTTTCAAGGGGCATAGCACTCTGATTCTTTTGGTACTGGATTAAATAGGGTTGCCAGACGGCCTTGGTTTGGACGGAATATCAAGCCTTTTCAATTCGTGTCAAGAATAAAAAAAAGTCATTTGTCAAGCTTAACTAGGAATTAAAAAGTTTTTTTTATTTAATTGTCAAGAAAGATTAAGAAAAAATTACCATTATAATCTCATTAATAAAATTACCATCGCTCAAAAGTCATCGTACAATGTTAAACGTTTCTTTTATGGTTAATCTTATTAATGGTAATGTTTGTTGTGATTTTCTGTTAGAGTCTGTTAAATTTAATATATCTTGTCGCAAAACGCGTCAGTATAATCTGCTTTTTGTTAAATTTTATAGGGAAAATTACGCAATTGCTGGTCCTTTTTCGAGGTTATGTGGACAATTTAATTCTCTGTCACAATTTGTTGATTTTTCTTTATGTTTAAATTCCATAAAGCATAAAATTATTGTTTTTCTTAATTCGAAAATTTTTTATGTACATATATTCTGTAAAGTTGTAGTATATTTTAAAATGAACAGAATGAGCTATGGGAATTTAAATCTTAATGAATATAAGATTTTGAATTGTTAAAAGAATGAGACTCGAGTCAAACATTTTCGGTATTCGAAAATGAAAAAAGTTCTTAGAATTTCTGCTGATATCGAGGCATGACAGCAAAAAAAAGCTTAAGCGACATCCTTTTAAATTTTCGATTTTTTTTAATAAAACACGTGCAGCATCTCCTAAAATCTCATGGTCACATACATAAGCAACCGTTAGGATTTTATAGCAAAAACAATTTTATATAAAGCAATGAAGGGCACACACATACATACATATTATGAAATAAAATAAGAAAAACCTTCTCCTATAAAATTTTGTTTTTGTCGCTTAAGCTTTTTTTGTGGTAATGATAATTTTTGCATTTGCTTTAAAAAAAAATCTAATTTTACATATCTGTATATTTTGTGCCAAATGAATGAATGCACTTATTAAGTTCTATTACAAAATGCAAAAAAATTGTACTAGTAAATGTTGTTTAAAGATGTATAAGAACAAACTGAACTTATCACTGTTTAAGTTTGAATGAAATTGAAATTTTTCTATAGTCCCATACCACGATAAACACATAAATTAGGGTGGTACAATTTTTGCGAAATGTACAATACTTTAAAATTATTTTAAATTGTTTCGTATATCGCTAAGCAACAGCGAATACTTTTTAAGTGATTGCGATTGAAACAAAAGCAATTGGCTTTTTATTCCTCTGCAGAATATCTGAGAGCAAAACAAATGCCGAAACGTTTTTTCATATAGTGTGTGTATGTACTAAAAATTTTTTAATATTATATATCGAACCCTTATAGCAAAAATGATGTAACCAAAAAAAAAAAAAATAAAATTTTACGGGAGAATGTTTTTTTTTAAATATCTTTGCTTCAAGTCTAGGTTTTCGTTTGAAATTGCTTTTGCTCTGATTTCTTAAAGGTACTTCCCAGAGATATGAGATTTTAAGAGATGATGCTAATGATCAAAAATTATCGATTTTCGTCAAAAAAAAATCTAAAATGTTGCTTGTTACATTATTTTCGCTATGGGGGCCCGATATATTTATACCTTTTACTCATGTGGGGAGTATAAAGCGGTAACAATTTGATTAAACTGTACTTTATTCAAATTCATTTAATTAATTTTTAGCTGAGTTAAACGTATTAGCTTCAAATTTAATTTGACGTCTCCATGTGTGTGAAGAACGGACCTCTTCTCCTTCTGCCCTTTGGATTGCACTTCATAGCCTGCCTTGCGATATCATATCGACCCCTTTGCGCGAAATAATCGTATGTTACAAAAACCAAATTTTATAGGACAGCCATTTTTCTACTTTTCTCTGCTATCACTTGCAATATAAAAATGAAAATATACATTAAATTTTTGGAGCAACGAGGTGGAATTCGCCAAAATATTTTGTCAGGTGACGTCTCTTTGAATGTAGAACAAGATTGTATCAAAAACTCAATTTCAAAAAAATCGCATATACGATAAATTCGCGCAAATGGGTCGATATGCTGGTTTCCTAATCGGGTGGCCTATCCATTCCCATTTGAGCCTTCTGATTTCAAGATGTCGTTTTTGTTGACCATTGTTGGCGACTGTTTGTGATAGTTCAGGATCGAAATATGCGCAGGACTTTCCGTAGTCACTTATTTTGAAATACTTGAATGGCGTGTATATCACGATTCACAGCCGTAGAGCAATATTAACTTAACATAACAGTTAAATAGTTTAATTTTGCCTTCTGTGGTATTGCGATATTGTTGACTTCCAAACAGTGCTAAAAAATCCAAATGGCTGCTAAGCTTTATTAATGCGACTGAATATATCTTGCTTGGTTCGACCTGGGGGGTTACAGCGTATTTCGATTCGAAAGAAATCATTTACGGATTCGAACAATTTGTACTGTGTATTACGATTTTCGTAATCGTTCGAAACGATGATAGAGGTTGTATTTAAAAAAAAAAAAAAATGGGAAATTTGATGAACCGTTATTGTTTGTAATAGAGAGTGGCTTTTAAGAAAGTGATTTTTTGTTTCCAATAAATACGTCCGTTTATTCGAAACAAATAGCCTCGGCTATTTCGTATAAACTATAGGATACACATTCCACATTTTCTTCTATGACAACAGAGAAGAGAAGGAGTAACATTTTTTGTTTTGTTTCTTCGCACAAGCAAAAGCAAAAGAATTATTTTTTTTTATCCCGTTACCATTATGTAACTGTGAAAGAAGCGAGAACAATGACAACGTGTGAAAAGATATGAGAATGGAACAAAGCCAGCAGGGCTTGTAAAAGGCCAATATTGAATGCGAACCACACCTAAACGTCAAGTTTTTTTCTGCATTTCATTTGAAATTTCTCAATTTTAGACCAGCGATCATCACACTATGCTCCCGGGGGCCGAGCACTTTTCGTCAATTTCCCACACACACACAATACGAAGGTTAACGAAACAATTGTAATAAGCCATAATTTAAAAAAAACCAGAACAAAACACACAATTAATGTCTCAAACGAGTAAATTTGTTTTCCTCTCTTTGCACTCACTACTACATACACATTTTTAACAGGGTGCCCCGGTAGGCTAGCTAGTAGTGTGCTAGTCTATCAACCCCGGGGTTGCGAGTTCGATTCCCGCCAGAGACTCTGGTTTCTTTACTGCAGACAAGCGTCAAGCTTCGCGGGGATTAGCAAAGGGAATTTAAAAAAAAAGTTGTGTGGTCATTTTTGTTGTTGTAGGTATCTTCTTACTTAGCTTTTTAAACAAATAAAAAAAAAAAAAAAAACCTGTCTCTCTTTGTGATGACCGCTGTTGTAGACTTACTCAATTTGAACCATGGAAAGATACACAATGAAAATAATAATCAGTGATGAGGCACATTTTTACCACAGTGTATTTATCAATAAGCAGAGTTGGCGCATTTGGGCGAATGATAATCCAAGAGTGATTGTAGAAAAACCAATGCGCTCACAAAGAGTGACTGTTTGGTGCGGTTTATGGGCAGGCGGCATCATCGGGCCGTATTTTTTCCAAAATGAGGCCGGTCAGGCAGTTACTGTGAATGGTGTTCGCTGTCGTGATATGATAACGAACTTTTTATGGCTCGAATTGGCAGATATGGATGTGGACGATATGTGGTTTCAGCAGGACGGTGCCAGTTGCCACAGTGCTAACGAAACAATGGCTCATTTGCGTGACAAATTCAATGGCCGTGTTATCGCACTTGGTGACGATGTCAATTGGCCGCCAAGATCATGTGATTCGACACAGTTGGCCTTCTTTCTTTGGGGTTATTTGAAAGAAACGGTGTACGTCGATAAGACAGCAACAATTCAAGAGCTAAAGGATTAGATAATTCGGCACATTATAGAACCTCAATTATGCCTCAGCGTCATCGAACATTTAGACCATTGGATGAAGGTGTGCCGCGGCGGCCATTTGGTCGATATTTTGTTCCATACATGATTGAACCATACCAATATTATCATACTAAAAAGAAATGACAATAATTTCCTAAATTATTTGTGTTTTATTTAAAATCAACATTGGCCCTTAAACTTTAACCGCCCTTTACATCCAAAAGAAGGAATACAAAAGCCATCTAGAAGGCTTCTAGTACTTCTTTCTTTTCCCGCTCGGACAGATTCTACGTACATAGTGAAATAAGCACACAACACACACATCAATGCATTCAATAAATGAATTTTTTAATTTTTTTGTTTTCAAAAAATCTTGTGTTTTAGAACTCTTTAATAGCGAAGTGGGTAGAAAAATACCCATGGTCTAGGGGCCAAGGTTTGACGGGGTCAGTCTTTAATGGGTTAAACTTGGTAAAACGGTATATGCAATTTTCCCTTCGTTTTGTTACCTCATTGATCTTTTAATTGACAATTTTTTTTAGTTCGTTGGCAAATCTGTTAAACATTATTGCTTCGAAAAAAATTCCTCAATGTAAACTAAAATGCAACTTAAAACAATGCGAACGGGTACTTATTTACTTTGGTTTATACACTCTCAGTCGCAAGTTTCCGGAACATTCGTGTAGAGGGTTTGAAAACACAAGTTCAGTCTTACTCTTAGGGGCTTTTGCTGCGTTTTACTGATTTTAAATGTAGGGTAATATAAAGGCGCTTCGTGATCTAGTAAGAAGTTGTATAACCAATGAATGGTAATTATATTATTTTCTTTTTTATTCTTTATATAGAGGTTGGTTGTTCCTTTTGTAATTTCTACAATATTTAACTTAAACTATTTAAAGTGTATATATTCTGAATCCTTATAAGTAGCGAAATTGATTTAACGATGTCCGTGTGTATGTTGAAATGTGTTTTCCGAAGACAACAGAAATGGCGGAGACTAATTTGTTATATATTTATGTCAAATTTACTCCTATAAAGTTTGCTATTGAAATTTGGTCGGATCGGTCCATAAATGACTGAGATATAAGCTCTTTGCTCATGTGACTACCTCTAAATTTACCCATAAATCACTTGCTGTTGCTTGTTGATGTCTTTATTTTTTTTTCTGTATATCTGTAGATCAACAAGAGCCAAAGGTTCCGCATTCGGTATGAGCATCTTGGTTATCAATACACAACTTTTTGAAAAAAAAAAAATCGCGGGATGGGAGAAGTGAGACATTAAACATTTTTGAAACGGAAAGAGCAAAAGTTTCCAAATAAGGTACAAACTTCAATACATAGCTTCCCACAAACTGTGGGTGGAATTGAATAAGTGGGCACGCCACATAATTGTTTTTTCATATTCAAAGAACGGTAAGGAACAAAATTGTCCCAATTTGGTACACTTAGCTGGGTTTTCAATACACGACGTCTTTACATATATGGCCGGGATTGGAGAAGTGGGCGTGAAACCTCCCGTACTTTAAAGATTTTTGTATTTACATTACTCTCTGTTCTTATCGCAGCATGGTGAAGGGTATACATAAACGACTTTTACTTGTTTTTTTTCAAATTTTGTTTCGAATCTTTGGGAACATCCTTATATAAAATTTTTAGTAGTGGTTCTTCTTCTTCGTTAATTCGCTTGTGAATGAAAAAAATTACTAAAGTAATTTGTGTTAGTTGTGGAAAAATGTGATATCATCACAATGTAGTATTGGATCACTATGTTGAAAATATATCTTTTTCTGTGTTGTATAAATGTTATATCTGTATGAGCGTGTGTGTGTGTGGCACTTACACATAAAAAATTCTGTCTATCCCCAGCGGGAAAAAGAAGGAGTACGGAGGCCTTCCAGAAGGCCTGTGTACCCCTTCTTTTGGATAAACAAAGCCTTCTCGCTCCATTCCATACTCATATCTTTTTTACACGCGTTGTCATTGCGGCCTTCCGCTTTCCTTTCTTCCCCAGAGCTTCTTAAAGGCCTTCAAATAAATGGCTCTTAGAAGGCTTACCAGAGAATGACTGTCAAAAGGCCTTAGCAAAAAGGTTATCTTGTTATTTAACTTTTTATATATGTATACCTATTTTACAAACGTGTTTATATATTTTATTAAACTTATTGTAGTTTAATTAAACATGTGATACCTATTTTTTTATTAAAATAATCAAATTTGCTAAATATTGTAAAATAGATTGCAAATAAAAGTTTATAATAAAATAAAACTTTTAAGCACAAGTACCTATTTACATATCTTCCCTAATGAACAAAACTTAACTTAAATGATTTGCATTATTGTTTTTATTTTGTATTTTAATATGCACCTAGTTTGTTACTTTGTTTTTATAACGGGATCTGAATTCTTTCGCTTTGGAGAAAAAAAACAAAACAAAAAATTTTACTCTTTCTCTTTTCAACTTCAACTAAAATGATTTACAACATACATATGTTACTTTGTTAAAGGGATCTGAATTCTTTTGCTTTTGCTTGTGCAAAAAAACAAAACAAAAAATGTTACTCCTTCTTTTCTCGCTTCTCAGAGAAGCGAGTGTGGAGGCCTTCTATGAGGCATTATTTTGCAGTTACGTAAGAATAGTAATTATATCAAAAAATTTTTTAAGCAGGCCTTTAAAAAGGCTTGAAGTAAGAAGGTCTTCTGAGTTTTCCCGCTGGGCCTGTTTAACTGTTAAATGTATGTGTTTGAAAAACGACAAACTTTTTAATATTAAGTTTTGTCTGTCTATTTGTGTTTATATGTGTGTGTCAATTTATCTGTTTGTCTTCTACTACTATCGCAGCACTTATATATCTCTTTATGGTTGAATGACGGAAATATCTGAGCATTTTTCCCTGTGTTTCTCTATGAGTCTGTAAGCGTAATAATATGTGGGCATGTGTGTTTAGTGAGTTTGCATGATTATACAAAGGCAAATAAATGCATAGAAATTGGTACTACTTTTAAATGCAACTTAGTATGGATGTTTTTATGTAGGTGTGTATAAGTTGGTACTGATATGCACGTATGTGTTACATCAATGTTGCCGTTATTTAGTGATGTATGGTCGCTGTATGGTAGAACGCATTTTAAACTCATTTCATATACAAACTAGAACAAATACTTGCAACTGCGAGAGCGAACGTACCAGTCTTAAATGAGGAGTACATCAGGATAATATACATAATTATAATTGTTATTGTTTGATATTTATATAGAAAAAATTATTTTTTTGTTATTATACCCTCCACCACAATTAGTTGTGAAGAGGGTATATTCAGTTTGTCATTCCGTGTGAAACTTTTTTACTATTCATCTCAGACCCTATAAAGTATATATATTCTGGGTCCTTGAGTAATTTTAAGTCGATTTAGCCATGTCCGTCTGTCTGTCCGTCTGTCCGTCTGTTGAAAACACGCTCACTTTCGAAAAACTCAAAATAAATCAACAAGCTTGGTGTCAAATTGCTTGTAGTTATCCTAAGCAGTTTGGGATTGAAATTCAGCAAAATCGGTTTAATAGGATCTGAGCTATGAATCAAAATGTGGAACCACCACCTAAAAAAAATTGATAATTTTGTTACAAAAACTAACATAAATGGTGGAAAAATGCACAGAATAATATAAGATTTCGCAACAATTCGTTTTATTCAACTGGAAATCACGCTGTGAAATTTCGTGAAGATCCGTCAATAATTTACCCTAGGCCCCATATAAGCCCTACTCCCGGAAATCAGTATATTAAGCCTAAAACCCTAACTAACAATGATATCATTACAAATTTTGGCAAGTCACAGTAACATAGGACTAGAAATTAAACTGTTAAGTTTCGTGAAGATCGGTCCATAATTTACCATAGGCCCCATATAAAACCTACTTCCGGAAAACAACTTAGTACGCCTAAAAACGTAAAAAATAATGCTATCATAACAAAATTTGGTACATCAAAGTTTTATTGGACAAGAAATAAAATTGTGTTATTTCGTGAAGATCGGTCCATAACTTACCCTGGGCCCCATATAAACCTTACTCCCGGAAAACAGTTTAGTACGCCTAAATCCGTAAAAAATAATGCTATCATAACAAAATTTGGTACATCAAAGTTTTATAGGACAAGAAATAAAACTGTGTAATTTCGTGAAGATCGGTCCATAATTTACCCTGGGCCCCATATAAACCCTACTCCCGGAAAACAGTTTAGTACGCCTAAATCCGTAAAAAATAATGCTATCATAACAAAATTTGGTACGTCAAAGTTTTATAGAACTGGGAAAAAGACTGTGAAATTTCGTGAAGATCGGTCCATAATTTACCTTAGGCCCCATACAAACCCTACTACCGGAAAACAGTTTAGTCGCCTAAATCCACAATTAATAACAAATCGTCACAGTTTAAGATAATAATAACATCATACAGATATTACTCCTTAAACATTCGAACTGTCGGTGGAGGGTATCAAAGATTCGGCACAGCCGAATATAGCACTCTAACTTGTTCTTATTGTATTGTAATACCAATACACATAACTAACGGGCCCATTTTATCAACTTTTAATGCGAATTGAAAATACAAACATTTGCAATATTTTTGGCACTTTGATCGGTTTGTTGGTCTCCAAAATGATTTTAGCTTAAATTATAAAAATTTACCAACACCTCCACTTACAAATAAGCCCAAAACTAATGAACTCATTCCCTAATATTAATGACAGCTAATTTTTTCAGG
This sequence comes from Pollenia angustigena, assembly GCA_930367215.1. NCBI lineage: Eukaryota > Metazoa > Arthropoda > Insecta > Diptera > Polleniidae > Pollenia > Pollenia angustigena. Next base: position 32,027,012 of record OV884057.1, read on the forward strand.
AATAAGTTCATTAGGACATTTGTATGGGGATTACGATTAAAATAACCATATCCTTTTTAACTATTCAATAAATTATAATATTTTATTCCCTCTTGTATTGGCTGATGAGTTGGTTGATATGGCTGCCTTTTAAGAAACAAACAAGCAATTGAGTAAAGTGTGAACACCCCAAATAGTTAGGGTCTTAAGACTGTCTTCTTTTCCTCTGCTATGTGGCAGCTGCGACAGTTCTTATAAAACGGAATTCCCAGTTTTCTCGCATCGTAACACTATTATCAGCCTTGTTATATCCTTTTTGGTGTAGTTCAATAACTGTGATGAACGTTTCTTGTTAAATCCGGGCTACAATTTCCAAGAAATCATCCTGAGATATCCTTTTGATGGCTGCAAAATATGTCGGTACCAATTTGAAGTTCGAGATGTCCAAGACCGATTCCGCTCTAGCCAGACTTTTCGTTTGTTCTTTGGAAAAGCAGCTGCTGTGCGCGCGAGTCCATATCAGAGTAACGTCACCAAAAGCTTAGAACGCGTTTTTATATACACGTATTAGGAGGGAGAAGTTAAAAGGCGATCTGAGTGCCATTTGCGCCACTTGACTTCGAACAAAAATACGGATTCTTCACGTGCATCTTCGTCATATTGCAAGCTGCACGCTTCCCTTATTGCCAATATTTCCACCTGAAATAGGATGGCCTCGTTTGGCGGACCGTATAAGTTACTGAGTTTCTCTGAAGATACTCTAGATCCCACTCATTTTAGACCCATCTGCAAAAACTGTGATATTAAAGCCGACCACCACGTTGCCATTTCTCCATTCCCATCTGGAAAGGAAAATTACCTTAAGGAGTTGTTTGAACTCTATCTGAGTTATTGTGTTTAGTAGCCTCACATGACCATATTTGTCGAACCTATAACTCAAAATTTCTTAAACGGAATGATTTTGCTGGAGTTAAGTGAAATCGCACACTGATATTACCCATGTTTATTTGGACTTTTTCAGAGGTGCACGTAGTTCGGAAAGTTTCTCATTTACTTGGGAGTGACCAGAAATTATTCCTCTGCTGACCGGCAAAGCAGTTCACTACTCCCGGTCAGAGGCCAAGAGTAGTTCCCGGGCAATGGTTTTTTTTTGGCATCCGCTGAACTTATAAGATACTTATAAGAGGGTATGACAGCGAATGCGACATCCGGGATTATACCATATAGTTATAGTTGAGGTTTGGTCTATAGACCTTAATCACTGCCCAAACATTTTGTAAAGAGCTGTACATTTCGTAAAAATTTGGAAAAGTCTGTACCGTTGATACCCATATAATTGAGATTTTTTTCAGTATATTTTCGAAAGTGGACTTTGTATAGAAGATTTTTAGTATCAGTGAGTTTTGTAAAGAGGTCTACTTAATAAAAATTTGGCAAACTTAATTTCGATGGAAAATATTTATAAGAGATTTATGGTAGTGAAAGCGATTATCGGCAATATATTGTATATAAGATCTACTTGGTACTAAAAACTGCGGCAAGTGTTATTACAATATTAAAATGTGTAGAATTGGAAGGTTTTTTTTTGGAGGTTTAAGACATGTTTATGTGTACTGCGGATCTTATACCACTAGTTTTTATACCCTCCACCACTAGTGGTAAATAAGGTTATTCAGCTTTTCGCTGACTTTCGAAAAGCTCAAAAGAGTGTCAAATTGCTTGTAGTTATACAAAGCAGTTTGAGATTAAAATCCAGCAAAATCGGTTCAGTAGGATCAGAGCTATGAATCAAAATGTGGAACCATCACCTTATAAAATTGATAAATCTTAGTTATGAGGGTTGCTCACAGCACTCATATTTTATCTTGCTATTATTTAAAGACATATGACTTTATGACTACCATGTGAATCCCCCGAATACATATACAGATTTTAATATGAAAAATAGTATTCAGTAGTAAAAAAACCTACAAAGTGTAACTATGGTTTTTTGTTATTGAACTCCACATTTGTACTTTGATCTAATATAGAGCATTTAAAGATAAAATGCGTAGTTTTTTTTTCATTTAAATCAAAACAACTTTATCATGTTTTTCAAATTTAATTTAATATTTTCAAGTACTCTGGATTTCCAAATTGAATCTAGACCCCATAAAAATTAATTTATCGCACAGCAGAATTTTTAATTAAATGATCTACGTTTTAGGAAGTAAACAAAATTAACTCAAAAGCACAGAAATTCAAAATTATAAAACCTCTTTTGAGGAGGTCCATAACAAAACGCCATAATTACACTTTAACAATTTGTATACCCTCCACCGCAATTAGATGTGACGAGGGTATACTAAGTTTGTCTTTCCATGTGAAACTTTTTTATTATTCAACTCAGACTCCATAAAGGGTATATATTCTGGCTCCTTGAGTAATTCTAAGTCGATTCGGCCGTGTCCGTCTGCCTGGCCGTCTGTCCGTCTGCCTGGCCGTCTGCCAGGCCGTCTGTCCTTCTGTCCGTCTGTTGAGAACACAATCACTTACTATAAAACTAAAAAAAAGAACAGTATTTTGTGTCAAATTGCTTATAGTTATCCTCAACAGTTTGGGATTGAAATCCAGCAAAATCGCTTCAGTACAATAAGAGCTATGAATCCAAATGTGGAAGAACCACCCTACAACATCGTGATAGAAGATTTTGCACAATTTCGTTCTATATGACCTTAAATCATAGCATAACTTTCGAGAAGATCGGTCCAGAATTTACCATATGCCCCATATAAAGCACACTCTTCAAAAACACTTTAGTACGCCTAAAACCGTAACGAACCATACTTTTGTAATAAAATTTGGTCAGCCACAGTTTCAAATGACTTAATATCACATTGTTAAATTTCTTGAAGATCGGCCCAAAATGTACTATTGGTGGAGGTTATCAAAGATTCGGCTTAGCCGAATATATCACTCAAACTTGTTTTTATTATGTTTTTGATGGAAACACTTGTTTCGAGAGAACATTGTTTGAAGCAGTGTTCGAAAATAAACACTAAATATCGTTTCTTAATGTTCGGTTCGGTAGATTTGTGGAAAACACAAACGCTAATAGTGTTTGTGTAGAAAATCATTAAAAAAAATAACGTTTCCCTGTTAGTCATCTTTCGAACACAAAAATATTACTGTTTTTATCAAACTCAACAAAAGATGTGAACATTTAATTCCGTTCGGTTTTTTTAAAATCCACAAACTTCAATGTGTTCGGTTCGGCTCGTTAATGTTCGTCCCTTTTGGCTGGTAAAAAAAAACCAAACATTTTTTACAAGAACAAAATACACACACGAAAAAAACATTATAGAACATTAAAATATAATGTTTGTCTACAGTATCACTACAATTGTTCTGTTTTTTAACGAAGAACCGAACATTATATAAAGTTCAGTTTTTTCTTGAAAATAGTTACGAACGGTATTAAGGGTTGTGTATGTCTACACAATCACTAAAAAAATAGATATCGTTCCTGGGTATGTGAGCCGTACGTTAAATAATGTACTGTTTATTTTCAAACACTGGTTTGAAGGCTAAAGAAAATTTTTCGCAGATTTTATCATTATGTCCACATATACATATAAAATAATATAAAAACCCAGATCCTTCACTTTGCTTACACGGAAAAAAAATATATATATTTAGAATTCTATTTTGGGTCAATTTAAGATTAAATATATATAGTAAAAGAAAAATTTTAGTACTACCCTCGTTCCTTCATTCAAACATATGTACATAAAAAAGCAAAATAAACATTACTTTTTGCAATTACAAACACATTTGAACAATTGTGCAAAGAATTATAGTCAAAATTGGGTAGAAATTAAATTCTTTCCGAGCACAAAGGAGAAGACAACACTGCCATAACTAGTAATACTTTTAAAATAGTATGAGGACTGGCAAGAGTTTGTAATTGTCAAATTTCTTCTCGTTCTCTTGTATAAGTGTAATTTAAAGAAGAAAACTTAATATGATTGTTTTAATGTCTCTGCTAGTTAAGTATTTATTATTATTGTAACTATGACTGACTAAATTTGTGTCGTACCACACAATTTATAATGTTCTGCAAGGGGAACTCATAACGCTGCGGGCCACTTTGTCAAAACATTGTAGCTGTGAAAAATAACAAAAAGCTAGAATAAGTTCAGTTTTCTCAAGCATCATCATTATTATTTTCAAGCAAGTGGTGGTGTTTATCTGTTTATCTAATTGTATCACTACATTCGAAACACATTGAGATAATCACTTCTTATTTATTTGTACTTAAGTCTTAGGATTTCTTAAGGGCTGCTGTTGCAAAAGCTTTAAAGAAAAATTAACAATACATTTCAGTTTATCAATAGTATGAAATGGGAATTTAGCACATTTAAACGAAACCTTTTTAATTGATTATTTGAATCTCAAGAAAAACTTTGGTACAAATTTAAATGTTTATTGGTAGCTTTTAGAGAAAAATTATACTTTTACTAATTTGAGGGAAGCAGACATAAAATAATTTCGGACTGAAAAACACGTCCAATTTCAAAATAATTTTCTAAATTCTATTGGTGCACAAAATTTGTTTTTTTTTAAACAATTTTTAAAAGTTTATTGTGAAACATTAATACAACATAAATTTATTTAAAGTTTTTTCCACATTTGTTTCTTCGCTCTAGAACGACTCAAGTTTCACTCGTCCAAAGAATTTAAACTTAGCGTTAGCTGTGTCAACTGAAAGTGTTTTTTCCTAAGAGAAGAACTTTCAAGGACAGATCTGGAAAGTATTTACTTGAGCATTTGCTGCGTTGGCCTTAACTCATGTTGGACGTTAACCACTGGGTAACAAGCAAAGCATTAAACATCTGCCCCCAGTCCGGCAAGATTAATCACTCTACCTTTGTTTCGGAGCTAGAGCTTCCGTACCTTCGCTGCTTTTGGAAAAATGTTAGCAGCATCTGTTGAGAAGCCACAGCACCTAAGAATGATCCTCCCTCTCCCACAAATAGTGAAAATTCAGCTCTTGAGTAAAATTATCAGGATCTCCCTACCCGCGACTTTGGCTAGTAAGGCTCAAACACAACATGATTCCCGTAAGTATCTTTAAAGTGGAAATGGTTCTAACTTAATATAAAATCAAATTTAACTAAAATACAAAAATTGTATAAAAGGCAGTTACAATAATTTTTTTCATAATTTCTTATTTGAACCAACAATAACTTTTATAAGACCAATAACAGCGTGAAAATCGTGCTAGGAAAACACTCTTTATCAGTAGCTTCGGAGCAGACGGATTCGCCACTACAGACAGGGGTGCTCTTGGCTCAATTCAGATCAATTTCGGAAAAGGTTTGAGTTGATGGCAACACGTCGAAACTGCTCTCCCTCGTGCAATCACAAACTATATAAACGATATATATATTGACCCGACCACTTAGGTGGGCGCTACATTATCTCGGTTTTGATAATGTACTTTTTCAATGTTATAAAATACCAAAAAGTAGCATAAGATCGGTTTAAAAATTTTGTTTAATTTAGTTTTATAAGATTATTGATAGCACTACTACATTTTTTTTAATAATCGGTTAAAAACTTAACATAGGTCCAACATAAATCCAGCACTCGGAAACCCTTTTAAAACACTTGAAACCGTAACGAATAGTGATACTGTCATAAACATTTGGTACACAAATTCGTTTTATGTGACACGAAATATTGATGTCAGGTTTTATGAAGATTGGTCCAAGCAGATCCTACATAAATATATTCTCTCTAACAATCTCCGTCCGTCCTTTCGAGAAAATGATGAAAACCGTTCTATAAATTCACTTAGCCCGAATACAAACTTCTTTCCGAAATTAAAGGCGAAAATATCTTATATATCTGTGGCAATAAATAATTATGTCTTAAGTTGACATAAGTGCTTCTTAATTTTATTACATATTCTTATTCTTTTCTTCAAGATCTATCACTCAGCTAATTTCAAGTATTGGATATCATTGATTATAAAACTATACGCATTTATATTTTCACTTACATAACAAAAAATTCACAATTTATTTTAGACAAAACCCTTAATATCTCAAAACACGAAATTTCGCCTAAAGCCATTATAATTTATTGCCACAGATATGCAGATAAATTTATCTACACCCAGAGAAAAACCATGTTAAAATATAGCCACCGCCAACAACACTATTTTTAAAGAAAAAATTTGAACATATTATGTTTAATTTAATCATATTATTGTCAGCGACAACCATACTATGGTTAAAATAGTTCTCCATCAAAAAGCCACAGTCATATTATGGTTGCCTCCGAACATGTTATGGTTAATATTAACTAAATTATGTTTGACACTTATAATAGCATGGTTGGTTTTTAACCATAGCATGTTGCTCTTGGAAAAGAGGAAAATACTATTGTTAATTTTGAAACAAATTATTGTGGCTCTTTGATGGAGGACTATTTTAACCATATTTTGGTTGTCGGTGACAATTATATGGTAAAATTAAACATAATATGTTTCTTTAAACATAGTTTTGTTGGAGGTGACCATAGTTAAACATGTTTTTTCTCTGCGTGTATATAATATGTAACACAAATTACTCTATATGAATCTTTCTTGTTAGCTACATTATTATTTATTCTTTGCGTTTTTCAGCATTTTTTAAAGAAGACTTGGAAAAGTTTAATATGAAAAACAGAAAAAAAATCCAGAATTTTTTCACAATTTAATAATCATCGATGAAGTATATTTCCTAATAAATGGCTACGTCAACAATGAAAACTGAAGAATTTAGGTTACTGGGTAGTTCATCAGCTATGAAAACACCCCCTTAAATGTGCTGCTTGGTGCAGGGTATCGACCATATTTTTTGATTCTTGATTGGAGTTGCAGTTTCTGTCAACGGTAGGGCATATCAGACGATGTTGGAAAATGTTGTAAGGCCATTTGTTAAAAACTAATTGCAGTTGCCTCAATGCCTTTCGAAAGGGATATATTCGGCATACGCATTATTTCGCGTGCAAACAATTTTAACCGGTCTTAACGTTCGTTGAATTTTACAGCCACTGACAGTCTTCTTTGGGGTAGTTTGAAAGAAAAAGTGTATGTTAACATGCCAAGATCCATTTCTCAACTTAAAACCAACGAAATGGAAAATTTTGAAGCAGAAAACGGCGACCACTTCAAAGATATCGTTTCGAAACAAAAAAAAAAAAAACATTAATAATAATCGCATGAATAAAAAATTCAGTAGTCTGGGTTCACACTATGAAAGTTTTCTTTCAGAAAGTCTGAGTTTGTTGGTGAGAAACCAAAATAATTGCCTAACTTTTTTTCTGCTTCAACACTTTGGTTGTGCAACTATCACTTTAATAAAATATTGTGCCACAAAAAAAAAAAAAAAAAAAAAAAAATGAAATAAAATATGGCAACTAATAAATTGTGAAATAAATTTTATTTATTTCCATCATATGAAAATGCAAAAATTGTGCAACAATAAAATATGTAAATATTAATTTTAAATATTAAACTTTTTTCAATGCACTTTGCAACAGTGTAATAATTTTATGAATTTATGCAAAAGTCTAACTTTGCATCTGTGTGTGTGTGTACCCTGCAAATAATAGGAGCAGTCCAAACACGCATGTAAAGAGGATTAGTTTTGAAGTCGTTAAAAACGAAAGCATGTCGTTAAAAAACGAAGACATGTCGTATCTCTACAAACACTTTTTAACAATGACATGGTCCATGCTTGCATTACATCGGACCAATCCATGGAGTAGTCCATTTTATTAAAATGGATCAGGTGGTCCAATTTTATTTGCAGGGTATTCTATAAATGTAATTGTCTATGAATCTGTGTGCGGGTATTGTATAAATGTATATGGATCTGTATTTGAGTATAGTATATATGTAAACAAATTCATTTGCTTATAAGTCCTGTATGCAGCATGTCTATGTGTACAGGAAGTAGAGTCTACTAGTTTTATGATCACATCTGTATACCAGAGAGACAATCCTTTTTTTATTGCCAATAAAATATGCATACGGTGTGTATACATACGTGCATATGTATGCATGTATATTAAATATTTCATTTAATTTTTATTATATGTATTTGCCACATACGGGCACAAAAGTGTAACACTTTCGATATTTCGGTCTATTTGTCGTTCTCTCCGTCCATCCGTCCTTCTGTCTGTCTTGTACTCGTTTGTCTCTTTGTATGTCAGTTCTTGCATATGTTAGTGTGTGTTTTCGTTTGTTACTGTGTAAAAAATGCATTGCGTTTTTTTTTTTTGTTTGTGTCACATGTCAGCCCTCTTTCTAGTGCTTCCGTTTTTATAATGTTAAGTGTAATTGAAATTGTATCTTTTTCCATTCGTAATTCTTCACACACGCTCTCTTCCATTTCATTGCCCAGCTTACAACAATGAGCGTTGCCATTTGCCACACGTACTAAGTAAAACTACTGTTTTATTCGAAAAAAAACTGTATTTACATTAAAAAAAGGAAAAAAAAAATTAATTTTTTTGTCTGTTATTTATTCATTCATTTTCAGTACTCGATATAAATCACAACAGCATAAAAAATTTCCCTGTATATTTTTTTGCAAAAAACCTTAAAACAAATAGCAAAAATACAAGAAAAATTTATAATTTTATTTCAAAGTATTTAGTATGTATCAGTACAAAATAACGAAATGAAAAAACTCCAGCGATAAGACACAATAACAACAGGAAATTTACAGTAAAACACTATTCTAATGAACACCGAATATAACGAAGTATGTCCAAAGCAAACGGTGTTCTAATTTTTCCTCCAGAATTTCAAAAAACTTGCAACTTTTGTAAAAAAGAAAGGGTTAAGCCAACTTTTACATATCGAAAACGTGTCCAATGAACTCCATTAAAACACATTTTATTGTTGGCTTTAAATTTTAATAGTTTTTAATAAAATTTTGATGCTTTAATCAGGCTTAAGTTCAATAAAATTAATTTTCATTAATGAAATGAAATGAATTTAAATTTATTGATAATTTGTCTTTCTTGACTGACCGGGGAATTGAACCCACATTCACGGACAGGTTGATTTGACAGGTTTCAACAGTAACCATGCTATCTCTTCAGAAATCTTTGCCGTTTAACACTCACCGCCATTAACGACGGCTGGAAGTCAATAGTCAAACATAAATTTTAAAACCAAATGGTATTTTTACTTTGGTACACAGAAAAAATTATTTTTCCAATTCAAACAAAAAATTTGTAGAATCAAAAAATTTTTTGTCTAAAATCGGTCCTATAAACAAAAATGTTTATTGAAAAAAAACACTGATTTTTTCAAACAAATAATATAACTGAATCAAACCAAAATTTTCTAAAATTCATATAAATTTCAAACAAATAACTTTGCTGAATCAAACAAAAAAGTTTTTGAACAAGCAATGACGCGCACACAAGCAAGCACTGTAGGAGAAGATGAAGGCAGAGCAAAGCGGCTGGCTGGTTTTGAGACACATTTTTGTTTTGTTGGAACAATTTTTAAACGGAGACTCATTTATACACACAATGTTTTTCTTCATCACTTACTGTTGCTGTATCCTTTCCTTTGCTTAATAAGAAATGTAACCAAAAACGGCAGCAGACCGACTCGATATTTTTGTATTTGATGTATTTAACTAAACAGTTTTAAAAAATTGATTACGGGATTTTGTTTTTAATTTTTTTTTTTACAAACTTTGAAACCAACCAAAAATTAATTTTGTTTCTTATAATGTTGTTGTTTAGTTTGTATTTAAATTTCAGATGTCTGTGCCCATGTTCTGTAACTCTCGCGTCGAGAAAGTTTTCAATTGAAATGTGTGAAATGAAACAAAAATGCCATAAATTGAAACAAACAGCTGTTTTTCTCACTTAACTGTGTCTGTAACTTTTTTGGCGAGTACAAGCTGTCACGTAAGGAAATTACTCTCCAAATTACAGAAAAAGTGTGTCTGTAACATTTTGGTGCGAAAAGTTCCCGCTTTGAACTGTCAAATAAACTCACGAATGAAAATGGGGCGAGAAAAAATTTTAACACTAAAAACCAATTAAAAATGCAAAATGCAAAGAATAATAATAATAATATTTAGTTCTTGACACATTTTTCATTGTTTTATTATTTTGCTTTTAACATTTTAATAAAATATACGAATGCCTTCAAAGCTCGTTTGCAAACAACAAACATTAAAGTCGCTCTTTACACAATTTGGCATAGCCGACGGTTGTGTTTTCGCCGCCGTCGTTGAAAAATTTTCAATTTTTGGTAAATTTTGGTCGCCGTCTGCAATGTCACATCGGCTTCGAGTGCAATGTTATGACATTTATAACGTAACAACGTAATCTCTTTTGATAGTTTTCGACATGAGTTACAGACACACAGTTTTCTCACTTTTCGAGAAACGATGGAATATTTTGTTTCACATCTTTTCGATGCAAGAAGTTCTCACTAAAGTTACAGAACATTTTTTATTTTTTTTTTTTTTTTTTTTTAATTTATTTTTATTATTGAATCTTTCTTATCGAAATTTACAATATGTATTCAAATCTTAATTCTACTTGTTGTTTATTAGTTGTTACCAGTGTAACCACTAACTGCTGTATTCAAATTTTAAAAAATGTCTTCTAGTAAGGCTCAAAGTATCGGTTCTTTTTAGCCTCTGGTGACCTTCGAACTGAAGCAAACCCCGAGCGAGGTAGTTAGGGTGGACCATTAGTTTATCGATGTAGCTAATTGAATATTTTTTAATTTCCTCCTGGATAGTGGGGACGTTGAGATCTCTGTGGATAATTTCATTACGTATATACCATGGGGCGCAGACAATTTGTCGTAATATTCTAGACTGTCTTATTTGAAGCTTTTGGATGTTAGATGCGCATGCAGTACCCCATAATTGGATGCCATATGTCCATATTGGTTTTATGATGGACTTGTATAAGAGAATTTTGTTGTCTAAGGACAAGTTTGAGTTTCGACCGAGAAGCCAATGTAGTTGAGCTGCTTTAAGTTTCATAGCCGTTATTTTCGCTTCAATATGACGCGACCAGGTCAAGCGTCTATCTATATGAATTCCCAAGTACTTCACATGGTTTTCTACCGGAACAGTGATGTTATTTATTTTTACAGCTGGGCACGTTTGTCTTCTGAGCGTGAAAGTTAAGTGAGCACATTTAGCCGGGTTAACCTTTATTCTCCATTTTTCTAGCTAGGCCTCTAGTTCATTGATGTGGGACTGCAGATTTTGCGATGCGACTTTTGGGTCATGGTTAACGCTAATAAATGCTGTGTCGTCTGCAAATGTAGAGGTATGCGTGCTCATACCTGGTATGAATTGGAGGGTTCAAAGCTGAACCGAACCAAGTCATAAAATTAAATGCATATATGTATTTCAAAACTGGTGTGAAATTCTTCGCAAATTTTAACTTTGTCGAGTTCGCTAACGGACTAAATCAAAAAGTTTTTCGTTCCACAGGTAACTGTAATAAGCCCTTGTCAATGGCTCCAGAAATTAATGACAATTCTCTTACTCCAACTCAAAATATTATCGAATTTTCATTTCAGCTCTGAGCCCTCCAATTGTAAATCATACTATTTAACTTATTGATTTTTATTCAAAGATATTGATTAAATAACTGCTTTAAAAAATACAAGTTTTTGCTTACTTCTAATTCGTTATAACTGCATTTTACTGTATTTCCCTACATACAAGAACAAATTTAAACACATGCCCAAAACATATTTCACTTTAATTTCTGGGTTACTTTTTGAAATATTTACTGCTTAAAATACGAAAAAGAATAAAATTGAAAAAAAAAAATAGAAAAAAAAGATAAAGAGAAAACTGTGAGGTACGAAAATAGTTGCAAATAGCTGCACTTCAACAGTGATGGGAGAAACTAGAGCAAACTTTATTAAAATTTCAATTACACTGGTTTACAAATTTGGAAAAAAAATTTACTGCAGAAACGAAGCATGTTTTTTTTAACTAATCTGAATGCGCTGAATTCGAGTCTGGCATCAAAATTGGGCTATCACGTCTTTGGCTATCGCATACTGGCAATACTGTAAAACAGTCAATACTGACACTATAATTTCACAATTATTTATTTGACAGAAGCTCACATTCGTTCTAAATCTTCATAAAAGTAGCGTTTAAGCATGTCAGGGAGATCGTGTGTTACTGATTCAAGCTATTTTTGCTTTGTCTGTGGAAAATATTTGGTTGGAAAAAAGGATATGCAATATCAGAATCATTAAAATATGCATATTTACATTATTTTGGTTTTGCAGTCAGAAACTTGGACAAACCGTAGACACTGACAATGTTTTGCATATTCTTTATTCGCATTTATATTTTGTTCCAATAAAAAAAAAAAAAAAAATAGGCGCAGTGAGCGAGAACAAGGGGAGCGTGCTTACTAAGATTTAATGAAAATTTAAAGAATTTATCAAGGATTTTGAGACAAAAGCATGCTGGGAGACTATTTCTGGACTCCAATACGTGAAACCGAACAAACAAAATACAAACGACGTTCAAATAACGCCATTCACTTTTGAAAATTCATTGATTTTTAAAAAAACTAGTGAGTTTTTATGTAAGAAACGAGTAAAAACATTTTTTTTTTATATCTCGAAAACTTAACGTGATAGAGAAAAACCAATTACAGAACCGAATTCAGCAATTCAAAAATATTTGGTTGCTTCAGTCCAAAGCCTTGTTGGCTAGTGTTATAGTCTAACAAACTTAGGCAATTACGTAGAGTTTTAATAAAAAACATTTACGAGTGCTATATTCGGCTTTGCCGAATCTTATATACCCTTCACCATGATGAGACAAGAACAACAAGTTATGTACATAAATAAAATTCTTTAGATAGGTATAAATAAATATTAATTGAGCCACGCCAACTTTTCATTTCGTCATGCCGAAGAATATAAAAAAACAAAAAATTTATATATCGAGCCCTAACCGCGAAAATAACGTAAGCGACATCATTTTCAATTTTCGTTTTTTTTAAATAAATGACTTAATTGGCAACACTTCCATCATCTCCTAAAATGTCATGGGCAAATAAGGTACCGTTACTGTTTTATAGCAAGAACAATTTTATTGTAAGCGACAAATTTCATACAAAATTTATATTAAATAAAATAAGAAACTCTCTCCTGTAAAATATGATTTTTGGCGCTTACGTTATTTTCGCGGTTAGGGGTCGATATGTACTTAAGCCCCTTTACTCTTTTGCCAAAGTTGATGTTTGAAATTCGTTTTATTATCTTAAAATAGTTTTTTAGAACATAAAAAAGTTAAATAAATAAAAAAATGAAAAAAATTATTTTTGGGATTCGAACTGGCAATATCACCAGTCTCAGGAGAGAAGTTTACAACTCGGCTACGAATGCTTTTACTGAAGAAGCGTTAAATTAAAATATATTGAGTCTATGAGTTTGTTTCGTTATTTGAGCGGCATATCATATACATGCATTAATGTGTATGTGTATGCGTAAAATAAAAAACATTACAAATAAAATCCACCACTTGTAGTGATGGGTATAAAAAAAAAACAACATTATCAACACTGTTTTACCATAGCCACTGTATGACCGTAGAAACCAAAATTGAATTGGTTTGTATGGTATGTTTATTTCGTTTTGGAAATACAGTGTTGGTATGGTAATGTCACGTCTAATTGGACCTTTAAAGGAAAAAATTTGAGGCAGGCGTGGTTTTTTACTCATATCTCAGCCATTTGTTGACCGATCTTGCTGAATTTCAATAGCAAATAATTTTGGACTATATGTGACATAAATGTATAATAACCTGGCCCCCATCATATATGAGGTCTTCGGAAAACCCATTTCAACGGACAGACGGACATCATAAAATCAACCTCGCTCCTCATAAGGACCCAGAATATAACTTATATATACCCTATTCACCACCTGTGGTAAAGGGTATAAAAAATCGGAAAATGTACGATAATACAAAATTTTTCTCGGCAATATTTTTCCTTTTTTTTAACGTTTATAAGTAAACAAAAGTACAAAGCTTGAAATGAATATCTTAAGAAATGAATTTTTGGCAATTTTTTTGTAGTAAAATAGGTAAAAATTATTTTATTATTTGACAGTTAAGCTTTGCTTGACTTTGGTGGCCTCCACTGTAAACAAAAAGTGACAATTATGAATTCTACTAACAAATATATTTAAACCTTTCACGTCCATAAGGAAACCAGGGTTATTTTTTAACATCCAATTGATTTTTTTAATTGATTTTTATACAAAATAAAGTAAAATTGCAAAGAAATAAAAATCTCGTGGTTAGATTTTTTAAAATTTTTTGCGAAATATTTTTCCCAATGTATCGTCCATTGGGGAAAAATCATTCAGATTATTGATTTTATTTAATTTTACAATGTAAAAATAGGTTTAGTCATTATTGGAGAAATGCAAATTTTAACATATTTGCTAAATTCTGGTTCTTGTCATAATGTTAGCGATGCTAGGGACACCCATATATCCTACTTTCCGGAATGATTATATCACACACCACCTCTTTCAGCTTCCATTGGAATCACATTGTCCTGCCTATCAGAAAAGAGGTTTACGCGATCAAATTCATAATTACTTTCATAATATAAATGTATGAGGTGTATAAGAGCCACTTGTCCATCTGAAAACTGGTTCCTCTTCCTTATGATGAGCTGTAATGGCACCTACAGTTATGTTTTGACCAGTTTCTTGTACTGCATTTTCTATTTCAACCACATCTGCAGCCTCTCCAATTTGTTCTTCTAATAAGTCTTGATCTTCTACATCTAGTGAAGTTCATCACTATTATCCGCCAACAGCACCTGTAATATCTAATTTTCGTGTAAATGGAACTCCCTACACCTTCTGTTTGTCATTGCTAAAATTTAAAAATAATATTGTGAACATGTAAAAAAACGCAAGATCAGTAGAAAAGTAAGAGTAGAATTTCACTTCTGGTCCATAGGGAAAAATATTTCCCATAGAAACACTATTGGCCACTTATACTCACCACGTAATATTTATCAGTTATAAACTTAACTTTATACGCGACAGAACGAGCCAAATCAAAAACGACCTTACGATGGAGAAAAATGGGATTTCCATTCCTCGATTATTCTATACACGTTTAAAGTATTGCCACCTTTTTACTTTTGTTTACAATAAATCATCGCTGTTGAACAACATCTAACGGGTCCGCCATCTAACGTTTTTTTTTTTCAACTTATTTGGTGAATGGTTTACAATAAATCATCGCTGTTGAACAACATCTAACGGGTCCGCCATCTAACGTTTTTTTTTTTCAACTTATTTGGTGAATGGTAACACCATTTTACAGATAATTAGTTTTATCCTTCCGCTGAACGAATATGGTTGTGTATACGCTCGAACAACGCTGGAAATTATTGCGACATTACTTTGAAAATCATGATAATGTCGCAGAACGTGTGCGAAAATTGCGTACGGATTTTGGAAGAAGAAAAGCACTATCAGCTCCGTATGCTCTTTATCTTGTGAAATAAGTGAAAGAAACTGGCATCCTCATCGATAAACCAAAGCGTTGAAAGCCAGAAACCGTGCGTACACCCGAGAATATTGCTGCTGTGGCAGAAAGTCAATTCACCGTTCTCAACAATTGAACATTTCGGAGACATCATTGAGACAAAATTTTGCATAAAGACCTTGCCAAGGCAGCCATTTGAATGAAATTATTTTCCATAATTAACCGGAAGGATTGTACTTTCAAATAAAAAAAGAAATTTGAGAAAAAAGTTATTTGGCGGACCCTTTAGTTGTCAAAATAAATATTTCCAAAAAATTCGTTACTAAATAAGCAATTTAAATTTTGGGGAAAATGTTTCCCATTGACGTGAAAGGGTTAAGGTACTTTGTTAGATTAACAAAAATATATATAACATAACGAGTCATTAACGAAAAAAAAGAGCTTAAGCGACAAAAAAAAAAGACAGTTTTTGTAGGAGAAATTTTTTTATTTTATTTCATAAAAATTTTGTATGAATGTTGTCGCTTAAGATAAAATTGTTTTTGCTATAAAATCGTAACGGTACCTTATGCCACCATGACATATTAGGAGATGATGCAAGAGTTTCCAATTAAGTGATTAAAAAAAAAAAAAACGAAAATTGAAAATGATGTCGCTTAAGTTTTTTCTTGCGGTAAAGACTCGATAATTATCATAAGCAATTTATTAATCTTTAGTTTTGCCAATGGGACAGACCTCCGTGCCCCGGCCCCAAACCAAAAAAAATTTAATCCATTTCTATGGAGTTTGTAAAAGAAATTTTGCAAAATTTTAATTTGGTTCAATACTTTTGGGTCGTCCATGCTTACTTGGACAACACCTGTATGAACATTACTCTAACGTCGATTTGTAAGGACAATAATTAATCGCTATTGTGCCATCGATTTTTCGATAGCCTTTGGCATGGCATATCAAAAAAAAATAATTTTCGATGATGCCGATTTTTTTTATTACCTTCTAAAAAAACCTTAAAAATAAAAGTTGAGAAAAAAAAATATAAATTTGTGCTGGGCGCCTTTATTTCAGGTTTTTTTTTTAGTAGGTAATAAAAAAATCGGCAGAATCGAAAATGAATTTTTTTTAAGTCGTAGTAGAACTTTTTTCCGCATGCTGTCAAGCTATCGAAAAATCAATATCGAAATGAAATTTCTTATGCCAAGAGATATTGAAAAATCGATGGCACAAGATCGATCGCTAAGTCGACCCACACTAACGTACATGCCCAAAATAAGCGAGGAATCAGATATGCTATTCTTAATTTGGATACCCAATTTTAGGTATTTACTTAAAGAAATTAAGAAGTAATGAATTTCTGCACAGAATGGAGCACCGTTCATGGATTCAGTTGGAAAAGAGATCCAAATGTGGAATAACATTTCTAAAAAATTAATATGTTTTAAACAAAAAACTAACATAAATTGGTGGCAGATTGCACCGATTCTTATTAAATTTTATAAGACTAGAAATCACGTGAAATTTCGTAAGGATTGAACCTTAAATTAAAGCGTACTTTTAAAAAAGACTTGGTTTATAATTAATAGCAACGATGATCACGTTATGCCCCCAGGGGCCGAGCACATTTCATGATTTTCACACACAACACGAACGTTACCGAAACTCACTTCAAATATTGTAAAAAACAGTGTTGTCAACTTGTTGCGCTTCGCAACATTTTGGGTGCGTTTTTAACTTTTGTGTGCTGCGAAAAACTCCCATGTTGGTGCGTGTTGCGGGTTTTTTTAAAATTCGGTGCGTTTTTTAATTTTTTGGTGGCACCAAAGCAAATTAATTCAGTGTGAGAATAAACATCGTTTTACAATAAAATTCAACTGTTTCAATACCATTTCATTCAACAGTGCAACATTTTTACACACAATTGTATACACCACAATACGAACAACAAGTAATGCTGTTAAAGACGTACCAAATCATAAACAAAAGAAACATTTCATTATATGACATTTGCTGTATTAATAATTTTGAATCCACACTATTAATCGTTAATATCTTTTTAAAAAGTTTTTCATTGAAAATTAAAAATTCCAGATGAATATGAATTGAATACAAATTTTATAATTCAATTTTATCAATTTAAAATTAAAATTTCTCAATTTCATTTGGAATTTTCTCAATTTCAAATTAAAATTGGAGGCGATTTGGGAAAACACCAGAACGGGGAGGCTTTCCAAGGTAATGTGGGGATCCTATGATCCAGAGTCGACAAAAATTCTTCTGCCGCTATCGAGAAGGGACTGTAGACTACTGGTAGGTTTTATGACGGGTCATTGTTGGACTGCGGTATACGCCCAGAGGGCGGGGCGGTTGAATAGTGACAATTGTAGATTCTGTGGGGTACCAGGGGAAAAGGAGACAGTGGAGCATTTACTCTGCTACTGTCCGGCACTCGTGCGCTCCAGGGAAAATTGTGTGAGAGATCATTACTTCCAAGGTCTCGGGGAAGTCTCCGGAATTGGGTGAATGAGACTCCTAGCATTCGTCAAGAGAGTGTGGGGTTCTCTGAGTACCATTACATCGGAATGACCTTTTTCTAACATTCTTTAGTGGACTATCGTACAACGTGGTTACGCTAGGGACCTATTTGGTCTATGCAGGGTCTTTGTGACCGGCTACTCTAACGTAAACCTAAACTAAAATTGCCCAATTTTCTTTCGAATTTTCTCAATTTCAAGTCAAAGATTGATAGACATCATTTAAAGCCCAA
Source organism: Pollenia angustigena (assembly GCA_930367215.1). NCBI lineage: Eukaryota > Metazoa > Arthropoda > Insecta > Diptera > Polleniidae > Pollenia > Pollenia angustigena. Next base: position 32,045,342 of record OV884057.1, read on the forward strand.
TTCTCAAATATTTTTACACTCGGCGATGAAACTGTTACTTGTTAAAAATTATTTCGTACACTTAACATTTGAATAAAGTTTAACGTATCGTCAGCTCAGAATTGGTTTGACCTACCGACCATTTTTAAAAAAATTGAGTTAGGTATGGGGTATATATATTTTGAATACCCCCTTTTTGAATCCAAAATCTGTTTCGCGAAATTTTTTGTAGTTTCTGAGATATAAATTGCATGTTGAATTTTATGTTTTGAGGTCAAATATTAACGATAATTAAAAAATACCAGTTGTAGAACCAAAAAGCTGAAGAAAGATATTAAATTTCCCGTTTTTCCCATTTTGGTACTATTTCCCCCCCCCCCCCCCCCCATTATAGTTTAAAAAATTGCAAAATGCAAAATGTTTTGTAAAAAGTACCAAAAATAGTTACGATTTTCACCCCTTAAACGTTCGAATTTCAAAAAAGTACCAAACTTGTATTCGTATTTTTTTTGATAAGTTTCGAATGTGGTATAAACTTTATTTCTAATGGAAAAACGTACCAAAATTCAGGTTTTACCCGTTTTCACCCTAAAAGAGCCGAATTTCAAAAAAGTACCACACAGCTGTCCACTTATTTTTCAAAAAAACAACGATATGTATTACAGTTTTTTTGTAACTCTTTTAGTTTTGGAGATAAAAGGTTTCAGAATTTACCCTTTTTTACCCCCTGAACATTCGAGAGATCCATCTCCGGTCCAAATTTCAAGTCTATAGCTTGAGGCGTTTAGGCTGTACGATGATGAATGAGTCAGTCACTCACGCCAATAAGTATACATATGCAGCACAAAAAGCCACTTTTTTAATTTTTTTTTAGAAAAGTGGCGTATGCGGTACAAAACAATATTTTTCATTTTCAAAAAAATACTATTAAATTCTAACTTTATTTATGAAAGTGCGCTAAAATTTACATTTTTTTTCAAAACATATACCGGAAGCAGTGGTTTGAGAAATCTTCATGTAAATCTTCTTTTTCACGTTTTTCTCCACTCCGATTTTTTTACCATATGCGCCAAACCAATTCTGAGCTGACGATATCCACTAACATATTTTCAAAATTGCTTTAATATATAAAGTCCCAAGCTCTTACCCCCGTATTCATAAACGATTATTAAATTTAACAAACGTTTATTAAGGATAATTCATAGTAAATTTGTTATTTAAACCTTTATTAAACTCATCCAATTTAATTTTCATTAAATTATTTTCACTGAGGGAAGGAATTTTACAACTTGGAATTTATTTTATTAAAATTTATTGATAATTTTTCTTGGCTGAGCTGGGATTTGAACCCGGGTTGATCTTTACATGTTTCAAGAAACACCACTTTCTATCGTCAGAAAATCTTTGTGTTCTACCCACTGCACCACTGCGGTGCCCGTTAGCCAACAGTCAAACATCAATCTTTAACCAGTAGTACTTACTGGTGGTTCGAAATTTGCTGTTAAATTTCAAATTACATGACGATAGAAAGTGGTATTTCTTGAAACATGTAAAGATCAACCCGGGTTCAAATCCCAGCTCAGCCAAGAAAAATTATCAATAAATTTTAATAAAAAAAATTCCAAGTTGTAAAATTCCTTCCCTCAGTGAAAATAATTTAATGAAAATTAAATTTGATGAACTCAAGCCTAATTAAAAAAAGAATATCAAAAATTGAAAATTAACAGTTCAACTAAAAATCAAAATTGTTCCTTTATTAAACTTAACAAATTTTTGTGAATATGAATTTCGACATGCAATTAATGATAGTTCGACATGTTAAATACCCATATAAAAAAATCCTAATAATAATTTCCATTAATACTTTCAGTAAAATGCGTATGGGTTAAATGAGCGATCTACAATAACAAATATTTCTCTACCCAACAATGTCCTTCGAGCATTTAATCCAACATTTTATTAGCACGTTTTCTCATTTGGAAAATAACAAAACAAAACAATAAATCAATCAATACTTCCGTCTAATATACTGAACACATGCACACAAATACATTTAGACCTTTTAATAGGAAATGTAAATGTAAGTAAGCACGTAAGTATGTGTTTAGTGTACGAGAACTGCAAAAAAAAAAACAAACGGAAACGGAAGTAATATTGTAATCGTAGAGGTTAATGGTGGTTGCAAATATAACATTTATATAACTTAATATACATATATCATTTTGATTATGCTTGTAAGCATATGTATGAGAGTGTGTGTGTTTCTTTATGTAAAACTGTAGGAGGTAATTTTTTTGTTACATTTATCTTTTACTTTTGTTGTTTTCCTGTTCCAGCATTAATATTTTTACAGCCATCCACATATGCACGCTCATACCCACATACACAAAAGTTCTCTTATATTATCATGACTTTTTGTCATATTTTATGTGCCTTTTTTCTGTTTAGTTATTATTTTTTTTTTTTTTTTATTATTTCTATGAGTTTTTATAATTGATATGAGTGTGTTTGTTTTGTTATTTTTTTTTGTTTTCCATAAAAAAAAATTCATTTGTTTATTTATGGTATTTTCTTTTAGCCAGTAATTGCACCATACATGTATTTTTTTTCTACAGAATTCCTTTTTTTAAAAATTAATTTTGTTTATGCTTTTTGGCCTTCAACACACATTCTTGAAATTCATTTTCAACATCAGTTGTTTTTGTGAGTTGTTGTTATTTCTGTTCTGTTCTGTTATGTTTGTGTAAAATGCATATTTAATGATTTTAAAAGCCGTTTGTATTTTAAAATTATAATTACATTTCTTATGATAATAATACATGCACATTCATACTTCAACATTTATGAAATTGATGTTAAATTATTGTTTTTACCGGGGAAGGGAAACAAAAAGAGAGAACGCAGTAAAAGAAATTTATACATGCATAAGTATTTGAAAATATAATTTAATGAAAGCCCTAGAGGGAAGCTAACTGACACCAAAGTAGTCCCGTGATAGGTCTTTGGTGGTAGAGACCGGTTCTAGTTTTAACACTTTCTATGAATAAGACCTATCACTTTTACATGGGGTTGTCATTGGAGGGGGTCAATTGACACCATTTGACCAGTCACGAATCTATTCTCAATGGACGTGTTTAGTGACAGTTACTAAAATGTAGTATTATTTCAATACGATGTAGTTTTATTTCAATAAAACAAGTCCTAGAATTAAATTCAAGAGCCAAATTTTAGAAAGACCCAAAAAAATATATCACACCACCGGTGAAGACTGTACTGTAATTCACTACTTTTTTTACCTTTTTGTTCTTCATAAACCAGTTACATGATTGGTTCTCCTTTCACTGGTCATGAGTTCTTTCTTTTTGTACCTGTTCTATTTTCAAAACTCCCAGGACCAGTCTGTTGGACCAATTGATACAAATTTCCCGCAGGGAGATTTGACAACTTCATAATCTATATATATAAAAATAAGTTGCATTGTGTTAGTAATTGATGTTCTCTGTAAGTGAACCGGTTTTGTTCACGTGGAAGGTCACGTCAGTACCTAAGTTTTTATGTATCAACGGTCTTCAAATGTGTATTGGTTCATAAGTTATAGCCATTTTAGTGAATCATTCCAAAACATGTATTTTTTTTGCATGGAAATTTTTCGAATTTGACTTAATATTTTGAAAAACTGAAATTCAATTAGTTTCTAACTTCATTACAATTCGATTTAAGTCAAACCATTACTTTAGTTTAGCTACATTGGTATTATCCAACAGAATTTTTGAATTCGTTGGATTTACCAGGATTGGCTCCGCATAATATCCAATTGAAAGTTGGAGTCACTATTATTTTGCTTCGCAATATCAATCAACCCCGTTTGTGTAATGGCACAAGACTTGCTATTAAAAGGGTTATGGCTTATGTAATTGAAGCTACGATTTTAACTGGAAAATTCAAAGGCGAAGATGAATTCATTCCACGCATCCCAATGACTCCGTTTGATATGACATTTGAATTCAAACGACTCCAGTCTTTAACCTCTTGTATACATATTTTCTTATGCTAATCCCGCAAAGCTCTACGCTTGCCTGCATTTTAGTTTTTGTTGAGTTGGATAAGTACAGTATTATTTTTGTGTTCGAAGATTACAAACGGAGAAACGTGATTAATTTTAATGATTTAGTATGCAAACAGTATAAGCGTGTTTTTCACAAATCTACCGAAACGAACACTAACGAATGATATCTTATACTTATTTTCGAACACTGCTCTAAATTCTATTAAAACCCTTAAAGTAAAGCTTGCAATAATTTAACCTTCGAAAATTTTACAATTTTCCGACTCCAACATCGATCAAATCAATCGGGAATGACTTTCAATAAAAATCAAATAAAAGTTTAAACCTAAAGGCCTAGTAAATCTTACGTAAACGTTACGATTAGTTGCTGAGTAACCTGATAAAATTAATTTGTTTTCTCCATTTTTCCGTATCAGCTTTTAAGGAATTTTATCTTTGCTTATGTTTATTGATAGAGCGAACATACCATCGACGCACACGACGTTTTATTTTTAAGTTTTATACAAAACGCACAAATAACAAAAGCTAAAATTTATAAATGGTACAAACTTTGAAAACTCTTTTGTTTTATTTTTAACAAATTTCAACAAATTTACGTATTTTTAGAGGTGTTAAGGGGTACATTTTTTTGAGGTATGGTCTAAAGTCCATATTAACCTTGTGAGAAAAGTACTGGTCGCCATCGAAGTGATAATTTGGTACAAAGGTTTTCATTATCACAAGGTCTTAGCCTACTGAAAATGGTGAGAATCGGTTTATAATTTCACATAACTCTCATACAAGCTTCTTTCCGGAATAGAGTTTTTGTGTCCATTTATCACCTTTTTATGTTGTTAGTTCGATTTAATTTAGTCCAAACTTATTTTATTGCAATCCAAGTCATGTTTATATAGCGTGTCTTGTGCTTTTCTCAGCGGGTTTTTGCAGAGTATACCTTAACCAATGCCATTTTCTTTTACGTATCTCAACATTTATGGGAATTTGGGAAGTTTGGACTCACAGCTTTTCATTGGATATCGTAATTGGCTAGAATATTTTTAGAATGCTTTGCAATCAGCGGTTAACTTCAACTTGTAGTGAGTTAATATCCTTCCAAGCTGCTTTCCACGATTCACATCCCTAGAAGATAGTCGATTTTATGCAGGAGTAAAATTTTTTATTTTAATTCTTTTTGAGAGGTGTGCAGATCGCCGAATGAAATTAACAATGCCAAATAAATGTCGACCAGCTTTATTCCGGTTCTTACATCGGCAGCAGTACTGTTCGTTAAGGTCAGAAGGCTTTCGAGAAAACAGAACGTCGAAACATCTTCTTGATTCTTCTCCTTTATTGTGAATGCTGTATGGTTAGTACCATTTACTCTTATTACTTTAGTTTTAGCAATATTTATTTGTAGACCAGTTTTAGTTGCATCAGTTTGTATTGCAGTGTTCGCAACCTTTATATTATTGAAGTTGTGGGATATTAGATATATGTCGTCGGCACAGTCGATATCTTCTAGCCTCCTGTTAAATCCCCATGTTGTTCCCCTTTATTTATAAGAGGCTCATCTTATTATGATAAACATTATGATTGCCATGCTCTCAAATATTTGTCCTTAAATACCGTGGTGTTGGGTATTATATGGTCGGACTTGACCGACCTTACCAACAAGGGTCGAAGGAGTGATTTCGTTGGAGGGAACCAAAAAAAAAAAATAAAAACACATAAGTATCACCAAAAAACATCCTTTTAAAATAACAATTACGAGTGCTTTATTCGGCTTTGCCGAATCTTATATACCCTTCACCATGATGAGATAAGAAGAAAAAGTTATATACATAAATAACGCTCTTTAGATAGGTTTAAATAACTATTTATTGAGCCACGCCAACCTTTCATTCCGTTATGCCGAAGAATTTAAGAAACAAAAAATTTATATAGGAAAAAGGGAAAAAAGGTCTTTTTGGGATTCGAACTGGCAATATCATCAGTCTCAGGGTTAATGGAAAAGTGACGCGAATACAAATGAGTTATCATATTGTACACACAGCCAATCCTTTTCAAATGACAACCTCACCCTCTGTCCAGAAAGGACTTGGTGACCCCTGTTTTTGACAAACGAGGCCCTGTCGACCGATCTTAGGCGGTATAACCTTAACAACCGCACATAAGAAATTCTGTTGCCAACCTGGAGTGTCAGCGAGCCCTGAATGGCCAAAGTGCGTCTCAGGAAGTAGGAGATCGCGAATACTGGATCCTCTGAAACACTTGCTCCAAACACAGCACGTTTGGGTGCTTAGATAGCAGCCCTATCACCAAACTAGGGAACGAAGGCTAGCAACCTACGTTTCTGAACTTAAATTGCTAACGAATCGCTAAAAATGAATCAAAATAAACCGAATTACTTGATGACGACATTTGGTTATCATATACGGACAATGATTGGATTTGGAGCCCTATGCTCCTGTGGGAGTTAAAGGAACATATATATATATATATATATATATATATATATATATATATATATATCAAGCGAGAACTTAACAACTCGGCTACCACTGCTTTTACTCAAGAAGCGTTAAATTGAAATATATTGAGTCTATGAATTTGTTTCTTTATTTGAGCGGGATATCATATACATGCATTAATGTGTATGTGTATGCGTAAAATTAAACACATTACAAATAAAACCCACCACTTGTAGTGAAGGGTATAAAAAAACAACAAAAAAACCACATTATGGTATGTTTATTTCGTTTTGGTAATACAGTGTTGGTATACTAATGTCACGTCTAATTGGACCTTTAAAGGAAAAAATTTAAGGCAGTCGTGGCTTTTTACTCATATCTCAGCCATTTGTGGACCGATCTTGCTGAATTTTAATAGCAAACAATTCCGGACCATGTGTGACATAAATGTATAATAACCTGGCCCCCATAATTTATGCGGTCTTCGGAAAACCCATTTCAACGGACCGACTGGCATCGTTTAATCAACTTCGCTCCTCATAAGGACCCAGAATATATATTACTTTATAGGGTCTAACATCAATATTATAGGAATTACAAACGGAATGACAAACTTATATACACCCTTTTAACCACTTGTGGTGAAGGATATAATAATGTAGAACAAAATCAGATCATATGGGGACAACCGAATCGTTTATTTTAAAAAAGTTTTCGTTGGGAATTAAGCTGAGAAAGAGTTGAATTTTCCCGTTTTGGCATCTTCTTTTAGCGAATCGGTATAGAAAACAATGTTACCCATACAATTAAGGCAATGATGTGTTCAGAAGATTTATGTATAAACTCCTACGAGACATATTTTTGAAACATTTTAACCCTCTAACTTTACATAATATGGGTCTTTTTAACGGAGCTTTTTAAAGTTATCCTATTTAAGGGTACTTTTTAGCCCGTTTTAAGAATGGCACAAAAAGTACAATACCAGAGTAGAGTTACAGAGTAAAAATGTTCCACGAAAATGTGCCTTTTACGGTTTTACATAAATCCTTTAAACACACAATATACCTTAAGCGATAAGGTAACACTGTTTTCTATTTCAATTCGTCGCGATGAAATTGCCAAAAAGGGGGAACCTCAATCGTAACTAAAATAACCTCCCGAATCATCAGCTGAATCCTTGTCATGTGTTATTTTTGCACAGTGTTATTAGAAAGGATTTTTTTTGTTTACCATCACTAATTTAAAATAATAGACTTCAAGAAAGTATACGCTTCCTATGAATGTAGCTCTTTGTTGATTGGGATTTGATAAGTTTTGTTATCGCAACGTCTAGCTCTGCAGGGTTTCAGTATTGATAAATTTTTTTTAAAGCTTTTCATAAAGGCGATTTAATTTTAAAGGTTTTCTTTTTGAAGTAATCAAAAGAAGAAAAAAAAAACAAAAAACATATAGAATAGGGAGATTAGTTCTTCAAAAGTTCTTTATACTATAAAGTAAATATAAACAACAAAAGTAAAAATGAAATTTCATTGAAATTTTTTCAACTGTTTTAAATTGAAAAGATAGAAAAAGGTTTCTCTTATAAATACAGAAATCAATGTCAAATATAGTTCTTGATGTATACACCTTAAAAAGAAATTTGTTTACAAAAACCAAACAAAACCTGTCAAAAACTTTTAACATTTGCAATTTTATTTTGTATACTTTTTAGTAAATTACTCTTTGAAGAAACAAGTTTTCAAATTAGTTTAAAAACTACTAATAAATATTTTTAAGCAGAAAAAAATAAAGGTCCTGAAAAGAATTTAATACCGTTTTAGAAAAGAGTATTTGAGATGAATAGGAAACCTTAATTAAAAAAGAGAAAAAAGTAACATAAATTATACAGAAATTTTAAATAGTTTTACAACAAATTAAACTTTATTTTAACATGTACGCAAAAGGGTTCTTCAAAATTGACATTTATTTTAATTATCGTATGGTAATGGGTAATTTTTTAAGAGCTATGGGAAAGTTTCGAAAAAAGCACATAAAATTCAGAAAAATGCATGATATCTTTATTTGAATCGATAGTACGGTCCATATAATTTGATGTTTGAAGATTATTTCATGAAAATGTTGACTGTGACTGCGCCTCAAATGATCCATCTGCTAAGTCCAATTTTGGCATACTCTTTTCAATATTTCGGCCGGTATCTCATGAATAAATGCTTTAATGTTGTCTTCCAATGCGTCAATTGAAGCGAGCTTGTGTGTATAGACATGATCTTTAACATAGCCCCACAAAAAATAGTCTAAAGGCTTTAAATCGCACAATCTAGGCGACCAATTGACCGCTGCCGAACGTGAAATAAAATGTTCACCGAACTCGCCTCACAATAAGTCCATTGTTAAGCGTGCTGTGTGGCATGTGGCACCGTCTTGTTGAAACCACATGTCATGCAAGTCAAGCTCTTGCATTTTGGGCAAAAAAAAGTTGGATATCATCTCACGGTAGCGCTCACCATTCACAGTTACGTTACGATTCGCATCATCTTTGAAGAAGTACGGTCCAATGATGCGACCAGCCCATAAACCGCACCAAACTGTGACTTTTTCTGGATGTATTGGTAGCTCTTGCAATGCTTCTGGCTGATCTTCACTCCAAAATCGACAATTCTGCTTATTAACGTACCGAATAGCCGCTTCGGTAGGTCGATTAAACTGACCATAAAATGGAAGCAGCGCGCGATGAACTTTCTTAACAGAGGATGCATGCTGATAATAAAATTCAATAATTTGCAAGCGTTGTTCGTTTGTAGGACGACTCATGGTTAAATTATAGACCAGACTGAAGATGTTTGACAGTGAAACAAAACACGAAACGTGCGTCAGCTGTTTAAACCAGTGTTGCCAAAAAGATAATAGCTAAAAAATCACCCGATATAAACCCAGCGGTAAATTTTGAAAAGACCGCAAGTGGCAGGCCTTTTTGAAGGCCTCTAAACTCCTTTCTTAAAGAGGAAGGTCTTGCTCGCAATGACATCCTGTGTAAAAAAATAAATAAATATGGAATGCGGCGAGAAGGGCTTGTAAGTGATAAAAAAAGGCCTTCTATTAGGCCTCTTTACTCATTCTAGTTACCGCTGGCAACAAACCAAAACACAGCCATTCACTTATGTACATATGAGTATATCTTTAAAACAATGTTCCTGTGTATGTAACTAGTTTAAACCATTTTAAATAAAAATAAGCAAAAAAAAAAAAAAAAAAAAAAACTAGAAAATAAAATTACTTTCTTTTTTTCCATGTGCAAAATTTCAATTAAATAGTTTATTTTTAGTGTTTCTTTGTGTTGGCAAAAACGTTTATTTTAATAATTTTTTGTTTTCATTTGTTCCATTGAAAAGAAAATTTCACTGGAAAACGTTTTAGTTTTAGCTTTAAGTAAAATTGGCTTTGATGTATATTCTGCATAATATTATACATATTTCAAAAAGAATGGCACATTCAAATTGCTGAAAACACTTTTATTTTAAAGCAAAAAAAAAAAAATCATATGGGTGTGACAAAATTCGCTTTATATTTTGGTTTTTTTCTAAAACACTTTGTAACGTTTATAATGGTTTAAAAATTATTTTGTGGTTTTATATTATAACTAGTTTAGCCCGGTGCTTGTCACTACCCCAATTAAAATTAAGTAAAAGTAATATTTTCTATATGGTGTAATAAATTGTCCGCTCCGCTTTGCTGGAACTTATTAAGTGAGTTTATGTATTTCCTTAAGAACAATTTTTAAATTTTTTGTAGCGATGTTACTTTTCTCCTGCTTCTAACGAGAACGTCATACGGATATCGTATTAATAATAAACTTTGTATTCCCTAAAATAACTTTGATAATATAATTGCATGTGCCCGTGCATAAAACTGAATTGGCAAATTGGTTTTTTTTTTGTTGTTTTCTTACGAAGACAACAGAATGAAGCAGTTTGTTTTTTAATTTTGTTTTTTCTTTTAACCCACTTACAACTACAATTCGAGTCGGTAAGAACCCAACCAACTGTAAGATAAAGATAAATTCACTGTTTACTGTTGGTGTTTTGTTTAAGCTTTGATATTGTTACAAGTTAGACTTAGAGTGTTAATAATTCTTATTCGCTTTAGGGTTTTATTTGTTTAATATTTTTGGCTTTTCTAAAATCTTTGGAAAAGGTTTCCTGATGAGCTGGCCTTAGCAACCAGTGAAATGCGTATAGAAGCTAGCTTTCCCTCAACAATAAATTGCAGTGTATTTATCAAATATGAAAAATTGGGAATTTAGCACGTCATACGGATATCGTATTAATAATAGAAAATTTTAAAGCTGACAATGCAATTAACAATCTTTGAATTCTCAGGAAGTTTGAAATCTTCAGCTTTAGTGGTTTTTTTATTAACGATATTATGTATTCACTTTGTTTGAGGCGTTAACTTCACTTCTGCTCCTTCTGAAGCAGTTTTTAACATTATAATGCAATTTACATTTGATTGATCCTCGGAACAATACACTCTACCAGGAAGACTTTCGGGTCCCATGTTCTGTAAGCCCCCTTTCACACTCGGCAAGTTACTTGCGCAAGTTACTTGCCGACAACAACAAAGTCTGTACAAATTTTTTTTAAATTTGTTTTTTCCTTACAGACTTTGTTGTTGTCGGCAAGTAACTTCCCGAGTGTGAAAGGGGGCTAACTATAGTGAGAACGTCTCGCATCGAAAAGATGTGAAACAAAATATTCCATTGTGAAAAGTGAAAAAAGTGTGTCTGTCTGTAACTCATGTCGAAAGCAATCAAAAGATTATACGTCTTAACGTTATAAATGTCATACAATTCCACTCGAAGCCGATGTGACATTGCAGACGTTGAGAACGCCAGTAAAACACACGTTGACGGCGACCAAAATCTACTAAAATTAAGCATTTTTTAACGATGGCGGCGAAAATACAACCGTCGGCCATACCAAATAATGTAAAGTTCGACTTTATTGTTTGTGGTAAAAAAATAGTTCAACAAAATAACCACAATACTAATTATTGTTAAAGCTAAGGCACGAGCTCTATGTGTACATTTGTCCTTCAAGTTGTGCTGAAAAAGGTCAACAGAAAAGAGAAAGACAAAGTGAAAAAACAAAAAATGTACTTGGACTTCAAGAAAAATTCTTGACGAAAGTACGAAAAAACAGAAGTAAAGGAAAAAACATGTAAAATCAATTAAAGTGGATAATCATTCAGGAAAAGCAAATTTCGATCTACCAAATGTTAAAATACAATTTGGTTTAAGGATTGATGTTTGACTCGTGACGTCAGCAGTCGTCGATGGCTGCGAGTGTAAGACGGCAAATCCATCTGAGGAGATCGAGTGGTTGCGATCGAAACATGTCATGGTAACCTGCCGGCCAGGGTTCGAGCCCGAGCCACGTCAAGAATGAAAGATTATCAATAACAATTTTAATTGATTTTCATGTTGTAAAATTCCTTTCTTCACAAAAATAATTTAATAAAAATTAAATTTCATGAACTTAAGCCTAATTAAAAATATTAAAAATTTGGATTAAAAACCATAAAATAGTTCAACAAAATAACCACAATACTAATTATTGCAAACGAGCTTTTCAAACATTCGTTTATTTTATAAAAATGTTAAAAGCAAAATAATTAAACAATAAAAAAATGTGCCAAGAATAAAAAATTTTTATTATTATCCTTTGTATTTAGCATTTATAAATGTTTTGTAGTGTTAAAAATTTTTCTCGCCCCATTTTTATTCGTGAGTTTATTTGACAGTTCAAAGCGGGAACTTTTCTCACAAAAATGGAACAGACATACTTTTTCTTTAAATTGGCGAGTTATTTCCTTAAATGACAGCTAATACTCGCCAAAAAAGTTACTGGCACAGTTAAGTGAGAAAAACAGCTGTTGGTTTCAATATATGTCATTTTTGTTTCATTTCACACATTTCAATCGAAAAGTTTCTCGACGCGAGAGTTACAGAACATGGGCACTGATGGGTCTAAAACAAAATATGGTGTCGGTTCTGGCATTCACTCCGAGTAATTAGTGTCATTAAGGTCGAAATAAAGTTCATCTACACAGCCGCGAAATACAATCAGTATGATGGGTTATCTGACAGAGATTCCATTAAAAACGTGCTTATCTAGTCGAGAATTGTTAAAGAATGCCTGACGTTTCTGTAAGAAATGGCGAGACATTCAATGGTTACCCTTAAATTGGTCTCTTGACATACTTGACAGCTGTATGGTAAATAACATACCTACACGCTATCTCCATTTCTTAAGGGAGCTCCCTTAAGAAAAAAAATCTATACATGCTAGAAATTTATTTAAGAATAAGTCCCATCAAAAACGATGGCCTTGAATGCCCCAATTACTTTTAACATACCTTCCCGCTATTTCCTTTTCTTAAGAGGGCTCCCATACAAAAGGGACAACACAGACTAGAAATATATTAAAGAAAAAGCCCCATAACTGCTTAGGGAGATAAAATGTATGATCGACCTCCAGTTTATTATCAAAGTAATTTTTGGGAATATAAAATTTTAATTTAATAGATCTGGTTATTCGTGCTTAATTCCATATTTTTATTCTTGACAATTCTTATACGCTTAACATTTTTATTTGGTTTAATAAGTATATCAAGGATGATAAATAACATTTTCTAAATTGTACTTTATTAAGTAAAAAATTGTACTTTTTATTAAAATTAATATTTTTATATTAATAGTAAATTAATATTAATTTTTTCTTTTTATTTAATTTAAATTTTATTCTCTATTTTATATTACAACCCACAAAAATGTTCAATTTATAAGTTTTCTTAAAAATTATATGGCGCTTAATGTGTCAAATGTTATTGTTTTGCTCATGGTTTTTTAGTGCAAACGAAGTAAAAAAGAGCAAATTGTAAAAACGTACATGTTGCTGTTGTATTGTGCAAATGTGTGTACTTTTGCACGAACTTGCATCGTTTGCACACTTTGTACTACCCATCGTGATTTACCTTTTAAGTTAATTCGTAATAAGAAATTAAGACGATGCTTTTTTATCTGGCATTTTATAGTTGATAGTGGAACAGGGTATTTTTTTATGGAGCATAGTGCGCAGAAGTGGAACGGGGTATAAATACGTTTAACCCAGTAATAAGTCCAAAATATATTGTCAAAGGACCCTTATGCAGCGCCTACACGTTGTAACTGGTCGTACGCTGTTTCTTTCAAAACGTCAGGATGAAAAACAAAAGAAAAAATCGCCATCACACGTACCAATTTGAAAGCTCAAATCAAATAGATTTTTTATTCAACCGATGACCCACCACACCTTTAACGTAACAATTGGTTGTACAACTTGATCGAATTGTACAACAAGTCGCAGCATATAGGGCTTCACTATACCCTGTTTCACCATACTTTATGAAATCAAGCTTAGAAGTTTTCGTTTATTTATAGCAACAAGATTCATTAGACTGTAGTAAATATTTTTTCTGAATTAAATTCGATGCAATAATCACACAAATGTGGTTTCTTTGCTTTGTTTTTATCATATTTACGAAAAAAATTCTTTCCATATTCGCCGACAAATGTTTTATAGACAACATGCCATTGACAATTCTTCCGATATTTGAAAATGGTACTAAATATGTCATTGGAGTACTTCAGTACTTTTGCAAACCAAACAGTACTGAAAAAAGTACAATTGTACTAACTTTATCATCCCTGAAGTACATTACTACTACATTTACCAAATCTAGTTGTTTTTGTTAGATTTCCCATACAAAACAAAATCTACTTCGTGAATTGATTTCGACGAAATCTACTCAAAATCTAGTAGTACTTAATGATGCAACTATGGTTTTTCCAATATAGAATTAAAAAATTCTTCCCTGCACAAGAAAAAATGACATTAAAAAAAAAAAAAAACAAAACAAAAATTGATAAAAAAAATATTAAAAAGTTGTATAAAAATTGTAAAAAAATAAAAAAAGACGAATAATGTTGATAAAATAAATATCGTTGATTATTAATAAAAGGTAATGCAAATTTTTTAATGTGTATTTATTTTTGTGTTTGTATGTTTAACGAAAAACTTTTAGTAAGTTGTTTTGTTATAAAAACAAAATCTCGCTTATGTCAAAAAAGTATAATGTAAACGCACTAGATTTCGATGAAGATTTTAAATCAAATCTACAATATTTCGGCCTAATGTACAGTGGTCGGCATATTTATTTTGACACCTGAGAAATTTTACCATTTTGATTTTCTTCAGATTTCCAAAAAATTAAAAATTAAAATGTTTTTTTAAATGAAAGTATGATTTATTTAATAATTAAAAAACATAAAATCATTGCTTCTTAAATAAAATTTGCATTCTATGCAACTAATTTAAAAACTAAGGGGGTGGCATAAGTAATTTGACATATAGTATTTTTACTCTTTAAACGAAAATATGTTATTCCAACTTTTATAATTATTTTACATATTTTTAATATTAATAAAACGTGTACCCTCCGTTAGCGGCAATGACTTTCCGGAGTCTTTTAGGAACTGAATCGATCAAGTTTTGAATGTATTTTGTTGGTATGTCCTCCCACAAAGATTTAACCTCTGACATTGTTCCTTCCCTAGTTCTTGTCAGATCTGCGGTTCTTTGGCGCTTTATATATGGCCAAACATTTTCAATCACATTAAAATCCGGACTTTGGGGTGGCCAATTCAAAGTTTCAATGCAATTTTCTGTCAAAAATGTTTTAATCATTTTACTCTTTTGGCAAGGCGCAGTGTCCAGTTGGAAAATAAATGAAGGTCCAATCAACCTATCGCCAGAAGGAAATGCGTGTTCATTTAAAGTTTTCAAATATTAGTTTTGGTTCATCGAACCGTCGATGGGAACCAAGTCTCCAAAGCCTTTATTTGCTATACAGCCCCAGCACATGACTGTGCCACATCCATGACTAACTTTTTCGACAACAGGTGCGATTTTTTGTCGAGTGTTTTGGTCTAGTCTAACAAAAACTTTTTTCTTTGACGAGTGATACTCGAAAGTACTTTCGTCGGTCCATAAGACGCTTTGCCAGAATGATACGGGCTTGTACATGTATCTTTTTGCGAATTCTAACCTTTTAATTTGGTTTCTTGGGGCTATACATGGAATTGATCTTGCTACATATGTATTAATGTTGGCTTCTTTTAGACGTCGTCGAACTGTTCTTTCGCTTAAATGACTATCAGAGTGCAAATTCCATTCCAACGCAGCGGCTTGGGGTGTCAAACCTGGATTAGATTTAAATTTTCTGATAATTTGTCGATCTTCCACTGCCGTTGTTTTACGTTTTCTTCCTGTTCGACGCAAATTAATGGCAGATTCTGTTTCTATACATTTATTTATTTGATAATAAACGATTTGTCTAGGTATATTGTACTCCTTCGCAATATTTGTTACAGATATTCTAAGATTATACTTGGTTATAATTTCACTTCTGACGGTGTTGGTTAATTCCGATATTTTTCCCACATTTACACAAGACATATAATTTGTTTATTAATCTTTCATCGAATGTTAATACTTAATACTCAACAACGACCGCTTTGTATTAAAGCTTATTACAAAAAACAAAATGAGATGAAATTATAGAATGTCAAAATAATTATGCCGTTACAAATTCTTGTAACAAATTGCATTTCTCCCTTCAGAATGAGAATGGGTAAAGATTTGAACAAAATATTTTGCGTAGGTTTACTTAAGAATAAGTGTAAAGAAAATATCATGATAACTGTGCCGTTATAGGAATTTCAATATTAAAAAACAATAACACAATTCTTCAGTATACTTTGTCAAAATAAATATGCCGACCACTGTAAATGTATCTAGTATTACGTATGATTAATGTGAAAGGGATAAATGTTACTCATACGTGTTGTATGCTACTAAATGAAAGTAGAAGCACAGTGCACGCTAGTGCTGGGAAACTATCGATAGACTATCGATAGACTATCGATATTATCGATAGTCTTAAAATATCGAAAATATCGATAGGAAAAATATATATATCGATATTTTTATTATTTAAAATACAGCTATGAAGACATCTAACAGCAGCTATACACTCACAGTTTTTTGCCGCAAATTTGTACTTGCTATTATTAATTCGCGCTAAATTGCAGCAATGAATACAAGAAGAATGGCAAGTGGTATGGATTGCTTAGCCAGTGCTTTTTACTGCTAATTAAAGGCTTTTAAGTCGAAATTTGCACTTGTTTATAAAGGGACTAAAGTGTCAAATATTTTTATAATGTTGTAAAAAAAAAAATGCTAACCCAAATGCAATTGCAAGCATAGGACAAAACAATGAACGACCGACCATTAGAAGATAAGTCCGCTAGATTGATTACCTTTTTGGGTTTAGAATTTAGAAAATTTAAAGTTGCAATGGAATATCTTATAGTCCCTGTTACTTCGGTTCCTTCAGAAAGGTACTTATCAATTTTTAAGAAACTGTCATCTTAAATAACGTGCGTATGTATGTATATACATACAAACGTCTCATACATTCAATAAAGTGATAAAAACAACGGACTGTAGCCTAATAAAAAAAATAATTAAAGTTTTCCTGCGCAAGTACAAACATTCAGTCGATAGTAATATCGATATATCGATAGTGAAATCTGAACTATTGATAAATATCGATAGTAGAAAATATCGATAGTATCCCAGCACTAGTGCACGCACATTGGTCAAAAACCCATTTGTTTCTGGCCAAAACTATTTATATAAAATATATGATATTCCGGCATTAAAATATTTATAAAGCTTTTTTTAACCACATGGAATTTTAAATATGTTTAAGACATACTCTTTTATTTTACATAATATACTTTGAATAAATATCAGATATATACATAAGCATATATTAAATATGAGCAGATGAAAAATATTATTATTTATTAAATAATTCACCTCATTTTCTAAGGTAAAATTATCTTCCTCAATTTTTTTGTTCGTCTGTGATATCATCCCTGACATTGAATACGTACTCGGAACCAATCCCTTATACTTTATATGACTTTACAATGAACTTATCTATCGCATAAAAACAGAATTAGGTGTATTTTAAATTGGGAATGTAACGCAACGTCCTTTTTCCGAAACTCAAAAAGAAATATCGGCGATACCGATACCGATACGAATATTAAACTTGTATTCAACGTAAAATTGACAAAACTCAAGTAGAATAGTTTTTTTTATTACACGAAATTATAGGGCAAGACATTATTAAATGCCTGTTTTTAGAACGCGAGTGCAAAAGTGACTCGTTTAAAATTTTGAAATTTTGTTTCTGTTTTAAATGTTGTTATTTAAACGAGTCACGTTTGCACTCGCGTTCTCAAAACAGGCTGTAATATTTAAAATTGATTCTATTGTAAATATATATAAATACTGTTTTTTTTTTAGAAAAGAACAGTGTAAGAGATTATAAATATTTAAAATTTATATTAATAAGATTTCTGTTAAAAATAAATTTTTTGCGGAGATCGCAAATCTGTTTGAAGCAAACCTGCAGTCAGAAATATTCTCTCAGATGCGACAGAACTCAGTTGAAAACTTAAGTATTTCTGCAGCAAGCGGATCTGCGTCTCATGAAATATTAGAAGATCTAAGATATATCTCGACTTCTTCTTTAGCAGAAGCACAGATTAGAATGGACAGAGGCTCGTCCTTCTCGGATTTTCTTAAAATAAGTTCTCAAACGCTCAAAAGGCCAAAGGTCATCCTCAATTTCAGAATACATAGTCATAGTAGCGATTGAAGCTGATTGTCTTTAAAATATTCGAAGAATTTAAGATAAACAACCCTCAAATCTTTCAGTCAGAATTAATGCTAAGTTTTTTTTTCTTCATTATTTTCTTATTGAATCTTCATATATTAAATATGAAATAACAATAATTAGTCAAATCTTAAACTAATACTTTAATTTATGTCGGGCCAGTGCCAGACAAAATTTTTCTTCATCGCGGGTTCTGTTCTTATAAATAAATAGGTGTTTATCGCTCATCTAAATGGATAAGTGCTGCAGTATCTCTTCTCCTTAAGTAAGTGTGGTCGCTATCATTTAAAATATTTCAAGCTAGTGGGTTCGGATGCAATTCGAGCCTTTTAAAGAATTTTACTGCATATTTCTTAATCGTAGTTTTAACTAATGGAACATTGAGATCCTTGTGAATATTGGAGTTTTTAACATACCAAGGGACAGCTGTGATTATTCGAAGAAGTTTATTTTGGCGCCTTTAAATTTTTTCGATATTAGAGGTCGAGGCAGTGCCCCATAACTGAATACCATAGCACCAGATTGGCTTTAAGATGGAGTTGTAAAGTAGCAGTTTGCAGTCGAGACTAAGGACAGAGTTTCTTCTAATAAGCCAATGAATTTGGATGGCTTTTAATTGCATTTGAGTTAGTTTTGCCTCTATATGGCTTTTCCACGTTTTACATGCGAATTTTGAGGTATTATTTGATGATTTGGTGAATGTTATATGTACGCATTTTTGCTCATTGACCTCTATCCTCCATTGTTTTAACCATATTTCGAATTGAAATATATGATACTGTAAGTAACGAGATGCTTCATAACGGTTTTCGTGGACTCTTAGAAAAGCTGTATCGTCTGCAAATGTTGATGTTTGGATGTAGTTGTTTGTTGGCATGTACGATGTATAAATTAAGTATAATGGAGGGCCCAGGATGCTGTCTTGTGGGACTCCAGCGCCAATTGGCTAAGGTGAGCTTAAGAAATTTCCTTCTTTAATAATAAATTGACGACCGACTAAGTAGCTTTCTAACAGCTTGTGTGTGTTTTCTGGTAAATTTTGATTCAATTTATGCCAGACTTTGTCAAAAGCTTGAGAAAGATCGATGAAGGGAGCGGAACAATATTCTCTTTCTTCAAAGGCATAGCGCTTACTATTCGATGGGTCTGTTCATGAACTGGCGATCTGTCAAAAAAGTAGAATCAGTATTAAGTTGTATTGACAAGTTACACAGTAAACGCTTATAAGGCATTAAAATAAAGAACGCATTTAATGGGATTACTTTCCACATTTGCATGCATAGAACGCGTGTTCCGGACCTTCAGCTAAAGAATAAAACAAACAATTTATTATGTTGTTTCGATTTTATGTTCCTCTCTTAAATGTGTTATTTCTCTTAGTTGTTATGCAAAAAATAAGCATTGAAAATTAAATTGTTTTTAAAAAAAAACTCTAAAAGAAGTATCGGCGTATCGACCAGTGATGCCATTAGGATACGAAAGATACATTTTTCGTATCTTTTAATGACTTCAGGTACCATATATAACTTTTTT
This sequence comes from Pollenia angustigena, assembly GCA_930367215.1. Classification (NCBI taxonomy): domain Eukaryota; kingdom Metazoa; phylum Arthropoda; class Insecta; order Diptera; family Polleniidae; genus Pollenia; species Pollenia angustigena. The sequence continues at coordinate 32,065,220 of OV884057.1, forward strand.
CGTATCTTTTAAATCTGTATGCAAAATGTACAAAAATAAAATATTAAACTTTGGTTTAACAGTAGTGACATGGCCGCTGAGGAGTATTTGGAAAAGTGTTAAATTTAAAAAATGTTGTTAATGAGCCGATGTTTAAAAATTTGAAAAATTAGTTTGTTTAACATTTGTACTTCCATTTTTGAATACTTGTGTGGAGAGAAATTTTAGCCAACTAAAACTTATTAGGACTGATCATCGTTACCGACTCAATACTAATACAATAGCAGTTTTAATAATGGTGAAAGAAAACATAAGGGAATATTCAACATACGATCCGCCTAAATCGATGATTATGATGAAATACACTGAAAAAATTTTCCTCACAGATCCAATGAAATTTACATTAAAATTCAACCTATGTAACCCTTCATTGGATTAATGAAGGATTAATAAAATCAATGACAAAATTTTCATTGATTTTATGAATCCTCATTGAAAAAATTGATAAAATAAAAGTTTGTCATTAATTTAATGCAAAATGTTCATTGATCTTATGAAACACTTCATTAATCCAATGAAGGGTTACATAGGTTGAATTTTAATGTAAATTTCATTGGATCTATGAAGAAAATTTTTTCAGTGTATGAATACCTTTTTTAATATTAGGAAATTGATATAAACCTTTTGCGAACAAAATAATTAATTTCAATAAAGTTTGTTAAGTTGAATAAGTGTGTGTATTTATTTGGATTTGCAATGTAAAGAACTCAAACACGTTTATTAAAGGAAAAACGTAAAAATACAAATTTTCAAAATATAAATAAATGCTTTAAAAAAATATGATCGGGCTTGACCGACAAAATTTCCTAACATGTTTTTTTTTATAATAGATACTTGCGTATGTAGAAGAATATAACAATTTTATGCATAAAATTTTGAAATATGCTTAAAATTATTGGTAGGTTGCAGTGATAATAATTAAAAAGTAAAGAGAAATTCAAATAAGTCCTAAGCATTTTTCAACATTATGTAAATTTCTTTTCAATACTTAATTCGTATTTAAAAAAAATTTACAAAAACTTTTATCCTATCAAATGTTACACACATTTTGGTCACACGCACTCCATATGTCGTTTTTTGTAATATATTAAAGTAACACACAACCCAGAGGAGACCTGCGTTACAACAGTGGAACTTGATCATTGAAATGTTTCCCTACAAGAAAGACGTTTTTGCAAAAGAGCTCAATGCTTTCCTTCCGAAGCGCTGGCGAGACCGGAACAGTGTCCGTCGAAAGGTTCTGTCCGCTTAATAAGCTTTTTACACTGATCAACATCTAACATCTACCATCAAACAAAAATGTCACCATTTTTGAAAAAAAAATTTTTTTTTAAATTAAAATGTTTTTTTCTCACAAAAGTGCCAAAATTTAAAAAGAAAACTCAAAAATGTATTTGAAGTTCAATTTGTTTAAAAATATAAAAAATACTTAACAAAAAAACATTGCAATAAAAGATAAAACTTGAAAAATGGTAACGCTGTTTTCAAAACAAACTTCTTTTTGTCAGTGATGCCACAATAATAATAAAACTTATTGCCACTTTTCTAGTGATGACACTAAAATAATCAAAAGATGTAGAATGGAATAAAATGAGATAGGAACTTCTTTGAAAGATGTTGGTTTTTAGCCCTATGTATTTCTTATGGAAAGATGTTAACATCTTCGCAAATGGTGGAAAATTGATGATAGATGTTAGAAGTTGATCAGTGTAAAAAGGCTATAAGAAGGGTCTCCGTCAAGGGAGATTGCACTGCTGGCAATGTAAAAAGAAGAGTTGCTTATTTAATTGTTCGGACCCGAATCATGTTATACTGTTTTAGTTTGGAAAAATTCTTATATTCAATGTTGTCAAAATGTTTCACTTGTTTTTCGTTTATACAAATTCTTCGCACTTAAAACTCTCTGTCCTAATTTTTTTAAAGTAAATGCAATTGAAGATTAAAATTGCATTTAAAAATAAATTTTCATAATGAGTACAGTTTGGATAAAGATTTTTTTTTTTAATAGTTTCCAACAGTAAGTTTTTGAACTACTTTGCTTCATAAATGTTCAAATAAAGTTTTTACTATAAAAACCTTGATCCCTTTTAATGGAGATTTTATTAAGTTACTTCAATGATTCTCGTGTTTGTTGAAACAAAAAATCTTTTATTTTGAAACCCAACAACAACTTTTTTGAAACAGGGGCGAAAAAAAAAACTAAATAAAAAGTTAGACATTTACAGCTCTATTATTTATAGTGAGTAAATAAAAATACGAGGGAAAAAATAAAACTAAAAATTACAAACATGTAACATTAGTCATGCTTTTCTCAACCAACATTCTCTAAAAAATCAAAATGTCATGTGTCACTAACAACTTGGTTGATATTTTAGTAGTGTTTTGACTGGAACATGCAATGATTTGAACAAAAGCATACAGATTCAGAAAAACAGACAGACAGAAAGACAAACAGACAGACACGTATACAAGAGTCTTCCACACATATCGCACTTTTAATATTTGAAGCTGTTGTTCGTTTTGGGTTTAATTTTGCTTTGCTTTGTTTGGTTTTAGTTTGGCAAATAATCGGAAATGAAAAAAAAACAGGCTGAGATTTTTTTTTCAACTTTCATTAAATATTTTAGCGCACACATACATTCAACACTACAATCTACCCAGCGGGAAAACTCAGAAGACCTTCTTACTTCAGGCCTTTTTAAAGGCCTGCTTAAAAATTTTTTTGATTTAATTCATATTCTTACGTAACAGCTAAAGAATGCCTCATAGAAGGCCTCGGCTCTTTGGTATGAGAAGCGAGAAAAGAAGGAGTAACATTTTTGTTTTGTTTTTTTTTGCACAAGCAAAAGCAAAAGAATTCAGATCCCTTTACAAAAACAAAGTAAAATATGCTGTAAATCATTTTAGTTGAAGTGGAACAGAGAAAGAGTAAAATTTTTTGTTTTGTTTTTTTTAGATCCCGTTATAAAAACAAAGTAACAAAGTAGGTGCATATTAAAATACAAAATAAAAACAATAATGTAAATCATTTTAGTTGAGTTTTGTCCATTAAGGAAGTAAGGTACTTGTGCTTAAAAGTTTTTTTTTTATTATAGGTATACTTTTATTTACAATGTTTAGCAAATTTGATTATTTCAATAAAAAAATAGGTATCACATGTGTTATTAAACCACAATAAGTTTAATAAAATATATAAACATACGTTACATGAAGCCTTCTAATTTCATTTGTAAGGAAATATTCCTTAATGTTTTAGACTGATAGCCCTTCAATATGACCTTTAATGCATTTGTAGAAGGATGGTCTGAAAGGCCTTTTAAGAGCCAGTAATTGAAAGGCCTTTTAACATACCTTTCTTAAAAGCCCTTCAAGATAACCTTTTTGCTAAGGCCTTTTGAAAGTCATTCTCTGGAAAGCCTTCTAAGAGCCATTTATTTGAAGGCCTTTAAGAAGCTCTGGGGAAGAATGGAAAGCGGAAGGCCTTCTCCGCAATGACAACGCGTGTAAAAAAGATATGAGTATGGAATGGAGCGAGAAGGCCTTGTTTATCCAAAAGAAGGGGTACAGAGGCCTTCTGGAAGGCCTCCGTACTCCTTCTTTTTCCCGCTGGGTACGTTCATACAGATATGTATGTGTATGTTTATAGGTTAACTTTTGTTGTAAACTTTAGTGAACATGTGTAATTACATACATAGATCCATGCGAACACACATACATACATACATACATATATCAAAGTAATTTTATCTCATCGTTGAATACGCAACGCAAAACAAACAAATCAAGAGAGACTAAAACAAACATGTAACAACGATATGTGTACAAATAAATACAATAAAGAGTTGTGAACGAATGTGTTTGTGTATTTGTGGTCCCAAAAGTAAAGAGTTACTTTACTTTTAACGATGTCGCTACTTCTGCTTAAACTGATATCGAAAAAGCTAAAGTAGTTGTTACGTTGATCACCACAGTTGGTTTGAATTTGCCAAACATTGTTGAATTAAATAATTAACTGGTGTACATTAATTTTTTCAATCAATTTTTTGTATGTTGCAATTAATTTTTTAAATCAAAACACATAAGATTAAAAGTTTGTGCATAAATTGTGTATTTATTCAAAGTTATTTTTGGGAATACAAAATTTATCATCAATAAGATTTCCGTATGACGTGATAAATTCCCAATTTTTCATATTTGATAAATACACTGAAATTTATTGTTGAGGCAAAGCTAGTTTCTATGCGCATTTCACTGGTTGCTTAGGCCAGATCATCAGGAGACCTTTCCCAAAGATTTTAGAAAAGCTAAAAATAGTATACAAATAACACCTTAATTTTTTAGTTTATAAAATTACTTTTTTAATTGCCTAAATTTGTGTATCACGGCTCGAATATACAAATTCTGATATGATCAATTCTTTTGCAGGGGCAAAATTAGTAAATAATTAAATTGTCTAAATGAATTCTTTAATTAAAGTCGATTTTCTATTTCTTCTGTTTAGGGAGAAATGTTTGAAGTTTTAGGATTTTGCACAGAAAAAAATTATGGCACCAGTAAAAGCATTTATCAAAAATAAAATCAGTTTTAATTAAAAATTTAATCAAGTGAATAAAACGTTTAATTGACAATATTAATTTGCAATAGTACACCAACTAATAATATCACTTAAAAATGTAATTCACATGATAAATCATTTAATTCACTTGATTAAATTTTTAATTAAAACTGATTTTATTTTTGGTTAATGCTTTTACTGGTGCACATTTTTTTCTGTGTGTATAGCGCCAGATTGTCTCAATAGCTTTTTATGTAAGTGAATGCACGTTGATCAATGCAACCATATCATGATTGAATAAGCTCATTCTCAGCGAGAAAAAGAAGAAGTACGGATGCCTTCTAAAGGGCCTCTGTACTCCTTCTTTTGGATGTACAAGGCCTGCTCGCTCCATTCCATACTCATATCTTTTTTACACACGTTGCCATTGCCGAGAAGGCCTTCCGCTCTCGCTTCTTTAGCAGGCCCATAAGAATGGTAACGGGATTAAAAAAAAATGTTACTCCTACTATACTCCCTTCTCAGAGAATCGATAATGTGAATGTGTATCTTGTCTTTTATACAAAAGAGCCGATGCCTTCTATGGGGCATTCTTTAGCAGTTAGATAAGAATAGTAATTTAATCAAAAACATTTTTAAGCATGCCTTCAAAAAGAAACCATATACTATGAGTCCTAACAGCCTGGCAATCCACATACAGGGTTGGCCAACTTGGACTGACTGATTTAATATGCTTATAATTAAATGAAAGTATAAATTATATTTTTTTTAAGCTAAGTATGAAAAATTACATCTTTAGATGGTGTCCATTCCCTCTGTATTATCTAGAAAAAAAAAAACAAAAATCCAAGTTGGCGCACCCTGTATTAAAACCATGTACCCGAATATTCTTCGAACCCCCTAATATATAATTAAGTGGCAACGTATATTCGCGTTCGCATAGCGAAATATTCTCTTATTTTTGCTTTTTGCATTCGCACTCACATTCTCTAAAATGTATGCGAATTTAAAAGCGAATATCTAATAAATGAAATTTCTGCATAGAAATTTATTTGTAAGAAAACAATCACACCTTCTAAGCTAAGATAAATAAAAATATACAATTTCGAATTTTTAAAAAATTTTAAATGAAAACTTTTAGGGATATGAAATGATTTACTTTTAAATGGAACTTTTTTTATATTTAAGTTCAGGGGAACTGAAGAAAATATTTTTTTTAAATTTTACAGAGCCCCCTTTTATTTGGTACAAAGTTTGCTAAAAATTATTAGATTCCTATGTTAAAAAAATTATTAAAAATAAGTATTGAAAACTATAAAGCTCTTAAAAAATGAACAAAAGATGAGGAAATGATAAATCAAATACGAGGTTTTACTCTGTTTTGTTCTAGATTAAAGGATTTATTTATTTAATTTGTCACACAGTATAATTTTTGAAATTAATTGTTTTTTATTATAATAAATATGTACAAAATGTTTACAAAATAAATATGTATTTGTTTGCTTGTCGCTAAAAACAAAAAATTTTTAACGTATGGAAAAGTGTAGGGAAATTTTGTTTTGGTTTTAGGGGAAAAAGGGATTTTTTTTGGACACACGTAGGGATTTTTTGAAATTTTTCCTGGCATCACTGCGTGGCAGGCACATGACTTGAATCATATTAAAACATTAAACTATTTATTTGTTAAAGCTGTTTTTAATTTAAAGTTTTGTCACTTTTGGTATCGTTTAAGATTTAACTATAAGGCGAGCCAAAAGAGAAGGACGTGGTATAGTGTGGGGTCTACGAACGAGAATGGAGGACATCGATTATGCTGATGTCATCTTTCTATTTTCATACCCCAGGGGCTGGTAGGGATCATCTTAAGGATATTTATCCTTTTGATGTTACATCCAGCGGGGAAATCAGGTGCAGTCAATGCCTAGGACTTGGACCTAATATTGGTTGAAGCTTTCATTTATACGATTCTTGATCTGCAGGAAGATTGCACCAGTAAACAATTTAAAAATATAAATTAAACGTTTAATTCACTTGATTAAACGTTTAATTCACTTGATTAAACGTTTTATTCACTTGATTAAACATTTAATTCGCTTGATTTAATTTTTAATTAAAACTGATTTTATTTTTGATTAATGATTTTACTGGTGCAAAATTTTTTTCTGTGTTGTGGGAGATCCCGGAAATCCCACTTAAGGGCTTATTTTTCATCACTTGTGGAGAGTTCGGCCTTTAACCAGAACAATTCCAAAGAAACGGAGGTTAGATAGCTCCAGCTCCTAATCAAGGAGTACTGGTTGCTCTCAGGGGTGGTTGGTAAATGTATTGTTAGTCCCCCAAGAAACACCATGGAGTAGCCCTTAGGGCAGATATCAATGTAAATCTTTTTTTGCATCTGTCTATTTCCTTATAGTTTTCGGACATAAAGCCAAGCTGGAAAGAATAGTTAAGTCAGCAGCAGCATTTCGGCTTAGGGGAAATGTGTCTAAACTCAAGGTTTTGCGCATAAATCTGGATGTATGTATCTCTAGTATTTAGAGTTCAGTAAAGCATCATTAGTGATCTGTCTTCTTTTTGCTCCCTTTGCCCGTAACTTCTACAAAAAGAAATCTAGCTGTTTATAGAAATCTATGGCTTAAAAGCTGTCATATTATATAAAAAAAACTGAAGTTAAAAACACGTAGGCCAAATAACCGTTGAAATTGATAATGAAAACTGTTAGATACGAACACGGCCAGCTTTTTTTTTGTAGAAATTACGAGCGTTATGATGTATTCCTAAGATATCTGGTGGGTCTTGTGCGGATATCGCGAATAAATTTAAAACTGCCAAACAGGCGCTTGGTCGCCTTGGCAACCTGTGGAAATCCCCGACTCTATCCCAATATGTAATGATAAAACTATTTTATTCCAACGTTAAATCAATCTTTTTTCTGAATGTGTAATCTGATATGCAGCACCTCGTGTCATTGGATTTATACAAGTATTCGTAAAGAGATGCTCGCGAAGACTTAAAATTTTTTTTTTTTTGACCGAATACCATCTTTAATTTCAGATTTTGGTGAATAACGCACAAAAAAATTCTCCAAAATGTTTCACCAATTAACGCATTAATCAAAAATAAAATCAGTTTTAGTTAAAAATTTAATCAGTTTTAATTAAAAATTTAATCAAGTGAATGAAACGTTTAATTGATTCTTTTAACTTTTTACTGGTATAAATTTAATGAATTTTATAAATTTATATCAAAAATTTTTAAATTTTAATAAATTTTTATTTTTTTCCGTGCATGCAAACACCAGCCGATTTTGAAATATTGAAGCAAAAATGGAATTCGATTGGACACACACTTCGAAAAGCTTATGATGACACAGCACGAAACGCAATCGAATGGAATTCTCCAGAAAGCCGGAGGAAAAGACGCACATACATGGAGAAGGTAGAAAGGCGGGAAAGTTGCAAAAGCTATTAAAGGCTGGGGTGGGTGTAAGATCTTGTCATCAGATAAAATACAGTGGAGACGATTCGTAAAGGCCCAATGGACGTAATTTATAAAACACCCTCCTGTTTATACATACCATTTTCGAAATAAAAGATCACTAGGCTTACCAGACGTCCTATTACGTCTGAAAGTTCACCCAAAAAAGTTTAATCAACTTTATTCTATATTCTTTTTTTCTTGATTCTTGTTATTTTATTTCAACGTTTTTAATACTATCGCTACCATTTTTTCCTGCTGGATTTATTTGAAATGCAGAGAAAATTAAAATGACATTTTCAACAACTACCGCTTTAACCAAAATAAAGTTGATAATATATGTGATTATTTTAATCTCTGAAGCATTAAATACAGTGACTGCAAATGCAGTAATGCATGTTTGTATTCTTTGTATACAGAAAGATAGATGTTTTACTTTAATACATACAAGCAATGAACACACAAACGTACTTGTATGTATGCGCTAATAATTGTGTGTGTGTTTTTGTGAATGAATCTGTGTACGTACTACTCTTGTGTCTGTGTATGTTTTAGTAACAACTGTTAAATTAAATATACATGACCATGGCGAATTAAATTATTTACCTTTAATAAAGTTGTTGCTTAACACAGTGACATAAACATGGATACAGTTACACAGGCATTAGCCTGGTAAGCATTCATTTCATTTTTTTTGGGGTGTTATTTAATTTTTTTAATTCGGGTATTATATTATCATTAATCATATTATTATCATATTATAATTAATCGTTATGAAATAAAGCCCCAATATATTTTTTGGGGGATTATTTCATTTTCAAATTTATAATGAAAACGTTTTTGGGCGCAAGGATTTGTCCACTTTGGTATAGAGAACACCGGCTTCGATAAATAAAGCTGCCCTGCATAGACGGCCTTCGGCTGGGCGCAATGGTTTTCTTCTATATGGTTTATCAAACACCCGGCTCCACTTACTAAAGCTTCTCTGCGTAGCCGGTTCGAGTCGGTATTTTTATACTATAGAGGAGAAACTCCTGGCGCTATACAGAAAAGAAGCTTTAGCTAGCAAAGATGGTGTTTGTTATACCATAGAAAAGCCTTAGTTGGCGAAGCTTGTGTTGGAATATCATACCATGATATTTATCGCGTGATTCTTTAAAGCAAAACTGTATAATTAATTGTATTACAAAAATTGGGCTCTTATTTCATTTCAGAAATTGGGGTTTTATTTAATATGAAAGAAGGCGAATTCAACAAGGTAAACTCTTTAGAACATCTGTTCGTCAGCTGTATTATCCGAGTTGTCAATAAATTGTATTTTTTAATTATTTTTGTTTTTCATTTAAAAAAAATTGTGATTGTGTTAATTTGCGAAATTTTATGACAAAAAAATTAATTGTGGCTTAATTCTAGTTAACCAACGCAGTTCCAAGTAAAAAAACAAAGGGGAATAGAAAATGAAAAAATAGCAAGTAAAAATAAAATGGCACAATTCTCGGAAACGCTTAGTTTCCGAGTCATAGATCTCTTAAGTCTTCATATAAATTTGCGGTTTCCCACTATATATCTGAACGTATATAACTAATATTGGTATAATTAAAGAGCTTTTATTTAAAAATTCTCAATCCGTAAAGGAGCGGCGATGAGTTTGCGAAAATATTATAGTAAGCATATCAATTGCTATGCGAAGATCCTTTATTTTGCAAAGTCGGTGTTTGTTATACCATAATGAGAAAATCCTTGCGCCCAACCGAAGGCCGGCTATGTGGAGAAGGTTTATTAAGCGAAGCTGGGGTTTATATGATTAAATTTTTGATTCCTAGTGCACTTCCGTGACGTTTTGATATAAATTTTTGTAAAAACTGTATTAGGAGGTAAAGAGTTAAAAAGTTTACAATAAATTTTACATTTTCGGAAAGATCTGTTAAAAACCTTTCAAAAGACACTTATAATGGCTACATACGTTTACAAATGTAGTGGAAAATCGCAAATTCATATGAAAACTTCAGAAGTCCATTACTCTGAAACTATGCGTTTTGTAGAATTTTACCATGAAATTTGTTCTTCTTATTTTTCAATTTTCTATTCCTCTATGTCCTTTTTTGTTGGAGCTGCGTTGGTAAGCTACATTTGTTTCTAAATTGTTAGCATATGCTGGGTCCTTGAGCAATTTTTAGTCTATTTAGCCGTGTCCGCCTGTTCAAAACACTCTCACTTTCGAAAAAAACTCAAAATAAAAGAACAATATTGGTGTAAAATTCTTTCCACTTCTCCTAAGCATTTCTGAATTGAACTCCAACACAATTGGTTTAGTTGGAAATGAGTCAAAAAACCCAATGTGAAACATCGTGCCTTAAAAATTTATACACACTTTGACGGCATTTACATCTATGCAATTAACGCCGAGTTTTTTTCTATTTTCTTTTAAAGTAGTTTCTACGAAACTCTTTTCACATTTACATTTACATTTTTTTCAAGCATTTTTTCAACCCCGTTTTCTTTCCTACACCTCTTGCTAACAAACAAAAAGTTGCAAGCGAAAGTTGCGGCAAGTTGCGGCGTTAATTGCATAATGTAAATAAAAAACTAATATAAATGCATGGCATAATGCACCCTTAACATTTAATCTTCAAAAACACAGAATACATTAAATTTTGTTTAGATCGGTTCAGAAACACACAACTTTAAATATAAAAAAATTAATAAAAAATTTTATTGTTTTCTTTTTAATCACACTTTTTGTAAACAACTATTTTGACAACTCGGATATGTTACACTAACAAAATGCCTGTTATTTTTGTTAGAGTTGTAATTGTTGTAGCGACGAGTTTACCTTGTTGAATTCGCCTTGATATGAAATAAGCCCCAAAAAATTAGGGAAATATTTCATTTATGTTTGGGGCGCTATTTCATTTCTTTGGGGGCTAATTTCATTTTCAAAATTGGGGCTTTATTGCATATGAAATAAGGCCCCACGCGGTTATATTTTGGGGGGTTATTTCATGTCGCCTAAAAATACATTGTAATTATAGTTCCTTCTTCCAAGTTAGCCTTTTTCGTCTCTTCGGGACGATAATTAGAACAGAATACGGGGTTTGCGGGTTGGGTTCCCGCCAGAGACTTCGGTATGTTTCACTACAACACACACTGGCTAATTTGAGCTACTTTTTAGGCCAAAATTAATCATAAACAAAGTTTTTGGCCGATATTGCTGAAATTTGATATTAAAAGTTAAAGAGTAAGGACAGCAGGCGTTTTTGATATAGTGGGTATTTTTAGGGTTACCACCATCGAAAATACGCAATGGGTCTAACAAAACAGTGTATACACAGAAAGAAAAACACTCGGGATAAATGAAGTTTTTTATACTTACTTTAAGTAAGAGTTGTACTCAAAAATTTGGCGGTGCGCTAAATGACCCCAGGAAATATGGCCCAAAAGTAAAATGAAAAAAGACCACAAAATTTTACATGAGACACAACAACACGCAATTTTGGCGCAATTTTTTTGTTTTTTTGGGTTATTTTTCATTTTTTCTAATAAAATGACAATTTTTAATTTGGGGCTATTTTTCGTCTACTAATAAAAAAATGCAAATTTTGAGAAATGAAAAATCACCCCAAACAATTTTTCACCAATTTTATAAAATTCTATGTAAAAGTTTCTAGGGAAAGTATAAAAAACCCGAATTCTTATACCAAAGTAGAGAAAATCCTTGCCGGTTATGCAGATATGCTTTAGTTAGCGAAGCCGGTGTCATAGAGGAAAAAAATCATTGAGACCGGCCGAAGGCCGTCTATAACGTGAAGCTGTAGTAAGCAAAGCAAGTTTTCGTTATAACATAGAGAAAAAAATCCTTGCGCATGGCCGAAAGCCCAACCATGCTATCAATCGTACGATTTTTAAAACCAAAACTGTATAATTATCCGGATTTTGAAATCGGGATTCTAAATTTGTGATTTTTAGTTTCGGGCATATGAACTCCACCGAAAATGTTTAATGTAACTTTCTTTGTGTTCTTTTTTGGGGTTCAAATTCATTATTAATTTTGAGGTGATTTTTCATAATGAAGAATAACCCCAAATTTAGGGTCATATTTCATTTTATTTTTAGGGTTATTTTAAATATTTTTGGGGTAATTTTTAATTAAAAAAATGGGGCCATATTGCATTATGAAAAATAGCCCCAAATTTGGGGTCAATTTTCATTCATTTTATTGGGGCCATATTTCCTGGGCCATATTTCGCAGCCCCAAAAATTTAAGTACGAATAACACTAAAACGTACTTGAAACAATCCTAAATGGGATTACTTTCGAAAATCAATCCCGGATTTTCTTAAAATAAGTACAAGATTCTAAAACCAAATAAAAAAAATTAAACTTTCCGTTTGTTGTGCCACTCTGAGAGTAAAATTACAAAGTGAGCGTATAAATCTCATTAAACATATCAAGGTTTGTTGTAGACACTACAACAACACCACACAAGTAGTTAAAAACGATTTTCTTGTTGTGTGTAGAAACAACAAAAACAACAGAACAAGACGAAAACACATTAGTTTCATGTTTAAAAAGTATAATTGGCAACTTTTGCTTCTCATGTAGTTTATATTTAATTCCTATCGCCAAGACGAGGATTTCGTGATCAACCAGCCTTCCTGAGAAAAGTTTAGATATATGATAGTATCTATGATGGTATGTTTGTATGGTATGATCATTCTAATGGAATGGCGACATTATTTTTAAACTTCCCCGATAGTAACTCTACAAATAATACGACCAGTGAAGAGTCGCGTGTGAAGAGTCGCCCACAAAGGACTAGGACTTATCCAAAAGTAACCCAAACGCATGGAAAAAACATGGTCTATTTAACATTACGATGTCCTAGGAGAGGACCATATAACCCAGCTTTGGACTACAAAGGAGTAGTTTTAAAACTACTCCATGGTATACTCAAGAGGGTGAGTTTTGAAGTCGTTTAAAAACGAAAGCACATCGTTAAAAAACGAAGACATGTCGTCTCACTACAAACACTTTTTAACACTGACATGGTCCATGCTTGCATTACATCAGACCAGTCCACGGAGTTGTCCATTTTATGAAAATGGATGAGGTGGTCCAATATTATTTGCAGGGAAATGCTTGCAGGGATTAAGTAAAAAACACAGCCACACATACATATACAACTTTACATGTAGAAGTGCATATGTACCCTGCAAATAATATTGGACCACCTGATCCATTTTGACAAATTGGACTACTCCATGGACTGGTCCGATGTAATGCAAGCATGGACCATGTCATTGTTAAAAAGTGTTTGTAGTGAGACGACATGTCTTCGTTTTTTAACGACATGTCTTCGTTTTTTAACGACGTGCTTTCGTTTTTAAGCGAATTAAAAACTAGTCCTCTTCAGTGTACCATGGAGTAGTTTTAAATCTACTCCTTTGTAGTCCAAAGGTGGGTTATATGGTCCTGCCCTAGGACATCGTAATGTTAAATATACCATGTTTTTTCCATACGATTGGGTTACTTTTGGACTAGTCCTAGTCCCTTGTGGACTGGTCCTATTATTTGCAGGGTATGTACTTGCAAGCATGCCTTTAAGCAGACAGACAAAACTGAAGAAAATTAATCGGATATATGTACGTACATATTTTTTATATTTTAAATGGGCTTGGAATATGAAAGTGCGGTAAATGTAAGTGAACAAATTAAAAAAAGAGCAAGCAAAAATTACAAGCTGAAAAATACACAAAACTACTCTGAGATTCATTACAAAGTTATTACTTTTTAAATGTTGTTTTAATAAGTAAATAAGAGACTTTTTAAGCATAAAGGCCACACATCGTGATTTCACATTTAAATATTCTACGGATGCAAATAAAAAAAAAAAAAAGAAATTGTCGCAATCAGAAATGCGTGTTACATTAACGGAAAAAGTGGAGAATATACCGAGAAGTAATAACTTTATACTTTTTATTAAATATTTTTTTTTGTAAAATATTTCTACTTAAATCACGAGCAAACAAAATCGAATGTACAATATATTTTTTTGTTTATTAGTGGTTTTTACAGGCCAGTAGTAAATAATATTTTGAAAACAATATCCACTTAACGCTGCGGAATGAATGTATGTAAATGAAGTGAAGACTGAGTAAAATATTAAATAACTGGAATTGAATTAACAACTAAAATAGTTGCAATTACCTATTCAACATTACAGTGACGTCAAATATATCGACTGTGTTAGTGCTTACAAATGTAATGGAAAGCCTACTTTAATAAGAATTTAAATAATTGAAATTGTATAATATTTACTTACTTGTTTGCTTCAAACGAACTTGTTTTTTAGAACATGTAAAACCTGAAAATAGAAATACAAAGAATTAGTAGTAGAACTTTAATCATTTTAAAGATACTTTGCTAAACCGTAAATTTCAACGTTTTCAAAGCTTTATGCAAAATTAAAAAGTTTAATTGCAAATAATCCGTTTAATTTATAGTTTTAAATTTGTGAACACTTAAAAATTAGCCTTTGAGACTAAAGGGTCAACCGTAATGTGCTTAAGCTGACTTAGACAAATGTGCGAATACATGTTAGTTATATGGGGCAAACCATATTGAACTTAATGAAACTTTTTGCTGAGTTTAATGAAACTGTCAATTGCTTAAGCAAAGTGCTAATCTAATCGCACATTCCGTACGGAATCAAATGTTTTTTTATTTTGTTTTTGTTAGGTTAAGCAAGGCTATGGTTAGGCCTTATGCATAGAAACAAATTATATTTCCAATACAATACAATACAAGCCAGACGTATGGATTGACATCGTTAGATCACTTTAAAAAGCGAGTCTGTGTCGATCGGTATACTAAAAGATTGATCCATATTTCTATGTATTACACATATCGCCAAAAACGTATATAATTTCTTTTTACTTAATTTTTGCTAATCAATAAAATTTGAAAGTTTAAAAAACCATTTATCTTTAACCACAACCTGCTTTGTCGTACAATTTTCGATTAAAAATTAAATGTAGATGGAGAAATTGAAGCCACACAGATATATATTTAAAACAGAATAATGCCAAAATATTGAAAAAAAAATTCATTTTTATATATTGCAAAATTATATTGCAAAATTTCTCAACTTCTTCTCCACATTGGGCCAGAAATTCATTGCTGCTGGCGACTACAACGCTAAACATACATATTGGGGCTCCAGACTTATTAGTCCTAGAGGTAATCAGCTATACAATACCGTAACTGCAAATAATTTTGATGTGGTATCGAGTGGTGAGCCTACCTATTGGTCAACCGACTTCAATAAGCTACCACACCTTATTGACTTTGCTGTAATTGAAAACATCAAGCGCGATCAGGTACTAGTTAGTTCCTCCTATGATCTTTCGTCTGATCATTCACCTTCAATCCTCATTTTAAAAGGTAACTCTGACGCTGCAGCTGCAAACTTTATTTCCTATCCAAACAGAAACACAAATTGGTTAAAGTATAAAATGTATGTGAGCTCTCACCTATCACAGTGCATTCCCCTAAAAAATTCATCTGACATCCAAATAGCTGTCGACCGATTTACAGAAGTCTTGAATACTGCAGCAAGAAATGCAACCCCAATCAAGCGGACAATTAAACGCGCTCCCTACAATACATCGACGGATATAGAGACCCTTATCAGAGAAAAAAGGAAGTTAAGAAGACAATGGCAAAACAGTCGTTCCCCAACCACTAAGGCCCAACTACAATTATGCCTGACCACTCTTCGCAGCAAATTGAGACAGAACCACGAGTCTGCAATAGAAGGCTATCTAAACAGCCTAGACGCCACAAAAAACTCCAATTATAGCTTATGGAAGGCTGTACGGCATATGAAATGCCCTATAACCCAAGAATCACCATTAAGACTGGAAAACCGCACTTGGGCCAAAAACACACATGCAAAATTAAACGCTTTCGCGGGCCACCTTGAGAAAGTTTTCACGGCACATGATGCACATACTTGTTCCTGTCGTCCAATCATTCCTGATAAGGTAAACCATCCATTAAAATTTAACATTACTCAAGTAAAATCTGCAATAGAAAAAGTGAATATTAGCAAATCTCCCAGACCTGACCGCATCACAGGGTCAATGATAAGAAACCTACCATCGTCTGCTTCCATAATCTTGCTGCTCATTTTTAACGCTATATTAAGAGTCGGATACTTCCCATCCTCATGGAAGAGGTCTATAATTGTTATGATTCCAAAGCCAGGAAAAGATGCTAGTCAGGTTGCGTCGTACAGACCGATAAGCTTATTGTCAATCCTATCGAAGCTTTTCGAAAAAATATTCGTTTTAAGTATAACTCCTCATCTAAATGAACACGACAGCATCCCGGATCACCAGTTCGAATTCAGAGCGAAACATGGTACAATAGAACAAGTGCATAGAATTGTCACCCTAATTAGATCGGCGTTTGAGAAAAAGCAATACTGCTCAGCCCTGTTTATAGACATTTCCCAAGCATTTGACAAAGTTTGGCATGATGGGCTACTCATCAAAATAACACGAATGCTTCCTCAAAACACTCACAAGCTTCTGGAGAGCTATCTAACAGGCAGAACATTCATAGTGAGGTCGCAAGATAAATACTCCCCCCTCAAGAAAATAACTGCTGGTGTCCCCCAAGGCAGCATATTAGGACCGCTTCTATATATAATATACACAGCGGATATGCCAACAAACCTGAGCACGCATACCTCTACATTTGCAGACGACACAGCATTTATTAGCGTTAACCATGACCCAAAAGTCGCATCGCAAAATCTGCAGTCCCACATCAATGAACTAGAGGCCTAGCTAGAAAAATGGAGAATAAAGGTTAACCCGGCTAAATGTGCTCACTTAACTTTCACGCTCAGAAGACAAACGTGCCCAGCTGTAAAAATAAATAACATCACTGTTCCGGTAGAAAACCATGTTAAGTACTTAGGAATTCATATAGATAGACGCTTGACCTGGTCGCGTCATATTGAAGCGAAAATAACGGCTATGAAACTTAAAGCAGCTCAACTACATTGGCTTCTCGGTCGAAACTCAAACTTGTCCTTAGACAACAAAATTCTCTTATACAAGTCCATCATAAAACCAATATGGACATATGGCATCCAATTATGGGGTACTGCATGCGCATCTAACATCCAAAAGCTTCAAAGAAGACAGTCTAGAATATTACGACAAATTGTCTGCGCCCCATGGTATATACGTAATGATATTATCCACAGAGATCTCAACGTCCCCACTATCCAGGAGGAAATTAAAAAATATTCAATAAGTTACATCGATAAACTAATGGCCCACCCTAACTACCTCGCTCGGGGTCTGCTTCAGTTCGAAGGTCACCAGAGGCTAAAAAGAACCGATACTTTGAGCCTAACTAGAAGACATTTTTAAAATTTGAATACAGCAGTTAGTGGTCACACTGGTAACAACTAATAAACAACGTATAATTAAGATTTTAATACATATTGTAAATTTCGATAAGAAAGATTCAATAATAAAAATAAATTAAAAAAAAATATATTGTAAAAGCTATTGTAGGCATCTAAAAAATTTAACATGTATCAAAATCTGCCCAAAAAGGCAAAATATGCTGCAAAAAGGGTCTTTCAACCAAATTATGCAAAATATGCTCCAAACGGTAAAATATGCACTAACAAATCGATGCCAAAATTCATAAAAAGCTCTAAAATTGATAAATATATTGTTTCTGCCTTCATTGGTCGCACAAGCAAAAACATGCAATTGCATATTTTTGGTTTCCCTGATAATAACATTCTGATGTTGATATCTTCAATCTCAAGTTCACACTTGAGGATAAGGATCTTGACGATGTCTGGTTCCAGTAGGATGGTGTCACTTGCCACACAGCCAACGAAGCAATGGCTCTTTTGCGCGACAAATTGAATGGCCGTGTTATCTCAAGTCTTGGCGATGTTAATTGGCCGTCACCATCATGTGATTTGACACCGTTGGACATCTTTCTTTGGGGATATGTAAAAAAAGAAGTGTACGTCAATAAGCCAAGAGCAATTCAAAAGCTAAAGGATGAAATAATTCAACGCATTAACGACATTGAACCTCAATTATGTCTTAGAGTCGTTAGTGAAAATATGGACCATCATATAGAGGTATGCCTCCGAAGCCATGGTTAGAATTTGGCCGATATTTTGTTTCACACAAAACTGTCATTGATCCTTTTGGCATAGTAAAAAAAACTTTGTTGATTTTAAACAATTAACATCGTGCATTTGGGTTGGACCACCCTTTATAATCTTACTGTCGTTCTCAATAGAGTTTAACAATTAATGTAATTTTTATTATTTTAGTATAAAATTTACTTATTATGTCCTTAAATTGATAAAATGTAACTAAAGAAAATAATAAAAAAAGTTTTACTGGGATTGGTTTGTCATATTTAGTTTGATTTTCCAACATTTTTTCAAAATGTTACATTATTGGTTTGGCGCATTTGCCAAAAAGTCGTTGTTCAGCAAACCGACAATGAAGGTTTAGGTACATGAAGCAGTCTTAAAATTTACTAAAATAATTTTTTTGTATATTAACCACTTCTTCCAGCATATCGCGACCTTAGGACAGCAAGTTTCTATTTGCACCTAAACTACATGTAATATAGGTCGCGATATACTGTGAAGAAAAATTTAAATCTTTTTTAACGTTCATGAACGAACTTAGTAATTAATAGCTTTTTATTGCAAGTGAAAATTATTGTTTTCTGCTGCATACGCCAATTTTCTAAATATATTTTTTGAAAAAGAAGCTTTTTGTGCTGCATACGTTGATATAGACCAAAATTAATGCTTAAAATTTAAGAAACCATAAAAAATTTCGTGAAACAGGTTTTGGATCCAGAAAGATTGTATTCAGAATATATATTACCCCATATCTTACTCAATTTTTATAAAAAGGTCGGTAGGTCAAACCAATAATGAGGTGACCATAAAAAGTTCCGCTATTATCCAGCTAAGGAGCAATCGGTCCCAATAAATGATTTCCAACGGACTCTGTTGTGGGGTGTTCTTAATGTCTCGTTCCATGAAAACCCTGCAGTAGTCAGCTTCCGTATGGTTGCAATGCGCCAAGTTGTTTTTGGACGTCCATGGCGTCGAGAACCTTGAAGGTTGTTCTGCAGCACTGCCTGGGCTACCTCGTTATCGGATCTCAGTGTATGACGATATAGTGAAAAAAAAACGGAACGAATAATGAATAAACAAATCCCACATGCATAAAATAACAATAACAAATCGATTAAAAAAAGTTATAGATAAAGATTTTCTTATAAAAAAAATTTTACAGCAGAAGGTTTGTTTTTTATTTTTTTTTCATTAAAATTTTGTATGAAGGATGTCGCATGGTGGAATAAGTAGGTGGCATCGTTACGGCAACAAATACAACATTACAACAAAAATGGAAATTATATCACCGTTTACGTCAAAAAATACTTTAAACAAAAATCAAAGCGTACACTGAAAGAATTTTCTTCGCAATTCTAACGAATTTTGACATTAATCCCATGAAAAATTGCATTATAAAGGAACCTATGCAGCGCTTCGTTGGATCAATGAAACCTGTTTCATTAAAAGGACTTAATGAAACATTACATTAGATCCATGAATATTATTCATTGGATGAATACTTTCAATAAAGTAAAAATTTTTTTTTTTTTATATATATATTTTTTAATTATTTTTTTTTTCTTTTTTCTTATTTTATTTTACTTTATTTTATTTCTTATTTTTTTTTTTCTGTCTCTGGCGGGATTCGAACATGCAACCTCGGTGCTAATAGACTAGCTCACTACCAGCTAGTCTACCGGGGCAGTGTAGTTTTTGTATAAAAAAACTAAGTTTTTTTTTCAATTAAGGGCGTAAATATGAGATTAAATTGTCCATAATAACAATAACAACGTTGATTGAAAGTGGATTGAAAGTTTTTGTTTCATTACTATAATGACATTTTTATTGTCATAATGAAAATTTAAATTTATGAAGGCAATTATTGAAATATGTTGCTTTTATAAAAAAATTTTTTGATTTCATAAATTTAATGGCATACATGTAACATTAGATGTATGAAATTATTAAATCTTACATTTTTTAAATAACAATTAAACATTTTTTTAATGAAACTATAATTTTGTATTAAGTTATGAATATAGTTATGTTTGTTTATTGTTTTTTTGTGTTCCCAATTAAAATTTTTTGTTTTACTTGGACAAACTTAAGTTTTCATATATCCAATGAAAATTTTTAACGTAATTCATTAAACCTATGAAATTCCATTAAGACAATGAAAATTTTCATTTACCCAAGGAAAACTTTTTTATGAAAATGATTCATTAAATATATGAAGCATTTTTCTTTCAGTGTACCGCTGAACATGATGAAATAAATAAATTTTTAGCCATATTTTATTTAGTTAAGGTCAATAATACCTTATTTATTTTTACTTTAAATTATTAAAAACTTTAATAAAATACAATACAAAACGTGGACTTTTTGTAAACATAAACAAAACTTTGACATAAACCTAGACAAACAATGCAAGAGCAAAAAATCGTCATCTGGCGTAGTGCCGCCACCTGTTTATTTCACCATGGGATGTCGCTTAATAGCCTTTTCACACTTGTCAACATTAAACATCAATTTGCGAAGATGTTGGAATTTTCCCATATGAAATACTTAGGGCTAAAAATCAAAATTTTTCAACATCTTTACAGAATGTTTCTATCTCATTCTGTTCCCTTTTACATTTTTTGATTCTTTTAGTGTCATCACTAGAGAAGTGGCAATAAATTCTGTTATTATTGTGGCATCACTGACAAAATGGAAGTTGCTTTGAAAGCAGCGCTACCATTTCTCAAGTTTTTCCTTTTTTGCAAGCCTTATTTTGCTAAAATTATTAAACAAAATGAATTAGAAATAGATTTTGGTGTTATCTTTTAAATGTTGGTACTTTTGTAGAAAAAAAGTATTTAAAAAAAATAAAAGTTTTTTTTTTCCAGAAATGGTGGCATTTTTTATTGATAGTAGATGTTAGATGTTTCAAGTGTGTACGCGTATTTCACATTTTCAACATCTTCCATGCGTTCCTCAATATCACTGTCGAATAAAGCATATGCGTTTTATGTCCTTTTCATACATCTTCACTACGTTTACTTTTAAATTCCATATTTAACCTTAATAACAAACTCCCTTACATGAGTTTTACAAAAGAATATACATTAAATAAATGACTTAATATGATTTTTAGGCAGACATTTGAAAAATGTTTTACCATAAAAGTTTAAGTGACATACTTTATCAGTTTTTTTTTAACAAAACAGTCAAGTTGGATTTCATTAAAATTAAACCTACGCAAATTATGTCATAAGTTGTTTTATGTCAGTTAATAATATCCAAGCAACCTTTTAGGCATAAACAGATTTGCCAGGTGGCCAGCTTTTAAAATGCGAAAGGCCATGATGTATCGTTAGAATACGGATGTAATAAAACAAATTTAAACCACTTTCATTTTAATAATATTCTGGTTGTGGATATTAAAAATAAATTTAAAATGTATAAAGAACATCAGCTCATGGCAGTAATTTGTATAAGATTTTTTTTTATATTTTTGCTATGAGGTAAATAAATAAAGCTCGGGTGTGGTGGAAATTGCAGTTATAAGTTTATTTTGATATAAATAAATTTTTAATACATTCCTTTGAATATAAGCCTGTGTTAAGCTTTCTTTGGATAAATATGTACATTTATGGTGTAATGTGTATTTTATTGATGTACAACATATTTGTGTTTATGTTTTTGGCCATTATGAACATAAAATGTATTTTATTAAAAAAGCAAAGGTAATTTTACAAAGAAGTGGGACTTAATTTAAGCGTAATGAAAAAGTATAAATATTATAATGCCTGTTTTATTGACTGGTAAGACTTTTGAGTGGAATTGTTATCATTAAATTGCAGCCCATCAATGTTTTCCAAAAAAAGAGAAAATTCTTGACCGTAAAAAAGGAAAGATTTAAAGTGTTTAAAGTATTATGGCCATTTTCTCAATGTATCGACAAACTGTCTGTTACTTAATGCCAACATAAATTTATCAGACCGATTAACTGTCCGTTAACGACTTTGGGTTTCTCAATATACCGACACAAAACATTGTTTTCAGTTGGCAACACCACTCAAAATACATATGTATAAAAGTTGGGAGTCAGCTGATTGAATTTATCTGTACGGCAAATAAAAGGAAAATTAATAATTGGCAGATGAGTGCTGGTTAGTTTTGCGACCGAAAAGAAGCAAATGAGACATTAAGAAAACCAAATTTCCTTATTGTGCAGTTTTTCGTTGGGTAAAAAGATAATCGCCTAATGAGAAAACGGCCATTAGAGTTGGCCGTAGAAGTGAGATATTAGCTGCCTGGCTCACAATGTCGACAAGAACATTTCTTTCGTATTTTCATATTAAAAACAATCCTAAAAAACTAAAATTTTCTTCCACTTCTTCATTTGTCATTGTCCAAAAAAAACTGTTGCTTTTATTTCTGATTAATTAAATAAAAACAATCGCTGTCAAACCAACCCAAAAATCGAAAAGTTGTACACAAATTTTCGTTTTTTGTTCGACAGTTTTTGGTTTTGACTGCACTTTTTCAAACCCTTTGATTAATTATGGATCGTTTATGGTTAAATTCGGTCGAGTGATATCTAGTATTAAAAAACCTAAGTTAGACCAAATTTCAATATAGAAATACAAATTCTTAAAAATAAAGTACGTCTGAAATTGGTTTTCGGTAGGCCGCTTTATATAAGACCTATTGAGGACCGACTTTCACAAAAATATATGGTGATATGTTTAGCAAAAGAATGCTAAATTGGACCAAACTTTACCAAAAATATCTATATTTGTTACGGTTTTAGTCGTATAAATGTGCATTTCGACTGGACTGTTGATCACAAAATGCCGTGGTGTTCTTCTAGTCATACAAATCCAAATTCGACAAAATTTGTTATAATTCCGAGAACGGGCTTCATATTTAGCGTGTTTTAAACAGACGTACATGAATATTTCAGATGTTTCACATGAAATGATAAACTTGGTATAGCCTCAATCACCACTTGTGGTAGAGGATATAAAACATTTTTTTTTCGGAAATCATGTTGGTTCAAAACAAATATGTGAATTCGCCTTAAGAGCTCAAAATATTTATAAATTTTGGAGTCTTCGATCAGTTTTGTAAGGCGACCAGATTTTGAAAATTAAAACAGAGGACATAAGGAAAAAAGTAAAAATCTTTTTTAATCAAAAAGTATAATATATAAAAATACGAAAGAAATTACTTTTTGATAATAAACAGGCAAGTGCACGGCCTAAAAAATACTTAATTGACAACATGCTTTTGTAAGTTGTTGTTGTTTTAATTTTGTTTTTCTTAACCTACTTACAACTACAATTAATGTTGAGAGAATTTCAACTAATTGTAGTGGGGAATGTAAGATGAGATAAACCCACTGTTTATTGTTGATGTGTTTTGTTTAAACTTTGATATTATTACAAGTAGAACTGTTGCTATAAGTCTTATACGTTTAACAGTTTTATTTGGTTAAATATCTTTAGTTTTTCTAAAATCTTCATGGATGAAGTTTCCTGATGATCTGGTCTAAGCAACCAGTGAAATGCGCATAGGAATAGCTTATCCCATCAACAATAAATTTCAAGTGTTTTATCAAGAATAAAAACTGGGAATTAAGCACGAATAACAAAATCTTTTAAAATTAATCTTTTTTAACTTAAAATTTTTAATATATTTTAAGGACAAATTTACATTCACATATTTATTTACTCATAAATACTGTGAGCGTCAAAATAAAGTGTATAGCTTGTTTTCGAATATAAAAAGTGTTATATAAAGTTATAAAAAGTTACATTTCTTCTTTGCCAAATTTCATCAGACTTCAAGCTTGCTGTCATCAGGGTTACCGTTGGAAATTTTCGAAAAGGGTCACAAAAAGAGGATTTTCCTGAAAAAGGTGTCAAAAAAGGGTATTTCAATAAAAAAAGGGTCAAGTTTTTTATAAGCAGTATTTCCCATTTAAATGAACATAATAAGACCATGTTTTTTTATAAGCAAACAAAAAAATAATATTTCAGGTAGGAAGAGCTCAAAAAACTTAATCTTTTTATGGAATGCTCTGTCCTGTTTTTAACACCTGACAAAAAGTTTATTCTTTATCATTAAAGCTAATTTTTTATGTAATTTACCGATTTAGCGATGTCAAATAAATTTTAGTGTTTGTTTTAAATTTAGCAATCGTTCGCGAATTGTAACCATTTTTTCGATTAAAACGATTTTTTCCTGTATTACGATTTTTAATAAATATTAGAATTGGGAATTTCCGCTAATTTAGCAATTTTTACCTCTTGTTTTCATTCCGGTTAGGGCACTCTCAACACTGTCGATTCAAAAGGGGGCGAAAAGTTCAAGACCTTTTGCCATTATTAAGTGCGAATTTTTTTGAATTAAACATGCTACTCTTTAAGAGAGAAAAACACTAAATTGCATTTTTTTAATAAAATGTCAAAGTTTTGTTTTGAAAAGAAACCATCTTAAAAAATAACAAATATGTATGTATATGAGTTAAGTTTGCTTTTAGGGAAACTGTAGCCCGTTTCCGTAGTTCTCACATCTTAAAACTTTTCGTATGAAACGTGTGATTTGCAACAAAAATAGTGTGAAATGAAACAAAAAATGGTTTTTCTCACACAAGTGTTTCTGTATCTTTTTTTTGCGAGAATTATCTGTCATTTAAATAATTTGCCAGCAATTATTGGAAGGATGCGAGAAAAAGTGTTTCTATAACAATATTTTGCGAAAAGTTTCTTTCAACAACTGTCAAAATAAGTCACATTTGAAATTGGTGGCGAGAAAAACAACATGTAGATATTTTGAATTTAAAATATGTTTATATACCATTTTTTTTAAAATAAATAAAGAAATAGAAGGAATATACAGTTAGGGACAAAATTGTTCACAAATTTAGCGTTATTGGCAAAATAGGCTATAAATTTTTGTTTTATTTATAACTATTTAAATTTTTTTAACTATATGAAAAGTAGAACATTTCAAGAACTCAAAAATAAAAACTTTTCCAAAAAATATATGTTCATAATATTTTACACGGTATCAGTATTGACTTCTGGATGTGAACAATTATGACCCTAGTTAGAGTTTATTGTTGTATTTGGGTCCTAGCGTTTGGTATGTTGTCCATTTGCTCTTTTAAGCTGCCTTAATCTTTTTTTCCATTCTTTTACAAGAGTTCTTAGCAGTTTTGGCTCTATTTTTTCCAAGCTTTAACGGCAAGCTCGCTAAGCTTATATCCAGTGTTAGGCGGGTTCCTCTGAGCAAACAAAAAAGTGGTATTTTGGAAAGGACCAAAGTTACTCAAGTGGCTACTACTCTGGCGACTAATTAGGTAAAATTATTTTCGAGTTTTTATTTGCTTCAAACTAACTTTTAGGTATTTCTGAAGTATGCTTAATATTGTTGTCTTGCATAATGATATCACCCTGTCGTGATTCTTAGCCGAAAATGGCTTATCTTGGAATCAACGGGTGTTTAATGATGATTATGTAGTGCTTGGCACACATTTTTCTTCTGAATTAGCGGAGTGTTCGAAGCTGGTTCCCGCGAAAACAATCTCATGTCATTTATGAGATCATCAAAATTTTTACATTTGGAATTATTTCACTCTTTTACGCTAACACTTTTACGCCAGCCATGTTAACTCCGGTCCGCCTGCCTGCAATCCCATAATT
The DNA here is from genome assembly GCA_930367215.1 of Pollenia angustigena. Classification (NCBI taxonomy): domain Eukaryota; kingdom Metazoa; phylum Arthropoda; class Insecta; order Diptera; family Polleniidae; genus Pollenia; species Pollenia angustigena. Next base: position 32,091,180 of record OV884057.1, read on the forward strand.
TTTGTCCGATCTAAGCATGTTACACGAATTAAATCTTTAAAACTAAATTTTTCTTACTTTTTTTGCAAACTTCAGCCGTTTTCAGCTTTTATTTTTGCTAAAAGATGGGTTGTCGCTCTTTATTCTAGCTACTAACCTACTAGAACTTAAGCAACTTCGTATGATTTTAGCGCTTACATCTAAATTGTACTCTATGCTCAGTATTTGCCGTACCTTAATAGCTATACTGACAACACCAGTAACAATAAGTCGCTTTGATTTGCGAAAATCATTTGGCTAAATTTTTTTTTTGGGCGACCAGCTTTGTTGCTTTTGGTATCCAAACTACACTTTTTTTTATTTAACATTCAAATCTCTCTGAATTGTTGTATTTTGTGTGATCTTGCGATGTGAGACTTCTTTTTATAAATTTTTCACAATGCTTTGTTTTAAAATTGCCGCTTCTGACTTACAGTTCTTGAAGGAACTAGGCAAAATTTAACTGCTCGAATTTTTTTCAAATTTTAAAAATATTTAATATTAATGAATTAATTGACTCACTTTAAAAGCAAATCCCACAGATTAAACTTGAAATTTTGTTGGAATTTTTATGACAGATTCACACAGGGTCAATATTGTTCACACATATGGTTTGGATGTTAGCTTAGTATTAATATAAAAACAAACGGTACTTTTGAAAATAAGTTTACATAGTATTATTTTAAAATGTAGAAACCCATTCAATAGTTTTTGAAAGTTTCCAAGTTGAAACTTTAATAGTTTTCATGATAAACATAAATGTTTTATAATTTCGTGAACAATTTTGTCCCTAACTGTAAATGATGAATGCATAATTTATATGATGAAAATAAACAAAAAACAATTGTTATATTTTGTTATATAAAATTTTTTTTAGCCTTTTCTTGTTTTGGTTTTAATCAGTGTTGCCAGATAAATTTGTGTCAAAATCGTCAATTTCCTGAGAAAAAAATAAAAAATATCGTCTTTTTTGTTTTAAAAATCGTGAAATTTAAAATCAATTTTAAACAAATTTGTTTCGTATATAAGAAGTATTAAATGTTCAAAATAAGCCAAGTCGGTCCATTACTTTCCCTCGTAATTTTGCTTTTGCCGAAACATTTTTTAGGGAAGAGACAAACAATTTCGAGGACAATTTTTACAATAGGGATAAATATCAAAAATTTAACCCTTGTTTCTAAAGATATCGTTTTTTCTAATAAACAAACATAAAAATATTTACAATTATCTTATTTCGAAGACTAATGGCCATTTTCTCAATGTATCGACACACTGTCTGTTACTTAATGTCAACATAAATTTATTGGACCGATAAACTGTCCGTTAAAGATTTTGGGTTTCTCAATATACCGACAAAAAACATTGTTTTTAGCTGGCAACGCCACTCAAAATACATGTAAAAGTTGGGAGTCAGCTGATGGAATTTATCTGTACGGCAAATAAAAGGAAAATAAATAATTGGCAGATGAGTGCCGGTTACCTTTGCGATAAAATCGAAGCAAATGAGACATTGAGAAAACCAAATTTCTTTAATGTTCAGTTTTTCGTTGGGGAAAAAGATAATCGCCTAATGAGAAAATGGCCCATAAGTGTAAAACGCAACGCCAACAATTTCATTAAAAGCAAAAACAAAATCAAAAATATTTTATAAATTTGTTGTTGCTTTCTACAGACATTCATATTATTTTTTTTTTTTCAATTTTCAACGCCACAAAATAGAAGTGTTTGAAATTTAAAAATTCAAGATGAATTTCTATAGAAAGTAACAACAAAATTGTAAAATATTTTTGATTTTGTTTTTGCTTTTGCTTTCGTCACTTTTTTAGCAAAAATCATCAAAACGTCACTTTGTTAATATCGGAACAAAAAATCGTCAAGATGACGATAACCCGTCAAATCTGGCAGCCCTGTTTTTATTATATTTATTTCTTTTGTTGACGTTTCGCTTTTATTTGACACTTAATTACTGGAAATATTCCAGTATAAACAGAATTTGTTGTGTCTGTTTTCGCATTTAAATACAGAAACACTGTTATCTCATAAATCGAGAAACGTTGGAATTTTTTGTTTCACACTTCATGTAAGAAATTTTACGATGCGAGAAATACAGAATCGAGCTACTGTACTTTACTATCAAAAATCAAGGAGAAGAAAGCGTGGAATTGTAAGTTTATACTTTGAGTCTGTTCCATATCAAGCAATGCTTATTTCGAAAACATTTGTTTAGCACTTCTGTTCCGCAGTGTTAAAATGTGAGAGCTATTTCCAAAAAAGGGTCAAAAAGTGTCACAAAATAGGTGATAACGATACAAAAGTATAATTTAAAAAAGGGTTATAAAAGGTATCAACAAGGTATCAAAGGGTCAAATTGATACTTTAGTATCACAACGGTAACGCTGGCTGTCATCTGCGAAAAATACGTTGCTCCAAAAATTTACAAAAGCAAGTTGGGCAAAAAAAAACCTGATAAAAGTAGAAATAAGAAATTTAACGGAAAATGAAGTATCTAAAGTGAAGCGTGTTAGGTTTGGCTTTTGTAATTCGTCCTAAGACTGATGGATTATCCCAATAGTCGCTTGATATCAACTCAATTAAGCTTCTTTGAACATTTGGACGACAAATTAAAAAACTTATTCAAAACTTCATACTGCAAGTGTATGCGAGTTCAGTAGGAGTATGAACAGAGCAAGCATGGCACGACATTTTCCATACGACTTGACAGAAAAAACCGATGACCGCCGTGAAATTGAATTTATTTTTATTTATAAAATTAAAAACAAATATTGATCATGCTTTAAAAATAAAGATGACAGATAATAAAAAAAGATGACAGTTAAAATAGATGATTGTCCTCTAAAAAAGAGTTCGTATGGTCACGGTAATATTGTTGATATTATAAGCCTCCCCCCGCAGGTGTGCTATGCATATTGAAGAGTATCCATGTTTCGGAGCAGCACTCCCGGGGGAAATGTGGAAACAAATTAACATGATCACCGGCCATATGCTCCAGTCTCATGATAGACCCAAACCACTAGGGGACAATTAATGCGACAATTTTGCTTGTATAATCCGACATAAATAGTATTAGAACCGGAGCTGTCCAACCACCGCTGCTATTTTAAGTCCAGCAGCTTTTGTTGACTAGAAACAGCACCTACACTGATAAGAAAATGCATCTTCATATTGATGATGCCCTAACATCAGAATTGTGACATCAATGTTACTAAAAATGGCATCAACGAAGCAAAAAATAACTTCAATCCAATGACTAAAGTCTTCGTACAGTTTTGTATTTTTTTACGTGTCATCTATTTGATGACTATAGTGACATCAATTCGATGCCACATTTTGAATATTATTAACAATATTTTCATTATTAAAATGTATTATAAGAAGCGAAAATTCCTATATTCTATTTTTTAAATTATTTAGTTAGCTACATCAACTTTTTAACGTAGAATGATTACGAACACCATATGGGGCATGGTGCTGGTGTCTTATTATTAAGAGTTCTGCTGTTAACAAAGGTCTTAATTCAACAAGCGTGAAACAAACATATGTAACGGGTAAGTAAGTAACACTTTGACTTAAGTCAATTGCAATGACTTTGACTTAATAACATACTGTCATTAAATTTATGCTAATGTGTCCTTTCTCCGATGTTACTGCGTCATTGCAATGAGGACATGTTCGTGATTTCTGTGATGCCGATGTGCCATCCCATTGATGACATAATTTAATTTTGACCCTGATGACACTTTGGCCAAGTGATGGTAAGGTTGACATCACCATGATGAAAAGTGTCAAGGGGTCAAAAACGAATACACTTGTCATAGTACTGATGTCAAATTACATCAGCGTTATGACGCCTTTTCTATCAGTGTAGAAATAGTACATCCCACAAGTGATGAAAAATCAGCCCTTAAGTAAGATTTTCAGTACTATTGCTACCCGCGACTTTGAGTTTAAGCCACAGGATCTCCGAAAGTATATTTTCATCAGAAAAGCTGCCATTCGTTAACTTAATGAAAAGAAATCATCTATCCGAAATGTAAAGCTTCCGCAAAAACAATGACCCTAAAACATACCAATGGGGTCCTCAAACAACAGTCAGACCGGTGCTTTTCACACACCGAGGACTACTGATTCTCGTTGCACCAGATAAGAAGGTAATCCGGTGAGCGTTCGGTCTCAAGAAATCCCGAAGACTTCAGAGGGCCTCTAATTTTAGATGTTTGTTGGATTCCAGGTATGCATATAACTTTTTTAAATTTTTTGCGAATATCAAAATGGCCCTAGCATAGTCGAATAGAGCACTGAAAATTATTTAAAAAGATGGTATTACTTTTTCGCGGTTGTCAAAAAAGTTCACCCACAAAACGCGGTAAAATTTGGAAATCCCATTTTTTATTTTTTTATTAATTTAATCAATATGTTATGATTGAACAACATTTTTCACTTTACTGTTTTAGTTATTAATAAAATTTTTTAAATTTTTTGTTTAAAATTAATGATTTTTTTTTTTTTTTTGGGAGATATTACAAAATCGTTTTTTGGGGTGAGCTTTTTATTCCAAAATGACTCGAAATTTTTTTTTTTCCTAAAAAGCTAAACACTCGCAATCATGTGGTACTGGGGCCAAAATTTGGTTATAGCCCTAATGCACGTTAAAATATCCAGAGATAAAGTTAAATTCAGTAAATTCAGCCAATACCTTGAACACAACAGGCCTTCCTGGTACCATAGAAACCAGTAGCCGCTGAAACCTTTTTTTTGGTCAATGGTTGTAGTTAATCAATCTGTCTTTCATGAATCATAAATCAAGCCGTGGATGAATGAAGGCTGTTTGTGTTTATTTGTAGCGTTGAACACCCTTTCCACCTGTGATGCAGGGTAAAATAAGGCACGTTAACAAATTTTTGTTATGCTTGATTCATATTTGGTCTACTACAATTTACTTACGGAGTTGGGTATCATATAATCGGGCATATGATATCTTGAATAAATTTATTAAATTTAATAGATTTTTCACGTCAATCTTATAATTCTTTAGCAACCAAAATTTCTTTAACTAACTGAGGATTTACAACATGTTTTTCTAGCATAAACTGTGCATTTGTAACAAAATATATTGAAACACACATATTTCATATCGCTTATTTGCTGCAAGACCGGCATAACTCAAAAAATGAAATTTTGGACTTAGAGATGCAGAATTGTTCGCTTTGTTCTTCTTTATGTTGTGTATTAAATTCATCTTTATATCTTTAATACTTTCCCAGTTTGCAGAGAATGTGTCTTCTTTTTTTCTAAGTAGTTAAAGCAAATCAAAAACTTTAAATGCGTTTATCTCGAAATGGATTGTTTTGAGTTATGCCGGTCTTGCAGCAAATGAGCGAAATGTTCAACGCTTCCAGTAAATACATAAATTTATATTAAATTTTTTGTTTGTTTTTTTATTTATTTACCCAACCAACACCATCAATATTATATGCCATCAATATCAGAGTCAATACAATAAAATACGTGCTGAACCGTTTGATAGTGTGTTTAACAATGTTACACGTTCATTCCGTTATGAACAAAAATAATTCCAAATTAAATTGAATAAAGTTACGGAGAATTACTTAAACATCAAGTGAAATAAATAAGGTGAAATAACAAAAGGAAAAAAAAAAATGGTGACCGACAGAGTATGAGGTGCGGGCTATCACCAATTTAATTTAACTTAAATATTTCATTTAATACTGCACTCACATTTGCATGGCTTTTAGGTTGTAGATCAAGGGAATCTATTAAACATACACGCAAAAAAAATATATGTTTCAACATAATTATTCGTGGATAACTAATTTATTAATAAAAATTGTCTTTCATATCCTTGGCTCAATGTTAAACGGTAACCTTTTTTTTCGATTTTCAGTTGGCAACGCTGTCGGGTTGTATGGGACAAGTTATAACTTTTAGTCTTGGCCGTCTTGAACAACAGTTTTTTCGTAGTTGCGTGTCACATGTGATCCAAAGTTCAGCAAACAAGTTGTATATACTACACAGAAAATAACGTTTAAGCGTACTTTTCACAATTTTTTTAGGATCATTTATTACAGTACTATAAGTGCACAGGGTGTTTATTATGCGTTTGTGGTAATGTGTGTAATACATGAAAAAAAATCGGTTTTGGACCCACTTAATCGATCTAGAGATTCTTTCGTCCAGCTGACTGCCTGGATGCACATGTAAACCTTATGTGAAAAATACAGAACGCAATTTTGAAGGTAGAGGAAACCCTCCTACAACACGGTAGATAGGTTCCTAGAAAACGCAGTGTTGTAGGAAAACGTGTTATATGGGGCTAGGAGACAGTGTAAAATATAAATTTTTTTTAATTAAATATTTTTTATATAACATTTTTAATTTTTCGAATTTATTCTATGAGCTAAATTTCAGTTATGTATTTTATAAAGCTTTTTTGTAATAGTTCTATTCCTACAATTTTTCAGAAATGACTTTATACTATTAAAAATGTTGAATATAATATAAAGTTACCTTCGGAAGGAAATAATTCCCAGTTTCTATTTTTTATATATTTTATATTTATTATATAAAATCAATTTATTCGCAGCAACGTTGTTAACACTTGGGACTCTGTATGTATACTAAATGATTTGTGTTTCAATCGAAGTTCGATGTAATATACTTCGGGTATTCCCCAATTTTACTTTCGGTGGATGCGAAAATTGTGTAGACACACATACACTTTGCTGAATCACCGAAATCTAACTAAATCGTAACAGGGATGCAAAAATTAGTACTTTTGTACTATTTTGGTACAATTTTAACAACTCAATCATGATAAAGTTGCAACTCCATTTTATCGTGTTAGAATGAAAACGTGTTGTAGATGAGGAGATTTCCGTAAATTTTTTTTCGTGTAAGATCGAAATCGTTTTGTAGGAAGCCGTCTTGTAGGAGGGTTACCTGTACACAGAAAGGAAAACACTCGGGCTAAACTAAGTTTTGTATTCATACTTTAAGTACGAGTCGTACTTAAGGATTGAAGTACGAATAACATTAAAACGTACTTAAAACAATCCTAAATGGGATTACTTTTGAAAATCAATCCCGGATTTTTTTAAAATAAGTATGAAATTCTTAAACCAAATAAAAAAAATATTGAATTTTTCTTTGGTAGTGCCTCTCTGAGAGTAAAATTACAAAGTGAGCCTTTTAATCTTATATTATCTCATCTCTCAGCATTTCATTATTTACGCGTGAATACGCTTATGTTTTTCAAACTTTGTTGTAGACACTTCAACAATTCCACACAAGAAGGTAAAAATTGATCCACTTGTTTTGTGTAGAAACAACAAAAGCAACGGAACGAGAAGAAAAACATACGTTATTTCATGTTTAAAAAGCAAAATCAACAGCAGAAGTTATAATTTAGTTTATTTTTTAAGTAAAATATGCACATAAAATTTTGAAGTAGAAAACATAATATTCTCTTTCTGTCTCTGGGATAAATAGTTTAGGTTAGAATTAATCTAATTTTACCTACAGATTATTTTAAGTACGAATTTGGGATTGTATCAACTTAATAATACTTGAATCAAGTTCGTATTTATTTCTTTGGACAATTGATTATTAATTTTTAGTTTATTTTTCCTTTTTATGCTAATAAGACCTAATGATGTTGATGTAAATAAAACAATTTTATTTCATTTCACCCGACGTTTCGTCACTTTTTTAGTGACTTTTTCAAGGGTCGTCCATTTAAATAAAAATAATAAAAGGATAACATTAATACAAAAATATTTTTTCACAACAACCAAACACAACTTACAAAAATACATATATATTATTTTACATTAAAAACATCGACAGGTTTTTAATAAAATTTAACTGCACAAACACATTTAACAAAAAACAGTAAAGCACAACTTAAAGTTATTATCACAGAATTAATTATATTGCGGTTCCATAACAGGCACTAATGTTGTCAATATCTTCATTGTGGTTCATTGTTTTCATAATGTGTTGTTGTATTCTCAAGCTTTCTATCGTATATCTCTTTCTCTCCCCTCGTTCAAAATCCAACACTCTCACTTGTTCTGTTTTAAAGGAGTGAGATGTAGAAATCATGTGTTGCGATAATGCACTTGTTTCTCTTCTCTTTAATATATCATTTTGATGTTCTCCCATTCTCTTTTCAAGTGAGCGTTTTGTTGTTCCTATATAAATTAAGTCACAGTTCTGATCGTCCCTTCCGTTACACTTTACTTCGTAAACAACATTTCTTTGTTGTAGTTTTTCTATTGGCGCCTTTACTCTTGAAAATATTGCACTTAAAGTTGTATTTGGTTTGTATGCAAAGTTTATTTGTTCTGATTTTATTGTTGTCCTTATGTGTCTATTATCCGTCAAGCCAGGTATGTATTTTACACTGTAAAATTGTTCGCCTTTTTCAGGGTTGTCATAATTATTAATGTTTTTTTATTGCACATGTTTTAATGTATCGTTGATAAGTGTATTTATTAATTTTTTAGGGAAACTATTGCTACATAATATTTCTGAGATTTTGTCGATATTTTTGTTATGATATTGTGGGTCGCTTATATTTAATACTCTTGATATAAAATGTTTTTGCTGTATTGATTATCTGGTTTTTGGGTTGTATCGCGTTGTAGTTCATTATTCTGCCAGATGAAGTTTCCTTAGCGTACCAGTCAAACTTAATCACATATTGCTCTCTACGTAGTCTAGTATCGAGGTACGCAATTTCACAATTTTTCTCAAGTTCTACTGTAAATTTAATTTTGGGGTGGTGACTATTGAAGGTGTTCGGAATAATATCTTTGTCTTTGATGTTGATTATGGCTAATATATCGTCTACATACTTTATTATGTATTTTATGTAAATATTTTTATTTTTAAGGATTTGGAGGATTTGTAGAAATTAAGAGCTAGGAATTTTTGTAAATTCTTTAATTTTGTCCCATTTTTCATTATATTTTTAATTGCCTGAGATATTTGTAAAAAGCGAAATAACATCAAAGGATACTAAGACTTAATTTTCGTTGAGCTGCATGATCTCTAATTGTGTTTTTACCTGCGTAGAATTCTTTACATTATATTTATCCGAAATGATATGCTTTTGTATTTGACCCACGTATTTTGAAAGACTGTAGCAAGGGACTTGTATTGAGGACACGATACGTCGAAGGTTTGTGGATTTTTGGCAAACCATATATCCTAGGTGCCGTTGCCGCAGAACATATTAGTTTACGTTTTTGCCAAGAGTCATTTTGAGATTGATTTAATCTAAGTTTTACTTAAATCAATCTAATTTTCGGATCATTTAAAGTACGAATTCGGGATTAAATATGGATAAGTTAAGAAATCCGTACTAACCGTACTATTGATACCGCTTCGGATTGATTTAACCCTGAAAGTTTACTCTTTGTCGAATCGACGAACTTTAAAAAAAAAAAATCTAGCGGAGCCATGTTTAAAGTAAAAAATCAACAAAAACTTAACTTATCTTAAAATCTGATACGAATCCTAACAATTTTTTGTGCTTTCAAATTAATTATTTTTTTAAAGCTTTCGTCATCAGCTAACGTTGTTGAACAAAAGAATGTAATTTGAAAACACATAAAAAAGTTGTATAATAAAATGTAAATGAGCTTCATCGATTCGACGAACAGTACCCATCCAGGGTTAAGAACGCATGGATTGATTTTTAATTCCAGTGTAATTTAATGAAATTTGGTTGTACGTTTTAATAATCATGCGACCTAATCCTTTTGAAAATGGCGAGAATCGGCCCCCATAAAAGTTTCTTGCCAGGATTGAGACCTTTGATTTTTCGAGTTCGAGAGTAATTTAACCTGGTAGCACGGGAGTCAATAGCCCCGGTGAACAGGCACCGGTTTGACTATTAGTTGAGGTCCCCGTTAGTATGCTTCTTGCGGGAATTGCTTCCTGTCTTTCGGGATGATTGTCTTTTTGGAAGCTTTGCTTTTCCGATAGAAGGTTTCTTTTCATCAAATTATTCTCGGTTTGCTGGGCAAATGCCTTTTACAGGGCATAACCTTACAAAGGCGTTTATCGAAAGGACGCTTTTTGACAAAGAGATACTTTCGGGGATAAAGTGGTGGCTGTGGTTCATACTCAAAACCGCGATAAGATGTGCCATTAATCGTCAACCGAGCTTTCCACTAGTGAAGGGCACTAGCTTTAAGGAGAAATCATCTCTAGGTGCTGTAATTTTCAACAGATTCGGCTGGATTTGTAATATATCAGTGGAGGTATAATAGTTCCACCTCCTTAACAAGGGACGACTGTATAGTTTTTGTCAAAGTTATTACCTGTGTTTGAAGTATCTGTGCATTCGCCTAGGCATTTGGTAATTGCATAAATTGTCACCCAGTGGTTAGGATCCATCATGAGATTATGCCATTTGGCCGGTGCTCATGTAAATCTGTTTTCACTACATTATTAAACATTACATTACGACTTTTCTAAGCAAATTTTTTTCGACCCTCCTTGAATATTTGCGCAAAGTGAACTACCAATCAACCAAAAATTTTTGTTGAAAATATGCACTTGGTTGTGGGTAATCATAACATGATTGTAATAGATATGAGAAGAAGAGATCTACCGGAGGATATGCTGTGTTGGCCTAATCTCGGGGTGTTCTCAAACACTAAGTGATAAAAAACTCGTTTAACAACTTCCCCTGTAAGTGAGAACAACCAACGCACACTTTCAATTTTGAGTGTGTAATCCTGAAGTACTATGCACTCGCCTCTTGTTTAGGAGCTAAAGCTATCTAGCCTCCGCTGCATTCGAATTGTTGGCGGCATATGTTGGATCGCAACAGGACATAGGAAAATCTTCCCGCAGGTTTATCTTTCCCACAAGTGGTAAAAAACTAGTCCTCAAAGTAGTATTTTCAGATCTCTCTTTCTGCGACGTTGGCTACAAGCTGCAATTACCACGTGATGCTCGAAACTGCCTCAGCCAATAGTCAGTCTAGTACCGTGACACTAGGAGCTACTGCCTCCTGTTGTACCAGATGAGATCTTTGGCCGGTCGCGATCTCAAGAAAAATGCCTATAATGAATTCTGCCGGATTCCAGGTATTGCCTAGACCTGATTTCCCCAGAACATGAAACACAAAATGGAATATTTTGTACATACTTTCTTCCCTACGTACCCCTGAGGGTAAGAGTCTAAATTAAACATAAGCGCCAAGTATCAAATTTTACAGGAGAGAGTTTTTTTTATTTTATTTCTTATAAATTTTGTATGAAATTTGTCGTTTAAGATAAAATTGTTTTTGCTATAAAATCGTAGCGGTACCTTATGTGACAATGACATTTTAGAAGATGATGCAAGTGTTGCCAAATCATTTATTAAATAAAATGAAAATTGAAAAAGATGTCGCTTACGTTATTTTCGCGGTAAGGGCTAACAACTATTTTTGAATTTTTAGCATATTTCACATATTTTTTTCTAAGTGAACCCAATCGCTTTTTATTAATACATATTATAATATTTTGTGTTCTTTTTCTACAGTTAAGCAAATAAATTTCAACACTTTAGACAAGGCTACAATTTTTTTTTTTTTTTTATTTTTTTTTTAATTCCATATGCTAATCCCCGCGAAGCTTGACACTTGTCTGCAGGAAAGAAACCAGAGTCTCTGACGGGAATCGAACCCGCAACCCCGGGGTTGATAGACCAGCTCACTACTAGCTAGCCTACCGGGGCACTCTAAATATGAAATATTTTTTGTTCTCTAACCTGGTATAACAAAAGTTTAAAATAAATCGAAAAAAATTTAGCAAGATACGCAAATATTTAACAAATTAAAATGACTTAATTATTGATTAATTTTCACATAAAACCACTCTCGTGTCACAATAATAATTTTGTGGTTTATGACGCTCAAGTGTTTCGCATCAGATACGTCATCGAAATTGTGGTTTAATTAAAATTTATTGCCGTGATACGCAAATGTATGTATTGACTATTGACGTGGAATGAGGCATGGAAATAGTGTAAATACTTCTAAGTTCATTTAGCCACAAACAGAAGGTGGTGAAAACTTTTATTTAAATGAATATTTAAATTTGTTTTGAAGCACCCTATACGGTATAAGTTGTTTTGAACAAACATTTAACAACATAGTTTTCGTGAAATTACGAGTATCGTTTATTTTCTTACGACAATTACAGAATTTTTTTTTTTTCAAAATTTCACTACTTTTTGAAATTTAAGTAAAATTAAAAAAAAAAAAATTAATAATAAAAATAATTAATGCATAGTTTTATTGCTGTCGAGTAAAGGCATTGAATTTATGAATAGGAGGTCAGGCTTTTCTTTATCCCATTTTTTACACGAAATCGTTTTAATTTTCTTGCATGAGCCAGCTCATATTCCAAACCCTTCATTCCGAAGGTTATTTGTATGAAGCCAAGGTAAAGAATAGATCGAGTTCATTTCTTTTAAATATTAAACAAACTTGGTGTATTGTTGGTATATTGGACAAATTTCGCTGTCTTAGCTCAACCAGTGTTGCCCTCTTAGGAAAGGATTGAATGTTAAATAAACTGTCATACTGCTGTTTAATTTCAGACATTAACGATCAGTAAACTTGGGCAAATCATCGTAAAAAGCTTCAAGCTGGCTCCGTGCAATAAGTCCCAAGAAAAAAATGAAATTGGACCCAACAATGTTTCATACAAAAGTGGGAGTTATTTCATTATGAAATAGCTCCCAGCCCTCTCGGTGTTTAATTTTATTTTTTTGGAATTTATTTAATTTTTTGCCTGGGAGTTATTTCATAATGAAATAAAATCCAAATGGAATAAGTCCCCGGAAAAATAAACGCGGGAGTTATTTCATTTTATTTTGGTTTTCGGTGTTATTTTATTTGCTGTGGGAGTTATTTAATTTTTTGTAGGAGTTATTTCATTTTCAATTATTTGCAATTTCTTAAAATTGTTTAACATTTTAAACGGTATTTATAAAGGGATAGTTTAAACGGTGGCATGTCATAACGTCCAGTGTCATAGTGTCCATGCAGAAAAGCTTTAGTTTGGAAGCCAGTATTTGTTATACCATAGAGGAGAAAATCCTTGCGCACGGCCGAAGGCCGGCTATACAGAGAACCTTAAGTTAGCGAAGCCGGTGTTTGTTATACCATAGAGAATAAAATCCTTGCGCCCGGCCAAAGGCCGGCTGTTCTTTCGAGTTTGTAAGCATGTTGTGGACATTATGACACTCTACAAAGTGTCATAACGTCCACGGACTTTATGACACTGCTCTGATGGACATTATGACACTGGATGTTATGACATGCCACCGTTTAAACAGTTGCTACTCATACATTTGGAATATATTGAAAAAGTTAAGGATGTATGTTAAAAACGTGAAGAGAGGGAGAGTGAAGAAGAAAATCCTGGCAACCGGATGAAGAATGGATATACAAAGAAGCTTAAGTCAGCGAAGCCGGTGTTTGTTATACCATAGAGGAGATAATCCTACAAACGATTGTATGGGTAGTGAATCAAATACTCTCTTTTTGCCATGCAAGCAATTAAAAACTTGCAATAGCTGCGTGCTTAAACTGCAGACAGCTGTCATTACAAGAGGTCAGGATACAATAAAATGCCCCATTTGTTGCCAAAATGTCGAGGACTCAAGTTTTGTTTTTTGGTTACCTGTGCCCATGTTCTGTAACTCTCGCGTCGAGAAAGTTTTCGAATGAAATGTATGAAATGAAACAAAAATGCCATAAATTGAAACAAACAGCTGTTTTTCTCACTTAACTGTGTCTGTAACTTTTTTTGGCGAGTACAAGCTGTCACGTAAGGAAAATACTAGCCAATTTACAGAAAAAGTGTGTCTGTAAAATTTTGGAGAGAAAAGTTCCCGTTTTGAACTGTCAAATAAACTCACGAATAAAAATGGGACGAGAAAAAATTCTAACACTAAAAAAAAATTCAAAGTGCAAAATGCAAAGAATAGTAATAAAAATATTTTATTCTTGGCACATTATTCATTGTTTTATTATTTTGCTTTTAATATTTTTATAAAATATACGAATGTTTTCAAAGCTCGTTTGCAAACAACAAACATTAAAGTCGCTCTTTACACAATTTGACGGTTGTGTTTTCGCCGCCGTCGTTGAAAAATTTTCAATTTAAGTAAATTTTGGTCGCCGTCAACGATATTGTTACTGGCGTTCTGAACGTCTGCAATGTCAGATCGGCTTCGAGTGCAATATTATGACATTTATAACGTAACGACGCACAGTGAGACAACACCGGCTTTAAATACAAGGAGTCATTGTAGAGCTCTGAAATTTTGCACAGGTTAATTTTGAGACAATTCCAGTTTAAAAAAAAAAATTAAGAAAATTCGCCCACTTTTACGCCCACCTCCCATACAATCGAAATTTGTAAAATGCCGTATTGTCCGTAATACTTTAAGTATAACTTTAAATTTTGGTATACTTGAATGTTATATTGTTACAAACATTATCGGAAAAAAATTTGAACTTTGGCCCACTTTTACCCCCACCACCCATACAACCTCAACATAAAAAGTGCCATATTTTCTAAAATATTTTAGGTACAACCTTCAAATTTGATATTACTGTAATTTATATCATTTAAAATGTTTCATGCAAAAATTACAATAACACGCCCACTATTATGCCCACCTCCAATTGAAATGCAACAAAAAAGAACGTTTTTTTTCATTCTATCAATAATTTTTTAACATCATCATGGTATTCTAATTTTTTCAATTTCATTCTCGTTCTAAATGAATTAATATAAGGATCTGATGATATTTGCAAATAGTGCCTTACATCCTCATTCGTAGAAATACGTGAATTTTTACGAGAATGGAATAGCCTACAGTTTCTATACTCCTTATTCATTGCTTCTTGCGCTTCTTCGGATAACATTCCTGTAGCAAAAAAAAGTTAATTTTAAATAAAATTTAAAAAAATACTTTCAAAAATAAAAATTGCAAACAAACCTATTGGCAATATAGCCTCAGATACCATTTTGCTGCCGTGAACGAGAACTTTATGGACAGTGATAGGCATGTAATACCAGCCACAAAGATCTACATACAATTTTGCAGTGTCCATGCAATACGTATGGAATTTACCAACATCTATATTTTTACTAGTATTTATAGTATTTAATATAATTTTTCAGGTCGTCCACGCTTAACGGAATGCGAAGTGCTTGGTTGTTCATCATCCAAAGTTTCTTCACATTGTATGATTTAAAGCTGTGCAAGCCATTCTTTATTATCAGCCAAAAATTTACTTTTTATGCGCCCAGATTTGTTCCATTTGGATTTTAATTTTGGTATGAAATATTTTATTAAAAAATCACGAAATTTTTTAATAATTAAGTCTGACATTTCATTGAATTTTGTTGATATGACACCAACAACAACATCAATATCTTTATTGCTATCGATCCAAATATCAGAAATTGCACTATAAGAAATTGTTGAATTATCCATGACCTTGTAATTTTTTTTTAAACACTTTATATAAACTTGCACTCTCAAGTAGATTGTGAATTAAATATAAATATATATTGCAATTACCATTTGTTGATCAATAATATTAAAAACAACAACAATTTAATATTATTTAACAGTTATTACTAGTGATGGGCAAATTGAAAAAATGTATTGATATATATCGAATCGATATTTTTTAAGAGTATCGATATTTATTATTACAAAAATATCGATACATCGATATATCGAAAGTATTTTGCTGAAACTACTACCAAATTAAAAAATTTAATATATATATATATATATATATATATATGCACAAATCAAATCTTATTATTATCCCAAATACAAAAACAGAATGTGCACGTTGCGTATTTTTTGTAGTTTTTTGTATGTTTGAAGTACTTTTGCAAACTTTTGCTATATGTTCTTTACTTCAAATGAAAGCTGAGACTTCAATCTTTCATTTGATATAAGTCTGCACCTAGGGCGAGGGGCTGCTCTATATTTCCTAGTCCATTGAAAATGAAAAATGTTCAATTTTTACACCACAATTCTGTTGTTATGAAATTTTTTTTTTGGTTTTTTTTTAAATTTATTTTTTCATCTTCTCATTCACAACAACTAAATTAATTAAAAAAAAAAATTATGTATTTTTTTATTCTTTTGAATATGTATTACATAATGAACTAACATATTTCAAGCGCGTTGGCATACCTCAACTTTGACTTGCTCCAAACCAAAAAATAATGAAGTTATGAGGCTGAAATTTCATGGAATTGTTACTCATATATCTGTTAATATACTGTGAAAAAATTGGACGACAAGCCAAAAACCATTTTTTGCCGCGGTTACTATAGGGCTGTCTCACTGTGCGACGTAGTCTCTTTTGATAGTTTTCGACATGAGTTACAGACACACATTTTCCCACTTTTCGAGAAACGAAAGAATTTGTTGTTTTACATCTTTTCGATGCAAGAAGTTCTCACTAAAGTTACAGAACATGGGTACTGATATGTAAATATTTAAGTAAAACGAATATATTATAAATTTCTTTGGGAGTTCTTTCATTTTTTTATTTTTTTTGCCTTATTTCATTTCTTTTCGATGGACTGTTTTTGGAAGTTTCATTTCATTAATGTCTTTAGGAGTTATTTCGTAATGAAAAAACTCCCAAAAGTTGGGGTTTGTTTCATTTTAGACTTGGAAATTATTTCATTTTTTTGGGATTTATTTCTTTTTTTTTCAGTTAGGGACCTTTTTCACAAAACAGCCAGCCTCAATATTTGCAACGCGAAATGAAATGACTATTGTATGGCGATTCTTTTCTTAAAATATATTAACCCTCTAACACTCATTTTAAGGGGTTATTTTTGTACTAATTTTTAACTTCCCCACAAAAGTATACTAAAACGGCACATAAGAGAGTTATTATGTTCCACGAATAATTTTTGCATCAAATTTTACTAGGGGGTCTTCTAAAACCAAAACTTCGTGCAATGTATGTAAAACGGATTTTCGAAATTTCGGTCATTGAAATTATTGAATTTCCTGAAAAGGCGTTTGGTACAAGTCAAAAAAATATACTTAATGTACTTCTGAGCTAAAAGACTATATCAGATGTCTTCAGTAGAATTGTATGGCGATTCTTTTCTTAGAATATATTAGCCCTCTAACACTCTTTTTAAGGGGTTTATTTTGTCCTTTTTTACTTTCCACATAAAAGTATACTAAACGGCACTTTAGAGGTTTAACATGTTCGACGAATTTTTTATACATCAAATTTCAATAGGGGTCTTCTAGACCAAAAACTCGTGCAATGATTCTTATATCGAAAAAGGCTCCAAAGTAAACATCTTCAAACAAACATTGCTGCCCGTGGTCTGTTAAAAATTCAAAAATCCACAAGGATCTCAATGTGCCATCAGTAAAAACCATGATTGCGAAATATGCAGTAAAATATTGAGTTGCACCCAAATCCACAAGCTCGCAGTATTTAAAATGAATGCGACTACACATGCTTGAAGAGAAGAGATACTCCAGGACTCATCCATCAAACAAAAAAGAAGAGAAACTGTGATGGGGAAAACTTTTGTCCGGTTCTGGCAGGACATAAAATAAAGTGAACGAAAAAGATTTGATTAATTGTCGTTAGTTCATATTAATTTTATGAAGATTCAATAAATAAATATTGCAAACAAAAACAGAAAAATGCACAGTTTGGTGGTGTTTACAAGCGGGTGGCATTATCGGATCTTATTTCTTCAAAAATTGGAAAGCATTTTCATATGTTAATGCAATGTAACATATGAATATACATATAAGTTTTTGTGTTTCTTTTTCACAACTTCATGTGCAAAAAAAAGCTTAAATGAAAGTTTTAATGTACGCTTCTACTGTGGCTACTTTAAAACCCCTTTAAATCCCTATCAAAAGCAAACTCGTGAAAATCACCAACAATATAAAACATAAAACTCTTTACCAAAGAACTTTCAGTTTGGTTTTTCATTTATCAACTCTATTACAATGACAAATATGAACTAACAACCAGATTAAAGTGGATTTGCAAGAGTACATACGTAAAAAGGACTTAAAATTCGGCATATTTTAATATACTAGAAACATTTTTTCTCTCTTAATCCTCTCTGCGGTTTATAAGCAGAAAATACAAAAATAAAAAACAAACAAAAATTTCAAATTCAAAAATCAATTTACATTGTATATACCTCAAGTTGTGCAAAGAACTTAATTATTATGTAGATATCGGGCCGTATCAGCAGCAGGTATAAGGAATAATTTGAAAAACTCGTCAGTCAGATATAGAGTTACAATAATAACACAGTGCAGCACATAAAATTTGCACTCCATTTCGACTTTAGTTTCTGAAAGTACCAATCGAAATAAGCAAAAACCTGTTTGAGGTTTTCTTGCTTTACTTGGATTAAGATTTTGAAACTCAAGATGCAGTTTTTTCGAATCAGTTTGTTTTACACATTTTTTAAATAATCGGTATATTAAAAGGTATATGTTTAGGGCCAATATTTTTATGCTTTACAAACTCAAGCACAAGCAAATATTTAAGGCTGTTTAGCTAATTCGGCAGTGCCTTTATCTGTCAAGATTCACTAGTATGGAGGATGCTGTGTTAGCAACACAAACTTGTGCTGGAAGGTCCAGCAGCGACCGTAGGTCCCATATAAACTCCGTCCCTCAAATCACTTTAAGACAAAAAAAATCTCATATAGATGAAAATATCTAGACAATATTCGTTGCAAACAATTGTTATATGCATTTTCAACTCATACCATAATTTTGTTTTGTGGTATACATGATTGCCCATGGATACCAAAGAGAGTACACTTGTCTGTATATATTGTGATGTAGGGTATCAAAAGGTCGGACTTGACCGACTGTACTTTCTTACTGGTTTTTTTTGTGATTTTTTAAGTTGAGGTTTTAAAGGGTTTAAGTGTTATTTAAAATACTCAATACAAAATACTTTTTGTTTGTTTTAATCAATGTAAAATATTCACTTTAGTACCAGCCCCAGCGCAGAACTAGTATTTAATTTTTACGCCCGAAAGAAATCAACAAGGGCTTAGCTGTCAAACGAACTGTTACTGCGCACAATTCTGTCGTTTAGGATAAATATATACTCCCTAAAATAATTATGAATGGATTCAAGCTTGAAAAAAGTTACCAAATTATACAATTTTATTTTGAAAATCAGTCATCGATTCAGTCATCGATAAACTGAATTACCGCATATGAGGTGGGACCAATTAACAAAGCTACAGACTCTATTATATCTAGAAAAATGCACCGTTTGCTGTGGTTTACACACGGACTTTATTTCTTCAAAAATTAATATATTGCATGTTCACTCTTTTACAAGCCGCTTTTTCTTGAAGAGTTATAATAAAATGGCTAAAATAATCTATGTGTTCCTTAAAAGCAAAAAAATGGTGTTAAATTGTAAAAACACGCTTTTATCTTTACCGAGAAGGTACCAAATTGATCCCTCTTACATGTTCTCATTAACTCAGGACCTTGCATGTTAAATTTTATGTTTCTAGGTCCAATTTTAACACAAATAAAAAAAAAGTACAAGTTATAGAACGAAAAGGTACAAAAAAAGATTCCTCTTACAGATTCCCATTTACTAAGGACCATACATGTTTAATTTTATGTTTCTAGGTACAATACTAACGAAAATTCAAAAAGTACCAGTTGAAGAACAATATTGAGATTTTCGTCCGCTCAGGATATTGCATATTTAATTTCATGTTTCTAAAGCTACGGTCACACTTGTCAAATATTTGACAAGTGTGAAAAAAACGGGACCAACAAGCAAACTAAATATCATTTCATTTAATTTCAATATTTATTTTGATTAAAATACCACATTTTACAAAAAACAGTTTTTTGCTATGTCTAGTAGTATAATACGTATTATTTTGTGATATTAAGACCATTTTAAATCATACCTGTATTTGCGAAAGTAGTGGTTTCGCTTATTTGGTCAAATATTTTATAAGTGTGACCGTAGCTTAAGCCAAATATTAACAAAAATAAACAAAGTACAAGTTGAAGAACGAAAATATACCAAAGAAATCCCTATTACAGGTTCTCTCTCATTCGTCT
Organism: Pollenia angustigena; assembly: GCA_930367215.1. Classification (NCBI taxonomy): domain Eukaryota; kingdom Metazoa; phylum Arthropoda; class Insecta; order Diptera; family Polleniidae; genus Pollenia; species Pollenia angustigena. Next base: position 32,111,406 of record OV884057.1, read on the forward strand.
AGTATGATGCATGTTTAACTTTTGTTTCTACGTCCAATACCAACGGAAATTCAAAAAGTACCTGTTAAAGAACAACAAAGAACCAAAAAGTTAACTCATATAGATTTTTGTTTCTAGGTCCAATAATAACGATAATTAAAAAAAGTACCAGTTGTAAAATCGAAAAGCTAAAGAAATAAATTTAATTTTTCATATATTTTTTTTTTGTTGGTACCTTTTTCTTCCCCATTGAAGTATCAAGTATTGCAGTGGGAGCCCATAATTTAATACGTATATGTCAATGAATAAAGAAAAGTATTATGTAAAAAAAGAATGTTGAAATTTTGTACAAGTAACAAACTTGAGCAACAGGTATTTAAAATACAAAATACATTTAAGCAAAGTATTTAAAATACAAATGTGTAGACGAACACAACCCTTAGTACCGTTCGTAACTATTTTCAAGAAAGAGCCGAACATTATATAGTGTTCTGTTCTACGTTAAAAAACCAAACAATTATAGTGATACTGTAGACAAACATTATTTTCTAATGTTCTATAAAGTTACTTTTTTACATTGATAAAGAAGTGAACAATCAAACAATTTTAGCAACGACCGCAGCACGAACAGCTTGTGTGTGTATTGTGTATATGTTTTGTTTTGCGTTGAATTATTTTGCTGGCTTTTTGTTTTTTTTCGTATGTGTATTTTGTTTTTGTTGTTTTGTTTTGAGTTGGATAACAACAGTATTATTTTTGTGTTCGAAAGATGAAAAACAGGGAAAGGTTATCAAAGTTTTTCTTGGGATTCAAAAATTAATTATCAAGGTTTCGTTATAATGTGCTAAATTGCCATTTCATACTATTGACAAACTGAAGTTTATTGCTGATGGGATAAGCTATTCCTATGCGCATTTCACTGGTTGCTTAGGCCAGATCATCAGGAAACTTCATTCAAAGAGTTTAGAAAAACCAAAGATATTAAACCAAATAAAATTGTTAAGCGAATAAGAATTATAAACCCCTGTTTTACCTTTAACAATATCAAAGCTTAAACAAAAACAACAACAATAAACAGTAGTTTATCTTTTCTTACAGTACCGACTACAATTGGTTGATGTTTTGTCTACTCCAAATGTAGTTGTAAGTGGGTAAAGAAAAAATAAAACAAATTTCTTTATTTTATTTTGCCAGTTCAGTTTTATTTACACTGCCACATGCATATTAGTTATCAAAGTTTTTGTTGGGATTCAAAAACTAATTATCAAGGTTTCGTTATTTATATTTTTCTTTATGATTTTCTACACCAACACTATTAGCGCTTGTGTTTTCCACATTTCTACCTAACCGATCACTAAAAAAAAAAACAGTGTATATTATTTATATTCTAACACTGTTTGAAATACTGCCCAGCCCTGTCTGTACTTAACTTTGTGGAGAGGCTTATACTTGCATGAGAATATTATCTGTACGTCGAACTTAATACAATTATCGGCATATTTTAAAGATCAGTTCAATTTGAGTGAGATTTTTTTTTTTGAGATAGTTGAAATAACAAACTAAATACTTTACGCCTATAAAGTAAAAAAGCTTAAAATGTAAAATTTGGTTGATTTTGTATGTTCATAAATTTTAAAGTTTGATGGGACGGACGGACATGACCCATATTAACAACCATGGCTTTTTGGTGTTGCAAATATCATCGCAATACTATCAGTTTTGTACATCATGTTGCTGTAATTAAAACCTTTCAGTTTTTTTTTCTCAAGTTATTTATTTTTTTCCTATTTTTTGGCATACAAATATTTAATACGCATTCAATATATCTCGTTATATCAAAAATTTTTACAGGTGAACTAAGAAATTTGCGTATTAAGCAAATTTCCTTCATGAAAATAAGCAATTGTGATGCAGTTCATGATGTTGAGCGGGTCTAACCCAGCAAACAAAGCATGTGAATTTTTTTAATGACATATTTTTCTATTGAAACATTTTAGAAAGTACTTCAAAATTCCATCTATCCCGATCACATTATATTTTTTTTTAACTTTAAAACTTGTATTTAGCTTTATGTCCAATTTTCAGGATAGTATTTAAATCTATATGAAGTTAATTTTTCATATAAACTTAAATCGTATTCAAATACAGATTGATTTTTTGATTTCTATTTGAAAAGTCTTATCTTATTAAGATAAAAGTATGGTAGCACTACTAAATACAAAAATATATCAAAAAAAAGTGTATTTATTTGCAAGGTGATCTCAAAAAACAGCTGAATGTTATTGCTTTGCCTGTTATTGTTGTATTGTTGTCATATTGAGCCCACTTTGCTAAGTTATTCCAATGGAAACTTAAGTTAAATTTAAGGCGGCATGAAATAACCCCCCAAAATATAACTCCCCAAAAAAATAATGAAATAACCCCCCAAAGCGTGGGTCCTTATTTCATATGCAATAAAGACCCAATTTTGAAAATGAAATTAACCCCCAACGAAATGAAATAACGCCCCAAGCATAAATAAAATAATTCCCTAATTTTTGGGGGCTTATTTCATATGAATAAAATCCCAATTTCTGAAATGAAATAAGAGCCCAATATATGTAATACAATTAATTATACAGTTCTGCTTTAAAGTATCACGCGATAGATATCATGGTATGATATATCAAACAGAAGCTTCGCCAACCAAGGCTTTGCTGCATAGCAGGCCTTCGGCCGGGCGCAAGGACTTTTTCCTCTATGGTATACCAAACACCGGCTTCGCTAACTAAAGCTTCTCTGCATAGCGCCACGATTTTCTCCTCTATAGTATAAAAAACCGACTCGACCCGGCTACGCAGAGCAGCTTTAGTAAGCGAAGCCGGTGTTTGGTATACCACATAGAAGAAAACCATTGCTCCCGGCTTTATTTATCGAAGCCGGTGTTCTGTATACCAAAGTGGATAAATCCTTGCGCCCAAAAACATTTTCATTATAAATTTGAAAATGAAATAATCCCCCAAAAAATATATTGGGGCTTTATTTCATAATGATTTTTTGGAGGATAACTTCATATAAAATAATACCCCAATTAAAACAATTAAATAACACCCCAAACAAAATGAAATAATCCCTCAAAAATTGTTTTTTTTGTTCTCTGTACAAACTTTTGGGGGGTTATTTCATTATTTCTTTGGGGTGTTATATTTTGGGGGGTTATTTCATGCCGCCTAAATTTAAAGGGGGGGAGGGTGCTTTTTAACCATGGGAGGTAAGGCCATGATGGCTTTATTGCTCAATTGAATTGGAGATAAAGCCGTAATGGTCCTATTGCCCAATCATTGAGAGGTAAGGTCATATGTAAAATTTTGCGAAGTGAGAGAGATAGCCATATTTTTATTTCGCAAATGAGAGACAAAGCCATATTTTTCCAGAATATTGTTACGCATGGTGTAAACATTATGTAAAAGGGAAAATCCTTGGTTATCATTGAAAAACATGTTTTTATTCTTGTGACGCACGCAGGAAAACTTTATTCAGCGAAGCCACCTGCCGCATCCTAATGAAGGAAAAAACCCCTAAGCGCAGCCGCAAGACGCCACGCAGAAAAACTTTAGTATGCGAAGCTAGATTTAAAAGTTCTTTAAAACTGAAATGAGAGATAAAGCCATTTCCTAATATTACTAATGTGTCCTAAGGCCATGATAGCTTTGCCTTCCATTCGAATGAAAAAAAAAAAAAAATAAAAGGCTTTATCTCTCTTTTGAATGGGAGATAAAGCTATCATGGTCTTACCTCCCATGGTATAAAAGCACCCCACCAATTTAAATGTACCACATCGGTGAATTTAGTTTTATTTAAGTGTTAAGTAAAGAGAGAACTTTGTATTTAAAACGATTTTAAACATTAATGTGTTTTAATATCAATCCTGAAAATTGGCCGTTAGAACGAGATATTTAAATAAAAATGCTTGTTGGATGTCATGCAAATCCATAAGCTCTATTTGCATATATGTATGAGTGTGTGCGTGTATGTGTGTGCGAACACGACATGTCATGACAAACTGTTAATAATATTATTATATAATTTTTTATGTATGTCAATATTTACATATGTATTATGTTATTTTTACATAAGTACGCGGATAGACATACATAAGCGTTAGAAGTACATTAATGTATTTTTACACTGTTTAAACTTTGTGTATTTAGTTTGGTAAAAAGTCTTTATTTTTATTTTAAAAGCATTTTTTTATTTTATTTGGTAAAACTGAAATTATAACTTATGTTTATACATATGAGATGACTTTTTTAAACCAACTTTAATATTTAAAGATATTTTTTTTTCATTATTTACAGTTAATAATGTTATTTTTTAAAAACACTTATTTTTCATCCGACAACAATTTTCAGTGAATGCAAACAGTGCTAGGTGACTAAACACTTGTCCAATATTTGACGGAAAAAACGGGACCAACAGGCAAACTAAATAACACTGCTTTACAAATTTTTAATTTGGAAAAATACCAAGGAACCCCACATGCGTAGATAAGTTAATTGGGACCGCTTTATTGGAACGCTGCAATTTTTTTTCTAAGTACAGTTTTTTAGGTAACGGTACTTTTGTGTTTTGCGGTGCATGTTCCCACTCAAACCCTTGTGGAGTCCGATCGAGATAAATGGCATATCGTTGGAAAGATATTTGAATGCCTTTTCCGTCGATATTTGCCTGTTTTTTACGTTTGTTTCAAAAATTTTCATTTTTAATTCGGTTTTTTTTCTACGTTGGTTGGGCTCCACAAGGGTTTGAGTGGGACCATACACCGAAAAACACAAAAGTACCGTTATCTAAAAAACGGTACTTAGAAAAAAAAATTACAGCGTTTTTCCTGTTCAGGAGGTCCCAATTAACTTATCTAGGCATGTGGCGTTCTTGGTATTTTTTGGCTGTAAACCGGTGTAATAATTTCCTTTAATTCCAATATTTATTTGGATTATAGTACCACATCTTGCAAAGAATAGACTTTTGCTATGTCTAGTAGTATAATTAGTTTTTTTTTTTGTGATATTTAGACCACGTTAAATCTCCCTAACTATTAACAAAAGTAGTGGTTACGCTTATTTGGTCAAATATTTAATAAATGTGACTGTAGCTTAACTCTCTTGTTTTCTAGAAAACTTTTTTACAAAAATTTTTGCTTCCCTAATTTTTTAAACACAGGTTATAGGATGTATTAATAATGAACTACTTAAGATCTTGTTGGTATTGCGAGGCTCATGATATTAATCCTTCTACTTTGCTTTGAGAATTATTTTATTAACCCCATTATTTTGCAAAACACTTCGTTACACTTCAAAAATATTTTCATAAAAATTTTTGAAAATTTAAAAAATTCAATATGAAATTGATTTAAGTGATTCACAAAATAACGTCCTTAAACTTAAAATAAAATAATATAAAAAAAATTTTTTAAGAAACTTTTAATATTTTTAATTAGGCTTAAGTTCATGAAATTTAATTTTTATTAAATTATTTTTGTGAAGAAAGGGTTCGAGCCCGAGCCACGTCAAGAATGAAAGATTATCAATTACAATTTTAATTGATTTTCATGTTGTAAAATTCCTTTCTTCATAAAAATAATTTAATAAAAATTAAATTTCATGAACTTAAGCCTAATTAAAAATATTAAAAATTTGGATTAAAAACCATAAATAGTTCAACAAAATAACCACAATACTAATTATTTTTAAGAAACGCTTTTCTTAAAAAAGAACATTTCAAAAAAATTTAGCCCCCCCCTAGATTTTATCCTAGCTACGCCTATGTATTCGTGTATTGTCATCGGGAATATGTATGCATGTTAAGTTTCATCCATTTGCATTGAGTATAAGGCGGTTAAATTAACGTTACAAGATTTGATTTTCCGAACTGAAGCTGAAGAAAAGGTTTTAAATCATTAAATCAAACCTTAAAATCTTTACAGGCCTTCTCAAAATTGAACCCCAAATAGCAAATCTCCTCTTAATCATCCTCAATATAATCGAAGTTTTAAAAAATGGTGCAAAAAAAAAAAAAATAAATATTGTAAAAGGCACTTAAAAGCACTGTGAGAAATTGTTAAAAGCACTATAAATACCCGCTTTTCAAAAAACGGGTGTTTAACAAAATTTCGGGTATTGCATAAGCAAAAAAGCACCAAAAAATACCCGAAAGGCACCAAAATGGCAACGCTGGTTACAAGATTTGATTTTCCGTAGTGAAGCTGAAGAAAAGGTTTTTTAAAAAAAATGGCGTGGTATAAAAATTTAAAGTGTGATAAAGTGTTATAGCAATAAGAAGGTTAAATTAGTTGGGCAAAACGAAATTTCGGACTGCACTAATAGAACAGGGATTTGATCGAAATTTCGAACTAATTGCATTAAGTGTTTGCTATGATTTTAATGCAATTCGAGGTCAAAAGTTTTAAAATACAATTACATTGTTCTTTGATAAAGATATAAGAAATGCTTAAGAGGCTCCACGAAAAGCCCCCCAATGAAATAACGCCCAAAAAATAACCCCCAATGAAATAAACCCCAAAAAATAGGAAATAACACCCAAAAGCAGCAAAAAAAATGAAATTATGCCCAAAATTCATAAAAGAGTCAGTTTCACCAAGGATTTGCTTGAAGTCAATATGGACCAACAGCAAAGTCGCAAAATTATTGAAATGAATCGTGTGGCGGCCCCTAGGCATCTTCTTCATAATAAGGGGCGCTGCGAAATATGGCCCCAAAAAATAAATGAAAATTGACCGCAAATTTGGGGTTATTTTTCATAATGCAATATGGCCCCATTTTTTTAATGAAAAATTACCACAAAAAAAAAAAAAAAATGAAAAATAACCTTAAAAATAAAATGAAATATGACCCTAAATTTGGGGTAATTCTTCATTATGAAAAATAACCTCAAAATTTATAATGAATTTTAACCCCAAAAAGAGCATAAAAAAAGTTATATTAAAAATGTTGGGTGGAGTTCATATGCCCGAAACTAAAAATCCCAAATTTAGAATCCCGATTTCAAACTCCGGAAAATTAAGCAGTTTAAAAATCGTACGATTGAAAGCATGGTTTGGCTTTCGAAAATGCGCAAGGAGTTTTTTCTCTTTGGTATAAAGAACACTGGCTTTGCTTACTAAAGCTTCACGTTATAGAAGGCCTTCGGCGGGGCGAAAGGATTTTCTTCTCTATGGTATAACGAACACTGGTTTCGCTAACTAAAGCTTCTCTGTATAGCCGGCCTTCGGCCGGCTGAAAGGATTTTCTTCTCTTTGGTATAACAAACACTGGCTTTGCTTACTACAGCTTCACTACTTAGCAGGCATTCGGCCGGGCGCAAGGATTTTCATTTCTATGATATAACGAATTCTGGCTTCGCTCAGTAAAGCTTCTCTTAATAGCCGGACTTCGGCCGGGCTCAAGGATTTTTTCCTCTTTGGTATAACAAACACCGGCTTCGCTAACGAAAGCATCTCTGCATAACCGGCAAGGATTTTCTCTACTTTGGTATAAGAATTCGGGTTTTTTATACTTTCCCTAGAAACTTTTACATAGAATTTTATAAAATTGGTGTAAAAATGTTTGCGGTGATCTTTCATTTCTTAAAATTTGCATTTTTTATTAGTAGACGAAAAATGGCCCCAAAGTAAAAATTGTGATTTTATTTGGGGCCATTTTTCATTCCTTGATATTGGGGTAATTTTTCATTCCTCTTAAAATGCAAAAACACCCTAACGAAAAAATGAAAAATAACCCAAAAAAAAAAACAATAAAATTGCGCCAAAATTGCGTGTTGTTGTGTCTCATGTAAAATTTTGGGGCCGTTTTTCATTTTCCTTTTGGGGCCATATTTCCTGGGGTCATTTTGCGCACCGCCATAATAAGGATATATTCGGTTCAAAAATATTGCCGCAGTTATTTGACCCCCCCGTAAATCCTTGTAGCCGTGCTCTATTTTTGCAGTACGGAAGACAATTTGCCTTTTACGTTTGGCCTTTACACAACTACCTCCACTGTTTAAATATAATTGTTTTTCACTTAAAGAATATAGAAAATTGCTATTTCTTCGTTTTCCACCAACAATTTCGAATTCCATTTTTTTAAATATTAACTGAAAATATTTTATGTTTTACAACAACTTAACTCAACATGCAAGGCAGATTGTACTCATATGTTGACACTGTTGTTCCAAAAAAAAAACAGTTACTTGAATTCTCAAAAAAAAGGGAAAATATCAATCTAAGCAAATGAAATAAACCCCCAAAACAAACAGCGTTAAAAATGAAATGACCCCCGAATAAAAAATGAAATAACAACCAAATTAAACACGCTATGAAACAAGCCCAGAATTTTAAAAATTTGTTGGGTGTTATTTCATAACATGAAAACCCCAAATGAGGAATGAAATAATCCGCAAAAAAAAAAAATAATGAAAAACGGCCAAAAAAAATTGGGAGTTATTTCATATGAAATAACACCCAAAAATGTATGAAAAAAAAATTGGGGAATATTTCATTTGGGGGCTTTTCGTGGAGACTGCTTAATAACATCAGTTTTGTGCCACCCACACGCAAAGAAAAAACATGGTTGTGGTAAACATATTCTAAGAGCAACATATTATGATAAGAATTATGATTGTAGTCATCATATTAAGATTATTATTGAATCATATTATGACTAAATATACTCGTACTATTACATCATAATATTTTTCCCTTAATCATATTATTATTCTGTTAATCATAATAAGCTAAGAAGTAATCATAGTATCATCATATTAATTATAATAAGCTAAGAAGTAATCATATTATCCTCATGTTAATCATAATAAATTTAGAAGCAATCATATTATGATAAAGCACCTTTCATAGCTGTCATAAAAATACAAAATAAATTAAAATATTTTTGCATCGATTTTTTATTTTGTGGCTTTTACAAATTTTTCTTAATGTTCAATATAAGGCTTGCAAAAGAGCAAATGAAAAATCTGTGGTTTCATGGGCAACCGCGTATGTCCATTTTTTCGATTTTACGATGTTGATGCCATATTGCCTAATTTTGAACGCTCTTTACCTTTTTTTAAAAAAAGATGGATCAATTCCGATTTTTTAACGTAAATGACAAAGTTTAAAAAGTGCAATACCTAGCCCATAGTTTGATCTAGAATGGTTTTTCGGCTTGCCTGAAAAATTTGTGTTAAGACATACGCGGTTGCCCATGAAAACCACAGAAATATCGTAGCACTTTTATGAAATATAACGAAATCTCTGTGTGTTTTGTTGTTGGATTTTACAAAAAAACTATGATATTTTGCATTTGCACTATTATATCACTAATACTTAAATGAACTCCGCTAATATTTTAATTTTTTAATTTCTTAAAACTTATTTTTTTATGGAATTTTATCTTTTAATTAATTAACCGCTCACAAATAAAAAAACGACACAACTGCTTCAAAACTATTTTACAAATGGCGCTCACATAATATGATTAGAGTAAAAATAGTTTGATTGCATATTAAACATAATATGTTAAATGCATAGAAAGCTATCATGTTATGGCTATTAAATATCATGATATGGTTGTGAGAAATATAATATATTTAGAAAGTTATCATAATTAAGTTGTTAGAAAAATAATTATTTTTCGGTCAATAATACTCAAATTCATAATTGCGATAAACATTGATATGTTTACAGTAGCTATAATATTGTTGATATTAAATAAAAATAGCAATTATTTGTGTACGACAACAATATATTGTTTCATTAAACATAGTGTTGTTGCCATAACCATGCCCAACCATATTTTTTCTCTGCGTGCACCCTAAAACGTCCTCATATTTTGAGTCTTTGAAAAACTAAAAGAACTATGCAGGCAAGAGACTGTCTTCTTCATTATAAATGAATTATATTCCTCATATACATACACAGAAAAAAATAATTTTTATATTTGAATACAAAAATCGCATATTTGATAAAAAAAATTTTTTGAATTTTCTACTATGATGATTTTTGCGGTATTGAAAAAAAAAAACAAAAAATGTTTGTATTGAATTTTTAGTCAACAACCAAGTTTATTGAGTCAATAAACAAAGTTGTTGCCCAAAATAATTTTCTTCAACAAAATGTTTACGTGATTTGAAAAAAAAATAATTGTTGGAAATGTTGAATAAATCAAACAAAATGTTTATTGAATCTTTATTTATTTATTTATTAATGATGATGTGCTTAGTTCCCAATTTTTTTTCTTTTTAAATATATACACTCAAATTCATTATGGGGGGATAAGCTAGCTCCTATGTGCATTTCGCAGGTTGCTTAGGCCAGATCATCAGGAAACCTTTTTCCAAAGACATTGCCAAAACTAAATATATTATAAAAATAAAACTGTAAAGCGAATGAGAATTTACAAATGGAAAAAAGTTGTAAAAATAATGTATTTACTTTGATTCTCATATATATTTTTTTATTAAATATGTAGCAATATTTAATTGTTTCATTATTAAATATGTTTTTATTGAGTGCTATTTTGCAAAGTGTAAATTTGATACATTTTTTTTATTGAATCAAACAAAAAGTTTGTTGTCCTAAATGTTTATTTTTAACAAATTGTGTTGTTAAAAATTTTCTTGAGATATTTTTTTGTTTGTCTAATATGTAGTCGCCCCTAGGAGAGTAAAATGTATGACTGACCTCCATTAGTTTTTTTCCTTAACATTTTCTCAAAACATACTTGTCCCTTTTCAACATCCATGAGGGTTTTCTTTTTGTCCTTAACATTTTCTCAAACTATACTTGCCCCTTATCATCATCCATTAGGGGTGCTTCCATAGAAATATGGCGGTTTAATGAAATTCTTAAATCTGGCACCTGTAGCGCCTATGATGGCCCTACCCGAGTCAAATGTATGACCAACACAACCTTATTTTTTATCCTCATCATTTGTTGCTAACATTCCTACCCGCTATCACCATTTCTTAAGGGGTCTCCTATACACAATTTTCAATACAGACTATAAATAGATTGAAGAAAAAGTCCCATAACTGCCCAGGAGTCGCCCCTATGAAGATAAATCTATGACCGACCTCCATTAGTGTTGCGTCCTAAATATTATTTTGGCTATTTGCTGAAACGTAGATAATTTAAATAAAATCAAAAAGGGAAAACTTATTCCGCTATGTCGCTAAATAAAATTTTATGGGGTCTAGATTATTCTGGAAATGCAAACACCCGATTCCAGTGTAGTTAAGAATATAATGTAGCATTTAACAAAAAAAAAAAAAAAAAACATCTAAGTTGTTTTGATTTATATGTAAAAAAAACAATTTTATCTTTAATCTTAGATTAAAGTACAAATGTGGAGGTCCATAACAAAATGCCATAGTAACACTTTGTAATTTTTTTTTTTTACCACTAAATACTATTTTGCATATGAATTTCTGTGCTTTTGCGTATTATTCTTTTGCGAATATTTCCTAAAACGTGGATCATTTAATTAAAAATTCTGTTGTGCGATAAGTAAATTTTTATGGGATCTAGATTCAATTTGGAAATTTACTGTATTTGAAAATGTTATCTTAAGTAGTCATAAAATCATATGTCTGAAAATAAAAGCAAGAAGAAAATATGAGTGCTGTGAGCAACCCTCATAATTTAGATTTATACCTCAAATGAGGTTTTATAATTATGAATTGCTGTGCTTTTGCGTTTTATTAATTTCGTTTATTTCCTAAAACGTGGATCATTTAATAAAAAATTCTGCTGTGCGATAAATAAATTTTTATGGGGTCTAGATTTCATTTGGAAATTTACTGTATTTGAAAATGTTATCTTAAGTAGTCATAAAGTCATATGTCCTAAAATAATACCAAGAAAAAATATGAGTGCTGTGAGCAACCCTCATAATTTAGATTTATACTGAGTAGTAACGACAAAACAATAAACATAGCCCAAAAATAAAATTGTTTAAGAGTAATTATGGCGTTTTGTTATGGACCTCTTCAAAAGAGGTTTTATAAATTTGAATTTCTGTGCTTTTGCGTATTATTAATTTCGTTTATTTCCTAAAACTTAGATCATTAAGCCACTTTCTATTTCTAACATACCTACCCTCTATCTCTATTCCTTAAGGAGCCTCCCATACAAAATAGTCAATACAGATTAGAAATACATATATTGAAAAAAAAAAACGCCCCGTAACTGCCAAGGAGGGGGTTAAAATGTTTGACCGACCTCCATTAGTTTTTTATTCCTAACATTTTCGTAAAACATACTTGCCATATATCTCCACCCCTTAGGGGGGCTCCCATACAAATAGGGCGGTTTAATAAAATTCTTAAATTTGGCCCCTGCAGCGCCTAGGATGCCCCTAGATGGGTCAAATGTGTGACCAACCCCAATTTATTTTTCATCTCAATCATTTATTTCTAATATACCTTCCCTCTATCACCATTCTTTAAGGGGGCTCCCATATACAATGTTCAATGCAGACTAAAAATATATTTAAAAAAGTGCCATAAATGCCCAGGAGTCGCCCCTAGTAAGATAACATGTAGGACCGACCTCATTTAGTTTTCTGTCCTTAACATTTTTTCGAGATATACTTGCCCCTTATCTTTACTTTTTAGGGGACTCCCATACAAATATTGCGTTTTATGAAATTCTTAAATTAATTAAAATTTCGACTTGTGAATAAAATCAAAAGCTGGTAACAGATTTTAATCATTTATGGCTTGTTTTGGTTGCAGCCTCGTTTTTTATATGTCTGCAAAAAATTAGAAGCCTAGCTGCATTTTTTTTATGAATTTTTAAGCAACAAAAATTTCGAAATTTTGGCAAAAAAAATTAATTTTTTTTTCAAAAAAAAAATAAAAAAATTATGTTTCATGTAAGAAAAAATTGTAAATATAAAACTAATTTCAAAATATGTGGACGATTTGTTTGTGATTATTAAAAGAAAGGACGAAAAACTAATTTTAAAAACATTTAATAACTACCACAACAAAATAAAATTCACGATAGAAAAAGAAGAAGACAATTGTATCCCATATCTAGATATGAAAATATTTCGGGAAAACAAAATAATAATAACGGATTGGTATCCGAAAACTATTGCCTCGGGTCGTCTTATAAATTATCACTCTACACATCCAAAAAGTCAAAAGATAAATACTGCACTTAATTTAATAACAACGGCTTTAAAATTGAGCGATAACAAATTTAAATCCAAAAATATTGACAAATTAAGGGACATACTAATAAAAAACAGCTATCCGACATATTTAATAAATAATCTAATAAAAAAGGCACAAACAGAAAAGGAATTGGGAAAAAACATAAACAACACATCTGGCAACACTAAGTATTACAGCCTCCCATACATACCAAAGCTCACAGAAAACAAACAAATTCAAGGAATAATAAATGACAACGAAGTAAAATTGGCGCACAGAGCGAGCAAAACAATCAATACGCTATTAACACAAACAAAAATAGAAAAAAGTGAGCAAAGTAATCTTGTGTATGAAATCACATGTTTAGGTAACACAGATGAGGAGTGTGGTAAAGTTTAAGTGGGTACTACTAAGAGAAGCCTCGGTACAAGAATATCAGAACACGAAACAGACATAAAGAAAAATAAAATAACTACAGCTCTGGCTATACCAAGGCGAATTAACTACAGGTGGTGTCGAAACGGCATCTGATTTTGACAGCTCGGGCTTATTTGTTTTGATTTGTTAGTGTTTTGCTAACAATGGTTGACATTTCGAGCTAATAGCACTAACAATGCAATGCAAAAAACCGTATGTTGTTTCTGTTGTTTTTGGATTGTTGTAGTTCCGACACCACCTGTAGTTGAATTCGCCTTGGGCTATACACTGTGTTGAAGAAAAACATTTACCCGATCTCACAAACGTTAAAATATTGGACAAAGAAAAGAGAACAAATAAACGATATACACTGGAAAGTTTGAGAATTCAGGAAAAAGCTACGAATGCCTTAAACAGCGCTGTCAGGTTTTTCAATCAACTTTGACTTACCATAACTTCTGTTCTAATATTTGAATATTTTCAATTTTGGACTTTTTTAATTCTTTAACATCTGCTTTACAAAAATATTCCTGAAACCTTTTTTTCTTGAAATTAAAATTTTTGCATCATAAATTCTATTGTTATATCGAACAGATTTTTTTTAGCAGAAAGGTGATACAAGTAACGCTCTATACCAAAAAAGTCTTTAACTCTGCTTCAAGTTTTGTAAGACAATCTAATAAAGAAAATGTTCAGAATTTGAAATTGACTAAATTTGCGAATATTCGACTTTTATCAAAGAAGCTATAAGGAGTCAAAGTAGATTTTGGGGATTTTTTTTGGGGATAAATCCCCAAAAACCTGACAGTGCTGGCCTTAAATACAAAAGACGACAAAAACAACACGAATGCAATTTATACAATCGCAATATTTTAGTTTGGTTCTGCTTCTGTGATACTTAGTTTAATACAATTTAATTATACTGTGATATTTTTATTTATATTTTTGCATTTGTTTTGTTTAATTAAATTTATGTTTTATGTTGTGTTTATGTAAAACAGAATGTGTGTTAAATATTCAAAATGCAGAACTATTGACGAAAGATTATATGTGAGTAATATTATTCCTGTAGAACTAAGTTATCGTTGTTATTATTAAACTATTACTTTTCAATTGTATATTTATTTTGATGTTGCCAGATCTAATAAAATATCCTTGATGATGTTGGGAATCTCCAACGAAACGTCGGAAAAATAAATAATGAAATAATCTTTTATTTGCATAGAATACATAACTTGAATAAGCCCGATTTAGAATTTTCTAAACAAATCAATAATAAAATAAGGAAAAGGTCGATAAAAAACTTAAATATATGTTAATGCGGAATTTCGGCTTTTTTTTTTAGTAATTTCAATAAACTAAACCGTTTTTGAGTTACGCGAATATATGTTTCGCAACCTCCTTCATTTTCGAAATAACGGTATATCTCAAAAACCAGAGCCAATCAGCGTACCCGAATTATGTTAAATCGCCATGTGCCCGGCTTGTCTGTTTTTTCAACTTGCATAGTGTAATCATCGCTCATTTTCTGATATGATCTTTGTGTCTGAATATTCGAATGCTATCTTTGGTTGTTTGTTCTGTGCTTAGTATTTCCATCATAATATTTCCCAAGTTTTTTAAAAGCAAAAATTAGATTCGCTTATTTAATCATTACGTTACTTATGCGCCACCCTGTGCAAGGAATATACCTCTGAATGAAGAATTTTAATGCGATATCGGCTAAACAGAATGGACTAGATAAACGAAAAATATCGACTTACTATTATATATTCAAACAACCGAATTGGCCGTTTTTAATATCATTTAATACAGTATTCGAAAATAAACAGAACATTACTTAGCGTTCGGCTCACACACCGAGAAACGATATCTATTTTTTAGTGTAGTAGATGAACACAACCCTCAATACCGTTCGTACCTATTTTCAAGAAAGAGCCGAACATTTTATAGTGTTCTGATCTTCGAAATATATAGATCAAGGAAATACAATATAGTCTTTTTATTTATAAGGATTAAGGAGAGGCAACACAAAAGCACGAAATAAATTTATAATTAATCCAGCAATGCAAATTTGAATACATAATTATATTTTAATGTTCTATAATGTTTCTTTTTTTACATTGATAAAGATGAGAACAAAAAAAATTTATATTTAAATAGAATTGGTGAAAAAGAAACTTAAAGCTCGATTCACCGATGCGTTCCGAACAATATTTTTGTCCGGACAACATTTTTTTATATTGAGTTTGACGTCTTATAAGACGTGCCCCAAAAAAATTATATTTACGCACAAAATATTATGTAGTAAAACTCAAACGAAAATTCAATATAAACAACTGAAAATTAATATAAAAAACGGATCATAGAATAGAATTTTACATTAATTTTTAATTTTTTTTATTAATTAAACAGCATATTCCGTAAACTTTGATAGTTGTTACTTTTAAAAAAATATATTTTAACCGACAAAAAATCAAACTACATAACAAAATAGTAACGGAAAAACATTATTTTTTGGTAGTTTGTTTTTAGAATAACAATCATACAAATATTAAAAAATAAAGTTGTTTGTAAAATAACTATATTTACATTAAATTTTAACGGTACGGAAAACGAATTTAATAACCCACAATCAGTTACTGTAATTTTCTATTGTTTAAGAAGATACGCGACGATATGTAGCTCTCGGAAAGGGGAAAATGTTGTTGTTAATATATGTTCACATATTCGGAGCAAGGCGAATTAAACTACAGGTGGTGTCGCAACTACAATAATCCCAAAAACAATAGAAACAACATAGGGTTTTTTGCATTGCATTGTTAGTGCCATTAGCTCGAAATGTCAATCATTGTTAATAAAACACCAACAAATCACAACAAATAAGCTCGAATTGTCAAAAATCAGTTGCCGTTTAGACACCACCTGTAGTTAATTCGCCTTGATTCGGAGTTAACCATAATATAGTTTTGGTTTTTTGATGAAGGAGTAATTGAATGGGTAGAATAAAATGGATAACATCAGGATTGTCAATACATTTTTACCACTTAGTTCTCCTCTTGGTCTGGCCAGACCACAATTAGAATAGCTAAAACCCCCAATTGAGTAAAAAGTAAAAAAAGTTTAAGAATTTATTAGAAAATTTTATTATTTTATTTTTTTATTCCACATGATAGTCATCGCAAATGTCGTCTTAAATTTGGCATATTGCCTTTTCGCATGTGCACAAGAGTTGGGCAAAATCGTTCGTTTTGTGGAATCGTTCCGACCGATCCGAAAGATCAAAGGAACTAGGTCGTACCTTACGTTCATCGTTCCGTATTTTACATTGAACAATGAATGAACGAGGAACGAAAAACTTCTCGATCGATCGTTAAAACGTCAACAATCAAATATCTGTTATTGCTTGTTTTTTTGTTGTGGCGTAACAACTACCTACATAAGAGTTATGTATTTTTTTAAATGTTTGTAAAAAAAATAACAAATAATAATGAGTGGTATATAGCTAAAATATATTGCTTTGGATAATATTGTAATTGTCACGACAAAAGTCGGCAACATTGATCAATACACAAAAAATAAACCTACAAAAATGCATGTGATCATCCAACGGATTGCAATTGCGGAACGAGGAACGACAAAAAATTAACTATTGAAAAAGTCCGCACCGTTCTTTTTAGGGAATCGTTTAAGGGAACTAGGTCGTTCCGGAACGACACAACTCTAATCTGCACAGAAAGAAAATCACTAGGGATTTATTAAGAAATAATAGCAACTGTGATCTAAAAAGGACAAATTTTCTGTGATAATTTTTAAATTTACATATATTTATTTTAATATTTTAAGTTTTGTGTTGTGTTGTGTTGTCCACCTATACCAAACACTGCGATATATTTTAGAAATGATGTAAACTGACAAAAAAGATTATTATGTATTTTAATAAAACTCAATCCCTGAAGATGTTGGAAAGAATACCAACGAAACGTCGGATTTTATTGAAAATGAAATAAATAATCTTTTTTTTACATTAAATTAATGAACTTGAAAGCCTGTATATAGAGAACTATAAAAACTATTGAGAGTAATCAAAAATGGTCGATCAACACTTATAAGTTTTTTAAACTTACTTCAAGTACGATTTGTACTCAAAAATTTAAGTACGAATAACACTAAAACGTACTTGAAACAATCCTAAATGGGATTACTTTCGAAAATCAATTCCGGATTTTCTTAAAATCTCAGAGTGGCACTACCAACGAAAAGTTTAATCTATTTTTATTTGGTTTAAGAATTTTACCAAATAAAAAAAAAATTAAACTTTTCGTTGGTAGTGCCACTCTGAGAGTAAAATTACAAAGTCTCATTTAACTTATCAAAGTTTGTTGCAGACACTGCAACAACACCACACAAGTAGTTAAAAACGATTAGCTTGTTGCACAGAAAAAAGTTTTTTCACCAGTTAACACATTAATCAAAAATAAAATCCGTTTAAATTAAAAATGTAATCAAATGAATAAAACGTTTAATCAAGTATATTTGTTTACTGGTGCAAATTAATAGTATCAATTAAACGTTTAATTCACTTGATTAAATTTAAAAAAAAAAATAAATCAAGTAAATTTGTTAACTGGTGCAAATTAATAGTATCAATTAAACGTTTAATTCACTTGATTAAATTTTTTAATTAAAACTGATCTAATTTTTGATTAATGCTTTATTTGGTAAAAAAATTGTTTTTGTGTGTGTGTCCATATAGATATGGATCTATCTATGTTTTAAATTTCATTGAAATCGGTTTGATAGTTTCTGAGAGGAAGAAACTTCCCCCTATCTTCCCTCGTGGTTCTACGATTCAGCCCATTTTCAATAGGCTTGGTCCTTGTGCCAATAAGAACCTATGACCCAAATTTCATCAAATTGTCAAAACATTTTTACCACTTAGTTCTCCTCTTGGTTTGGCCAGACCACAACTAGAATAGCTAAAAGACCCAATTGAGTAAAAAGTAAAAAAAGTTTAAGAATTTATTAGAAACACAAAAAGTAACAGAACAAGATGAAAACACATTATTATCATATTTAAAAATTAAAATTGAGAACTCTTGCTTCTCATTTAGTTTATATTTTCAGTTAAATATGTACATTTAGTTTTTAAAGTCGGGAATGATGCTGAACTTCTGAGAGGTGTAAAACGGGTAAATAAATCAATCATAATACAATTCTCCTTCTAATTTCACTTTTGGTTTATTTCAAGTATGAATTCGGGATTGAATCAACTTTATAATTCAAGTGCATTTTGAGATTTTGAGATTGATTCAATCTTAGTTTTCATTAAATCAATTTTATTTTCGGATTATTTTAAGTACGAATTTGGGATTAAATACGGATGAGGTAAGTATATCGCGATTGAAAATCCGTACTTTAATTACTTTATTCAAGAAAATCCGTACTCACTGTACTATTAATACCGCTTCGGATTGATTTGAATACAGGGACCTGACTCTGGCAGTCGTGATCGAGTACTTTCTCGATTCGAAATCAATTTAATATTTAATTATTTCAGAAAATACTGTACGAATCGTAAATATTTTTCGGTGTTCTAAAGCATTTGAGTTTCACAGTACTGAAAAAATAATTTCGTTTCGTTCAGTATCGACTGGAATAAAATAGCTTTCGAATTGAGAAAGTACTCGATCACGACCGCCAGAATTAGGCCCCAGGTGTATTGATTTTTCTTTTGAGTGTATCATAGCTTTTGCGTTTTGTTTTGGTAGTTAAATTGAATTTAGCGTCTAACGGGCCGGGAGGCAATTTTTTTGATTCCATTCAAGATTGATTCATTCGATTCTCTGTTATAGAATTCACGTCTCTGTTTTTTTTTTTTTTTTTTTGATACTTTGTCCTATTTGAAAGATATTGCAAGCAAAAAACAAATTTGGTATGGCCAGACCAAGACAGTTACCCAAGGGTTAGTAACCATAACATTTTTATAGTTGAATTCGAGGTGACCATGAAACAAACCATTTTAAAGAATGTTTTTTCTTGGCGTTTAGTTTTGTCTTTCTTAAGTTCTACAAAAGTTATTTAAGCTTTTATAATTATAAATATTTAAATATACTGCCCCTATTTATATACTTCCGACTGTAGTAAGCTTGAAATAGCAGCATTACTATGTATGGCATCAAATAAGCTATCTCATTCGCTTGTGGATGGGATTATCACAATGCAACAACATTAAAACATTCCTTAAAAACGAAAAGAAATATGTAAAAGTATGTTTTTTTTTTGTTCCTAAGAAACACGTATTTAAAGGATTTTCTAACCGAGTTCTTCAAATATCTTGAAGGATGTGTAAATGTGTGGTGGTGTTTTAAAGGTAAAACAAAAAAGAAAAAGAATGTGGCATGTAGTTATGAATGTGTTTTTGGTTTTTTTTTTGCTCTCATTTTATAACATTTGCGCCTCTAACATAAAACTTATGATGGCACAACACTCAGGCTTAACTAACCATAAAGGTCAAACAAGCATATGATTATAATACAAGGATTATTTTAGTTGAACAAAAATGAGATATAAACAACAAAAACTATAATAAAAATAAATTGTAACGTTTTTATTTAATTTTTTCAGTTATGAGTTGTACCAAAAGACAAATATAAAATCTACGTGACTTGATGTTGGTTGGTTGCCCCAAAAAAACAAAAACTTTTATCACTACAAAAACAACAGGGATGCAGAACATTTGAATAAATTGTGCGACAATTGTCTAAAATGCTTAAAATTTGTCAAATCATCATGAAAATCTTTGTTTTAGATCTTTATAATTTTCGCTACATGAGTTGGGAACGAAATGGGGACATAACAGCCATTCAGGTGAGTTGTGAAGATGCCGGAGTTTAGAAAAATTATTATAATAATTTTTTTGTTTGGAGGCATTAAGTTGCTAAACATGAATGGCGTTGTAATTGTTAGGGGATAAGGTTAAAATTTTTTACTAAAAAAGGATGGCTTATTATGTACGTGTGTAAGCCATAAACTTAAATTAAAAAAAAAAATATTGCATTTTTTATAGTTTCAACTTCTAAAAACTCTAATTTTTTGAGGACTGTGGTCCCTAACTAATCAAGACCTAATAAATATCGAAAAATGTCGATGCATAGGGCATACCCTCTCCATCACTGAAGCTTCAAAACTTAAATGAAAAACTAGTTTTAAACTGAATTTAAAAGTTTTTTTTAATAACGATGCAGTGATACGTTCAAGTTTTGCTTTCCAATTTTTGACACATACGGCTGGTCTAAATTTACAAAAACTGAAAGCTGTGACGTAGGTTGCACGCAAGTATAAAGCAAATAATTTTTTAGATGTCAGCAAGAATAATGGCGGCAGAATATTTACATATAAAGACAAACAAATTGCAGTGGTCTCTTTTCTTAACTGTTAAAATTGAGATTTGGAAAGAGAATTTGAAAGCAAATTCGCCCAACAAATACAAAGTCAAGCCTTTGATATGAAATTACTTTATCATTTGATGTAAAGCACAACTCACAAATTGTTTGATTTTAACATTTGAATTTAAATTGATAACGATTTGAATCTAAATATTTGATATACAATGGTTTATCAATTTGATATCAGATTGTTATTAATGGTTAAGTTCAAATTAAAAATAAACTTGCAGCACTAAAAATATATGTAAACAATAAAAAATAACGACTTAAGTAAAATATTTTTTTACGATTAAGGAACAAATTAAGTGAAGTAAGTAAGAATGCGAATTAACACAAAACGAGATAGTAAACAAATACCCATGACAATCCACAAAAAAACAAAATTTTAGGACGAAAAGAACGCTATTTCATCTTTCAGCAGCAGCTATAGTGGCGAATTATTTGGTGACAGTTAATTTAAGTAAATATGTAATGAATTTAAATAAAAAAATATTTTTCAAATTCAGTTTTATTTGACCTTTTTCAATAATATTTTGAATGTTTTTTAATTTAACCCTGCTGTTAGGTTAAGGCAATTTGGTCCAACTTTTTTACTGTTTCCATTGTAATTTTTGAACGGTGATATATACTGACTTAGATTTTTAGCTCACGTGGTCTTTTTATATACATAACAATGTTTTAAACAAAAATTCAAGGATCTAACTTAAAACAGGACGGAGAAAAATTAAAAATTACGAATCTTAGGTTAAGGGACCATTCGGTCCATAGTATATTTTCTTTGGTTTTCATTGATTTTTTTTACATTTATTTCAAATAAATAAGTATTTATTAATTTATTTATAATAATTGTCATTGCACGATGAGCACAATGTTTTTCGATTAATTTTGCAAATAAACTTGCTGCAAATGGAGCATTTTATGTCAGACTTAGACTTGCAACAACT
Organism: Pollenia angustigena; assembly: GCA_930367215.1. Classification (NCBI taxonomy): domain Eukaryota; kingdom Metazoa; phylum Arthropoda; class Insecta; order Diptera; family Polleniidae; genus Pollenia; species Pollenia angustigena. The sequence goes on from OV884057.1 coordinate 32,133,388, forward strand.
ACAACAGCTACAAATTCCACGCTTTCGAGCTCATAAATTAGAATAATCGTTATTTGAAGAGGCCACTGGAACCATGCATCGTATTTCAGTCAATAACTGTGCTGAGAACTAGGTAATATAGTCCGTTTCATTATATACGTCTTAGCCAGAGAAAGTGCTAGTTGCCGCTAAAACTCTGTTCTCCTGCGATTCCGATCAGCTGGAGCCCATGAAACGTCGATTTCAGAAAATAATATGTACGCATTCAAAGCGGATATATCAAGTATGCTTGCAAATACAATGTTTGGCCATCGATTTGTTTTGCGTTTTGTGCTGTAGCAACAAATTGAATTGTTATACGAAAAAACTCTGGTTTTTCTTCAATCCACTCTCATCAACAGCAGCTGTCTTATGCATTGAACTAATCAATATTGTTGCTTTATTCTTGTGGCTGATGTATGATACTAATGTCGCAATACCATCGAATGCAAATGTGGAATGGTACAAAGGAAGTTTTTTGACAGTCAGCCAAAGTGGAAAAAAGGGTCGCCTATTATATTTTGCCCTTTCAAGCGTTCTGTCAAGTCTAAACAACGCGTTGCCCTTGGTTCTTTTTAGGCTGTGCATTTCTAGGCTTACCAAGGTATGGTTGTATTTTCCATACATAGCCTGACTTAGAGTCCAATGATAACCAAAATTTCAAACCAAATTTTCCTGGTTTTGATGGCATAAACTGTCGAAAAGAACATCGCCCCTTGAATGCAACCAGTTGCTCATCAATGGTCACATTTTCGTCGCAATTATAAAACATTGGAAGACGTTGTTGCCAACTGTCCCACAGTTCACGAATAGGAGCAAATTTATCGCAACTACTCATTTGTCGTCGACTCAAAACATCATCGAAACGGCACTATCCATCATATGAAATGTATCTTCAGACATAATTGATCGGAAAATGGGGCGACCAAATTTTACATCAAATAAACCATGAACATTTTCATTTTTCCCACTGTCAATAATATACTTTATATAAGCCAAATTTTTTGCTAAAATAAAAAATAAACTTACCGACATACGCCTGCAAGAATGAGTACTGCTATATATACGCGCAATGTGTCTTCATCAAAATCTTTCCATTTGCCACCAAACTTGACCCTGCCGTACTTATTAGTATTTTTGATGATAATTCTTTCTATTGGAGGCGGAAAAGACAACAAAAAAGCTGACAGCATGTCAGTGCATCGAGTTGGTCCTGGTTGTGTTGAGATAATATTCTATGCCGTAGCACCAATAGGCTGAGGTAATGGAGTCGCACTCAAAACCATTTTGTTTTTAGCTATAAAAAACGGATCAACAAAGCTAATTGCAGCTAAAATGGGTTCCTGTTCAGTATCTGATTCAGAAGAACTTAATTCGCCATTTTCTGAAATATCATCAATTTTAGAATTTGAAATATCAGAGTCACTTTCTGCATTGAGCAGTTCTCGTATCTCTTTTCGTTCAAGTTTCCCATGTCTTCAGTAAAACACGTCTGAACTATTGAAAACCACACATCAACTGAACCAAGCAGCGCAAATATGTGTGCTTTTTTTCAACAAAAATCAAAAAGGGGAATCCCACAATTGTCTTTTACATATTTAATGAACCAAGCAGCGCAAATATGTGTGCTTTTTTCAACAAAAATCAAAAAGGGGAATCCCACAATTGTCTTTTACATATTTAATCTACATGTTGATTAAAAAAAGGGGATGCCCTACTTGTTTTTTACATTATCTGTTTATATGGACCAAATGGTCCACTAACCTAACATTCGTAAGTTTTTTCTAACCTAACAGCAGGGTTAAGCTCCAGGACTTTGTTAATTTCTTTTCCTGAGGATGCTAACCAAAGATTAGCGAAATTTTGAATTAATAATTAAATAAATTAATATTTTTTATATAAAAAAAAAGACCTGGAGCTTAAAATTAAAAACATTCAAAATAAAATATTTTTCATTTATGTTTCGCATTTGAAAAACATTTGAGAAAAACGTTTGAAAGCAAGTTGAAATTTGAATTGAATTGAATTTGAATTTCAATTTAAAAAAATTTCCTCTCTTTGTTGAGAATGTTATGATTTTCAAATCATTATCAATCGTTTATTGTTTGAGAAAAGGTTTAATTTCAAATCATTTTTAATATGAAATTTGTTTGTTAGGCGCATCAAGTTTTAAAAGTATGAATGTATTAGTGAAAAGGTGTAAATGTATTAAAACAAAATGTACCCAACAAACACGGATTTCAAATTGAAAATGATTTGAAATCAAACGTTTTCTCAAACGACAAACGTTTGATAATGATTTGAAAATCCGTTGAAAATCATAGCATCCTCAACAAAAAGGAGAAATTATTATCAAGTTGAAAAATGCCTTTATTTTCAACTTGCTTTCAAACATAATTCTCAAATGTTTTTCAAATGTCGATATTAATACAACGTGGAGCATATGTAAATAAAGATATTTTATTTTTTAATTTAAATTCATTATTTATTTAAATAAACTGTGAGATAAACATTCGGCAACATAGATAAAAGATGAAATGAGGTTCTTTCCGTCCTCTAATTCTTGCAAAGACGACATTTGCTCTCTTTTATTTTGAGGATTGTAGCACCGCGATCGTTCAACAAACTTCTTCACTTTCCCGTTTTATTTTCCTTTTTTTTTGTATTCCTAAAACATTTGACATCAAACTGATAACACATTTGATATCAAATGTTTATTTTGAAATCAATATCAATTTGAATATAAATGTTAAATCAAACAATTGAAAACTTTGTAACATTGTTTGATTCTGTAAAATGATTTCATGAACATGAATGATGAACACCGTCGCTAAAAAATTTCACAAGAAAATGGCGACCTTCTGCAATATTTTTCTTAATGTAGAAAGAATTCCTTGCAGTAACCTTTTTTGCAGTACAATTTTTCATTTTAAGTCTTTTAAAAAACTAAGAACTAAATACTGTTGACATACATATGTCTTAAGTTAGGGCTTATACGTTTCAACTTTTGCCGCTCAAATACTTTTCCATTCCCTTTTAAGGTTGCCGTGCAAATCTGTTTCAAATTTTTGAATTTATTCAAGGAATTTTTGCTATTAACGCAAATTCGACAGTTTTTTTTACTTACAAATAAAAATTTTTCAATTCACAAGCTCGTCGTATTCTTTTTCTAATCGTCTTATTATACAATGCTGTATTTTTGTCGTTGGTAGCATTCAAAAAAAAGTGTTGTCTAATTATATGATTAATTTTTATGTATGTATATGTTTTAAAAAATGTTGTATTTATACCAGGGCAGGAAATGTTCGATTTGTTCGGTAAATTTGTAAAATCTTTTTAGAGTGTGATCCCTAGTAACACAAATTGAATTCTTCTGCATCATTTATATAAACTTAAATAATTTCAATTGATTAATTAACTATTTTAACTAAAATTTGTTATCAAATAATATTTATTACCATTTCACCCCAAATTAAGACATCCACGCCTGGTTTAATTTCATGGTATCTAATAAGGTGAATGCCGAATATTAAAGAAGAAGAAATAAATGATAACAAGAGTGAAGTAAAAAAGAGAATTGCGGATCTTCTAAATGTAACGACACGCCTTTTTACCGATACGATACCGAAAACTGAAGTAGAGTTACATATTTTCTTGTTATACAAAATTACTGTGTAAATGTTTATAAATATTCAAAAATTAAATTAATAAGAAATTAAAAACAACGAATTGAATTTGAGTTCATGGTAAAATTACCAAAAGTTAAATTATTTTTTAAACAAAAAAAAAAAAAAAAAAAATGTAAGAGATTATTATTTAAAATTAATATTAATAAGATTTTTGTTTTGTATTTTGCAAGTCCGTTTGAAGCAGTGACGTCCAAAATTTAAATTGTGGTTGTATTGCTTTTTATTAATATTAGTGAATAAAGAGACAAATATTCTTAATAAAAATACAAAAAATATGTAAGCATCCGCCGCATGTGCACTCGTCGCTTGGTAATCGACAACTGAATTGTGTACTCTCGTGGACTAAATGAAAGAGCGTAAGAATGCGTGTGAAGGATGTGTGTGAATTATTTCCACAATTGTGGTATGGGCTGGACACCAATGGTTTGAAGCATACCTGCAGTTCAAAATAGTCTCGCAGATGCCACCGAACTCATTTCTGCGCCATGTTCTTAAATCTTGGGTATAACACTTCATTCCGTCAGTAAGCAAGCGAAACTGCCTCTATAGAAAAATAAGAAAACCTAAAATCTTTAGACTTCTTCTCTAGCTGAACCTCAGCGTAGGATGGATGCAGCATAATCCTTCTCGAAATATTCTAATAACATTTTCGCAAGCGCTCCAAAGGTCAGTTCTTGTAGACTTGTCAGAACTTTTACTAGGTGTAGGGGTGAACGGGTCATCAACACTTTCGGGATGCTGATCAGAGAACTGCAAAATCACTATTTTTCTTGATTTATTCATACGCTCAAATTTACATTCACTCTTTGCCTGCAAAACAAAGTTTAACGTTGGTAATTTTTACATCGTTTCGTACACATTTGATTTTTGCATGTATTCGTTTTTTATTGAAAGTGCTTTATTTGCATTTTTGTTGCGCACGCAATATAACACAAATGTGCAAATTCAAAGGAACACATTCTTATACTTTCGCATTCAAGTAGTCATTGTCCACTCGATGAGACGCTTTGTTAACATTAACAACAATAAACCACTCGATGAGACGCTCTGTTAAAATTAACAACAATAAAAACAACAATAACAAGAATACATTGTACCTACATACAGAACTACTGTACTTTTTAAGATGAAAAAAAAATTCTGTTTCTATGGAAATTGTTTGTATGTGCCTACATATGTGCGTTTAGTTTCATTTAAATTTTTTTTTTTCTACTAAATAGTAAATGCTGAGTGAATACATGAGTAATGATTGCATGATTTCTGGCTTTTTTGTTTGTATTTTTTTTTCTTTACCAAAACAATCATTGTCGCACCGAACCAGCGTTACCGTTGTGATACTAAAGTATCAATTTGACCCTTTGTCGACGGTGTTGATACCTTTTATGACCCTTTTTTTAAGTTATACTTTTGTATCATTATCACCTATTGTGTGACACTTTTTGACCCTTTTATGGAAATAGCCCTCACATTTTAACACTGCGGAACAGAAGTGCTAAACAAATGTTTTCGAAATAAGCATTGCTTGATATGAAACAGACTCAAAGTATAAACTTACAATTCCATGCTTTCTTCTCCTTGATTTTTGATAGTACATAAAGTACAATTTCCCTAAAAGCAAACATAACTCATATAAATGTTTGTTATTTTTTACGGTGGTTTCTTTTTAAAACCAAAATTTGACATTTTATTAAAAAAATGCAATTTGGTGTTTGGCTCTCTTAAACAGAAGCTTGTTTTATTAAAAAAAATTCGCCCTTAATAATGGCAAAAGGTATTGAACTTTTCGCCCCCTTTTGAATCGACAGTGTTGAGAGTGCCCTAACAGGAATGAAAACAAGAGGTAAAAATTGCTCAATTAGCGGAAATTCCCAAATATTTGGTAAAAGCGGTATGATAGCAAAATCTTATATACACAACGCGAACGATAGCAACATTTAAAACAAACACTAAAATTTATTTGACGTAGCTAAATCGGAAAATTACATAATAAGTATGAAAAAATTAGCTATAATGATAGAGAATAAACTTTTTGTCAGGTGTTTAAAACAGGACAGAGCATTCCATAAAAAAATTAATTTGTTTGAGCTCTTCCTACCTGAAATAATATTTTTTTGTTTGCTTATAAAAAAACTTGGTCTTATTATGTTAATTAAAATGGGAAATAATGCTTATAAAAAACTTGACCCTTTTTTTTATTGAAATACCATTTTGTCACCCCTTTTTCTGAAAAATACCCTTTTTGTGACCCTTTTCGAAAATTTCCAACGGTAACCCTGACTGCTGACTGCAAACCAGCAGCGAATATTTGCGGTTGCGCAAGTTTGATTGTATGTATGCACGTGAGTGTATTTGTTGCTGTTCATTTAATGCGATTTATTTGCAATTGCACAAAGCCGTTCTCTGATGCTGAGTCATGTTAAGTAGCTCAATAAGACGTTTTTTCGATTTATTGTCTTTGACGACTTCAAGTTTAGTGTTTCAAATCGTTCGTTCATTGAAATTGGCGACTGGATGATTCGCCAATTTTTTGGTTCTGAAATGTTGAAGACTGTTAACTTGCGCAATAGCGTCAGACAATCACCCTTATCGTGTTTGGCGAGTTTAAAATACGCCTGCGACTGTTTGGTAATATATTTAAGGAAATAAGTTTAAGTTTTTTAAATTTGCCAACACGATAAGGCTGATTGTTGCAGTGGTTTTGCTTATGAATATTGTAGTCTCTTCGAAGTTACCCAAAATTTGTAGAAAAATGATTTTTATTTTCACAAAAATTCATAAAAGTAAGCAAACAATTTTAAAACGTACAAATACAAATCCAAAAAAAAAAAAAAAATGGAGTTTCAAACGAAGCAGGTTTGTAAAGGGAGAAATGTTAGAGTTTCGCTTACCATCATGTTTACGGAAAGCATGAATTTTAGATGGTGAGTTACCACCTTGAAGCAACACATTTTTGACACAAACAGCGCTTTGTTTCACTCATATAAAAACTGCTGAGTGTAGCTACCAGCTTTACACACTGAATGATTGGTTTGATTATTTTTTGTATTCTCCCTTACTTTGTCATTATTTCTTAAGGACAAACAGGTCGTTCTTGTTTGACTGCTTTTCGCGCGTTTTACATTGTTACCCCGCATTGCGGTTGTTCAGCATTAACTATATTCAATCGTTTTTAACCTCAATGTTTTAATGTGTTTGTCTGGTGAAGAACCAAAAATAGCTCAATGTGATTGGTGGAGAACCATATGTAACTCAGACGTTTACTGGTGGAGTACCAAGGAAATAACTCAGACGTTTACTGGTGGATACCAAAACACTCTGGAGCGGATTCTGGAAACTTGCGAGGACTTGCTCCAAAAATTGTGTGACATCAAAAAATCAAAATAAAAAATACTTGCTTCGTAGTAAGGTAATGCCATGGCACGTGAAATGTTATTTTTTCTTTTATAAAACTTGTTAAAATTTCCTTCAATTTACTGCATCTCTGTATTAGTGATGTTACGAATATTTGATTCGTATTCGAAATGTCGAATATCCGCCTATCTTACGACATTCGTATTCGCCAAATTCAAGCAAATATATCACAAATATTTTTTAATACATATCAAAAGAAACAATAAACCAAATTTAAAAATATATAAAATTAACAAAAAATATAAATTTTTAAGAACAATTTTGATTTTTAGTTGAACTGTTAATTTCTAATTTTTGATATTCTTTAATTAGGCTTGAGTTCATGAAATTTAATTTTCATTAAATTATTTTCTCTGAGGGAAGGAATTTTACAACTTGGAATTTTTATTAAGATTTATTGATAATTTTTCTTGGCTGAGCTGGGACTTGAACCCGGGTTGATCTTTACATGTTTCAAGAATCACCACATTCTATCGTCGGACGATCTTTGAGTTCTACCCACTGCACCACTGCGGTGCCCGTTAGCCAACAGTCAAACATCAATCTTTAACCAGTAGTACTGGTGGTTCGAAATTTGCTGCAATTATCACTTAAATTTCAATTTACATGTTGCCTCCTTTGCTCTGGTTTTTCGCATTCTTTCTGTCAAGACTTTGTCTTGTAAACCTGAATACATTTGTTAATTATGTTTTTTTGTCCACTTTCGTCGACATTTTATTTGTACAAAAACATTTTGCGTTTAACGCAAAATAAAATCTTCTCTTAGTAAAGCAAAAAACAAAAAAACATTAGAAGTATTGTGCCGCCACAAAATCAATATATGAAAATTACTCACGTTGATTTAAATCATTTGCAGCAATTGTCTAAAGATCGTACGAAAACTATCAACAACTGGAATGGGTTAATTAAATATCAAGATAATTCCGATTCAATTACACAAATTAGAAATGCGTTCGCTACGGTGGACTGACATTTAATATTTAAAAAAACTCATAGAGATCTTTTCGTTCTACTTATTATACAATAGTTAGGAGTGGGAAGCTAATCAGTTTGATATCCATTACTAAGCACTGTGAGAAACAAAGTTGAGCAAAACAATGTTAAAAAAAATAAAGAAAAACCCTACATTAAATATATGGAAAACAACCGAAATAGGTCAGTAAATTACTAAGTCAAGGCGCAAAAAGAGGAAGAAAAAGGAAATCTAAAAGTATTAAGGTATTAAGTATCATTTTTGCAGTTAAATTTTGCATTAAAAATTTTGATTTAGCTGCAAAACTTTCTTTTAGCATTTCTGCTAAATGTTTTCAGCTTTCTTTTCTAGCGTGGCACAGTCGCAAGAATGCCTTATTATCCAGATCCCTCAGTTTGGATGCAGGAAACTATCGCTGCTGTGCCTTCTGCCATACAATAGCATCATTGTCGGGCCTTACTTTTTCGAAGAAAACGGTCTTACTGTTACGGTCAATGGAAACCGTTACTTAAAGATGTTGAAAGAGTTCCAGAACTACACCGAAAGAGAATCCCTTTCAACTCTGTGTGATTTCAACAAGATCGGGCAACTTGTCGCATAGCCACGCCTGTTATGGCAGAATTGCGGCGAAAATTTCACAATAAGCTGATTTCAAGAAACTCCACATTCCGTTGGACTCCCAGGTCTCGTGACCTTACTGCACGTGATTTTTTGTGGGGTTATTGCAAACAGGAAGGGTACATCAGAAACCCAACAAATTTGGATGATTTCAAGCAATCCATTCGAACGATAATTGAGGCAATTCCCGCTGCAACCCTCCAGGCAGTAATGTATAACTTTCTGATAAGATGTCGCCGAGGGTGGAGGCAATTTGAATTTAATTATTTTTAAAAATTAATATATTATTTTAATAAAAATGTATTATTTTTCAAATGAATTAATAAAAATTAAATTACATAAACTTTACAAAAAGTTATTTGAGTTTCTTAATGTAGCAAAATTCATCAGCCACCCTGTACTTAATGGATTTAAAATTATTCAGACAGCAGTGATAACAATTTTAAAATCTTTTCTAAAATTACGAGCTGTTGCGCTGAAAATACTCTAAGTTGAAAATTATGACTTTTTAGTTTCAATAATATTGTAAGTTATCCTTTTTGTTCTAAATATAATAAGTTTAATATATAAAAATAAAAATAACAACGCCAATTATCACGAAGTTGTTCGTTGCATCAATATGTATATATGAAATTATTTCTTTTTGATCTGAACCATTATAAGTTTGAATATTTTTTATTGAATAACAACATAAATAATGATATTTGGTAAGTTTTGTAACTATGGCTTAATAGATTGTAATATGTATATAGAAAAGGATTCAGTAGATGGTAAAAGAAAATCAAAAATCTTAAAAAGTGTAATTATGCGTTTTGTTATGGACCACCACATTTGTACTTTGATCTATTATTTGTTTGTTTGTTTTTGTTTGATTTTTTTGTGGAGGGAACATTCTTAAGCCTATAGTACACGGAATGTAAAAAGCGACATGCGCATGTGGTTCTGACGTAATTTTGACGTCACTACAAAGCCACAACAGCCAGTTTGTATTGTGTGATAACGACAAAATTACGTCAGAGCCACATGCGCATGTGGCTTTTTACATTTCGTGTACTTTAGGCTTTAGTATATACATTTATTATGATATTTATATCAAAGTTTTTATGGAGTCTGGATTAAATCTAAATTAAATTAAAAAAAACCTTATAAAGTTGCTGTATATTAGGTATAAAGCATTAAAAGATAAAGTTTTTATTTGTTTTTATTTTTTAAATAAATCAAAATAGCTTTATAATGGTTTTTTAGTTAATTTAGATAATTTTCAAGTACACTGGAATCAAGTGTTGGCATTTCCAAATTTAATCCAGATTCCATAAAAACTTGTTTTTATTACAATAATGTTTTTTAAAGATAACAAATATCGCATAGAACTTATACTTTGAACATACACAAATGTGATAATATCTATGCACACACGCTATTGTTTTATTAAGGGGACGATATAATGTCTTAATATAAACAATTTTAATAATTTCGTTACCTGTTGTAAATCACTGCTTTTTATTTCCAACTCTACAGTATAAAAATCTGCACAGCAATTCGGATTTTGACAGTTTCTATTTAGATATCAATATGAATTTGTTACAAATCTTCGCAATTCTACTTGCTGTTCTTCCCATATTCGGTCTAGTTAGGCCTTTGCAAACAGTTAATAACATTGCGTATTATATAGACGCGGAATTTAAAGTAAGAAAATTCGATTAAAGAATTGTTATAAAATCTCTGAACTAAAGAAAAGAAAAAGAAATAAACTTTTTATAAGGAAAAAACTAATTGTTTGTTGTTTTAGACTTGGAGTGAAGCTTTCCTTCAATGTAGTTCCCGAAACATGGATCTTGCAACATTCGATAGTATCGAAGAATTTGAGTCTACTTTTGATATGTTGAATATTTCTACAAAGTAAGTTTATCATCTGCGGTTTAATGCCAATTTAATAAACCAATTATTTTTAGTGATGTTTTTGCCTTTTGGGTTGGAGCAGTTGGAGATGAAATAAATTATGCCTGGACTTCAACGGGAAACCCCATTATACCCTCCATGTGGGGTAATGGTGAACCTGACAATAGTGAAAAATATTGTGTGGAGATTAATAGCGAATATAAGGGATTGACGAGAGTGCCTTGTAAATATACCGTTCCATTTATATGTAAAGATCGCCCTCAATCGAAGAACTGCTGCGATAAGAAATCAAATATTTTTCTAAATATTAGACAAAATAATGAATATAATGATGATATTTGAAAAACAATAAAATGTGCTAATGTATTTAAACTAAATTTAATTCAATTTACTCTGAAAAACTACTATATAAAGTTATTAATTCTGTTGAGGAGCCATTCTCAGGAATGCATTTCTTATTGTTATTATTATTGCACTTTTTTATCTTTTACATTTTTTTACAGTTACACAGAAAGAAAAACACTCGGGATAAATAAAGTTTTTTATGATTACTTTAAGTGCGAGTCGTACTTAAAAATTTAAGCACGAATAACACTTAAACGTACTCAAAACAGTCCTAAGTGGGATTACTTTCAAAAATCAATACCGGAATTTTTTAAAATAAGTATAAAATTCTTAAATCAAGTACAAAAAAGATTTAACTTTTCGTTGATAGTGCCACTCTGAGCAGTGCTGAAAATATTATATTTCTTTAAAATAAAATGATGTTTATATAAAAAAAGAGTTATAAGCATACAAAGATTTATTTAATAAAACACTTGTAACGATTCCTGAGTTCCATATTTTCGGAATGTATGCTACCTTTAACACCAGCTAAGCTCGTCAGAAAATGGGGTGATTCTTTATTCCTCCAAACATGAACAATCATTACTTTATAATTAAAACTTAGGTAGCAATAAAATCAAAGAAGATACATTTGTATAATAAATAAAACAAAATAACTGTAATCTAAATAAACGAACTAATAATTAGGAAATAAAACAAAAAAAAAATTCGGAAGGAAGTTTGGCTTAAAGAGAACAATGATGTTGATTATCTCCTTTTCTTTACCCACCCATGACCTATGCTACTCATTCTATTTTCTTGAATAGCCCACTTTAACTCTAACTTTTGGTACTTAAATTTTTCGTAAAATGATTTTAAAACAACTTAAAATTTCATATTTATAACGTACATCTTTTATTTTATTGAAATGTAGTAGTTATTGTTTAATGTATTTAACATAAAATAAAAAAAAAATGACCAACAAACGTAATTCATAACACAGTATTTAGTAAGTGATGCAAAATTATTAGAATTATATGTGTGTAAGCATATCAAAATTTCTAACACAAAAAAAAACAAAATAATTTTGAAATTTTAACTCAAGTATTTTACGATATAAATAATATATATAAATAATTTATTTTATTAATTAAGATATTAATATTTATTTTTAACTATTATTTAAGTGGGTAAAAAAATAAAGAAAACCAAATATTATTAATATAATTTATGTAAGTATGTATATTTAATATTTTCCTATTAAATAATAGCCAATTACCAAAAAAAAGAATGTTGTTAAAATTTCAATCTTATTTATTTAACAATGACTGAATTGTTTTTGTTTATTGAATTCAAATATAAAAAAAGTTAACTCACCAAAATCTCGTTCCGATGACCGCAGGCCTGTTGTCATAATAGTCAGAGAAAGGTTTCCCACCCTTTTATCTTTAAACTCTGAATTCAATTTCTTTTTTTTTTTTTTTTCTTTTTTTTTTTTTAAATGGTTGTCGTTAGAAATTTTTGGAGGTTTTAAGTAAATATATTATTTATATAAGAAAAGTGTTAATGTATTTTGCAAAGGTAAGTATGTTTATGAGTATGTTCTAGGATTCAAAGTTATTCATTATTTTAAATAACTGTTAAAATCAGTACGCGGTTTTTCGTCGAAATAGTTTTCCATTTTCCCCCCTTCAAATTAACTGAAAATTTAGAAGAAAATTTATATTAACGTTCTACGTATGTTCTCCTCTGAATATTCCGTTCTGGCAAATCCTAGTGCAAAAAAAACAAGTTGTAAGATGCCGTCCAAGTAAGCAGACTAAATATATATATTATCGTCGAAGTTGTCAGCAATTAAACCAATATTTCTCCCAAGACTCAAATAAAATAACTTCAGTTGCAAATAGTCTGGTTGGGTTTAAAAAAAAATAATCACTTAAGCTTTATATTGATAAGATAAATACAAATTTGCAGAGCTCTTTAAACTGTCAGTTATTGAAATCTGCAAACTAATTAAAATTTGGTTTAGACAAAATCTAATTTAGTTAATAATAGTTCAGATATATTACCTTCTATAACACGCTCTTGATGCTTATCCAACAAAATTTTATCTTAAGCGAAAAATATTTGGAAATCACAATTTTTATGAGCAAAATATTTTAGTAACTTTTCAGTCAAATTTTTGTTTAAAAATGAAAAATTTATTGAAAAATTTTTACATATAAATCAAAGTTAACTTGAACAATTTGATTTTTTTTTTTTTTTCTTTAAAAAAAAAAAATACTTTAACTGATGGAAATAAGAATAAGTGCAGGTCCTCACACACTTCAGTTGTTTGACAAAAGTTAGCGATTTTTTAACCAAAAAAAAAATTATTTTGTTTTTCTAAACCTACTTAAAACTACAATTAATGTTGAGAGAATTTCAACTAATTTTAGTGGGGAATGTAAGATGAGATAAACCCACTGTTTATTGTTGATGTGTTTTGTTTAAACTTTGATATTATTACAAGTAGAACTGTTGCTATAAGTCTTATACGTTTAACAGTTTTATTTGGTTAAATATCTTTAGTTTTTCTAAAATCTTTATGGATGAAGTTTCCTGATGATCTGGCCTAAGCAACCAGTGAAATGCCCATAGGAATAGCTTATCCCATCAGCAATAAGTTTCAAGTGTTTTTATCAATAATACAAACTGGAAATTAAGCACGAATAACAAAATCGTTTGAAATTAAAATTTTGTATTCCCAAAAATTGAAAATACTTTTTGTTATTATTTAATCTTAAGTGAGGTATATAATATTCGGCACAGCCGAAAGGGCTTTTTGCTCTCAAAAAGTTGGCGTCACTGTTTATAATACTTGAATCAAGCTCATTTTGAGATTGATTCAATCTTAGTTTTACTTAAATCAATCTCATTTTCGGATTATTGCAAGTACAAAATCGGGACTGAATATGGATAATTTAAGTATTTTGGGATTAAAAATTCGTACTTGAATCAATCTTTCTGTACTTGATTCAAGAAAATCCTTACTCACCTTACTTTTAATCACTGTTGGGATCTGACAATTCTTAAATTGTACCAAATTGACATAAATTGTACCAAAATTTCGCTATAAAATAAAAAAGCATACATAGTAAGAATTCATAACACTCTTTTATTTAATAAAAACAAAAACAAAACAAGTAAGAAATTTTAGACCGTCAAGTCCGATCATTTGATACTCTACACCAGAGTATTTGCAGACAAATTTCCAGAGTGAGAACCATGGGCAATCATGGACCCTCCAAAACAAAAATTATGTTATAAGGCTAAGATTTTTTGCGTCGACTATTATTAAGATATCTTCATCTGTATGAGATTTGTTTGCCTTTGAGTGATTTTAGGAAGGGGGTTTATATGGGACCTATGGTTGATTTTGGGCCCTCCAGAGCAATATTTTGTATTGAAAAAGTGGCTATCGTAAAAGTTATTTTCGACACTTTTAATATCAATACCAACATTTATTAGGTAGTCGTCAAATATGGACCGATTCCAATACAAAATGGTAAGATGCCTTAGATTGCAATAAGTCTGGTCCAAATTTAATTTTAATTCCAGCATATTAGGATGGTTTATAGGCACTAACCCTATTCCGGAAAGAAGTTTGTATGAAGACATGTGAAATTATAGACTGATTCTCACTATTTTTAGTAGGCTTTATCCCTATGAATTGAAGCTTATGTTCAAAAAATGCCATCGAATTAACGTAAAATTGCGACCTGTACTTAACGCAGAAGGTTACATGGACAGACAAAAAGCCAGACAGCCGGACGGAGGGACATCAAAAAGTATTATTTTGTAGTGTTATACACATCAGCACAATCGCATGCACTCTCCGCTATTGTGGTGTGGTTATAAAAATTAAGAAGAAGCAAAAGTTTGTCTATTTCTCTTTTTCTCAGAGGCAGACAAAAATGTAGGTTGACAGTGTCACCAAAACAATCGACAAAAGTGGCGATTTGAAGACACTTAATCTTAGGCATCTACAGGGTTACGAGTACATATACTTATGTATGTATGTACTTTATAAGCTAGTATAGTATCCGAACATTACCCAGTCAGCTTGTGGAAGATCGAATAACCAAACTGAGTATTTTAAGACTAGCTTAGATGATCAAAAACTGGTTAATCTGTTCTGCGCTTAAACGAAGAATCGAAAATGATTCTCACAAATGCTTAGGAACCAAATGTACAGAATGTGCGCAATCATAAATTGATCATGCAGATGATCGAAATGTTACTGTTTTAAGCATTATTTTTCTTTTGGGACAATTTTTTTTTACAGATTTCGAAGCAAATGAGCTTCGTAAATGTAAGCTTATTTATGTCAGTTTTAAATAAAAAGGTAATGTCAAAGTAGTAGCACAAACTGTCGTAAATGAGTCGTAATTAAACAGAAACGAGAGTCATAAAACAGTCTTTCAGAGGAGTCGCGGGTGGCTGATCGGAAACACGAGTCGTAAAAGACTCTTTCAGAAGAATCGCGAGTGGGGTACCATTTTCTCCCGAATGATCAGTAACTTTTGACTCTAAAACGACCGAATAAATTATTATTTTAATCGCGCAGTGGAGTCAAAAAAGACTCTAATATGATCAATAATTTAAAAAATGCTGATTGGGTAATTAACAATAATAACATTTTTGGTAGTTATGGTCACGGCTGTTATTAAAAATTTTTTTATTGAAAAGAAAAGTGAGTTAATCCAACACAAAGAAAGGATACAACTTCGGCGGATTTTTTTTTTAATTGTACCAAAAAGGGATAAATTGTACCAGTGTACCAATGAAGTTTCGATTGTACCAAATTTGGTGAAATTGTACCACAATTCCCATCAGTGATATTAATACCGCTTCGGATTGATTTGAGTACGGATGGATTGATTTTTCTTTTGAGTGTATGTATCGTTTACATGCACATCTTTATCTCTGTAAATAAAATGACACAAAAGCTCTACTTATGTTCACGAAATAGTTTAATATGTTTCATGTATAATTGAAATGGCATTCTTAGTTGGGGAACAGAATAGCGCTGCTAGTTTTCGAAAGTTAAATGCGGCAGTTTCAAAGTAGTGCCAACAGAATACATAGTTGCTGGGCTGTCAGATATGGCGATTTCTCGCCAAACGTGGCGATTTTGAAACGTGTTTGGCGATGGGATTTTCCATTTGGCGACTGGCGATTTCTGATATAAATAGCGATTTACTTGGCTATTTTCACCATTTTTATTATTTCAGCGATTTTTTTTAAAAATTTTAAATTTTTTGTTATCATTACTAATTTTTTCACATGATTTTTGTTTTGTTATCATTTGAAGCTTTGCCGTTGTGCGACTTAAGTTGCAATTTTTTTACCTTTTTGACGCTCTGACACTTTTTGTGCGACTTTTTCAAAATTTTATAGATTATGTTTACATGATGTCTGTCTAAACTTTTGATTTATAAAGTTGAACAAATTAAATCGGCTTGTCAATACTGATGACCATACGGGGGTCCTTATTTATGGCATTTTGCATAACTCTTACCAGAGTTTCTGGCGATAGATTCCCGCAGTCTAAACAGATGTTCTCTTTGAGGATTTCAAGCAGTCAAGGGTTGTTGTCATTGACTCGAGAATTCAAAACTCCACACAAAGGAAGTCTAGAACGCTTAAATCGTATAACTTTTCCATCCTGTGAAAATCACTAAAACGAGAGATTTGGCGATGAAATGCACCTCTTTTAAAGTTTTTTAAACTTAATTAATATAACTTTTACTCTAGGGCATAACTGATGAAATTTTTTTTCATTTGTATAGGTTTCTTTCTACCTGGTTTAATGTAAAATGTATGTGAAAAAGAAAAAAGGTGCTTCATTTGAAGGAGTTTCATAAAAGTGAGCATGTTAAAAGCTATACATACTAAGTTTTAGAAGGGCTTTCTTTGCACGTAAAAAAAATTTGACATTTTGGGGAAGGATCTGAGATGGCATAAGTGGCGCCCAGAATTTGAGCTCAGATTAAAAAGTTCAAGTCGAGAGGCGCGGATTAGGATTTCATTTAAGATCAATGGTGTCTTCGGAGAATTTTCTTAGAGTTTTATGTAGATTACGTTTTTGCTATGCGATTTTTCATTTTTTTTTTCATCCATACAAATCGACCCGCCCTACTACACATGCTAATAAAAATCTGATTTTTCCCTACACAATGAACAAATTTCCCCTACAAAAATCCCTACGCATTATTATCATTAAAATAGAGGAAAAAGCATTAGTTATAAAAAATAAATTTTATTCGAATATGTATATTAAAGATTTGACATAAATTAAGTACAAAAATAAAAAAAATAATACTTAGATATGTATCTACTTTTAATTAAATTCACATAAGACTTTCAACATTAGGTGTGATCCCGTACTCAACGTTGGGTGCTTTTCAGAGAAAAATATTCCTCTTATTGCACGTACTTTTTTTTGGGAAAATTTCTAAAATTGTTAAACAATCAGCTGTGTCAAAAATAAATAAAAAACTGCAAGCATGTTACCAAAATAATTAATATAAAAATTATTTATAAAATAAACAATAGAAAATGTTGAAATATGTAAATAAATGCTTGAATTTTAGTTTAATGCAGGTTGTTGTGTCAATTATGCATTTATTTAAACACATTTCATATATATGTTTTCATTTTGATCACAAATTTGGTTTTTATTGTTCCCGCACTTTTATACATTTTTGTCTATTAGTGAGAGAAATTTTTGTTTACTTTCCTATTACCGAACTTTACCCAAAAAGTACAGGATCACACATATTGAATGATAAACATATAAATACATATATATTAGTGTTGCCAACTTTTTAAACCACAATCAACTCTGGAAATAAATTTTAAAGCTATATTAGGCTATATTTCAACCGTTTTGGACAGTAGAATATCATTAAAAAAGTTTTTTTCAGCATTTATTTTGTAAATAATACGATATGACGAAAAGTCCCTACATTTTGGAGATTATGAAAAATCTATCCAAATTTTCCTACGCTTCTATTTAAGTATCAAAAATACCTACATGTAGGGATTTCCCCTACTTCTGGCAACACTGGTTGATAATCAAACTGCAAGCGTTTTCATACACTATATTTAACTCATGCATATTTATAACCACACAACAATAGGGGAAGAAGTTATTTTGCATTTGTGCTGATGTTTGTAACCAGTGTTCGAAAATAAACAGTACATTATTTAACGTTCGGCTCACACACCCAGGAACGATATCTATTTTTTTAGTGATTCTGTAGACATACACAACCCTTAATACCGTTTCGTAACTATTTTCAAGAAAGAACCGAACAGTATATAATGAACAATTGTAGTGATACTGTAGACAAACATTATATTTTAATGTTCTATAATGTTTTTTTCGTGTGTGTATTTTGTTTTTGTAAAAAATTTTTGGTTTTTTTTTACCTGCCAAAAGGGACGAACATTAACGAGCCGAACTGAACCGAACACATTGAAGTTTGTGGATTTTCAAAAAAAAAAAAAAACCGAACGGAATTAAATGTTCACATCTTTTGTTGAGTTTGATAAAAACAGTAATATTTTTGTGTTCGAAAGATGACTAACAGGGAAACGTTATTTTTTTAATGATTTTCTACATAAACACTATTAGCGTTTGTGTTTTCCACAAATCTAAAGAACCAAACATTAAGAAACGATATTTAGTGTTTATTGTCGAACACTGTGTGTAAAACACCTTAAAATATAAGTGCTATTGAATATAACTCCTAGGTTTTTTGCTCTTTCAACAATCGCAATAGGCTGGTTTCACAACTATTTTGCTCGTTCTTTTCCGAAAGACAATGCATTTGGATTTCTGCTGGTTTAAACTCAGCCCATTAGCTGTAGCCCAGAGGGAAACTCCATTTAAATCATCATTAAGTTTTTGTATGCAATCATCTAATTTCTTACAGTTTCTATTACTCACATATAATTGTGCCTCATCAGCATATAGTCGAATATCGCAGTGCCTTAGATGACGTGGAAAATCGTTTGCATATAAGGAGAAAAGAAGTGGACCAAGAATTGAAATTAAGTTCTATTCTTTGTCTTCACACATTGAACACGGTCTTTCAGATAGGATGAGATCAGATTAATCGATGTTGAAGAAAAATTCATCATTTTAGATAATTTCTGTTTTAATATCGTATGGTCAACCGTATCGATCGCCTTGGAGTGATCCAATAAGACTAGCATTTTCAAACGTCCGTCATCAACTTCCCTTCTTAAATCTTCAGCTTTGCACGAAAACCAGGGGTCTAATCACCGCATACGATATCGAGCAAAATTGATCGAAATTACTTATTTTGGTATCATGAAACTCGATATCGAATGAAATGTATTGAATATGTAACAATAGCATTCGGTTTCGAGTAACCCGACATTACATTTATCGAGTTTTCATTTGATACGTCAGTGTCTATCGTATGCAAAAACATTCAACAGTTTCCTCGATACGATAGTATCGAATACGGTGATTAGACCCCAGATTGTCGATCACTAAGAAACCGGTTATCTCTTATATACAGTGCAATTTGATTATGCAAAATTCTTTTCATAGCCTTTAATAGATAGGGTAAAATCGCGATTGGTTGAAAATCGTTGTTGGATTTTGGTATGGGCAAGACTTTCGCCTACTTCCATCGAGAGGGTAAGGTGCTTGTTGTGATAACTTTATTAAAAATATGAGTTATCAGTGGAAGAATCGATCGCAGTACCATCTTAACAACCAAAGAATGTAGACCATCAACACCCATATCATTCGATTTTATTGAAACACAGCTTGTGTAGACGTTAATCTGGGTAACACAGTTAAAAGAGAAATGTTTTAAAGGAAGATGATTTATACGATAATCATCATCATGCCAATCATGAGTTGCTTCTGGCATATTAATGTTAACAAACTTCTCATTTATCTCATCAGGGTTTGCATGCATTCAGAAATAATTTTGTTTTTACCAATACCAATATCACGAATAGTCCGTCACGTTTTCTTTGTATCAATTGAATTAGCAAATTTCTAGGCATAAAAATTTGTTTTAGCTTCTCTGATCTTTTTAGTAACGATCTTTCTAGATTCGCGAAAAATTTCATGAAGACCAGTTGTTTTGTATCGTTTCCATCTGGCGTAGGCTAAGTCACGTTCGGCTATGCGCTTGCCAATCTGTGCTGTAAACCATCGTTTATGTTTATGGCTAATGGCTTTTGTTCTGAATGGAACCGTTAGATCAAACAGATATGTGAGATGTTTGTCTAAGAAATTCAGTTGTTCATCAACCGTTAACATGTCCTTTTAGATGCTGTTCCAATCAATTTTACGATATTCTTCCTGCAAAGTTGTATAATTGAGATTTTTGAAGTCATGGTAAGTAATTGTCTGGTTTGGAATTTTTAATTTTATATCATGTGTCCTAAATATAAGATCGTGCTTAGAAAAACAGGGTGCCGATAATTGATCGTATATAAGTATGTTAGAAAAATAAGATTAAAAAAAGTAAATTAGTGTGTTGCTGGTGTTTGTAAAATGCGTGGGGTTTTAGTATTAGTAGGAACCAGTCCTATAGTTTGCATACTGTTAAGAATGCTGTATTCATTAAGCAAATTACAGTTAAAATCTCCTGCTATCACGATGTCATCATTAGCTATAAAATTACGATGCAACAAATTTGTCTATTCACAAGTGCATAAACAAAAATCGTATTTTTTAAACGATAAGCCATACGACAGGGCTTTTGAATTGGACTTATGTAAATGAAAAACATTTAAGAAAAATTAAATAAATTTTTTGCCGCGATTTTGTGTTGATCGTCAACCTGTCTTCAGGTAATAGCCTTTTTACACTGATCAACATTTAACATCTACCATCAAAGATGTAGAAAATCTGAAACACTCGTTTACATTGCTCACATCTAACATCAACCATCAAGCAAAAATGTCACCATTTTTGAAAAAAAAAATTTTTTTAAATAAAAAATGTTTTTTTCTCACAAAAGTTGCAAAATTTAAAAAGAAAACAAAAAAATTTATTTGAAGTTAAATTTGTTTCAAAATATAAAAAATACTTAACAATAAAACATTGCAATAAAAAATAAAACTTGACAAATGGTAACGCTGCTTTCAAAACCAACTTCTTTTTGTCAGTGATGCCACAATAATAATAGAACTTATTGCCACTTTTCTAGTGATGACACTAAAATAATCGAAAGATGTAGAATGGAATAAAATGAGATAGGAACATCTTTTAAAGATGTTGAAATATGTTGGTTTTCAGCCCTATGTATTTCTTATGGAAAGATGTTAACATCTTCGCAAATTGATGGTAGATGTTAGATGTTGATCAGTGTAAAAAGGCTATAATGATATCAAACCCTTAGAAAAGAATGTATACTGTAGTCCCAGGGATTCGACTTTTTCAAAATTTTGCTGGCCTGTGTGATCAACCGTTTGATTTATTGTGATACTCTGTTTAGAGATGGGATTATTTTTTTTTAAACGTTCATGTCAATAAGCTTAATTTTATTGCATTTGGTGTGAGGAAAATCAAAAGAGGTTGGCCTGGAACCGTCAAATCTACAATAAATCCCTGTTTGGTACGCTTTATGGGGCGATAGAATTTTCCGGTTTCTTTGGGACCGTGTCATCTACAAAAAAGTGCTGTTAGGTGCGCAATAAAATAACACTGGTCTACAAATTTGGAAAAAACGAAGCATGTTTTTCAACTAATCTGGGTGCGCTGAATTCGAATCTGGCATCAGAATTGGGCTATCACGTCTTGTTTATCGCATGCTGGCCATACTGTAAAACGGTCAATACTGACACTTAGGTTAGGTTAGGTTAGAGTGGCCGGTCACAAAGACCCCGCATAGACCAGATAGGTCCCTAGCGTTACCACATTGTACGATAGCCCGCAGAAGAAAGTCAGTAAAAATGTCAGTCAGATGTGATGGTATTCAGAGTACCCCACACTCTCTTGACGAATGCCAGGAGTCTCATTAACCCAATTCCAGAGATTTCCCCGAGATCTTGGAAATAATGATCTCCCAGACAGTTCGCCCTGCAGCGCACGAGTGCCGGACAGTAGCATAGCAAGTGCTCTACCGTCTCCTTTACCCCACAAAATCTACAATTGTCACTATTCAACCGCCCCGCCCTACGGGCGTATACCGCAGTCCAACAATGACCCGTTATAAAACCTATCAGAAGTCTACAGTTCCTTCTCGATAGCGACAGAAAAATTCCCGTCGACTGCGGATCGTAGGATCCCCATATTACCTTGGAAACCCTGCACGTTCTTGTGTTTTCCCAAAACGCCTCTGATCTCCTCCGTATAGCAGAGTGCGTATCTCTCCTTATATTCTGAATTGGAGCCGGGATGGCCATCATCCTATCGTTTCGCCAATTCGTCCACCTCTTCGTTGCCCTCTATGCCGTGGTGACCGCGAACCCAGTAGATATGCACTCTCCTATTGGCACAGAGTCTATCTATCGAGTCCTACACTCCTGGACGACAGAGGAGTATGAGTATTCAGCGGTTATAGCCTTGATCGCCACCTGACTATCAATGAAAAAATTTACTTGCGAGTTATCAGTGCCGGAAACACGTGCCATATCAGCAGCCATTTTGGCTGCAATAACCTCCGCCTGGAAAACGCTGCAGTAATCGGGAAGCTTATACGATTCCCGAATACCCAGTTCCAACTCCGTTCTCCATTTTGGAACCATCAGTGTAGAAGCTGAAGGTCCCTTGGCCAGATCGGAGTCCTGCCAACTGACACTTCAATTTCACAATTATTTATTTGACAGAAGCCCACATTCATTCTAAATCTTCGTAATAGT
This sequence comes from Pollenia angustigena, assembly GCA_930367215.1. Taxonomy (NCBI): domain Eukaryota; kingdom Metazoa; phylum Arthropoda; class Insecta; order Diptera; family Polleniidae; genus Pollenia; species Pollenia angustigena. Next base: position 32,156,227 of record OV884057.1, read on the forward strand.
AGCGTTTAAGCATGTCAGGGAGATCGTTTGTTTCTGCTTCAAGCTATTTTTGTTTTGTGTGTGGTGAATATTTGGCTAAGAAAAATATTAAATTTGTTTAATTGTTTGTAAATAATCTGGGTTTTTATACAAACACCAATTATTATTTTTCACCCTTCACTTTCCACTAATGTATGTTTCGAAGTTGGTTGTTTCATAAATATATGTGGAATTATTTCTTTTTGATCAAAACCATTATAAGTTTGAATATTTGTTATTGAATAACACAAAAATAATGATATATGGTAAGTTTTGTAACTATCGCTTTATAGATTGTAATATGTGGAAAAGTATTGAGTAGATGGCAAAAAAAAAAAACAAAATCTTAAAAAGTGTAATTATGCGTTAAGTTATGGACCACCACATTTGTACTTTGATCTATTATTTGTTTGTTTGCTTTTGCTTGATTTTTTTGTGGAAGGAATATTCTTAGTAGGAATATGGAGTCTGGATTAAATTTGGAAACACCAACAATTGACTCCAGTGTACTTAAAAATATTGTCTAAATTAAATTAAAAAAAACCTTATAAAGTTGCTTTATATTAGGTATAAAGCATTAAAAGATAAAGTTTTTATCTGTTTTTATTTTTTAAATAAATCAAAACAACTTTATAATGTTTTTTTAGTTAATTATAGAAAATTTTCAAGTAAACTGGAAGCAAGGGTTGGCATTTCCAAATTTAATCCGGATTCCATAAAAACTTGTTTTTATTACAATAATGTTTTTCAAAGATAACAAATTTCGCTTAGAACTTATACTTTGAACATACACAAATGTGATAATATCTATGAACACACGCTATTGTTTTATTAAGGGGACGATATAATGTCTAAATATAAACAATTTTAATAATTTCGTTACCTGTTGTTACTCACTGCTTTTTATCTCCAACTCTACAATAATAAAAATCTGCACAGGAATTCAGATTGCTTCAGTTTCTATTTAGATATCAATATGAATTCGTTAAAAATCTACGCAATTATACTTGCGGTATTTGCCATATTCGGTATACAAAGTGAATTGCATACACACGCAAAGAAAAAACATGGTTGTGGTAAACATATTCTAAGAGCAACATATTATGATAAGAATTATGATTGTAGTCACCATATTAAGATTATTATTGAATCATATTATGACTAAATATACTCGTGCTATTACATCATAATATTTTTCCCTTAATCATATTATTATTCTGTTAATCATAATAAGCTAAGAAGTAATCATAGTATCATCATATTAATAATAATAAGCTAAGAAGTAATCATATTATCATCATGTTAATCATAATAAATTTAGAAGCAATCATATTATGATAAAGCACCGTTCATAGCTGTCATAAAAATACAAAATAAATTAAAATATTTTTGCATCGATTTTTTATTTTGTGGCTTTTACAAATTTTTCTTAATGTTCAATATAAGGCTTGCAAAAGAGCAAATGAAAAATCTGTGGTTTTCATGGGCAACCGCGTATGTCCATTTTTTCGATTTTAAGATGTTGATGCCATATTGCCTAATTTTGAACGCTCTTTACCTTTTTTTAAAAAAAGATGGATCAATTCCGATTTTTTAACGTAAATGACAAAGTTTAAAAAGTGCAATACCTAGCCCATAGTTTGATCTAGAATGGTTTTTCGGCTTGCCTGAAAAATTTGTGTTAAGACATACGCGGTTGCCCATGAAAACCACAGAAATATCGTAGCACTTTTATGAAATATAACGAAATCTCTGTGTGTTTTGTTGTTGGATTTTACAAAAAAACTATGATATTTTGCATTTGCACTATTATATCACTAATACTTGAATGAACTCCGCTAATATTTTAATTTTTTAATTTCTTTAAACTTATTTTTTTTTTTTATGGAATTTTATCTTTAAATTAATTAACCACTCACAAATAAAAAAAGAAACAACTGCTTCAAAATTATTTTACAAGTGGCGCTAACATAATATGATTAGAGTAAAAATAGTTTGATTGCATCTTTAACAAAATATGATAAATGTATAGAAAGTTATCATGTTATGGCTATTAAATATCATGATATGGTTGTGAGAATTACAATGTTTAGAAAGTTATCATAATTAAGTTGTTAGAAAAATAATTATTTTTCGGTCAATAATACTCAAATTCATAATTGCGATAAACATTGATATGTTTACAGTAACTATAATATTGTAGATATATAAAAAAAATAGCAATTATTGGTGTACGACAACAATATATTGTTTCGTTAAACATAGTGTTGTTGCCATAACCATGCCCAACCATATTTTTTCTCTGCGTGCAATTAATAACATTGCGTATTATTTTGAAACTGATCCCAATGGATTTAAAGTAAGGCAAATCGTTAAACAAACGAAAAAAAAGAAAGAAACTATTTATAAGGAAAAAAACTAACAGTTTGTTGTGTATTTATTTTAGACTTGGAATGGAGCTTTCCTTAAATGTAGTTCCCTAAATATGGATCTTGCAACAATCAAAAGTATCGAAGAATATAAGGCTATTTATGCTAAGCGGAAGTCTATTTTGGGGTAAGTTTATCATCTGCGATTTAATGGAAAGTTAATAAACCAATTGTTTTTTAGTGAAGAATGTTTCTAATGGGTTGGAGCGTTTGGAGATAAAGTTATTAATTCTCTTGAGGAACCATTCTCAGGAATGCAACTCATATTGTTATTATTATTGTATTTTTTATCTTTTACATTTTTTTACAGTTATGTATCGTTTACATGCACATCTTTATCTCAATAAATAACATTACACCAAAGCTCTACTTATTATTAATATTTCCTGCATAATTGAATTTGCATTCTTAGGTGGGAAACAGAATAATCGCTGTAGTACAACGTTACGAATAACGCTGCAAGCTCTCTGCACGCAAAGAAAAAACATGGTTGTGGTAAACATATTCTAGGAGCAATATATTATGATAAGATTCATGATTGTAGTCACCATATTAAGATTATTATTGAATCATATAATGGCTAAATATATTCGTAATATTACATCATAATATTTTTCCCTTAATCATTTTATTATTCTGTTAATCATAATAAGTTAGAAGGAATCATATTATTGTCATGTAAATCATAATAACTTAAGAAGCATTCATATTATCATCATGTTAATCATAATAAGCTAAGAAATTAATCATATTATTGTCATGTTAATCATAATAAGCTAAGAAGTAATCATATTATCATCATGTTAATCATAATAAATTTAGAAGCAATCATATTATGATACAGCACCTTTCATAGCTGTCATAAAAATACAACATAAATTAAAATTTTTATGTATCGATTTTTATTTTGTGACTTTTTAAAAATTTTCTTGATATACTAAATAAAATAGCGGTGTTCAATATTTGTTGTTGGATTCTACTACGATATTTTGCACTATTAATTATTAATTATTTTAATTTCTTTAAATTTATTATTTTTTATGGTAATTTATTTTGTTTAACCGCTGACATATAAAACAAACGACACAACTGATTCAAAATAATTTTACAAATGGCGCTAGCATAATATTATTAGAGTAAAAATAGTTTGATTGCATCTTAAACATAATATGATAAATGTATAGAAATTTATCATGTTATGGCTATTAAATATCATGATATGGTTGTCGATAGTATAATATGTTTTGAAAGTTATCATAATTTAGTTGTTAGAAAAATAATTATTTTTCGGTCAACAATACTCAAATTTATAATTGCGATAAACATTGATATGTTTACAGTAACTTTAATATTGTTGATATTAAATAATAATAACAATTATTTGTGTACGACAACAATATATTGTCACAATAAACATAGTATTGTTGCCGTAACCATGCCCAACCATATTTTTTCTCTGCGTGTGAAGTTAAAAACGGCAGTTTCAAAGTAGTGCCAACAGAATACGTAGTTGAAATAGTCGTTGCATTTGAAGCGCAAGCGCATAATACTAAATTTTGAAATTTGTTGTGCTACATAGCATTCGTCAGCTTCAGCTCTACTACAACTACTTTATTCTGTTCCTTCAAGTTTACCGATCGACTCATAATCACTTTCTGAGTCGATCTAACGATGTCCGTCCGGCTAGCTGACCGGCCGCAGTTTTGAGGATAATTTGATACAATTTAGCACATGCTAATTGGTACAAGAATCCAGCCTATTGTAAATGGGGCGAATCGTTGCATAATTTCACAAATCTCTCTTACAAGCATCTTTCCGGAGAAATGTAAGAGTTTCGCTTACATTCTCGTTTACGCAAGGCATGCATTTTATAGGGTAAGACCCCCCTTAAAGCAACACATTTTTGACACAAATAGCGCTTTGTTCAACGCATATAAAAACTGCTGAGTGTAGCTATCAGCTTTACACATTGAATGTTTTGTTGGTTATTTTTTAGTATTCTCCCTGACAAACCTGCTTCGTAGTAAGGGACTGCCGTGGCACTTGAAATGCTATTTTTTTTCTTGTATCTCTGTATATCTTATTGCCTAGCGCATAAATGTGCGCTTATTTTTTTAAAAAGTACCTTTAGTGTTTCGCAAGCTCTAACCGCAAAATTAACGTAAGCTACATCATTTAAATTTTTTTTTTTTTTAATGACTTTATTGGCAACACTTGCACCATCTTCTAAAATGACATGGTCACATAAGGTACCATTACGATTTTATAGCAAGAACAATTTTATTGTAAGCGACAAATTTCCTACAAAATTTATATGAATAATACATAAATAAAAAAAACTCTCTCCTGTAAAATTAGATTTTTAGCGCTTACGTTATTTTCGCCGTTAGGGGTCGATATTATATTGCAAAGCAAAACGGATAAATCAACCGGTCCACAACAAGCGTTTATGTATCTGGCCGAAAAGTAGTAGTGTAAAATCGTGTTGACAACTTAAAAAAAGGTTAAAAAGACACATACACATAGAACGCGTAGTGTGGACCTCCAGCCTAAGAATTAAAAGAGACTATTTATTATCCTGTTTGATGTTATGCTCTGCTTTTGAATGTGTAATTGCTCTTAGCTGTTATGCAAAAATTAAGATTTGAAAATTAAACAGTAAAACAAAACTATAAAAATAAGTATCGTCGTATCGACAGTAAAATATCGCCGAAGTATCGGCGATATATCAGCATCGGTATCGGTATTCGTTACATCCCTACTTCTAATATACTTTATTCAAAGCAGTGTTCGAAAATAAACAGTACATTATTAAGCGTTCGGCTCACACATCCAAGAACGATATCTATTGGTTTAGTGATTGTGTAGACGAACACAATCCTTAATACCGTTAGTAACTAGTTTCATAAAAGAGCCGAACATTATATAGATGGTTCCTCGATAAAAAAACAGAACCATTGTAGTGATACTGTAGGCAAACATTATATTTTAATGTTCTATAATGTTTCTTTTTTTACATTGATAAAGAAATGAACAAACAAACAACTTTAGCAACGACCGCACCACGAACAGCTTGTATGTGTATTGTGTATATGTTTTGTTAGTGTAAAATTAATTCGCTGGCTTTTAGTTTTTTTTTTCGTATGTGTTTTTGTAAAAAATGTTTGGTTTTTTTACCAGCCAAAAGCGACGAAAATTAATGAACCAAACACAATGAAGTTTGTGGTTTTGTAAAAAAACCTGAACGGAATTAAATGTTCTCATCTTTTGTAGAGTTTGATAATAACATTTTTGTGTTCGAAAGATGACTAACAGGGAAACGTTATTTTTTAATGACGCAAACACTGTTAGCGTTTGAGTTTTCCACAAATCTAACGAAACGAGCACTACACGCAGAGAAAAAATATGGTTGGGCATGGTTACGGCAACAACACTTTGTTTAATGTAACAATATATTGTTGTCGTACACAAATAATTGTTATTTTTATTTAATATCAACAATATTATAAATACTGTAAACATATCAATGTTTATCGCAATTATGAATTTGAGTTTTGTTGACCGAAAAATAATTATTTTTCTAACAACTTTATTATGATAACTTTCTAAACATATTATATTTCTCACAACCATATCATGATATTTAATAGCCATAACATGATAACTTTCTATACATTTATCATATTGTGTTAAAGATGCAATCAAACTATTTTTACTCTAATCATATTATGTTAGCGCCATTTGTAAAATAATTTTGAAGTAGTTGTGTCGTTTTTTTTTTGTAAGCGGTTAAACAATTAAAAGATAAAATTCCATAAAAAAAAGTTTAAAGAAATCAAAAATTTAAAATATTAGCGGAGTTCATTCAAGTATTAGTGATGTATTATTGCAAATGCAAAATATCATAGTTTTTTTGTAAAATCCAACAACAAAACACACAGAGATTTCGTTATATTTTATAAAAGTGCTACGATATTTCATCAACATCTTAAAATCGAAGAAATGGACACACGCGGTTGCCCATGAAAGCCATAGATTTTTCATTTGCTCTTTTGCAAGCCTTAAATTGAACTCCGCTATTTGATTAACATTAAGAAAAATTGTAAAAAGCCACAAAATAAAAAATCGATGCAAAAATATTTTAATTTATTTTTTGTTTTTATGACAGCTTTGAAAGGTGCTGTATCATAATATGATTGCTTCTAAATTTATTATGATTAACATGATGATAATATGATTACTTCTTAGCTTATTATGATTAACATGACAATAATATGATTAATTTCTTAGCTTATTATGATTAACATGACAATAATTGGATTACTTCTTAACTTAGTATGATTAATAGAATAATAATATGATTAAGGGAAAAATATTATGATGTAATATTACGAATATATTCAGCCATAATATGATTCAATAATAATCTTAATATGGTGACTACAATCATAATTCTTGTCATAATATGTTGCTCTTAGAATATGTTTACCACAACCATGTTTTTTCTTTGCGTGTAAGGAGCGACATTTAGTGTTTATTTTCGTACACTGATTCAAAGTGTTGTGTAGTAAATCATTAAAAAATAACGTTGCCATCTTTCGAACACAAAAATAAAACTGTTGTTATCCAACTCAGCAAAAGATGAGAACATTCAATTCCGTTCGGTTAAAAAAAAAACACAAACTTCATTGTGTTCGGTTCGGCTCATTAATGTTCGTCGTTTCTGTTGTGCGTAGCGCCCTTTTAGCTGGTAAAAAAAACCAAAATTTTTTACAAAAACAAAATTCACATACGAAAGGAAACCAAAAGACACCAAAATAATTTTACACAAACAAAACATATAAGTTCACAATAAGCACACAAGCTTTCCGTGCTACGGTCGTTGCTAAATTTGGTTTGCCTACAGTATCACTACAATTGTTATGTTTTTTAACGTAGAACAGAACACTATATAATGTTCGGCTATTCTTTGAAAATAGTTACGAACGGTATTAAGGGTTGTGTTCGTCTACACAATCACTAAAAATAGGTATCGTTCTTGGGTGTGTGAGCCAAACGCTAAATAATGTACTGTTTATTTTCGAACACTGATATTTACATTATTTTGGTTATGCTGTCAGAAACTTGGACAAATTATGGACACTGACAATATTTTGCATTTTCTTCATTCGCCTTGAAGAGTTAGCAGTAAGCGCGTACAAGGGTAGCGTGCTCACCAAGATTTAATGAAAATTTAAAGAATTTATCAAGGATTTTGAGACAAAAGCATGCTGGGAGACTCCTGCTGGACTCTTATACGTAAAACGGAAACGGAAGCGTTCAAAAAACGCCATTCACTTTTGAAAATTCATTTATTTTCAAATAAATGAATGAATAATGCTGATGTCTGTTTTTATAAGGATACATTAATAATAAATAGACATCATATAGACATCACTCCTGAAATATTCGAACTGTTGGTGGAGGGTATCAAAGATTCGGCACATCCGAAAGTTAATCCAGACTCCATAAAAACATTTTTTTTGATCACAAAAATGTTTTTTAAAGATAATAAATATCTCTTAGAACTAATACTTTAAACATACAAAAATGTGATATAATGTCTTCATATAAACAATGTTAATAATTTCATTACCTGTTGTAAATTACTGCTTTTTATCTCCAACTCTACAGTATAAAAATCTGCACAGGAATTCGGATTTCGACAGTTTTATTTTAGACATCAATATGAATTCGTTAAAAATCTACGCAATTATACTTGCTGTCTTTCCCATATTCGGTATACAAAGTGATTTTCAAACAATTGATAACACTCCGTATTATATAGTTACTGAAGGATTGGTAAGAAATTTCGATTAAAGAATTGTGATAAAATCTCTGAACTGAAAAAGAGAATATGAAATAAACTTTTTATAAGGATAAAACTAACAGTTTTTTGTATATATGTATTTTAGACGTGGAATAGTGCTTTTCTTAGGTGTAGTTCCCTGGATATGGATCTTTTAACAATCGATAGTATCGAAGAGTATAACTCTCTTTATCGTTTGGCGCGCTCTTTGTATATGTAAGTTTATCATCTGCGATGTAATGGCAATTAAATAAACCAATTGTTTTTTAGTAATGAGTTTATCTTTTGGGTTGGAGGTGTTGGAGATGGAACTAATTTTGTCTGGGCTTCTACTGGAAAAGCTGTTATACCCTCCATGTGGATTTCTAGTGTAGCTGCCGGTAATAATAATTATTGTGTGTCGTTTGAAAACACGAATGAGGGGGGTTTGAATGAAAGATATTGTTCTTCCAAATTCTATGGTATATGTAAACATCGCCTTCAACCAAATAATTGTTGCGTTAAGAAAGCAAATATTTTTCTAAACATAAGACAAAATTATTAATATAATGATGATATTTGAAAAACAATAAAAGTGCTTAATGTATTTAAACTAAATAAATTTAATTTACTCTGAAAAACTACTATATAAAGTTATAAATTCTGTTGACGAACCATTCTCAGGAATGCAACTCTTATTGTTATTATTATTGTCGTTCTTATCTCTTATATTTTTTACAGTTATGTATCGTTTACATGCACATCTTTATCTCTAAAAATAACATTACACCTAAGCTCTACTCTACTAAGCTCTAGTTATGTTAACGAAATAGCTTTTTAATATTTCCTGTATAATAGAATTTGCATTCTTAGGTGGGGAACAGAATAATCGCTGTAGTACAACGTTACTATTAGTTACGAAAGATCTCAAAAGCAAGGGTTGGCATTTCCAAATTTAATCCGGATTCCATAAAAACTTGTTTTTATTACAATAATGTTTTTCAAAGATAACAAATTTGGCTTAGAACTTATACTTTGAACATACACAAATGTGATAATATCTATGAACACACGCTATTGTTTTATTAAGGGGACGATATAATGTCTAAATATAAACAATTTTAATAATTTCGTTACCTGTTGTTACTCACTGCTTTTTATCTCCAACTCTACAATAATAAAAATCTGCACAGGAATTCAGATTGCTTCAGTTTCTATTTAGATATCAATATGAATTCGTTAAAAATCTACGCAATTATACTTGCGGTATTTGCCATATTCGGTATACAAAGTGAATTGCATACACACGCAAAGAAAAAACATGGTTGTGGTAAACATATTCTAAGAGCAACATATTATGATAAGAATTATGATTGTAGTCACCATATTAAGATTATTATTGAATCATATTATGACTAAATATACTCGTGCTATTACATCATAATATTTTTCCCTTAATCATATTATTATTCTGTTAATCATAATAAGCTAAGAAGTAATCATAGTATCATCATATTAATAATAATAAGCTAAGAAGTAATCATATTATCATCATGTTAATCATAATAAATTTAGAAGCAATCATATTATGATAAAGCACCGTTCATAGCTGTCATAAAAATACAAAATAAATTAAAATATTTTTGCATCGATTTTTTATTTTGTGGCTTTTACAAATTTTTCTTAATGTTCAATATAAGGCTTGCAAAAGAGCAAATGAAAAATCTGTGGTTTTCATGGGCAACCGCGTATGTCCATTTTTTCGATTTTAAGATGTTGATGCCATATTGCCTAATTTTGAACGCTCTTTACCTTTTTTTAAAAAAAGATGGATCAATTCCGATTTTTTAACGTAAATGACAAAGTTTAAAAAGTGCAATACCTAGCCCATAGTTTGATCTAGAATGGTTTTTCGGCTTGCCTGAAAAATTTGTGTTAAGACATACGCGGTTGCCCATGAAAACCACAGAAATATCGTAGCACTTTTATGAAATATAACGAAATCTCTGTGTGTTTTGTTGTTGGATTTTACAAAAAAACTATGATATTTTGCATTTGCACTATTATATCACTAATACTTGAATGAACTCCGCTAATATTTTAATTTTTTTAATTTCTTTAAACTTATTTTTTTTTTTTATGGAATTTTATCTTTAAATTAATTAACCACTCACAAATAAAAAAAGACACAACTGCTTCAAAATTATTTTACAAGTGGCGCTAACATAATATGATTAGAGTAAAAATAGTTTGATTGCATCTTTAACAAAATATGATAAATGTATAGAAAGTTATCATGTTATGGCTATTAAATATCATGATATGGTTGTGAGAATTACAATGTTTAGAAAGTTATCATAATTAAGTTGTTAGAAAAATAATTATTTTTCGGTCAAAAATACTCAAATTCATAATTGCGATAAACATTGATATGTTTACAGTAACTATAATATTGTAGATATATAAAAAAAATAGCAATTATTGGTGTACGACAACAATATATTGTTTCGTTAAACATAGTGTTGTTGCCATAACCATGCCCAACCATATTTTTTCTCTGCGTGCAATTAATAACATTGCGTATTATTTTGAAACTGATCCCAATGGATTTAAAGTAAGGCAAATCGTTAAACAAACGAAAAAAAAGAAAGAAACTATTTATAAGGAAAAAAACTAACAGTTTGTTGTGTATTTATTTTAGACTTGGAATGGAGCTTTCCTTAAATGTAGTTCCCTGAATATGGATCTTGCAACAATCAAAAGTATCGAAGAATATAAGGCTATTTATGCTAAGCGGAAGTCTATTTTGGGGTAAGTTTATCATCTGCGATTTAATGGAAAGTTAATAAACCAATTGTTTTTTAGTGAAGAATGTTTCTAATGGGTTGGAGCGTTTGGAGATAAAGTTATTAATTCTCTTGAGGAACCATTCTCAGGAATGCAACTCATATTGTTATTATTATTGTATTTTTTATCTTTTACATTTTTTTACAGTTATGTATCGTTTACATGCACATCTTTATCTCAATAAATAACATTACACCAAAGCTCTACTTATTATTAATATTTCCTGTATAATTGAATTTGCATTCTTAGGTGGGAAACAGAATAATCGCTGTAGTACAACGTTACGAATAACGCTGCAAGCTCTCTGCACGCAAAGAAAAAACATGGTTGTGGTAAACATATTCTAGGAGCAATATATTATGATAAGATTCATGATTGTAGTCACCATATTAAGATTATTATTGAATCATATAATGGCTAAATATATTCGTAATATTACATCATAATATTTTTCCCTTAATCATTTTATTATTCTGTTAATCATAATAAGTTAGAAGGAATCATATTATTGTCATGTAAATCATAATAACTTAAGAAGCATTCATATTATCATCATGTTAATCATAATAAGCTAAGAAATTAATCATATTATCATCATGTTAATCATAATAAATTTAGAAGCAATCATATTATGATACAGCACCTTTCATAGCTGTCATAAAAATACAACATAAATTAAAATTTTTATGTATCGATTTTTATTTTGTGACTTTTTAAAAATTTTCTTGATATACTAAATAAAATAGCGGTGTTCAATATTTGTTGTTGGATTCTACTACGATATTTTGCACTATTAATTATTAATTATTTTAATTTCTTTAAATTTATTATTTTTTATGGTAATTTATTTTGTTTAACCGCTGACATATAAAACAAACGACACAACTGATTCAAAATAATTTTACAAATGGCGCTAGCATAATATTATTAGAGTAAAAATAGTTTGATTGCATCTTAAACATAATATGATAAATGTATAGAAATTTATCATGTTATGGCTATTAAATATCATGATATGGTTGTCGATAGTATAATATGTTTTGAAAGTTATCATAATTTAGTTGTTAGAAAAATAATTATTTTTCGGTCAACAATACTCAAATTTATAATTGCGATAAACATTGATATATTTACAGTAACTTTAATATTGTTGATATTAAATAATAATAACAATTATTTGTGTACGACAACAATATATTGTCACAATAAACATAGTATTGTTGCCGTAACCATGCCCAACCATATTTTTTCTCTGCGTGTGAAGTTAAAAACGGCAGTTTCAAAGTAGTGCCAACAGAATACGTAGTTGAAATAGTCGTTGCATTTGAAGCGCAAGCGCATAATACTAAATTTTGAAATTTGTTGTGCTACATAGCATTCGTCAGCTTCAGCTCTACTACAACTACTTTATTCTGTTCCTTCAAGTTTACCGATCGACTCATAATCACTTTCTGAGTCGATCTAACGATGTCCGTCCGGCTAGCTGACCGGCCGCAGTTTTGAGGATAATTTGATACAATTTAGCACATGCTAATTGGTACAAGAATCCAGCCTATTGTAAATGGGGCGAATCGTTGCATAATTTCACAAATCTCTCTTACAAGCATCTTTCCGGAGAAATGTAAGAGTTTCGCTTACATTCTCGTTTACGCAAGGCATGCATTTTATAGGGTAAGACCCCCCTTAAAGCAACACATTTTTGACACAAATAGCGCTTTGTTCAACGCATATAAAAACTGCTGAGTGTAGCTATCAGCTTTACACATTGAATGTTTTGTTGGTTATTTTTTAGTATTCTCCCTGACAAACCTGCTTCGTAGTAAGGGACTGCCGTGGCACTTGAAATGCTATTTTTTTTCTTGTATCTCTGTATATCTTATTGCCTAGCGCATAAATGTGCGCTTATTTTTTTAAAAAGTACCTTTAGTGTTTCGCAAGCTCTAACCGCAAAATTAACGTAAGCTACATCATTTAAATTTTTTTTTTTTTAATGACTTTATTGGCAACACTTGCACCATCTTCTAAAATGACATGGTCACATAAGGTACCATTACGATTTTATAGCAAGAACAATTTTATTGTAAGCGACAAATTTCCTACAAAATTTATATGAATAATACATAAATAAAAAAAACTCTCTCCTGTAAAATTAGATTTTTAGCGCTTACGTTATTTTCGCCGTTAGGGGTCGATATTATATTGCAAAGCAAAACGGATAAATCAACCGGTCCACAACAAGCGTTTATGTATCTGGCCGAAAAGTAGTAGTGTAAAATCGTGTTGACAACTTAAAAAAAGGTTAAAAAGACACATACACATAGAACGCGTAGTGTGGACCTCCAGCCTAAGAATTAAAAGAGACTATTTATTATCCTGTTTGATGTTATGCTCTGCTTTTGAATGTGTAATTGCTCTTAGCTGTTATGCAAAAATTAAGATTTGAAAATTAAACAGTAAAACAAAACTATAAAAATAAGTATCGTCGTATCGACAGTAAAATATCGCCGAAGTATCGGCGATATATCAGCATCGGTATCGGTATTCGTTACATCCCTACTTCTAATATACTTTATTCAAAGCAGTGTTCGAAAATAAACAGTACATTATTAAGCGTTCGGCTCACACATCCAAGAACGATATCTATTGGTTTAGTGATTGTGTAGACGAACACAATCCTTAATACCGTTAGTAACTAGTTTCATAAAAGAGCCGAACATTATATAGATGGTTCCTCGATAAAAAAACAGAACCATTGTAGTGATACTGTAGGCAAACATTATATTTTAATGTTCTATAATGTTTCTTTTTTTACATTGATAAAGAAATGAACAAACAAACAACTTTAGCAACGACCGCACCACGAACAGCTTGTATGTGTATTGTGTATATGTTTTGTTAGTGTAAAATTAATTCGCTGGCTTTTAGTTTTTTTTTTCGTATGTGTTTTTGTAAAAAATGTTTGGTTTTTTTACCAGCCAAAAGCGACGAAAATTAATGAACCAAACACAATGAAGTTTGTGGTTTTGTAAAAAAACCTGAACGGAATTAAATGTTCTCTTCTTTTGTAGAGTTTGATAATAACATTTTTGTGTTCGAAAGATGACTAACAGGGAAACGTTATTTTTTAATGACGCAAACACTGTTAGCGTTTGAGTTTTCCACAAATCTAACGAAACGAGCACTACACGCAGAGAAAAAATATGGTTGGGCATGGTTACGGCAACAACACTTTGTTTAATGTAACAATATATTGTTGTCGTACACAAATAATTGTTATTTTTATTTAATATCAACAATATTATAGTTACTGTAAACATATCAATGTTTATCGCAATTATGAATTTGAGTTTTGTTGACCGAAAAATAATTATTTTTCTAACAACTTTATTATGATAACTTTCTAAACATATTATATTTCTCACAACCATATCATGATATTTCCTTAAATGTAGTTCCCTGAATATGGATCTTGCAACAATCAAAAGTATCGAAGAATATAAGGCTATTTATGCTAAGCGGAAGTCTATTTTGGGGTAAGTTTATCATCTGCGATTTAATGGAAAGTTAATAAACCAATTGTTTTTTAGTGAAGAATGTTTCTAATGGGTTGGAGCGTTTGGAGATAAAGTTATTAATTCTCTTGAGGAACCATTCTCAGGAATGCAACTCATATTGTTATTATTATTGTATTTTTTATCTTTTACATTTTTTTACAGTTATGTATCGTTTACATGCACATCTTTATCTCAATAAATAACATTACACCAAAGCTCTACTTATTATTAATATTTCCTGTATAATTGAATTTGCATTCTTAGGTGGGAAACAGAATAATCGCTGTAGTACAACGTTACGAATAACGCTGCAAGCTCTCTGCACGCAAAGAAAAAACATGGTTGTGGTAAACATATTCTAGGAGCAATATATTATGATAAGATTCATGATTGTAGTCACCATATTAAGATTATTATTGAATCATATAATGGCTAAATATATTCGTAATATTACATCATAATATTTTTCCCTTAATCATTTTATTATTCTGTTAATCATAATAAGTTAGAAGGAATCATATTATTGTCATGTAAATCATAATAACTTAAGAAGCATTCATATTATCATCATGTTAATCATAATAAGCTAAGAAATTAATCATATTATCATCATGTTAATCATAATAAATTTAGAAGCAATCATATTATGATACAGCACCTTTCATAGCTGTCATAAAAATACAACATAAATTAAAATTTTTATGTATCGATTTTTATTTTGTGACTTTTTAAAAATTTTCTTGATATACTAAATAAAATAGCGGTGTTCAATATTTGTTGTTGGATTCTACTACGATATTTTGCACTATTAATTATTAATTATTTTAATTTCTTTAAATTTATTATTTTTTATGGTAATTTATTTTGTTTAACCGCTGACATATAAAACAAACGACACAACTGATTCAAAATAATTTTACAAATGGCGCTAGCATAATATTATTAGAGTAAAAATAGTTTGATTGCATCTTAAACATAATATGATAAATGTATAGAAATTTATCATGTTATGGCTATTAAATATCATGATATGGTTGTCGATAGTATAATATGTTTTGAAAGTTATCATAATTTAGTTGTTAGAAAAATAATTATTTTTCGGTCAACAATACTCAAATTTATAATTGCGATAAACATTGATATATTTACAGTAACTTTAATATTGTTGATATTAAATAATAATAACAATTATTTGTGTACGACAACAATATATTGTCACAATAAACATAGTATTGTTGCCGTAACCATGCCCAACCATATTTTTTCTCTGCGTGTGAAGTTAAAAACGGCAGTTTCAAAGTAGTGCCAACAGAATACGTAGTTGAAATAGTCGTTGCATTTGAAGCGCAAGCGCATAATACTAAATTTTGAAATTTGTTGTGCTACATAGCATTCGTCAGCTTCAGCTCTACTACAACTACTTTATTCTGTTCCTTCAAGTTTACCGATCGACTCATAATCACTTTCTGAGTCGATCTAACGATGTCCGTCCGGCTAGCTGACCGGCCGCAGTTTTGAGGATAATTTGATACAATTTAGCACATGCTAATTGGTACAAGAATCCAGCCTATTGTAAATGGGGCGAATCGTTGCATAATTTCACAAATCTCTCTTACAAGCATCTTTCCGGAGAAATGTAAGAGTTTCGCTTACATTCTCGTTTACGCAAGGCATGCATTTTATAGGGTAAGACCCCCCTTAAAGCAACACATTTTTGACACAAATAGCGCTTTGTTCAACGCATATAAAAACTGCTGAGTGTAGCTATCAGCTTTACACATTGAATGTTTTGTTGGTTATTTTTTAGTATTCTCCCTGACAAACCTGCTTCGTAGTAAGGGACTGCCGTGGCACTTGAAATGCTATTTTTTTTCTTGTATCTCTGTATATCTTATTGCCTAGCGCATAAATGTGCGCTTATTTTTTTAAAAAGTACCTTTAGTGTTTCGCAAGCTCTAACCGCAAAATTAACGTAAGCTACATCATTTAAATTTTTTTTTTTTTAATGACTTTATTGGCAACACTTGCACCATCTTCTAAAATGACATGGTCACATAAGGTACCATTACGATTTTATAGCAAGAACAATTTTATTGTAAGCGACAAATTTCCTACAAAATTTATATGAATAATACATAAATAAAAAAAACTCTCTCCTGTAAAATTAGATTTTTAGCGCTTACGTTATTTTCGCCGTTAGGGGTCGATATTATATTGCAAAGCAAAACGGATAAATCAACCGGTCCACAACAAGCGTTTATGTATCTGGCCGAAAAGTAGTAGTGTAAAATCGTGTTGACAACTTAAAAAAAGGTTAAAAAGACACATACACATAGAACGCGTAGTGTGGACCTCCAGCCTAAGAATTAAAAGAGACTATTTATTATCCTGTTTGATGTTATGCTCTGCTTTTGAATGTGTAATTGCTCTTAGCTGTTATGCAAAAATTAAGATTTGAAAATTAAACAGTAAAACAAAACTATAAAAATAAGTATCGTCGTATCGACAGTAAAATATCGCCGAAGTATCGGCGATATATCAGCATCGGTATCGGTATTCGTTACATCCCTACTTCTAATATACTTTATTCAAAGCAGTGTTCGAAAATAAACAGTACATTATTAAGCGTTCGGCTCACACATCCAAGAACGATATCTATTGGTTTAGTGATTGTGTAGACGAACACAATCCTTAATACCGTTAGTAACTAGTTTCATAAAAGAGCCGAACATTATATAGATGGTTCCTCGATAAAAAAACAGAACCATTGTAGTGATACTGTAGGCAAACATTATATTTTAATGTTCTATAATGTTTCTTTTTTTACATTGATAAAGAAATGAACAAACAAACAACTTTAGCAACGACCGCACCACGAACAGCTTGTATGTGTATTGTGTATATGTTTTGTTAGTGTAAAATTAATTCGCTGGCTTTTAGTTTTTTTTTTCGTATGTGTTTTTGTAAAAAATGTTTGGTTTTTTTACCAGCCAAAAGCGACGAAAATTAATGAACCAAACACAATGAAGTTTGTGGTTTTGTAAAAAAACCTGAACGGAATTAAATGTTCTCTTCTTTTGTAGAGTTTGATAATAACATTTTTGTGTTCGAAAGATGACTAACAGGGAAACGTTATTTTTTAATGACGCAAACACTGTTAGCGTTTGAGTTTTCCACAAATCTAACGAAACGAGCACTACACGCAGAGAAAAAATATGGTTGGGCATGGTTACGGCAACAACACTTTGTTTAATGTAACAATATATTGTTGTCGTACACAAATAATTGTTATTTTTATTTAATATCAACAATATTATAGTTACTGTAAACATATCAATGTTTATCGCAATTATGAATTTGAGTTTTGTTGACCGAAAAATAATTATTTTTCTAACAACTTTATTATGATAACTTTCTAAACATATTATATTTCTCACAACCATATCATGATATTTAATAGCCATAACATGATAACTTTCTATACATTTATCATATTGTGTTAAAGATGCAATCAAACTATTTTTACTCTAATCATATTATGTTAGCGCCATTTGTAAAATAATTTTGAAGTAGTTGTGTCGTTTTTTTTTTGTAAGCGGTTAAACAATTAAAAGATAAAATTCCATAAAAAAAAGTTTAAAGAAATCAAAAATTTAAAATATTAGCGGAGTTCATTCAAGTATTAGTGATGTATTATTGCAAATGCAAAATATCATAGTTTTTTTGTAAAATCCAACAACAAAACACACAGAGATTTCGTTATATTTTATAAAAGTGCTACGATATTTCATCAACATCTTAAAATCGAAGAAATGGACACACGCGGTTGCCCATGAAAGCCATAGATTTTTCATTTGCTCTTTTGCAAGCCTTAAATTGAACTCCGCTATTTGATTAACATTAAGAAAAATTGTAAAAAGCCACAAAATAAAAAATCGATGCAAAAATATTTTAATTTATTTTTTGTTTTTATGACAGCTATGAAAGGTGCTGTATCATAATATGATTGCTTCTAAATTTATTATGATTAACATGATGATAATATGATTACTTCTTAGCTTATTATGATTAACATGACAATAATATGATTAATTTCTTAGCTTATTATGATTAACATGACAATAATTGGATTACTTCTTAACTTAGTATGATTAATAGAATAATAATATGATTAAGGGAAAAATATTATGATGTAATATTACGAATATATTCAGCCATAATATGATTCAATAATAATCTTAATATGGTGACTACAATCATAATTCTTGTCATAATATGTTGCTCTTAGAATATGTTTACCACAACCATGTTTTTTCTTTGCGTGTAAGGAGCGACATTTAGTGTTTATTTTCGTACACTGATTCAAAGTGTTGTGTAGTAAATCATTAAAAAATAACGTTGCCATCTTTCGAACACAAAAATAAAACTGTTGTTATCCAACTCAGCAAAAGATGAGAACATTCAATTCCGTTCGGTTTAAAAAAAAAACACAAACTTCATTGTGTTCGGTTCGGCTCATTAATGTTCGTCGTTTCTGTTGTGCGTAGCGCCCTTTTAGCTGGTAAAAAAACCAAAATTTTTTACAAAAACAAAATTCACATACGAAAGGAAACCAAAAGACACCAAAATAATTTTACACAAACAAAACATATAAGTTCACAATAAGCACACAAGCTTTCCGTGCTACGGTCGTTGCTAAATTTGGTTTGCCTACAGTATCACTACAATTGTTATGTTTTTTAACGTAGAACAGAACACTATATAATGTTCGGCTATTCTTTGAAAATAGTTACGAACGGTATTAAGGGTTGTGTTCGTCTACACAATCACTAAAAATAGGTATCGTTCTTGGGTGTGTGAGCCAAACGCTAAATAATGTACTGTTTATTTTCGAACACTGATATTTACATTATTTTGGTTATGCTGTCAGAAACTTGGACAAATTATGGACACTGACAATATTTTGCATTTTCTTCATTCGCCTTGAAGAGTTAGCAGTAAGCGCGTACAAGGGTAGCGTGCTCACCAAGATTTAATGAAAATTTAAAGAATTTATCAAGGATTTTGAGACAAAAGCATGCTGGGAGACTCCTGCTGGACTCTTATACGTGAAACGGAAACGGAAGCGTTCAAAAAACGCCATTCACTTTTGAAAATTCATTTATTTTCAAATAAATGAATGAATAATGCTGATGTCTGTTTTTATAAGGATACATTAATAATAAATAGACATCATATAGACATCACTCCTGAAATATTCGAACTGTTGGTGGAGGGTATCAAAGATTCGGCACATCCGAAAGTTAATCCAGACTCCATAAAAACATTTTTTTTGATCACAAAAATGTTTTTTAAAGATAATAAATATCTCTTAGAACTAATACTTTAAACATACAAAAATGTGATATAATGTCTTCATATAAACAATGTTAATAATTTCATTACCTGTTGTAAATTACTGCTTTTTATCTCCAACTCTACAGTATAAAAATCTGCACAGGAATTCGGATTTCGACAGTTTTATTTTAGACATCAATATGAATTCGTTAAAAATCTACGCAATTATACTTGCTGTCTTTCCCATATTCGGTATACAAAGTGATTTTCAAACAATTGATAACACTCCGTATTATATAGTTACTGAAGGATTGGTAAGAAATTTCGATTAAAGAATTGTGATAAAATCTCTGAACTGAAAAAGAGAATATGAAATAAACTTTTTATAAGGATAAAACTAACAGTTTTTTGTATATATGTATTTTAGACGTGGAATAGTGCTTTTCTTAGGTGTAGTTCCCTGGATATGGATCTTTTAACAATCGATAGTATCGAAGAGTATAACTCTCTTTATCGTTTGGCGCGCTCTTTGTATATGTAAGTTTATCATCTGCGATGTAATGGCAATTAAATAAACCAATTGTTTTTTAGTAATGAGTTTATCTTTTGGGTTGGAGGTGTTGGAGATGGAACTAATTTTGTCTGGGCTTCTACTGGAAAAGCTGTTATACCCTCCATGTGGATTTCTAGTGTAGCTGCCGGTAATAATAATTATTGTGTGTCGTTTGAAAACACGAATGAGGGGGGTTTGAATGAAAGATATTGTTCTTCCAAATTCTTTGGTATATGTAAACATCGCCTTCAACCAAATAATTGTTGCGTTAAGAAAGCAAATATTTTTCTAAACATAAGACAAAATTATTAATATAATGATGATATTTGAAAAACAATAAAAGTGCTTAATGTATTTAAACTAAATAAATTTAATTTACTCTGAAAAACTACTATATAAAGTTATAAATTCTGTTGACGAACCATTCTCAGGAATGCAACTCTTATTGTTATTATTATTGTCGTTCTTATCTCTTATATTTTTTACAGTTATGTATCGTTTACATGCACATCTTTATCTCTAAAAATAACATTACACCTAAGCTCTACTCTACTAAGCTCTAGTTATGTTAACGAAATAGCTTTTTAATATTTCCTGTATAATAGAATTTGCATTCTTAGGTGGGGAACAGAATAATCGCTGTAGTACAACGTTACTATTAGTTACGAAAGATCTCAAAAGTTAAAAACGGCTGTTTCAAAGTAGTGTCAACAGAAAACGTAGTTGTAGTAGCCCAGCGGTAAAAAGAATGAGTAAAGAGGCCTAATAGCAGGCCTTATTTAGCAGACACAAGCTCTCCTCTTCACATTCCTTACTCATATATTTTTTACACAGGTTGTCATTGGGAGCAAGCCCTTCCACACTCCCTTCAAAATAAGCTCTTTTGTTAGTCCTGCTGATGCATGTCTTTAAGAACGCCTTTAAATAAAGGATCGTTAAAAGGCATTACAAAGGTGTACTGAAAAAATTACTTCTTTTAAAGTACTCTATGAATATGTACATACAAAAGAAGTACATATTGAATACCTATAAAAAAGTTTTTTTAAAAGGACTTTAAATTTAATTTTTACATTCATAGACATTTATACATACAATTTCAATGGTTAGAATGCAAACTAAGAATTAAAAGGAAAGAACTACCGATTGGAAAAGCTATCACATCTTTCAATTTATATTTTTTTTCTCCATTGAAAATGTCCTAGTTGGATTAAATTTATATTTTAAATGAATTTTTTTAAAGTTCACAGAAAAACTATTTTTACAATTTACATCAAGGCCCATTGAAAAGGTCTGCGCAAGAAGCCTGATGATCATTGTTTTCGTTCTTTCGAGCTTTCAAAAGTTGTTTACATAGTAGTAGTAGTAGTAAGTTTTTGACAGCTTAAAAGAAAAAGTTTTTTGTTTTTGTACAAGTACGCAGACCTGATAGATGGGCCTTGATTTACATATAATAAAAAATTCCAAGATTCCTTGATATAAAACATTAATAATTTGTTAAGTAAATTTTTAAACTGTTCTCCAAAATTAAAAGAAAAAGATTTTACATTTATTTGTATGCGTGATCTTATTTAAAATAAAAAGCTTTAAATAGAGAAAATAATTGCAAGCGTTTAACATTTCTGAAATTCTCATTAGCAATTGATAAAAAAACGATTGATCACAAAATGAGCGTATTTTTTAATTTAAAAACTTATTGAAGGAAAAACAAGCGTTTTAAATGTTTCTATAAAAAATTAATTGTTGATTAAAAATATGAGTGATGAAAAAGAACTAATTGTTCCGTTTGAAAGTTACAAACAACAAATGTTTTTTTTTTTTTATCAAATAACAACTTGACCCAAAAAATATGTTTGATCACAAGACAAGCTTTTATTTTCAATCAAACGCTTATTTAAGGAGTTTTAAGCCATTTTAATTTTTTTTTTTATTTATTTTTTATATGAAAATGCGATTTTTGGTCATTATTCTATTATAAACTTATTTTCTGTGATCACAAAATAAGCTTTTATTTTCGATCAAACGAATATCTAGAGGAAAAACGATATTTTTTTTGCTCTTAGCTGTTATGCAAAAATTAAGCATTGAAAATTATACTGTTTTTTCAAAAAAACTATAAAAATAAGTATCGTCGAAATGACAGAAAAGTATCGCCGACACACAGTGGCTGAAAATTTTACTTCATTGGCCAAAAGTCCAATTTTTGTTTGTCAACGATTTCAAAAATTTTAATTTTATTTAATAGTTACTAAGTAGAAACTAAGGTAGCCAAAAAATTAGGTCAAAATATTGGTAATTGTGGTTGTGCCATGCTTCTTTTTTTTTAATTCAGGAAAAAGTGATTTTTTTATATTTAATCCGAAAGAAATTATCATTGCTCAAAAACTATCATCTATAATGCCCTGCTAGCTTTTTTGCTAGGTTGGTAGTCTTGTTATATTTAAAAGGGTAATATTTGCGACTATTGTGTTATTTATATTTGAGATGTTAAGACATATTTTCTAAACTACTATATTTTTGTCAAATTTCAACTTCAGTAGAATAGAACTTTTGCAGACCAAAAGGGACCAAGAAGGTTAAGCCACCGATAGAAAGGTGAAAGTGTTTTCTTTAACCCTGTATGTACTTTTGTGCCCGCTTGGACCCGCCTGTTTAACTCTTTTTTAATTTTAATGAAATTACTCAAAAACAAATTTCTAAACTACTATATTTTTGTCAAATTTCAACTTCAGTAGAATAGAACTTTTGCAGACCAAAAGGGACCAAGAAGGTTAAACCACCGATAGAAAGGTGAAAGTGTTTTCTTTTACCCTGTATATACTTTTGTGCCCGCTTGGACCCGCCTGTTTAACTCTTTTTTAATTTTAATGAAATTACTCAAAAACAAATTTCTAAACTACTATATTTTTGTCAAATTTCAACTTCAGTAGAATAGAACTTTTGCAGACCAAAAGGGACCAATAAGGTTAAACCACCGATAGAAAGGTGAAAGTGTTTTCTTTAACCCTGTATATACTTTTGTACGCGCTTGGACCCGCCTGTTTAACTTTTTTTTAATTTTAATGAAATTACTCAAAAACAAATTTCTAAACTACTATATTTTTGTCAAATTTCAACTTTAGTAGAATAGGACTTTTGCGGATCAAAAGGGATTAAGAAGGTAAAACCACTGATAGAAAGGTGAAAGTGTTTTCTTTACCCCTGTAGATACTCTTGTACCCGTTTGAACCCGTCTGTTAAACACTTTTTTAATTTTAATGAAATTACTCAAACAAAAATTTCTAAACTACTATATTTTTGTCAAATTTCAACTTTAGTACAATAGAACTTTTGCGTATGAAAAGGGCCTAAGAAGGTTAAACCACTGATAGAAAGGTGAAAGTATTTTCTTTGACCCTGTTTATACTCGTGTACCCGTTTGGACCCGTCTGTTTAACACTTTTTTAATTTTAATGAAATTACTCAAAAAAAATTTTCTAAACTACCATATTTTTGTCAAATTTCAAATTTAGTAGAATAGGACTTTTGCGGATCAAAAGGGATTAAGAAGGTAAAACCACTGATAGAAAGGTGAAAGCGTTTTCTTTATCCCTGTACATACTCTTGTACCCGTTTGAACCCGTCTGTTTAACACTTTTTTAATTTTAATGAAATTACTCAAAAAAATTTTCTAAAATACTATATTTTTGTCAAATTTCAACTTAAGTAGAATAAAACTTTTGCGGATCAAAAGAGATTAAGAAGGTAAAACCACTGATAGAATGGTAATTTTAATGAAATTACTCAGAAAAAAAATTTTTTTTTTCAAATTGTTTTTTTGCAATATTTTTTTTTCCGCAAAAATGTTTGCAGAAGTAACAGCAATCATGTGCTATTGCCTTCAAAAAAAACTTTTATGATACATATAGGGAATATTGATCGTGATCGAACAGAATACAGGTAGAACATATAAAAAATTGTATTATTGTTACAAAATCAGAAAAACGCGTAGCTGCCCTGATTCATCCTTATCCGTTACACTACGTTCACACTAGCGAATTTTATAGTAGAATAAAGAGCTTAGACACGCGTTTACGCTAAACAGGTATATTGTGAATCCCAGCTTAGAAGGGATTTTTAAATTTTGTTTGGTCTTTTTATTTTATCTGTTTTTATGACTCTAATAATATTCCATGACCCTATAGCTTTGCAATGCGTTGTTAAATTTGTGTCAGGTATTTTATAGCATATAAATAAAAGGATTTAAATTTTTTAATCCTTCTTACTCTACCTGTATTTGGTATGAAAAAAAGGATGAAAAGGTTTAAAAGCATGTGACATTCGGATGCAAACTCAGTGGATATAATAACTATATCTGAACAATAACAACGTTTTTCATAAACATGGAGAGCTTCAGCTATAAAGAATTGGCCGGAGATTATTTAAGAAACAAAAACGAGGAAGATGTTAAAAATTACATTTGAAAAAAAGGAAATTTAAATTCCTATAGCACTGAAATACAATTGGACTTAGAAAATAAATTATCTGTTTTCATCAAACATTTAAAACAGCGATACAGGAAAGTTGATTACAGCAAAGATACATTTTATAAGAGCTTTGCAAACTGGTTAGAGAACGAACTTTCTGTCCAGATCACTTCAGAAACTTCAAATCAAAACACACGTGGGAGACCACGAAAATCGCTGGACAACTGTAGCGGTAGATCTAAGAGGCGGAAGCTTAAGGATATAAATGAAGAAATCGGATATGAAAATATTCAAGATACTTTCCTACATCAATTACGATCACAGAAACAATTGACAAAAGTGGATTTCATTGAAAAAGTTGTTAAAACTAGTCCATTGAGAACAAAACGGATTCTTAAAAGTATACCAACTCCGAGCGATGCAAAACAATTCACAAATGAGCAGGCATTAGCAATATTTCTGGATTTGAAATTAACAAAACAGCAATATATACAGCTCAGATTGCATGCGATTGAAAAAATCTCAAATCTGTATCCAGCATATCATCACATAACAGCTGCTAAAATAGACTGTTTGCTATTAAAGAACACTATTACAATCACATTAATTTTGGCAGAGGTACAACTACAATCTCTACTTGATCACACAGCCGAACGTTTGCTACAATCAATTAAAGGAAGTGAGTTAAAGAAATATGGAAACACAAAGTTAATTCTTTCTTGTAAATGGGGATGTGATGGTTCTTCTGGACAAAAACAATACAAACAAGTAGTATGTGAAAATATTTCGGACTCAGATATGTTCATGGCATCATTTGTACTATTGCGATTAAAAAAGATTTTGGAAGATTCAGAGCCTTCGACAAGTACAACGCAAACAAAGGATATTTGGAAAACCATCTTCTACGAAATATTGCAGACCTATTAAATTTGAATTCAAAAAAGAAACTCATGATGCCATTAACAAAGAATTTAGTGATATCAAGGCCCAAATTGCAATACTACAGCCATTACAGTTATATTAAGATGGGCAGCAAATTGAAGTTAGCTACCAATTAGTGCTAACAATGATAGATGGAAAAGTAGGCCAGGCTTTGACTAACACGAAGGCTGCATCCAGCTGCATCATATGCCATGCAACATCAAGCCAATTAAACCAAGTCCCGACAAAATCATTAGATAATACTGATGCATATGAATTTGGATTATCACCACTACATGCAATAATACGAGTTATGGAACACATACTTAAAATCAGTCATGATTTGGATTTCGGATCTTCAGGATCAATAAGAAACAACGAAACCAACAAGGAGTTAAGAAGTTCAAAAAGGAAACATGTTCAAGATGAATATCGCAAATTTGGTTTGATTATAGATCAGCCGAAACAAGGGTCAGGCAATACAAATGATGGCAATACCGCATGAAGATTCTTTTCAGATCCAGAAACAGCATCTGAAATAACAGGTGTTGATTTTAACCACATTTTTAGATTTAAAATAGAAGTACTTGCGTGCAATGAAGAAATTGACTCTAGAAAATTTGGAGAATTATGTCTGCTACAGTTCACAAAATCCTTTATCATGGAGAAGATGTCATTAAATATCAGTTGGTGCCACTTGGAGATTTATCAGAGGAAGCTCAGGTAAAAAGGAAGAAGGATTACAGATTTTTATAGAGAGCACAATACTAGAAAAATTTCACGAAATTCCACTAATGAAGATCCATTTAATATATCATTGGCAACGTCAGATCCGTCCATCTCCAGTATTCGAAATCAATGGAAAGTGGAACATCGGGATTTAGATGAAGAATTCAAAAAACTAGTAAAGAACAGAAATAACACAAAACAGAATATGGAATATTTGCAATCAATCTTTCAATTAAATGAACAATAGTTATAATTCATTAGATCTTAGACAGACACTGTATAAGTAAAAATAATAATAAACAGAAACTCACATTGTTACAAAAGCTATTAAAATCTAATGCTGCTATTATTTTCAAAAGGTTTTTTTTATCCACATATGTATAAAATGTTTTAATAAATTTCCAGTGGATTTTACTATTTGTTTTTTAATTATATTCAAAATTGTTTTATTTTTCGAATTTATTCTATGAGCTAAATTTCAGTTATGTATTTTATAAAGCTTTTTTGTAATAGTCTTATTCCTTCAATTTTTCAGAAATGACTTTATACACTACAAGACTATTATATTGTATCTTCTTGTTACATTTTACCTTAGCTTTCCTTTGGACAGCAATGAAGTATATTGTATGTACAGAAAAATGTGCAATTATTAGACACCAGCAGAATGTAATGCATTTTCTGGCCCGTAATTCATTAAATTTCACTAAAATATCTCCTTCGGTTCAAAAGTTACAGATTTTTGGCCACTGTGTGACGTTCAAAAAACGCCATTCACTTTTGAAAATTCATTTATTTTTAAATAAACTAGCGATTTTTCATGTAAACAACGAATTAAAACATTTTTTGTATCTCGAATAGAGTAAAACGTGATAGAGAAAAACCAATTACAGTTTCGAAATCAGTTTACCAAATTACCCTAGGAAAGATATTTGGTTGCTCCAGCCGAAAACCTTGTTGGCTCGTGTAATTAGTAGAATTTACCTATACATAAGCCCCCCAAAAAAAGATACTATCAAGCATCGTTACCGCTTAAGATTATTTTACATATTAGATGTAAGTATTTGTATCAAATGCCTAAACAACTCCATTTGAGAATACATTCCCTAGAGGGAAGCGAACTGACACCAAAGTAGTCTCGTGATAGGGGTTTGGTGGTAGAGTCCGGTTCTAGTTCTCACACTTTCTATGAATAAGACCGATGACTTTTACATGGGGTTGTCATTGGAAGGGGTCAATTGACACCATTCGACCAGTCACACATCTATTCTAAATGGACGTGTTTAGTGACAGTTATTAAAATGTAGTATTATTTCAATACAATGCAGTATTTTTTCAGTAAAACAAGTCCTAGAACTAAATTTAAGAACCAAATTTAAGAAGGTCCCAAAAAATGAGTCATTCCACCGGTGAAGACTGTACTGTTATTCATTACTTTTTCTACCTTTTTGTTCTTCATAAACCATTTACATGATTGGTTCTCCTTTCACTGGCCACGAATTATTTCTTTTTGTACCTGTTCTATTTTCACAACTCCCAGGACCAGTCTGTTAGACCAATTGGCACACATTTCCTGCAGGGTTGGTTCATTCATCTTCATTATTCAGGCAATAAATATTTTTTGCTTTAAATAAATTGAGTTTGTCTGGCTATATTTTTGTTCTAAACAAAATTAATTAATTATATATAAAAAAAAAATTAATTAAATGTCATCTATAGACACTTGCGTGCCAAAGGTTCCCTTTCCACTAAACCTATCAAATCATAAAGCAAAAAACAAAAAATTCTTAAAAAGAAAATATTAAAAGAAATCTCATGAATTTTTTATAAAACTCAAGACGATGCACAGAGGAGTATTTGGCCTGAAAAGCTGGCCAAAAAGGCAAAACTGAATTTTAAGAAATCTTAAGAACTAAGTACGCAGCTCGACAGACAACAATATTTTACATTATATTGTAAATTTTGAAGACTTTTAGTTGTGATTTGTAGCTCTGAGACCCTGCTAAAGTCAGAAAAGTGAAGAAATATGAGATTTAAATGTTTTTTTTCGGTTTCTGGATGTTTATATTATATTTTTTGCGGCTTAACTAATAAAGGTTTAACAAAGATTTTTTTTTTCGCTGAAAGGTTTGATCAAAAGTTATTAAAAACAGCAAAAAAAATTTAAAATATGTTGAATATTCATGTTGAAGCAATTCGTTCAAAAGCTAAAAAAAACAAATTATACACTCTTTTTTTGCAAAAAAAGGAAAAGAAGAGGTTTTTAAAAGTGAGGTTAGCATGTCTACGAATTATGTTTGATACCACAACAAAATTTGGAATCTCTAATTTTAGAAACCAAAAAAAAGTGTGCGCAAGTTTGCGCCATTATTTTTGACGATTTTTTTAAATTTTCAGATTTCTTCTATTTTGCTCTTATACCTTTATATCGTCATAAGCTTTTATGTATTTTGAATTATTGATTTCAACTGTTATTCACATCACTTTTAACACTTCACAATATTAATACCAGCCTATATGTTATTATAAATTGCAAAAATTCTTAATTATCCATAATAGTTTTAAGGGAATGTCCCACACATCCCCATAAAAGATATTTTTATAAACCTGCTCTACAAAACATTATTTGAGTCAAAGAGCAGCGGGACATAATGATCCCCAATAAAAGCAAGAATTTGCAAGCGATCATTAACAACTTCTGAAGTCAACCCTGTGAATAAACTTTCAGTGGAAGGAGCTTTAGCACTCTTTGTAAATGCAGAGCTCACGAAAAAGCAATATGAAATTTTATACAATGCCAATAAAAATGTGTATCCATGTTACTCGTTACTAAAAAATGCAAAAAAAAAAAATTTTATCCCAATGAAGATGCCATAACCGTTACTGAAACATTAGCGGAAGTGAAGCTCCAAGCTCCAAGCTCTCCTCGACCACACAGCAACCCGTTTATGTATATACCTTGAAGAGGTTTTGCAGCAGTTATGCCCGTAATTTCAACAAATAGATATCTAGCTGTGTATAGGTTTCAAAATTTTAAAACGTTTTTCTTACCTACGGGTTAAAGTGGAAATATATTTTACACCACCGATTTTCGATAGTTAATTCACGTAGGTAACATTACCGTTTAAATTACCAAAATAGTGGTTGCAGATGGGAAAAAATAACTGTTAGTTACGAAAACGACTAGATATCTTTTTGTAGAAATTACGGGCATTAGACTATGAAGAGCTTAATTTCTTGGAACTTATAACCAAATGGGGTTGTGACGGATCGCACCAATCATGTTATAAGCAGAAATTCGAAAACGAAGATGTAAGTGACGTTAATATATTCCAAAGCAGTTGTGTACCAATTAAACTAATCACGAATACTAATGGAAAAATAAAAACGATATGGCGAAATCAAACACCATCCTCAACTATGTGTAGACCAATCCGCATCCGTTTTGTGCAGGAAACAACTGACATCACGAAGCAAGAAATAGGATACATAAATAATCAAATTGAATTTTTAAAGAAAAGCGAAGTACCGTGTAATGGAAAAATTGCACAAATTAAACACACGATGGTAATGACAATGGTCGACGGAAAAGTATGCAATGCTGCAACGGACACAAAATCGACAATGAGGTGTTACATTTGCGGTCAAACTTTGAAAGATTTTAACACGTTGCAGAATAATGTTCGTCTGAACTGTGATGCCTTGAGTTTTGGACTATCAACTTTACATGCACGCATACGCTTTTTAGAATCGATACTTCATCTCTCATATAAACTGCCAATTAAAAAGTGGCAAGCAAGGAGCGATGAAGATAAAGCAATTGTTAAAGAGAGGAAGATATTCATCCAAAAAAGACTTAAAGACGAGATAGGAATACTTGTAGATGTTCCAAAACCAGGATACGGTAGCACTAATGATGGCAACACATCAAGAAGGTTTTTTTCGGACCCAGCAACTGCATCGAAAATCACTGGAATAAATGAAGAATTAATCAACCGCCTGAAAATAACATTGGAAGCAATAACTAGCGGACACCGAATTAATATTGAGAAATTTGAGGAATATGCACATAAAACTGCCGAAATATATGTGCAACTTTACAACTGGCACCCCATGAGTCCTACGATGCACAAGATTCTTATTCATGGCGGTAGTGTTATAAAGCAAGCAATCTTGCCAATTGGACAATTGTCAGAAAAAGCTGTAGAGGCCAGAAATAAGCACTTACGATTATATCGCACGAATAATTCGAGGAAATTCAGCAGAAGCGATACAAATCGAGATGTCTTGAATAGGTTATTTCTGAGCAGTGACCCTTTTATAAGCTGCAGTACGCAAAGAGAACGGAATAATAAAAAAGCTTTTTCATCAGAAACCATCACACTTCTTCTTCCTGACACCGATGATGCAGCTAATGAGGATACACATACGACATAATAATTAGTAAGGAATTTTTATTAGTTTAACTTTTCGTTTATAAAGTATTAAATAATAAAAAATAAATATAATAAAGCCTTTTTTACAATTTTCAAAATTTTTTTTTTAATTAGACTGTAAATCATATGTATGTATGTACATACAGTCTGTCAAGAATGAGTTTAAACCTTTAAAATCAACATTTGTTAATTGAGTTTTGCGATTTATACCAACTTTTATTCCTTAGGATTATGGCTTTTAGAAAAATCTAAAAATTTAAACTTTTTGGTTCTTAAATTTTTTTATTGCATTTTGAAAACAAAAAAATTTTACGCATTTTGCATGTAAATTTTTTTTTTCGCCATTAAATTTTTAATACTCCAAAATAGTAATAGATATAAAATAAATGTGTATGGTTAGTTTAAGCAGAATTTTCCGGTGCATCTTCTGATCCTCCTGCTTTTAAAATCGGGGAACACGTTTTCAAGTTATGGCAAAATATATAAGGCAACCCAACGATTTAGGGGGTGAAGTATGCCACGCCTTTAAAAGAAAATCCTTACGTACTAGAGAAAAACGGAAAACAGATTTGAATTTAGGGCATCAAAATCCATATAGTCCACATACTTTTTTTTCTAGGTTAGAGAAAAATTTTTTTGTTGCGCAGTGTACTATTGTTGAGCAGTGTAATTTTTTCAAAATCTGCCACTAGACTTTTTATATCATACTACACCTAAAACTATCAAAAAAACTAAAACTTTTAATACAAAAAACACGTTTAATAATTTTGGCCAGCTTTTCAGGCCAAATACTCCTCTGTGAGTCGCAAGAATGCCTTATCATCCAGATGCCTCAGTTTGGATGCAGGAAACTATCGCTGCTGTGCCTTCTGCCATACAATAGCATCATTGTCGGGCCTTACTTTTGCGAAGAAAACGGTCTTACTGTTACTTAAAGATGTTGAAAGAGTTCCAGAACTACGCCGAAAGAGAATCCCTTCAACTCTGTGTGGTTTCAGCAAGATCGGGCAACTTGTCGCATAGCCACGCCTGTTATGACAGAATTGCGGCGAAAATTCCTCAATAAGCTGATTTCAAGAAACTCCACATTCCGTTGGACTCCCAGGTCTCGTGACCTACCTGCACGTGATTTTTTGTGGGGTTATTGCAAACAGGAAGGGTACATCAGAAACCCAACAAATTTGGATGATGTCAAGCAATCCATTCGAACGATAATTGAGGCAATTCCCGCTGCAACCCTCCAGGCAGTAATGTATAACTTTCTGATAAGATGTCGCCGAGGGTGGAGGCAATTTGAATTTAATTATTTTTAAAAATTAATATATTATTTTAATAAAAATGTATTATTTTTCAAATGAATTAATAAAAATTAAATTACATAAGCTTTACAAAAAGTTATTTGAGTTTCTTAATGTAGCAAAATTCATCAGCCACCCTGTACTTAATGGATTTAAAATTATTCAGACAGCAGTGATAACAATTTTAAAATCTTTTCTAAAATTACGAGCTGTTGCGCTGAAAATACTCTAAGTTGAAAATTATGACTTTTTAGTTTCAATAATATTGTAAGTTATCCTTTTTGTTCTAAATATAATAAGTTTAATATATAAAAATAAAAATAACAACGCCAATTATCACGAAGTTGTTCGTTGCATCAATATGTATATATGAAATTATTTCTTTTTGATCTGAACCATTATAAGTTTGAATATTTTTTATTGAATAACAACATAAATAATGATATTTGGTAAGTTTTGTAACTATGGCTTAATAGATTGTAATATGTATATAGAAAAGGATTCAGTAGATGGTAAAAGAAAATCAAAAATCTTAAAAAGTGTAATTATGCGTTTTGTTATGGACCACCACATTTGTACTTTGATCTATTATTTGTTTGTTTGTTTTTGTTTGATTTTTTTGTGGAGGGAACATTCTTAAGCCTATAGTACACGGAATGTAAAAAGCGACATGCGCATGTGGTTCTGACGTAATTTTGACGTCACTACAAAGCCACAACAGCCAGTTTGTATTGTGTGATAACGACAAAATTACGTCAGAGCCACATGCGCATGTGCCTTTTTACATTTCGTGTACTTTAGGCTTTAGTATATACATTTATTATGATATTTATATCAAAGTTTTTATGGAGTCTGGATTAAATCTAAATTAAATTAAAAATAACCTTATAAAGTTGCTGTATATTAGGTATAAAGCATTAAAAGATAAAGTTTTTATTTGTTTTTATTTTTTAAATAAATCAAAATAGCTTTATAATGGTTTTTTAGTTAATTTAGATAATTTTCAAGTACACTGGAATCAAGTGTTGGCATTTCCAAATTTAATCCAGATTCCATAAAAACTTGTTTTTATTACAATAATGTTTTTTAAAGATAACAAATATCGCATAGAACTTATACTTTGAACATACACAAATGTGATAATATCTATGCACACACGCTATTGTTTTATTACGGGGACGATATAATGTCTTAATATAAACAATTTTAATAATTTCGTTACCTGTTGTAAATCACTGCTTTTTATTTCCAACTCTACAGTATAAAAATCTGCACAGCAATTCGGATTTTGACAGTTTCTATTTAGATATCAATATGAATTTGTTACAAATCTTCGCAATTCTACTTGCTGTTCTTCCCATATTCGGTCTAGTTAGGCCTTTGCAAACAGTTAATAACATTGCGTATTATATAGACGCGGAATTTAAAGTAAGAAAATTCGATTAAAGAATTGTTATAAAATCTCTGAACTAAAGAAAAGAAAAAGAAATAAACTTTTTATAAGGAAAAAACTAATTGTTTGTTGTTTTAGACTTGGAGTGAAGCTTTCCTTCAATGTAGTTCCCGAAACATGGATCTTGCAACATTCGATAGTATCGAAGAATTTGAGTCTACTTTTGATATGTTGAATATTTCTACAAAGTAAGTTTATCATCTGCGGTTTAATGCCAATTTAATAAACCAATTATTTTTAGTGATGTTTTTGCCTTTTGGGTTGGAGCAGTTGGAGATGAAATAAATTATGCCTGGACTTCAACGGGAAACCCCATTATACCCTCCATGTGGGGTAATGGTGAACCTGACAATAGTGAAAAATATTGTGTGGAGATTAATAGCGAATATAAGGGATTGACGAGAGTGCCTTGTAAATATACCGTTCCATTTATATGTAAAGATCGCCCTCAATCGAAGAACTGCTGCGATAAGAAATCAAATATTTTTCTAAATATTAGACAAAATAATGAATATAATGATGATATTTGAAAAACAATAAAATGTGCTAATGTATTTAAACTAAATTTAATTCAATTTACTCTGAAAAACTACTATATAAAGTTATTAATTCTGTTGAGGAGCCATTCTCAGGAATGCATCTCTTATTGTTATTATTATTGCACTTTTTTATCTTTTACATTTTTTTACAGTTACACAGAAAGAAAAACACTCGGGATAAATAAAGTTTTTTATGATTACTTTAAGTGCGAGTCGTACTTAAAAATTTAAGCACGAATAACACTTAAACGTACTCAAAACAGTCCTAAGTGGGATTACTTTCAAAAATCAATACCGGAATTTTTTAAAATAAGTATAAAATTCTTAAATCAAGTACAAAAAAGATTTAACTTTTCGTTGATAGTGCCACTCTGAGCAGTGCTGAAAATATTATATTTCTTTAAAATAAAATGATGTTTATATAAAAAAAGAGTTATAAGCATACAAAGATTTATTTAATAAAACACTTGTAACGATTCCTGAGTTCCATATTTTCGGAATGTATGCTACCTTTAACACCAGCTAAGCTCGTCAGAAAATGGGGTGATTCTTTATTCCTCCAAACATGAACAATCATTACTTTATAATTAAAACTTAGGTAGCAATAAAATCAAAGAAGATACATTTGTATAATAAATAAAACAAAATAACTGTAATCTAAATAAACGAACTAATAATTAGGAAATAAAACAAAAAAAAAATTCGGAAGGAAGTTTGGCTTAAAGAGAACAATGATGTTGATTATCTCCTTTTCTTTACCCACCCATGACCTATGCTACTCATTCTATTTTCTTGAATAGCCCACTTTAACTCTAACTTTTGGTACTTAAATTTTTCGTAAAATGATTTTAAAACAACTTAAAATTTCATATTTATAACGTACATCTTTTATTTTATTGAAATGTAGTAGTTATTGTTTAATGTATTTAACATAAAATAAAAAAAAAATGACCAACAAACGTAATTCATAACACAGTATTTAGTAAGTGATGCAAAATTATTAGAATTATATGTGTGTAAGCATATCAAAATTTCTAACACAAAAAAAAACAAAATAATTTTGAAATTTTAACTCAAGTATTTTACGATATAAATAATATATATAAATAATTTATTTTATTAATTAAGATATTAATATTTATTTTTAACTATTATTTAAGTGGGTAAAAAAATAAAGAAAACCAAATATTATTAATATAATTTATGTAAGTATGTATATTTAATATTTTCCTATTAAATAATAGCCAATTACCAAAAAAAAGAATGTTGTTAAAATTTCAATCTTATTTATTTAACAATGACTGAATTGTTTTTGTTTATTGAATTCAAATATAAAAAAAGTTAACTCACCAAAATCTCGTTCCGATGACCGCAGGCCTGTTGTCATAATAGTCAGAGAAAGGTTTCCCACCCTTTTATCTTTAAACTCTGAATTCAATTTCTTTTTTTTTTTTTTTCTTTTTTTTTTTAAATGGTTGTCGTTAGAAATTTTTGGAGGTTTTAAGTAAATATATTATTTATATAAGAAAAGTGTTAATGTATTTTGCAAAGGTAAGTATGTTTATGAGTATGTTCTAGGATTCAAAGTTATTCATTATTTTAAATAACTGTTAAAATCAGTACGCGGTTTTTCGTCGAAATAGTTTTCCATTTTCCCCCCTTCAAATTAACTGAAAATTTAGAAGAAAATTTATATTAACGTTCTACGTATGTTCTCCTCTGAATATTCCGTTCTGGCAAATCCTAGTGCAAAAAAAACAAGTTGTAAGATGCCGTCCAAGTAAGCAGGCTAAATATATATTATCGTCGAAGTTGTCAGCAATTAAACCAATATTTCTCCCAAGACTCAAATAAAATAACTTCAGTTGCAAATAGTCTGGTTGGGTTTAAAAAAAATAATCACTTAAGCTTTATATTGATAAGATAAATACAAATTTGCAGAGCTCTTTAAACTGTCAGTTATTGAAATCTGCAAACTAATTAAAATTTGGTTTAGACAAAATCTAATTTAGTTAATAATAGTTCAGATATATTACCTTCTATAACACGCTCTTGATGCTTATCCAACAAAATTTTATCTTAAGCGAAAAATATTTGGAAATCACAATTTTTATGAGCAAAATATTTTAGTAACTTTTCAGTCAAATTTTTGTTTAAAAATGAAAAATTTATTGAAAAATTTTTACATATAAATCAAAGTTAACTTGAACAATTTGATTTTTTTTTTTTTTTTCTTTAAAAAAAATAAATACTTTAACTGATGGAAATAAGAATAAGTGCAGGTCCTCACACACTTCAGTTGTTTGACAAAAGTTAGCGATTTTTTAACCAAAAAAAAAATTATTTTGTTTTTCTAAACCTACTTAAAACTACAATTAATGTTGAGAGAATTTCAACTAATTTTAGTGGGGAATGTAAGATGAGATAAACCCACTGTTTATTGTTGATGTGTTTTGTTTAAACTTTGATATTATTACAAGTAGAACTGTTGCTATAAGTCTTATACGTTTAACAGTTTTATTTGGTTAAATATCTTTAGTTTTTCTAAAATCTTTATGGATGAAGTTTCCTGATGATCTGGCCTAAGCAACCAGTGAAATGCCCATAGGAATAGCTTATCCCATCAGCAATAAGTTTCAAGTGTTTTTATCAATAATACAAGCTGGAAATTAAGCACGAATAACAAAATCGTTTGAAATTAAAATTTTGTATTCCCAAAAATTTAAAATACTTTTTGTTATTATTTAATCTTAAGTGAGGTATATAATATTCGGCACAGCCGAAAGGGCTTTTTGCTCTCAAAAAGTTGGCGTCACTGTTTATAATACTTGAATCAAGCTCATTTTGAGATTGATTCAATCTTAGTTTTACTTAAATCAATCTCATTTTCGGATTATTTCAAGTACAAAATCGGGACTGAATATGGATAATTTAAGTATTTTGGGATTAAAAATTCGTACTTGAATCAATCTTTCTGTACTTGATTCAAGAAAATCCTTACTCACCTTACTTTTAATCACTGTTGGGATCTGACAATTCTTAAATTGTACCAAATTGACATAAATTGTACCAAAATTTCGCTATAAAATAAAAAAGCATACATAGTAAGAATTCATAACACTCTTTTATTTAATAAAAACAAAAACAAAACAAGTAAGAAATTTTAGACCGTCAAGTCCGATCATTTGATACTCTACACCAGAGTATTTACAGACAAATTTCCAGAGTGAGAACCATGGGCAATCATGGACCCTCCAAAACAAAAATTATGTTATAAGGCTAAGATTAATGTTAAAGTTTTTGCGTCGACTATTATTAAGATATCTTCATCTATATGAGATTTGTTTGCCTTTGAGTGATTTTAGGAAGGGGGTTTATATGGGACCTATGGTTGATTTTGGGCCCTCCAGCGCAATATTTTGTATTGAAAAAGTGGCTATCGTATAAGTTATTTTCGACACTTTTAATATCAATACCAACATTTATTAGGTAGTCGTCAAATATGGACCGATTCCAATACAAAATGGTAAGATGCCTTAGATTGCAATAAGTCTGGTCCAAATTTAATTTTAATTCCAGCATATTAGGATGGTTTATAGGCACTAACACTATTCCGGAAAGAAGTTTGTATGAAGACATGTGAAATTATAGACTGATTCTCACTATTTTTAGTAGGCTTTATCCCTATGAATTGAAGCTTATGTTCAAAAAATGCCATCGAATTAACGTAAAATTGCGACCTGTACTTAACGCAGAAGGTTACATGGACAGACAAAAAGCCAGACAGCCGGACGGAGGGACATCAAAAAGTATTATTTTGTAGTGTTATACACATCAGCACAATCGCATGCACTCTCCGCTATTGTGGTGTGGTTATAAAAATTAAGAAGAAGCAAAAGTTTGTCTATTTCTCTTTTTCTCAGAGGCAGACAAAAATGTAGGTTGACAGTGTCACCAAAACAATCGACAAAAGTGGCGATTTGAAGACACTTAATCTTAGGCATCTACAGGGTTACGAGTACATGTACTTATGTATGTATGTACTTTATAAGCTAGTATAGTATCCGAACATTACCCAGTCAGCTTGTGGAAGATCGAATAACCAAACTGAGTATTTTAAGACTAGCTTAGATGATCAAAAACTGGTTAATCTGTTCTGCGCTTAAACGAAGAATCGAAAATGATTCTCACAAATGCTTAGGAACCAAATGTACAGAATGTGCGCAATCATAAATTGATCATGCAGATGATCGAAATGTGACTGTTTTAAGCATTATTTTTCTTTTGGTATTGTTTCTGTTTATAACGGGACAACTTTTTTTTACAGATTTCGAAGCAAATGAGCTTCGTAAATGTAGGCTTATTTATGTATGTCAGTGCTTTTTCATAAAAATTTTAAATAAAAAGGTAATGTCAAAGTAGTAGCACAAACTGTCGTAAATGAGTCGTAATTAAACAGAAACGAGAGTCATAAAACAGTCTTTCAGAGGAGTCGCGGGTGGCTGATCGGAAACACGAGTCGTAAAAGACTCTTTCAGAAGAATCGCGAGTGGGGTACCATTTTCTCCCGAATGATCAGTAACTTTTGACTCTAAGACGGCCTAATAAATTATTATTTTAATCGCGCAGTGGAGTCAAAAAAGACTCTAAAATGATCAATAATTTAAAAAATGCTGACTGGGTAATTAACAATAATAAAATTTTTGGTAGTTATGGTCACGGCTGTTATTAAAAATTTTTTTATTGAAAAGAAAAGTGAGTTAATCCAACACAAAGAAAGGATACAACTTCGGCGGATTTTTTTTTTTTAATTGTACCAAAAAGGGATAAATTGTACCAGTGTACCAATGAAGTTTCGATTGTACCAAATTTGGTGAAATTGTACCACAATTCCCATCAGTGATATTAATACCGCTTCGGATTGATTTGAGTACGGATGGATTGATTTTTCTTTTGAGTGTATGTATCGTTTACATGCACATCTTTATCTCTGTAAATAAAATGACACAAAAGCTCTACTTATGTTCACGAAATAGTTTAATATGTTTCATGTATAATTGAAATGGCATTCTTAGTTGGGGAACAGAATAGCGCTGCTAGTTCTCGAAAGTTAAATGCGGCAGTTTCAAAGTAGTGCCAACAGAATACATAGTTGCTGGGCTGTCAGATATGGCGATTTCTCGCCATATCTGCGACTGGCGATTTCTGATATAAATGGCGATTTACTTGGCTATTTTCACCATTTTTATTATTTCAGCGATTTTTTGTAAAAATTTTAAATTTTTTGTTATCATTACTAATTTTTTCACATGATTTTTGTTTTGTTATCATTTGAAGCTTTGCCGTTGTGCGACTTAAGTTGCAATTTTTTTACCTTTTTGACGCTCTGACACTTTTTGTGCGACTTTTTCAAAATTTTATAGATTATGTTTAAATGATGTCTGTCTAAACTTTTGTTTTATAAAGTTGAACAAATTAAATCGGCTTGTCAATACTGATGACCATACGGGGGTCCTTATTTATGGCATTTTGCATAACTCTTACCAGAGTTTCTGGCGATAGATTCCCGCAGCCTTAACAGATGTTCTCTTTGAGGATTTCAAGCATTCAAGGGTTGTTGTCATTGACTCGAGAATTCAAAACTCCACACAGAGGAAGTCTAGAACGCTTAAATCGTATAACTTTTCCATCCTGTGAAAATCACTAAAACGAGAGATTTGGCGATGAAATGCACCTCTTTTAAAGTTTTTTAAACTTAATTAATATAACTTTTACTCTAGGGCATAACTGATGAAATTTTTTTTCATTTGTATAGGTTTCTTTCTACCTGGTTTAATGTAAAATGTATGTGAAAAAGAAAAAAGGTGCTTCATTTGAAGGAGTTTCATAAAAGTGAGCATGTTAAAAGCTATACATACTAAGTTTTAGAAGGGCTTTCTTTGCACGTAAAAAAAATTTGACATTTTGGGGAAGGATCTGAGATGGCATAAGTGGCGCCCAGAATTTGAGCTCAGATTAAAAAGTTCAAGTCGAGAGGCGCGGATTAGGATTTCATTTAAGATCAATGGTGTCTTCGGAGAATTTTCTTAGAGTTTTATGTAGATTACGTTTTTGTTATGCAATTTTTCATTTTTTTTTCATCCATACAAATCCACCCCCCCTACTACACATGCTAATAAAAATCTGATTTTTCCCTACACAATGAA
Source organism: Pollenia angustigena (assembly GCA_930367215.1). Taxonomy (NCBI): domain Eukaryota; kingdom Metazoa; phylum Arthropoda; class Insecta; order Diptera; family Polleniidae; genus Pollenia; species Pollenia angustigena. The sequence goes on from OV884057.1 coordinate 32,196,834, forward strand.
CAAATTTCCCCTACAAAAATCCCTACGCATTATTATCATTAAAATAGAGGAAAAAGCATTAGTTATAAAAAATAAATTTTATACGAATATGTATATTAAAGATTTGACATAAATTAAGTACAAAAATAAAAAAAATAATACTTAGATATGTATCTACTTTTAATTAAATTCACATAAGACTTTCAACATTAGGTGTGATCCCGTACTCAACGTTGGGTGCTTTTCAGAGAAAAATATTCCTCTTATTGCACGTACTTTTTTTTTGGAAAATTTCTAAAATTGTTAAACAATCAGCTGTGTCAAAAATAAATAAAAAACTGCAAGCATGTTACCAAAATAATTAATATAAAAATTATTTATAAAATAAACAATAGAAAATGTTGAAATATGTAAATAAATGCTTGAATTTTAGTTTAATGCACGTTATTGTGTCAATTATGCATTTATTTAAACATATTTCATATATATGTTTTCATTTTGATCACAAATTTGGTTTTTATTGTTCCCGCACTTTTATACATTTTTGTCTATTAGTGAGAGAAATTTTTGTTTACTTTCCTATTACCGAACTTTACCCAAAAAGTACAGGATCACACATATTGAATGATAACTTAGAAAAAACATATAAATACATATATATTAGTGTTGCCAACTTTTTAAACCACAAACAACTCTGGAAATAATAATACCTACATGTAGGGATTTCCCCTACTTCTGGCAACACTGGTTGATAATCAAACTCCAAGCGTTTTAATACACTATATTTAACTCATGCATGTTTATAACCACACAACAATAGGGGAAGAAGTTATTTTGCATTTGTGCTGATGTTTGTAACCAGTGTTCGAAAACCGTTCGTAACTATTTTCAAGAAAGAACCGAACATTATATAATGAACAATTGTAGTGATACTGTAGACAAACATTATATTTTAATGTTCTATAATGTTTTTTCGTGTGTGTATTTTGTTTTTGTAAAAAATGTTTGGTTTTTTTTACCAGCCAAATGGGACGAACATTAACGAGCCGAACCGAACCGAACACATTGAAGTTTGTTGATTTTCAAAAAAAAAAAAAAAAAACCGAACGGAATTAAATGTTCACATCTTTTGTTGAGTTTGATAAAAACAGTAATATTTTTGTGTTCGAAAGATGACTAACAGGGAAACGTTATTTTTTTAATGATTTTCTACACAAACACTATTAGCGTTTGTGTTTTCCACAAATCTACCGAACCGAACATTAAGAAACGATATTAAGTGTTTATTGTCGAACACTGTTTGTAACACACCTTAAAATATTGGTTAGCTAGACACAAAAACAAAGACTGTAATCCCAACAAATTTGATTTTGATTTAAATAGAATTTACATTCGCATCATGCCAAACAACATTTTGCATTTGTAGCAACAAGCCTGTTTCTGTTGTCCCAAAGTGTAAATTCCTTGTTGAGGCAAAGTTAAAACTGCTGCCTAAAAAGTCATTGTTGCCCCACAGGTTCAGTATGCTGTTGTCGCAACTGCAAAAGTTATTGGCAACTGTAAATTCAAAAATTTTTAAGGTTTGAGTTTGTTTGTTTGTTTGTATGTTGGCTTATATACACATATGTATCTTGTAATGTTGTTGAAAAGGACATTAAGTCTTCGTTTAATTTCTGTGTCACAGGAGGAGAAAATTTCGCATCCATATAATAACGTTAGAATTAGGTATGTTTTTGCAAGTAATAGTCTGATTTTTAACGGGGTAAAATATTGTGTAGACCAAAGGGTTTTAAGCTTTGAATATGTTCTTCAACATGCTCCAGTTACATGATCGCTCCATGTCAAAGTGCTATTGAATATAATTCCTAGGTTTTTTGCTCTTTCAACAATCGCAATAGGCTGGTTTCACAACTATTTTGCTCGTTCTTTTCCGAAAGACAATGCATTTGGATTTCTGCTGGTTTAAACTCAGCCCATTAGCTGTAGCCCAGAGGGAAACTCCATTTAAATCATCATTAAGTTTTTGTATGCAAAAACCGTCACGTTTTCTTTGTATCAATTGAATTAGCAAATTTCTAGGCATAAAAATTTGTTTTAGCTTCTCTGATCTTTTAAGTAACGATCTTTCTAGATTCGCGAAAAATTTCATGAAGACCAGTTGTTTTGTATCGTTTCCATCTGGCGTAGGCTAAGTCACGTTCGGCTATGCGCTTGCCAATCTGTGGTGTAAACCATCGTTTATATTTATGGCTAATGGCTTTTGTTCTTAATGGAACCGTTAGATCAAACAGATATGTGAGATGTTTGTCTAAGAAATTCAGTTGTTCATCAACCGTTAACATGTCCTTTTAGATGCTGTTCCAATCAATTTTACGATATTCTTCCTGCAAAGTTGTATAATTGAGATTTTTGAAGTCATGGTAAGTAATTGTCTGGTTTGGAATTTTTAATTTTATATCATGTGTCCTAAATATAAGATCGTGCTTAGAAAAACAGGGTGCCGATAATTGATCGTATATAAGTATGTTAGAAAAATAAGATTAAAAAAAGTAAATTAGTGTGTTGCTGGTGTTTGTAAAATGCGTGGGGTTTTAGTATTAGTAGGAACCAGTCCTATAGTTTGCATACTGTTAAGAATGCTGTATTCATTAAGCAAATTACAGTTAAAATCTCCTGCTATCACGATGTCATCATTAGCTATAAAATTACGATGCAACAAATTTGTCTATTCACAAGTGCATAAACAAAAATCGTATTTTTTAAACGATAAGCCATACGACAGGGCTTTTGAATTGGACTTATGTATATGAAAAACATTTAAGAAAAATTAAATAAATTTTTTGCCGCGATTTTGTGTTGATCGTCAACCTGTCTTCAGGTAATGATATCAAACCCTTAGAAAAGAATGTATACTGTAGTCCCAGGGATTCGACTTTTTCAAAATTTTGCTGGCCTGTGTGATCAACCGTTTGATTTATTGTGATACTCTGTTTAGAGATGGGATTATTTTTTTTTAAATGTTCATGTCAATAAGCTTAATTTTATTGCATTTGGTGTGAGAAAAATTGAAAGAGGTTGGCCTGGAACCGTCAAATCTACAATAAATCCCTGTTTGGTACGCTTTATGGGGCGATAGAATTTTCCGGTTTCTTTGGGACCGTGTCATCTACAAAAAAGTGCTGTTAGGTGCGCAATAAAATAACACTGGTCTACAAATTTGGAAAAAACGAAGCATGTTTTTCAACTAATCTGGGTGCGCTGAATTCGAATCTGGCATCAGAATTGGGCTATCACGTCTTGTTTATCGCATGCTGGCCATACTGTAAAACGGTCAATACTGACACTTAGGTTAGGTTAGGTTAGAGTGGCCGGTCACAAAGACCCCGCATAGACCAGATAGGTCCCTAGCGTTACCACATTGTACGATAGCCCGCAGAAGAAAGTCAGTAAAAATGTCAGTCAGATGTGATGGTATTCAGAGTACCCCACACTCTCTTGACGAATGCCAGGAGTCTCATTAACCCAATTCCAGAGATTTCCCCGAGATCTTGGAAATAATGATCTCCCAGACAGTTCGCCCTGCAGCGCACGAGTGCCGGACAGTAGCATAGCAAGTGCTCTACCGTCTCCTTTACCCCACAAAATCTACAATTGTCACTATTCAACCGCCCCGCCCTACGGGCGTATACCGCAGTCCAACAATGACCCGTTATAAAACCTATCAGAAGTCTACAGTTCCTTCTCGATAGCGACAGAAAAATTCCCGTCGACTGCGGATCGTAGGATCCCCATATTACCTTGGAAACCCTGCACGTTCTTGTGTTTTCCCAAAACGCCTCTGATCTCCTCCGTATAGCAGAGTGCGTATCTCTCCTTATATTCTGAATTGGAGCCGGGATGGCCATCATCCTATCGTTTCGCCAATTCGTCCACCTCTTCGTTGCCCTCTATGCCGTGGTGACCGCGAACCCAGTAGATATGCACTCTCCTATTGGCACAGAGTCTATCTATCGAGTCCCTACACTCCTGGACGACAGAGGAGTATGAGTATTCAGCGGTTATAGCCTTGATCGCCACCTGACTATCAATGAAAAAATTTACTTGCGAGTTATCAGTGCCGGAAACACGTGCCATATCAGCAGCCATTTTGGCTGCAATAACCTCCGCCTGGAAAACGCTGCAGTAATCGGGAAGCTTATACGATTCCCGAATACCCAGTTCCAACTCCGTTCTCCATTTTGGAACCATCAGTGTAGAAGCTGAAGGTCCCTTGGCCAGATCGGAGTCCTGCCAACTGACACTTCAATTTCACAATTATTTATTTGACAGAAGCCCACATTCATTCTAAATCTTCGTAATAGTAGCGTTTAAGCATGTCAGGGAGATCGTTTGTTTCTGCTTCAAGCTATTTTTGTTTTGTGTGTGGTGAATATTTGGCTAAGAAAAATATTAAATTTGTTTAATTGTTTGTAAATAATCTGGGTTTTTATACAAACACCAATTATTATTTTTCACCCTTCACTTTCCACTAATGTATGTTTCGAAGTTGGTTGTTTCATAAATATATGTGGAATTATTTCTTTTTGATCAAAACCATTATAAGTTTGAATATTTGTTATTGAATAACACAAAAATAATGATATATGGTAAGTTTTGTAACTATCGCTTTATAGATTGTAATATGTGGAAAAGTATTGAGTAGATGGCAAAAAAAAAAAAACAAAATCTTAAAAAGTGTAATTATGCGTTAAGTTATGGACCACCACATTTGTACTTTGATCTATTATTTGTTTGTTTGCTTTTGCTTGATTTTTTTGTGGAAGGAATATTCTTAGTAGGAATATGGAGTCTGGATTAAATTTGGAAACACCAACAATTGACTCCAGTGTACTTAAAAATATTGTCTAAATTAAATTAAAAAAAACCTTATAAAGTTGCTTTATATTAGGTATAAAGCATTAAAAGATAAAGTTTTTATTTGTTTTTATTTTTTAAATAAATCAAAACAACTTTATAATGTTTTTTTAGTTAATTATAGAAAATTTTCAAGTAAACTGGAAGCAAGGGTTGGCATTTCCAAATTTAATCCGGATTCCATAAAAACTTGTTTTTATTACAATAATGTTTTTCAAAGATAACAAATTTCGCTTAGAACTTATACTTTGAACATACACAAATGTGATAATATCTATGAACACACGCTATTGTTTTATTAAGGGGACGATATAATGTCTAAATATAAACAATTTTAATAATTTCGTTACCTGTTGTTACTCACTGCTTTTTATCTCCAACTCTACAATAATAAAAATCTGCACAGGAATTCAGATTGCTTCAGTTTCTATTTAGATATCAATATGAATTCGTTAAAAATCTACGCAATTATACTTGCGGTATTTGCCATATTCGGTATACAAAGTGAATTGCATACACACGCAAAGAAAAAACATGGTTGTGGTAAACATATTCTAAGAGCAACATATTATGATAAGAATTATGATTGTAGTCACCATATTAAGATTATTATTGAATCATATTATGACTAAATATACTCGTGCTATTACATCATAATATTTTTCCCTTAATCATATTATTATTCTGTTAATCATAATAAGCTAAGAAGTAATCATAGTATCATCATATTAATAATAATAAGCTAAGAAGTAATCATATTATCATCATGTTAATCATAATAAATTTAGAAGCAATCATATTATGATAAAGCACCGTTCATAGCTGTCATAAAAATACAAAATAAATTAAAATATTTTTGGATCGATTTTTTATTTTGTGGCTTTTACAAATTTTTCTTAATGTTCAATATAAGGCTTGCAAAAGAGCAAATGAAAAATCTGTGGTTTTCATGGGCAACCGCGTATGTCCATTTTTTCGATTTTAAGATGTTGATGCCATATTGCCTAATTTTGAACGCTCTTTACCTTTTTTTAAAAAAAGATGGATCAATTCCGATTTTTTAACGTAAATGACAAAGTTTAAAAAGTGCAATACCTAGCCCATAGTTTGATCTAGAATGGTTTTTCGGCTTGCCTGAAAAATTTGTGTTAAGACATACGCGGTTGCCCATGAAAACCACAGAAATATCGTAGCACTTTTATGAAATATAACGAAATCTCTGTGTGTTTTGTTGTTGGATTTTACAAAAAAACTATGATATTTTGCATTTGCACTATTATATCACTAATACTTGAATGAACTCCGCTAATATTTTAATTTTTTAATTTCTTAAAACTTATTTTTTTTTATTTTATCTTTTTATTAATTAACCGCTCACAAATAAAAAAACGACACAACTGCTTCAAAATTATTTTACAAATGGCGCTAACATAATATGATTGGAGTAAAAATAGTTTGATTGCATCTTTAACATAATATGATAAATGTATAGAAAGTTATCATGTTATGGCTATTAAATATCATGATATGGTTGTGAGAAATATAATATGTTTAGAAAGTTATCATAATTAAGTTGTTAGAAAAATAATTATTTTTCGGTCAATAATACTCAAATGCATAATTGCGATAAACATTGATATGTTTACAGTAACTATAATATTGTTGATATTAAAGAAAAATAACAATTATTTGTGTACGACAACAATATATTGTTTCATTAAACATAGTGTTGTTGCCATAACCATGCCCAACCATATTTTTTCTCTGCGTGCAATTAATAACATTGCGTATTATTTTGAAACTGATCCCAATGGATTTAAAGTAAGGCAAATCGTTGAACAAACGAAAAAAAAGAAAGAAACTTTTTATAAGGAAAAAAACTAACAGTTTGTTATGTATTTATTTTAGACTTGGAATGGAGCTTTCCTTAAATGTAGTTCCCTGAATATGGATCTTGCAACAATCGAAAGTATCGGAGAATATAAGGCTATTTATGCTAAGGGGAAATCTATTTTGGGGTAAGTTTATCATCTGCGATTTAATGGAAAGTTAATAAACCAATTGTTTTTTAGTGAAGAATGTTTCTAATGGGTTGGAGCGGTTGGAGATAAAGTTATTAATTCTCTTGAGGAACCATTCTCAGGAATGGAACTCATATTGTTATTATTATTGTATTTTTTATCTTTTACATTTTTTTACAGTTATGTATCGTTTACATGCACATCTTTATCTCTATAAATAACATAACACCAAAGCTCTACTTATTATTAATATTTCCTGTATAATTGAATTTGCATTCTTAGGTGGGAAACAGAATAATCGCTGTAGTACAACGTTACGAATAACGCTGCAAGCTCTCTGCACGCAAAGAAAAAACATGGTTGGGGTAAACATATTCTAGGAGCAATATATTATGATAAGATTCATGATTGTAGTCACCATATTAAGATTATTATTGAATCATATAATGGCTAAATATATTCGTAATATTACATCATAATATTTTTCCCTTAATTACATTATTATTCTGTTAATCATAATAAGCTAAGAAGTAATCATATTATTGTCATGTAAATCATAATAACTTAAGAAGCAATCATATTATCATCATGTTAATCATAATAAGCTAAGAAATTAATCATATTATTGTCATGTTAATCATAATAAGCTAAGAAGTAATCATATTATCATCATGTTAATCATAATAAATTTAGAAGCAATCATATTATGATACAGCACCTTTCATAGCTGTCATAAAAATACAACATAAATTAAAATTTTTATGTATCGATTTTTATTTTGTGACGTTTTAAAAATTTTCTTGATGTACTAAATAAAATAGCGGTGTTCAATATTTGTTGTTGGATTTTACTACGATATTTTGCACTATTAATTATTAATTATTTTAATTTCTTTAAATTTATTATTTTTTATGGTAATTTATTTTGTTTAACCGCTGACATATAAAACAAACGACACAACTGATTCAAAACAATTTTACAAATGGCGCTAGCATAATATTATTAGAGTAAAAATAGTTTGATTGCATCTTAAACATAATATGATAAATGTATATAAATTTATCATGTTATGGCTATTAAATATCATGATATGGTTGTCGATAGTTGTTAGAAAAATAATTATTTTTCGGTCAACAATACTCAAATTTATAATTGCGATAAACATTGATATGTTTACAGTAACTTTAATATTGTTGATATTAAATAATAATAACAATTATTTGTGTACGACAACAATATATTGTCACAATAAACATAGTATTGTTGCCGTAACCATGCCCAACCATATTTTTTCTCTGCGTGTGAAGTTAAAAACGGCAGTTTCAAAGTAGTGCCAACAGAATACGTAGTTGAAATAGTCGTTGCATTTGAAGCGCAAGCGCATAATACTAAATTTTGAAATTTGTTGTGCTACAGAGCATTCGTCAGCTTCAGCTCTACTACAACTACTTTATTCTGTTCCTTCAAGTTTACCGATCGACTCATAATCACTTTCTGAGTCGATCTAACGATGTCCGTCCGGCTAGCTGACCGGCCGCAGTTTTGAGGATAATTTGATACAATTTAGCACATGCTAATTGGTACAAGAATCCAGCCTATTGTAAATGGGGCGAATCGTTGCATAATTTCACAAATCTCTCTTACAAGCATCTTTCCGGAGAAATGTAAGAGTTTCGCTTACATTCTCGTTTACGCAAGGCATGCATTTTATAGGGTAAGACCCCCCTTAAAGCAACACATTTTTGACACAAACAGCGCTTTGTTCAACGCATATAAAAACTGCTGAGTGTAGCTATCAGCTTTACACATTGAATGTTTTGTTGGTTATTTTTTAGTATTCTCCCTGACAAACCTGCTTCGTAGTAAGGGACTGCCGTGGCACTTGAAATGCTATTTTTTTTTATAAAACTTGCTTAGAGTTCGTTCACTAAATTTCTAGTATCTCTGTATATCTTATTGCCTAGCGCATAAATGTGCGCTTATTTTTTTAAAAAGTACCTTTAGTGTTTCGCAAGCTATAACCGCAAAATTAACGTAAGCTACATCATTTAAAATTTTTTTTTTTTTTTAATGACTTTATTTTCAACACTTGCACCATCTTCTAAAATGTCATGGTCACATAAGGAACCATTACGATTTTATAGCAAGAACAATTTTATTGTAAGCGACAAATTTCCTACAAAATTTATATGAATAATACATAAATAAAAAAAACTCTCTCCTGTAAAATTAGATTTTTAGCGCTTACGTTATTTTCGCCGTTAGGGGTCGATATTATTTTGCAAAGCAAAACGGATAAATCAACCGGTCCACAACAAGCGTTTATGTATCTGGCCGAAAAGTAGTAGTGTAAAATCGTGTTGACAACTTAAAAAAAGGTCAAAAAGACACATACACATAGAACGCGTAGTGTGGACCTCCAGCCTAAGAATTAAAAGAGACTATTTATTATCCTGTTTGATGTTATGCTCTGCTTTTGAATGTGTAATTGCTCTTAGCTGTTATGCAAAAATTAAGATTTGAAAATTAAACAGTAAAACAAAACTATAAAAATAATTATCGTCGTATCGACAGTAAAATATCGCCGAAGTATCGGCGATATATCAGCATCGGTATCGGTATTCGTTACATCCCTACTTCTAATATACTTTATTCAAAGCAGTGTTCGAAAATAAACAGTACATTATTAAGCGTTCGGCTCACACATCCAAGAACGATATCTATTGGTTTAGTGATTGTGTAGACGAACACAATCCTTAATACCGTTAGTAACTATTTTCATAAAAGAGCCGAACATTATATAGATGGTTCCTCGGTAAAAAAAAAACAGAACCATTGTAGTGATACTGTAGACAAACATTATATTTTAACGAACAGCTTGTATGTGTATTGTGTATATGTTTTGTTAGTGTAAAATTAATTCGCTGGCTTTTAGTTTTTTTTTCGCATGTGTTTTTGTAAAAAATGTTTGGTTTTTTACCAGCCAAAAGCGACGAAAATTAATGAACCGAACACAATGAAGTTTGTGGTTTTGTAAAAAAACCTGAACGCAATTAAATGTTCGCATCTTTTGTAGAGTTTGATAATAACATTTTTGTGTTCGAAAGATGACTAACAGGGAAACGTTATTTTTTAATGACGCAAACACTGTTAGCGTTTGAGTTTTCCACAAATCTAACGAAACGAACACTAAGGAGCGATATTTAGTGTTTATTTTCGTACACTGATTCAAAGTGTTGTGTAGTAAATCATTAAAAAATAACGTTGCCATCTTTCGAACACAAAAATAAAACTGTTGTTATCCAACTCAGCAAAAGATGAGAACATTCAATTTCGTTCGGTTTAAAAAAAAAAAAACACAAACTTCATTGTGTTCGGTTCGGCTCATTAATGTTCGTCGTTTCTGTTGTGCGTAGCGCCCTTTTAGCTGGTAAAAAAAACCAAAATTTTTTACAAAAACAAAATTCACATACGAAAGGAAACCAAAAGACACCAAAATAATTTTACACAAACAAAACATATACACAATAAGCACACAAGCTTTCCGTGCTACGGTCGTTGCTAAATTTGGTTTGCCTACAGTATCACTACAATTGTTATGTTTTTTAACGTAGAACAGAACACTATATAATGTTCGGCTATTCTTTGAAAATAGTTACGAACGGTATTAAGCACAATCACTAAAAATAGGTATCGTTCTTGGGTAAGTGAGCCGAACGCTAAATAATGTACTGTTTATTATAGAATACTGATATTTACATTATTTTGGTTATGCTGTCAGAAACTTGGACAAATTATGAACACCGACAATATTTTGCATTTTCTTCATTCGCCTTAAAGAGTAAGCAGTAAGCGCGTAAAAGGGGAGCGTGCTCACCAAGATTTAATGAAAATTTAAAGAATTTATCAAGGATTTTGAGACAAAAGCATGCTGGGAGACTACTGCTGGACTCTAATACGTGAAACGGAACCAACAAAATACAAACGACGTTCAAAAAACGCCAATCACTTTTGAAAATTCATTTATTTTCAAATAAATGAATGAATAATGGTGATGTCTGTTTTTATAAGGATAAATTAATAATAAATAGACATCATACACAGAAAAAAATTTTTTCCATTTCCAACAAAAAATTTGTAGAATCAAACAATTTTTTGTCTGAAATCGGTCCTATAAACAAATTCGCATATTCAAACAATTTATTTGCATTTCGTTTATTGAAAACAAAACACTGATTTTTTCAAGAATCAAACAAAAAGTTTACTGAAATTCATATACTAAATTTTAAAATCAAAAAAAAAAAAAGTTTTTGCACAAGCAATGATGCGCACACAAGCAGGCGCTGTATTAGAAGATGATGATGGCAAAGAGAGCAGAGCGGCCGGCTGTCTTTGATACACATTTTTTTGTTGGAATAATTTTTGAACGAAGTCTTTTTTTATACACACATTGTTTTTCGTCATCACTCACTGTTGCTGTATCCTTTCCTTTGCTAAGTGCCGATTCACACGTTGCAAGTCTTATTGATCAGCTTGCTACCTTATAGGCAAGAGAGAGTGAGGGAGAAACATTTATTTTCCTCTCTTCACTCTTGCTATAAAGTAGCAAGCTGATCAAAAAGACTTGCAACGTGTGAATTGGGACTAATGAAGAAGAAATGTAACCAAAAACGGCGGCAGACCGACTCGATATGTTTTTCGTCATCATTCTATTTTTGTATTTGATGTATTTTAACAAACTGTTTGAAAAAATTTAATACGGGATTTTGTTTTTTTTTTACCAACTTTGAAACCAACCAAAAATTTCTTTTGTTTCTTATAATGTTGTCATTTCTGTTGTTTAAAAAAAAATTAAACGTTTTTTTTACCTGCTATTGTTTTTGTTGTTTTTTTACTACAAACCTCGTCACGCTATTTTATAATTTTTCTTATTACTGTACTTTTTTAAAGCGTCCAAAAATAGACTGCATGTGTTTTTTGTTGTATTTATCATAAAGAAGTATTGCTTACAATCAATAAAAAAAAATGCAAAAAGACGACAACATTAAAGAGCATTAAATATTTCATACAAAATTATGAAAACTTGAAACCAATAGCGCGTTTATTATACTTTTGAATAGTTGTCCACATTTTTGTTGGTTTAATAAAAATCAAACAAAAATATTGATTGAATCAGTAAAAAAATTTGTAGAAATCAAAAAAAATTTCAAACAAGCGTTTGTTTGAAAATAATTCGGCAATAATTTTTTCTGTGTATATACATCACTCCTGAAATATTCGAATTGTTGGTGGAGGGTATCAAAGATTCGGCACATCCGAAATTTAATCCAGACTCCATAAAAACATTTTTTTTTATCACAATAATGTTTTTCAAAGATAACAAATATATCTTAGAACTAATACTTTAAACATACACAAATGTGATATAATGTCTTCATATAAACAATGTTAATGATTTCATTACCTGTTGTAAATAACTGCTTTTTATCTCCAACTCTACAGTATAAAAATCTGCACAGGAATTCGGATTTCGACAGTTTAATTTTAAACATCAATATGAATTCGTTAAAAATCTACGCAATTATACTTGCTGTCTTTCCCATATTTGGTATACAAAGTGAATTTCATATAGCTGATAACAAGATTCCGTATTATATAGTTACTAAACCAATGGTAAGAAAATTCGATTAAAGAATTGTGATAAAATATCTGAACTAAAGAAGAGATATTGGCACTATTTGCCCACGATTTGGTGTAAAATCAACAAATTATTATTATAAAAAAGAGAATAAAAAAGAAACTTTTTATAAGGATAAAACTAACAGTTTGTTGTATATATGTATTTTAGACGTGGAATAAAGCTTTTCTTAGTTGTAGTTCCCTGGATATGGATCTTTTAACAATCGATAGTATCGAAGAGTATAACTCTTTTTATCGTTTGGCGAGGACTTTGTATAGGTAAGCTTATCATCTGCGATTTAATGGCAATTAAATAAATCAATTGTTTTTTAGAGGTGGTTTTGTCGTTTGGGTTGGAGGTGTTAGCGATAGAACTAATTTTGTCTGGGCTTCAACTGGAAAAGCTGTTATACCCTCCATGCGGAGTTCTAGTGTAGCTGCCGGTAATAATAATTATTGTGTGTCGCTTGATAGCAATAATAAGGGTTTGATTGGAAAATCTTGTTCTTCCACAATCTATGGCATATGTAAACATCGCCGTCAATCAAATAATTGTTGCGTTAAGAAAGCTAATATTTTTCTAAACATAAGACAATATTATTAATATACAACCCTGTTCTGAAAATCACATTTTATAAAAGTGATTTGAAATCACAAGAAAGGTGTTCTGGGCATATTATTTTGTGATTTCAAAGCGTTCAGCTACGTAAACAACTTTTTGAAATCACTTTGTTATTTTTGCGACTATTGTCAGATGGCCGTCATAATAAATTACTTAAATAAAATATTCAATGTGTTGTTTATTATTTGTTTATGCAATAAACGATGTTATTTCCAACAAATCCTTTAAAAATTAGAAAATTCGACGACACTTAAAAAAATTATATTTACTTTTGAGACTTCTGTTGTGATTTCAGTTTGTTTTTTTTTTAGTTGAATTAAAGATCGCTAATTTGCTAACAGCGGCATCAAAGCAAAGTGTAATATTTATTAAAAATTATCGTAAGAGCTGTAAAGAATCACAGGAAAAAATCGCTTCTATCGTGAAAATGGCTAAATTTGCTAAAAATTGCAAGCCCTTAATTTTATTTGAAATCGCTAAATGGGTAAAAAAAATAAAAAAAAAATTTGGCAAAACTGGCGAAAATTCGCGAAAAAAATTTTATATTTCAAATGAGCCATAAAATTGATTGAAAGTCCCTAAAGCTATAAGGAATGGCAAAAATACGATAAAGTGTCTAAATTAGCGGAAATTCGCATCATGCATACTAGATGAATGTGTTTGTAGCAGATACCTAAACAATTCAAAAAGACTGTTCATTGATTCAGCTTCATTCATTCATCTTCTTTATTTAAGCAATAAATATTCTTTGCTTTAGATTATTATGACGAACGTAGTACACCGTATTAACAATTAGTTGTAAAGTGCATAAAAAAATTTCCATGAATTAAAAATTGTTTATTACCAAATAGAAACTGGGAATTATTTCCTTGCGAAGGTTACTTTATATTATATTCAACATTTTTTATTATTTCGAATTTATTCTATGAGCTAAATTTCAGTTATGTATTTTATAAAGCTTTTTTGTAATAGTTCTATTCCTTCAATTTTTCAGAAATGACTTTATACACTACCAGACTATTATATTGTATTTTCTTGTTACATTTTACCTTAGCTTTCCTTTGGAAAGCAATGAGGTATATTTTATGTACAGAAAAATTTACAATTATTAGACACCAGCAGAATGTAATGCATTTTCTGGCCCGCTACGGCCTTCGTCAGCATTCTTTGTGTCTCACTGGATAGTGTTACTTTATAAATTGAATGTATTTAACTCAACTATTTTAACAAATAGAAACTGGGAAATTTAGCTCATAGAATAAATTCGAAATAATAAAAAATGTTGAATATTGTTTATTACCTTTATAATAAACCGTTTCGAGTTCGTTAATTGCAATTCAAATAAAATAAAATAAACACTTTTTATTTAAAACTTTGTCACTTTAACAACCGTTATTTACAGCTTTTATTCACAACTCACTATTGTGATCAATACACTTCAATGTTTATAATTTTCTTCGCGTGATGCGCTATCAACTTGACAAAGTCTGAACTTATAGTCATCTTATGCCATCTTTTGCGATTCTATTTATACTCTAGCCCAGACGGGGAAATGACCATAGAACGCTCGAGCTCTGACGTCTAGATGGCTCTATAACGTACGACCCCTAACGTCTATTTTGTTAATTACACTTATGCATCCATAGTTATGAACATTGTGCATTAACTATATGGCGGAATTAAAATTGAGTTATTATGCATCATCAACTAAGTCCCAATATACACTAGGGACATTTCTTGCCGGACAGACGAAGTTTAATGGCAAAGGGTCGAAAAGGTAGATTGTGTAGTACATGACTATCTGTACTGGACATTTTTTCATTTCTCTTTCTTACGTGTAAATTCGATAATCCGGACTCCACTAATCCGGAATATTCGGTAATCCGGACTGAATTTTGCAAGTCATTGCGTATTCTATAATCCGAATTGATTCCAACTCTATAGTCCGGATTGAACAACAGCCGTTTTTATTTATATTTTTATTTAAGAATAGTGTAATATGATGTGGTTTCATACTATAAAACGATTTTTCTTCCTCCAAACACGACAAGCCTTGTTCAACCCATGGATCAAAATCCAATTAGACTTACCAAAATGAATTATAACAAATCGTTCTTGTGCGAAATGGTGAATTCTGAAGCAGAAGATTACACAACGTTTTAAAAATCCTTTACAATTCAAAAATGCTATATTATGCTGAGAAATTCTTGGGGAAAAGTCAGTGATAGAGTGCTTAGATCCAGCTGGAATAAACTGTTTCCGGATAAATGGGACTCTGAAGATGATTTGCATTTGTCCGTTTTGCAGGAAAGGCTAGATGACAATGATAATAATATTAAATTTTTATCAGACATGCTTCAAAATTCTTTTCAAATAAATTTCAATCCCGAAGAAGTAGAATAATGGATTAACGATAATAACTCAACGGTATCAGATATTCAGATATCCTCAGCAGATGAAGAGGATGAAAAGTTACCCCTTTACAAGTCGTAAAAGCCAAGGATGCTGTCCAAAGTTTGGATTTCCCAATAACGTGGGCCGAAGAAAATGATGTAGGAGTAGAAAAACTCTTAATTCTTTATGAATTATGTACGTGATCAAGCCTAGAAAGAAGTATAACAAGTTCGCGACAAACAACCGCATTAGATTACTTTGTCAAACGAAATCAATATTATTTATGGTTAAGTATGTTTAGTAAGATTTGTATGTAAATGGGTTTTTTTTTATTTTAACTGAACTGCACAAATTAATATTTATGTTTTTATGCTATGAATTATTATAATTTTTAATAAATACATACATTCGCTAATCCGGAATATTCGCTTATCCGGATTGGGGTCTGCAATCAATTATCCGGATTATCGAATTTTTACTGTATTAATTTCTGTCTGATTTCTATTCACAGAAAAAAATAAAAATTGATTTCAAATAAAAAATTATTAATATTAATTAAAAAATTAATTAAATTTGCACCAGTAAACAAATTAATAGTATCAATTAAACCAGTTTATAGTACTAATTAAACGTTTAATTTACTTGATTAAACGTTTAATTCACTTGATTAAATTTTTAATTAAAACTGATTTTATTTTTGATTAATGCTTTAATTAGTGAAAAATGTTGGAGAATTTTTTCTGTGTTGTTTCATTTGTAAACGCTAAAGGTAAGATTAAAAGAGAATTCAAAAAATGTCCGGCAAGAAATGTCCCTAGTGTAAATTGGGACCAAGGTATACTTTAAGGTGTTACAATAAATTAAGTTATCTATAACGAAAATTCTAGAATTTACTGTGGGGTTGAAGTATAACAAATACAAGAACAATTTAAACTAATAAAATAAGCAACAAATACTAACAGTCTAATTCATTAACGCATCATTGCAGCTTTATAAGTCATTAATTAGCAAAAGTCGAAAAAAGAGTATTTATAAATGGTTAATAGCCTATTAAACGTTTAATAAACGTTTGATAAATTTGAAATATTTATTGTAGCCCTTACCCTACTTTAAGCGTTTAATAAAGTGATATTTTAATGTTTGTTAAAATAAAATTTTACGGCCTAATTTATAAAAAATAAAACCGGCTAATAACGGCTTTATGAAACGGATTTTCATACAAAATCCGTTTAATAAACCCTTTATTAACATGTTTTATTTTTTATATTTAAAAATAAAATGCTCGATGGATTTTTTTTGTTAAAAATAACGTGGCGCGTTGAAACTTACTGCCTGTTTATAGAACGCGAGCGCAAAAGTGACTCGTTCAACTTACATTTAAAACAAAAACAAAATTTCAAAATTTGTTTTTCAAATAGGTATAGTATTTGTTAAAGCAAACACAAAGTAGAAACCGCATAGTATATTGTCTGTTGGTCACTGGTTTGCCGCACGGAACAAAAATGTTTTGTTCTACATGCTTCGAATATTTTAACTTTTGCATCGAAAATTTGATTTATATCACAAAAAGTGACAAATGAAGCAAAACAATGAGAACTGTTAAATTAAGGATATCGGGCAATGCTAGAGCTAGATATCTCTAAATATATTCGAGACATCAAAAAAGGTATTAAATGTTAAAAAAGGGTGTTATTATTATTATATAGAATTGATTTAAAACTAATGGTGTTTTCTTTTCTACAAAAAAAATGTGACATCTTATTTAAAAAAAATTTTTACAAAAATTTATGGTGTTTTCTTTTCTACAAAAAAAGGTGACATTTTTTTTAAAAATTTTGCTTCCGAAAAAGTTGGCCTGTTTTATTCTAAAAAACTCACCCTTTTCGGGAGCAAAATTTTTAAGAAACAGACACCAAATTGCATTTTTTTTAAATAAAATATCACCTTTTTTTGTAGAAAAGAAAACACCATAAATTTTTATAAAAATGTGCCTGCCAGAAATTTAAAAACTAATTTTGGCAATTACCAAAAAAGCGATAATAACAAATTAAATTGAAGTTAAAAAAAACAATTTATAGAATTAGGATGATGCAGTCGATCTTCATGGGTTCTTTCAAGCAACAGAGTGTAGAATTTCAGCAAGAGTGGCTCGTGCGTCAGCTGGCTGGGGCAAAAGAAAAATTTAAATGCCTTCATCTCTTTTAGAGGAAGCAATCCTAATGAGAGACTTTAAGACATTTAAAAATTTCCCAGAAGTTATTGGCACGCACATACGGCGGGAATTTTGCCCAATATTATATAAACAGAAAGGGTTACTAAATGAAAACATTTGAATTAAAAATATTTTGGCAGTTATATATTGCTAAAAATGTTTTGCTAAAACCTAGGAGGCTTTATTTTCAAAACATCTGGTTAAAATTGGTTAAATTACACAGGCCAACACTCAATTTGCTTCTTTGAATTTATCAACTGATTCTTGTTAATTTGGATGCGCTGAATTCAAAACTGTAATCAGTTTGTCTCTATCAGCTCTAGTTTTCATGACATAACTTTATATACCCTCCACTTATGACCTCCAATAACACCAATTACCCAAATTTTTTTTCCAAAAAAAAAACTCCCAAATTTTTTTAAATATTTAGAAAGTAAAACTTTTCCATAGGAATTTAAAAAAATAAAAAGAAGTAAAACTGTTTCATACAGATTTATTAAAATAAAAAAAAAAAAATACTTAAAACAAATTGGGAGTTTTTTTTTTTGGCAATAACTATAACAGTAAATAAAAAATTTTGATAAAAAAAAAAAAATTTGGGTAATTGGAGGTCATAAGAGGAGGGTATAAAAAGTTATATCATGAAAACTAGAGCTGATAGAGACAAACTGATTACAGTTTTGAATTCAGCGCACCCAAATTAACTAGAATCAGTTGATAAATTTAAAGAAGCAAAAATGTTTTTTAATTTTGTCGGGCTGTGTTATTCATTAAACATAAAGCTGTAGAATCTCTTTTGGAACGTACAGAGTTTAAGCAGTAAAAATATTATATTGAAATATGATTCACATATTTCGCTTCTATTTCAATAGTATGTATTTTATTAACAAAAAAAAAAACATAAAATTAATTAAAATATTACGTTTTAAAAAACAGAAATTCATTTTAAATTGAAAACAAAATAGAAATTCACTTAAAATTCGTTCGTTGTATGATATTTTTATTTACTCGTATCGTTTCATCCCCTGTTGTATGCATCACTATTAAAAAATTACAATTAAAATAATATGTAAAAATAATACAAAAGTAATATAAACGTTTTATTGTTAATCCACTCCTATTAAGCGTTTATAAATTAGAATTTTTATTAATGGTTTATAAAACAAAAAATGTTCACGTCTGAACAGAAGGCAGCGGATTTCCCATCTCTGGTGTCAATTGTGTGTGAAGCTAGTTGACAACTTGAGGCGCCACTATCATCATGTATTTTATTTTAAATTGTTCTTTATTTTTTATGTATTTTATATTGATGTAACTTACAAACTTTCAAGTCGAATCGTTGTTTAAAAGCCATATTGGACGGCTGTTTGTTTTGTACTCGGTTTTTTTCAATTAAATTACCCAATAAAAAATTTCATCATTTTGCGAAGCACTAAATTAACATTTAAAAAAATAAGCGCACAATTATGCGCTACGCAATAAGACATACAGAAATGCAGTAAAGTAAGTGAAAGAACTCTCAACAACTTTTATTAAAAAATAAAAAACATTTAAAGTGCTACGGCATTCCCTTACCACGAAGCAGGTTTGTAAGGGAGAGCACTAAAAAATAACTGAATCAAAACATTCAGTGTGTAAAGCTGATCGTTACATCCAACAATTTTTATGTGCGCTGAATAATGCGCTTTATGTGTCAAAAATGTATTGCTTCAAAGTGGGAACTCGCCATATAAAATTCATGTCTGCCGTAAGCGCAATGGTAAGCGAAACTTTTATGTTTCTCCCTTACAAACCTGCTTCGTTGGAAGCTCCATTTTTTATTGGGTAGTAAATTCAAATCTTTTTGGTAGTTTAATTAATTATTGTTTAGATTTAATATTTTGTTAATAAAAATAAATGGAAATTTTATAACGTTTTCATAAAAAAAGGAAAGTGTTTTTATATGGTTAGAAGTGCTTTTCTTTCGTTTAAATATTTGTGCCTTTTTTCTGGTTCTCTTTCCAGCCTTCACAATATCACCAAGTTGTTTGGATACTTGGTGGATATTTTAGCGCTGAGTCCCGAAGCTACCCTATACACTCCACGAAACGTATCGGCGTTTCGCCCGGACTACGCAATCGACGTTCTCTCGGGGAATATACCAAGGTGTTTGGATCCTTGGCTGGTATTCTGGAGCTGTAGCCCAAATCCACCCCTATATACTGTCCACACTCCACGAAACGTATTGGCGTTTCGTCCGGACCATTACAATATGTAATCGGCGTTTTTAAAAAGCTGAAACAAGAAATTTTTATGAATTAGACCGTAAATAGTTAATCAATACAAGATAACTAATAAATTAATCTAACTCTTAACTAAAGTTACTTTCGTAACAATATGTTTTTAAAAATTTTTCGAATTATTTTCTTTCATAATATTGAAAATTTTTTTATCAGGCTTTCGGCCGAGAAAGAAAAATTTTGTCCCATTAATATGGCGACAAATTGCTTCGGTTATTTAAATTATTTGGCATAGCCGTTTTGGAACCGAGCGGAAGAGTTTTTTTTAGTGTACTTTGGGTATATTTAAAATTAAGTTCCGATATTAAAGTTGTTTTTTTTTAGTTTTTAAAAGTTTTTTTTAGCATAAACGATTACATTATGAAAGCGAAATAATTTTTCATTATACCCGAAGAAAGAAAACATATTTACGCACGGCCAAAGGCCGCCTTTGCAAGAAATTGTTGTGAGCGAAAACTCTTTTTGTGGTTTCAAAAAGAAAAAAAACCCTTTTAAAGCCGTAAGTAAAACTTTACAATATTTGAAAAAAAGTCCAAAGTCAATACAGAAAATTTTCCAATTGTACAATATAAACAAATGAAAATGTAAATGAAAAATGTATTCTATTTTGTTTTTCATCTGTGATCGAAATAACTCCTAGGGAAAATATAAAATAAATAGCTTCTAACTCATTGGAATTTTTGTTGTAACAAAATAACTCCTTATTTATTATGAAAACTATTTTAGACGTGTTTGTTTTCATTCCTCTTGGGTCTTTTTCATTAACGAGATATTTTATGGTACTACATTTTATTAAAGCGTATTTTGGGAACCCTGATTTCTTACTTAATAGCGATAAATTGCTCAGTAAACTTGAAATTTATATGCGGTTCCCACATGAAAAGCGATTGATTGTGTAGTAAAATTTATATTAAAAGCACTCAGTTCTACGAGTGTAAAATAAATACTTGTTATCATTTACTTAGAAAACCATTAAAACTTTTCAATATTCTTTAGTATTCCTTCATTTTATCTCATCGGGTGATTTTTGAAGAGCTATAGGAAAGTTAAAAAAAACACATACAATTCAGAGAAAATGCATGAAATCTTTATTTGAATCGAAAGTACGGTCCATATAATTTAATGTTTGAAGATTATTTCATGCAAATGTTGACCGTGACTGCGCCTCAAATCGTCCATCCGCTTAGTCCAATTTTGGCATACACTTTCCAACATTTCGGCAGGTATCTCATGAATAAATGCTTCAATGTTGTCTTCCAATGCGTCAATTGAAGTGGGCATGTTTTTTTTTTTTTTTTTTTTTTATATTTTTTAATTTCCTATGCTAATCCCGCGAAGCTCTATGCTTGTCTGCAGGAAAGAAACCAGAGTCTCTGGCGGGAATCGAACCCGCAACCTCGGCGCTGATAGACTAGCTCGCTACCAGCTGGCCTACCGGGGCACTGTGTGTAGACATGAGCTTTAACATAGCCCCACAAAAAATAGTCTAAAGGCGTTAAATCGCACGATCTAGGCGGCCAATTGACCGGTCCCGAACGTGAAATAAAATGTTCACCGAACTCGCCTCTCAATAAGTCCATTGTTAAGTGTGTTGTGTGGAATGTGGCACCGTCTTGTTGAAAGCACATGTCATGCAAGTCAAGTTCTTGCATTTTGGGCAAAAAAAAGTTGGATATCATCTCACGATGTTGAGTAACAGCGACCCAGTTGCTGCGAACGGCGACGAATCGATAATTGATGGTCATCATTAACACTGGCCGATACAGCTGCAATATTTTCTTCACTTCGCACTCTACGTAAGCGTGTTGGTGGTTTAATGTCCAACAATGTAAACTTGGTGCGAAATTTAGTCACAATAGCCCGAATAGCCGCTTCAGTGGGTCGATTAAACTGACCAAAAAATGGAAGAAGCGCGCGATGAACTTTCTTAGCAGAGCACGCATTTTGATAATAAAATTCAATAATTTGCAAGCATTGTTCGTTTTTAAGACGATTCATGGTTAAATTATAGACCAAACTGAAGATGTTTGACAGTGAAACAAAACACGAAACGTGCGTCAGCTGTTTAAACCAGTGTTGAAAAAAAGCCGATATATAACCAAAAATTAAAATTCTAAATGGAATTTGTATTATTATACACGGAAAATGTGAAAAAATTGTCTCTAATCACCAAATTCATACCAAATTCATAGAATCAAGCAAACAATTTGTGGATTTTGTACCTATTACCAAAATGATCATATAAATAATTAAAATTTGTAAAAATTTTATGTCCATTATCTCAATGTATCGACAAACTGTCTGTTACTTAATGTCAACATAAATTTATTAGACCAATAAGCTGTCCGTTACCGATTTTGGGTTTCTTCATATACCGACAAAAACATTATTTTCAGTTGGCAACACCACTCAAAATACGTGTAAAAGTTGGGAGTCAGCTGATTGAATTAATCTGCATGGCACATAAATAATTGGCAGATAATTGCCGATTAGCTTTGCGACAGAATAGAAGCAAATGAGACTTTGAGCAAACCAAATTTCTTTAACGTGTTACAGCCGTAGGGATCCGTGAGGTTTCCGACTAGCCACGGTGAACAAATCCCAGAAGGTTCCAACCCTTCTCACTGGGTACGCTGCACATAAAGAAAATACTCAGGTACTATCTAACCTATTCACTACACAAACACACATGCACCCTACAAATGATACTTTATTTTTTTCTTATATTTTCAGGAAGCGGTTGTTATGCCCCCAGATTGCCCACCCTGCCATGTCACAAGAAGATCCACCATACATTTGTTTGTGACCCATTCTCCAAACTTACCTTACCTTCATGCCATTACCCTTTAAGTTTAAACCACACAATTCATATTGAACCTCAATTTAAATTAAAATTACATATTTTATTATAAAAAAACAAATTCAGTTTCCTTAATATAATTTTAATATAGATCCTATCCTTACTATATTCAGTTTTACAACAAAAACTAAATTTAAATAAAATAAAAACTATTACACAATTTTCTATACTTATATTTAGGTACAGCAAAAGATTTCCTTTCATACACTATGTAAGTATCTCACAATCAACATCTGCCTTTCTAGTTAAACCTTTTTCTTTTTCTAACAACTTTCTAATAAATTATATATACCTAACCTAAAGGAGCTCCCTAAGGCTAACACTTTGTCCTTAACAACTCTTAGGACCAATAATCAAAATATAAAAAAAACTAAACAAAAAGATTTAACTTTTCAATTGAACAATTTTACTTCCGGCGTAATTATAAATAAAAGAACAATTTAATCAAACAAAAAAAAAAAAACCACATAGTTTCAGGCGGAACTAAATTTTAATTACTATTTAACAAAACCGTTCACTGTACTGTATACAATTATAGCACTCTATCTGAAAATTATACACTAAACGTTTATAATTAAAAATAAAAGAATTTGAAATTAATAAAAACTCCACACTATACTATTTATATTAAATTCAATAATTTTTCACTTAACCTATCAAACTTTATATTATTTTCTTCTTTGTTTTTTTTTTATTCTTTTTTTTATAAATATTAATTCTTTTCTTTTTTTCCCAATTACACCAATTTTTTAATATTTTTTAATTTGCTAGCTTTTTTAAAAGTAAAAAATTATTCCAAATTTTAATGAGGATTTATACTTTTTAAAACAAAGGATTAAAATAAAATTTCTTTTTTTATGTGCAAACTATAACACCATCCTTCCGAAGACTTTTTATAAAAACTTTAAAATATTTGTTACCTGGCTGTGGTAGCAGTAATTACCCTTCGGGATCACACTCTAGGACACTCTCCTTAACTCCAGGGAAACAATTTACTTTCCTGCCTCTATCTGCACAGGTAATTTATTCTTTCTCTCCCCAGCCAGCTAAATAAACAAAACTATTTTCTTTATTTTAATTCTATACACATTTCACCTTTATCCTTACGTTTTATTTTTAACTCTCAAATATATTGTTTTTCCCAGGATAAACTCCACAAGGACTCTTGAGTGAATTTTTTTTAACTTTGTCCTTACACTCAAAAATGCAAAAAACTCTTGTTTATTTTTACCATCAATTGATTTAAAAAAAAAACTTGTTTAAAAAAAATTAAGACTTTCTTTAAAATAAAACTTCACCAAAAACTTTGTAGGTGTGATCACTTTGACTAACTTTTTCCGTTTGATCTTTAATGCAATTTTCTTTAAATCTTTTCCCTACGGATTTTCCAAAATTTCCTTAGCCTTCCAAAGTTTTCCATCACATCGCCATATTTTCTTTTTCACTTTTCTATTTTCACCGAATTTTCTAGACCTTTATAGTTGCCGCCAAATGTCCATCTTTTTTTTATTAATATATACATATCAAATTTTCTATATAATCTCTTATCTAGATTTTCATCCTGATTACTTTTTCCTAACATTTTCTTTTCAGTATGCCTGTCTTGCTGACCTCCATCCATACATTCCCTGGTTAAATCTCTAAGCTACAGGTTTTTCCTCTACCAGGCTCTCATGCGTAAACAGAAAGTATAAGGGCCTGTTCGTCGATAACGAATGAAGACTTCGTTCGCTTAAATTACATTTAAAACAAAAACAAATTATAAAATATTGTTTTTGTTTTGCATGTAAACTATGCGAACGAAGTCTTCATTCGTTATCGACGAACAGGCCATAATTTGCCCATTCATAAATTTTCAAATTCAAAATTAGCACTTCTTCTCACAGCGTTTCCCTTCAACTTGAATGAAAATGCCATCCCTGTTTTTATTATATGAGCATTGCCATACTCCCCTTACGTCTACTACTATGATTTGACTACGCTGTAAAATGTGTAAATAAACAAATCAAAACAAAACAGACAATTAAAAACTAAAAATCAGACGGCTATGACGTGCAAAAAAAAAAAAAATATAATTAAACCATTAAACAACCCATTTGAAAATAAAAACAATTCCAAAAAAGTGACATACAAATATATTTCATTTGTTCAAACCAAAAAACCAAGTTACACAATCAACAAAACAAAATTCAAGCTACCACCAACCACAACAAAAAAAAAAAACTGACAAACGAAAAACTTCAACAACCAACAGAATTCCAAAAAGAAGCCACCGACGCAGAATCATTTCGCCGCAAAAACTCCACCCGCAACAAAACTCCAAATCATGCCAGTGTTCGCAGCAGAAATTGTTGTGCGGATCTTGCTATTTATTCACATAAACGTGGGGAACTCCCATGACCCTGAAAAACGAGTCTCATATTCTACCAGCATTCAGCCGGGCTTTTACCTACAGCGTTAAAGGTACGTATGTACACTAGAGTGGGTCAATTTTTTTGCCCACCAAGCGTATAGCAAAATCGTAATCTACGCAAAATTCTAAGAACTTTTCCTAAAGAAACCCTGCTTCTAAAATCAAAATCGAGCTTCCGGTTTTTGACTTGAAAATTTGGTGCTCAGGAAATCTGAAAAAAATAATACTTTTTTGGAAATATTTATTGAAATTGGTGAATAGTTGGCCTGTATCGCTGAAAGAGGGCTTGTTTAAAAGAAAATTCTCTCAGCTTTCTATATTAGTGCTCATTTTTTAGAAAAATCTGTACATCAATAATTGGTTAAGAGGTTTTTGTCAAAATAATCATAGTCAAGCTGATAAGAAACCAAAAACTGCTACAATTTTGATACATTAAAGTTAAATAGAATAATTGAACTAGATTTTAATTCAAAGTGGATTAAAATAAAATAATTCTGCTGCATTTTGACAAAACATCTTAAGTGGAGATAAGAGATCAAAAAAGATTTAAAAAAAAATCGGTGAAAAAAGCATTTTTGTTAAAAAAAATAAAATAAACCGAAATTAAAGAAAAAATGTGTTCATAATACAAAATTTTAAAAACATAAGCAAAAATGTTTTTTAATGAAAATTCGTACGATTTACACAATTTTTTTCAACTTTTTAATTTTGACTTAAGATGTTTTGTCAAAATGCCATAGAATTGATTAATCAAACTTAATTAAACGAAAATTTCTTTAAATAAATTTTAAGCAAAAACTGAAAATACAAAAATTAAAAAATTAATATTTTTATTATTATTGTATTTTATATTAAAACGCAATTTTTTGGAAAATTCACAACTTAAAAAAAGGAACCGAATAGTTGTCATTGTTAAAAAAATTAACAAGCAAATTAACGATTTTGCTATTCTGTAACATTTTAAACAGCACTTGTTATCGTTAAGTCAGCTGCTTGTGTTAAGTAAACGACAACTGTTTTAGTGTTGTTTATTTATTGTTAAATGTTGAAAAAATAAAAAATATTTAGTTAAAAGAAATAATATAACTTGAAAATGGTAATTAAATAATTTGTGTTTAATTTAATAGTAAAATGATTGGCTTATCTTCTTAAAAAAACAAAAAACTAAAAAAAAATTCTGTTTAGTTTTAATAATTTTATTTGTTTTTTTTTATTCCTCTTTGTGTTTTTCGTTATTTTAACATTTTTTTGACAGTGCTGCCACTTGACGTTAATTTTTATCTATGTTGTTAACAACAATTTACAGAATAACATAATCGTTAGTGCAAACAACAAAACATGTTGACAATTATGACAACTGTTGTTATTGTTAAAAGTTACAGAATCCCACTACTGTTGTGGCTTTTAATAGTAACTGCCAAAATATCATCTCGATTACATTCTATGGCACGTGGGAAACATTGGTAAGCAATTAAACAAATCGCTCAGTTCCCTGAATATGTGCCGGTAACCCTAGATCAGTAAACGGTAGATGCTTGGAGTAAATGGCGGCTCAGACAAATTGCTATCGTCCATTTCCAATTTAAAAAAAATGTATTAGCTATAAAAACAGAAATTTCTGAAAAACAATTGGACACTTTCAGATGTTACAATTGGAAATTTTTTAAGCTAAATTGGAAATTTCTGAACTACAATTGGAAATGGTGTAGTAAGAATCATAGGCCCTAATTATATAATTCGCAACGTTACGCCAGAGAATTACATATGTACATTGATAGCAAAAACAAATTCATAAATATTTTGTAATTTTGTTGTTGCTTTCTACAGAAATTCTTTTTGCGTTTTAAAATTTTAAACGCCTCATTACTTGTGGCGTTGAAAATTTAAAACGGTACATGAATTTTTGTAGAAAGCAACAACAAAATATTTATGAATTTGTTTTGCTTTCAATGCTTTGGCGTTGCGTTTTACATAATAAGGGTCATAATTTAAAAACAAAAATACATAGGTAATGAGAAACTGAAAAGTTTGTAATTCTATCGTTCACACAATTTAAAGTTAAAATTCTCACGTTTATTCCATTTTAGAAATGTATGATAAACAAAAGTATTTTTTTTTTTAATAAAAATTTTCACTTTTTTGACGCGTTTTCAAGAATAGCCAGCAATATTTAAAAAAATGTACAAAAACTCGTATTAAGCGCATAAGTTAATAAGTGCTGTTATGGTTTAAAGGTTATGTTGGGCCTTGTGACCCAGGATGTAATGGTTTAATTTCTGGTTTGGCCAGTATTTTTTCTTATAAATACAATTTTGTTGAAGTCCTAACCCAATAAAAAATGGAGCTTCGAACGAAGCAGGTTTGTAAGGAAGACATGAATTTTATATGGCGAGTTCCCACTTTGAAGCAATACATTTATGACACATAAAGCATATAAAAATTGTTAGATGTAACGATCAGCTTTACACACTGATACAGTTACTTTTTAGTATTCTTCCTTACAAACCTGCTTCGTAGTAAGGGAATGCCGTAGCACTTGAAATGTTATTTTTTTTAAGTTGTTGAGAGCTCTTTCACTTACATACTTTATTGCATTTCTGTATGTCTTATTGCGTAGCGCATAACATTGCGCTTATTTTTTTAAATGTACCTACCATAAGTGCTTCGCAAAATGAGAAAAAATTTTATTGGGTAATTTTATTTTATTTTTTTTTTCATTTAGTTTCTTTTTTTAAAAGGTTGTGGATTTAAAAAAGAAAATTGGGTTAAAAAAAAATAAAATAAATTTTTTTTATTTTACCAGCTTGACTATGAACATTTTGACAAAAATCTCCTAACCAATTATTTATGTACAGAATTTTCTAAAAATGAGCACAGATATATAAAGCTGAGAAAATTTCATTTTAAACAAGCCCTCTTTCAGCGATACAGGCCAACTATTCACCAATTTCAATAAATATTTCCAAAAAAGTATTATTTTTTTCAGATTTTCTGAGCACCAAACTTTTAAGTCAAAAACCGGAAGCTCGATTTTGATTTTAGAACCATGGTTTCTTTAGGAAAAGTTCTTAGAATTTTGCGTAGATTACGATTTTGCTATACGCTTTGTCACTTTTTTTGGGCCCGAACAAATTGACCCACTCTAATGTACACGTTATTAATAAAGTTAATTTTCAATTTTACTCTACCCAATCGTGCAACATTCTCCCGTGTGATGATTTATCCTACAATGCCCAAAATTAGTAACGTCATTCATCCAGCTTAGAACATTAACCATCTGCTGAATCTTTCATAGATATGAAAAACCATCAAACCATTAGATCCATATAAATTTCTTTTAATTGGTTTATTTACCAATTGGGCACAAGTAGTGCAAACATATTTCAAACGAAAGCCCACAAATCCATTTTGAGGCAAATTTTTCTCGTAAGTATAATTTATATTTGTCATATTAATATTTATTCATTTTGTATTCACGTCATTTTTACTTTTTCTTTGCTAGTCATAAATAATTAACTGGATCATAATGTTTACCCGAGTAATGCCTCTACTATTTTCCCATCCATGGATTGTAGCTGTTCCAAGAGTATGGATACATCTCACCAACTCTTTAAGCTAATACCAAAGAGTTCTGAAATTCTTCGTTACAGTGTTTTGGGACATACACTTAATTAAAAAAATACGATAAATTTTACGGGAAGTACTTTTGTGTTTCATATGTAAATAAGCGTTTACTTTGTGTTTCCTTTTATTTCCTTTCTTTCAGATATTCTGCATGATCATCATCATTATTGCCTGCAATTCATTACATGATTGCAACACATTATAAAAACAATATATATGTATAAAAAAAGAGGACAACACAGCAAACACTCATATCACAGATGCATCACCGGTTTTTGTAAATCTAATATTGCACTACAGAATGGGTATCTAAATCTAACTTTATTTCGTCAAGTCTATATCAGGTACTTAAATAATTTATCACAGATATTAAAGTAAAAAAAAATTTTTAAATCTAAAAAAAAGTGGGACAACACAACAAACATATTATAGTATAATTACAAAGATATAATCAAATATAAAATATAATTAAATATATAATATAATCAACTATAAATTATAATTAAATACATAATTGTCTGCCTATTTCCTACTATTGCACTTGTAAAGTTGATTTATTATATAATATACTATCAGCCCAATTATAAATATTCCCGGGGAAATGAGCTCCCGGGGAATTTGTTTTTCCCGGGAATAACATTCCCCTATTCTAAACAGACGGGGAGAATAGTATTATGGGAAAGGGAATTTCGAATTTTCGCTCTCAGTTGTTTTCCTTTCAGCTGTGTTGTGTTAACTTAAAACTTGTAAAAATTTTGCAAAAAACAAGCGAATAAGTGAAAAATATGTTGTGTTGACTAAAAATAATAAAAATAAAATATTTTTTAATAAAAAACAAAAGAAAATGTTTAGTGTAGCATTCGGATGGTAGCTGAAGAAGCAGAAAATCAGCAACATTTAAAAAACGAGCAAAGGGTTGCGTGATAACGCAAACCCACTTGAGCTGCCGCAAACGTTATAAGTGTATAAAGATATTCACCCTTATTGTATTTGGCGTATTTAAAATATGTACGCCTACGACTGTTTGGTAATAGATTAAAGAGAACGTGAACTTATTTCCTTTAAGCTATTACCAAACAATCGTAGGCGTATTTTAAACACGCCAAACACAATATGGGTGATTATTATACATAGGCGACGCAGGATATCCCCTGGATATCCGTGGCTTCTGAAACCTCACCAAACTCCAGAAGACGGGTTGACCGAAATGAAATTCATTTTGAGTGCCGCAATGTTATTGAAATAACCAATGGTGTCCTCAAAAATAGATGGAGGTGCATTTTTGGTGCTAGGGAGCTGCTGCCCGCCCACTTTTTTTCGATTTACCTAAAATTAGAAAACGGCTCCATCGATTTGACTAATTTTTCTTTCAAATGTTGGTATCTTTTTAACGGATTTTAAAAATCGAACGCAAACATTTCTCCTAATTTGGACAGAACAACGTCTGTCGGGTCAGCTAGTTGTAAATAAAACATAACGTTTTTGGAGAATTATCTTTATATTTTTTATTATTATAGAAGGCTCTATGACACCTATTTGTGAAACAAAATATCGGCAAAATGCTCGCCACCTCTTCGGTGGCATACTGAGATATAATTTAGGTCCAATATCGTTATTGTGCCGAATAATCTCATCCTTTAGCTCTTGAATTGTTCTTGGCTTATTTACGTACACTTTTTCTTTTAACGCAGCCGTTGAATTTCTCGCGCAAAAGAGCCATAGCTTCGTTGAATGTGTGGCAGGTGGCATTATTCTGTTGGAACCGCATATCTTCCATGTCCATATTCTCAATTTATGGCTACAAGAATTCCGATATCAAAAAAAGATGAAGTCAAAGCGGATTTGAGAAAAAAATAAAGAAGAAAATGGAAGATTTTCCATAATTGAAGATAAATGGACAGATGTATCTATTTAAAATACGTAACTTTTTTGTTAAAATAATTTTTTTTATTTGTTATTCTCATCGATTAATCGAATAATTTTTAAGGTTTAATCGTTTGATAGAACGAACAAAAACAATTATTTCAATTATTCGAACTAAGTTGAAAGGCGAATAACTCTAATATTTAGGAACCTCAATTATATATTTTAGTAACGATTTGTATATTTAAAAAAGGGAAGAAATCAATTAATTAAGAAGAAAACTTATAATATTCTTAAAAAACTAAAAGGAAAAACTAAACAAAATAAAAATAATAGTTTAAAAAATAGTTTAAAGCACAACTCCCTTGCAATTTTTTGGCGGAATTATTTTCTAAATTTGTTAACACATTCTCCCTTTAATTGCCTTTCGTAATACCTACTTTTTTCCCGGGGAACAGTTTCCCATTTTCGAATTCTGTTTAGAATAAGGGAAAAGGGAAAAGAGAGAATTTTCCCGGGGAGATTTTATTTATAATAGGGGAACAGGGAAAAGGGAAAAAATTCCCGGGGAATTGTTGTTCATAATTGGGCTGTTTCTAACAATTCATACCTTAATATCTTTTACATGATAAATACCTATTTTTTTACCATCTAAAGACTCAAGTTTGTACATATTGTTACCTACTGGTCGAACCACTCTAAATTTTAAGAACTTTCGGCAAAATTTTGCATTGATGTTCTTTGCAAAGCAGCTTTGCACCATATTCCTACGGTATACCTCTTGACCAGGAATAAATTTAACTATTCGGGCTCGTTTATTATACCTTGCGGCACTTCTTTCATAAGCTTTTGTCATATTAACTTTGATTTGTTCCCTTATAAGTTCTTGTTTTTCATTCGGTTTTAAGAGAATTTGATGGTCAGTAATTGTTTGCAATTTTCGAGCCAGTTTGTAATCAGCTCCGCTCGAATACATATGATATCCAAATAGTGCATAGAATGGGGTGAAACCTATGGCACTATGAAAGGAATTTCTTAAGGCACAATCTATCTCTGATACATAGAGATCCCAGCCTCTTTGATCTTCTTTCGAATATGCTCTGATGGACGATAAGATACTTTGATTAACTCTTTCCGATTCATTGCTACTAGGTTGATATACTGGAGTTTTAATATGATGTATTTTGTATGAATTAATTAAATTTTGAAAGGCTTTAGAAATAAATTGTACACCATTATCTGTGTGAATTACTTCAGGGACACCAAATTTATGAAATACTTCCTGAATTAGAAATTCAACAACATTTCCGGCTGTAGCTTCTTTCATGGCTTTTATAAAAGTGTATTTAGTAAAGTGATCTAAAACAATAAAGACATAACAATTGCCACATTTTGACCTTGGATATTTACCTAAAAAATCAAGATACAACTTTTGAAATGGTCTATCGGTTATAAATTGTTTTCCAATTTCCGGGCGAAGATTTTGATTACTTGATTTAATTTCTTTGCAGGTTTGACAAGTTTGTATATAGCTTTTAACTTGTGTTGTCATTTTTGGCCAGTAAAATAACCTTTTTAATCGTTCCAATGTTTTCACGATTCCCCCATGAGCTGAAGTAACACTTGCATGAGCTTTTTATATTAAAACTTGGGTTATATTAGCTGGAATCCAAATCTTCCATTGGTGATCTGTTTCGTCTTCTCTATTGAACTTTACTCTTTTGAATACCAGGCCGTCTTCTACCTTCAAATCTGGCAACATTTCTTGGTTATTGCTTATGTGTTGAATTAAATCTAAATATTCTTCGCTCTGGAATTCCGTTGTCTCAAAACCAAATAGTTCTTCTAAGTTTATTTCATCCACATTCACATCTTCAGATTGCATTCTTGACAGCGTATCAGCAACAATGTTTTCGGAACCTTTTCTATGCACAATGTCAAAATCAAACGCTTGTAATTGGAGTGACCAAAGCGCTAGTCTTCCGGTCAAATCTTTTAATGACATCAGCCACTTCAGGCTTGCATGATCGGTGACCATTGTGAAGGGCATCATCTCGACATAGGGGCGAAATTTTTTGATAGCCATTACTGCCGCCAAACACACTTTTTCCGTAACGCTATAATTTTTTTGACAGGCATTCAATTTCTGACTATAAAATGCCATTGGGTGTTCTTCTTTTTGGTCGTCAATCTGATATAACACAGCACCTATACCATAATCGCATGCATCACATTGTATCCAAAATCCTTCTGTAAAATCTGCGTGCCTTAGTACCGGAGCTGACGTCAACACTTTTTTCAAATTTTCAAACGATTCAATAGCCTCTGGACTCATTTTAAATTTCTTGGCTTTTCTGAGTGTATCGGTTAGTGGCGCAGCTTTTGTAGCAAAATCTTTTATAAATCGCCGATACCAGCCGGCTGTTCCCAGAAAACTGCGTACTTCGCGAGGTGTTTTTGGTAACCTGATTTCTTTAATGGCTTTTATTTTTTCAGGATCAGTTTTCAAACATCCGCCGCCGATTATAAAGCCAAGGTATTTCAACTGCTGGAAGCAAAATTTAGACTTTTTGAGACCAATTGTAAGATTAGCCTTTCTTAAGCATTTTGAAACTTCTTCTAAAATTTTTAGATGTTTTTCAAAATTATCAGAAATTACTAATAGATCATCTAAATATATAAACACATTCTCTTTAAGCCTTTGGGGAATCACCCTATCCATCAGCCAACATAGTCGCTGTGCAGCATTACAAAGACCGAAAGGCATAACGCGAAATTGGTAGAGTGGTCGACCAGCTACGGTAAACGCGGTATACGGTCTACTCTCTGCGTCTAATTCAATCTGCCAGAAAGCGAATTTCAAATCTACGCTACTAATATAATAAGTTTCGACAATTCGGCTCAGAAGGCCATCAATATTTTGAAGTGGATAGGCGTCCTTTACCGTGATTTTGTTTAATTTTCTCGCATAAGTCCCATGGACTTTCGCTTTCCTCTATTACGTTCAAGGATAACATTGTGTCTATTTCCCTATATACTATTTCTTGAACAGCTGGCGATAAGGGGTAATGTCTGTCCTTAAAAGACTCTGCGCCCTCTACTAATTTTATGGAATGCTTTTCCAAATGTGTACACCCTAATCCATGCTTTTCGAATGAAGGAAACAACTCAATGACTTCATTTAATTTTTTCCGTTGATCTTCGCTCAGTACACCGGATTATGTAGACCGCTCTATTGACAATTTTGACAGTTTTCTGAAACTAGCTGTTCAACATTCCAATATTGCCCCCAAAAAAACAAAAACTATTAAAATATATTCCACAGATGTCGAGCATCTTTTGTCTGAAAAAAGGAGGGCTCGAAGAGAGTGGCAATTGCACAGATCCCCTCAACTTAAGAACTTACTTAAAGAGTGTACAAAAAGACTAAGAAAGTTACTGCAGACTAAGAAAACGGCTTCTCTGGAAAAATATCTTAAGGAACTTGATGCAACCCCACAATCAGACTACTCATTATGGCGTGCAGCTAGAAATCTCAAAAGGCCAGTTGTGTCTAAACCACCATTAAGAAACTTGAATGGAAGTTGGGCAAGAAATGATGTTGAAAAAGGAAATCTGTTTGTCAATCATTTAAAAAACGTATTTACCCCAAATATATCTCACGATATTGCGGTCGAGTTACCACCTGTTGCTGCTAGAGCAGCTGTTCCGCTAAGATTTGAGATAAGAGAAATCGAAAAGGCTATTTGTGATTTAAACCCCAAAAAGGCTCCTGGTTTTGACAAGATCAGCAACAAAATGCTTTTGGAGCTACCCAGCATAGCAAAGAAAATTATTCTTTTAATTTTTAATGCTATTTTACGCCTTGAATACTATCCTCAAAAGTGGAAGGTCTCCTTAGTCACCATGATACCTAAACCTGGAAACAAAAGTTGAGTCATATAGGCCTATAAGCTTACTTTCTAATATACCAAAGCTGTTTGAGAAGCTATTAGCGTCAAAATAACCCCAATTTTAAATGACAATAGATGTATTCCTAACCACCAATTCGGCTTGAGAAGAGAACACAGCACAATTGAGCAAACCCATCGTATAGTAAACGCAATAAGAAAAGCCTTTGAAGAAAAAAAATATTGTTCCGCTCTCTTCATCGATGTTTCTCAAGCTTTCGATAAAGTCTGGCATGAAGGCTTATTACATAAATTGAAGCTAAACTTACCAGTAAACACACACAAGCTGTTAGAAAGCTACCTAGTCGGTCGAAAGTTTATTATTAAAGAAGGTGATTATTTAAGCTCTCCTCAGCAAATTGACGCTGGAGTCCCTCAGGGAAGCATCCTGGGCCCACTTTTATACCTAATATATACCTCGGATATGCCAACAAACAACTACACACAAACTTCAACATTTGCTGATGATACAGCTTTTTTGAGCGTGCACGAAAACCGTCAAGAAGCATCTCGATACCTACAGGATCATATATTTCAACTCGAACTATGGTTAAAGCAATGGAGGATAGAGGTCAATGAGCAAAAATGCGTACATATAACATTCACCTTGCGTCGGGAATCATGCCCCCCTATTAAAATCAATAATCAAATAATACCTCAAAATTCGCATGTAAAATACCTCGGTATTCATCTAGATCGCCGTTTAACGTGGAAAAGCCATTTAGAGGCAAAATTAACTCAAATGAAACTAAAAGCCATCCAAATTCATTGGCTTATTGGAAGAAACTCTGTCCTTAGTCTCGACTGCAAACTTCTTCTTTACAACTCCATCTTAAAGCCAATCTGGTGCTATGGTATTCAGTTATGGGGCACTGCCTCGGCCTCTAATATCGAAAAAATTCAAAGGCGCCAAAATAAACTACTTCGAATAATCACAGCTGCCCCTTGGTATGTTAAAAACTCAAATATTCACAAGGATCTCAATGTTCCATTAGTTAAAACTATGATTACGAAATATGCAGTAAAATATTTAAAAAGGCTCGAATTGCACCCGAACCCACTAGCACGAAATATTTTAAATGATAGCGGCCACACTCGCTTAAGAAGAAGAGACACTGCAGCACTTATCCAATTAGATGAGCGATAAACACCTATAAAAGTGAACAGAACCCGCGATGAAGAAAATTTTTGTCTGGCACTGGCAGGACAAAAAATAATATTAGGTTAAGATTTGATTAATTATTGTTAGTTCATATTTAATATATGAAGATTCAATAAATAAATAATGAAAAAAAAAAAAAAGATCTTCGCTCAAAATATGAGGATAAGAATAATACTCGTTCGTGCCAAACTCATCTGGTTCCTTTTCGTGATTTATTTCAGATATTTCGAAATTTTCCGGCGCCAGATGAAAAGCTTTCCAAAAATCTACACCTAAATAGGCATCCTGTTCTAAATCTGGGCATAAATAAAAATTATCGGCAATGTTTTATCCCTAAACTTAACTTCCAGACTTACTTTACCAAGCAGTCTGTGTTTCTTTCCTGCTGCGGTTGAAACGGAATATATTGGCTTAAAGTTAATTTGCAATTTTTCCATCAGTTCCCTACATCCTTTACCTAGTAAGCTAATCGAAGCACCTGTATCCAATAAGCCTGTAATAACAATATTTCCTATTGAAATTTCGGCAAAAGCGCGAGGATCATGCTTACTATCTACTGTTCTAACGGTTTCTATCACTAGTTTTCTAATTTTCCTTTTCTCCTTAAATTTATTTCTTAATTTTCTAATTCTATTTGAAATAACTCTAGGTATTACTAATTCTTCATTAAAAATTCTATTTCTAACTTTTTCATAATTATTTTGTCTTTTCTCAAGTGTATAAGTATGACGCATTTGAGGGATAAACTTATTAAAATTTTCTACGCTATGGACTAAATTAATTTTGTTTTCTTTCACAGCTGAGTCACAGGCGGGTTTTCCTTGGAACGATGGTTCCCCGCTGCTACCTCGTTCCTCGAAAAATTCCTTTCTTTACAATTGGTACAATTGGGAGATATAGTATTTGGTTTACCACACCTGTAGCAAAATAAAGCTCTTTCAGAAGATGGACAGTCCATGAACATATGACCAGTTTGTCTGCAGTTCCAGCAAATCAGAGGATTTCTGGATGCTCTATTTTTGCCAAACTGGAGCTCAGCCACTTCCTCATATAATTCAGGCATATCTACTTGTTGGGATTCTTGGTCAAAAATTTCGTTTACCTGCCTATACCGCTGTGACGAAACAGGTGGATGCAAAACTTTGCCCTCCTTGCGGCAAAATATTTTTTCTGCCTCTACACACTCGTGCCTAAGTTCCTCCACTGAGCTAACGGCAATAGGGTAAACTCTATTTCTAAGATCTTCCCTTAAATTCTTCTTAATTATTTTTATCATTTCGCTTTCAGGCATGGACATCTCTAACCTTGATCTCATTTGTGTCATCGTAAAGAAAAAGACATCAATTCCTTCACCAGGCTGCTGTTTCCTTTCGACCATATCGCTTATCAGCTCAAAACTGGACCTGGTCGATTGATATTGCTTCAACAGAGCCTCTTTCAAAGTGCTCCATTCTGAGACATAATTCGTTTTAATATAGAGCCAATACCATTTTTCGGCCACACCTTTGACTAATAAATGAAAATTGTCTAAAACATCATCCCACGACACACCATTTTTTTGCTGTAAGCGTTCAACACGAAAGACAAAATCTTCTACGGCTTACCTGTTTGTGTTACCATCAAACTCAAGTCCCCATTTATCGATCCTCATCTTATGGTAAGTTCTACTAGAGCTCCCAATATTATTATTATTATTTGATGACCTTGACGAATGCACTGAATCTCCAGGTGACATATTCATTGGTTCTGTATTGGGACAATTACTAGTTTTTGCTATTTCATACCTTAGTTTTTTGTTATCCTGCTGTGTATGTTGTAAAACGAGGCTTATTTTTCCAACAAAAGCTGTTAATTCAGCCATCTGTCTTCTCATGTCACCTACCTGTGACACAACACCTTGTTCTACAGCCCTTTTAATAGGATCTTCCATATCTTGCATATGCTGCGCATAAGCACTTGTGCTAGGGACATTAGCGTTTATTGTTTGGGACATATCGTATATTTGAGGCACACTATTTTCCGTACCCTGACTCATTTCTATTTCTATATTTCTGTTTGAGCTAAGCTTTCTGTTAGGGGTATTTGACTTATACGTTTTTTCAAATGCACGAGGAGTGGACCTATTCAAATCAAATTGTACTTGCCTCGTTCTTTTTCTACTCTCCCTATCCTTAGGAATTTGAGGCATATCCTATAAAACATTCACTAAAGTTTTTGGTTTCCTATATTTCAAAATAGAAACCTCCTTAAATTTGGAAAAACTATAAAAACAAATTTTTGATTTCCGCACTTTCAGATCAAACGTTTAATTTCTAAGTAAAGTGATCAAAAAAAACAAAATTTTTCTAAGTTTTATTATACTATTATTTTCGAACAAAAAAAATATGTATCTATGCGTTTATTTTTTTTCGGATTTGGCATGAAGATAAGTAGCGTTGTCGAAGTGGTTATTAACAAAAAAAAAAAAATAATAAAGTAAATCAATAAAGCATCATTTATGGGTACATTAAGCAAATCTACAGTTACTAATGGACCTACCCACTCATACAATCATGATTCAATATTTCCATTGAACCTGAGATTATGAGCGATGTAGGTAATCGGAATGACACTCGATACTACAAACCCTGTACTCCCTAAAACTGGCTACAGGTGGCTATCGAACAGTCAACCCTTAAGAAATATAAGCTGAAACTAAAAATAGGCAAGGAATCACAATACAATTGGAAAATATTTACAAAAAAAAAAAATTTTCCAAGCTATTAGTAATCTTCCCTAATGTACTGGTCGAATTTCCAATTTCTCTAATCTAGCAGTTTTAAATCTTCTTTCATACTTCCACTAATAGACCTTTTCCATAGGGGCTATAAAAACAAACTTTACTTACTATTTTAGAAAAATCAGATTTTCGTTGGGCTATTGTAAAAATATCTAATGTTCTATTTCCACATGTCTAGTTGTCCTACATGCTATCTAACACGATTTCAGAGAACACTACCTAAAAGCAGTATTCTCTCAAAGCGTTTGCTTCACTAGATTGGGCGCCATTTATGTTACAGCCGTAGGGACCAGTGAGGTTTCCGACTAGCCACGGTGAACAAATTCCAGAAGGTTCCAACCCTTCTCACTGGGTACGCTGCACATAAAGAAAATACTATGTACTATCTAACCTATTCACTACACAAACACTCATGCACCCTACAAATGATACTTTATTTTTTTCTTATATTTTCAGGAAGCGGTTGTTATGCCCCCAGATTGCCCACCCTGCCATGTCACAAGAAGATCCACCATACATTTGTTTGTGACCCATTCTCCAAACTTACCTTACCTTCATGCCATTACCCTTTAAGTTTAAACCACACAATTCATATTGAACCTTAATTTAAATTAAAATTACATATTTTATTATAAAAAAACAAATTCAGTTTCCTTAATATAATTTAAATATAGATCCTATCCTTACTATATTCAGTTTTACAACAAAAACAAAATTTAAATAAAATAAAAACTATTACACAATTTTCTATACTTATATTTAAATTCCTCAAGTACAGCAAAAGATTTCCTTTCATACACTATGTAAGTATCTCACAATCAACATCTGCCTTTCTAGTTAAACCTTTTTCTTTTTCTAACAACTTTCTAATAAATTATATATACCTAACCTAAAGGAGCTCCCTAAGGCTAACACTTTGTCCTTAACAACTCTTAGGACCAATAATCAAAATATAAAAAAAAACTAAACAAAAAGATTTAACTTTTCAATTGAACAATTTTACTTCCGGCGTAATTATAAATAAAAGAACATTTTAATCAAACAAAAAAAAAAAAAAACCACATAGTTTCAGGCGGTACTAAATTTTAATTACTATTTATTTAATAAAACCGTTCACTGTACTGTATACAATTATAGCACTCTATCTGAAAATTATACACTAAACGTTTATAATTAAAAATAAAAGAATTTGAAATTAATAAAAACTCCACACTATACTATTTATATTAAATTCAATAATTTTTCACTTAACCTATCAAACTTTATATTATTTTCTTCTTTGTTTTTTTTTATTCTTTTTTTATAAATATTAATTCTATTCTTTTTTTCCCAATTACACCAATTTTTTTATATTTTTTAATTTGCTAGCTTTTTTAAAAGTCAAAAGTTATTCCAAATTTTAATGAGGATTTATACTTTTTATAACAAAGGATTAAAATAAAATTTCTTTTTTTTATGTGCAAACTATAATACCATCCTTCCGAAGACTTTTTATAAAAACTTTAAAATATTTGTTACCTGGCTGTGGTAGCAGTAATTACCCTTCGGGATCACACTCTAGGACACTCTCCTTAACTCCAGCGAAACAATTTACTTTCCTGCCTCTATCTGCACAGGTAATTTATTCTTTCTCTCCCCAGCCAGCTAAATAAACAAAACTATTTTCTTTATTTTAATTCTATACACATTTCACCTTTATCCTTACGTTTTATTTTTAACTCTCAAATATATTGTTTTTCCCAGGATAAACTCCACAAGGACTCTTGAGTGAATTTTTTTAACTTTGTCCTTACACTCAAAAATGCAAAAAACTCGTGTTTATTTTTACCATCAATTGATTTAAAAAAAAAACTTGTTTAAAAAAAATTAAGACTTTCTTTAAAATAACACTTCACCAAAAACTTTGTAGGTGTGATCACTTTGACTAACTTTTTCCGTTTGATCTTTAATGCAATTTTCTTTAAATCTTTTCCCTACAGATTTTCCAAAATTTCCTTAGCCTTCCAAAGTTTTCCATCACATCGCCATATTTTCTTTTTCACTTTTCTATTTTCACCGAATTTTCTAGACCTTTATAGTTGCCGCCAAATGTCCATCTTTTTTTTATTAATATATACATATCAAATTTTCTATATAATCTCTTATCTAGATTTTCATCCTGATTACTTTTTCCTAACATTTTCTTTTCAGTATGCCTGTCTTGCTGACCTCCATCCATACATTCCCTGGTTAAATCTCTAAGCTACAGGTTTTTCCTCTACCAGGCTCTCATGCGTAAACAGAAAGTATAATTTGCCCATTCATAAATTTTCAAATTCACAATTAACACTTCTTCTCACAGCGTTTCCCTTCAACTTGAATGAAAATGCCATCCCTGTTTTTATTATATGAGCATTGCCATACTCCCCTTACGTCTACTACTATGATTTAACTACGCTGTAAAATGTGTAAATAAACAAATCAAAACAAAACAGACAATTAAAAACTAAAAATCAGACGGCTATGACGTGCAAAAAAAATATATAATTAAACCATTAAACAACCCATTTGAAAATAAAAACAATTCCAAAAAAAAAGTGACATACAAATATATTCCATTTGTTCGACCAAAAAACCAAGTTACACAATCAACAAAACAAAATTCAAGCTACCACCAACCACAACAAAAAAAAAAAAAACCTGACAAACGAAAAACTTCAACAACCAAAAGAATTCCAAAAAGAAATAAAAAGATAATCGCCTAATGAGAAAACGGCCATTAATATTTTTTAATCAGGCTTAAGTTCATCAAATTTAATTTTCATTAAACTATGTTTATGAAGAAATGAATTTTACAACATGAAATTAATTAAAATTTATTGACAACTTTCAAAAGATTTTGTTATTCGTGCTTAATTCCCAGTTTTTATTATTGATAAAAACACTTGAAATTTATTGTTGATGGGATAAGCTATTCCTATGCATTTCACTGGTTGCTTAGGCCAGATCATCAGGAAACTTCATCCATAAAGGTTTTAGACAAACTAAAGATATTAAACCAAATAAAACTGTTAAACGTATAAGAATTATAGCAACAGTTCTACTTGTAACAATATCAAAGTTTAAACAAAACACATCAACAATAAACAACAGTGGGTTCATCTCACCTTACATTTCCCCACTACAATTAGTTGAAATTCTCTCAACATTAATTGTAGTTGTAAGTAGGTTAAGAAAAACAAAATGAAAAAAAAAAAAAAAACAACAACTTACAAAAGATGTTGTCAATTAAGTGTTTTTTAGGCCGTGCACTGCCTGTTTATTATCAAAAAGTAATTTCAATTTTTGGGAATACAAAATTTTAATTTCAAAAGATTTTGTTATTCGTGCTTAATTCCCAGTTTTTATTATTGATAAATTACTTTTTGATAATAAACAGGCAGTGCACGGCCTAAAAAACACTTAATTGACAACATCTTTTGTAAGTTGTTGTTTTTTTTTTCATTTTGTTTTTCTTAACCTACTTACAACTACAATTAATGTTGAGAGAATTTCAACTAATTGTAGTGGGGAAATGTAAGATGAGATGAACCCACTGTTGTTTATTGTTGATGTGTTTTGTTTAAACTTTGATATTGTTACAAGTAGAACTGTTGCTATAATTCTTATACGTTTAACAGTTTTATTTGGTTTAATATCTTTAGTTTGTCTAAAACCTTTATGGATGAAGTTTCCTGATGATCTGGCCTAAGCAACCAGTGAAATGCATAGGAATAGCTTATCCCATCAACAATAAATTTCAAGTGTTTTTATCAATAATAAAAACTGGGAATTAAGCACGAATAACAAAATCTTTTGAAATTAAAATTTTGTATTCCCAATAATTGAAATTACTTTTTGATAATAAACAGGCAGTGCACGGCCTAAAAAACACTTAATTGACAACATCTTTTGTAAGTTGTTGTTTTTTTTTTTTTTTTCATTTTGTTTTTCTTAACCTACTTACAACTACAATTAATGTTGAGAGAATTTCAACTAATTGTAGTGGGGAAATGTAAGGTGAGATGAACCCACTGTTGTTTATTGTTGATGTGTTTTGTTTAAACTTTGATATTGTTACAAGTAGAACTGTTGCTATAATTCTTATACGTTTAACAGTTTTATTTGGTTTAATATCTTTAGTTTGTCTAAAACCTTTATGGATGAAGTTTCCTGATGATCTGGCCTAAGCAACCAGTGAAATGCATAGGAATAGCTTATCTCATCAACAATAAATTTCAAGTGTTTTTATCAATAATAAAAACTGGGAATTAAGCACGAATAACAAAATCTTTTGAAATTAAAATTTTGTATTCCCAAAAATTGAAATTACTTTTTTATTTATTGACAACTTTTCATTCTTGACTGAACTGGGAATCGAACCCAGTTGAGTGTTCAACGGCAAAACGTACCGAAGAGATTGTGTAACCACACACCG
Organism: Pollenia angustigena; assembly: GCA_930367215.1. NCBI lineage: Eukaryota > Metazoa > Arthropoda > Insecta > Diptera > Polleniidae > Pollenia > Pollenia angustigena. The sequence continues at coordinate 32,240,041 of OV884057.1, forward strand.
AAACATGTCCGTGAAAACCTGGTTTCCATTCCCAGTTCAGTTAATAATGAAAAGTTATCAATAAATTTTAGTTAATTTCATGTTGTAAAATTCCTTTTCTTCATGAAAATAATTTAATGAAAATTAAATTATTAATAAACGAAAAAATCAATTAAGATTGTTTGTTAATTAATTAATACATTAATTAAAAATTTCTTGTCTTAAACAATTAAAATTTTTATAAATTCAAAATTATATTATATTCTTTCGACCAAAAAACAATTAATTCAGTTATCACATTAAATAAATTTGAATACATTTTAAACATTTTTTTTTAATTGATAAAAAACTATTGATAATTTTTTTCTGTGTAGTATTATTGTTATTATTATTATTATGTCCTGTGGTTCCTATAAGGAACAAAGGGCTACCACAAACTGATTCCATTCAGTTCTATGCGATGCTTTATGATTAATTTCACTCCAACTAAGACCACTTTGAGTAATCCGGTTTGGCGATGGAGCTCAAAAAAATCTGACAACCCTGCAAAGAACATACACATAGCGAGACTAAAAAAATTATTTACTCTCTCTTTTTCTGCTTTTGCTTTTTTGATTTTGCTTACTCTCTATCAAAGTAATAAAAGGCATTGAAAAATACAGTTTTTTAATTTGCAGCAAAACATATAAACAAAGCAAAAATGTCGGTGCTGTTGCTATTTTAAAGCAAGCAATTTAAACACTGGTTTCAAGCAATTTTTATACCCTTCACCACAGGTGTAAAAGGGTATATATAAGTTTGTCATAACGTTTGTAATTTCCACAATATTGATTTTAGACCCCATAAAGTATATATATTCTGGGTCCATATGAGAAGAGAAGTTGATTTAATGATGTCCGTCTGTCCGTCTTACGTTTGATATGTGTTTTTCGGATAATCCAGACATGATAGCGGCTAGGTTGTTTAACATTTATGTTACATACAGTCCACCATTTCTTGCTATTGAAATTCAGCCAGATCGGTCCAAAAATTACGTAGATATGAGCAAAAAACCACGACTACCTCTAAATTTGTCCAAAAATCCCTTGTTGTTGTTGTATTTTTTTTATTTCTGTATATCTTGAGAACGGCAAGAGCCAAAGTTCCAAATTAGGTACACACATTTAGGTTGCCAATACACACCATCCTACAAAATGTGGGCGGGATTGGAGAAGTGGGCGTGGTACCTCCCGTACAAAAAAAAATTAAAAATTTTATAAAAACCTAAATTTAAGGGCTGCCATATGTCCTATGGATATGACTTATATATCAAAATATCGGAAATTTTTAGTAGAACATATTTTAAAAAAAACTCGGGAAAATCGGTTCAGATACAAAAAAGTGATGATTAAAATTAAATTTTTTTATTAAATACCCAACTTTCGGGAACCATAGATCTCCCCGAGTCCACGCTTTATAACTAAAGTAAATGGTAAATTTCTTCTTCAACACGTCGGTATATAAATCTGCCAAATCGGTTAAGAAATGGCAGTTATAACCGAAATACTGATTCTACAAAAATTACTCTTTTTTATAATTAGCTTTGTTACAATATATATTTACAAGTTTATATAAATGTTTATATATAAATATAACTTAAGTAAATGGTAAAATTCTTCCTTAACACGTCGGTATATAAAACTATCAAATCGGTTAGACAATGGGTAATTTTTGAGCAAAATACTCAAAAAATGGGCTAAAAAACATCAAAATTTTTATAAAAACCTAAATTTTAGGGCTGCTATACGTCCTATGGATATGAGTTATAACAGAAATACTGGGGTCTAATCACCGCATACGATATCGAGCAAAATTCATCGAAATTATTTATTTTGGTATCTTGAAACTCGATATCGAATGAAATGTATTGAATTTGAAATAATAGCATTCGACATCGAGTAACTCGACATTACATTTATCGAGTTTTCATTCGATACGCCAGTGTCTATCGTACGCAAAAAAATTCAATAGTTTATGCGTTTATTCGATAGTATCGAATGCAGTGATTAGAACCCTGAATTCCCGAAAATTAATCTTTTTATACCCTTCACCGAAGGTAAAAAGGTATATACAATATTGATCCTACACCCTATAAAGTACATATATTCTGGGCCCTTATGAAAAGCGAAGTTCAAAACCGGTTGTCTCTTATTTAAAAAAAAAAATATTTAACAGTTTTATTTAGTTTTTGTCTAGTTGCTCTGTATTCTGCTCGCACAATGGTGAAGGGTATATAAGATTCGGCACAGCCGAATATAGCACTCTTACTTGTTAATATTTATTGTTACTACAAATTTAGCTTTGTATATATATTTGTTGTGGGTTAATGTAATTAATCTTCTGTAACTTTGTCATTTTTGCACCGATCTGGTTCCTATTGGGCACAAAATGTTATTTTTTGGATATTTGCATTTCAGTCACAGCATCTTTTTTAAAAACACAAACAACGGTTATTTCTGGAATATCTCGAAAACTGTTCTACTTTTGACAATTCTGACTTCATATTCGGATTCAGCGGACAATTTTACGTAAAGATTAGGTGTCAAATTCATTTGGTCAAAAAATTGTCACGTAGTGTTCTTTGCCGTTACGGTGCATGTAGATTTTGGACCATTAAACGCAAAGTTTTGGTGTCGATACGTTCATCAAAAAACGCTAAGGCAGCCAACTTACCGGATAGGTACCACTGATGCCGCAGAAAAGTTTTCAACATGGCGCGTGCGATTGATTCGTTAAAGCATTTGTAGTCATCGGATTGCTTCAATAAACTTAAATCATTGAGATGAGCGTATCTATGGCATTGGCATAGGTACCAGTTTTTGATGTATATTATCAAAATAAATGAATTAAATTTAAATTCAAGCAAGGCGTCAATTTTTTAAGCGCTTATGAAGAATTGAAGTTGTTTTGAAAAATGCATATTTTTAAAGAAATATTTAATTTTCATCATCCAGCGTTCCAGATTAATGGCTTCAGCAGCTTTTATTGTCGGGTGGGGCTCAGATCTATCACACAAAAATATAAGGCTAAGTTGAAGCAGTTCTCTCTAATCTTCTGTTGGGTGCATTTCCTGAATTGCGCTTTTAAAAAAATGTTTAAATCTTCGCGTATATATTTCAATAATTTTTTTTTAAATGACTCAGAATTTATCCACCTTTTAAACTGAATCATTAGTTTTTTTTAACTTCAATATAAATTTTAAGAGTTACAAAGCATTATTTTCCAAATTTATGCTAAATATACAAAAAAATGTCATTAAGGGGACCCAAATGAGCAAACAAATAACCGAAACTTATAATATCTGCACAGAGCAGTAAAGTTTGATTACTTTTCTGTAAAAAAATTGGCTTAGTAACAAAGAAAATCTCGCTTATGCGCCGAGTAATGAGCAAAATTCAAAAAAAGTCGAGAAACACCGATTTTTGGGTTAAATTTCGAAAAAAATCACAAAAATTCTTTACCCTTTAAGCTTTCAGAAAAAGGTGGGGCATAAAATAATTATTTTTTTTTGGGACACACTAATGTACATAAACATACATAGTCACTGTTATAAAAATAAAAAGGGAAATAACAGACTCAAACTCAAAATAAAAATGAATAAATGTGTGAAAAACGAATGTGTGAGTAAAAATAACTAATTTTTAAGAAACGGCAAAAATGTTCTTTAAAATATCCATATCAATTCTATAGGAAACTCTTTTTAGATAGTTTCTTACTTCTTGCAAATGTGTATGTATAGTTCAGGTACCAGTTATAAAATTTGTGAATTCATCTGCAAAGTTTTCTTAAGTTTAGGTTATGTTAAGTAAATTTTATTGATGTTAACAATCAGTTTTCAAAAAAATATTTGAATATGAGTGGATGACAGCTTATCTCAGCAAAGACTTAGGAAATAAAATCATGGGTTGAACAACAACCCATTTCATTTCCATTCGTCACTACTGCATATATGACAACATTATTATTAAAACTAAAATCATCGTTCTACAGTGGACCTGATGGTATTCCTAGCTGCCTTCTTATAAATTGTGCGCATAATATATCTATACCTTTAACAATTTTATTCAATATGTCTATAAAGCATGGCTACTTCCCGAAATTATGGAAAAAATCTTTTATTATTCCACTATTTAAATCAGGGAATAAATCGAATATAGTGAACTACAGAGGTATTGCCAAATTAAGTGTCATTCCCAAACTTTTTGAACAATATCTTACTGAATATTTAAGTAAACAAGTCTCTTCCATACTCACACCTATCCAACATGGTTTTCGTAAAGGATGTTCAACTACGACTAATTTACTAGAATTGACAACAATAATAAATAATGGCTTTAAAATCGGATGTTATACCGATGTTATATACACTGATTTTAGTAAGGCTTTTGACAGAGTTAACCATAAACTTCTATTGCATAAGCTGTATTTAATGGGATTTACGAATTGCTGTTTGAATTGGATAAAATCTTATCTTTTCCGTCGTGAACAGCGTGTGTGTTTTAATAATACATTATCTAAACATATTAGAGTCAACTCTTGTGTTCCACAAGGTAGTCATATCGGACCAATACTTTTCTTATTATATATCAACGATCTACCTACCACAATAACATTTTCCCATATACTTATGTATGCTGACGATGTAAAAAATTTTTCAAGTTGTGCTGACTCCATTGTTCAACACTACTTACAACAGGATTTAAATTTATTCTTTAATTGGTGCCAAATAAACTTATTGGATATACATTTTAAAAAATGCAAACATATACGTTTTTCCAGAAAAACTAGACCAATTGGCTGCTATTTTATTGGTGACCACAAATTGGAAGTTGTTAATGCTTTCTTGGATCTTGGTGTATTCCCTGCGGGAAATTAGTGTCAATTGGTCCCACAGACTGGTCATGGGAGTTGTGAAAATAGAACAGGTACAAAAAGAAAGAACTCATGACCAGTAAAAGGAGAACCAATCATGTAACTGGATTATGAAGAACAAAAAGGTAGAAAAAGTAATGAATTACAGTACAGTTTTCACCGGTGGTGTGATACATTTTTTTGGGAGTTTCTAAAATTTGGCTCTTAAATTTAATTCTAGGACTTGTTTTATTGAAATAATACTACATCGTATTAAAATAATACTACATTTTAGTAACTGTCACTAAACATGTCCATTGAGAATAGATTTGTGACTGGTCAAATGGTGTCAATTGACCCCCTTCAATGACAACCCCATGTAAAAGTGATAGGTCTTATTCATAGAAAGTGTTAAAACTAGAACCGGTCTCTACCACCAAAGACCTATCACAGGACTACTTTGGTGTCAGTTTGCTTCGCTCTAGGGTTATTTGACACTAAGTTATCTTTTTTAGAACATATTAATATGTGTACTAATAAAGCTCGTGGGGTATTTGGATTTATTAAACGTTGGTCAAAGGAATTCTCTGACAGATCTATAACAAAACAGTTGTATATATGTAGCACTTGTCAGACCTATAATCGAATATGGCTCAATAATTTGGGATCCATATTACAACGTTCATAGTGATCGTATTGAGTCTGTCCAAAAACAATTTCTGCTATTCATATTACGGAGCACTTACCCAAATCCATCTATATATCTTCCTCCATATAGAACCAGGTTATTGGAGATTCATTTACCAACTTTAAAAAGCCGCCGAACAATGCTGAATGTCATATTTGTTATCAATCTAATCAAAGGCAATATTTGCTCGGAGTTCCTGTTAAACAGTTTATTTTTTAATGTTCCCCAACGCCCTACACGTTATTACCAACCGTTATCAATTGAATACTTCCAACAAAATTATGCAAATGCCGACCCTTTTCGTCGAATATGTGTAAACTGTAATGATCTGTACAGTATTATTGATATGACTTTGAATATCAATACTATCAAACTGAATTTAATTTTATATTTAAATAGATGATGCTAAATTTGTTTGTTTAATTTTGTAATTTTTGTCTGAAAGGAGGTAATACTAAATAAATAAATAAATAAATATAAAAAAAAAAAAAGAAGAGCTGTTAAATTATGTAAGACAAATTTAAGCTTTGGAAATAATTGCCAGCATAATTAAAGACATGATTTTGTATCAAACTCATATGTGAATAAGTGAATTCTTTAGACCTCCAATATCTGAACAGATTCCAAACAATAGATACAAACTAATCAGTTACTTCTGAAACTTCAGATTTTTTTTGGCCGTATAACAGTCACATTTTCTTAAAAATAATAAAAGTCTGTAAAATAAATGGCCCTACTTCACAGAAACTTTAACAAATTATTGGCAAAACAGCCCTGTATGCGTTCTTATTCCATAAAAAACAGTAACAGTAAAACAGTTACATAAATTTTTTACATCTATGTATATTAAAAGGCCGGAAGTTTAATTTGTGTATATGTTTGTTTATTTTTATATTTATACAGAGTTCATTCAGTACTTCTGTTTATTTGTATGTGATTTTACGTTCTGTGAAACAACAAAAAATAAAAAAATCCTCGATTTTTAAAGCAAAATGTTTTCAGCATTCAGAGTAGATCATCAATTTTTGTTTAAAATAAACTCCACCAAACTGACGACAATAATGATTTTTGAATGTGAATGCAAAGAAAAAAAAATATTTAATAAAAAATGTTTATTTTTTAATTATAGAAAAGCGTTAAAATCTCGTGTCAGTATTCATTAAAATATTTTATTATTGAAAAACTTTTACAAAACAAATTTTCTATGAAAATTTAACTTAAATAATAACCGTTTTTTTCCAACAAGACATACTAAAACTCTGAAAGGTTCTCTAAGCCAAAATGTTTCAGAGGCATGAAAAATATATTGTATATATACATATACATATGTATATCTGTGGTCACTTGCCTTTTCTCAAAAACTATTGCTTGTCACAACAGATATATGCACTTTTTTTATCTAAATAATTTCAAGAATATTAACTGATTAGGCCAAATCTGCCAACAAATCCCTGGGCCGGCCTAATAAAAACTCACTTTAGCTGTCATCAGACGGGTGCCTGAATAACATTACTAGGGAGCACTTGGTCAAACACCGGAAGTTGAGAGATGCTTGGGAATTTCCTATGTGTTGCAAGAAATTCTCTTACATATTTTCAAATAAAAAAAATCATAATTAGTGCTAATTTTTTTGAACTATTTATGGTTTTTAATCCAAATTTTAATTAGGCTAAAGTTCATCAAATTTAATTTTCATTAAATTATTTTTATGAAGAAAGGAATTTTGCAACATGAAAATTAATTAAAATTGTTATTGATAATTTTTCATTCTTGACTGTAGCTGGGGCTCGAACCCAGGCTTTTACGGACAGGTTACCCTAACATGTTTCGATTGCAACAACTCAATCTCTTCCGAGGTGTTTGCCGTTTAACACTCACAGCCATTGACGACTGCTGGCAGTCAATAGTCAAACATCAATCTTTAAACCAAATTGTATTTAACCGTGGGTAGATCGAAATTTGCTGATGACCAGGGCAAGGGACTTCATGCAAATGCATGTTTGTTGTCGGCACTCTGAGACCCACCTAAAGTTAATATCTTTGCGAATCACAATATTTCCAGTAAAATGGCATCAATTTGTTAGTGCATATTTTTGCATATTTTGCTTTAAATGCATGTTTTTGCATATTTTGATATAAATGCATATTTTTCGTCATATTTTGTTATAAATTCACATTTTTCGTCATATTTTGTAATATTTATAAAAAAAAAAAAATTGCTCTTTTCTTAGTTTTTTGTTTAGAAATATCTTTCTGTTCAAGGCGAATTCATTATAAGGTGTAGTCAGTGAATCAGCTGGTTATAGTTGTTTCAGCCCTGAAGCTGTCAAACAGTCAAAATAGTATGGGAAAATCTGCTAACTTCGACATTTTCAAGGAGCAAAAACAACATGTTGGTGTTTGGTACTGAATTACCTACATTTTATTATAAATTCACCTTGTTTCTTTTACTTTAAAAAAGTAGCACATACAAAAATTATACAATTTGTATAATTGTGCAAATAATTGTAAAAGTAACAATAAAACAGTTTTTGACATTTCATTTTGTTCGCGGTTTTTTTTACTTGAAGAAGCAGCAAATAAAAATAATGTTCGGCGAAGAAAAAATAGAACTCAACATATTATTTTTGATTTACGGTGTAAGAAGTATGACCTAAAATCCAAAAAGTATTAATAAAATAAATTGTTTTTAAGGAAAAAAATGTCAAAAGAAAAAATATCAAAAAATAATCTTTTAAATAAGTGTGTTTTTGAGTCTTCAAAATAGAGGGAAAAGTACTTTTTTGCAAAGTTTACAAAAAGGTGTTTCATTTAAAAATTTTAAGTAAATCAGCACCTTCAAAGCCAGAAACACAAAGATTTATAATTTATGAAAACGTTTCGCAAACTTTAATTTCAAGAAAATTAACTTTTGGGGATAAGACTAGCAAATTTAGTTTTGAATTGTATAATGCTCTGGTGTCTGCAGATATACCTCTATATATTAGCTAATCAACCAAAATTATAGAATTTTTTTAAACAAATATATCAATGAAACCATTTCTACGGAAACAACCCTTATAAAAACTTATATCGCCAAGTTGTACACTATACAACTATGGGACATTGTTGAAATAATTAAGTGACATAATTTGTGGCTATCTATTGACGAAGCAATGGACACTGAACGACGTTTCGATGTCTACGTAATTGGGATCTTGAATGCAGAAGAAGAACAGAGTAAACACAAATTTTTGTTAAATATCGTAAAGTTGGAAAAGGTGGATCATGCTTCAATAGCTCGAAGTTTTTAAAACTGAATGAAATGTATTTATGTTTTTTTTTTATGTGAATAAGTGAATTCTTTAGACCTCCAATATCTGAACAGATTCCAAACAATAGATACAAACTAATCAGTTACTTCTGAAACTTCAGATTTTTTTTGGCCGTATAACAGTCACATTTTCTTAAAAATAATAAAAGTCTGTAAAATAAATGGCCCTACTTCACAGAAACTTTAACAAATTATTGGCAAAACAGCCCTGTATGCGTTCTTATTCCATAAAAAACAGTAACAGTAAAACAGTTACATAAATTTTTTACATCTATGTATATTAAAAGGCCGGAAGTTTAATTTGTGTATATGTTTGTTTATTTTTATATTTATACAGAGTTCATTCAGTACTTCTGTTTATTTGTATGTGATTTTACGTTCTGTGAAACAACAAAAAATAAAAAAATCCTCGATTTTTAAAGCAAAATGTTTTCAGCATTCAGAGTAGATCATCAATTTTTGTTTAAAATAAACTCCACCAAACTGACGACAATAATGATTTTTGAATGTGAATGCAAAGAAAAAAAAATATTTAATAAAAAATGTTTATTTTTTAATTATAGAAAAGCGTTAAAATCTCGTGTCAGTATTCATTAAAATATTTTATTATTGAAAAACTTTTACAAAACAAATTTTCTATGAAAATTTAACTTAAATAATAACCGTTTTTTTCCAACAAGACATACTAAAACTCTGAAAGGTTCTCTAAGCCAAAATGTTTCAGAGGCATGAAAAATATATTGTATATATACATATACATATGTATATCTGTGGTCACTTGCCTTTTCTCAAAAACTATTGCTTGTCACAACAGATATATGCACTTTTTTTATCTAAATAATTTCAAGAATATTAACTGATTAGGCCAAATCTGCCAACAAATACCTGGGCCGGCCTAATAAAAACTCACTTTAGCTGTCATCAGACGGGTGCCTGAATAACATTACTAGGGAGCACTTGGTCAAACACCGGAAGTTGAGAGATGCTTGGGAATTTCCTATGTGTTGCAAGAAATTCTCTTACATATTTTCAAATAAAAAAAATCATAATTAGTGCTAATTTTTTTGAACTATTTATGGTTTTTAATCCAAATTTTAATTAGGCTAAAGTTCATCAAATTTAATTTTCATTAAATTATTTTTATGAAGAAAGGAATTTTGCAACATGAAAATTAATTAAAATTGTTATTGATAATTTTTCATTCTTGACTGTAGCTGGGGCTCGAACCCAGGCTTTTACGGACAGGTTACCCTAACATGTTTCGATTGCAACAACTCAATCTCTTCCGAGGTGTTTGCCGTTTAACACTCACAGCCATTGACGACTGCTGGCAGTCAATAGTCAAACATCAATCTTTAAACCAAATTGTATTTAACCGTGGGTAGATCGAAATTTGCTGATGACCAGGGCAAGGGACTTCATGCAAATGCATGTTTGTTGTCGGCACTCTGAGACCCACCTAAAGTTAATATCTTTGCGAATCACAATATTTCCAGTAAAATGGCATCAATTTGTTAGTGCATATTTTTGCATATTTTGCTTTAAATGCATGTTTTTGCATATTTTGATATAAATGCATATTTTTCGTCATATTTTGTTATAAATTCACATTTTTCGTCATATTTTGTAATATTTATAAAAAAAAAAAAATTGCTCTTTTCTTAGTTTTTTGTTTAGAAATATCTTTCTGTTCAAGGCGAATTCATTATAAGGTGTAGTCAGTGAATCAGCTGGTTATAGTTGTTTCAGCCCTGAAGCTGTCAAACAGTCAAAATAGTATGGGAAAATCTGCTAACTTCGACATTTTCAAGGAGCAAAAACAACATGTTGGTGTTTGGTACTGAATTACCTACATTTTATTATAAATTCACCTTGTTTCTTTTACTTTAAAAAAGTAGCACATACAAAAATTATACAATTTGTATAATTGTGCAAATAATTGTAAAAGTAACAATAAAACAGTTTTTGACATTTCATTTTGTTCGCGGTTTTTTTTACTTGAAGAAGCAGCAAATAAAAATAATGTTCGGCGAAGAAAAAATAGAACTCAACATATTATTTTTGATTTACGGTGTAAGAAGTATGACCTAAAATCCAAAAAGTATTAATAAAATAAATTGTTTTTAAGGAAAAAAATGTCAAAAGAAAAAATATCAAAAAATAATCTTTTAAATAAGTGTGTTTTTGAGTCTTCAAAATAGAGGGAAAAGTACTTTTTTGCAAAGTTTACAAAAAGGTGTTTCATTTAAAAATTTTAAGTAAATCAGCACCTTCAAAGCCAGAAACACAAAGATTTATAATTTATGAAAACGTTTCGCAAACTTTAATTTCAAGAAAATTAACTTTTGGGGATAAGACTAGCAAATTTAGTTTTGAATTGTATAATGCTCTGGTGTCTGCAGATATACCTCTATATATTAGCTAATCAACCAAAATTATAGAATTTTTTTAAACAAATATATCAATGAAACCATTTCTACGGAAACAACCCTTATAAAAACTTATATCGCCAAGTTGTACACTATACAACTATGGGACATTGTTGAAATAATTAAGTGACATAATTTGTGGCTATCTATTGACGAAGCAATGGACACTGAACGACGTTTCGATGTCTACGTAATTGGGATCTTGAATGCAGAAGAAGAACAGAGTAAACACAAATTTTTGTTAAATATCGTAAAGTTGGAAAAGGTGGATCATGCTTCAATAGCTCGAAGTTTTTAAAACTGAATGAAATGTATTTATGTTTTTTTTTTTTTTTCTTAAATATGGTTAAATAAATATATTTTTAATGCATATTTTTTACTTTTATTTTTGCATATTTCACGATTTTTATTGCATGTTTTATGCGCATATTTTGCGATTTTAAGTGCATGAACTTCCTTGCCCTGCTGATGACTAACAGGGAAACGTTATTTTATTCAAGTATTTTCTACACAAACGTTATTAGCGTTTGTGTTTTCCACAAATCTACCGAACCGAACACTAAGGAGCGATATTAAGTGTTTATTTTCAAACACTGGCTTAGATACTTGCAATTTATGTATTTCTTTAACTACATTAAATCGATTATATTTAATTCGGTAATATGAAGATAATTAAAACCTTAAGTTTTTCATTTTAATTTCATAGATGGGCATTTTTCAGTACCAGTACTTTTTCAGTATTTTCTTTTTTTACGGATTACTGAAAAAAAAATCAGTATTCAGTAAATATATATATATATAAAAAAAGATTATTGTTATAATTAGTATTGTGGTTATTTTGTTGAACTATTTATGGTTTTTAATCCAAATTTTTAATATTTTTTAATTAGGCTTAAGTTCATGAAATTTAATTTAAGCCACGTCAAGAATGAAAGATTATCAATAACAATTTTAATTAATTTTCATGTTGTAAAATTCCTTTCTTCACAAAAATAATTTAATAAAAATTAAATTTCATGAACTTAAGCCTAATTAAAAAATAATAAAGATTATTGTTATATTTTGTCTAAATTTTTAATAAAAATTAAATACTAATATTAATTATTTATTAAATTATTATAAATAATAAAAATTAAATGTGTGCATATTTATATATATTAAATATATATATATATATTTACTGAATACTGATTTTTTTTTCAGTAATCAGTAAAAAAAGAAAATACTGAAGAAGTACTGGTACTGAAAAATGCCCATCTATGTTTTGTTTTTGCATTTAATATGTTAATGTTAATTTTTTTTTAAAAATAATTAAAAAAAGCAACAAACCATGACCTTATAACAACAAGGTTCTATCTGACATGTTGTTTAGCTGAAGATATAACCTTGTTGTCCTAAGTTCGGGAAATGTTTTGATTGCTTTACCACACTGAGGACAATGTGTTGCCAAATGACAACTGAATGTTAGCAATCTCCCATCGGCATTTTGTCAAAAAAGATAACAAAATGTTGTCGAAAGGACAGTATTATGGTGATAATATCGAGACCTAACCGCGAAAATGACGTAAGAGCCAAAAATCAAATTTTACAGGAAAGAGTTTTTTTAATTTTATTTCATATACATTTTGTATGCAATTTGTCGCTTACGATAAAATTGTTCTTGCTATAAAATCGTAACGGTAAATAATGTGACCATGACATTTTAGGAGATGATGCAAGTGTTGCCCATAAAGTCATTTATTAAAAAAAAACGAAAATTGAAAATGATGTCGCTTACGTTATTTTTGCGGTTAAGGCTTGATATATTAACTTTTTGTGGTCAGAATAAGACCAAATTGTGACAAAATGAAAACGAGGTGGTTGAAAAATATTGATGTTTAAAAAATATTGATACCATTGAACACAAACGTTATTGGCTCACTTTTGAAAACGGATGGTGTCAATTTTAGTATCTTTATACTGAAATTTTCCCTCTATGTTCACATATGCAAATACAATTTGGTAGAGTTTAAAGTGATTTTCGGAAATAGGACCTTTATACAGATAATAAAAGATTCATACCGTTGCTTAATTTCTACAAGCGATAAAGGCATTCCATAAAGAGATCATTGTGAAAGAGCATTGAAATATTCTAGCCAAACGTCATACCAAACAAACGCTGGTAGGAAAGAGCAATAGAAAAGTCTATTTGAATATAAATTACCAAAAGAAAATTGAACTGAATAAGTCATATATAATAATAACAAATCAATATATAACTAAGATATTAAAGTTGTTTTTTATTTGACCTTTCCTCGAGCTCAACTATTTTATTTTTATTATATAACTAAGATGATTATCGAATTAAAGTCCCTTAGACGTAGAAGAAGGGGTTAATTTCCCAACACTCGGAAAAGCAAACCGATTTCGAACTAGGAATTAACTGAATCGTGATAAAGTCGACCTTACACCAAAGTTCGCTATGGAGAGAGTTCATTAGATGTTATTATTAAGTGTATCAAATTTTATAATAATTCAGACTTGAACGAATCTTTATAAGAGCTGTTCAATAGTAGTTGAACATATTTTAAATTTATTTTCAATTGTCATAATATGCTTACAGTTTGTGTGGGTCTGTTAATCTCACGCAGCTGTAAAACAACCCCTGGCTGTCTTATGTTTGTTTACAGTACGTTTACATTTGACAGTACTGGCAAGACAGTAGGAAAATACATATTAGTTTCCAAAAACACTACTAACTGTCTTCATGACGTAGGCGTCCAGACAGTAGTTAAGACAGTTCACTTTAAAAAATAAGTCAAACGTGAATGTTGCTGTTCAAGTCCAGCTAAACGTTTTACATGAACTAAACAATCTTAAAAACAGCTTAAAATAACTATATTGTGTTAACCATCATAACACTAAACTAAAATATAAAAAATAAAAGCAAAATATGTTTAATTTTTTTTTTACACTTTGATTTTTTCCCCTTTTGCTAACAAAACTTCAGATTACTGTTAGCAAATGTCAAATCACTGTCCAATTTTACTGTCTGCAAAATTTGCTAGACAGTAGACAAGACAGTTGGAAAAGTGTGCATGTATTAGTGAAAAAGTTTGCATGTATTGTAACTGTCTTGCCAGCACTGGCAAATGTAAACGCCAAGTTAGGATAAGAAAACTCATTGGTAATCTATAAATAGATTACATTTTGTTGTTTGGCCACACGCACATGGGAAAATCACCCTTATACATACATATGTTTTATGATAATAAAAACTCATTAGCAGATTGTACTTAGCTAAAAATAAGAGATAAGAATATGTGCGCATGGTCACGTACGCATGCCTTCTAGATAGTTTTAAGAATGTTGTAAATAGAATATAAGGAACAATTTGAAAGAATAAACTTTAGTATGTAAAATAAAGTGCTACTCAAAAACAAAGCTTGTTGACCTAAAAGTTTATTTTTAACAAACTGTGTTGTTAAAAATTTTCTTGAGATATTTTTTTGTTTGTCGCCCCTAGGAGGGTAAAATGTATGACCGACCTCCATTAGTTTTTTTTCCTTAACATTTTCTCAAAACATACTTGGCCCTTATCATCATTTATTATCGGTGCTTCCATAGAAATATGGCGCTTTAATGAAATTCTTAAATCTGGCTCCTGTAGCGCCTATGATGGCCCTACCCGAGTCAAATGTATGACCAACACAACCTTATTTTTTATCCTCATCATTTGTTGCTAACATACCTACCCGCTATCACCATTTCTTAAGGGGGCTCCTATACACAATTTTCAATACAGACTATAAATATATTGAAGAAAAAGTCCCATAACTAACCAGGAGTCGCCCCTACGAAGATAAATCTACGACCGACCTCCATTAGTGTTGCGTCCTAAATATTGTTTTGGGTATTTGCTGAAACGTAGATAATTTAATTAAAATCAAATGGGAATGCTTATTCCGCTGCGCCGCGAAATAAATTGTAGATTAAAAATCTGGAAATGCAAACACTCGATTCCAGTGTAGTTAAGAATTTAATGTAACATTTAACAAAAAAAAAAAAAAAAAAAAAAAAAAAAAAAAAAAAAAAAAAACATCAAAGTTGTTCCGATTTATATGTAAAAAACAATTTTATCTTTAATCTTAGATTAAAGTACAAATGTAGAGGTCCATACCAAAACCCATAGTTACACTTTGTAATTTGTTTTTTTTACTACTAAATACTATCTTGCATATGAATTTCTGTGCTTTTGCGTATTATTCTTTTGCGTTTATTTCCTAAAACGTAGATCATTTAATTAAAAATTCTGCTTTGAGATAAATAAATTTTTATGGGGTCTAGATTTCATTTGGAAATTCAGTGAACTTGAAAATGTTATCTTAAGTACTCATAAAGTCATATGTCTTAAAATAATGGCAAGAAGAAAATATGAGTGCTGTGAGCAACCCTCATAATTTAGATTTATTCTAAGTAGTAACGACAAACGCTTTGTTATGGACCTCCTCAAAAGAAGTTTTATTAATATGAATTTCTGTGCTTTTGCGTATTATTCTTTTGTGTTTATTTCCTAAAACGTAGATCAGTTAATTAAAAATTCTGCTTTGAGATAAATAAATTTTTATGGGGTCTAGATTTCATTTGGAAATTCAGTGAACTTGAAAATGTTATCTTAAGTAGTCATAAAGTCATATGTCTTAAAATAATGGCAAGAAGAAAATATGAGTGCTGTGAGCAACCCTCATAATTTAGATTTATACTTAGTAGTAACGACAAACGCTTTGTTATGGACCTCCTCAAAAGAAGTTTTATTAATATCAAAAGAAGTTTTATTAATATGAATTTCTGTGCTTTTGCGTATTATTCTTTTGCGTTTATTTCCTAAAACGTAGATCATTTAATTAAAAATTCTGCTTTGAGATAAATAAATTTTTATGGGGTCTAGATTTCATTTGGAAATTCAGTGAACTTGAAAATGTTATCTTAAGTAGTCATAAAGTCATATGTCTTAAAATAATGCCAAGAAGAAAATATGAGTGCTGTGAGCAACCCTCATAATTTAGATTTATACTTAGTAGTAACGACAAACGCTTTGTTATGGACCTCCTCAAAAGAAGTTTTATTAATATCAAAAGAAGTTTTATTAATATGAATTTCTGTGCTTTTGCGTATTATTCTTTTGCGTTTATTTCCTAAAACGTAGATCATTTAATTAAAAATTCTGCTTTGAGATAAATAAATTTTTATGGGGTCTAGATTTCATTTGGAAATTCAGTGAACTTGAAAATGTTATCTTAAGTAGTCATAAAGTCATATGTCTTAAAATAATGCCAAGAAGAAAATATGAGTGCTGTGAGCAACCCTCATAATTTAGATTTATACTTAGTAGTAACGACAAACGCTTTGTTATGGACCTCCTCAAAAGAAGTTTTATTAATATCAAAAGAAGTTTTATTAATATGAATTTCTGTGCTTTTGCGTATTATTCTTTTGCGTTTATTTCCTAAAACGTAGATCATTTAATTAAAAATTCTGCTTTGAGATAAATAAATTTTTATGGGGTCTAGATTTCATTTGGAAATTCAGTGAACTTGAAAATGTTATCTTGAGTAGTCATAAAGTCATATGTCTTAAAATAATAGCAAGAAGAAAATACGAGTGCTGTGAGCAACCCTCATAATTTAGATTTATACTAAGTAGTAACACCAAACGCTTTGTTATGGACCTCCTCAAAAGTAGTTTTATTAATATCAAAAGAAGTTTTATTAGTATGAATTTCTGTGCTTTTGCGTTTATTTCCTAAAACGTAGATCATTTTATTAAAAATTCTGCTTTGAGATAAATAAATTTTTATGGGGTCTAGATTTCATTTGGAAATTCAGTGAACTTGAAAATGTTATCTTAAATTTTAAAACATCATAAAGTTGTTTTTATTTAAATGAAAAAAAAGGTTTTATTAATACGAATTTCTGTGCTTTTTCGTATTATTAATTGCGTTTATTTCCTAAAACGTAGATCATTTAATTAAAAATTCTGCTTTGAGATAAATAAATTTTTATGGGGTCTAGATTTAATTTGGAAATTCAGTGTACTTGAAAATGTTATCTTAAGTAGTCATAAAGTCATATGTCTTAAAATAATGGCAAGAAGAAAATATGAGTGCTGTGAGCAACCCTCATAATTTAGATTTATACTAAGTAGTAACGACAAACGCTTTGTTATGGACCTCCTCAAAAGAAGTTTTAATAATATGAATTTCTGTGCTTTTGCGTATTATTCTTTTGCGTTTATTTCCTAAAACGTAGATCATTTAATTAAAAATTCTGCTTTGAGATAAATAAATTTTTATGGGGTCTGATTTAATTTGGAAATTCAGTGTACTTGAAAATGTTATCTTAAGTACTCATAAAGTCATATGTCTTAAAATAATAGCAAGAAGAAAATACGAGTGCTGTGAGCAACCCTCATAATTTAGATTTATACTAAGTAGTAACGACAAACGCTTTGTTATGGACCTCCTCAAAAGAAGTTTTATTAATATGAATTTCTGTGCTTTTGCGTATTATTCTTTTGCGTTTATTTCCTAAAACGTAGATCATTTAATTAAAAATTCTGCTTTGAGATAAATAAATTTTTATGGGGTCTGATTTAATTTGGAAATTCAGTGTACTTGAAAATGTTATCTTAAGTACTCATAAAGTCATATGTCTTAAAATAATAGCAAGAAGAAAATACGAGTGCTGTGAGCAACCCTCATAATTTAGATTTATACTAAGTAGTAACGACAAACGCTTTGTTATGGACCTCCTTAAAAGAAGTTTTATTAATATGAATTTCTGTGCTTTTGCGTATTATTCTTTTGCGTTTATTTCCTAAAACGTAGATCATTTAATTAAAAATTCTGCTTTGAGATAAATAAATTTTTATGGGGTCTGATTTAATTTGGAAATTCAGTGTACTTGAAAATGTTATCTTAAGTTCTCATAAAGTCATATGTCTTAAAATAATAGCAAGAAGAAAATACGAGTGCTGTGAGCAACCCTCATAATTTAGATTTATACTTAGTAGTAACGACAAACGCTTTGTTATGGACCTCCTCAAAAGAAGTTTTATTAATATGAATTTCTGTGCTTTTGCGTATTATTCTTTTGCGTTTATTTCCTAAAACGTAGATCATTTAATTAAAAATTCTGCTTTGAGATAAATAAATTTTTATGGGGTCTGATTTAATTTGGAAATTCAGTGTACTTGAAAATGTTATCTTAAGTACTCATAAAGTCATATGTCTTAAAATAATAGCAAGAAGAAAATACGAGTGCTGTGAGCAACCCTCATAATTTAGATTTATACTAAGTAGTAACGACAAACGCTTTGTTATGGACCTCCTTAAAAGAAGTTTTATTAATATGAATTTCTGTGCTTTTGCGTATTATTCTTTTGCGTTTATTTCCTAAAACGTAGATCATTTAATTAAAAATTCTGCTTTGAGATAAATAAATTTTTATGGGGTCTGATTTAATTTGGAAATTCAGTGTACTTGAAAATGTTATCTTAAGTTCTCATAAAGTCATATGTCTTAAAATAATAGCAAGAAGAAAATACGAGTGCTGTGAGCAACCCTCATAATTTAGATTTATACTTCGTAGTAACGACAAACGCTTTGTTATGGACCTCCTCAAAAGAAGTTTTATTAATATGAATTTCTGTGCTTTTGCGTATTATTCTTTTGCGTTTATTTCCTAAAACGTAGATCATTTAATTAAAAATTCTGCTTTGAGATAAATAAATTTTTATGGGGTCTGATTTAATTTGGAAATTCAGTGTACTTGAAAATGTTATCTTAAGTACTCATAAAGTCATATGTCTTAAAATAATAGCAAGAAGAAAATACGAGTGCTGTGAGCAACCCTCATAATTTAGATTTATACTAAGTAGTAACGACAAACGCTTTGTTATGGACCTCCTCAAAAGAAGTTTTATTAGTATGAATTTCTGTGCTTTTGCGTTTATTTCCTAAAACGTAGATCATTTTATTAAAAATTCTGCTTTGAGATAAATAAATTTTTATGGGGTCTAGATTTCATTTGGAAATTCAGTGAACTTGAAAATGTTATCTTAAGTAGTCATAAAGTCATATGTCTTAAAATAATGGCAAGAAGAAAATATGAGTGCTGTGAGCAACCCTCATAATTTAGATTTATACTAAGTAGTAACGACAAACGCTTTGTTATGGACCTCCTCAAAAGAAGTTTTATTAATATCAAAAGAAGTTTTGTTAATATGAATTTCTGTGCTTTTGCGTATTATTCTTTTGCGTTTATTTCCTAAAACGTAGATCATTTTATTAAAAATTCTGCTTTGAGATAAATAAATTTTTATGGGGTCTAGATTTCATTTGGAAATTCAGTGAACTTGAAAATGTTATCTTAAATTTGAAAACATCATAAAGTTGTTTTTATTTAAATGAAAAAAAAAAAGGTTTTATTAATACGAATTTCTGTGCGTTTGCGTATTTTTTATTTCGTTTATTTTCTAAAACGTAGATCATTTAATTAAAAATTCTGCTTTGAGATAAATAAATTTTTATGGGGTCTGATTTAATTTGGAAATTCAGTGTACTTGAAAATGTTATCTTAAGTACTCATAAAGTCATATGTCTTAAAATAATAGCAAGAAGAAAATACGAGTGCTGTGAGCAACCCTCATAATTTAGATTTATACTAAGTAGTAACGACAAACGCTTTGTTATGGACCTCCTCAAAAGAAGTTTTATTAATATGAATTTCTGTGCTTTTGCGTATTATTCTTTTGCGTTTATTTCCTAAAACGTAGATCATTTAATTAAAAATTCTGCTTTGAGATAAATAAATTTTTATGGGGTCTGATTTAATTTGGAAATTCAGTGTACTTGAAAATGTTATCTTAAGTACTCATAAAGTCATATGTCTTAAAATAATAGCAAGAAGAAAATACGAGTGCTGTGAGCAACCCTCATAATTTAGATTTATACTGAGTAGTAACGGCAAACGCTTTGTTATGGACCTCCTCAAAAGAAGTCTTATTAATATGAATTTCTGTGCTTTTGCGTATTATTCTTTTGCGTTTATTTCCTAAAACGTAGATCATTTAATTAAAAATTCTGCTTTGAGATAAATAAATTTTTATGGGGTCTGATTTAATTTGGAAATTCAGTGTACTTGAAAATGTTATCTTAAGTACTCATAAAGTCATATGTCTTAAAATAATAGCAAGAAGAAAATACGAGTGCTGTGAGCAACCCTCATAATTTAGATTTATACTAAGTAGTAACGACAAACGCTTTGTTATGGACCTCCTCAAAAGAAGTTTTATTAATATGAATTTCTGTGCTTTTGCGTATTATTCTTTTGCGTTTATTTCCTAAAACGTAGATCATTTAATTAAAAATTCTGCTTTGAGATAAATAAATTTTTATGGGGTCTGATTTAATTTGGAAATTCAGTGTACTTGAAAATGTTATCTTAAGTACTCATAAAGTCATATGTCTTAAAATAATAGCAAGAAGAAAATACGAGTGCTGTGAGCAACCCTCATAATTTAGATTTATACTGAGTAGTAACGGCAAACGCTTTGTTATGGACCTCCTCAAAAGAAGTCTTATTAATATGAATTTCTGTGCTTTTGCGTATTATTCTTTTGCGTTTATTTCCTAAAACGTAGATCATTTAATTAAAAATTCTGCTTTGAGATAAATAAATTTTTATGGGGTCTGATTTAATTTGGAAATTCAGTGTACTTGAAAATGTTATCTTAAGTACTCATAAAGTCATATGTCTTAAAATAATAGCAAGAAGAAAATACGAGTGCTGTGAGCAACCCTCATAATTTAGATTTATACTAAGTAGTAACGACAAACGCTTTGTTATGGACCTCCTCAAAAGAAGTTTTATTAATATGAATTTCTGTGCTTTTGCGTATTATTCTTTTGCGTTTATTTCCTAAAACGTAGATCATTTAATTAAAAATTCTGCTTTGAGATAAATAAATTTTTATGGGGTCTGATTTAATTTGGAAATTCAGTGTACTTGAAAATGTTATCTTAAGTACTCATAAAGTCATATGTCTTAAAATAATAGCAAGAAGAAAATACGAGTGCTGTGAGCAACCCTCATAATTTAGATTTATACTGAGTAGTAACGGCAAACGCTTTGTTATGGACCTCCTCAAAAGAAGTCTTATTAATATGAATTTCTGTGCTTTTGCGTA
Organism: Pollenia angustigena; assembly: GCA_930367215.1. Taxonomy (NCBI): domain Eukaryota; kingdom Metazoa; phylum Arthropoda; class Insecta; order Diptera; family Polleniidae; genus Pollenia; species Pollenia angustigena. Next base: position 32,261,567 of record OV884057.1, read on the forward strand.
TTATTCTTTTGCGTTTATTTCCTAAAACGTAGATCATTTAATTAAAAATTCTGCTTTGAGATAAATAAATTTTTATGGGGTCTGATTTAATTTGGAAATTCAGTGTACTTGAAAATGTTATCTTAAGTACTCATAAAGTCATATGTCTTAAAATAATAGCAAGAAGAAAATACGAGTGCTGTGAGCAACCCTCATAATTTAGATTTATACTAAGTAGTAACGACAAACGCTTTGTTATGGACCTCCTCAAAAGAAGTTTTATTAATATGAATTTCTGTGCTTTTGCGTATTATTCTTTTGCGTTTATTTCCTAAAACGTAGATCATTTAATTAAAAATTCTGCTTTGAGATAAATAAATTTTTATGGGGTCTGATTTAATTTGGAAATTCAGTGTACTTGAAAATGTTATCTTAAGTACTCATAAAGTCATATGTCTTAAAATAATAGCAAGAAGAAAATACGAGTGCTGTGAGCAACCCTCATAATTTAGATTTATACTAAGTAGTAACGACAAACGCTTTGTTATGGACCTCCTCAAAAGAAGTTTTATTAATATGAATTTCTGTGCTTTTGCGTATTATTCTTTTGCGTTTATTTCCTAAAACGTAGATCATTTAATTAAAAATTCTGCTTTGAGATAAATAAATTTTTATGGGGTCTGATTTAATTTGGAAATTCAGTGTACTTGAAAATGTTATCTTAAGTACTCATAAAGTCATATGTCTTAAAATAATAGCAAGAAGAAAATACGAGTGCTGTGAGCAACCCTCATAATTTAGATTTATACTAAGTAGTAACGACAAACGCTTTGTTATGGACCTCCTTAAAAGAAGTTTTATTAATATGAATTTCTGTGCTTTTGCGTATTATTCTTTTGCGTTTATTTCCTAAAACGTAGATCATTTAATTAAAAATTCTGCTTTGAGATAAATAAATTTTTATGGGGTCTGATTTAATTTGGAAATTCAGTGTACTTGAAAATGTTATCTTAAGTTCTCATAAAGTCATATGTCTTAAAATAATAGCAAGAAGAAAATACGAGTGCTGTGAGCAACCCTCATAATTTAGATTTATACTTAGTAGTAACGACAAACGCTTTGTTATGGACCTCCTCAAAAGAAGTTTTATTAATATGAATTTCTGTGCTTTTGCGTATTATTCTTTTGCGTTTATTTCCTAAAACGTAGATCATTTAATTAAAAATTCTGCTTTGAGATAAATAAATTTTTATGGGGTCTGATTTAATTTGGAAATTCAGTGTACTTGAAAATGTTATCTTAAGTACTCATAAAGTCATATGTCTTAAAATAATAGCAAGAAGAAAATACGAGTGCTGTGAGCAACCCTCATAATTTAGATTTATACTAAGTAGTAACGACAAACGCTTTGTTATGGACCTCCTCAAAAGAAGTTTTATTAGTATGAATTTCTGTGCTTTTGCGTTTATTTCCTAAAACGTAGATCATTTTATTAAAAATTCTGCTTTGAGATAAATAAATTTTTATGGGGTCTAGATTTCATTTGGAAATTCAGTGAACTTGAAAATGTTATCTTAAGTAGTCATAAAGTCATATGTCTTAAAATAATGGCAAGAAGAAAATATGAGTGCTGTGAGCAACCCTCATAATTTAGATTTATACTAAGTAGTAACGACAAACGCTTTGTTATGGACCTCCTCAAAAGAAGTTTTATTAATATCAAAAGAAGTTTTGTTAATATGAATTTCTGTGCTTTTGCGTATTATTCTTTTGCGTTTATTTCCTAAAACGTAGATCATTTTATTAAAAATTCTGCTTTGAGATAAATAAATTTTTATGGGGTCTAGATTTCATTTGGAAATTCAGTGAACTTGAAAATGTTATCTTAAATTTGAAAACATCATAAAGTTGTTTTTATTTAAATGAAAAAAAAAAAAGGTTTTATTAATACGAATTTCTGTGCGTTTGCGTATTTTTTATTTCGTTTATTTTCTAAAACGTAGATCATTTAATTAAAAATTCTGCTTTGAGATAAATAAATTTTTATGGGGTCTGATTTAATTTGGAAATTCAGTGTACTTGAAAATGTTATCTTAAGTACTCATAAAGTCATATGTCTTAAAATAATAGCAAGAAGAAAATACGAGTGCTGTGAGCAACCCTCATAATTTAGATTTATACTAAGTAGTAACGACAAACGCTTTGTTATGGACCTCCTCAAAAGAAGTTTTATTAATATGAATTTCTGTGCTTTTGCGTATTATTCTTTTGCGTTTATTTCCTAAAACGTAGATCATTTAATTAAAAATTCTGCTTTGAGATAAATAAATTTTTATGGGGTCTGATTTAATTTGGAAATTCAGTGTACTTGAAAATGTTATCTTAAGTACTCATAAAGTCATATGTCTTAAAATAATAGCAAGAAGAAAATACGAGTGCTGTGAGCAACCCTCATAATTTAGATTTATACTGAGTAGTAACGGCAAACGCTTTGTTATGGACCTCCTCAAAAGAAGTCTTATTAATATGAATTTCTGTGCTTTTGCGTATTATTCTTTTGCGTTTATTTCCTAAAACGTAGATCATTTAATTAAAAATTCTGCTTTGAGATAAATAAATTTTTATGGGGTCTGATTTAATTTGGAAATTCAGTGTACTTGAAAATGTTATCTTAAGTACTCATAAAGTCATATGTCTTAAAATAATAGCAAGAAGAAAATACGAGTGCTGTGAGCAACCCTCATAATTTAGATTTATACTAAGTAGTAACGACAAACGCTTTGTTATGGACCTCCTCAAAAGAAGTTTTATTAATATGAATTTCTGTGCTTTTGCGTATTATTCTTTTGCGTTTATTTCCTAAAACGTAGATCATTTAATTAAAAATTCTGCTTTGAGATAAATAAATTTTTATGGGGTCTGATTTAATTTGGAAATTCAGTGTACTTGAAAATGTTATCTTAAGTACTCATAAAGTCATATGTCTTAAAATAATAGCAAGAAGAAAATACGAGTGCTGTGAGCAACCCTCATAATTTAGATTTATACTGAGTAGTAACGGCAAACGCTTTGTTATGGACCTCCTCAAAAGAAGTCTTATTAATATGAATTTCTGTGCTTTTGCGTATTATTCTTTTGCGTTTATTTCCTAAAACGTAGATCATTTAATTAAAAATTCTGCTTTGAGATAAATAAATTTTTATGGGGTCTAGATTTAATTTGGAAATTCAGTGTACTTGAAAATGTTATCTTAAGTACTCATAAAGTCATATGTCTTAAAATAATGGCAAGAAGAAAATATGAGTGCTGTGAGCAACCCTCATAATTTAGATTTATTCTAAGTAGTAACGACAAACGCTTTGTTATGGACCTCCTCAAAAGAAGTTTTATTAATATGAATTTCTGTGCTTTTGCGTATTATTCTTTTGCGTTTATTTCCTAAAACGTAGATCATTTAATTAAAAATTCAGCTTTGAGATAAATAAATTTTTATGGGGTCTAGATTTAATTTGGAAATTCAGTGTACTTGAAAATGTTATCTTAAGATGTCATAAAGTCATATGTCTTAAAATAATAGCAACAAGAAAATATGAGTGCTGTGAGCAACCCTCATAATTTAAATTTATTCTAAGTAGTAACGACAAACGCTTTGTTATGGACCTCTTCAAAAGAAGTTTTATTAATATGATTTTCTGTGCTTTTGCGTATTATTCTTTTGCGTTTATTTCCTAAAACGTAGATCATTTAATTAAAAATTCTGCTTTGAGATAAATAAATTTTTATGGGGTCTAGATTTAATTTGGAAATTCAGTGTACTTGAAAATGTTATCTTAAGATGTCATAAAGTCATATGTCTTAAAATAATAGCAACAAGAAAATATGAGTGCTGTGAGCAACCTTCATAATTTAGATTTATACTTAGTAGTAACGACAAACGCTTTGTTATGGACCTCCTCAAAAGAAGTTTTATTAATATGAATTTCTGTGCTTTTGCGTATTATTCTTTTGCGTTTATTTCCTAAAACGTAGATCATTTAATTAAAAATTCTGCTTTGAGATAAATAAATTTTTATGGGGTCTAGATTTCATTTGGAAATTCAGTGAACTTGAAAATGTTATCTTAAGTACTCATAAAGTCATATGTCTTAAAATAATGGCAAGAAGAAAATATGAGTGCTGTGAGCAACCTTCATAATTTAGATTTATACTTAGTAGTAACGACAAACGCTTTGTTATGGACCTCCTCAAAAGAAGTTTTATTAATATGAATTTCTGTGCTTTTGCGTATTATTCTTTTGCGTTTATTTCCTAAAACGTAGATCATTTAATTAAAAACTCTGCTTTGAGATAAATAAATTTTTATGGGGTCTAGATTTCATTTGGAAATTCAGTGAACTTGAAAATGTTATCTTAAGTACTCATAAAGTCATATGGCTTAAAATAATGGCAAGAAGAAAATATGAGTGCTGTGAGCAACCTTCATAATTTAGATTTATACTTAGTAGTAACGACAAACGCTTTGTTATGGACCTCCTCAAAAGAAGTTTTATTAATATGAATTTCTGTGCTTTTGCGTATTATTCTTTTGCGTTTATTTCCTAAAACGTAGATCATTTAATTAAAAATTCTGCTTTGAGATAAATAAATTTTTATGGGGTCTAGATTTAATTTGGAAATTCAGTGTACTTGAAAATGTTATCTTAAGATGTCATAAAGTCATATGTCTTAAAATAATAGCAACAAGAAAATATGAGTGCTGTGAGCAACCCTCATAATTTAGATTTATTCTAAGTAGTAACGACAAACGCTTTGTTATGGACCTCCTCAAAAGAAGTTTTATTAATATGAATTTCTGTGCTTTTGCGTATTATTCTTTTGCGTTTATTTCCTAAAACGTAGATCATTTAATTAAAAACTCTGCTTTGAGATAAATAAATTTTTATGGGGTCTAGATTTCATTTGGAAATTCAGTGAACTTGAAAATGTTATCTTAAGTACTCATAAAGTCATATGGCTTAAAATAATGGCAAGAAGAAAATATGAGTGCTGTGAGCAACCTTCATAATTTAGATTTATACTTAGTAGTAACGACAAACGCTTTGTTATGGACCTCCTCAAAAGAAGTTTTATTAATATGAATTTCTGTGCTTTTGCGTATTATTCTTTTGCGTTTATTTCCTAAAACGTAGATCATTTAATTAAAAATTCTGCTTTGAGATAAATAAATTTTTATGGGGTCTAGATTTAATTTGGAAATTCAGTGTACTTGAAAATGTTATCTTAAGATGTCATAAAGTCATATGTCTTAAAATAATAGCAACAAGAAAATATGAGTGCTGTGAGCAACCCTCATAATTTAGATTTATTCTAAGTAGTAACGACAAACGCTTTGTTATGGACCTCCTCAAAAGAAGTTTTATTAATATGAATTTCTGTGCTTTTGCGTATTATTCTTTTGCGTTTATTTCCTAAAACGTAGATCATTTAATTAAAAATTCTGCTTTGAGATAAATAAATTTTTATGGGGTCTAGATTTAATTTGGAAATTCAGTGTACTTGAAAATGTTATCTTAAGATGTCATAAAGTCATATGTCTTAAAATAATAGCAACAAGAAAATATGAGTGCTGTGAGCAACCCTCATAATTTAGATTTATTCTAAGTAGTAACGACAAACGCTTTGTTATGGACCTCCTCAAAAGAAGTTTTATTAATATGAATTTCTGTGCTTTTGCGTATTATTCTTTTGCGTTTATTCCTAAAACGTAGATCATTTAATTAAAAATTCTGCTTTGAGATAAATAAATTTTTATGGGGTCTAGATTTCATTTGGAAATTCAGTGAACTTGAAAATGTTATCTTAAGTACTCATAAAGTCATATGTCTTAAAATAATGGCAAGAAGAAAATATGAGTGCTGTGAGCAACCCTCATAATTTAGATTTATTCTAAGTAGTAACGACAAACGCTTTGTTATGGACCTCCTCAAAAGAAGTTTTATTAATATGAATTTCTGTGCTTTTGCGTATTATTCTTTTGCGTTTATTTCCTAAAACGTAGATCATTTAATTAAAAATTCTGCTTTGAGATAAATAAATTTTTATGGGGTCTAGATTTCATTTGGAAATTCAGTGTACTTGAAAATGTTATCTTAAGATGTCATAAAGTCATATGTCTTAAAATAATAGCAACAAGAAAATATGAGTGCTGTGAGCAACCCTCATAATTTAGATTTATTCTAAGTAGTAACGACAAACGCTTTGTTATGGACCTCCTCAAAAGAAGTTTTATTAATATGAATTTCTGTGCTTTTGCGTATTATTCTTTTGCGTTTATTCCTAAAACGTAGATCATTTAATTAAAAATTCTGCTTTGAGATAAATAAATTTTTATGGGGTCTAGATTTCATTTGGAAATTCAGTGAACTTGAAAATGTTATCTTAAGTACTCATAAAGTCATATGTCTTAAAATAATGGCAAGAAGAAAATATGAGTGCTGTGAGCAACCCTCATAATTTAGATTTATTCTAAGTAGTAACGACAAACGCTTTGTTATGGACCTCCTCAAAAGAAGTTTTATTAATATGAATTTCTGTGCTTTTGCGTATTATTCTTTTGTGTTTATTTCCTAAAACGTAGATCAGTTAATTAAAAATTCTGCTTTGAGATAAATAAATTTTTATGGGGTCTAGATTTCATTTGGAAATTCAGTGAACTTGAAAATGTTATCTTAAGTACTCATAAAGTCATATGTCTTAAAATAATGGCAAGAAGAAAATATGAGTGCTGTGAGCAACCCTCATAATTTAGATTTATTCTAAGTAGTAACGACAAACGCTTTGTTATGGACCTCCTCAAAAGAAGTTTTATTAATATGAATTTCTGTGCTTTTGCGTATTATTCTTTTGCGTTTATTCCTAAAACGTAGATCATTTAATTAAAAATTCTGCTTTGAGATAAATAAATTTTTATGGGGTCTAGATTTCATTTGGAAATTCAGTGAACTTGAAAATGTTATCTTAAGTACTCATAAAGTCATATGTCTTAAAATAATGGCAAGAAGAAAATATGAGTGCTGTGAGCAACCCTCATAATTTAGATTTATTCTAAGTAGTAACGACAAACGCTTTGTTATGGACCTCCTCAAAAGAAGTTTTATTAATATGAATTTCTGTGCTTTTGCGTATTATTCTTTTGTGTTTATTTCCTAAAACGTAGATCAGTTAATTAAAAATTCTGCTTTGAGATAAATAAATTTTTATGGGGTCTAGATTTAATTTGGAAATTCAATGTACTTGAAAATGTTATCTTGAGTAGTCATAAAGTCATATGTCTTAAAATAATAGCAAGAAGAAAATACGAGTGCTGTGAGCAACCCTCATAATTTAGATTTATACTAAGTAGTAACGACAAACGCTTTGTTATGGACCTCTTCAAAAGAAGTTTTATTAATATGAATTTCTGTGCTTTTGCGTATTATTCTTTTGCGTTTATTTCCTAAAACGTAGATCATTTAATTAAAAATTCTGCTTTGAGATAAATAAATTTTTATGGGGTCTAGATTTCATTTGGAAATTCAGTGAACTTGAAAATGTTATCTTAAGTACTCATAAAGTCATATGTCTTAAAATAATGGCAAGAAGAAAATATGAGTGCTGTGAGCAACCTTCATAATTTAGATTTATACTTAGTAGTAACGACAAACGCTTTGTTATGGACCTCCTCAAAAGAAGTTTTATTAATATGAATTTCTGTGCTTTTGCGTATTATTCTTTTGCGTTTATTTCCTAAAACGTAGATCATTTAATTAAAAATTCTGCTTTGAGATAAATAAATTTTTATGGGGTCTAGATTTCATTTGGAAATTCAGTGAACTTGAAAATGTTATCTTAAGTACTCATAAAGTCATATGTCTTAAAATAATGGCAAGAAGAAAATATGAGTGCTGTGAGCAACCTTCATAATTTAGATTTATACTTAGTAGTAACGACAAACGCTTTGTTATGGACCTCCTCAAAAGAAGTTTTATTAATATGAATTTCTGTGCTTTTGCGTATTATTCTTTTGCGTTTATTTCCTAAAACGTAGATCATTTAATTAAAAATTCTGCTTTGAGATAAATAAATTTTTATGGGGTCTAGATTTCATTTGGAAATTCAGTGAACTTGAAAATGTTATCTTAAGTACTCATAAAGTCATATGTCTTAAAATAATGGCAAGAAGAAAATATGAGTGCTGTGAGCAACCTTCATAATTTAGATTTATACTTAGTAGTAACGACAAACGCTTTGTTATGGACCTCCTCAAAAGAAGTTTTATTAATATGAATTTCTGTGCTTTTGCGTATTATTCTTTTGCGTTTATTTCCTAAAACGTAGATCATTTAATTAAAAATTCTGCTTTGAGATAAATAAATTTTTATGGGGTCTAGATCTCATTTGGAAATTCAGTGAACTTGAAAATGTTATCTTAAGTACTCATAAAGTCATATGTCTTAAAATAATGGCAAGAAGAAAATATGAGTGCTGTGAGCAACCCTCATAATTTAGATTTATTCTAAGTAGTAACGACAAACGCTTTGTTATGGACCTCCTCAAAAGAAGTTTTATTAATATGAATTTCTGTGCTTTTGCGTATTATTCTTTTGCGTTTATTTCCTAAAACGTAGATCATTTAATTAAAAATTCTGCTTTGAGATAAATAAATTTTTATGGGGTCTAGATTTCATTTGGAAATTCAGTGAACTTGAAAATGTTATCTTAAGTACTCATAAAGTCATATGTCTTAAAATAATGGCAAGAAGAAAATATGAGTGCTGTGAGCAACCTTCATAATTTAGATTTATACTTAGTAGTAACGACAAACGCTTTGTTATGGACCTCCTCAAAAGAAGTTTTATTAATATGAATTTCTGTGCTTTTGCGTATTATTCTTTTGCGTTTATTTCCTAAAACGTAGATCATTTAATTAAAAATTCTGCTTTGAGATAAATAAATTTTTATGGGGTCTAGATTTCATTTGGAAATTCAGTGAACTTGAAAATGTTATCTTAAGTACTCATAAAGTCATATGTCTTAAAATAATGGCAAGAAGAAAATATGAGTGCTGTGAGCAACCTTCATAATTTAGATTTATACTTAGTAGTAACGACAAACGCTTTGTTATGGACCTCCTCAAAAGAAGTTTTATTAATATGAATTTCTGTGCTTTTGCGTATTATTCTTTTGCGTTTATTTCCTAAAACGTAGATCATTTAATTAAAAATTCTGCTTTGAGATAAATAAATTTTTATGGGGTCTAGATTTCATTTGGAAATTCAGTGAACTTGAAAATGTTATCTTAAGTACTCATAAAGTCATATGTCTTAAAATAATGGCAAGAAGAAAATATGAGTGCTGTGAGCAACCTTCATAATTTAGATTTATACTTAGTAGTAACGACAAACGCTTTGTTATGGACCTCCTCAAAAGAAGTTTTATTAATATGAATTTCTGTGCTTTTGCGTATTATTCTTTTGCGTTTATTTCCTAAAACGTAGATCATTTAATTAAAAATTCTGCTTTGAGATAAATAAATTTTTATGGGGTCTAGATTTAATTTGGAAATTCAGTGTACTTGAAAATGTTATCTTAAGATGTCATAAAGTCATATGTCTTAAAATAATAGCAACAAGAAAATATGAGTGCTGTGAGCAACCCTCATAATTTAGATTTATTCTAAGTAGTAACGACAAACGCTTTGTTATGGACCTCCTCAAAAGAAGTTTTATTAATATGAATTTCTGTGCTTTTGCGTATTATTCTTTTGCGTTTATTTCCTAAAACGTAGATCATTTAATTAAAAATTCTGCTTTGAGATAAATAAATTTTTATGGGGTCTAGATTTAATTTGGAAATTCAGTGTACTTGAAAATGTTATCTTATAATGTCATAAAGTCATATGTCTTAAAATAATAGCAAGAAGAAAATACGAGTGCTGTGAGCAACCCTCATAATTTAGATTTATTCTAAGTAGTAACGACAAACGCTTTGTTATGGACCTCCTCAAAAGAAGTTTTATTAATATGAATTTCTGTGCTTTTGCGTATTATTCTTTTGCGTTTATTTCCTAAAACGTAGATCATTTAATTAAAAATTCTGCTTTGAGATAAATAAATTTTTATGGGGTCTAGATTTCATTTGGAAATTCAGTGAACTTGAAAATGTTATCTTAAGTAGTCATAAAGTCATATGTCTTAAAATAATAGCAAGAAGAAAATACGAGTGCTGTGAGCAACCCTCATAATTTAGATTTATTCTAAGTAGTAACGACAAACGCTTTGTTATGGACCTCCTCAAAAGAAGTTTTATTAATATGAATTTCTGTGCTTTTGCGTATTATTCTTTTGCGTTTATTTCCTAAAACGTAGATCATTTAATTAAAAATTCTGCTTTGAGATAAATAAATTTTTATGGGGTCTAGATTTAATTTGGAAATTCAATGTACTTGAAAATGTTATCTTGAGTAGTCATAAAGTCATATGTCTTAAAATAATAGCAAGAAGAAAATACGAGTGCTGTGAGCAACCCTCATAATTTAGATTTATTCTAAGTAGTAACGACAAACGCTTTGTTATGGACCTTCCCAAAAGAAGTTTTATTAATATGAATTTCTGTGCTTTTGCGTATTATTCTTTTGCGTTTATTTCCTAAAACGTAGATCATTTAATTAAAAATTCTGCTTTGAGATAAATAAATTTTTATGGGGCCTAGATTTCATTTGGAAATTCAGTGAACTTGAAAATGTTATCTTAAATTTGAAAACATCATAAAGTTGTTTTTATTTAAATGAAAAAAAAAGGTTTTATTAATACGAATTTCTGTGCGTTTGCGTATTTTTTATTTTGTTTATTTTCTAAAACGTAGATCATTTAATTAAACATTCTGCTGTGCGATAAATAAATTGTTATGGGGTCTAGATTTAATTTGGAAATTCAGTGTACTTGAAAATGTTATCTTAAGTAGTCATAAAGTCATATGTCTTAAAATAATAGCAAGAAGAAAATACGAGTGCTGTGAGCAACCCTCATAATTTAGATTTATTCTAAGTAGTAACGACAAACGCTTTGTTATGGACCTCCTCAAAAGAAGTTTTATTAATATGAATTTCTGTGCTTTTGCGTATTATTCTTTTGCGTTTATTTCCTAAAACGTAGATCATTTAATTAAAAATTCTGCTTTGAGATAAATAAATTTTTATGGGGCCTAGATTTAATTTGGAAATTCAATGCACTTGAAAATGTTATCTAGAGTAGTCATAAAGTCATATGTCTTAAAATAATAGCAAGAAGAAAATACGAGTGCTGTGAGCAACCCTCATAATTTAGATTTATTCTAAGTAGTAACGACAAACGCTTTGTTATGGACCTCCTCAAAAGAAGTTTTATTAATATGAATTTCTGTGCTTTTGCGTATTATTCTTTTGCGTTTATTTCCTAAAACGTAGTTCATTTAATTAAAAATTCTGCTTTGAGATAAATAAATTTTTATGGGGTCTAGATTTAATTTGGAAATTCAATGTACTTGAAAATGTTATCTTGAGTAGTCATAAAGTCATATGTCTTAAAATAATAGCAAGAAGAAAATACGAGTGCTGTGAGCAACCCTCATAATTTAGATTTATTCTAAGTAGTAACGACAAACGCTTTGTTATGGACCTCCTCAAAAGAAGTTTTATTAATATGAATTTCTGTGCTTTTGCGTATTATTCTTTTGCGTTTATTTCCTAAAACGTAGTTCATTTAATTAAAAATTCTGCTTTGAGATAAATAAATTTTTATGGGGTCTAGATTTAATTTGGAAATTCAATGTACTTGAAAATGTTATCTTGAGTAGTCATAAAGTCATATGTCTTAAAATAATAGCAGGAAGAAAATACGAGTGCTGTGAGCAACCCTCAGAATTTAGATTTATTCTAAGTAGTAACGACAAACGCTTTGTTATGGACCTCCTCAAAAGAAGTTTTATTAATATGAATTTCTGTGCTTTTGCGTATTATTCTTTTGCGTTTATTTCCTAAAACGTAGATCATTTAATTAAAAATTCTGCTTTGAGATAAATAAATTTTTATGGGGTCTAGATTTAATTTGGAAATTCAATGTACTTGAAAATGTTATCTTGAGTAGTCATAAAGTCATATGTCTTAAAATAATAGCAGGAAGAAAATACGAGTGCTGTGAGCAACCCTCATAATTTAGATTTATTCTAAGTAGTAACGACAAACGCTTTGTTATGGACCTCCTCAAAAGAAGTTTTATTAATATGAATTTCTGTGCTTTTGCGTATTATTCTTTTGCGTTTATTTCCTAAAACGTAGATCATTTAATTAAAAATTCTGCTTTGAGATAAATAAATTTTTATGGGGTCTAGATTTAATTTGGAAATTCAGTGTACTTGAAAATGTTATCTTATAATGTCATAAAGTCATATGTCTTAAAATAATAGCAAGAAGAAAATACGAGTGCTGTGAGCAACCCTCATAATTTAGATTTATTCTAAGTAGTAACGACAAACGCTTTGTTATGGACCTCCTCAAAAGAAGTTTTATTAATATGAATTTCTGTGCTTTTGCGTATTATTCTTTTGCGTTTATTTCCTAAAACGTAGATCATTTAATTAAAAATTCTGCTTTGAGATAAATAAATTTTTATGGGGTCTAGATTTAATTTGGAAATTCAATGTACTTGAAAATGTTATCTTGAGTAGTCATAAAGTCATATGTCTTAAAATAATAGCAAGAAGAAAATACGAGTGCTGTGAGCAACCCTCATAATTTAGATTTATTCTAAGTAGTAACGACAAACGCTTTGTTATGGACCTCCTCAAAAGAAGTTTTATTAATATGAATTTCTGTGCTTTTGCGTATTATTCTTTTGCGTTTATTTCCTAAAACGTAGATCATTTAATTAAAAATTCTGCTTTGAGATAAATAAATTTTTATGGGGTCTAGATTTAATTTGGAAATTCAGTGTACTTGAAAATGTTATCTTAAGTAGTCATAAAGTCATATGTCTTAAAATAATGGCAAGAAGAAAATATGAGTGCTGTGAGCAACCCTCATAATTTAGATTTATTCTAAGTAGTAACGACAAACGCTTTGTTATGGACCTCCTCAAAAGAAGTTTTATTAATATGAATTTCTGTGCTTTTGCATATTATTCTTTTGCGTTTATTTCCTAAAACGCAGATCATTTAATTAAAAATTCTGCTTTGAGATAAATAAATTTTTATGGGGTCTAGATTTCATTTGGAAATTCAGTGAACTTGAAAATGTTATCTTAAATTTGAAAACATCATAAAGTTGTTTTTATTTAAATGAAAAAAAAAGGTTTTATTAATACGAATTTCTGTGCGTTTGCGTATTTTTTATTTTGTTTATTTTCTAAAACGTAGATCATTTAATTAAACATTCTGCTGTGCGATAAATAAATTGTTATGGGGTCTAGATTTAATTTGGAAATTCAATGTACTTGAAAATGTTATCTTGAGTAGTCATAAAGTCATATGTCTTAAAATAATAGCAAGAAGAAAATACGAGTGCTGTGAGCAACCCTCATAATTTAGATTTATTCTAAGTAGTAACGACAAACGCTTTGTTATGGACCTCCTCAAAAGAAGTTTTATTAATATGAATTTCTGTGCTTTTGCGTATTATTCTTTTGCGTTTATTTCCTAAAACGTAGATCATTTAATTAAAAATTCTGCTTTGAGATAAATAAATTTTTATGGGGTCTAGATTTAATTTGGAAATTCAATGTACTTGAAAATGTTATCTTGAGTAGTCATAAAGTCATATGTCTTAAAATAATAGCAAGAAGAAAATACGAGTGCTGTGAGCAACCCTCATAATTTAGATTTATTCTAAGTAGTAACGACAAACGCTTTGTTATGGACCTCCTCAAAAGAAGTTTTATTAATATGAATTTCTGTGCTTTTGCGTATTATTCTTTTGCGTTTATTTCCTAAAACGTAGATCATTTAATTAAAAATTCTGCTTTGAGATAAATAAATTTTTATGGGGTCTAGATTTCATTTGGAAATTCAGTGTACTTGAAAATGTTATCTTAAGATGTCATAAAGTCATATGTCTTAAAATAATAGCAACAAGAAAATATGAGTGCTGTGAGCAACCCTCATAATTTAGATTTATTCTAAGTAGTAACGACAAACGCTTTGTTATGGACCTCCTCAAAAGAAGTTTTATTAATATGAATTTCTGTGCTTTTGCATATTATTCTTTTGCGTTTATTTCCTAAAACGCAGATCATTTAATTAAAAATTCTGCTTTGAGATAAATAAATTTTTATGGGGTCTAGATTTCATTTGGAAATTCAATGTACTTGAAAATGTTATCTTGAGTAGTCATAAAGTCATATGTCTTAAAATAATAGCAAGAAGAAAATACGAGTGCTGTGAGCAACCCTCATAATTTAGATTTATTCTAAGTAGTAACGACAAACGCTTTGTTATGGACCTCCTCAAAAGAAGTTTTATTAATATGAATTTCTGTGCTTTTGCGTATTATTCTTTTGCGTTTATTTCCTAAAACGTAGATCATTTAATTAAAAATTCTGCTTTGAGATAAATAAATTTTTATGGGGTCTAGATTTAATTTGGAAATTCAATGTACTTGAAAATGTTATCTTGAGTAGTCATAAAGTCATATGTCTTAAAATAATAGCAAGAAGAAAATACGAGTGCTGTGAGCAACCCTCATAATTTAGATTTATTCTAAGTAGTAACGACAAACGCTTTGTTATGGACCTCCTCAAAAGAAGTTTTATTAATATGAATTTCTGTGCTTTTGCGTATTATTCTTTTGCGTTTATTTCCTAAAACGTAGATCATTTAATTAAAAATTCTGCTTTGAGATAAATAAATTTTTATGGGGTCTAGATTTAATTTGGAAATTCAATGTACTTGAAAATGTTATCTTGAGTAGTCATAAAGTCATATGTCTTAAAATAATAGCAAGAAGAAAATACGAGTGCTGTGAGCAACCCTCATAATTTAGATTTATACTAAGTAGTAACGACAAACGCTTTGTTATGGACCTCCTCAAAAGAAGTTTTATTAATATGAATTTCTGTGCTTTTGCATATTATTCTTTTGCGTTTATTTCCTAAAACGCAGATCATTTAATTAAAAATTCTGCTTTGAGATAAATAAATTTTTATGGGGTCTAGATTTCATTTGGAAATTCAGTGAACTTGAAAATGTTATCTTAAATTTGAAAACATCATAAAGTTGTTTTTATTTAAATGAAAAAAAAAGGTTTTATTAATACGAATTTCTGTGCGTTTGCGTATTTTTTATTTTGTTTATTTTCTAAAACGTAGATCATTTAATTAAACATTCTGCTGTGCGATAAATAAATTGTTATGGGGTCTAGATTTAATTTGGAAATTCAGTGTACTTGAAAATGTTATCTTAAGTAGTCATAAAGTCATATGTCTTAAAATAATAGCAAGAAGAAAATACGAGTGCTGTGAGCAACCCTCATAATTTAGATTTATTCTAAGTAGTAACGACAAACGCTTTGTTATGGACCTCCTCAAAAGAAGTTTTATTAATATGAATTTCTGTGCTTTTGCGTATTATTCTTTTGCGTTTATTTCCTAAAACGTAGATCATTTAATTAAAAATTCTGCTTTGAGATAAATAAATTTTTATGGGGCCTAGATTTAATTTGGAAATTCAATGTACTTGAAAATGTTATCTAGAGTAGTCATAAGGTCATATGTCTTAAAATAATAGCAAGAAGAAAATACGAGTGCTGTGAGCAACCCTCATAATTTAGATTTTTTCTAAGTAGTAACGACAAACGCTTTGTTATGGACCTCCTCAAAAGAAGTTTTATTAATATGAATTTCTGTGCTTTTGCGTATTATTCTTTTGCGTTTATTTCCTAAAACGTAGTTCATTTAATTAAAAATTCTGCTTTGAGATAAATAAATTTTTATGGGGTCTAGATTTAATTTGGAAATTCAATGTACTTGAAAATGTTATCTTGAGTAGTCATAAAGTCATATGTCTTAAAATAATAGCAAGAAGAAAATACGAGTGCTGTGAGCAACCCTCATAATTTAGATTTATTCTAAGTAGTAACGACAAACGCTTTGTTACGGACCTCCTCAAAAGAAGTTTTATTAATATGAATTTCTGTGCTTTTGCGTATTATTCTTTTGCGTTTATTTCCTAAAACGTAGTTCATTTAATTAAAAATTCTGCTTTGAGATAAATAACTTTTTATGGGGTCTAGATTTAATTTGGAAATTCAATGTACTTGAAAATGTTATCTTGAGTAGTCATAAAGTCATATGTCTTAAAATAATAGCAAGAAGAAAATACGAGTGCTGTGAGCAACCCTCATAATTTAGATTTATTCTAAGTAGTAACGACAAACGCTTTGTTATGGACCTCCTCAAAAGAAGTTTTATTAATATGAATTTCTGTGCTTTTGCGTATTATTCTTTTGCGTTTATTTCCTAAAACGTAGATCATTTAATTAAAAATTCTGCTTTGAGATAAATAAATTTTTATGGGGTCTAGATTTAATTTGGAAATTCAATGTACTTGAAAATGTTATCTTGAGTAGTCATAAAGTCATATGTCTTAAAATAATAGCAAGAAGAAAATACGAGTGCTGTGAGCAACCCTCATAATTTAGATTTATACTAAGTAGTAACGACAAACGCTTTGTTATGGACCTCTTCAAAAGAAGTTTTATTAATATGAATTTCTGTGCTTTTGCGTATTATTCTTTTGCGTTTATTTCCTAAAACGTAGATCATTTAATTAAAAATTCTGCTTTGAGATAATAAAATTTTTATGGGGCCTAGATTTAATTTGGAAATTCAATGTACTTGAAAATGTTATCTTGAGTAGTCATAAAGTCATATGTCTTAAAATAATAGCAGGAAGAAAATACGAGTGCTGTGAGCAACCCTCATAATTTAGATTTATACTAAGCAGTAACGACAAACGCTTTGTTATGGACCTCTTCAAAAGAAGTTTTATTAATATGAATTTCTGTGCTTTTGCGTATTATTCTTTTGCGTTTATTTCCTAAAACGTAGATCATTTAATTAAAAATTCTGCTTTGAGATAAATAAATTTTTATGGGGTCTAGATTTAATTTGGAAATTCAATGTACTTGAAAATGTTATCTTGAGTAGTCATAAAGTCATATGTCTTAAAATAATAGCAGGAAGAAAATACGAGTGCTGTGAGCAACCCTCATAATTTAGATTTATTCTAAGTAGTAACGACAAACGCTTTGTTATGGACCTCCTCAAAAGAAGTTTTATTAATATGAATTTCTGTGCTTTTGCGTATTATTCTTTTGCGTTTATTTCCTAAAACGCAGATCATTTAATTAAAAATTCTGCTTTGAGATAAATAAATTTTTATGGGGTCTAGATTTAATTTGGAAATTCAGTGTGGCTGTAGGAAATATCGCCCAAAGAAAAATGGCCAAAAAAAAAAAATGAAAAATCGCCCAAATGAAGAATCGACCAAGCGAACATGAAAAATGACCCAAAAAGGTAAATCTGACATTTTGCCCAAAAAAAATGAAAAAGGGCCCAAAAAGAAAATGAAAAATGACCCAAAAAGCAAAAACGAATTTTTTTCCCAAAAAAAAAAAAATCACTCAATTTGCAAAAAAGTGTTTATTATTCATATAAATTTAGGTGGCATGTCATAACGTCCAGTGTCGTAGTGTCGAAGAATTGTCATAACGTCCGCAACTTAACTTATAATCAAAAATGTGTAAATTTTTTTTTTAAATACCGTTAAAATTTCAAGTGATTTTTTTAAAGATACAAATTTAACCATAATATGGTTGTCGGTGACAATGATTTGGTTAAATTAAACATAATATGGATAAAATATTTTTATAGCTTTTACTCCGGGTGTATATATTAACTGCCGTATGCATAAATAATTAAAATGTATTTGATATTCATTTTAAGAAAAATTTGTATGAAACTTTTGCCTCAAAACACATTTCAAACTTATTTTATTTTTTATGAATACGGGTGTAAATATATATATCCAAAATAAGGATTTCATCTTCTATGGTATAACAAATACTGGCTTCGCTAACTAAAGCTTCTCTGTATAGCCGGCCTTCGGCCGGGCGCAAGGATTTTTTCCTCTATGGTATAACAAAGACCGGCTTCGCTAACTAAAGCTTCTCTGTATAGCCGGCCTTCTGCCGGGCGCAAGTATTTTCTCCTTTCTCATCTCATCTTCTATGGTATAACAAATACTGGCTTCGCTAACTAAAGCTTCTCTGTATAGCCGGCCTTCGGCCGGGCGCAAGGATTTTTTCCTCTATGGTATAACAAATACCGGCTTCGCTAACTAAAGCTTCTCTGTATAGCCGGCCTTCGGCCGGGCGCAAGGATTTTCTCCTTTATAGTCTAACAAAAACCGGTTTCGCTAAGTAAAGCTTCGAAAAACTGCCTTGTTTCCGAACAAGGCCGACTACGCAGAGAAGCTTTAGTTAGCGAAGCCGGTGTTTGTTATACCATAGAGGAGAAAATCCTTGCGCCCGGCCGAAGGCCGGCTATACAGAGAAGCTTTAGTTAGCGAAGCCAGTATTTGTTATACCATAGAAGAGAAAATCCTTATTATACACCCAGAGAAAAAGCCACAAAACCATTTTTAAAAAAATTCTACCCATATTATGTTTAATTTAACCAAATCATTGTCGCCGATAACCATATTATGGTTAAATTAGTTTCTTGAAAAATAGTTTTGTTGTTTGCAACCATAATAAAACATGGTTTTCTCTGCTATGTAAGATTATGGTAGAATTTTAAAATGAAAAATGGCCCAAAAAAATGGGCTATTTTTCATACAACATTTTTGGGTGTTTTTTCATAATGAAAATCACCCAAATTTGAAAAACGAAAAATCACCCAGCAACAACGAAAAATAGCCCAAAAATTTTGGGCCATTTTTCATATGAAATCAGGCCCAATTTTACATGCAATTTTTTTGGGCGATTTTTCATTCTTTTTTTTGGGCGATTTTTCTTTGGGCGATATTTCCTACAGCCATTCAGTGTACTTGAAAATGTTATCTTATAATGTCATAAAGTCATATGTCTTAAAATAATAGCAAGAAGAAAATACGAGTGCTGTGAGCAACCCTCATAATTTAGATTTATTCTAAGTAGTAACGACAAACGCTTTGTTATGGACCTCCTCAAAAGAAGTTTTATTAATATGAATTTCTGTGCTTTTGCGTATTATTCTTTTGCGTTTATTTCCTAAAACGTAGATCATTTAATTAAAAATTCTGCTTTGAGATAAATAAATTTTTATGGGGTATAGATTTAATTTGGAAATTCAATGTACTTGAAAATGTTATCTTGAGTAGTCATAAAGTCATATGTCTTAAAATAATAGCAAGAAGAAAATACGAGTGCTGTGAGCAACCCTCATAATTTAGATTTATTCTAAGTAGTAACGACAAACGCTTTGTTATGGACCTCCTCAAAAGAAGTTTTATTAATATGAATTTCTGTGCTTTTGCGTATTATTCTTTTGCGTTTATTTCCTAAAACGTAGATCATTTAATTAAAAATTCTGCTTTGAGATAAATAAATTTTTAGGGGGTCTAGATTTCATTTGGAAATTCAGTGAACTTGAAAATGTTATCTTAAATTTGAAAACATCATAAAGTTGTTTTTATTTAAATGAAAAAAAAAAGGTTTTATTAATACGAATTTCTGTGCGTTTGCGTATTTTTTATTTTGTTTATTTTCTAAAACGTAGATCATTTAATTAAACATTCTGCTGTGCGATAAATAAATTGTTATGGGGTCTAGATTTAATTTGGAAATTCAATGTACTTGAAAATGTTATCTTGAGTAGTCATAAAGTCATATGTCTTAAAATAATAGCAAGAAGAAAATACGAGTGCTGTGAGCAACCCTCATAATTTAGATTTATTCTAAGTAGTAACGACAAACGCTTTGTTATGGACCTCCTCAAAAGAAGTTTTATTAATATGAATTTCTGTGCTTTTGCGTATTATTCTTTTGCGTTTATTTCCTAAAACGTAGATCATTTAATTAAAAATTCTGCTTTGAGATAAATAAATTTTTATGGGGTATAGATTTAATTTGGAAATTCAATGTACTTGAAAATGTTATCTTGAGTAGTCATAAAGTCATATGTCTTAAAATAATAGCAAGAAGAAAATACGAGTGCTGTGAGCAACCCTCATAATTTAGATTTATTCTAAGTAGTAACGACAAACGCTTTGTTATGTACCTCCTCAAAAGAAGTTTTATTAATATGAATTTCTGTGCTTTTGCGTATTATTCTTTTGCGTTTATTTCCTAAAACGTAGATTATTTAATTAAAAATTCTGCTTTGAGATAAATAAATTTTTATGGGGTATAGATTTAATTTGGAAATTCAATGTACTTGAAAATGTTATCTTGAGTAGTCATAAAGTCATATGTCTTAAAATAATAGCAAGAAGAAAATACGAGTGCTGTGAGCAACCCTCATAATTTAGATTTATTCTAAGTAGTAACGACAAACGCTTTGTTATGGACCTCCTCAAAAGAAGTTTTATTAATATGAATTTCTGTGCTTTTGCGTATTATTCTTTTGCGTTTATTTCCTAAAACGTAGATCATTTAATTAAAAATTCTGCTTTGAGATAAATAAATTTTTATGGGGTCTAGATTTAATTTGGAAATTCAATGTACTTGAAAATGTTATCTTGAGTAGTCATAAAGTCATATGTCTTAAAATAATAGCAAGAAGAAAATACGAGTGCTGTGAGCAACCCTCATAATTTAGATTTATTCTAAGTAGTAACGACAAACGCTTTGTTATGGACCTCCTCAAAAGAAGTTTTATTAATATGAATTTCTGTGCTTTTGCGTATTATTCTTTTGCGTTTATTTCCTAAAACGTAGATCATTTAATTAAAAATTCTGCTTTGAGATAAATAAATTTTTATGGGGTATAGATTTAATTTGGAAATTCAATGTACTTGAAAATGTTATCTTGAGTAGTCATAAAGTCATATGTCTTAAAATAATAGCAAGAAGAAAATACGAGTGCTGTGAGCAACCCTCATAATTTAGATTTATTCTAAGTAGTAACGACAAACGCTTTGTTATGGACCTCCTCAAAAGAAGTTTTATTAATATGAATTTCTGTGCTTTTGCGTATTATTCTTTTGCGTTTATTTCCTAAAACGTAGATCATTTAATTAAAAATTCTGCTTTGAGATAAATAAATTTTTATGGGGTATAGATTTAATTTGGAAATTCAATGTACTTGAAAATGTTATCTTGAGTAGTCATAAAGTCATATGTCTTAAAATAATAGCAAGAAGAAAATACGAGTGCTGTGAGCAACCCTCATAATTTAGATTTATACTAAGTAGTAACTACAAACGCTTTGTTATGGACCTCCTCAAAAGAAGTTTTATTAATATGAATTTCTGTGCTTTTGCGTATTATTCTTTTGCGTTTATTTCCTAAAACGTAGATCATTTAATTAAAAATTCTGCTTTGAGATAAATAAATTTTTATGGGGTCTAGATTTAATTTGGAAATTCAATGTACTTGAAAATGTTATCTTGAGTAGTCATAAAGTCATATGTCTTAAAACAATAGCAAGAAGAAAATACGAGTGCTGTGAGCAACCCTCATAATTTAGATTTATACTAAGTAGTAACGACAAACGCTTTGTTATGGACCTCCTCAAAAGAAGTTTTATTAATATGAATTTCTGTGCTTTTGCGTATTATTCTTTTGCGTTTATCTCCTAAAACGTAGATCATTTAATTAAAAATTCTGCTTTGAGATAAATAAATTTTTATGGGGTCTAGATTTCATTTGGAAATTCAGTGAACTTGAAAATGTTATCTTAAATTTGAAAACATCATAAAGTTGTTTTTATTTAAATGAAAAAAAAAGGTTTTATTAATGCGAATTTCTGTGCGTTTGCGTATTATTTATTTCGATTATTTTCTAAAACGTAGATCATTTAATTAAACATTCTGCTGTGCGATAAATAAATTTTTATGGGGTCTAGATTTAATTTGGAAATTCAGTGTACTTGAAAATGTTATCTTGAGTAGTCATAAAGTCATATGTCTTAAAATAATAGCAAGAAGAAAATACGAGTGCTGTGAGCAACCCTCATAATTTAGATTTATACTAAGTAGTAACGACAAACGCTTTGTTATGGACCTCCTCAAAAGAAGTTTTATTAATATGAATTTCTGTGCTTTTGCGTATTATTCTTTTGCGTTTATTTCCTAAAACGTAGATCATTTAATTAAAAATTCTGCTTTGAGATAAATACATTTTTATGGGGTCTAGATTTAATTTGGAAATTCAGTGTACATGAAAA
The DNA here is from genome assembly GCA_930367215.1 of Pollenia angustigena. Lineage (NCBI taxonomy): Eukaryota > Metazoa > Arthropoda > Insecta > Diptera > Polleniidae > Pollenia > Pollenia angustigena. Next base: position 32,283,982 of record OV884057.1, read on the forward strand.
CAGGGTTGTGAACTATTTCTAATCAAAAAGCGCCGTGTCTCCAATCAAAAAGCGCTAAAAAGCGCTAAATAAAATTTAAATAAAAAACTTAATGACATGTTTAAGATCCAAGTTTTATTAGTAACACTGGCCGTCAAAAAAAATCGTTTTAAATAAAAATTTATGAAAAACAAAGATACTACTGCGCTAAATTTAAATCCGTTTTCAGTTGTTTCTATCATGTCTTGTTCTTTTATGGGCTAGTCTTTTATTTTGACCGAAATAAGGCATTTATGCTACATATATTTTATCATAACTTGAGAACGATATTGATATTTTACAAATAATTATTTTATATTTTATATTATATTTTTCCGTGCAAATTAGTATTTTTATCATTTATCAGAAATTCAGGTATATTATGAATAAAAAAAGCAAGAAATCAGTAAACAAAATGTTAACTAGACGTGATTGAATAAACTATTTGCATTTAGCACGCTAAAGTGAATTAAATTCACATAATCAAGTTCTCTAGATCGACTTTTTTTTAGTTTTTTGCCGAGCAGTGTTAATAAAACTTTAATATTTTTAAAAAGCCTTTTCTGATATTTAAGGAAGCTTAAAGTAATATAATTTCAACTATACACGGAAAGAATTATTTACTAATTCAACAGAAAATATGTCTTGAACCACGAAAATTTTGCACTTTTCTCGTCCAAGTCAAAAATTTCTTATTGTATATAAACATAAGCAAAAAGTTGTGACTCAAAGCGAACTAAAATTTACTAAAATACAGCTAAAAAATTAATTTTAATTCTATAGTTGCTTAAATCAAGTTTTCTTTGCTTTTTATTTTACAAAATCAGAAGAAAAGCCTAAAAATTTTCCATAAAAACGTATAGCACTAGTTAGTTTATAAAAAAAAAACTTTGTTTCTTGATTCTATTTTAAAATCAGACTAATATTAAATAAATGCTTCTTGAAATTTTTGATCATATACCAAAAACGTGAATTTTTTAATCATGAGAAAATGTTTCTTTATTTAAGAAACTTTTACTTAATACGAACAAAATAAGTTAAAATCAGTTATTTAGTTTTGAATTTTCTTGTTTTAAGAAACGAAATGGATTTCTTTAGAAAATAAACTTCTTTCCTTGTATAGAATGCTTTTCAGATTAAAGTATTTTCAAAACGGAAACAAATTTTGGTTTAATGTGTCTTGATTTTAATGTATGCAAATAAAAGTACAAAAATGTTGGGTATCAATAAAAGCGCTAATTTAGCGCTCTTTTTAAAAAAGCGCTAAGGAAAAAATATGCGCCTTTTCGACAGTTAAAAAGCGCTTAATCTAGCGCCAAAGGCGCTAAATTGGCAACTCTGCTTGAAAATGTTATCTTGAGTAGTCATAAAGTCATATGTCTTAAAATAATAGCAAGAAGAAAATACGAGTGCTGTGAGCAACCCTCATAATTTAGATTTATACTAAGTAGTAACGACAAACGCTTTGTTATGGACCTCCTCAAAAGAAGTTTTATTAATATGAATTTCTGTGCTTTTGCGTATTATTCTTTTGCGTTTATCTCCTAAAACGTAGATCATTTAATTAAAAATTCTGCTTTGAGATAAATAAATTTTTATGGGGTCTAGATTTCATTTGGAAATTCAGTGAACTTGAAAATGTTATCTTAAATTTGAAAACATCATAAAGTTGTTTTTATTTAAATGAAAAAAAAAAGGTTTTATTAATACGAATTTCTGTTCGTTTGCGTATTATTTATTTCGTTCATTTTCTAAAACTTAGATCATTTAATTAAACATTCTGCTGTGCGATAAATAAATTTTTATGGGGTCTAGATTTAATTTGGAAATTCAGTGTACTTGAAAATGGTATCTTAAGTACTCATAAAGTCATATGTCTTAAAATAATGGCAAGAAGAAAATATGAGTGCTGTGAGCAACCCTCATAATTTAGATTTATACTAAGTAGTAACGACAAACGCTTTGTTATGGACCTCCTCAAAAGAAGTTTTATTAATATCAAAAGAAGTTTTATTAATATGAATTTCTGTGCTTTTGCGTATTATTCTATTGCGTTTATCTCCTAAAACGTAGATCATTTAATTAAAAATTCTGCTTTGAGATAAATAAATTTTTATGGGGTCTAGATTTAATTTGGAAATTCAGTGTACTTGAAAATGGTATCTTAAGTACTCATAAAGTCATATGTCTTAAAATAATAGCAAGAAGAAAATACGAGTGCTGTGAGCAACCCTCATAATTTAGATTTATACTAAGTAGTAACGACAAATAGGGATGAAACGATACGAGTAAATACAAGTACATATTCGATACTTTTGTAAAAGTACCAAGTATTTTTGTAATCGATACTTAGCAACCGAGTACCAAGTAGTATCGGTGAAAAAATACTTGGTATCGGTCAAAAGTAATCGTTTCACTTTGGTATTGAAATTAATCTTAAATTTTTATTATTTACCAAAGCTGGAGCAGCAGTAACGGTATCAAGAAATCGTTTGACCAGCAAACACTAGGGATGCCGATCCCGAATATCGAAATCCCGGGACTATTCTAAAAATTTAAGTCCCGAATCCCGAGATTTTTGGCTTAGTTAAAATTCAAAAATTTAATATAAATCATACTGACCATGAACCGAATTTTTAACTGGTTGTAAAAAAGTCACAAGTGAATAAATGTTACATGCAATGCATTTTGTACCACGAAAACAAAATCAAGAGGTGTGGTCTTTTTTCTAAGTTAATGATAATAGAACTGCGCACGCAAAATGCAAGTTGTGCAAAAAGGTGTTAAAAACTTTAGGGGGTTCTACCGAAGGCCTTTGGACACATATTTGTTTAAGTTTATTTTATTTAATTAATACTTGCATTTATATTTGAAATAAAAAAAATTAAATATTTTCATATAGCATACATGTAGCTTTTTATTTACGATACCCAGAAGTGTTGAATGCGAACATTTGTTTAGTCGGCAGCATATGTTCGCAATAAAATAAGGTATCAATTACACTGTCCAAAAAATTTACACTTTTTTTTGAGACAAGCTGGGCACCTGGCGTTTTAACCTAATTGTGACCCTAGATGGGCCAAATGTATGACCGACCCCACTTTATTTTTCAACCCAACCTTTAATTTCTAACATACCTACCCGCTATCTCTATTTCTTAAGGGGGCTCCCATACAAAATGTTCAATTCAGACTAGAAATATATTGAAGAAAAAGACCCATAAATGCCCAGGAGCCGCCCCTACTGGGATATGATGTACTACCGACCTCAATTAGAAAGAAGTTATTTTATAATTTTATTGCAGAGTTTCGGTTTTTTTTTTAGCTTTTTCAATAAGCTAAAGCGTTTTTGAGTTACGCGAACATATGCTTTATAACCTCCTCCATTATCGAAATAACGGTATATCTCGAAAACCAGAGCCAACCTATAAAAAAAGGCGGGCACCACTGGATTCAGCGTACCCGAATTATGTTAAAATGCCATGTGCCTGGCTTGTCTGTTTTTTCAACTAGCATAGTATTATCAGACGTCATTAAGTTGTTTTAGAAGCTTTTTACAATATAAGTTTTAATACATAATACTTCCATATTACTTTAAAAGAATAAATTGAACTGTTTTCTTTTGTAATGAGTTTAATTTTCTTCATGAATTAATTTGTTTTAATACTTATAAATAAACAATCAATTATAATTATGTATATGATTTTAACAAATTGGCTTTTATATATGAAATCCCGAAAACCCCCGATTCGTCCTGGGATCCTGTTTTTTTGAATTAAAAATTCCGAATCCCGGGTTTCAAAAAACCTGGTCCGCCTTGGCATCCCTAGTAAAATCCTATAAACTACATATCGTCTAGGTCCATTTCCTCAAATTCTGGCTATAGAAAGTCCGTTATCATCTTGCGATAGCGAACACCATTCCCAGTAATTGCTTGGCCGACCTCATTTTCGAAGAAGTAAGGCCCGATAACGCCGCCAGCCGCAGAACTAACGGGGCAGCATGTGCATATGTTTTCCCATTTCCTACAGACCCGGTTTTCTGAAATTTGACAATTCTCCAGATTGTGGAAACATTTGGTCAGTTATGCTGACCAATAAAATCACGATGTGCACGAAATGCATTTTGATTGTACCTCTCAATGTAAGAAGTAGTCAAATACTGAAACAAAGAAATATCAATTTAAGTTGCGCAATAAACTTGTCGTTAAGGAGTGACTCACAATTAACATCGTGGATTATTGTTTAACTACCCTTTATTATATACACTCTAACTCAGTTTTGTTGAAAATTAGGTCAATATTAGTAGGCAACACTTTACCGAATATTATCGACCTAAAATTACACAACTCCTTTTTTTAAACATTTTGCTGATTTTTGAGCAAAATATGTTTAAAATTAAACAAAAAATGTCCAATTATTTTAAACACATTGTGTGTAGTTTTCTCCCTTTTTACCAAAATATACGTTTGGTTTTAATCATGTTTCCCTAAATAAAAATACATATGTAAATATTATTATTCAAAATTATATTTGCCTTTTAATATATTTATAAAAAGGAATAAGAATAATAAACTTAAATTAAATTTCAGTGAAGTTTTTTAAATAATGCCTATTCATTTAAACCTGAATAACAGTTTTTTGAGATTTGTTAATTAAAATTAATTTAAAAAATTTTAAGTTTTTTAATACCTATATACATTTCTTTTAAAGTATTTATGAAAAATAAACTGTTATCCTATTTTAATGAGCGGACAGTTTGTTTTTTAAAATTATTTCTAGGTACAAAAGTAAATATTGTCAGCTTAAAAAAAAAACATAAAAGATTTAATTCAAATAAAGTAAACAAAGTTGGCTCTTATTTACTTTTCTATTATTCAAAAAATTAATAAAAATTCTTTATACAGTTTCTAGACAATTTTGTCTAGCTTGTGTATTAAAGAATTAATTTTTCTTAAATTATTTATATGAAGTTTTTTGCCTCTCATTTGCGAAGGATAAAATCTAAAAAAATATCGCATAAGGAATTCAAAGGTTTGAGATATATCTTTGGGATAGACGATGTTAAATATATAATAGTAGCAAAGTAATTGCAAAACAAGATCCAACAAATTAAAATTATCTGCCACCGACGTAATCTCCTTTTCAAACCAAATATAGGCTGTGGGTTTTTCTTCTGTCGACGTTTCTATATATAAAGTAAATAAATAAACCAAATTAAAATCATTATAGGCGAGAATTTTTTAGTGAAAATGGTACATACCAACTAGAGTCACCAACGGAGTTAATTCATGTATATCATCTTTAACCTCATCAAGTGTTGAACCAAACTGAAAATTCAAAAAAAACAAGTTAGAGTGCTATATTCGGCTGTGCCGAATCTTTGATACCCTCCACCGACAGTTCGAATGTTTAAGGAGTAATATCTGTATGATGTTATTATTATCTTAAACTGTGACGATTTGTTATTAATTATGGATTTAGGCGACTAAACTGTTTTCCGGTAGTAGGGTTTATATGGGGCCTAGGGTAAATTATGGACCGATCTTCACGAAATTTCACAGTCTTTTTCCCAGTTCTATAAAACTTTGATGTACCAAATTTTGTTATGATAGCATTATTTTTTACGGATTTAGGCTTACTAAACTGTTTTCCGGGAGTAAGGTTTATATGGGGCCCAGGGTAAGTTATGGACCGATCTTCACGAAATAACACAATTTTATTTCTTGTCCAATAAAACTTTGATGTATCAAATTTTGTTATGATAGCATTATTTTTTACGTTTTTAGGCGTACGAAGTTGTTTTCCGGGAGTAAAGTTTATATGGGGCCTATGGTAAATTATGAACCGATCTTCACGAAATTTCAAAGATTTATTTTAAGTTCTATAAAACTTTGATGTACCAAATTTTGTTATGATAGCATTATTTTTTACGTTTTTAGGCGTACTAAGTTGTTTTCCGGAAGTAGGTTTTATATGGGGCCTATGGTAAATTATGGACCGATCTTCACGAAACTTAACAGTTTCATTTCTAGTCCTATGTAACTGTGACTTGCCAAAATTTGTAATGATAGCATTGTTAGTTAGGGTTTTAGGCTTAATATACTGTTTTCCGGGAGTAGGGCTTATATGGGGCCTAGGGTAAATTATTGACGGATCTTCACGAAATTTCACAACGTGATTTCCAGTTGAATAAAACGAATTGTTGCAAAATCTTATATCATTCTGTGCATTTTTCCACCATTTATGTTAGTTTTTGTAACAAAATTATCAATTTTTTTTAGGTGGTGGTTCCACATTTTGATTCATAGCTCAGATCCTATTGAACCGATTTTGCTGAATTTCAATCCCAAACTGCTTAGGATAACTACAAGCAATTTGACACCAAGTTTGTTGATTTCTTTTGAGTTTTTCGAAAGTGAGCGTGTTTTCAACAGACGGACAGACGGACAGACAGACGGACATGGCTAAATCGACTTAAAATTACTCAAGGACCCAGAATATATATACTTTATAGGGTCTGAGATGAATAGTAAAAAAGTTTCACACGGAATGACAAACTGAATATACCCTCTTCACAACTAATTGTGGTGGAGGGTATAAAAATTATATATAGAAGTTTTAAAGTAATAACTTTAAGAAAATTGGGCTTACCTTGTATTCTTTGAAGATAAGTACATCTTTTTCCTTGAAAAATTTGCAAATCGCTTTTATTATTAATTTTTCTTCAGCATTTTGCTGAAGGCCAAAAACATTTTTTATTTTTTCGGAAGATGTATAAAAGTTGCTTTTAAATATATCAACGTCCAGCTCCATTACTTTACTGAAGTGACAGTAAAGACAGTCTTTTCGAAAAATCATTGGCCAATTGTTCAGAATGTCTTTGACGGTTGGAGGTTGCTCTGAATTGTTAAAAAAGTTTCCTTGAATTGTAAAACAATAATTCATGTACTTTTTAACTGTTTCTTCTTCGCTGGCGGTAAGTTTATTTTTATGATGTATGGACAATAAAAATTGCTTCTTACAATTAACATCAACATTAGTTGTATGTTTTTTATTACTGATCTATATTTAACGTCAATATTTCCTACTCTGTAATAAAACCCAATAAGTTTATGTTTTTTCTTAGATGAACCTAAAGGGTTACATAGTTCGAAAGCATCTTGAAATATTAGAAGCTCAATGCATTTATTTTTGTCATGGAAAAAGCTTTGGTTCTTATACACAAGGCCATCGTTGTAATCGATATAAGTTTTGTGCTCAGATTCTTTGGATTGACAAAATATTTTAAAAAACATTTCATCGTTAAATAAACTTTGTAAAGATGCCAATAAAGGAATATAATGAAAAACACATTTCTTGTGATAATTATCTACACCCAGGAAAATTTCCTTTGGTGAAACAAAATACTCTTTATCAGAAAAACATTTGTTTTGATTTCGCACGGTTAAAATGCGTTTTAAATCCTGTTTTAAGTTGGAACTCTGAATAAGTTTAACAACTTCATCTTCTTTTTCTAAGACTTCTGAGCTAGAAAATATTTGCCTCACTCTTAAAATATTTAAATTTACATTATCCGAACAAATTTTCAGAAATTCTTTTAGCAAAAAATTTACACACATTTCTGATACATTAAATTCACATCTCAATTTTGTTAAAATATTTTCAAAGCTGTTAACGCTCACAATATTTGTATTGCCCAAGCTTCCGTTGCTAATTTCTTGTGAGTTTACTTGTCCTGCCCGTGCAAGGGATACAATATTTCTAGTAAATTTTTGTTCTGAAGTGCCGCTTTTTTCAGAGCTATGCTTGCGAAAGAAATGCGACCGAAAGGAAGACTGATTACCGAACAATTGGAAGCACTTCAACATTGGACAAGGAACTTTATTACTAGTGGGAAAATGTTTTAATACGTGGGAGTAAATTTCATTTGCACCCTTCCCTCTAAAATTACAAAAATTTACTAAACACCTTATCTGAATATGTGACTCCAAATTTTGTCTGTGCACTTTAGAAGTATGATACCGTGTGAAATGCACTGCATACGAATTATAATTAGAAAAATATTTTCCGCATTGCGAATACAAACACTTAAATGCATTGCTTTTTTCATCTTTATGTGTGTACAAATGCAAATGATATGTTTTTAAACTTTGAAACTTTTTTTCACAAATTTGACACACTAACATTTTTTTACTTAAACAATATTTTCTGACTTATTTTTATAAAATAACTTAAGTATATCGCTTTATCTTCGTGGAAAACCAATTATTTATATTTTTTAATACTCAAATCACAACGAAATTTGATTTTTTCCTCAGAGAAAATACGACGCCATGTGCTAATGCAAAAAAAAACTCTTGAATGCTTCTTCTTGACAATAAAGCCTCTATTATACCTTAATTGTTGTTTTTTTTTGGACAGATATGCTTAAAATTAAAAATTTTCATGTTATTTAGGCATATTCGACATATTTTTAAACACAGTTTGCTTAAAAATTTACATTTTTAATATGAAATTAGTATTTTTGTTTAAAATTAGACAAATTATGTTTCTTTCTCGCGCGTTTATATTTTTTAGCAACAAAATCGATGTAATTTTAAACATCAAGAATTTTTCAACTGGAATTTAGACAAAATATGATCGTAAATTCGTAACAAAGTTTTAGAGTGTATGTATGGGTTAATCCAAAGTGTTGAACGTGACGGTCGTACGCATCAAAAATGCAATAACATCTTAAACAACAAATATTTTTACGTTCTTTTAACCCTTAAATTAAAGCACTAAGAAAGCACTGTTATCTATGCTTAAGTTTATGGAGGGCGCGATTCTAGGTCAAAGATAATGGCAAAAGAAGTTGCGGTTCGAACGTGAAAAAAATAGAAGTAGTTTTTATGGCCATGTATAAAAAGGCGTAATTCAGCGAAACCTGGCACAATTTTTTAGTCAAACTACTTTCAGAATTTTACGTAGCAACGTAACATTAAAATGTGTTTTGTTTGATTCCAGAATCTTCTGTATATTATTTGTTTAAGCCAAAATCTGGGTCGATACGTGACATTTCGAACGTGAAATTTTTTCCATAATAATTAAACTGAATAATGATTAAAACAAAAAAAAAAAATTTACCGTAAATCCGAATAGCATATTTCTCTTTGAACTCTTCCTCAGATTACAGACTATGAAAGAAATTTTTTTTGGAATAATTTTTATCAAATATCACCTCTTTTAAGGAATACAATATTTAAAAAAACATATGTACTATAAAACATTCTCACAAATAAAAATTACGTTTGCACAACTTTGCAGTCTGATTGTTTATCTAAGTGAACAAATTCATGGGTAAATGTTAAAAATTAGTAAAATCTAAATATTTCTCTATAACAATATCGTAAAATAATCAGCTTTTAATAACGTTTAAATTTTCGATCGCGGTGGACCTTTTGACGAAAATGCCCATATTTGTCATTTTAAAAATAAAAAAAAATATTAACATTTAAAATAAATACATAGTGACATTGTTGATTTCTGGAATAAAAGGTGAATGAAGGTTGTTATCCTGAACGTTCTATGAAGTTTTGTTTCCTAAGATAAAAATGATTTTTCGAAAGGAAATTGGTACTAGGTAGTAACTAAAAGTGGTCTCAATCTTTACACTTTTCATTTAGCACAAAAATTCTAATATGTCTTAGTTCTTATTTCATTGTATAGTACTAAAACACTATTAAGAAAGTTTTGAAATGCTGCTTTCTATTCTTTTATCATACAAACGATACAAGTACCGATACTATTTTTTCGATACTAAGTAGGTATCGATACTTTACGAGCGATACCACGAGTAAAAGTATCGATACCTTAGAGGTATCGTTTCAACCCTAACGACAAACGCTTTGTTATGGACCTCCTCAAAGAAGTTTTATTAATATGAATTTCTGTGCTTTTGCGTATTATTCTTTTGCGTTTATCTCCTAAAACGTAGATCATTTAATTAAAAATTCTGCTTTGAGATAAATAAATTTTTATGGGGTCTAGATTTCATTTGGAAATTCAGTGAACTTGAAAATGTTATCTTAAATTTGAAAACATCATAAAGTTGTTTTTATTTAAATGAAAAAAAAGGTTTTATTAATACGACTTTCTGTGCGTTTGCGTATTATTTATTTCGTTTATTTTCTAAAACGTAGATCATTTAATTAAACATTCTGCTGTGCGATAAATAAATTTTTATGGGGTCTAGATTTAATTTGGAAATTCAGTGTACTTGAACGGCAAACGCTTTGTTATGGACCTCCTCAAAAGAAGTCTTATTAATATGAATTTCTGTGCTTTTGCGTATTATTCTTTTGCGTTTATTTCCTAAAACGTAGATCATTTAATTAAAAATTCTGCCTTGAGATAAATAAATTTTTATGGGGTCTAGATTTAATTTGGAAATTCAGTGTACTTGAAAATGTTATCTTAAGTACTCATAAAGTCATATGTCTTAAAATAATAGCAACAAGAAAATATGAGTGCTGTGAGCAACCCTCATAATTTAGATTTATACTAAGTAGTAACGACAAACGCTTTGTTATGGACCTCCTCAAAAGAAGTTTTATTAATATCAAAAGAAGTTTTATTAATATGAATTTCTGTGCTTTTGCGTATTATTCTTTTGCGTTTATCTCCTAAAACGTAGATCATTTAATTAAAAATTCTGCCTTGAGATAAATAAATTTTTATGGGGTCTAGATTTAATTTGGAAATTCAGTGTACTTGAAAATGTTATCTTAAGTACTCATAAAGTCATATGTCTTAAAATAATAGCAACAAGAAAATATGAGTGCTGTGAGCAACCCTCATAATTTAGATTTATACTAAGTAGTAACGACAAACGCTTTGTTATGGACCTCCTCAAAAGAAGTTTTATTAATATCAAAAGAAGTTTTATTAATATGAATTTCTGTGCTTTTGCGTATTATTCTTTTGCGTTTATCTCCTAAAACGTATTCATTTAATTAAAAATTCTGCTTTGAGATAAATAAATTTTTATGGGGTCTAGATTTAATTTGGAAATTCAGTGTACTTGAAAATGTTATCTTAAGTAGTCATAAAGTCATATGTCTTAAAATAATAGCAAGAAGAAAATACGAGTGCTGTGAGCAACCCTCATAATTTAGATTTATACTAAGTAGTAACGACAAACGCTTTGTTATGGACCTCCTCAAAAGAAGTTTTATTAATATCAAAAGAAGTTTTATTAATATGAATTTCTGTGCTTTTGCGTATTATTCTTTTGCGTTTATCTCCTAAAACGTATTCATTTAATTAAAAATTCTGCTTTGAGATAAATAAATTTTTATGGGGTCTAGATTTAATTTGGAAATTCAGTGTACTTGAAAATGTTTTCTTAAGTACTCATAAAGTCATATGTCTTAAAATAATAGCAACAAGAAAATATGAGTGCTGTGAGCAACCCTCATAATTTAGATTTATACTAAGTAGTAACGACAAACGCTTTGTTATGGACCTCCTCAAAAGAAGTTTTATTAATATCAAAAGAAGTTTTATTAATATGAATTTCTGTGCTTTTGCGTATTATTCTTTTGCGTTTATCTCCTAAAACGTATTCATTTAATTAAAAATTCTGCTTTGAGATAAATAAATTTTTATGGGGTCTAGATTTAATTTGGAAATTCAGTGTACTTGAAAATGTTATCTTAAGTACTCATAAAGTCATATGTCTTAAAATAATAGCAAGAAGAAAATACGAGTGTTGTGAGCAACCCTCATAATTTAGATTTATACTAAGTAGTAACGACAAACGCTTTGTTATGGACCTCCTCAAAGAAGTTTTATTAATATGAATTTCTGTGCTTTTGCGTATTAATCTTTTGCGTTTATCTCCTAAAACGTAGATCATTTAATTAAAAATTCTGCTTTGAGATAAATAAATTTTTATGGGGTCTAGATTTAATTTGGAAATTCAGTGTACTTGAAAATGTTATCTTAAGTAGTCATAAAGTCATATGTCTTAAAATAATGGCAAGAAGAAAATATGAGTGCTGTGAGCAACCCTCATAATTTAGATTTATACTAAGTAGTAACGACAAACGCTTTGTTATGGACCTCCTCAAAAGAAGTTTTATTAATATGAATTTCTGTGCTTTTGCGTATTATTCTTTTGCGTTTATTTCCTAAAACATAGATCATTTAATTAAAAATTCTGCTTTGAGATAAATAAATTTTTATGGGGTCCAGATTTCATTTGGAAATTCAGTGTACTTGAAAATGTTATAAAAATTTGCTATGAAATGACTTTATCATTTGATGTAAAGCAAAACTCTCAAATTGTTTTTGATTGTTTCATTTTAACGTTTGATTTTAAATTGATACTCAATTTTATCAGATTGGTATTAAATGTTATTCTCAATTCAAACATAAACTTGGCAACACAAAAGCGAAAAATATATGTAAACATTAAAAAACAACGAGTAAAGTAAAATATTTTTTACGATTAAGGAACAAATAAAAAATTAAGTGAAGCGAATAAGAATGTGCATAAATATAAAACGAGAAAGTGAAAAAATTATAAGTTTGTTAAACGATCGTAGTGGTACGAATACCCATGACAATCCACAAAATAACAGAAATTAACACCAAAATTCGTCTATGGTGTTGTGCAATATTAGGGATTAGAGTTAGTCGTGTAAATGTGTGTGTGGCTATATGCCCAGTTGGCTATGTCGTGCACGAATCATTGATGAAGCGTGCACGACAATGTTAATTCCTGCACGACACGTAAGGGACAACTAATGCAAATCGTCGGTGACGTTTTCAAACGAGTGTCGCGTAAATCGTGCACGACACAAAGAGAGACAATGTCGCTCAGCATGACGTTGATGACCACATGCGCGACGTTGTCGTCCATATAGTCGTTAATGACCACATGAAAGGCATTGTCGTTTGTATTGTCGTTGATGACTATATAGACGACAATGGATTCTACTTTGACGTCAACGACGGCGTAAAGGACAATGTCGATGAAGCTTACACGACAATGTCGCCTATAAACCTAAATGAATAAATAAAAATATACAATAGCACATATATATTTTTAAAATCATATCTTAGTCTTTGAGTTCTCAGACTTGACTGACTGATTTTCTTCGTTTTGCTTTGGTTGTTTTTTTTTTATTATTATCGTTATTTTACAGTTATTTTTATTTTTTATTGGGAACAATTTATTTTTGTTTCTTAAGAAGACAGCTTACAAGACAATGTCGCTCATATTGTCGTGCTTAGAAGTGGATAAATGACACCTTACAAGACACTGTCGGTCATGTTGTCGTGCATACAATTTAATACAGGACAGCTTACAAGACACTGTCGCTCATACTGTCGTGTATAGTTGTTGATAGAGGATACCTTACAAGAAAATGTCTGTCATGTTGTCGTGGATAAGTTTTAACAAAAGACAACTTGAAAGACAATTTCGGTCATGTCGTCGTTTATTAACTTCTTCAAAAGACAGTGCACTAGACAATGTCGAGTATTTTGTCGTCCACGACATTTTCCTCAAAATTGTCTTCTAGAAATCCTTAGTGATAGAAGACATGTCGTGCATAAATTACACTGGTTTACAGCCAAAAAATACCAAGAACACCACATGCCTAGATAAGTTAATTTGGACCTCCTGAACACGAAAATCGCTGTAATTTTTTTTCCTAAGAACCGTTTTTTAGATAACGGTACTTTTGTGTTTTTCGGTGTATGGTCCCACTCAAACCCTTGTGGAGCCCAACCAAAAACAAATTTCCACAAACTTTATTTTTCATCCGATTTTTTTCAAATTACGCTTAAAGTGTTGGTAATTAAATATACTATTTGGTTAAGAAATAAAACATTCCAGATATTTAATATAACGTAGTAAAAAAACGAAATAAAAATGAAAAAGTTTGAAAAAAACGTAAAAAATTGACATTTTTTGAACTTTGAAATGCACTTACTCAGCCATAAAATATAAAAAATACGGCGATTTTCGTGTTCAGGAGGTCCCAATTAACTTATCTAGGCATGTGGTGTTCTTGGTATTTTTCCAAATTAAAAATTTGTAAAGCAGTGTTATTGACGACAATGTCTTCGACGGCAGTTTGGCCAACAGGGTGTGTGTGAGCTCACCTTTGTGTTTGTGCACGTCTGAATGTGCAGATTTAAAAGAAGGCGGCATAAAATAACTCCCCACGAAATAACTCCCCAAAAATAAAATGAAATAAGTCCCCAATTCAGAAATGAAATAAGTCCCCAAAGGAATGAAGTAACTCCCCAAACTAATATGAAATAACACCCCATTTCTTTGGGGACTTGTTTCATATGAAATAATTCCCCAATTCTTAAAATGAAATAAAACCCCAATAATTTATCAATAAATTCCTAAAAATTGGGGTGTTATTTCATTGGAAATAAGTCCCCATTTCCTGAAATGAAATAAATCCCCATAAAGTATTCAAAACATCCAATCAATTCAAAATAGGGGGGTGCTTTTTTACCATGGGAGGTAAGGCCGTGATGGCTTTATTGCTCAATTTTGCGAAGTGAGAGATAAAGCCATATTTTTTTCCCAAATGAGAGGCAAAGCCATATTTTTCCAGAATATTGTTACGCATGGTGTAAACATTCTGTAAAAGGGAAAATCCTTAGTTATCATTGAAAAACATTTTTTTATTCTTGTGACGCACGCAGAAAAACTCATTCAGCGAAGCCACCTGCCGCGTCCTACTGGAGGAAAAAACCCCTAAGCGCGGCCGCAGCCCGCCAAGCAGAAACACTTTAGTATGCGAAGCCAGATTTCAATACTTAACTTTAGTAAAAGGGAAAATCATTACCTCTTAATTATAAAAATAAGAAAACTATTAATCAATGTAAAATGGAAAAGTTCTTCAAAATTGAAATTAGAGAGTTGTCTTGACCGGCGGCATGAAATAACTCCCCACGAAATAACTCCCAAAAAAAAAAAAATGAAATTACTCCCCAAAAAAATTTTTGAGGACTTATTTCATTTTAAATTTTTGGGGAGTTATTTCATATGAAATAACTCCCTAAAATAAATAATGAAATAAGTCCCTAAAAAAATGAAATACGTCCCCGAAAAACGTTGTTGTTGTTTCCTGTATATTTTTTTGGGGAGTAATTTCATTTTTTTTTGGGGAGTTATTTCGTGGGGAGTTATTTCATGCCGCCTTAAAAGAATATTAATTTTCGATTTAGATAAAATACAATTTTATTTAATTTTGAATTCAGTTAAAATTGTAGACAGTAAGATTTAAATTATACATTTTGTTTTAATTACAGAATTTAGGTTGTAAGTTTTAGATTATGGCTTTAGATTTTAATTTAGCAATAATAAATGTTATTAATTATTGAAGTGTAAGCCTTGCTTCTTCATCTAAGTTACATTGAGTGCTTTTAATATCCAAAATAACTCCAGGATTACAATTCACAATAACTAATAGCATCTCGTTACAACTTCTTTTACACTAGTGGCGAAGTTCAGTTATAAATATGTATATCAAATTTAAATAGTAATAATAAGTCATGAAAAAATATATTAAAAAAAAGAAAAATATTAAATTTGTTTAATTGTTTGTAAAAAATCTGGGTTTTTATACAAACACCAATTATTATTTTTCACCCTTCACTTTCCACTAATGTATGTTTCGAAGTTGGTTGTTTCATAAATATAGTGGAATTATTTCTTTTTGATCTGAACCATTATAAGTTTGAATATTTGTTATTGAACACCAACAAAATTAATGATATTTGGTAAGTTTTGTAACTATGGCTTTATAGATTGTAATATGTATGTATATAGAAAAGGATTCAGTAGATGGTAAAAAAAACAAAAATCTTAAAAAGTGTAATTATGCGTTTTGTTATGGACCACCACATTTGTTCTTTGATCTATTTTTTGTTTTTGTTTGATTTTTTTGTGGATGGAATATTCTTACACTCACAATATTCTGTACGTTAAATTAACTGAAATTGTAATATAAAATAAATGAAAATTCCAGTAAAAACCGGTCTACTTATTTTTCATTTATTTTTAACAAAAAGGTCATTTAATTTTTAATGTCAAAAATTCAACACCACATTCAGTAAAAACAATAAAATTTGCATTTATTTTATAAAATTTTTCTGTCAAAAAAAAAACAGTAAAACAATAAAATTTGCAGTTATTTTATAAAATTTTACTGTCAAAAAAAAAACAGTAAAAAAAAACAGTAAAAACAATAAAATTTGCAGTTATTTTATAAAATTCAGTAATTTTCGTTTGCTCCACGAAAAAGCCGAATTTCTAAAAAACACCAGACAGACAGACACATACCTGTCCGCTTGTTTTTCTAATGAGAGAGAATATTATTATTTTACTTACCCCGTTACACACGTTTGTTTTACTTTTGTTGTACTGACCACGTTGTTTACAGAAGAACTCTCAATTATAAGACACCAGCAGCATGACCGATATGGCTTCGCAATTATTTTACTTTTAAAATTTGATGTACCTATTTAACTAAATTATTTTAAGAAATAGAAAATGGGAATTGCTTACACAAAACAAGCAATTCTTTTTTTTATAGATAAGTAAAATTTTTTTTTTGGTAGTTAAATTATATAAAATAACTGCAAATTTTATTGATTTTACTGCATACGGGGTTGATTTTTTGACAGTAAAATTTTATAAAATACCTGCAAATTTTATTGTTTTTACTGAATATGGGGTTAATTTTTTTAAAGTAAAATTTTATAAAATAACTAAAAATTTATTTATTTTTACGGAATTCGATGTTGAATTTTTGGCATTAAACATTAAATGAACTTTTTTTTACTTTAAATTACATTTTCATTTAATTTTACAAAAAGAAGAATTTAACTTAATCAACGGACAATATTAACTGCAACTGAAAATCCGTATTAATATGCACTTAGTTTTTTGAATAACTGTTAGAATCAGTTAAAAATAAATTTGCTTGGAATTTTAAATGTTTATTTATTTAAAAATGACTATACGGAATATTTCTTAAATAAACTACAGTCCGTTACTGTAATAATATTGTGAGTGTAGAATTTACATTTATTATGATATTTATATCAAAGTTTTTATGGAGTCTGGGTTAAACTTGCAAATGCCAACACCTAATTCCAGTGTACTTGAAAATATTATCTAAGTAACATAAACTGCCTGTTCATCTATTTGCGAACGAAGACTTCGATCGTTTAACTTACATTTAAAACAAAAATAAATTCAAAAATATTTTTTTTGTTTTACATGTAAGTTAAGCGAACGAAGTGTTCGTTCGCAAATATATGAACAGGCAGTAAAAAACAATATCATCCGTTACATATTCTCTTTAAAAAGATTTGATCATATATCGCAGCACTCTTGTCGTTTATTCAATATGTCATTTTCAAACTATCTTCAATTCAAAAACTTAATATTACTTCAGAAAATAATAACGACAAAGGAGCCAAAATATCTTTATGAACGTCTGCAGTTTTCTAGATCGTGTAGAGGGAAAAATTTAATACAATTTCTTCATCGTGACCATGCTTCTGTATGCCAAAACTTAATATTAAGCATACGTCTCTGGAATGGCGGCATGAAATATCCCCCCAAAATATAACCCCCAAAAAAATAATGAAATAACCCCCCAAAGCGTGGGGTCTTATTTCATATGCAATAAAGCCCCAATTTTGAAAATAAAATAAACCCCCAACGAAATAAAATAACGCCCCAAACATAAATGAAATAATTCCCTAATTTTTGGGGGCTTATTTCATATGAAATAAAACCCCAATTTCCGAAATGAAATAAGAGCCCAGTATATTTAATACAATCAATTATACACTTTTGCTTTAAAGAATCACGCGATAAACAGCATGGTATGATATACCAGACACAAGCTTCGCCAACTAAGGCTTTTATGCATAGCCGGCCTTCGGCCAGGCGCAATGACTTTTTCCTCTATGGTATACCAAACACCAGCTTCGCTAGCTAAAGCTTCTTTTCTTCTGTATAGCGCCACGATTTTCTCCTCTATAGTACAAAAATACCGAATCGACCCGGCTACGCAGAGAAGCTTTAGTAAGCGAAGCCGGTGTTTGGTTTACCATATAGAAGAAAACCATTGCGCCCGGCCGAAGGCCGGCTATGCAGGGCAGCTTTATTTATCGAAGCCGGTGTTCTGTATACCAATGTGGATAAATTCTTGCGCCCAAAAACGTTTTCATTATAAATTTGAAAATGAAATAATCCCCCAAAAAATATATTAGGGCTTTATTTCACAATGATTTTTTGGGGGATAATTTCATATGAAATAATATCCCAATTAAAAAAATGAAATAACTCCCCAAACAAAATGAAATAATCCCCCAAAAATCGTTTTTGTTGTTCTCTGTACAAACTTTTGGGGGGTTATTTCATTATTTTTTTGGGGGTTATATTTTGGGGGGTTATTTCATGCCGCCCTCTGGAATCAACTTCCAAATGATTTGCGAGTCACTAGCAACGCTATAAGATTTACCCCTGTATTCATGAACGATTATTAAATTTAAAAAACGTTTGTTAAGTACAAATTTAATAGTTAATTTGTTCTTGAAAGCTTTATTAAATTTTAAATTTTTTTATGAATACGGGCATAAGACAATTACTGAGGGAATATTTTTCGTACATTTTTTAATGTTTTAAATGTAAACTTTTTTTATTTTTATGCACATTTTCTTTATTAATTAAACTTTATTTTAATTTATATATAATCTATGTAGTTTTTAGAAAATACTTTTTATAAACGTATACTTTAACTTGTCTGATTCTAATGCTGTAATTTATAAGATATTGTGTCTTGTTGTATTAGAAAATCAAATTAATAAATACAAAAAAAACCTTATAAAGTTGCTTTATATTAGGTATAAAGCATTAAAAGATTAACGCCTGTATTTATAAAAAAATTTTAAATTTAAAAAACGTTTACAAAACAAATTTTGTATGAAAATTCGCCTTAATAAACGTTTGTTAAATTTAATAATTGTTTATAAATACACAGAAAAAATTATTTTTCCAATTCAAACAAAAAATTTGTAGAATCAAACAATTTTTTGTCTGAAATCGGTCCTATAAACAAATTCGCATATTCAAACAATTTATTTGCATTTTGTTTATTGAAAAAAACACTGATTTTTTCAAACAAATAATTTAACTGAATCAAACAAAAAGTTTACTAAATTTCAAAATCAAAAAAAAAACAGGTTTTTGCACAAGCAATGATGCGCACACAAGCAGGCACTGTATTAGAAGATGATGGCAGAGAGAACAGAGCGGCCGGCTGGCTTTGAGACACATTTTTTTGTTGGAATAATTTTTGAACGAAGTTCTTTTTTTATACACACAATGTTTTTCGTCATCACTCACTGTTGCTGTATCCTTTCCTTTGCTAATGAAGAAGAAATGTAACCCAAAAACGGCGACAGACCGACTCGATATGTTTTTCGTCATCATTATATTTTGGTATTTGATGTATTTAAGCAAACAGTTTGAAAAAATTGAATACGGGATTTTGTTTTTTTTTAACCAACTTTGAAACCAACCAAAAATTTATTTTGTTTCTTATAATGTTGTTGTTGTTTCTGTTGTTTAAAAAGAGTGAAACGTTTTTTTACCTGTTATTTTTTTTTTTTTTACTTCAAACCTCTTCATCTTTCTTACTGTTGTACTTTTTTAAAGTGTCCAAAAATAGACTGTATGTGTTTTTTGTTGTAGTTCTTATATTTCACATTAGGAAGTGTTGCTTACGATCAAATAAAAAAATGCAAAAAGACGACAACATTAAAAAGCGTTAAATATTTCATACAAAATTATGAAAACTTGAAACCAATAACGCGTGTATTATATTTTTGAATGGTTGTCAACATTTTTGTTGGTTAAATAAAAATCAAACAAAAATTTTAATTGAATCAGTAAAAAAATTTGTAGAAATTAAAAAAATTTTCAAACAAGCGTTTGTTTAAAAATAATTCGGCAATAATTTTTTCTGTGTACGGGGGTAAGTTTTTTTTGTTTTTTTTTTTTTTTTTTTTATTTTAATCAAAACAACTTCATAATGTTTTTTTATTTAATTTAGATAATATTTTCAAGTACACTGGAATCATGTGTTGGCATTTCCAAATTTAATCGAGACTCCATAAAAACTTTTTTTTTATCACAACAATGTTTTTCATACACAAATGTGGTATAATGTCTTAATATAAACAATTTTAATAATTTCATTAACCATTGTAAATCACTGCTTTTAATCTCCAACTCTACAGTATAAAAATCTGCGCATAAATTCGGATTTCAACAGTTTCTTTTAAAACATCAATATGAGTTCATTAAAAATCTTCGCAATTATACTTGCTGTCTTTCCCATATTCGGTATACAAAGTAAATTGCACACAATTAATAACATTGTGTATTATGTAGCAACTGAATTTAGTGAAGTACAAGTAAGAAAAATCTCTGAACTAAAGAAAAAGGAAGAAACTTTTTATAAGGAAAAAAACTAACAGTTTGTTGTGTATATATTTTAGACTTGGAATGGAGCATTGCTTCAATGTACTTCCCGAAATATGGATCTTATAACAATCGATAGTGAAGATGAATTAAATTATTTTCATGATATAGGGAAAAATACTGAATTGTAAGTTTATCATCTGCGATTTAATGGCAATTTAATAAACCAATTGTTTTTTAGTGGAGTATATACCTATTGGGTTGCAGCGGTTGGAGATGAAATTAACTTTGCCTGGACTTTAGCTGGAAAAGCTATTATACCCTCCATGTGGGAAGGTGGTCCAACTAGCGGAAGTGGTGAAAATTGTGTGGGGATTTCTGATTATCATAAAGGTTTGATTAACACATTTTGTTTTAAACCATCTCTATATATATGCAAAGATCGCCCTCAATCGAAGAACTGCTGCGATAGAAAATCAAATATTTTTCTAAATATCAGACAAAATAATTAATATAATGATGATATTTGAAAAACAATAAAATGTGCGTCATGTATTTAAACTAAATAAATTTAATTTACACTGAAAAACTACTATATAAAGTTATTAATTCTGTTGAGGAACCATTCTCAGGTATGCAACTCACATTGTATTTTTTTATCTTTTACGTTTACATGCACATCAGTTCATGGATTTCGAACGTCATCGTTCGCATAGAAAATTACATTAAAAACAAAAACAAACTTCGAACAATGTCCGAATTTTGTTTTTGCTTTTAATGTAATTTTCTATGCGAACGATGACGTTCGATATCGTTAAACAGGCAGTTAAGCTCTATTTGTGTTAACGAAATAACTTTTAATCATGTATAATTGAATTTGCATTCATAAGTGGGGAACAGAATAATCGCTGTAGTATAACGTTACGAATAGCGCTGCAGGCTCTCAAAAGTTAAAAACGGCAGTTGCAAAGTAGTGTCAACAGAATACGTAGTTGTAGTAGTCGTTGCAGTTGAAGTTCAAGCTAAAATTTCGAAATTATAAGCTTTGTTGCGCTACAGAGCATTCGTCAGCTTCAGATCTACAACAACTACTTTATTCTGTTCCAGGCCTTATAATAAAGTCAGTTGATAATCAAACTCCAAGCATTTTAATACACTACATTTACCTTATATGTATACCCACACCACAATAGTGGAGAAGGTTTTTTGCATTTGTGCTGATATTTGTAACTGGCTGGCCAGCCGCCATTTTGGGGATAATTCGATGAAATTTAGCACAAAGGTTCTAATTGGTACAAGGATCCAGCCTATTGAAAATGGGGCAAATCGGTGCATAATTTCACAAAGCTCTCTTACAAGCAGCTTTCCGGAATAGGGTCTTTTTGTGGTTATACTTTTAGTTAAAGGACATACCCAATAAAAATTGAGCTTCAAACGAAGCAAGTTTGTAAGGGAGAAATGTAATGCATGCATTTTATATGGCGAGTTCCCACCTTGAAGCAACACACTTTTGACACAAAAAGCGCTTTATTCAACTCATATAAAAACTGCTGAGTGTAGCTATCAGCTTTACACACTGAATGTGTTGTTTTTTATTTTTTAGTATTCTCCCTGACAAACCTACTTCGCAGTAAGGGAATGACGTGGCACTTGAAATGCTATTTTTTATTTATAAAACATGCTTAGAGTTCGTTAACTTACTTTCTTTTATCTCTGTATATCTTATTACCTAGCGCATAAATGTGCGCTTATTTTTTTAAAAAGTACCTTGAGTGTTTCGCAAAATGATAAAAACTTTTATTGGGTACAAGACTTATCAATGAGAGAACATTTAACTACATATCAAGCCCTAACCGCAATTTTTTTTTTTTTTAATAAATGACTTTATTGGCAACACTTGTACCATTTCCTAAAAGGTCATGGTCACATAAGGTACCTTTACGATTTTATAGCATGAACAATTTTATTGTAAGCGACGAATTTCCTACAAAATTTATATGAATATTAAATAAAAAAAACTCTCTCCTGTAAAATTTCATTTTTGGCGCTTACGTTATTTTCGCGGTTAGGGTCGATATCATATTGCAAAGCAAAACGGCTAAAGCTTCCGGCCCACAACAAGCGTTCAAAGCGTTTATGTATCTGTTCGAAAAGTAGTAGTGTAAAATCGTGTTGACATCTAAAAAAAAGGTCAAAAAGAAACATACACATAGAACGCGTGGTGTGGACCTCCAGTAGAAGAATTGAAACAAACCATCTATTATACTGTTTGATGTTATGCTCTGCTTTTGAATGTGTTATTGCTCTTAGCTGTTATGCAAAAATTAAGCATTGAAAATTATACTGTTTTTTCAAAAAAACTATAAAAATAAGTATCGTCGAATCGACAGAAAAGTATCGCCGACACACAGTGGCTGAAAATTTTACTTCATTGGCCAAAAGTCCAATTTTTGTTTGTCACCGATTTCAAAAATTTTAATTTTATTTAATAGTAACTAAGTAGTAACTAAGGTAGCCAAAAAATTAGGTCAAAATATTGGTAATTGTGGTTGTGCCATGTTGTTATACACAACTTTTCTTTAAATCAGAAAAAGTGATTTTTTTATATTTAATCCGACAGAAATTATCATTGCTCAAAAACTATCATCTATAATGCCCTGCTAGCTTTTTTGCTAGGTTGGTAGTCTTGTTATATTTAAAAAGGTAATATTTGCGACTATTGTGTTATTTATATTTGAGATGTTAAGACATATTTTCTAAACTACTATATTTTTGTCAAATTTCAACTTTAGTAGAATAGAACTTTTGCGGACCAAAAGGCACCAAGAAAGTGAAACCACTGATAGAAAGGTGAAAGTGTTTTCTTTACCCCTGTACATACTCTTGTACCCGTTTGAACCCGCCTGTTTAACTCTTTTTTAATTTTAATGAAATTACTCAAAAACAAATTTCTAAACTACTATATTTTTGTCAAATTTCAACTTTAGTACAATAGAACTTTTGCGTATGAAAAGGGCCTAAGAAGGTTAAACCACTGATAGAAAGGTGAAAGTATTTTCTTTAACCCTGTATATACTCGTGTACCCGTTTGGACCCTTCTGTTTAACACTTTTTTAATTTTAATGAAATTACTCAAAAAAAATTTTCTAAACTACCATATTTTTGTCAAATTTCAACTTTAGTAGAATAGGACTTTTGCGGATCAAAAGGGATTGAGTAGGTAAAACCACTGATAGAAAGGTGAAAGCGTTTTCTTTATCCCTGTACATACTCTTGTACCCGTTTGAACCCGTCTGTTTAACACTTTTTTAATTTTAATGAAATTACTCAAAAAAATTTTCTAAAATACTATATTTTTGTCAAATTTCAACTTAAGTAGAATAAAACTTTTGCGGATCAAAAGAGATTAAGAAGGTAAAACCACTGATAGAATGGTAATTTTAATGAAATTACTCAGAAAAAAAATTTTTTTTTTTCAAATTGTTTTTTTGCAATATTTTTTATTCCGCAAAAATGTTTGCAGAAGTAACAGGAATCATGTGCTATTGCCTTCAAAAAAAACTTTTATGATACATATAGGGAATATTGATCGTGATCGAACAGAATACAGGTAGAACATATAAAAAATTGTATTATTGTTACAAAATCAGAAAAACGCGTAGCTGCCCTGATTCATCCTTATCCGTTACACTACGTTCACACTAGCGAATTTTATAGTAGAATAAAGAGCTTAGACACGCGTTTACGCTAAACAGGTATATTGTGAATCCCAGCTTAGAAGGGATTTTTAAATTTTGTTTGGTCTTTTTATTTTATCTGTTTTTATGACTCTAATAATATTCCATGACCCTATAGCTTTGCAATGCGTTGTTAAATTTGTGTCAGGTATTTTATAGCATATAAATAAAAGGATTTAAATTTTTTAATCCTTCTTACTCTACCTGTATTTGGTATGAAAAAAAAGGATGAAAAGGTTTAAAAGCATGTGACATTCGGATGCAAACTCAGTGGATATAATAACTACAGTAGTTTTGACTTAACTGCCTTTTGTTTACGTGCACTTTTGACTTAACTGCACAAAATTGTAAATTATTCTTTATAATTCCATACAAATTCCTTTTTAAGTGCACTTTCTATACCTGCTTTAAGATAAATGCACAAAATTTTTGGCATTTTGAAATTATTTTCATACAAAAAATCAAAGTTAGCTGCGCTTTGACTTAACTGCCTAAAATACATATTTTCTGGAATTATTCTTCAAAATCCTTGTTTACGTGCATTTTGTATACCTGCATATTTTTGGGTAGCTTTAAAATATTTTCATACAAAACAGCAATTATTTTGTTTTTTTTTTTTTCATAAATTTGTATATTCTTTGTGAATTCTCATTGTTTTTGTTAATGTTCCTTTTATATTAAATAAACAAACATACATGTATAAAATTATCTGTTATTTCCCAGCAAGCATAGGCTGTTTGTTAGACGATTATGTTTAATATACAGCTCCTAAAAGAATCTTCTGATGATTATGTAACGAGTTACAAAAACATCTAAATCTTTTTTTAATTTATTATTTTTTATTTATTTTTTTGACACGCTCGTCTTTAAATCTTGGAATGAACCTTTTGGGACTCTCTGTAACAGTCGTATAACAATTACTGAGCTACCTAAATGAGACCATTTCTGAAGTATGAAAATGCTATTGCCAATACAATTTTAATAAAAAAAAAACCGGCCTAAGGATCTGTAAAAAAGGATTTTCCGACAGGATGGTGTTGATTTCGCGACCTTAAGGTTTGTTTTATGAAAATTAGAAGTTTTGGCATGAAAAATACGCCTGATGCCCTTATTTAGGTAGCTTTGTCATACGGCTGAGCATTTCACGAGTTGTAAAATAATACCTACATGAGTCTCATACGACTCTTCGCATGCTTTTTGAAAGACTCGTTAGATAATCTCTACATACATCATAAACTATTCCCTTTACGATTAATATAAGCGTTTTTCGCTGCGTTATGGAAGAATCTCTCATACGAATCAGCACGTGTAACAGTTTCTCCCCTGCGAGGAATTTTCCTCAATTAAAAACACTCTTTGTAAGATTCCTAGTAGACTCCTTACAATTACAATTTTAATCAAATATAAATTTATGTATTAATAAAATAATTTTTTTATTCTACTTTTAAATCAAACACTTTACTTTAGCTGCACTTTTGTGCAGTTAACCACAATTTTGTACCTGTACATTTAGGCAGGTAAATGCATTTAAGATAACTGCATTTTTGATTTTCCTGCACAAAAAATCATGCAAAGGAGAATGTGCAGCTAAGTCAAAACTACTGTATATCTGAACAATAACAACGTTTTTCATAAACATGGAGAGCCTCAGCTATAGATCTAAATATTGTGAGCTTCAGCTATAAAGAATTGGCCGGAGATTATTTTAGAAACAAAAACGAGAAAGATGTTAAAAATTACATTTGAAAAAAAGGAAAATTAAATTCCTATAGCACTGAAATAGAAAATAAATTATCTGTTTTCATCACACATTTAAAACAGCGATACAGGAAAGTTGATTACAGCAAAGGTAAATTTTATAAGAGCTTTGCAAACTGGTTAGAGAACGAACTTTCTGTCCAGATCGCTTCAGAAACTTCAAATCAAAACACACGTGGGAGACCACAAAAATCGCAGGACAACTGTAGCGGTAGATCTAAGAGGCGGAAACTTAAGGATATAAATGAAGAAATCGGATATGAAAATATTCAAGATACTTTCCTACATCAATTACGATCACAGAAACAATTGACAAAAGTGGATATCATTGAAAAAGTTGTAAAAGCTATTCCATTGAGAACAAAACGGATTCTTAAAAGTATACCAACTCCGAGCGATGCAAAACAATTCACAAATGAGCAGGCATTAGCATTATTTCTGGATTTGAAATTAACAAAACAGCAATATATACAGCTCAGATTGCATGCGATTGAAAAAATCTCAAATCTGTATCCAGCATATCATCACATAACAGCTGCTAAAATGGACTGTTTGCTATTAAAGAACACTATTACAATCACATTAATTTTGGCAGAGGTACAACTACAATCTCTACTTGATCACACAGCCGAACGTTTGCTACAATCAATAAAAGGAAGTGAGTTAAAGAAATATGGAAACACAAAGTTAATTCTTTCTTGTAAATGGGGATGTGATGATTCTTCTGGACAAAAACAATACAAACAAGTAGTATGTGAAAATATTTCGGACTCAGATATGTTCATGGCATCATTTGTACTATTGCGATTAAAAAAGATTTTGGAAGATTCAGAGCCTTCGACAAGTACAACGCAAACAAAGGATATTTGGAAAACCATCTTCTACGAAATATTGCAGACCTATTAAATTTGAATTCAAAAAAGAAACTCATGATGCCATTAACAAAGAATTTAGTGATATCAAGGCCCAAATTGCAATACTACAGCCATTACAGTTATATTTAGATGGGCAGCAAATTGAAGTTAGCTACCAATTAGTGCTAACAATGATAGATGGAAAAGTAGGCCAGGCTTTGACTAACACGAAGGCTGCATCCAGCTGCATCATATGCCATGCAACATCAAGCCAATTAAACCAAGTCCCGACAAAATCATTAGATGATACTGATGCATATGAATTTGGATTATCACCACTACATGCAATAATACGAGTTATTTATTTTATATATATAATTAGGTCTATGGATAAATCCTTACAGCCTAATACAAATGAGTATAATATTAC
The DNA here is from genome assembly GCA_930367215.1 of Pollenia angustigena. Taxonomy (NCBI): domain Eukaryota; kingdom Metazoa; phylum Arthropoda; class Insecta; order Diptera; family Polleniidae; genus Pollenia; species Pollenia angustigena. Next base: position 32,311,301 of record OV884057.1, read on the forward strand.
GTTTAACAATATTTAAATCCAGAGAAAAATCAATAAATTCAAACATTTCATTGAAGCGACAACACAGTTATGGAACACATACTTAAAATCAGTCATGATTTGGATTTCGGATCTTCAGGATCAATAAGAAACAACGAAACCAACAAGGAGTTAAGAAGTTCAAAAAGGAAACATGTTCAAGATGAATATCGCAAATTTGGGTTGATTATAGATCAGCCGAAACAAGGGTCATGCAATACAAACAGCATCTGAAATAACAGGTGTTGATTTTAACCTCATTATTAGATTTAACATAGAAGTACTTGCGTGCAATGAAGAAATTGACTCTAGAAAATTTGGAGATTTATGTCTGCTACAGTTCACAAAATCCTTTATCATGGAGAAGATGTCATTAAATATCAGTTGGTGCCACTTGGAGATTTATCAGAGGAAGCTCAGGTAAAAAGGAATAAGGATTACAGATTTTATAGAGAGCACAATACTAGAAAAATTTCACGAAATTCCACTAATGAAGATCCATTTAATATATTATTGGCAACGCCAGATCCGTTCATCTCCAGTATTCGAAATCAATGGAAAGTGGAACATCGGGATTTAGATGAAGAATTCAAAAAACTAGTAAAGAACAGAAGTAACACAAAACAGAATATGGAATATTTGCAATCAATCTTTCAATTAAATGAACAATAGTTATAATTCGTTAGATCTTAGACAGACACTGTATAAGTAAAAATAATAATAAACAGAAACTCACATTGTTACAAAAGCTTTTAAAATCTATTGCTGCTATTATTTTCAAAAGGTTTTTTTATCCACATATGTATGAAATGTTTTAATAAATGAATAAGTGTAAACAAATTTGAAAGCAAAAAACTGTTTATTTTTCAGCAATAATAGCAAAATTTCCAGTGGATTTTACTATTTTTTTTTTAATGTTAAATTTTTTTTTATAGTGTAAACATTTAAGTTTTTGAGTGTCGTCCCATTATTACAAAAAATGTTAATGATTATTATTTAAATCTAAAAATTGCATTTTTAAATAATTAAAAGAAATAAAAAAACCATATTGTACGCTAAAGTAAAAAAAAATCTTAAGTTCCACTTTGCCCTTAAATTCCGCAATAACTATAGTTGAGTATACTCAACCGATTTTAATGAAATTTAAAGTGGATAATGTTTAAGAATCTATCTGTCGATTAAAAAAATATCTCCTTCAGTTCAAAAGTTACAGAATTTTGGCCAATGAAAAACGATTTTCAGCCACTGTGCGACGTTTCAAAAACGCCATTCACTTTTGAAAATTCATTTATTTTTAAATAAACTAGCGATTTTTCATGAAAACAACGAATAAAAACATTTTTTGTATCTCGAATAGAGTAAAACGTGATAGAGAAAAACCAATTACAGTTTCGAAATCAGTTTACCAAATTACCCTAGGAAAGATATTTGGTTGCTCCAGCCGAAAACCTTGTTGGCTCGTGTAATTAGTAGAATTTACCTAAACATAAGACCCCCCAAAAAAAGATACTATCAGGCATCGTTACCGCTTAACCCTTTCAGCCCCACTGTTGCCTATAGGCAACATTGCAATCAAACGCTTATAACTCCCGAAAATTTAAGTTTTTCTTAAAACGGTTTTCTGTTCTTAATAAATATGCATCTTAGCAATGTGTGTGCAGAATTAAAAACAATAAGCTTTGGTGGTGTTCATTTGCGAACTGTTTGTTTAAGCGGCCACACGTATTACAAATTATTTAAAAAAAGTGTGTTTTTAAAACAACTAAAGAAATTGATATTAAAAAAAAAATGATTGTGTAAAAAATGCAATTTGCTATTTAAAACAGGTTAATTAATGATATTAAGCAACAAACACACAAAAAAAATTGTAGCTTTGTCCTCAGTATTTTTTTAAAAACCATGTTGCCTATAGGCAGCATTGGTCCATTATGTTCATAATTTACACAGGAACATTTTGTTCACTAAAAATAAGTGCAAGGGTTTGGCAAAGTGAAAAATTGAAAAAATTATTAATTTGAAGAATGTGAAGATGAAGATATCGAAAATGATGCATGAAGTAGACTTCACAGCCTCAACCAGAGACTGATATGGTCTATTGTGACGCCTTAGTTAGTGAAAGAATTCTAGTATTAAAGAATAGGAGAAGTAAAGAGTGGAAACACAGGAAAAGAGGAAGTAGTGGAAGATAAAAAATAGGACTGCCGCGCAGCCAGGTCATTCCCATTACAAATCAGATTCTCGAGCCCGCACCTCGTAACATCTCCTAATTCGCGCAGGAATCTACTTCCCAGCCACCTCAGCCTGCTGATCTGTAGCCTGGGAAAGTGGCACAGGAAGTGGTCAACTGTGTAACTTCTCTGGGTCCTCACACAACCTACATGTCTCCGACAAGTCAGATCCCATTCCCACCGCCATCCTGCTGATCATACAGTGGCTTGTGATAATAGCTATCATGGTCCTGACGCAGGCCCTACTCATGCCCAGCAGCGCGTCTGAATTTGACCTACTTAGCACCGGTCACAGCGTGCGCAATACCCGTCAGTCCGTTCGGGCCTCTACGCCCGGTTAGTACCGCTCAGCGCCCATTCCCTTATTCTGCAAACTGTCAGGACCCTCTATTTTCAAGCCTAGTCTCACCAACTCATCAGCTATCTCGTTGCCGGGGATCATATTCACCAGCTCTATCATGACTAGATTCTCCATCATCACCACCCGACAGCGCAAGCTGCAGCAGAACCCGTAAAAAATTAAATATATGACAAAACTATTCTCTGGGTTGAACACAGGCTTTCCACGTTCGAAGCGCAGAAATTAAGAGCCTATTTATGCTGTAATCCACAAAAGAATTGCAATATTTATATTATCAAATATCTTCTACATGTGTTAAAAGTTTACACAGAACTGCCCAATGTTGCCTATTTTATTTCATATCTAGGCAAAAACGAGCTTAACCATCTTAAAAAAAATTTTTTTGAACCGATCAAAAAATTCGGGGATGAAAGGGTTAAGATTATTTTACATATTAGATGTAAATGCCTAAACAACTCTATTCGAGAATTCTATTCATTCCCTAGAGGGAAGCGAACTGACACCAAAGTAGTCTCGTGATATGTCATTGGAAGGGGTCAATTGACACCATTCGACCAGTCACACATGTATTCTAAATGGACGTGTTTAGGGACAGTTGCTATAATGTACTATTATTTCAATACAATGCAGTATTTTTTCAGTAAAATAAGTCCTAGAACTAAATTTAAGAACCAAATTTTAGAAGGTCCCAAAAAATGAGTCATTCCACCGGTGTAGACTGTACTGTTATTTATTACTTTTTCTACCTTTTTGTTCCTCATAAACCATTTACATGAATGGTTCTCCTTTCACTGGCCACGAGTTATTTCTTTTTGTACCTGTTCTATTTTCACAACTCCCAGGACCAGTCTGTTAGACCAATTGACACAAATTTCCTGCAGGGTTGGTTCAGCTTCAATAAAGAAGATTATTCAGGCAATTAATATTCTTTGCTTTAGATAAATCGAGTTTGTCTGCCTATATTTTTGTTCTAGAACAAAATTAATTAATTAAATATAAAAAAAAATATTAATTTAATGTCATCTGTAGACACTTGCGTGCCAAAGGTTCCCTTTCAACTAAACCTATCAAATCATAAAGCAAAAAAACAAAAAATATTAAAAGAAAATATTAAAAGAAATCTCATGAATTTTTTATAAAACTCAAGACGATGAAGAAAATTAGGGGCAAACAACAAGCGAGAAAACGAAAATGAAAATAAAAAAATAAAACACACATACTTGAACCAATTTCTATCTGAAACTTAAAGAACACAAACAACGAAAAGAAATATCAAAGAAACGAAATAAAAATGTCATAAAATTACAACAAAATATAATGCAAAGTATGAGTACTTTTATTTATGTCCTATTTTTTACGACTTCCTTTACAAAATCCAATAATGAAAAAACCCACAACGTCATCATTTTGATTATCAGCATTCACCTCGTTTGCCACCAAGGACTTCATTATTATTATTATCATTATAATGATTATGATTATTTAAGGATCAAAATAGTAAAATGTCAACACTTACTAATTGAATTTGGGTGTGAATTTTAAATCCGATTGCTTAATAAGTTTTTCTTCCACTTTGGTTTTTTTTATGAGTATTTTTTCCATAACAATTCTTATTTTTACATGTATTTCACTTATTTTTATGGTTTTCGTTTTACTTATGTACTTCTATACATACCTTTGTAGTATCTGAAGGATAGAGGGTTTTTTCATAGATTTTTATGCAGGCTTGTCGTGTACGTAAAAATAGTTGTGCTTGTAGCAGTTTAAGAAACATGAATTACCTAGAAAGAGGGAGAGAGAAAGAAGTATAAAATTAAACGAATGGTTATAAATCTTCTACCAACACTCTTGAGGTTAAAAATTTCATTTTATTTAATTAAATATTTTATGTAAAAGAGTAGTAGTTGTTTTTATCTATAAATTGAGCTTTTATTCTGACTTGTCATTATTGTTTGCTGTTGCCACTAGGACTATGAATGTCATAAAAGGGAATTTTTATTAAGCACATTCAGATGTTCAAAATGATACGTTCTTAAATTAAATTTTATTTAAATGCTTTAACATTTATTAGACAGGCGAAAATGTCTACTTCTAAAGTAGTGATAGACACTCCATAACCTCGCGAGGCAGTCAATAATCGTATTTTTCACACAGACACGGTCGGCAATTCACATGTATACAACCACATTGTTCGTTTCAAAACATCAGACTATCATCAGTCTCTGCGACCGCACACAAGTACATAATATCTTTGTGTGCGTGCGTTGGGGGCTTGGTTAGTTCGGGGCTTGTTTATCACTGTTCAAAAGGCTTGAAATTTATATGCGGTTCCCACATGAAAAGCGATTGATTGTGTAGTAAAATTTATGTTAAAAGCACTCAGTTCTACGAGTGTAAAATAAATACTTGTTATCATTTATTTAGAAAACCATTAAAACTTTTCAATATTCTTTAGTATTCCTTCACTTTATCGTATCGGGTGATTTTTTAAGAGCTATAGGAAAGTTAAAAAAAAAAAACACATACAATTCAGAAAAATGCATGAAATCTTTATTTGAATCGAAAGTACGGTCCATATAATTTAATGTTTGAAGATTTTTTCATGCAAATGTTGACCGTGACTGCGCCTCAAATCGTCCATCCGCTTAGTCCAATTCTGGCATACACTTTCCAACATTTCGGCCGGTATCTCATGAATAAATGCTCCAATGTTGTCTTCCAATGCGTCAATTGAAGTGGGCATGTGTGTGTAGACATGAGCTTTAACATAGCCCCACAAAAAATAGTCTAAAGGCGTTAAATCGCACGATCTAGGCGGCCAATTGACCGGTCCCGAACGTGAAATAAAATGTTCACCGAACTCGCCTCTCAATAAGTCCATTGTTAAGCGTGCTGTGTGGCATGTGGCACCGTCTTGTTTAAAGCACATGTCATGCAAGTCAAGTTCTTGCATTTTGGGCAAAAAAAAGTTGGATATCATCTCACGATGTTGAGTAACAGCGACCCAGTTGCTGCGAACGGCGACGAATCGATAATTGATGGTCATCATTAACACTGGCCGATACAGCTGCAATATTTTCTTCACTTCGCACTCTACGTAAGCGTGTTGGTGGTTTAATGTCCAACAATGTAAACTTGGTGCGAAATTTAGTCACAATAGCCCGAATAGCCGCTTCAGTGGGTCGATTAAACTGACCAAAAAATGGAAGAAGCGCGCGATGAACTTTCTTAGCAGAGCACGCATTTTGATAATAAAATTCAATAATTTGCAAGCATTGTTCGTTTTTAAGACGATTCATGGTTAAATTATAGACCAAACTGAAGATGTTTGACAGTGAAACAAAACACGAAACGTGCGTCAGCTGTTTAAACCAGTGTTGAAAAAAAGATAATAGCTAAAAAATCAGCCGATATATAAACAAAAATTTAAATTATAATTGGAATTTGTATTATTATACACAGAAAATGTGAAAAAATTGTCTCTTATCATTGATTAGGCACCTTTTACCAAAATGATCATATAAATAATTAAAATTTGTAAAAATTTTAGGTCCATTTTCTCAATGTATCGACAAACTGTCTGTTAAAGATTTTGTGTTTCTTAATATACCGACAAAAACATTGTTTTCAGTTGGCAACACCACTCAAAATACATGTAAAAGTTGGGAGTCGGCTGATTGAATTAATCTGTATGGCAAATAAACGGCAAATAAATAATTAGCAGATGATTGCCGGTTATACTCCCCCGACGACCGCTAGGGTGAGAAAGGACCAATCTACTACCGGTGCGGTAGTCGTCTGCAGTATGTGTAGGTATTGATGTTAACGTAGTTACGTGACGGTCAATATAGGATTAGTAGGCTTCCATGGTTAGTAATGCATCTGTTAGTCAAGGGGCAGATCTGCGTGAACGGATGGTTGATGGAACATTCTATATTGGGGCGTCACGGCCGTATCCCCCGTTTCCTGCGGATTAGGTGTAGATTTATGTACTGTGTACTTTGATAATTCATTAAAATTGCATGTGTTGAGAATGGAAGGAAGATTGATTATTTAGAAGGCTTTTATCATTGAGGATTAGTAGAGAGATACACGAGGTGGCTGACGGTTGTGCTAAAAGTTACGCGGGCAACAACTGCTGGTTACACATTTTTAGCAGAAGAGGTTAGATAGCTCGAACTCTTAAACAAAGAGGTATATACGATCCAATATATACAATTGCTACCCATATGTGCATTGTAACCAAACACATATGGGGGCATTTGGTAAGTGCTTAATATAAAACACCCAAGAGCTAAGCAATCTCATGCACTTATGTCATATGACAGGTTTGCATGTTGAACAAGGACATCTGTTGATTTGTTCTACTCCATAACTGTACGTTTGATATTGTTGCAGGCCAGAATATACAAAGAATTCTTCGTAAGCAGCGATTGACAAACACCTGCATAGCATTTATATCACTTGGCAATGCATTCCACGTCACGCTGGCATATAGAATGATTACGAAAACCATATCGGGCATGCTGCTGGTGTCTTATAGCTGTGAGTTCTTGTATAAACAAAGGGCGGAATACAACAACTCACAGCAAAAAAATACTGCTTGCCTGAAAGCAATTTTGTAAAGACTGTCTATCTTACGGAATCACTTACCAGTGCGCATTTATAAGACATGATTTCACGATAATGTGCGAGAAGAGCTGCTTAGAAGCAATAGTTTCTATATGTTGCTTTTAATTCTATTAACAGTTATTAAATCGTTCCCTTACTTTATCTGCGATTAAGTTACCAATGTATTGCATTCGTGAGCTTTAACTGTTTTCAAATCTTGATAATTTTTTTGCTGCGAATTGTGAACAATTTGTGATAATCTGGTGTAAATGTTAGAATCAAAATATTACTTTCCCATTATTTCAAGTATGAATTCGGGATCAAAACAACTTCAGAAATTCTTGAATCCACAGCACAGTTTGAGATTATTTCTAATTTCAAGTTTAGCTTAGTTAATCCTGTTTTCGGATTATTTTAAGTACTGGGCACTTAAGATATCCGAACTTGAATCAAGCAATCTGTACTTGATTAATGGAAATCCGCACTTACCATGCTATTGACGCAGCTTTGGCTTGATTTAAGTACGGATGAATTGATTTTTCTTTTCAGTGTAAAGAATTGATCTACATAAGCTTTTTTAAAGAACTGTTAAAGCAAGAGTTTTTAAACTAACCACCTTTGTAGTGCGAAGGTTTGTAACAGTGGTCGGGAAGAAGAACTTTGTTATGTGTTTTCAATTGCCTTTAACGTGCTGAATCCAAATCCGGTCTTAGTTTTTTTTTCTTTCAGGTTTAGTTTATTTTTATTGGTGGAACAAATATTTCCTCCGAAATAAGGCGGTTCTGCTACTACATTTCATTATAACTTAAACACTATTTGTCCAATTTGGATGAAATTAATAGCAAATGATTTGAAATAAGTCAGATTAACAATAGTTCTTTCTTTTTTTTTAACAGTTTTGGAGTGGCGGTAACATTTTTTTCCTAATAATTTGTAAATGTTTTGATCTTAACCGGACAAACCGTTCTCAAGTTATGATGAAATGTATTAGCAGAACCGCCTTATTTCAGTCGAAGTATTTATATTCTTTATATTTTTATTTAAAACAATTTTTTATGCTAAGAGCGAGGATCACTACATACAAAGTAAATACATACTAATTATCATTTTCCAAGCTAATAGAGAATGTTTGGATGCAGAAAAGATGGTAGTTTTAGGCAAGATATAGTAATTTTAGGGATTTTTCCGAAAACTGTTACAACTGGAGCTCTTAAATTCATAATTTGCAGAATTGCAGAAATTGAAATTGCAGCCAGAAAAAATGTACTAAAGCAAAGAATTTGGTTACTTTTGTGGTGAAAAAAAGTAACCAAAATGAAAAAAGGAGACCATACCACACATTGAAAAAAGTCATTAACATTGGTAAAAAGTACCCAAAACGGCAACGTTGACAACATCTTTCTTGTTTATTCAATTATCAAAGGCACATTAGAGAGACATGTTTTCATGGCAAGAACTAATTTCCCAATTTTTTTTCATGTTTAGAAAATACTGACAAAAATCTATTCAAAACTTTTAAATTAGGGACACATTTTTTAAACAACTTTTAAATAACAAAAAAAAAAAAGGATAAAATTGATTATTTTTTCTTCTTTAAATATTGATTGTTGCTGTATCTTTGCAAAAAAAGTTTTAGCTACAAACTAAAACACATCAAAAAGGGGAAAATGTATTAAGCTACAAGTATAATTGAATAAATTTCTGCCAAATTAAATTTTTGAAACTTTTATTTTTGTATCTCTACAGATTTTGAATTTTATGTACAAAAGCTGAAATCAAATTAAAGAATAAATTTAACAAAAGCTCTGGTTATTGTCTGCACGTGGGCATACGTGTGTAAATATGGCTAACCCTGTGTGTGTGTGGGTGTATGTTTGTGTATGTGAAGATATACAGTGAAGGAAAAAACTCTACATACCCCCCCCCCCCCCCCCCCCCCTGATTTATGGTTTTTACCCAATTAATAACATATATCATCATTTTTTTTAAATATTATTTAAGAGCTCCTAAAACTATAATATTTTAAGCAAAAAAAATTTTGAAAAGTATATAACGGTAAAATTATTAAACTCTACATACACCATGGCATCTCTTAAAAAGATGTAAAAAAAAAAATTTAAGATGTGGCAGCACGTAGTTTTTTCGTATTTTTTGTGTTAACGGGAGTTATAAAGTAGCCCTTGAAAAAAATTTAAATAAAATAATTTTGATTTTCTTGCACAAAATGGGTAAAAGAAATGAAATCAATGTTTCAGTGAGAAATTTGGCGGTTAAGTTAAGAAAGGAAAATAAATCTTATAGAGAAATTGCAAAAACTTTAAATTTAAGTCGTCCTACGGTTCAGACAATTATTAGAAACTATAACAATACAAATACGACCGAAAATAAGCCGCGATCTGGGAGACCAAATAAATTATCCAGAAGAGATATTAATTTTATCCTTAAAGAAGTCAACAAAAACCCACAAATAAGCGCCCCAAAATTGGCGGAACGTATAGCACAAAGCACCAACAAGAATGTCCACCCCAAAACAATTCAAAATGTTTTGCATAATAATGGCTTCAGAAGCAGAGTTGCTCGAAAAAAAACCCCTTATTTCTGCCAAAAACCGTAAACTTCGCCTTGAATTTGCTAAAAGGAATATTGACAAGGGTATGGATTTTTGGAATCGTGTGCTATTTACAGATGAAAGTAAATACAACATTTTTGGAAGTGATGGCCGCTCCAGAGTTTGGAGAAAACCAAACACTGCACTTCATCCCAAGAACATCATACCCACTGTAAAACACGGTGGGGGAAACGTAATGGTTTGGGGAGCTGTTGCGTCATCTGGAGTAGGTGAGCTGGTTTTTATTGATGGTAATATGGATCGACATATGTATAAGAATATATTGGAACACAATTTGAAGCCGTCCGTCGAAAAACTGGGTCTTGGAAGTCAATGGATTTTCCAACAGGACAACGACCCTAAGCACACTGCTCACGTTGTGCGGGACTGGCTGCTATATTATGCTCCAAGGCAACTTAATTCACCTCCCCAGTCTCCCGAAATAAACCCTATTGAGCACATTTGGGATGTTCTGGAAAGAAAATTCAGAAAATACGATATAAGCAGCCGTGAAAGCCTAAAAACTGCTTTAATTCGAGCATGGTCAGAAATAACCCAAGATATAACTGAAAATTTGGTGGCATCAATGCCACGTCGGCTCCAAGCTGTTATTGATGCTCAGGGTGGACCGACAAAGTACTAAAATATTTTCAAACAAACCTATTTTATAAGATATAGGAAAGAAATTTTCGTTCCTTATACGTGTATTTAGACTTTTTTCACATGCATTTTTATGGTTTTTTCAAATATTTTCATTGTTGAAGTTAGAATTTTTTTTTTGTTCTGTAAATAAAGTTATAAATGAATTCCTAAAAAAACTGCGTATTTACTTTCTTTTTTTTTTCTCAGTTCTCCAAAAACTTAAAATTAGGGGGTGTATGTAGAGTTTTTTCCTTAACTGTATCTTCGAGTGTGCATAAGTGGCGGAGGGAATGGTTTTATATTTCTATAAAAAAAGAGTGTGTGTGTGATTTGTCATGCTGTAGACATAAAAAATTAAGTCCCAAACAAAAAATCCAATGACAATAATGACAACTACTTCCTAACAAGAGAGCATAATGAAAAATAAAAAAAGACAAACTTAACAATAAATTAATTTTGCAAAAAGAAAAGAGAAAAAACATAAAGCAGGCATTCTGGCAACAATCAGATATACTTAAGTTTTATTTGTATTAATGTGTGTGTGTGTGTGTTTGTATGTGCCCATTCATTAACGGTAAATGTGATTGTATAAGATGCATAAATAACTATTGAAAGTGTCACAAACCGACACCAGCATCAACATCACTACCACACACACCACCTAATAATAAATTGTCATCAGTTTTCCACAAGTGTTTATTTGTTACATTTTAAAATGAATGTAAATAATTTATTAAGTGCGATTGTGTGTGTGTGTTTGTAAATGTTTTTGAAAGCGACAAAGTTAATTTTTTTTTTGTATCCACACTCACATACACATAAATATAATTTATACAGTTTTAATGAAACATACACGTTGAAGAATTCTTGGAAAATATTCACATTTCATTCATTTAATTCTGGATTCAAAATACTAAGAATTTTATTTTTTGCACTAAGCAATACACTTTATTACGAATTACGTAAAGTATAGAGCGGACGTCCATAAAAAAACGATACAATTTTATTTTAAAAATTGGTCTTAGAAGTTATTTCCTTTAGATACTGTTGTGTAGGGTATCATATGGTCTAGTTAACTAACTATATTTTCCTATTTGTTGCTATAAAATTACAGCAAAATTATTGAACTTTTAAATGTTAAAACCGAATTTAATAAAAAAAATTCAAGTGAAATTATATCGTTGGCTTATGGAATTCCTCAAACAAATTATTCGTTCTTAAAAACAGACCAGTCAAAAGAGAATTAAGTTTTTAATTGAAGATTTGTATGTGCGTAAAAAAACTAATTAATCCCTTTGGCCACATTTAATTTGAAATAAAATTTTTAATTTAATTTACATAATGCAATTATAAATTACTTACATACATGCACACATTGTACATAGCGTATACTTATTTGTAATTGTATTTATATTAATTATACGCAAAGGCGAATAAACAATTTTAAAAACAAACAAGAAAGTTCAGTCGGTCAAGCCCGACCATATGAAACCCTACACCACAGTATTTAAAAACACATCATGCTTATGTTTATAAACTTCATGAAAATTGGTTTGAAAGTTTGTGAGAGGCAGAAATTGCCCCCTACCTCCCCTTGTGGTCCTATTTTTGAAAAACTGTATAGCTAATGTGTCCCTATAGATATGGATCTATCTATGTTTTAAATTTCATTAAACTCGGTTTGAGAGGCAAACAAATTGCCCCTATCTCCCTTCGTGGTCCTATTTTTAAAAAAATGCATACATTCTGTGTCCATATAGTTATGGTTCTAGGCGGGGTGCAATAACGCCTTAAGAAATAAGGCCTTTAAGGCTTTATTTCTCAATGGAAAGTGAAATAAGGCCTTTATTTCCAAAAAGGTTTTATTGCACTTTGAAAGTGAAATAAAGTCGTAAAGGGGTTATTACACTTAAATTTCTTTTTAAATGAAGCAATAAAATTTCTTATTCTTATTATATTTTATTGAACAATTATAAAAAATTTCATATTAACAAAAAATAATAGAACATTAATAATTAAAAAAAAAACAAATGTTAATTTTACTGCAACAATATTGAAAATCTTTGCTTTCTAAAGTTTTTCTGCGTGGTGGCCTGCGGCCGCTCTTAGGGGTTTTCTCCTCCATGGGACGCGGCAGGTGGCTTCGCTGAATAAAGTTTCCCTGCGCGCGTCACACTACGGTTGATAATGAGTCGCGCGCAGGAAAACTGTATTCAGCGAAGCCACCTGCCGCGTCCCATGGAGGAGAAAACCCCTAAGAGCGGCCGCAGGCCGCCACGCAGAAAAACTGTATTAAGTGAAGAATTAGGTGGCTTTTTCCTACGTAGTGCATAAAGTCCGTGGACATTATGTCACTATTCGTGTGTCACAATGGTCATGGACATTATGACATGCCACCGGAAATATATGCTTACATGTTCATTATGAGCAATATGTATTATTAGGAGTTGTTTAAAGATATTGGAACTACTAATCGGTCGAAATGCTGCTACCAACAACAACAAAAATCGATAAATTGAATAGTGTAACAAAAGAATCAAAAAATATAAAATAAAGGCTTTATTGCACCATTGGCTTAATTCCAATAAAGGCTTTATTTCACTTTCAATTGAGCAGTAAAGCCTTTTTCGCAAAAAAGGTCTTATTTCTCAATTGAAAGTGAAATAAAGCCTTAAAGGCCTTATTTCTTAAGGCGTTATTGCACCCCGCCATGGTTCTATCTATGTTTTAAATTTCGTTAAAATGGGTTTGATAGTTTCTGAGAGAAAGAAATTTCCCCCTATCTTCCCTCGTGGTCCTACGATTCGGCCCATTTTCAATAGGCTTGGTCGTTGTGCCAATAAGAACCTATGACCTGTACTTTGCGCACAAGGTTACATGGACAGCCAGCCAGCCGGACGGACATCGTTAGTTCGACTCAGAAAGTGATTCTAAGACGATCGGTATACTTTAAGGTGGGTCTAGGACCAATATTTTAAGGCGTTATATACATCAGCACAAATGCATAATACCCTCTCCACTATTGTGGTGTGGGTATAATTATGAGGTACGGTAATTAAAATTTATAAGTGTTGTAAAGAAATTTGAACTTTAAAATAACCCTGCAAACAATTTCGACCGAAAAATAATCTAAATAGTTTCCCCATTTAGCAAAAACCTATCGCTCCTGCTATTCAATTCTTATTGATGTAGTGACATCGTTCGGGATGAAGTGTCCCACTATGGTAATATTTCAGTGTTGCCACTTTGTGGGTAATTACCCGAATTTGGTATAATTTTTACGGTCGTGGGTAGAGCGTGGGTAATTTCTCTTAGGTGTAATTCAGGTGTAAATTGAAATTTTTACTTCAGATGCCCTAATAAAATCAAGATTCGATTTCAGTGATGACATTTATTTCTTTTTAAATATTGTTGCTAAGAAATGCACAGCCTTCTTAATCAAAGTCTCGGTTTCTTTTTAAGAAAAGTCTTCAATCATTAAAAATACATATATTTTCAAATGTTTGGTAATGAATGTCGCAAGATGGACCCTTAGATTTGGATAAATATGCCTATCATAGTGATTTAGAACCTGAAGTTTATTGAACAAAGTTATTCAAACTAAAAACTTGCCTGGGGGAAGACATGTTTCCAATATTGCAACATATAATAAATTTTATTTCTATCTTGCTACTTTTTAATGTTTTAGTTTAAAGAATATTTAACGACTTTTACAGTTCTAAAACTGAATTACGAAAAGAACAGTTGTATAAAACTCTACAGGCATTTTGTTTACTAAATAAGGCATAAAGGGTATTTTTTAACACCATGAAACTTAAAATGGTAGACAACACAAAAAAAAAATTAATTTTAATCGCAGATTGATACACGGCATTACCATTTAAAACTGATTTAAAATAAATAGACACCGCGCCTGTCCTTGACGAAACGCATTGCAGACGTCCAGTTTTGTTTCTGTTTTTCGAATAAAATGAACAATAATTAGTATTGTGGTTATTTTGTTGAACTATTTATGGGTTTGAATCCAAATTTTTAATATTTTTAATTAGGCTTAAGTTCATCAAATTTAATTTTCATTAAATTATTCTTATGAAGAAAGGAATTTTACGACATGAAATTAATTAAAATTTACTGATAATTTTTCATTCCTGACTGAAGCTGGGCTCGAACCCAGGCGTTTTTTACGGACAGGTTACCCTTACATGTTTCGATTGCAACCACTCAATCTCTTCAGAGGGCTTGCCGTTTAACACTCGCAGCCATCGACGACTGCTGACGTCAATAGTCAAACATCAATCCTTAAACCAAATTGTATTTAACCCTTTGGTAGATCGAAATTTGCTTTGAATGATTATCTATTTTAATTTATTTTACATGTTTCTCTTTACTTCTGTTTTTTCGTACTTTTGTCAAGAATTCTTCTTGAAGTCCAAAGTACATATTTTGTTTTGTTTTTCCTTTTTTTGTCTTTCCTTTTCTTGTTGACCTTTTCCAGCACAACTTAAACAATGTTGACCTCCAAGACAACGATTGTTGCTGACTTCACAGTCCTACGGAAAACAATCAATAATTGTCACATCGCACGGCCTTGAATTCTAATTGACAGTTTATTTTCTCTAAATCAACCCATCGCACACTGTAATATTTGGAATTAAAAAAATTAACAGCGTTATGAAGTAACAGGATCTTAAACTTCACTGTAATTGCAGACTATTGCTAGATAAGCAAGTTAAGGCTCGTAGCCCAACTTTGAATGGTTGTAACTTTTTTATAAAATGCAATATCTTTATGATTTTTTTTTATTTTGTAGTTTTGTATATTTTTTATTAACAGAATTAATCAGTCGTAAATCACGTGATCAGAATAAAAGTTTGAAGGTTTTTTAATATATCTCTTTTTAGAAGTTATTTTGAAATTTTTTTTTTTCATTGGACATAAAAATATATACACAAGCAAGCACAAGTAGTCGCATTATTTGCATCAGATTACCTATTTTGTCTTCTTTCTGAATCAACCAAAAAAATCTGCCCCAACTTGCCCCCCACCATTCCCGATCCAAAAACTGATCATGAATTCTTGTATTTCGCGCCAACATATTTTTTTTATATTTGGCTGCTTGCAGAAAAAAATTAAAAATGTCTGCGTGTATTTGAATTTGTTTTAGGAAATATTAGTACTGGTTCAAAACAAACTCTTAATTTGCAAGAAATAAAACTTTTTTTTAAAAAAATTTGCGCACAAATAAACTCAAAATTACAAATATCGAAAAGAACAAAACTTCGATTTTTGAAAACAAATACTGGTTAGTTGACTCTAGAGATTGATTTATCACAATTTATTTGTGATAAAACCATTTCTTCTTCGGCTTTAACTAGTGGAAGTCCAGAGAAAAAATTCCATGAGGGCTCAGAAGTAACAAGAAAAAGGAAAGCAAGAGAACTTTTGAATACGGTTGATCATAATCAGTAATTTATGGCAGCCGAAATGAAAATGCACTTAGATGGCAAACGAACTTCGGCCTCAATTGTTCGTGAGCCAGTGATGCCAACTTTTTGGGAGCAAAAAGCACTTTAAAATTTAAAAAAAGCACTAAAAAGCACTATTTTGAACAAAAAAAAGGGTAAAAAAGCACTAAGCCATTTTTTAAATTTAATTTAACACAAAACTCGTTGCCGAATATTATATACCTCCAAAATTTAAAAAAAGGCGATGGCGTTGATGGGGACCATTTTCTTTTAAGATTAAATAATAAATATATTTACATTTGTATATAAACATTTTTAAATTTATTATTACTAGTGTTCGCCTTATGGTCAAAATTCGACCATAACTTTTTTTTTTGTAAATATGAAGAAAACATAATTCATCGTCACCTAAAAGACGAAATAACCTATCTGCAGTTTTCAAAAGTTTACAGGAGAGGGAAAAAACGTAATAAAATTGGAACTATTAACGATATTGAAACGAAAATTACACATTTTGATTAAAATGAAACCAGTAATATATATCGGTTGGGAAAATTTTGCTTTTCTAATCACAGCTTATGTTATGACACTTAGGTTTTTTGGAATTGTAAAAATCTGAAACCAAATAACCTATCCGCAGTACTAATTAGTATGAATAAATAAAAATTTCTTTATACACATGAATATTATAAACGTTAAATAATTACAGTAGTAGTTTCTTTTACTGGTTTAAGCAAAAACAAGGACTTAATGTTTGTTTAAATTACACTATGCAACAAAATTAAACTTTTATCGTGATTTTTTATGACTTATTTTTCTCTTTTTTTGTGCGTAACGGTCCTCTAGGTACAAAAACTTTGTCATTTGTAATATTACGTGTTCAAAATTTTGCACAAATATGCGTTATGATATAGGGAATAAAAAATCCATAAAAAACTCAATTTTGAAATTTTTGCAGATAGGTTATTAGGCCTTTAAGATGACGATATATGAATTTATTTGTTTCGAGCATTTATTTTTTCCTTCAAAGTGGATCGATTTGGCGAGGGACCAACCTCCGGTTCATATATTATCTTCTACGTGAGTTAATTTAATTTTGTAAGTTCCGTATAAAAAATAACAATTGAAAAACAAAAAAGTATCAAAAAGTCTCGATTATATATATTGTCATCCACTCAGGACGTTGCACGTTTAGTTTTATGTTTCTATGTCTAATATTAACGAAAATTAATCAAAGTACCAGATTTACAACGAAAAGTACCAAAAAGCTCCCCTAACATGTTCTTATTCACCCAGTTTAATTTATAATTTAATCTTTATAGGTCGAATGTTAACGAAGATTCAAAAAGTTCCAGATGAAAAACAAAAAATACCAGCATTTTTTATCTTATAGGTTATCACTCAATCAGGATCTACACCTATAATATTATGTTTCTAAGTTCTATATTACAGAAAATTTAACAATTATCAAATGAAGCACAGAAAAGTAAAAAAAAAAAATTTAGTTTCCCATATTTCCCCTTTTTTCTCCCCATAGAGGTTCGGTTGACAAACAAAAGAAGAAAGCGTTCTTAACTGTTTTGCCTGGTTTGATTTTTATAGTCGAAATATTCGAAAACCGGTTTCTGAAAAATGTCGAATAATCGATCACCCTAATTTTTTATTATTTGATAATTGAAAATAAATTTTTAGAAACTGGGAATTATTTATTTTGCATTTTTGTTAGTTACAATTTTGAACGCTTATAACTCTGAAATTATTGAACAGATTTTAATAAAATATACATTGTGCACTTCTACCTCCTAAATGGTGCATATTTTGTTCAAATCGGTTGACATACGGAGGAGAAAGTGTTCTTAACTGTTTTGCCTTAGCCGATTTATATATACATATATTACCTTCAAGAAAAATTATATCAACCAAATCATTTGGATCATCATCAGCTGGGTTTGAATTGGTCGTAAAACAGTAATAAAGTGCGAGCTAGATTTTCGTAGTTAGAAAAAATCTGGACTGTTGCAATTACCGAAAATTTGCAGTGACCGACCATTCCTTATAAAACTTAATGACAGCCCAAATTTTAATAAAAAAATATGTTGTCAACGCAAAAAAGTAAACGTTTTGTAAAATTTCCAAATTGCTAGGAAGCCTAGCTCTAACCTCGTAAATAAAGTTTTTGGTAAAACGAATGCAACTTTCTTTTATCAGTTTTTTTTTTTATCATTTGAAACCTTAAAATCTTTACAGGCCTTCCCAAAATTGTACCCCAAATAGCAAATCTCATCTTAGTCATCCTCAATATAATCGAAGTTTTAAAAAATGGTACAAAAAAAAATAAATATTGTAAAAGGCACTAAAAAGCACTGTGAGAAATTGTTAAAAGCACTATAAATACCCGCTTTTCAAAAACGGGTGTTTAACAAAATTTCGGGTATTGCATGAGCAAAAAAGCACCAAAAAATACCCGAAAGGCACCAAAATGGCAACGCTGTCGTGAGCTTATAACTGCTTCTCCAAAAAGGGGAACACTTTTACAAAAAAGTAGAATTGTTTCAGATAAGCCCATGAGCCTTTCTGCTGATCAAGCATTAGCAATGATAATAGATATCGGTTTATCTACACATGGCTAACAATTCTGGAGACAACATACATCGTCTATTAACTCTGAAATGTTTCCCTGTTATGATTCTATAAAAATTTCCAATCGTGCATGTTATCCAAATGGAATAACTGTAACAGAATCATTCGCGAATGTCAGCCTCCAATCACTTATTGACCATACAGTCTTACGACTTTGTTTGACCTTGAAGGATACATTTCTTTTGATAGAAGATGATTTTAATGAGGTGACTTTTAAGATCAAATGGGGTTGTGACGTTGCTGACCATAATCGTTACAACCAATCATTTTCTCAAGAAAATATTTCTGACGAGAGTTTGTTTAGCATATCTATGGTCCCACTTGAAATGTATTTAGAAAATATTGGTTACAACCAAAAAACAATAATTTGGAAAAATGCTGCACCATCGTCAACTAGATAGATATTGTCGACCTATACATTTTTTTTGTTAATTGGTGCATTTGCATCTTAGGTAACGAGATATGCATGGGTAATGTATTGTTTGATTTTCCCCAATTGTCCTACTCAAGATAAGGCAATCTTGCTATTAATTATAAACCAATTTTAAAAAATTATATGTTATCTCTTATGGGAAGTGGGCGTGACAATTATCCAATTCCGCCCATTTTTCTACAGAAGTTGTGTTGTTAGTCATATATATATCATATATATTGTACCAAATTGCGTGACTGTACCTTTATTGGTTAAAGAAATATGCAATTTTGATCAGCTAGAATGTTAAAACCTCACACTGTGCATCGCCTAAATTTGTGAAAAAAGTTGCGTCATTTAAATCATGAAGTCACCTTTAAGTTGCGAAAATCTATGGCTGATTTTCAAAGTATATTTTGATAATTTGGTGGCGTTGTTCAAGCATGAATCTATTCATGATGATGTGCCTGTTCAAAAAGTGAAAATAGTATGACAGTTCGTTTGACAGCTAATCTTTCGTAAGCTCTATGGGGCTAAAAAGAATCCATTATAAAGCAATGACAAGGAACATTTTAAACCTTTTCAAGATATATCAACCAAATGTGGAAGTTAAACTCATTATTATATCAGTTTGAATTTATGTTTTATTAATTTTTTTTAAGTCTTTAATGTTATTTTTGTTAATTTAAATTAAATTAATAGCTTGACTAATATTGATCTTCTTTTAATGAGTTTGTTGTGTTTTTGCTTCTTTGTAAATGTCTTTTTATTTAATAAAACTTCAATTTTATATCAGGTGTAATTTCATTTAAATCGGGTAATTTTGCTTCATCTCAAGTGTAATTTTGAAATTTGCTGGTGGTAACACTGTAATATTTCCATTAAGAATCTACTTAGTAGAGTTGTCAACCGATTAAGAATAATTCGATTAATCGATCAAACAAAAAAATAATCTCTTGTTCGAATAATTTTAAAATGCCGATTTTCGAATAACGAATAAATCGATCAAATTATGTCGATTAATCGAACAATTTTTTTTTTTATTAAAATATAAATTTATAATAAAAGACATAAGAAAAAATAGATTAGAATTTGATTTATGCTCATGCGTTTTTAGCGATTTTATACAAAATGTAGGAAAGTTAAAAAATATTGTAGATATAGTCCTGATTGTAATTATTCTCAATGTTTAGTAAGCAAAAACCGTGTTGAGTATTCATAGTATTTCAAAAATGTAATTTATGCTCTTATTAAACAAATCTTTGACCAACAATTGTAACAGCTGTTTTGTTTTTAAATCAAAAAATTTTCAAGAAATAAAAAAAAGCTAAAAAAATACAGAGTTGTTATTGTATTAAACATATGTATATATTTTGTAGATTATATATAACTATGTTCACACTTGAGTTTTTAAACGCGTTTGAGCAAAATGTTGATTAAGTTAATCAGAACCGCTCACATTACATTTGAGATGATAAAGATGACACTTGATTAAAAAAACACAACAAACAAATTTATATTTCTTTAAAAATGGATACAAATACTTTTACAAAGTTATCAGAAGATTATTTTAAACATATTACAATTGTGAAAATTTATGAATTATTTAAGGAAAAATAAAAACATTAAAAAGAGATCGTGGCCGGTTGTACACGTGAGGGGTACGTTCATGGTGACCGATTGATTCGATGTGATTAATTAAGTGATTGAGTTGTAACCATGTCAATTTGAAGTGATTAACAAAGCACTTCAATATATGGTAAATCACCTCGATTTTGATGTGATAAGAACTTAATCACGTTCGGGTTGCTTAAACGCGTTTAAGAACCCAAGTGTGAACATAGTATAAGTGATACAATATTACCATTGAAAACGATGTAGCATAAGATAATCCAACGACATCAAAAAAGGCCGAACTTATTCCAATGGAAAATTACATTAAGACAGACAGCGGTTGTTATATAGAAGAAATTGTACGCAGAAGTTTGGCTGAAGATGGAAGGTCTGCAACCCCTTTATGGAGTTAAGATGAAAAGTTGTACGCATCAAAAATATAAGAAGTCATAGTGGATTTGAGAAAAAAACAAAGAAGGAAATGGAAGATTTTCCATAGTTGTAAACGGACGGATGTATCTTATTTAAAAAATTTAATTTTTTTTTAAATTTTTTTATTCGTTATTCTTATCGATTAATCAAATAATTTTTCAGATTTAATCGTTGGATCGAACGAACAAAAACAATTATTTGAATTATTCGAACAAAGCTGAAAGGCGAATAATTGACAACTCTACTACTTAGTGACTATATTTTATGACGAATTAGAGCGCTTTGATAGTTGAATATCAATTGAATTTAGTAGTATCGCTTTTGTCTCTAAAAAGTACTCTTTTGAAGTTCATTTATTTCTTATTGTCCTTTATAATAAAAAGTGGGCAATTTTACTATTTATCTCTCATTGTTTTTGTTAGACGAGTCAGAGCAAAATGAAAAACAGCTGAGCTGAAACTTTGACAAATAATTAAAAATCAACAGTACGTTAGGCAAATCAATCGTTATGGTCAATTTCAACAATTTTTTTTTTAATACAAATAAATTCATTTTTAAATATACATACATACATAGTTTTTCGTATAATTTTGTTTAATTTGACATGAAAAACCTATTTAAACATAAATTGATATTTAAATAAATTGGTAAAATTGGCCATTAATGTTTTAAAGTTTAAAACCCAACGTGGACAAATTGTTTTTAAAGAAATTTACAGAAAGTCGCCAATTTGTTCAAACACTAACCTTATAAAAGTTTCATCATTAAATAACTAGCATATTTTGTAATGCTTTGCAAAAATTATTTAATAAATTTTTTTTCACTAATTTTCACTAGAAAAATAAAAACACTAATTTTCAACAAAAATTATTAAAGTCATTGAATAAACAAACAGTTCAAAAAATTACTAATATCGTTAAAAAAAGACAATAATAATTTTTTTAGTTCACTTTTATTGGCTTAATTATTAAAATTTTACCCAAAATACCCGAAGAGTGAGTTTGGGCTGTTTTGTGACTCATTTAATAAATTTGTGTACTAGAACGTGCGGTAACTTTTGAATCTAGGGGTCTTAACTTTGAGTACAATATAACTATTTAATATTTAAAATTTATCTTTTTTTTACAGCATTATACTATTTAACACTCACGCACCACCGATCATAATGAAATTTAAGTAAAAACTGCCATAATTTAGGCAAATTCCTTTTTTTTTGCTGTTGTTGCAATTAAATTACTGTTACAATTAGCTGAACAACTTTTTAAAGAGACGAAAAAGTATAATTTTAGAACTCATTATTTGATTCTAAAGTATTTTGTTGTTGCTAAATTCCGCAAAATCTACTGTTTACCTACCAAATGTGACGAAGTAGTTCAAATTAAGTTGATAATCGAAAATTACTCTGCCAATTGCTTGGGGGGAAAACAAGTAAGAGTGCTATATTCGGCTGTGCCGAATCTTATATACCCTTCACCATTGTGCGAGCAGAATACAGAGCAACTAGACAAAAACTTAATAATTTTTACATTCCTATACATTAGAGCGACTCACCAAAAAAAGTGCTCGATGTACCCTCCTAAAAATGAACCTTGGACTTTTTTAAGATGACATTTTAAATATTTCAGCTCCAGGGTTGACCTCTCGTGAGCTGGACCAGTTTGAAAAAGGATCTATTTTTGCATGTTTTGCTACTTTACGAATCTGTTTCCTTACCAACATATACAAGTTGGGTATCATAAGAAAGGTTTTTTTAAGGCGCGTCCAACTGTATATAAAATTTGTCCAAGGATGATCATCCATGTCCTTTTTTTAGGGATTTTTTGTAAAAAAAAAACGGTTTTTGAATTTTTTGTTCGGGGTTGTTTGTAATAAAAGTGTCAAATTAACACATTTTATTCTTTAGTCGATTTAATTAAATACGTGACTCAGCTTTTTTTGAAATTCGTGCTAGTTCGCGTTTTGACAAAAATGCAATGGGTTGGTAACCCTTCGTTTTAAATAGGGCAATATGGATATCAAATTTTATCTTTTGCCAAGTATATCATTTTTGTATGTAAATAATTTTGATTTGTGCTAATTGGATGCATTTTACACGGTGCTCTGAAATATATATAAATGCAATTTTGTAGTAACTCTAATATGATAGCGGATTTAGTTTCTAAAAAAACCTTTCTTACGATACCCAACTTGTATATGTTGGTAAGGAAACAGATTCGTAAAGTAACAAAACATGGAAAAATAGACCCTTTTTCAAACTGGTCCAGCTCACGAGAGGTCAACCCTGGAGCTGAAATATTTAAAATGTCATCTTAAAAAAGTCCAAGGTTCATTTTTAGGAGGGTACATCGAGCACGAATTTTGCTTCCATACAACTTGAGTCGCTCTACTATACATACATACATATTTATTTACAATACTTAAAACTTCATTATAAATTAAATTTAAGAAGCGAAAACTGGTAAATATTTTGTTTTAAATCGTTTTTAGAACATAAAAAAAATAAAAATATTAAAAAAAAAATTTCTTTTAAAAAAAACAAGATTCGAACCAGAGAAGTCACAGTTTCTAACTTAACACACCCCCTAGACAACTGAACCATAAAGGAACGTTATTTGAATATCATTAAAATGAAATATAACCCGTTTACTGTTCACTTTATTACTTTTGATGATTTTGTTCACCGCAATAGCAAAGTTGTAAACCATAATACAAATATTACAAATCAACTTATTTGAGTTGTGAACCGATATAGGGATCTGAACCGATTTTTCCGAAATTTTCAGAAAATATTTTCTACTTAAGATTTCTGGTCTTTTGATATATAAGGCGTTACCATAGGTCATATAACAGTACAAAAATTCAGGTTTTTATACCATTTTTGATATTTTTTGTGAAGGAAGAACCATGCCCACTTCTACAATCCCACCCACATTTTGTGGGATGGTGTGTATTGACAACCTAAGTGTTTGTACCAAATTTGGAAACTTTGGCTCTTGCCGTTCTCTAGATATACAGAAAAAAAGTAATAAAATTACAACAACAACAAGGGATTTTTGGAAAAAATTAGAGGTAGTCGTGGTTTTTTGCTCATATCTCAGCCATTTTTGGACCGATCTGGCTGCATTTCAATAGCAAAATTATAATAAGAATACCTGTCTTAAAGATACCCCAACCAAGCCCCCATCATATCTGGAGGCTTCGGAAACCCCATTTCAACAGACAGATGGACAGACGGACAACCGGATTTGAACTTCGCTTTTCATAAGTACCCAGAATATATATACTTTATAGGGTGTAGGATCAATATTGTAGAAATTACAAACGTAATGACAAAGTTATATATACACTTTTACCTTCGGTGAAGGGTATAAAAACATCTGCTAGAAATTTATTTATTTAAGGAAATATGTCGTCGGTCACAGGTAGACAACTCTTAACTTGCAAAAAAATCAAATCGGCTTTTTGATGCCAAAATACTGTGTTTGTTCTTCTTCTTCCTTCCCGCGAAATTTTACAATATTGGAAACTCATAACTTACAATCATACCGCATACCGTTAAAACACACAGAAAATTATAATTGTTTATGCTTAGAAAAGACTCGACCGGTATATTTTATTCATGCAAGAAAAGGGAAGTTTATCTGAGATATTAACTTTTCTTATTTTAAGATATTAAAATTAAGTCTGCCGATAATTGAGAAAACTTAGATCAATACCGTAATAATGAATGTTTGACGGTTATGGAATCTTCGGAATCATTGGACTCACATTGTGATGAAAATTATCAAAGTGCGTTAAAAAACGTAAGTGGTTTCATAATAAAGCAAAATGAAAAAAAAAACATTAACAAAAAACTACGAGAATCGGAAACACAAAATTAAGAGTTTGCAAGCAAATGTTTTTAAATACTTCAGTTATTGGTGAATGGACAGTGAACTCCTGGAATAAAAAGTCCAATTTCGGTATGTTTGAAGAGCCCGGTGAAATGCAATGCAAAAGAAGTGGAAACAACAAAATGGAGCAAACCGAATATACTTAAAAAAAAAATATTTTGAACCTGTCAATGGAGGCATGCTTACTGTCTATAAAGAGTACTGCAAATCTACAAGACAAGGCTATAAGTCCAAAACAGAACATATCTTTCCACCGTCCAAAAAAAGACATGTGTGACACTTGCCTAAGTTACTCCTTAACCAAATGTCTAAAGAAGAGTACAAAAAACACCAAACCAATAATGTAAAAGCACAGCTGGAGAAAGAAAAATACAAAAACAAATCAATTGATGGCGAATGAGTATTTATTGAACAAGATTTCGTACTTAAAACCATCCGACAGCAAAATTAGATTGATTCTAACCAAAAACACTTACCTCAAAGACAGAAAGAGAATGATGGATTTCCTTACCCGTGTTACACCTTACAGAATTTCAATTAAAAAATACCAGCATCA
The DNA here is from genome assembly GCA_930367215.1 of Pollenia angustigena. Taxonomy (NCBI): domain Eukaryota; kingdom Metazoa; phylum Arthropoda; class Insecta; order Diptera; family Polleniidae; genus Pollenia; species Pollenia angustigena. The sequence continues at coordinate 32,336,781 of OV884057.1, forward strand.
TGCCTGCGATGGTTTCTGCTTTTAAAATTTGATGTTAATATTTAACTAAAAATATAAACTAAATAGGAACTTTTGCTGTTGATTTTACTTTTTAAACATGAAAATAATGTTATTTTCATTGTTGTTTTTGTTTTTCTACACAAAACAAGTAAATCGTTTTTTACCTACTTGTGTGGTGTTTTTGTAGTGTCTACAACAAACTTTGATATGGTAAATGAGATTAAAACGGTCACTTTGTAATCTTACTCTCAATCTGGCACTGCCAACGAAAAGTTCAATCTTTTTTTACTCGCTTTAATAATTTTGTACTTATTTTAAGAAATTCCGGGATTGATGTTCGAAAGTAATCCCATTTAAGTAAGTTTTAGTGTAATTCGTACTTAAATAAACGTCTCGTACTTAAAGAAAGTATAAAGAACTTAATTTATCCCGATTGTTTTTCTTTCTGTATATAAAGGCATTTTACCTAAGTTTGCACAAGTTCTTATATAGACCTAAAGCTCATTTTTAAACATAAAAGTCTATATACTATCGCAAGTGTTCCTCTAAAGGGGATCAACTCAAAACTTTTAGATTTTCAGTTTTTACAGTTTAACGATATACTGTTGTCTTATCTAGTCACTACTACCCTCTTCTGAATATTTGTAAATTTTGAGTTGATCTCTTTTTAATGGAAGCGGCTTTAAATAAATATGCGTGTATGATTTTTTTTATTTTCAAAATCTTTCACTAAAATAAGATAAGGAAAACTAAAAATGATTTATTTAATGTTATTTTTATTTCTTAATTTAAATTTAAGGCACTTAAAAAAAAATAAAAAAAATTTTAAAATTTTATTTCCAACGGCAGGCATAGAAATCGCATGGAAATAAGATGTAGTAGGCCAAATAACATTTAGGGTCTTTATTTATTGCTGCAATTGAAATTTATTGCTTTAATTGCCAGAATTCCTTAATAATTTCCTGGTAATATGATTTCAAAAAGACATTAAAATAATTCTGCACGGCTGTTAATTTATTTTTATATAAAAATATTTTCTCTTTATGTGTAAAAGCTTATACATGTGTCCCTGAGTATTTCTAAGTCGAGTTAGCCATTCCCATATGTCTGGATGTCTGTTGAAAATAATCCCACTTGCAGGATTTAAAAAAACTGCAGTCAAAACCAAAAACTTTCGAATGGTTTGACTGCAATTGTTTACATGAATTTCTGTAGAAAGCAACAACAAAATTACAAAATAGTTGTGACTTTGTTTTTGCTTTCAATGTTATTCTTGGATTGCGTTTGCATTTTACACAATTAGGGCCTTAGTTCATTAATACCCCTTTAATTGTTATACCCTCTATCACGACTAGTGGTGAATGAGATGTCATTCCATGTGAAACTTTTTTATTATTCATCTCAGACCCCATTAGTTATTCTGGCTCCTTGAGTAATTCTAACTTGATTAAGGCATGTCTGCCAAATTGCTTCTTGCTATCCTTAGCGGTTTGGGATTGAAATCCAGCAAAATCGGTTTGGAAATGAGAATGAGAGTTATGAGTCCAAATGTGGAACCACCACCCTAACAAATTAATAATTTTGTAACAAAAACTGGCATAAATGATGACATAATGCACGGATTGACATAATATTTTGCACAAATTCGTTGTATATATGACTAGAAATCATATTGTCAAATTTCGTAAAGGTCGTTCCATTATTTACCATAGGCCCCATATAGAGCCTACTCTGCCAAGAGAGTTTAGTAAGCCTAAAACCGTAACAAATAATGCTATTGTAACAAAATTAAGTACGTCACAGTATTATAGATCTAACAATTACACTGTCAAATTTCGTGAAGATCAGTCAATAATTTACCATAGGCCCCATATAAAGCCCACTCTCGGAAACCCCCTAAGTATGCGTAAAACCATAACGAATATTGCAATAAATAAAGTTTACCTAGCTAGCATTTACACGTGAAAGTTTAACTAACTAACTAACTATAGTTTTTTGGAATTCTTAATACACTCAAACTTGTTCACTAACACTCACACAATTTTTGCACTTTCAGCCAATCGGCTGTGTCTTCAATTTACTTTCAAGAAAGTACTTTCACGTGTAAACCCCAGTACCCATGTTCTGTAACTTCAGTGATGACTTCTCTCATCGAAAAGATATGAAACAAAATATTTCATCGTTTCTCGAAAAGTGAGAAAAAAGTGTGTCTGTAACTCATGTCGAAATCTATTTAACGAGATTACGTCGTTCCGTTATAAATGTCATAACATTGCACTCGAAACCGATGTGACATTGCAGACGTTGAGAAGACCAGTCACACACATAGTTGATGGCGACCAAAATTTACTAAAATTAAACATTTTTCAACGACGGCGGCGAAGATACAGCCGTCGGCTTGCAAACGAGCTTTGAAAACATTCGTAAATATATTTAATAAAAATGTTTATAACAAAATAATTAAACAATAAAAGAATGTGCCAAAAACAAAATAATTAAACAATTAAAGAATGTGCCGAAAAATTGAAATAAAATAGCAGCGGGGAAATGTTACCCCCCATAGGACGCCAATGTTTAATATCGCATATCTTAAGAACTGTTATAGTAATAATTTTCAAACTTAGTAGAAGTCACTCCTATGGTATACCTCACTTTTAAAAATAAAAATAAAGCGGGAAGGCGCAGGGGGGAAACCCCTTCCATAGGATGCATATATTAAATATCTCTCAACTGAAGAAGTGGTTAAAGTAGCGTAGCGAAGCGCACCGGGTTAAGCTAGTGTACTTATAAAAAAGAGTTATGAGTTTTTTCGCTCTAAATTTGTCATTGGGACCACTGTGGGCTGATTGTCATTAAACTAATACTATTTAACAATCAATTCATATTTAAATATAGTTTTTCATATAATTTTATTTTTTTTTTTAACATGAAAAATTAAATTTAAACATTATGTGCGTTCGTTTATATTTTCCAGTAAGATCCCAGTAAAATCCAGTAGGTGATTAATATGAATATTTCACAAATTTATGTGTACGCGAACGCATTTTAGTAAAATCTAGTACAAATTTGTACAAATTTTGGGGTAAACGAAGGCAGCTAATAATTGATATTTAAATAAATTGACATGACACTTAAGTCACCCGATTTGGAAAATACTTTTTATGTGTTTTTTTTTTTTTTTAATCAAAGTTTTGCCCTTCTCATACAGATGACACATGTTTGGATTTGCAAAAAGTTTTTGTATAAAAAAAATATTTTTATTATTGGCAAATTGTTTATTAGCGAAATAAAAAAAAATTATATTTTATTTATTTTGGGGGTGGGGATCCGCTATTGCTCAGAATACATTTTATTTTATTATTGTGACGCTAGATTCTATTAAGATTTATCACATATTCCATAAAATAATTCTAATTCTTGGCGGAGTATATCAAAGATTCGGCACACCCGAGTTGGTATTCTTACTTGCTATTTTTTATTACTTTTCTTTTTTTTTCTTTGCTAGTAAAGTAAAGTTAGTAAATTACTAGAATTATTTAATAGACTCTGATAAATACAAAAAGCAAAAACTTACAAAATATAATAAACTCTCTTAAAAAAAAGAAGAAGTAGAAATAGAGAAAAAATACGAAATAAAGGACTGCTGACTCAGTGGGTACGTGTCATCACTAAAAATGGCAAAAAAAAAAAAAATAAATAAAGAATATTGAGAAGATTCTTGATGGCTGTTAAAACTTTAAGTTTATTACTCATGTTGTTCTTGTGCTGGTTGTTCAGATGATGCTACTAAAACACACACACACACACATATTTCTTTTTTATTTCTTTTCTTCATTACATTCTTTTTTGCTACAAACCAGCGGGAAAACTCAGAAGACCTTCCAAGTTCAGGCCTTTAAAGGCCTGCTTTAAAATTTTTTTGGTTCAATTGCTATTCTTATCTAACAGCTGAAGAATGCCTTATAGAAGGCATCGGCTCTTCGGTTTAAAAGATAAGATACACCTTCCACAGAGAAGAAGAAACATTTTTTGTATTGTTTTTTTGCACTAGCAAAAGCAAAATAATAATTTTTTTTATCCCGTTATTATTCTTATGCAACTGCTAAAGAAGCGAGAGCAGAAGGCCAACTCCGCAATGACAGGCCTTCTTGAAGGCATCCTTACTCATTCTTTTTCCCGCTGGGAAGTGCATACACACATATCTTTACACGCACGTTACACATACTCACCCACTTTTTCCTTAAACCCATACATGAATATATTTTTATGTTTGTATTTGCATGAGTTCAAATACTTTTACATATATTTTTAGATTTTTAAGAAAGAGAAAAAAAAGAAAACGTTTTATACAACATTCCTTTAAAATTTGCATCACACTGGCATATCAGCAGCATAAGTTGCTCTTAATGTTTGTAACTTTGTCATGAATGACTGGGGAATTATAAAACATTTTATTTTACGATTATATTCCCATGTAGCTGCTTTGATCCTTTATCTTAACAGATAACATCGCACGGAAATGTAAAGTGGGAGTTTATTTGGGAGGACGTCTATTAACTTAAATTCTTTAGATTTCATGTTTTCCAAAGTGCCCCCGTCCCACTCCCTTTTTAGAAAATACATATATTAAAATTATTTATTTATAATTTAGATAAGACAATTTCTAACGCTTTTTTACTCGTTAACATTTATATAAATCATACATAAAGCATTGATTGCTATAATGGAATCAAATATACACAGATTTACTTAAGAGGAAGAAATGGAGTACCTGCAAAGTGCTAAGTAGAAATAAATATTACTTAATGAGGAATTTACTTTATGAGAGTTCACTAACAGCAGACAAGTTTAGTTATCAAGTTATTTCGTGGAAGGTATTTTTTTTTTGTCATTTTCTTTATTAGAAATTATTCGCTCGTTTAATGAAAACTTCAAATAAACTTTTATAGATGCAAAACTGTTAATAGAGCATTTTCGAAAATGGACGCATTTTTTTTGAAACTTAATATAAAATTAGTTTTTTCTACTTTTCTGCATATTAAGCTAGTTTTACCCCGTAAGCTTTGCTTAATCTGCGTGCACTACAGTCAATACTGACACTAAAATTTAACAATGGTTTATTTGACAGAAGCCCCACATTCATTCTAAATCTTCAGAAAAGTAGCGTTTAATTCTAAATTAAACAAAAATTTTTCTCTACCCTAGAAATAAAAGTATGTGGACTATATGGATTTTGATGCCCTTAATTCAAATCTGTTTTCCGTTTTTCTCTAGTACGTAAGGATTTTCTTTTAAAGGCGTGGCATACTTCACCCCCTAAATCGTTGGGTTGCCTTATATATTTTGCCATAACTTGAAAACGTGTTCTCCGATTTTAATAGCAGTAAGATCAGAAGATGCACCGGAAAATTCTGCTTAAACTAACCATACACATTTATTTTATATCTATTACTATTTTGGAGTATTAAAAATTTAATGGCGAAAAAAAAATTTACATGCAAAATGCGTAAAATTTTTTTGTTTTCAAAATGCAATAAAAAAATTTAAGAACCAAAAAGTTTAATTTTTTAAAATTTTTCTAAAAGCCCCATTCCTAAGGAATAAAAGTTGGTATAAATCGCAAAACTCAATTAACAAATGTTGATTTTAAAGGTTTAAACTCATTCTTGACAGACTGTATGTACATGCATACATACATACATACATACATACATACATACCCTGCAAATAAAATTGGACCACCTGGTCCATTTTGATAAAATGGACTACTCCATGGACTGGTCCGATGTAATGCAAGCATGGACCATGTCATCGTTAGAAAGTGTTTGTAGTGAGACGACATGTCTTCCTTTTTTAACGACATGCTTTCGTTTTTAACCGACTTCAAAACTAATCCTCTTGAGTATACCATGGAGTAGTTTTAAAACTACTCCTTAGTGGTCCAAAGGTGGGTTATATGGTCCTCTCCTAGGACATCGCAATGTTAAATAGACCAGGTTTTTTCCATACGTTTGGGTTAGTTTTGGACTAGTCCTGGTCCCTTGTGGACTACTCTTTACACGCGTGTTTGGACTGGTCCTATTATTTGCTGGGTACATACATACATACATACATACATATATACATACATACATACATACATACATACATACATACATACATATAATTTACAGTCTAATTAAAAAAAAAAAACTTAAAAATTGTAAGGCTCTTATGAAACTGTATTTTTTTTATGAAAAAAGGCTTTATTATATTTATTTTATATTATTTAATACTTTATAAACGGAAAAGTGAAACTAATAAAAATTCCTTACTAATTATTATGTCGTATGTGTATCCTCATTAGCTGCATCATCGGTGTCAGGAAGAAGAAGTGTGATGGTTTCTGATGAAAAAGCTTTTTTATTATTCCGTTCTCTTTGCGTACTGCAGCTTATAAAAGGGTCACTGCTCAGAAATAACCTATTCAAGACATCTCGATTTGTATCGCTTCTGTTGAATTTCCTCGAATAATTCGTGCGATATAATCGTAAGTGCTTATTTCTGGCCTCGGCAGCTTCTTCTGACAATTGTCCAATTGGCAAGATTGCTTGCTTTATAACACTACCGCCATGAATAAGAATAAGTAGGACTCATGGGGTGCCAGTTGTAAAGTTGCACATATATTTCGGCAGTTTTATGTGCATATTCCTCAAATTTCTCAATATTAATTCGGTGTCCGCTAGTTATTGCTTCCAATATTATTTTCAGGCGGTTGATTAATTCTTCATTTATTCAAGTGATTTTCAATGCAGTTGCTGGGTCCGAAAAAAATCTTCTTGATGTGTTGCCATCATTAGTGCTACCGTATCCTGGTTTTGGAACATCTACAAGTATTCCTATCTCGTCTTTAAGTCTTTTTTGGATGAATATCTTCCTCTCTTTAACAATTGCTTTATCTTCATCGCTCCTTGCTTGCCACTTTTTAATTGGCAGTTTATATGAGAGATGAAGTATCGATTCTAAAAAGCGTATGCGTGCATGTCCAAAACTCAAGGCATCACAGTTCAGACGAACATTCTTCTGCAACGTGTTAAAATCTTTCAAAGTTTGACCGCAAATGTAACACCTCATTGTCGATTTTGTGTCCGTTGCAGCATTGCATACTTTTCCGTCGACCATTGTCCTTACCATCGTGTTATGGGGATGTGTAGGACATTCCCTTAAAACTATTATGGATAATTAAGAATTTTTGCAATTTATAATAACATATAGGCTGGTATTAATATTGTGAAGTGTTAAAAGTGATGTGAATAACAGTTGAAATCAATAATTCAAAATACATAAAAGTTTATGACGATATAAAGGTATAAGAAAAAGTACCCGATGAGCAAAAATAGAAGAAATGTGAAAATTTAAAAAAATCGTCAAAAATAATGGCGCAAACTTGCGCACACTTTTTTTTGGTTTCTAAAATTAGAGATTCCAAATTTTGTTGTGGTATCAAACATAATTCGTAGACATGCTAACCTCACCTTTAAAAACCTCTTCTTTTCCTTTTTTTGCAAAAAAAGCGTATAATTTGTTTTTTTTTTTAGCTTTTGAACGAATTGTTTCAACATGAATATTCAACATATTTTAAATTTTTTTTCTTTTTTAAATAACTTTTGATCAAACCTTTCAGCGAAAAAAATAATCTTTGTTAAACCTTTATTCGTTTAGCCGCAAAAAATATAATATAAACATCCAGAAACCGAAAAAAAACATTTAAATCTCATATAATTTTCTTCACTTTCCTGACTTTAGCAGGGTCTCAGAGCTACAAACCGTAACTAAAAGTCTTCAAAATTTACAATATAATGTAAAATATTGTTGTCTGTCGAGCTGCGTACTTAGTTCTTAAGATTTCTTAAAATTCAGTTTTGCCTTTTTGGCCAGCTTTTCAGGCCAAATACTCCTCTGTGCATCGTGGTGATTGTCTTTTTCTGCCTGGGTGATTACACTGCTTTACAAATTTTTAATTTGGAAAAATACAAAGAACGCCACATGCCTAGATAAGTTAATTGGGACCTCCTGAACACGAAGAACGCTGTAATTTTTTTTTCTAAGTATAGTTTTTTTTAGATAACAGTACTTTTGTGTTTTTCGGTGTATGGTCCCACTCAAACCCTCGTAGAGCCCAACCAAAGAGTCCGATCGAAAAAGTGGCATATCGTTGGAAAGGTAATTTAATGACTTTTCCGTCGATATGCTGAAAATTTCTATCTGAAAAGAAATGGCTGAGTTATATATTCGGCGTTGGGCCCCACAAGGGTTTTAGTCGGACCATACACCGAAAAACACAAAAGTACCGTTATCTAAAAAAGGTACTTAGAAAAAAATTACAGCGTTTTTCGTATTCAGGAGGTCCGAATCAACTTATCTAGGCATGTGGCGTTCTTGGTATTTTTTGGCTGTAAGCCAGTGTTATTAACGAAGTATTTTTAATATTTTATTTCTCAAATAACTATATAACTCTCAAATGCGTAGATATTTTAATATCAGCCTTCAACATCACAAGAAAACCTTATACTTAAAATTATCTTAAATAACTTAATGAAAACTTCCTATATTACTTAAATAAAAAAAAAAAATCATCCTCAATCAACATTTAAAATACTTTTCATACAATTGCGCCCCGCCTTAAAAGTTTTTCTACTTTGCAACTACAAAGAAACACAGAAAACACTTTAACCACAGCCTATTAAGGAACTGTTCGGGAAACTAAATTAAATGTGCAAAGCTGCATAAAATCGTCATACATTTATTAACTCAGGGTATGAGTTAACTTATACGTTGGCAACATAATCGTGCTTTTTTATTATCCCCACTCCTTCCTGTACTTAAAGTTTATTACGATATTTTGTCAAAACATGTTTCAGATATTAAATCATATTTTTATAGCTTAACATTTTTCTTTCGACGATATTATTTGCTAGTTTTACTTAATGTCAACTGAATTTAACAATTCTATAATTCATTTATTTGTTATTTGCTAAAACACCATAAGAATATTAAATAAAACTATTTTAAAATTAATTTTGTATTTAATATATATAACTATAGTTTGCATAAATGTTCTATAGAACATTTTTTATTAGTAAAAATTTCTCTATAGAAAATGTTTCATTAGTTTAGATTTTCTATAGAAAATTTTTCATTAGTATAAATTTTCTATGGAAAATTTTTCACTAGTATTAATTTTCTATGGAAAATTTTACACTAGTATAAATTTTCTATATAAAATTTTGCATAAGTATAAATTTTCTATAGCAAATTTCTTATTAGCATAAATTTATAATAGAACATTTTTTATTAGTATAAATTTTCTATGGACAATTTTTCATTTGTATAAATTTTCTATAGAAAATTTTTCATAAGTATTAATTTTCTATAGACAAGTTCTCATTAGTATAAATTTTCTATATAAAATTGTTCATTCGTACAAATTTTTTATAGAAAATTTTTCATTAGTATACATTTTCTATAGCAAATTTCTTATTAGCATAAATTTTCTGTAGAAAATTTCTTATTAGTATAAAATTTCTTTAGACAATTTTTCATTCGTAAAAATTTGTTATAGAAAATTTTTCATTAGTATAAATTTTTCATTAGTATAAATTTTCTATAGCAAATTTCTTTTTCGCATAAATTTTCTTTAAAAAATTTCTTATTAGTATACATTTTCTGTAGAAAATTTCTTATAAGTATACATTTTTTATAGAAAATTTTTCATTAGTATTAATTTTCTATGGAAAATTTTTCACTGGTATAAATTTTCTATAGAAAATTTTTCATAAGTATTAATTTTCTATAGACAAATTCTCATTAGTATAAATTTTCTATATGAAATTTTTCATTCGTACAAATTTTCTATATAAAATTTTTCATTTGTATAAATTTTCTATAGAAAATTTCTTATTAGTATAAATTTTGTATAGAAAAATTTTCCTTTGACTAAATTTTCTATAGGAAAATTCTCATCAGTATAAATTTTTCTATAGAAAATCTTTCATTTGTATAAATTTTTTATTAGTATACATTTTCTATAAAAAAGTTCATATTAAGATAAATTTTCTATAGAAAATTTCTTATTTGTATTTATTTTCTATAGAAGATTTCTTATTAGTATAAAATTTCTATAGAAAATTTTTCATACGTAAAAATTTTTTTATAGAAAATTTTTTATTCATAAAAATTGTTTTTATAGAAAATTTTTCATTCGTAAAAATTTTTTTATGGAAAATTTTTCATTCGTAAAAATTTTTTTAAGGAAAATTTTTCATTCGTATAAATTTTCTATATAAAATTTTTCATTTGTTTAATTTTCTATAGAAAATTTCTTATTAGTATAAATCTTGTATAGAAAAATTTTCATTTGACTAAATTTTCTATAGAAAAATTTTCCTTTGACTAAATTTCTCTATAGGAAAATTATCATCAGTATAAATATTCTATAGAAAATTTTTCATTTGTATATATTTTTTATTGAAATCTATTTTTAAAAAATTTTTCATTAGTATTAATTCTTCATAAGTATTAATTGTCAATAGACAAATTCTCATTAGTATAAATTTTCTATATGAAATTTTTCATTCGTACAAATTTTTTATATAAAATTTTTCATTTGTATAAATTTTCTATAGAAAATTTCTTATTAGTATAAATTTTGTATAGAAAAATTTCCCTTTGACTAAATTTTCTATAGGAAAATTTTCATCAGTATAAATTTTTCTATAGAAAATCTTTCATTTGTATACATTTTTTATTAGTATACGTTTTCTATAAAAAAGTTCATATTAAGATACATTTTCTATAGAAAATTTCTTATTTGTATTTATTTTCCATATAAAATTTCTTATTAGTATAAAATTTCTATAGAAAATTTTGCATACGTAAAAATTTTTTTATAGAAAATTTTTCATTCAAAAAATTTTTTTTATAGAAAATTTTTCATTCGTATAAATTTTCTATATAAAATTTTTCATTTGTTTAATTTTCTATAGAAAATTTCTTATTGGTATAAATTTTGTATAGAAAAATTTTCATTTGACTAAATTTTCTATAGGAAAATTCTCATCAGTATAAATTTTCTATAGAAAATTTTTCATTTGTATAAATTTTTTATTGAAATCTATTTTTAAAAAATTTTTCATTAGTATAAATTTTTTATTAGTATATATTTTCTTATTATTTTGTATAAAAAAGTTCTTATTAAGATAAATATTCTATATAATATTTTTTGTTTTCAAAAATTTTCTGTTTAAAAATTTTCATTACCAAAAATTTTCTGTTTAAAAATTTTCATTACCAAAAATTTTTTATTTAAAATTTTTCATTAGCATAAATTTTTTACACAAAGCATAAATTTTCAATAGAAATTTTTCGTTAGCATATATTTTCCATAGACAATTTTTCATTACCATAATAAATCTTTTATAGAATATTTTATAAAGCCACAATGAGGTAAGTTAGAGCATAAATTAAAATGAAAATTTTTCTGTAGAACATTTTTCGTTAGCATAAATGTTTCCTCTACAAAATGTTTCCTTAGCATTTGTTGATAACTGTTGATAGTTTTGTGGAAATGCTTTTATTTACCGTTACCTTCTTCATATAATTCGGAGTGTTAATTTCTGTTTAATGTTCAAGAGTATTTGTGTGTCTGTGTGTCTTTCAATATTTGTATATTTATTCCCACACCACAATAGTGGAGAAGATATTATGCATTTGTGCTGATGTTTGTAACAACTTACAAAATTGGTCAAAGACCTACCTTTAAGTATACCGATCGACCCAGAAACACTTTCTGAGTCGATCTAACGATGTCCGTCCGGCTGGCTGTCCATGTAAACCTTGTGCGCAAACTACAGGTCGCAATTTTGGAGATAATTTGATGAAATTTGGTACCTATATTCCAATTGGCACTAGAACCAAGCCTATTGAAAATGGAGCTTTTCATATAGCCGCCAATACAAGCTTCTTTCCAAAATAGGGTCTTTGTGCCATTAAACCGTGTTTTTATGTTGTTAATAAGATTTATGTTGGTCCGAATTAATTTGATTGAAATCAAAATACCAAATTTTATTGGAGTCTGTCCATATCTGATCAAAGCTCCCACCAAATAACTAAGATTGGCGGCAATTACTTGTACGATAGCAGCTACGTATGTCATGACATTACGGAACAATGTAGTAATATGAATCAATATATGTAAATATATATCGGGAGATTTTTTAGCTATTATCTTTTTGGCAACACTGGTTTAAACAGCTGACGCACGTTTCGTGTTTTGTTTCACTGTCAAACATCTTCAGTTTGGTCTATACAAACGAACAACGCTTGCAAATTATTGAATTTTATTATCAAAATGCGTGCTCTGTTAAGAAAGTTCATCGCGCGCTTCTTGTGTTCAGCGACGAAGCTCATTTTTGGCTCAATGGGTACGTTAATAAGCAGAATTGTCGATTTTGGAGTGAAGATCAGCCAGAAGCATTGCAAGAGCTACCAATGCATCCAGAAAAAGTCACGGTTTGGTGCGGTTTATGGGCTGGTGGCATCATTGGACCGTACTTCTTCAAAGATGATGCGAATCGTAACGTAACTGTGAATGGTGAGCGCTACCGTGAGATGATATCCAACTTTTTTTTGCCCAAAATGCAAGAGCTTGACTTGCATGACATGTGGTTTCAACAAGACGGTGCCACACAGCACGCTTAACAATGGACTTATTGAGAGGCGAGCTCGGTGAACATTTTATTTCACGTTCGGGACCGGTCAATTGGCCGACTAGATCGTGCGATTTAACGCCTTTAGACTATTTTTTGTGAGGCTATGTTAAAGCTCATGTCTATACACACATGCCCGCTTCCATTGACGCATTGGAAGACAACATTGAAGCATTTATTCATGAGATACCGGCCGAAATGTTGGAAAGAGTATGCCAAAATTAGACTAAGCGGATGGACGATTTGAGGCGCAGTCGCGGTCAACATTTGCATGAAATAATCTTCAAACATTAAATTATATGGACCGTACTATAGATTCAAATAAAGATTTCATGAATTTTTCTGAATTTTATGTGCTTTTTTTTAAAGCTTTCCTATAGCTCTTAAAAAATCACCCATATATGTCATTTTCCATACAAAGCTTCTTCCTAAAGTCACTTAAAGATAAACGAATTTCATTAAGATAAAGATATCTAAATAATATTCGGTACAAAGTACTTTTATATGAATCTTAAACTCAATTACATTATTTTGTTCTTGCGGGTCCATGATTGCCCATGGTTACCAAATAGGGTACACTTGCAACTAGGGTATCATATGGTCGTGCTTGACCGACTATTATTTCTTACTCTGTTTGTTTTATGTTTTTCTAAATAACAATAGCTAAAGGATGCTCATGAATTTAAATTTAATGTAAAATTTATGTTTCCTGGTTGATTTTGATGGCATTTCAAAATTTTTGTTTTTCGGTTTTGCCAACAAAAAAAAATAAAAAAAAACTTGTTCATGCTCTAGAAACAGAGAAAATAAAATAAACTGTATTTTTATATACAAACCCATACAAATTTTTAACATCTATATTGTAATATATTTGTGTGTGTGTGTGTGGTTAAGTGAGTGTGTAAACTTCAAGTATATTTCGTGTATGCTTAGATGAGTTTGTCTTATTTCATTTATTACCTTAATAAAAAGATTTGATGTAATGTATTATTCTTGTCCTCTTTTTATACCCTCCACCACAATTAGTTGTGAAGAGGGTATATTCAGTTTGTCATTCCGTGTGAAACTTTTTTACTATTCATCTCAGACCCTATAAAGTATATATATTCTGGGTCCTTGAGTAATTTTAAGTCGATTTAGCCATGTCCGTCTGTCTGTCCGTCTGTCTGTCCGTCTGTCCGTCTGTTGAAAACACGCTCACTTTCGAAAAACTCAAAAGAAATCAACAAACTTGGTGTGAAATTGCTTGTAGTTATCCTAAGCAGTTTGGGATTGAAATCCAGCAAAATCGGTTCAATAGGATCTGAGCTATGAATCAAAATGTGGAACCACCACCTAAAAAAAATTGATAATTTTGTTACAAAAACTAACATAAATGGTGGAAAAATGCACAGAATCATATAAGATTTCGCAACAATTCGTTTTATTCAACTGGAAATCATGTTGTGAAATTTCGTGAAGATCCGTCAATAATTTACCCTAGGCCCCATATAAGTCCTACTCCCGGAAAACAGTATATTAAGTCTAAAACCCTAACTAACAATGCTATCATTAAAAATTTTGGCAAGTCACAGTTACATAGGACTAGAAATTAAACTGTTAAGTTTCGTGAAGATCGGTCCATAATTTACCATAGGCCCCATATAAAACCTGCTTCCGGAAAACAACTTAGTACGCCTAAAAACGTAAAAAATAATACTATCATAACAAAATTTGGTACATCAAAGTTTTATTGGACAAGAAATAAAATTGTGTTATTTCGTGAAGATCGGTCCATAACTTACCCTGGGCCCCATATAAACCTTACTCCCGGAAAACAGTTTAGTACGCCTAAATCCGTAAAAAATAATGCTATCATAACAAAATTTGGTACAACAAAGTTTTATAGGACAAGAAATAAAACTGTGTAATTTCGTGAAGATCGGTCCATAATTTACCCTGGGCCCCATATAAACCCTACTCCCGGAAAACAGTTTAGTACGCCTAAATCCGTAAAAAATAATGCTATCATAACAAAATTTGGTACATCAAAGTTTTATAGAACTGGGAAAAAGACTGTGAAATTTCATGAAGATCGGTCCATAATTTACCCTAGGCCCCATATAAACCCTACTACCGGAAAACAGTTTAGTCGCCTAAATCCATAATTAATAACAAATCGTCACAGTTTAAGATAATAATAACATCATACAGATATTACTCTTTAAACATTCGAACTGTCGGTGGAGGGTATCAAAGATTCGGCACAGCCGAATATAGCACTCTAACTTGTTTTATATATAAAATTTATGGTTTCTAAATTGTTCTAATGCTCTAGAGTTTAAAATTCGCAGTAGAAGAATGCCGTATTAGGCACCAACAGCAACAAGGACAAAAACAACAAAAATGAAAACAAAACTAGAAAAATGTTTTATTTATAAGATAAAGTGGCCAATAAATTAATCACAAACTTGTTTATATTTCTAAATAATTTACGTTTATCATTAATTCAATTTCTATTTTTATCTAGCTGTCAGTTTTTTTTAATGATAATTAGATATTTGTTTGTAAAGAAAATAATAAAATTACATGCATAAATATTTTTTAATTAAAATGGAAATTGTTTACATTTAACATAAAAAACAAAAGTTTAAATACTTATTTAGGATAAAAAAAAAAAATGATTTATGTAGATTAAGAAAGTTTTTTTTTTCTCATTTCTCTATGACAGGGCAGGCGAATGCAAAAACAAAGTGGGTTTCAATTTTATTTTGCCCTGCAGGATATTAAAATTTATTCAGTGGGTGTTTAGAAGTCCATTAGTAACAGTTTAAAGTAAATTTGTTTATTTTGACTTTTATTCAAATTTTTGATAGGTAGAAAAAAGAAATTCGTAAAATCCTACACAATATTTGGGAATTTTTTTATTATTAAAAGTCGCAAAAAAGCCATCGTCGAATGGGTGAAGAAATCATAGACTAGAGCAGTAACCCTCCTCACACTAATAGGCTAGCTTACTAGAAATTAGTTGACCGGGCTACTTTAAGTTCTGCCTTCTGTTAATCACATTAAAATTTTAGCAGCACAGAAAAAATTATTGCCGAATTATTTTCAAACAAACGCTTGTTTGAAAATTTTTTTAATTTCTACAAATTTTTTTACTGATTCAATTAAAATTTTTGTTTGATTTTTATTTAACCAACAAAAAGGTTGACAACCATTCAAAAATATAATACACGCGTTATTGGTTTCAAGTTTTCATAATTTTTTATGAAATATTCAACGCTTTTTAATGTTGTCGTCTTTTTGCATTTTTTTATTTGATCGTAAGCAACACTTCTTTATGTGAAATATAAGAACTACAACAAAAAACACATGCAGTCTATTTTTGGACACTTTAAAAAAGTACAACAGTAAGAAAGATGAAGAGGTTTGAAGTAAAAAAAAAAAACAAAAAAATAGCAGGTAAAAAAACGTTTCACTCTTTTTAAACAACAGAAACAACAACAACATTATAAGAAACAAAATAAATTTTTGGTTGGTTTCAAAGTTGGTTAAAAAAAAAACCAAAATCCCGTATTCAATTTTTTCAAACTGTTTGCTTAAATACATCAAATACCAAAATATAATGATGACGAAAAACATATCGAGTCGGTCTGTCGCCGTTTTTGGGTTACATTTCTTCTTCATTAGCAAAGGAAAGGATACAGCAACAGTGAGTGCTGACGAAAAACATTGTGTGTATAAAAAAAGACTTCATTCAAAAATTATTCCAACAAAAAAATGTGTCTCAAAGCCAGCCGGCCGCTCTGCTCTCTCTGCCATCATCTTCTAATACAGTGCCAGCTTGTGTGCGCATTATTGCTTGTGCAAAAACCTTTTTTTTTGGATTTTGAAATTTAGTATATGAATTTCAGTAAACTTTTTGTTTGATTCAGTTAAATTATTTGTTTGAAAAAATCAGTGTTTTTTTTTTCAATAAAAAAAAATGCAAATAAATTGTTTGAATATGCGAATTTGTTTATAGGACCGATTTCAGACAAAAAATTGTTTGATTCTACAAATTTTTTGTTTGAATTGGAAAAATAATTTTTTCTGTGAGGGAGACGAAATTAAAGAAAAAAAAAAAAACATTTTAGGGCCATAACTACAACTTGCCTATAAAAAATTTTGTCCCACGTATAGAAAAATATTCACTTTGGCAACTTTGCTTGAAGATTCAGTGAGCAAGACGTTAAAGACAATTTCATCCTACCGCAGTGTGGGCGAAATGGCAGATCTAGCGTCGTCTTATGAAATTTTTAAAGTCTTTAATTGCGCCAAAATTGTGTCTCAATCAATTGCTAATATCCCACTGAACTTATATATCGATTCTATTTTCATTGATATGATCTAGTTGTACAGCTATGAGCTGTCAAACACAACATATATTTCAGCCGGTTCATCACTATGATTTTCCTTGCATTGCTAATTTTTCTCTTAAGTTGTGTTTGTCTCAATTAAGTGGAAGAGAAAAGTGGGTTTATTTATATTTAAAGGTATGAACTAACTAAACAAAACTTTATTTGTGACCTGTGCTTAAGTGTTGTAGAAAAAAAAATATAGTTTTAGTTGACTTTACCACTAACTGCAACTTTACACAATATTGCATTTTTAAGGAACAATGTCAGTGCTCAGACGGGGAAAAGAAATAAGGAATTTTGTGGAAAAATTTACCATAGAATCAGCCACAAATTTAAAGAAAACAACAAAGAGTGGTTTGACAGACTACTTTTATTAGTTAATCCACTCTCGCAGAGAAAAAACTTGTTTAAATATGGTCACCTCCAACGATACTATGTTTAGACAAAATTTTAACCATATTATGTTTTATGTTATGGTAAAATATGACAATAATTTGTTTTTAAATTAACAATAGTATTTTCCTCTTTTTCAAGAGCAACATGCTATGGTTGAAAACCAACCATGCTATTATAAGTGTTAAATATATTTTAGTTAATATTAACCAGAATATGTTAGGAAGCAACCATAATATGGTTGTGGCTTCTTAATGGAGGAATATTTTAACCATATTATGGTTGTCGTTAACAATAATATGGTTAAATTAAACACTATATGGTTTAAATTTCCCTTAAACATAGTATTGTTGGAGGAGACCGTATTTAAACATGTTTTTTCTCAGGGTGCTGGCTCTGTGAAACAAGCCCCAGGTGCAATAAGTCCCAGTGCAATAACTCCCAAGGAAATAAATCCCAAAATTAATGAAACAAGTCCCAAACTGGAAAAAAGAAATAAATACCAAAAAAATTAAATAATTTCCAAGTCTAAAATGAAACAAACCCCAACTTTTGGGAGTTGTTTCATTATGAAATAATTCCTAATGTCTTCCAAAAACAGTCCATCGAAAAGAAATGAAATAAAGCAAAAAAAAAAAAAAATGAAAGAACTCCCAAAGAAAATTATTATATATTCGTAATATTTTTAATTCGGCTTAAGTTCATTAAATTTAATTTTCATTTAATTATTTTTATGAAGAAAGGAATTTTACAACATGAAAATTAATTAAAATTTATTGATAATTTTTCATTCTTGACTCAATATGGGCTCGAACCCAGGTGTTTACGGACAGGTTACCCTGACATGTTTCGATTGCAACCACTTAAATTTAATGAACTTAAGCCTAATTAAAAATATTAAAAATTTGGATTAAAAACCATAAATAGTTCAATAAAATAACCACAATACTAATAATTGTTAAAGCTAAGGCACGAGCTCTATGTTTGCATTTGTCCTTCAAGTTGTGCTGAAAAGGTCAACAAGAATAAGAAAGACAAAAAATTAAAAAACAAATAGGGAACAAAATATTGTAATTAAAAATTGAATTTTATTTACATTGAAGAAATTTAGGCCCTATTAGCTTGACAAAAATAATATTCAAAAAATATGTACTTTGAACTTCAAGAAGAATTCTTGACAAAAGTACGAAAAAACAGAAGTAAAGGAATAACATGTTAAAATGAATTAAAAATAGATAATCATTCAAAGCAAATTTCGATCTACCAAAGGTTGAATACAATTTGGTTTAAGGATTGATGTTTGACTAATGACGTCAGCAGTCGTCGATGGCTGCGAGTGTTAAACGGCAAGCCCTCTGAGGAGATTGAGTGGTTGCAATCGAAACATGTCAGGGTAACCTGTCCGTAAACACCTGGGTTCGAGCCCAGATTGAGTCAAGAATGAAAAATTATCAATAAATTTTAATTAATTTTCATTTTGTAAAATTCCTTTCTTCATAAAAATAATTTAATGAAAATTAAATTTAATGAACTTAAGCCTAATTAAAAATATTAAAAATTTGGATTAAAAACCATAAATAGTTCAATAAAATAACCACAATACTAATAATTATATATTCGTTTTACTTGAATATTTACTTATCAGGTAACCAAAAAACTATGCTTGAGTCCTCGACATTTTGGCAACAAATGGGGCATTGTATTGTATCCTGACCTCTTGTAATGACAGCTGCCTGCAGTTTAAGAGCTATTGCAAGTTTTTAGGTGCTCGCATGGCTAAAGGAGAGTATTTCATTTCCTACCTATACATATGGCACAATCGTTTGTACAAGGCATATCTCCTCTATGGTATAACAAACACCGGCTTCGCTGACTAAAGCTTCTTCAGCCGGTTGCAAGGATTTTCTTCTTCACTCTCCCTCTTTTCACGTTTTTAACACACATCCTTTACCTTTTCAAAATATTCCAAATGTATGTATGAGTAGCAACTGCATAAACTATCCCGTTATAAATACCGTTTAAAATGTTTAACAATTTTAAGAAATTGCAAATGAAATAACTCCCACAGCAAATGAAATAACACCGAAAACCAAAATAAAATGAAAAAACTCCCGCGTTTACTTTTCCGGGGACTTATTCCATTTGGATTTTATTTCATTATGATATCCCAGTGGACGAGCTTGTGGTGGCACAGCCATAATTGTGCACAAACACATCAGACACTTACAATTGCCAGAGTTCGAAGAAGATTGTATCCAGGCCACATCTATAAATCTTACTGATTTCAATCTAACGTTAACATCCGTTTATTGTCCCCCGAGCCACAAAATTGTAAACGATAAATTTCTCAACTTCTTCTCCACATTGGGCCAGAAATTCATTGCTGCTGGCGACTACAACGCTAAACATAAATATTGGGGTTCCAGACTTATTAGTCCTAGAGGTAATCAGCTATGCAATACCGTAACTGCAAATAATTTTGATGTGGTATCGAGTGGTGAGCCTACATATTGGCCAACCGACTTCAATAAGCTACCAGACCTTATTGACTTTGCCGTAATATAAATACATCAAGCGCGATCAGGTACTAGTTAGTTCCTCCTATGATCTTTCGTCTGATCATTCACCTTCAATCCTCATTTTAAAAGGTAACTCTGACGCCGCAGCTGCAAACTTTATTTCCTATCCAAACAGAAACACAAATTGGTTAAAGTATAAAATGTATGTGAGCTCTCACCTATCACAGTGCATTCCCCTAAAAAATTCATCTGACATCCAAATAGCTGTCGACCGATTTACAGAAGTCTTGGATACTGCAGCAAGAAATGCAACCCCAATCAAGCGGACAATTAAACGTGCTCCTTACAATACATCGACGGATATAGAGACCCTTATCAGAGAAAAAAGGAAGTTAAGAAGACAATGGCAAAACAATCGTTCCCCAACAACTACAATTATGCCTGACCACTCTTCGCAACAAATTGAGACAGAATCACGAGTCTGCAATAGAAGGCTATCTAAACAGCCTAGACGCCACAAAAAACTCCAATTATAGCTTATGGAAGGCTGTACGGCATATGAAATGCCCTATAACCCAAGAATCTCCATTAAGACTGGAAAACCGCACTTGGGCCAAAAACACACATGAAAAATTGAACGCTTTCGCGGGCCACCTTGAGAAAGTTTTCACGCCACATGATGCACATACTTGTTCCTGTCGTCCAATCATTCCTGATAAGGTAAACCACCCATTAAAATTTAACATAACTCAAGTAAAATCTGCAATAGAAAAAGTGAATATTAGAAAATCTCCCGGACCTGACCGCATCACAGGGTCCATGATAAGAAACCTACCATCGTCTGCTTCCAGAATCTTGCTGCTCATTTTTAACGCTATATTAAGAGTCGGATACTTCCCAACCTCATGGAAGCGGTCTATAATTGTGATGATTCCCAAGCCAGGAAAAGATGCTAGTCAGGTTGCGTCGTACAGACCGATAAGCTTATTGTCAATCCTATCGAAGCTTTTCGAAAAAATATTCGTTTTAAGTATAACTCCTCATCTAAATGAACACGACATCATCCCGGATCACCAGTTCGGTTTCAGAGCGAAACATGGTACAATAGAACAAGTGCATAGAATTGTCACCCTTATTAGATCGGCGTTTGAGAAAAAGCAATACTGCTCAGCACTGTTTATAGACATTTCCCAAGTTTTTGACAAAGTTTGGCATGATGCTTCCTCAAAACACTCACAAGCTTCTGGAGAGCTATCTAACAGGCAGAACATTCATAGTAAGGTCGCAAGATAAATACTCCCCCCTCAAGAAAATTACTGCTGGTGTCCCCCAAGGCAGCATATTAGGACCGCTTCTATATATAATATACACAGCAGATATGCCAACAAACCTGAGCACGCATACCTCTACATTTGCAGACGACACAGCATTTATTAGCGTTAACCATGACCCAAAAGTCGCATCGCAAAATCTGCAGTCCCACATCAATGAACTAGAGGCCTGGCTAGAAAAATGGAGAATAAAGGTTAACCCGGCTAAATGTGCTCACTTAACTTTCACGCTCAGAAGACAAACGTGCCCAGCTGTAAAAATAAATAACATCACTGTTCCGATAGAAAACCATGTTAAGTACTTGGGAATTCATATAGATAGACGCTTGACCTGGTCGCGTCCTGCTTCACAAAATTTGTACTGACGTCCATAATATAATAAACAAGACGAAATCATTTTTCAGGTGGCGTTGAAAGCACAGCTGTACTACTTTTTTCGTAAATTCCAGAGAGAGAGGAATGTCAAAAGTTACTTGTGTTTTTGACATATACCAACGAAAGCAACAAATAAAATGCAATGTGTTTTTGGTGTGTTACTTGTTGTAGTGAATGAATTCGCCTTGATAATGAATTTATATTGTTACGAAAGTAACTTTAATTAATAATTAAATAAACACACCACTTTAATTTATGTCACTTATTTATTGTTTACACAGCTTTATTTAGAACTTAGTCACTTTAACAACCGTAATTTACAGATTTTATTCACAACTCACTACAATGTTTGTAATTTTGTCCGCGTGATGCGTTATTGGCAAAGTCTGAACTTAGAATGATATTATGCCATCTCTTGCGATCCAATTTATACTCTAGCCCAGACGATAAGATGATACTAGTATTAGACATCATAAACTAAGGCATACTCTTAGGCGTTACAATAACGAGCTAACTTAATAACTAACATTCTAGTAATTACAGTGGGGTTGAAGTACAATTATGCACAACAATTTTAACATTACATCTGTACATTGATTTTTACACTTGAAGTGTGCATAACTTATACAATAACAATTAAAACTAATAAAATAACTAACAAAAAATACTTAATAACTAATAAATACAAGATAACTTATAAATTAATCTAATTATTTACTAAAGTATCTTTCGTAACAATATTAATTTCCCTTTTTTACAATTGCTTAAAAGATCTAGATAAATATTTTTGGAGCTTCGAAAGCTCTAAAAGCATTGTAAACAATCTCGAACACAATGCTTTTGTTTAAAACGCTGCTCAAAAAATGAAAATTATTTTTTTTTGATTATCATAAACAAAACTACCCAGAAAAAACTTCGCCTACAAAATAATGTGTTGGGTAATCAGAAAAACATAAGAGCACTACTTACAATTATACTGAAAGAACCAATGAATTTTACAAGAGACGTCCCAAAATAAACGCATTCAAAAGTAAGTCATTACTTTTTGTTACCTACAGACATCCAGAAAAAAGTAGTTATAGAAGTTGTTATAGATGTAGTTATAGAACAAAGCTACAAAATAATGAGTTTAAGAAGCTATTCATTTTGAAAAAGTAGGCGAAGTTTTTACTGGGTACATAAAAATTTAAATTTTTTTTTATTAGTTTTTATTTTGAATTTATTTCTATAACAATAGAAATCCCCAAAAATTAAATGTGGTTTTATTACTAGATGCCCAAGGGTGCCTCAAGGTACTCCTTGATGTTTTCTCACCTGGAACATAAACTACTCATTGTACGGGCTTAAAAATATTTTTTTTTTTGAACTCAGAGGCTCAAAAATTCCAAAATAAAACTATTTTCATAATTAATTCCCATGTGTTCTGAAACTTGGCATTAGGGCTAAGTAGATGATTGGTCAGTTGAAGCAGGTCCTATTATAATGGGGCTGCCATCTGTCTCTAGAAACAAGTCTAGTCGTGGGGAACCTTGCTAATCTTTGATTCCTATATTTTGTCCAAGAGAGTGGCGGCTGCATGACTTTCTTCATGATGTTATCCCCTTTTTTTGGGTGAGGGTTGTTCAGGGCGTTTCTTCGATGGATTGGTTGAAGGGGGGTTGAAGCCACTAAGTTTTAAAACTCGAAAACCATAATAAAGATTTCTCGTCCTAGAAGAGCTGTAGAAGGGTTCAAAGTTTAGTTTCCTAAGCAGAACAATAAAAATAACTTTTGAACAGATTGTATTCGATTTATTCAAACATTATAATCAGGATCCCAGATAATATAACCATATTGGATGATTGATCTTACCAAAGATGTCTATAGCTGTTTTGTAAATTTAGGGTGAGTAAACTACTTAGCTGAACGCTTTATAAAATCAAGTAATCCACAAGCTTTATTTATCATTGTCGTTATGTGTTTTATAAAATCTAATTTTGAATCTTGTGAAAACCCAAGATCCAAAATCTCTGTATCTAATTCAAGTTGGCTGTCAAAGAATTCAATTTTCTACAAAAACGCATATGCTAGCATTTTGTTAAATTAAGATTTATATAAGGTTGATATTACACTTGTTATAAAAACCCTCCAAGTCATGTTAAAGATTGATAATTTTAGAAGAGTTGGTTAAGCTTAATAAGATTTTTACATCATCAGTATCCATTAATACATCACAATTGTGTATTGCAAATGGCAGATCATTTATAAAAATATGATCGTGGTATATCGAGCGATACCAGCTTTGGCTGGTGTCTTCACGACCACAAAGTTAACTGTGGAATGCCGGATATCTCTAAATGAGCTTGCGAGATATTCTAGGGTAATACTGGCAGGGGTACCAGAGCACAAGGTTACCTTTTGGACTACATATTAGTTGGTGGCCTATTCGGCATTTCGGTGGCTCGTTAAAGATTTCTTATCTAACGTGAGTCGTACAGGAAGGCTAAGAAGATAAGCAGGGTGAGAATAGCTGCTATATTGCCCGGATTTTATGGCCTGGATTACATCATTTTCACTACTCTTTCGCCAAATAAATACAGTTGTATACCTCTTCTTGATATAAAAGTAGCTTCTCCAGAATCAACTGAAGAGCAATATTTTGAGTTATCCCCAAATGAAAGCTGAATTCGTATCAGTGTTGTTTTAACTAAAGAGAAATATTTTAAGTTATGCTAGTGTTTGTGTCACAACGCTTTACTTCGAAGATGTGTTGTCTCTTTTAAGTTGTTAAAGGTAAGTTTATTGTACTATTATTTTTCGTTTTGTTTCTTTATTTAGGAGATGAAACCAATATATAAATGAATAAATTTCTCGTAAAGGGAACAACTCAAAAAACTTGTTATTTTTCGATTATCCCTGAAAAAAATTACAAAAACAACTGCCGCTGTATAATTCCTACTTGTATTTCTTTATAATACCATAACTGTTTTCAACTTTAATTTTAAATATTAAGAAAACCAGTGTTTTGCCTCTACTGAAAATTTGTAAATTTAGAGTTGACTTTCGTCAGAGGAACCAGTGCTATATGTTCTCGTGCTTCCTATAAGGAGCATAGGGCCTTTAACAAATTCTTGCCATTCTAATTTATCTGAAGCAAGGTGCCTGATTTCACTTGAACTTTTCATTGACATCGTTATCTCCTTTTTGAATTGTCTTTTCCATCAATGTGCAGAACGTCCTCTGTTACGGCTGTCTTGAGGATTACACTCGATTGCAATTAACATATCAAAAAATCTAATTTTTGGAAAAAAGATCGCAAAATCCAATTTTGATTAAGAAAATAATCTTCAAAACTAAAGTCAAATCATCATACTGGCATCCCTGGTTTTAGCAATGATTTTTTCCCAGGAAGTCAAATCCATTTAGTTTCACAGTTTTTTTTTGCGGCAAAAGCAACGAACAGAAAATTTGTATCATAAAAAAATATTAGAAATTATTATTATGTTCTTCGTAGAATTAACATTTTTATATTTTAAAATATAAATATTTTTTTCTCTTAAGTTTAATTTTCCTCTAATAAATAGCTGACGTTATGAGGTTGAAAAAGTTATTCTTTTTATGCAAAAATCGTTTTTGAATATATAAACGTTATTCTTTATTTCGCAATATTAATACATTTATGCAACTTGAAAAAAAATACTAGAAATTGTATAGAAAATAAAATATAAAATGTGAAAAAAGAATGTGAATGGATGAATTGAAGAAAATAAGCAGAAATACAAAGAAACCCCCAGCAGAAAGGAAGAAAATAAAAAGCAATTGTGATTATGTAAATTTATTATTTATTAATACGAGGGCAGTCCCAAAATTAACTGAAATATATCAATGTTCCAAAGGCCACACTTTAGTGGCCAATCTATTGAGATGTTCACACTAGATCACCTAGAAAATGGCCACCACTATGATCGTCGGCTAAAATGATAGGCATTTAAAAAGGTGCTATACATTACATATTCACGGGAAATTTCAAAGCTATTGAATAGCGCTGAGAAAAGCGCATCGAGCTAAAAGAAGATTAGCCTAAAAAAGGAGACTTTTTTCCAAATTTGTTTTGTTTTCTTTGTTAGGTTGACTAATTTTTCGAACGCTCTCGTATACCAAGTGCTTTGTGCATTAAACCGTTTGTTTCATCGTGCAGGTTATACATTTTATAGTTTCAAAACCGCCGATCTGGCAAGATTGTCAGCTATTAAATTTATGACTTCTAAAGTGTCATATACCATTATGGATCGTTTAACAATCGAAGAACAACTAAATACAGGTAGTTTAAAATATACTTTTAAAATGGTGGTGGCCACCTTACGAGCATCACGAGGTCAACATAATCATCATAATCGATCTACTGTTCAAGGAATTGGCAAGATTATAAAGGAATTTGAAGAGACTGGCCTGTGCATCATCGCAATGGGCACACTGCCGAAAATATCGTTTCTGTTAGCGATATGCGCTATGGCCGTAGGATAATTGACTTTTTTTGGCATGCAACTGAAAATTATGAACGTGCCGATAATTGGTGCCTATAGTCACTAAACACGACCGATTTTGGCTTTATTGCATGGAAAGTTTCTTAAACGCGTTGTTTCACGTTTTGGCGACTTCAATTGGCCACCAAGATTATGCGATTTAAGGCCGGTAGACCTTTTAAGTAGACCCGGATAAATTGGCAAAAAAGTGGTTGAAAACTATCATAAAAGGATTGACTGCTGCAACCAATTTAGAGGCGATCATTAAAATGACTTTGTATTTCTTACGTAGGATTCAGGCATTATAACGAAACTAAAAATTCATCAAAATCATTGCTTTATTTGTGTTTAATTTAACTTTACTTTTGAAACCGAAAAATGGATAACCCGTTTTATATAAATTTTGCATAATGTGGCCATTATGAAATAAACAGGTTTTTCACTTCAATTCATAGACACACGTATACACATACACATAATACATTCATTCTTGCATATAAATATATACACGGAAAATAAATACATGACTTAAAAATCACAAACGATTTCGTTTATTTCGTGTACGGCAGTTTTCTTAAACATATGTCACTGTAGTGTACAGAAAAAATTCATGCTAATTTATTTTTCAAATAAAGCATAATTCAAAAATAAAATCAGTTTTAATTAAAAATTTAATCAAGTGAATTAAACGCTTAATCAAGTGAATTATATGTTAAATCAAGTGAATTAAATATTTAATCAAGGGAATTAACCGTTTAATTGATACTATTAATTTGTTAACTGTTGCAAATTTAACTAATTTTTTTAATTAATATTACAAACTTTTTAATTGAAATCAATTTTTATTAAATTTTTTTTTTTGGTGTAGTGCACAGAAAAAATTCTCGCTATTTTTTTTTGTTTTCAATTTTATTATTTAAAAAAAATAAAATCAGTTTTAATTGAAAATTTAACCTAGTGAAGTAAACATTTAATCAAGTGAATTAAACGTTTAATCAAATTAATAAAACGGTAAATTGATTCTAATATTTTACAAATTTATATACTTTTTTAATTGAATCATTTTTTTATTTCTTTCTAATTTGATATACATACTAGAGATCATCAATGAGTAGTGAAAAAGTGAGTAGAGCTAAATCATGACTCATAAATTCTTGTACTTATACGCACTCATAGTTATTCCAATGTTATTCAAACTCATATTCACTCAAAAGTTTCATTTTATTCATCGTACTCATACTTAGCAACATTTGTAGTGTTTGATTTAGAATCTACTCAACTCAATGTGTATAGGCGAAGCAAAATGCGAGGCTGCCAGGTGTGTCCCCGAAATAGCAAAGTGACGATTTGGCAATTACAGTTTACTAAAGTTACATGTATGAAGTGACGATTTTTCGGCAAATTTATCTGGCAGCGCTGATTATTAAGTTGTGTGTTTTATCTGTTGTGTTAAAACGGTAAATGGATGAGCTAAATGATTTGAATCATTGTGAGTATTGTAAGTATTTTCTTGAAATTATAAATCAAGCTGACGTCATTTATGAGTATGCGTATAATGTCGACGTCGCACTCATAAATATTTCTCTTGTAAGTATGAGTGAATCAGAGTAGTTTAGTTTAAATGATTTCTACGCACTTATACTTACAATTGCATGAGTCAGTATAAGTAGCG
The DNA here is from genome assembly GCA_930367215.1 of Pollenia angustigena. Lineage (NCBI taxonomy): Eukaryota > Metazoa > Arthropoda > Insecta > Diptera > Polleniidae > Pollenia > Pollenia angustigena. Next base: position 32,364,701 of record OV884057.1, read on the forward strand.
AAAAAACGATTCATTGCTTATCTCTGATACATACATACATTATTGACTCACATACATTATTGGGGTATTCACAAGGTAGTCGGAAAGTTTTAAAGTCATATGTATAAAAGCAATTACAAGAAATATATATGACTACTGTGGGCAACCGCGTAAAATTTAAATTTTTGCTTAACTGTTATGACGTTCATTGATTCGTCAGCATTAAAATTTTTATTTTGTTTGAAACACAACAGGATATTTATTCGAAACAACTGTAAAATATTATTTAGGACATTATAACTATATGACTTAATAGCACATCTTGTAAGTCCGCCATATTTTATTATCGACTTAGAAAATAATTTAATGCGATCGTTAGACCAAAAAAAATTAAAATTTGTGTTTTCAAGTGCCACACAGATCCGAAAACACACATTATATTCCACCTTTGTGATAGTGTAGGGCATTTATATATAAATTTAGTAAAAAAAATATGTCTGTATGTTTATGTTTTACATAGCTAGCAACCAACAATATTTCAAAGCCACTGTGCAAACACCAGTGTTGCCAAGACTTGGTGACCAAAAATGGCTAAATTTACGGAAAAAGGCTAAAAATGGCTAAAAGCTTTTTTAAATAAAAACACACTAAAATTCAATAACAAAACAGAAATAATTCATTTAAAGTGGTTTACGATGAAATTGTTAGTGAAGATCAATTTGTTAAATAAGAATAAACGTAAATTAATATTTTGATAGATATTTAAAAAATTAAATCATCGATAAATTCGATGTCGTTATTGTTCATTTCATAGGAATCACTCGGGCCTATTAGTTTTTAATAATTTAAAGGTAAATCATAATCACGACAACATTAACCCACCTTTTCAGTCCAGCAGCCGTATTCTGTAACACGCTAAAGCTAAATCTCTATCGCTAAAAATCTATAAAGTTGTTTTAGCGATTTTTGGCTACGAAAGCAATTCTGTAATGTGCATTTGTAAATTTCGCAATGCCATAAAAATTTATTTCCCCGCTATTTTAGCTTTTAATGTCATCGCTAAAATTTTTAAATTTTGTATTCTGTAAGGCATTTTAGCGATCGAGATTTAGCTTTAGCTTAGCGAGTTACAGAATTCGGCTGCAGATCTACAATAAAAAACAAGTAAGAAAACCTATGTACCAAATTTTATCAAATAATCTCCAAAACAGCCAGCCAGCAGGACAAACATCGTTAATTCGACTCAGAAAGTGATTCTGAGTCAATCGGTATACGTAAATGTGGGCTTAGGACCATTATTTTAAGGTGTTACAAACATCAGCACAAACGCATTCTACCCTCTCCACTAATGTGGTGCTGGTATGAATATTTTATTGATAAAATCGAATTAACGGTTGTTTAATGTATCCTTTTTCTCAAATTACTTTAAACGATGTTTACTTGGATAAATACCCTCTCTACTTCATCATTAGACCATTCAAGTGAGAGCAACTATATAGTCCATTCTGAAATTTTTAAAAAAAATTTTTTTGCCGCCTGCAAACCAGAAAGAAACTCTGGTGTTTGTGTTGATCCATTTCATAAATTTAATATTGGACTACTATTGCTTTATTTTGAAAGATGTTTCATCATCATAGTTTATAGCGATTTCCAACATTTGTAAAAGTTGTGAGTAAAATGAGTTTGAATTGTTAAAAATGTTTATTTTACTTTAATACATTTTTATAAGAAATTGCAAATTATTATTTTAAAAGAAAAACGGCAAAAAAAATGTATGGCTAAATCAGTTGAAAAATGGCTGAAAAAATGGCTAATGGCTTAACAGAATGAAAAATGGCTAAATCTAGCCACTAAACGGCTAAATTGGCAAGACTGGCAAACACACATACATATGACAACATGTTTGAAGCAAAACATTTTAGAAATACTCTGCTCTAAGTAAAACAAAAAATTTGTCGAAAAGCACCACACAAATACCCACCCACACATATGCAAATACATACTAATATGCGTGTTTAACTGTATGCGTAGGTATTTATTTACATATACATACCTACATACTTGCATAAATTCATAATTAATTTTATTTAACAACCGCTAAATTATCAGGTCAACAATGAATAAAAAACATGAATAAATAAAAAAAAATTAAAATTTGTGTTTTCAAGTGCCACACAGATCCGAAAACACACATTATATTCCACCTTTGTGATAGTGTAGGGCATTTATATATAAATTTAGTAAAAAAAATATGTCTGTATGTTTATGTTTTACATAGCTAGCAACCAACAATATTTCAAAGCCACTGTGCAAACACCAGTGTTGCCAAGACTTGGTGACCAAAAATGGCTAAATTTACGGAAAAAGGCTAAAAATGGCTAAAAGCTTTTTTAAATAAAAACACACTAAAATTCAATAACAAAACAGAAATAATTCATTTAAAGTGGTTTACGATGAAATTGTTAGTGAAGATCAATTTGTTAAATAAGAATAAACGTAAATTAATATTTTGATAGATATTTAAAAAATTAAATCATCGATAAATTCGATGTCGTTATTGTTCATTTCATAGGAATCACTCGGGCCTATTAGTTTTTAATAATTTAAAGGTAAATCATAATCACGACAACATTAACCCACCTTTTCAGTCCAGCAGCCGTATTCTGTAACACGCTAAAGCTAAATCTCTATCGCTAAAAATCTATAAAGTTGTTTTAGCGATTTTTGGCTACGAAAGCAATTCTGTAATGTGCATTTGTAAATTTCGCAATGCCATAAAAATTTATTTCCCCGCTATTTTAGCTTTTAATGTCATCGCTAAAATTTTTAAATTTTGTATTCTGTAAGGCATTTTAGCGATCGAGATTTAGCTTTAGCTTAGCGAGTTACAGAATTCGGCTGCAGATCTACAATAAAAAACAAGTAAGAAAACCTATGTACCAAATTTTATCAAATAATCTCCAAAACAGCCAGCCAGCAGGACAAACATCGTTAATTCGACTCAGAAAGTGATTCTGAGTCAATCGGTATACGTAAATGTGGGCTTAGGACCATTATTTTAAGGTGTTACAAACATCAGCACAAACGCATTCTACCCTCTCCACTAATGTGGTGCTGGTATGAATATTTTATTGATAAAATCGAATTAACGGTTGTTTAATGTATCCTTTTTCTCAAATTACTTTAAACGATGTTTACTTGGATAAATACCCTCTCTACTTCATCATTAGACCATTCAAGTGAGAGCAACTATATAGTCCATTCTGAAATTTTTAAAAAAAATTTTTTTGCCGCCTGCAAACCAGAAAGAAACTCTGGTGTTTGTGTTGATCCATTTCATAAATTTAATATTGGACTACTATTGCTTTATTTTGAAAGATGTTTCATCATCATAGTTTATAGCGATTTCCAACATTTGTAAAAGTTGTGAGTAAAATGAGTTTGAATTGTTAAAAATGTTTATTTTACTTTAATACATTTTTATAAGAAATTGCAAATTATTATTTTAAAAGAAAAACGGCAAAAAAAAATGTATGGCTAAATCAGTTGAAAAATGGCTGAAAAAATGGCTAATGGCTTAACAGAATGAAAAATGGCTAAATCTAGCCACTAAACGGCTAAATTGGCAAGACTGGCAAACACACATACATATGACAACATGTTTGAAGCAAAACATTTTAGAAATACTCTGCTCTAAGTAAAACAAAAAATTTGTCGAAAAGCACCACACAAATACCCACCCACACATATGCAAATACATACTAATATGCGTGTTTAACTGTATGCGTAGGTATTTATTTACATATACATACCTACATACTTGCATAAATTCATAATTAATTTTATTTAACAACCGCTAAATTATCAGGTCAACAATGAATAAAAAACATGAATAAATAAAAATTCATACAAATTTATGAATTTATGTAGAGTGTAACGTACGTGTAGACACGTTTTTCGTTAATTTAAGATGTTTAAAAATTTTGGAAAATTTTAAATCTAACACATATTTATTCATGTTTATAAGTGTCTTAAGATAAGTTTTACTGCCTTCGCCATCTGTCTGGAATGTGTAATGAGGGAATTTTAGAAATAGTAATTTCTTTTAAACGGTTGTTAAATGTCAGCAAGACAAATTTTAGAAAAGGCTAAACTAAAAATTATATTTGTTATTTGAGGGTTTAAAAACAGTGGGTGAGAAAACTCTTGAAATGTCTGAAAATTGTGTCAGAATTGAGAAAGCTTACTTGTTGTTTTACTAAAACTAGTGCTCGCCTAATGGTCCAAATTCGACTATTAATTTTAATGTACAGATGAAGAAAACATATAACATCTAAGTATGTATAAATTTGCATGTTTCGAGCATTTATTTTTTCCGTCTTAGACCATATTTACATTATGCAATTAACGCCGCAACTTTCGCTTGCAACTTTTTGTTTGTTAGCAAGAGGTGTAGGGAAGAAAACGGGTTTGAAAAAGTTGAAAAAATGCTTGAAAAAATGTAAATGTAAATGTGAAAAGAGTTTCGTAGCAACTACTTTAAAAGAAAATAGAAAAAAACTCGGCGTTAATTGCATAGTCTAAATGCGGTCTTAGTGGATCGATTTGGCTAAGGACCAACCTCCAGTTCATATTTTATCTTTTACGTGAGTTAATTTAATTTGTTAGTTTAATATAAAAAATATCAGAGAATATCAATTGAAAACAAATAAGTATCAAAAAATCTTCTTTATATATTGTCATCCACGCAGGGCAATGCTTATTTAATTTTATTTGTATATGTCTTATATTAACGAAAATTAATCAAAGTACCTGATGTTGAACTAAAAAGTACCAAAAATCTCCCCCAACATGATCTCATTCACCCAGTTTAATGTATAGTTTTATCTTTATAGGTCGAACATTAACAAAAATTCAAAAAGTACCAGAAAAAAAAAAAACAAAAGGTACCAACATTTTCATCTTTGTAGATTTTCATTCACTTATGATCCTGCACCTTTAATAATTTGTTTCTAAGTTAAAGAAATTTAATTTCCCGTATTTATATAGTCGAAACATTCGAAACCGATTTCTAAAAAATGTCGAATAATCGAACTCCTTATTTTTTTTTATTATTTGATAATTCCCAGTTAGCATTTTTTGAAATTTTTAATCATATTCTAGTCTTTTTTGACTCTTCAGCGCGATTAAAATATCAGAATATGCGCTCATTTGCTGATCATAAATGATACTTCTGTGGGAAGAAAATGGTACCCTACCCGATACTCTTCTTGAAGAGTCATATATTATTCGTTTTTTTATTAGTTAACCCATTAAAGACTGACCCCCGATTTCGTGGTCGGTTTTTGATGCAATTTCACACATTTGATATTATGGGCATTTATATTGACATTGCGTTTTTTTTTTTTATTTTTACCTGTCAAACCTTGGCCTCTAGAACATGTCTATTTTTCTATCCACTTCGCTATTAAAGAGTTCTAAAACACAAGATTTTTTGAAAACAAAAAAAATTTAAAAAACTTATTTATTGCATGCATTGATGGGAGTGTTTTGTGCTTATTTCACTATGTACGTAGAAAGGATGGAAAAGGATGAAGTACGTATGCCTTCAAGAAGGCCTTTGTATTTTTTGTAAAGAGTGGTTAAATTTTAAGGGCCGATGTTGATTTTGAAAAAAACACAAATTATTTAGGAAATTATTGTCATTTATTTTTATTATGATAATATTGGTATGGTTCAATTATGTATGGAAGAAAGTATCGGCCAAATGGTCGCCGCAACCTCGGCGGCATACCTCCATTCGATGGTCCAAATTTTAGATGACGCTGAGGCATAATTGAGGTTCTATGCCGTTGATGTGCCGAATTAGCTCATCCTTTAGCTGGCTTATCGACGTTCACCTTCTCTTTCAAATAATCCCACAGAAAGAAGTCCAACGGTGTCAAATCACATAATATTGGCGGCCAATTGACATCGCCGCCACGTGAGATAGCACAGCCAATTAATTTGTCGCGCAAAAGAGCCTTATTTTCGTTAGCTAAGTGGCAAGTGGCACCGTCCTATTGAAACCACATATCATCCACATCCATATATTCAAATTCGGGCCATAACAAGTTCGTTATCATTTCACGATAGCGAACACCATTCACAGTAACTGTCTGACCGGCCTCATGTTGGAAAAAAAAACGGCCCGAAATGCGGCAATTCTGCTTATTGAACACTGAAGCTGAAATGCATTTTGATTTGAACGCCCATTTTCATAATAAACCTGAATAACTTTAACGCGTTGCTCGATTGTGTATCTGTCCATGGTTCAAATTGAGTTAGTCTGAAATTGAGAAATGTCAAATGAAATGCAGAAAAATACTTGACGTTTAGGTGGTGTTCACATTCAGCATTGGCCCTTTACAAGGCCTGCTCGCTCCAGTCCATACTTATATCTTTTTACACACGTTGTTACTCCTTCTCTTCTCTGTTGTCATAGAAAGGAATGTGGAATGTGTATCTTATATTTTATACGAAAGAGCCGAGGCCTTCTAACTAAGGCTTTGGATGCGTGTATGGTGTATTCCTGGAAATTACACTACATGCTAAGAAAAGCTGAAGGAACTGCAATCATGAATCAATTTTATTTCGTGTGAGCGTTGTTGAAGCATTGGTAACAATTCCTAATAAGAGTGTTCATGTAAGAGAAAAAGTTGTCACAAATGCACACAAAATGGCAAAGCGCATGCATAACTTTGACCATGTGATAAGCCAAATTATTAAACGTGGCCGTTGTGGACAATGTGAAGCGAAAGTTTCACACATTGTGCAATTCATATTGTACAAAATGCAAATTTTTGTTACACCCAAAGGCTTGTTTTGTACAGTTTCATGCTGGTGTACCAAAAAACATTAAAAATATAAAATAAAATAAAATCTCAATTATTGACCACAGTTGTGACAGTATTTCTTTATTTTTTACTAATAAATAGTTCACCGCATTTTTACTTGCCAACAAATAAAAAAAAACCAATATGTGTTTTGAACCCTCTGACAGCGAAGTGGGTATTTAAATACCCATGTCATTGAATCAAACCTGCAGTCAACGTTATTAGCCCAATGTAGCTAATATTTTTTTCTAAATCAGAGCACACCTAAGGCTACAATTCACCAAAAGGGTTTTCCGATTTTCCACTCTCCCAATTTTCCAGAGCCGTTGCCGTTCACTTTTTCCAAATATTAAAACTTGCTAACTTTTAAGCCCTTAACTTACCCAATTAACGGCCATTTTCACCAAGTTCGGTTAAAACTAACTTTCAATTAAAGCTCCGGTTACCAATACGTTTTGACAGCTATAACCGATGGTTAATTATAACCGAACTTGGTGAAAATGGCCGTAAAGGGGTCAAAATTTAACTTCAACCTGAAGTTAGCCAGAATTTTTCTACGAAGGCTCTGTTTTTGGGTATTTAAATACCCATCAGTCCTTAATGGGTTAGGAGACATTTTCAACTCTTTTTTAATAGTTTTTGTTATGTAATTTTAAAGCAAACACCTTTAAATTATAAGCGCGAGTCATGTTATTGTCGATTTTTAAGAGTGCAAGGGATTAATCAGTTTTTAAGCACCAAAAGTACTCAAAAAAGACTCATACCGATGATTTTTGAAAAAAAGATCTTCCATATGATAGCAGGGTTGAAACAAACAAATTTTGTATTTACATATGTGTTAGCAGCAAATTTGAACGCTTACCCAAGCTGCAAGCATTTTATGAAAAAATTTATCATATTCGAGTCATTTATGACTCCTCTGTGCGATTAAAATAGGCATATATGAGCTCATTTTCTGATCATAAATCTATCCGGGACTCTTCTTGAAGAGTCCTTTATTACCCGCTTTTCTGATCAGTTACGACTTATTTATCGCTCATATTATTCATAAATAACTTCAAAACAGTCATGTTTCACACACCTGTATGGTTCATTTTCGATTGCTGTATGATTTGTTATTGCATTTTCAATAAATTACTTGTTCAGCATAAGAACGAATCATTTTCCATTCAAACGCGCAAGTGATTAATCAGTTTTGAATCGTCAACAGTACTCGAAACAGACTTAGAAAGGTGATTTTTGATAAAAAAAATCTTCCAAATGCTAGTAGGGTTATTACTTCAAACATATTGAACAGATTTTAATACAATATATATTGTGCATTTCTGTAAGTAAATACCTTTCAAATGATGTACATTTTCTACATTTTCTTCAAATCGGTTGACATACAGAGGAGGAAAGTGTTCTTAACTGTAAAAATATGTTCATAGTTTTTACAATTTTTTTTTTATATCTGCATCCATTATTTTATCCCTATTATTTTCTGCAAAACATACTGTTACGAAAGTAACTTTAGTTAAGAATTAGTTGTTATTATTGGTTAAGAATTAGATTAATTTATGTGTTATCTTGTATTGATAAGTTATTAAGTATTTGTTAGTTATTTTATTAGTTAAAGCTGTTATTGTTGTAATGTTAAAATTGTTGTGCATAATTGTAGTTCAACCCAACTGTAAATGCTCGAATGTACGATATGAAGTTATCTCAATTTATGGTATCGCCTAAAAGTGTGCCTTAGTTTATGATGCCTAATAACTAAATTAAATCAGCCATATAGATCAGGGACCGTAACAGTTATGCCTTTTTTCATAAAAGTCAGATGAAAACAGATAAATAAAAATAAAAAAATAACAGTTATTTTTGTTCAAAAAAATAAAAATCAAAAATAACTGTTATTTTTGATCGAAAAAATAAAAATCAAAAAATAACAGTTATTTTTGTTCAAAAAAATAAAAATCAAAAAATAACTGTTAAGTTAAATCTAAAATATAAAAATTAAAATTATAAAAATCAATATATTTTATCATTGACAAGTGCATGAGGAACAATATGGTATACTTTAATCAGTTTTTCGACTTTTAATTCTATATGCTTTTTTTGTTTTAAAATTCCAATATAACTGTTATTTTCGGTAGTAACTATAGATGAGTTCATTCTAAGTTCAGACTTTGTCAAAAAGGTATCACGCTGAGAATATTATAGTTGGTTGTGAATAAAAGCTATAAATTACGGTTGTTCAAGTGAATAAGTACTAAATAAAGTTGTGTAAATTATAAACAGTGTTTAAAGTGTTGTAATTATTTAGTTTTATTTAAAGTGCAATAAAGAACTCGAAACGGTTTATTATAAAGGAAATAAACCAAAACGTTATTGAAAGGCAGTAACGTAACAATATTAATATGGATAATATAACTGCCGAGTCTTTATGTTTTACTTTCAACCATTTATTGAAAATTAGTCGTGTTTCTTTAATTGAACACATAAATAAAAAAATAAAAAAAAACAAGACTGTTCAAAACGTAGGTTCAAGTCGAAAAACTTCAATAAACAAAGTGGAAATATGTGGATGATTTCTCTCATAATTTGTAATTTAAAATTGTTTCCCCATTATTAATTCCACTTGGGAACTTAGGGTATCTACAAGGTTACTCTATTATGACACATTGCAATGACATACAATATTTATCGGTTATATGCACAACGGTTATAAGCATTTAACGCTTATCAGCACCTCAACATGAACAATTTTCTTTTCGTATTAAAAGTACTAAGCAAATTTTTGCGTATATGCATTTCGCTTATATGAATATTTCGCTTTTATGTGCCTTAGTAAAATAAAATAAAAGAAAATTATACGTAAAAATTTTTTTATTTGCACACTTTATAGCATCCCACTGCCATCTCTGATGGAAGCACAGCTGAGTGCTATCGGGCGCGTCCACAGGTTGCGGATAGTGGAAAGTTCCGTAGATATACGGAACAGCTGCAAATGCAGTCGCGGACAATCAGCGGTTCCGGGAGGAGAGTCTGAGAGGGTTTCCGGGTGGCGCCGGACTCCTAACAAGTTCTGAGTGCCAATGATACTCGGAACGTCAAGGCGAGAGATTGGCGCCTTCAAATAACCAATTGCCACCAACAGCCCGCCTGGAGGCCATGCTGGCAGCCCCAGTTCCAGGATCGGATGCAGAAGCCCAATCAGCTACTCATCTTAAAACAAATGATTACCGAAACCTCAAACAATGTAAATTAAAAACAATCGATCCCTCTGATGACGACCTTCAGCTTTAAACAACGGACACGATTTGGAACTTGGAACGTGAGGACACTTTTAGATTCTTCGAAGCTTGCGCAGGTCTGCAGGGAAGCAAAAACTTACAACCTCGCCTTCCTAGGACTTTGTGAAACCAGATGGCCGGATTCAGGAGAGTTCTCAACATCTGATAATTTTACCATGATCTACTCTGGCAAACCAGCCGATCAACAGCGGTCTAGTGGAGTGGGGATACTACTAAGCAGGGAAGCGCGAAATGCGATGATAGACTGGCACCCATATTCTGATAGAATAATTACAGCACGACTCCATGTCTAACATGTTATGATTCAGAAAAATTCATGAAATTTTTATTTGAATCGATAGTACGGTCCATATAAATGAATGTTTGAAGATTATTTCATGCAAATGTTGACCGTGACTGCGCCTCAAATGGTCCATCCGCTTAGTCCAATTTTGGCATACTCTTTCCGACATTTCGGCCGGTATCTCATGAATAAATGCTTCAATGTTGTCTTCCAATGCGTCAATTGAAGCGGGCATGTGTGTATAGACATGAGCTTTAACATAGCCCCTCAAAAAATAGTCTAAAGGCGTAAAATCGCACGATCTACGCGGCCAATTGACCGGTCCCGAACGGGAAATAAAATGTTCACCGAACTCGCCTCTCAATAAGTCCATTGTTAAGCGTGCTGTGTGGCATGTGGCACCGTCTTGTTGAAACCACATGTCATGCAAGTAAAGCTCTTGCATTTTGGGCAAAAAAAAGTTGGATATCATCTCACGGTAGCGCTCACCATTCACAGTTACGTTACGATTCGTATCATCTTTGAAGAGGTACGGTCCAATAATGCCACCAGCCCACAAACCGCACCAAACTGTGACTTTTTCTGGATGCATTGGTAGCTCTTGCAGTGCTTCTGGCTGATCTTCACTCCAATATCGACAATTCTGCTTATTAACGGGTCGATTAAACTGACCATAAAATGGAACAAGCGCGCGATGAACTTTCTTAACAGAGCACGCATTTTGATAATAAAATTCAATAATTTGCAAGCGTTGTTCGTTTGTAAGACGATTCATGGTTAAATTATAGACCAAACTGAAGATGTTTGACAGTGAAACAAAACACGAAACGTGCGTCAGCTGTTTAAACCAGTGCACAGTAGGTAATTTGGCCTATATTTTTGGCCAAAATTCAAAATCTGCACTTTAGAAAAAGAAGTTTTTTTTTGTTGTAATGTGATAAAGAATACTTCAAAGCAAATAGAAGTGAATTTTTATTTTATAAATAACAAAAACCCGTTCATCGCCCGACTCTTAAAGTCAATGTATACAATCAACAGTTTAAGTCGGACGCGCTTCGTATTATTTTTTATTACAATACCTGACACTAGTTTTTAATAAAAAAACAAATGAAAAATACAATAAAATATGGAAAACAATATTAATAGTAAGTGCTTAATAAATACATAATCGTTGTTTAAAATAAAATAGTTTATTGGTGAAAAAAAATCAATCTTTTGATCTTATCTCAATTAAAAAAAAAAAAAAAAATTTTATACAACTTTGGAGAAGCTTTTAAAAAAAGTTTAAAATGTTTTAAAGCTAATAGTAATAAGGTCTTGATAAGTATTTGATTTTAAGATTGTATAATCAATTTCATGCTGCGTTTTTTTTGCGTTTTTTGAGATATCCCATTTTTTTGCAGGCAACCTCTATTTCGCTTAAGCTCTGAAAACACTGAGGATCTTAGCGCCAGTGAAAACGATGAGTGCGCAAATGATGTCAATATGTTAACATACACAATTTACACAAATGATTTTGATGATATTAAATAAGAAAATTAATAAGATATACCAAAAGTAGACAAAAAGAAATTTTGTTCTAACGCGTATCTTTTCATAAGAATGCGATATTTAGAAATTCCAAGTTTATTCTTAGTTTTAGAGTTAATAAGTTAAAAAGTTAATCAAAAAATTCATATCCAGATTTGTTAAAATTCTGTCCGCCTGTTATCAATTTTGGCCAAAAAAATTGGATAAATTACCCATAGTGCAGTGTTGCCAAAAAGATAATAGATAAAAAATCACCCGATATATACGCTAAGTACACTAAAGCCTAATATTTATGACTTGCAAAACCTTTTTAAACTTTTAAAATTTAATGAATTTTGGAATAAATATTAACTCAATAAATCCTTATTAGTGCAAAAGCCTAATTTTATTCAAGAAACTTTATGAATTTATGCTTCAAACCTGCATTGAATAGAAGATAATCTTGATACATAAAGGAAACATTTATAAAAAACTTTGTAGAAGTTTTGGGTTTTTGTAACCCTGTTGAAAGTTCTACTACTATGAATTCCTTGTCTATTACACTTTAAGTATTCACATTAGAAATATAATTTAATATTATTATGTAGAACAAACAAAAAAAAAACAATAATAATTTAATAAAGTTTTAAAACAAAAACCTGGCAAAAAACTTTTTTTTACAGGAATTTTCACAACTAACATTTATTAACTGGGAGGGAAAAATACCTTTATTTCCCTTCTAACATTATCTATGTAGACTACTTGAAGTTGTTAATATTTTATCCAAATTATTAAAATTGCCTGCTGTTGAATATTTTGCAACAAAAATTAGCAAACAAAAGTCGAAAATAACATTAAACTTTATGTATACGTAGCAAAACTAAACTTTTGTATAAAAGAGAGAATAACAAAAACAACAAGTCTGACTGTGACGAAACTTTGATACCCTGCACTGGGAATTGAAGTATTATTATACCGTCCACCACAATAAGTTGTGAAGAGGGTATATTAAGTTTGTCATTCCGTGTGAAACTTTTTTATTATTCATCTCAGACCCCATAAAGTTTTTTTTTTTTTTTTTTAATTCCCTATGCTAATGTCCGCGAAGCTTGTCTGCAGGAAAGAAACCAGAGTCTCTGGCGGGAATCGAACCCGTGACCCCGGGGTTGATAGACTAGCTCACTACTAGCTAGCCTACGGGGTATATATTCTGGGTCCTTGAGTAATTTTAAGTCGATTTAGCCAAGTCCGTCTGTCTGTCCGTCTGTTGAAAAACGCTCACTTTCGAACAACTCAAAAGAAATGAACAAACTTGCTGCCAAATTGCTTGTCGTTATCCTAATCAGTTTGGGATAGAAATCCAGCAAAATCGCTTCAGTATCAAATCAAAATGTGGAACCATCATCTAAAAAAATTGATAATTTTGTTACAAAAAATAACATAAATGCTGGAACAAGGCACGGCATGAGATAAGATTTTGCATAAATTTGTTTTATTTGACTGGAAATCACGCTGTTAAATTTCGTGAAGATCCGTCCATAATTTACCCTAAGCCCCATATAAACAATACTCCCGGAAAACAGTTTAGTACGCACAAAACCGTAAAAAATAACGCTAGCGTAACAAAATTTGGTACGTCACATTTTATAACACTGTGAAATTTCGTGACGATTGGTTTATAATTTACCTTAGGCCCCATATAAACCCTACCACCGAAAACAGTTTAGTACGCCTAAAACCGCAAAAAATAATGCGCAATCATAACAAATTTTAGCTCGTCACAGTTTTATAGGACTATAAATGATACTGTGAAATTTCGTGAAGATCGGTACATAATTTACCCTAGGCCCCATAGAAACCCTACTCCCGGAAAACAGTTTAGTGCACCTAAAACCATAATTAATAATGCTAGCATAACAGAAATTGGTACGTCACAGTTTTAAAGGACTGGAAATGACGCTGTGAAATTTCGTGATGATCGGTCCATAATTTACCCTAGGCCCCATATAAACCCTACTACCGGAAAACAGTTTAGTCGCCTAAAACCGTAATTAATAACAAATCGTCACAGTTTAATATAATAAGAACATCACACAGATATTACTCCTTTAACATTCGTACTGTCGGTGGAGGGCATCAAAGATTCGGCACAGCCGAATATAGCACTCTAACTTGTTTTTCTAAATATTGTTACGTTTTTCCTTTAATAAACGCGTGCACAGACTTATTAAACTTAATAAACTTTATTAAAATTAATTACAATAAATTCCCGATAACTCGTACCCCGATAAATCGTAATTCCCGAAAATTCGTAATAATCTGTCGGTCCCTTTTTAAAAAATCTCGTTATTTCGTAAAACTTCCATACATTTTGGTCTACTCGGTAATTCGTAATTTTTTTTTTTAAATAAAATCTTCTTAACCTCTTATAAATCGTAATTGTTTGTTAACTATCACTTGTAATTCGTAATAAAAACAAAACAGAAACATGGAAAGAATGATTTTTTATTTACCGCTTTTTTTTGCGTGGGTTTTTGCTTTTGCTTGCAGTTGGTAACATGAATAATAAAGAAAAATGTCAAGAAAAGTCACGCATGAAAGCAACAAATTTTTTAGCCATTGACAATGGAGAGAAAAAAATGGACGCTACTAAGCGATTCGAAATTTTTTTATGTTTTTTTTATAGTTTTAGTAAAAAAAATTGAAAAAACCCCGTTAATTCGTATTTATTTTCTTCTCAACCCGTTAAAACGATACCCCGCTATATCGGTAACCCCTATAATTCGTTATTAATGGCCTGTCCCTAGCGATTACGAATTATCGGGAGTCCACTGTATTATGCTCACCAAATTTATCCAATATTGTTAGTTTCGAACTGGTTCGTTAAATGCCTCAAAAAAAAAACTAAACTATTTACGAGTCAGCCTGTATATATATTTCACAACCGGTAGCAGTAGTAGTCTAGTAGATCCAAGAACCTTTTTATCTATTCCACTCCATTCTGTTCGAATTCGAAATTCTACAATTAAATCAAAGGTCTACAATACTGTGAAGAAAATAAAAGTTTAAACTGATACGACATCAATTATAATTTACAAGATAACTTATAACTAAAACTATAAATAATTCTTAGATGAATATAATTTCGTAGCAATATCTAGTATGTGCGTAACAATTTGGAAAAGGAAACTTTTTTCCAAAATATATTTAAACAAAGTGAAACCCCAATTTACCGATACCAATTTCTAAGATAATATTAAAATTTTAGGTAACTTTGAATAGATCTTTATAAAATATCGAATGAAAATGTTCGCAAATAATTGTAATAATGTGTAAAATATTTTAAGAACTGAGAGTTTTTCCTAGAAATTTTCTGTGCGAGCGTTACTTTTAAACTTATAATCTGTCTCTTTCATAAGTTTTAAAGTTTTTTATATGGTTCACCGTTTTCAAGTTATTCCAAAATATGTACTGAAAGTGCCTTAATTTTAGACATAACGGTATATCTCGAAACGTAGAGCTGATAGAGCAAAATTCCCAATCAAATTCCAGACCGAAAAATGTCTGTTCCGCAGTGTTATCAATAGTTTTTATTTATTTCATATTGTATAAATTCCTTTCTTCATAAAATAATTTAATGAAAATCAAATTTAATGAACTTTAGGCTGATTAAAATATTAAAAATTTGGACTTGCAGACAGTAAAATAATAATTATGAGTCTTAAACAATTAATTTATTGCAGCCAAGTCGTACGTGAGACGATCGTGGCCTTAAATCAATCATACAGCATGGCCAATGTAGCTTGAGTTGTGTGGCATGTAGATTCGTTCTCTTGAAACCACACAGAAAAAATTATTGCCGAATTATTTTAAAACAAACGCTTGTTTGAAAATTTTTTTAATTTCTACAAATTTTTTTACTGATTCAATTAAAATTTTTGTTTGTAAAAAAATTTCACTCTTTTTAAACAACAGAAACAACAACAACATTATAAGAAACAAAATAAATTTTTGGTTGGTTTCAAAGTTGGTTAAAAAAAAATCAAAATCCCGTATTCAATTTTTTCAAACTGTTTGCTTAAATACATCAAATACAAAAATATAATGATGACGAAAAACATATCGAGTCGGTCTGTCGCCGTTTTTGGGTTACATTTCTTCTTCATTAGCAAAGGAAAGGATACAGCAACAGTGAGTGATGACGAAAAACATTGTGTGTATAAAAAAAGACTTCGTTCAAAAATTATTCCAACAAAAAAATGTGTCTCAAAGCCAGCCGGCCGCTCTGCTCTCTCTGCCATCATCTTATAATACAGTGCCTGCTTGTGTGCGCATCATTGCTTGTGCTTTTTTTTTTTTTGATTTTGAAATTTAGTATATGAATTTCAGTAAACTTTTTGTTTGATTCAGTTAAATTATTTGTTTGAAAAAATCAGTGTTTTTTTCAATAAACAAAATGCAAATAAATTGTTTGAATATGCGAATTTGTTTATAGGACCGATTTCAGACAAAAAATTGTTGGATTCTACAAATTTTTTGTTTGAATTGGAAAAATATTTTTTTCTGTGCATATGTCGTTCGTGTGCATATCATTCACTAACAACTAGAAAATTTTCATTTTATCTGAAATGTCAGATCGCCAGGCTGCTCTTAGGGCACTATCCTTTCCTTCTCTGATTAATCTGGGGTCACACAACAGTTTGACTTGTTGTAATGTGCTAGGGCATGAGGGACATGCAGGCAACGAAAGGGCAAATAGAAATGCCAGCCGACTGTTTTTCGGTCTATTTTTTGGTCGTTTGTTACATTGAAGACACGATAAAAATATGGACGAATAATTCTGGTCGTAGAAAAAATTAAAGATTTGTCACTTAAGTCTTAGGTAAATCACAAAACTTAATTCTGCTTGAAAAATGTTAAGTAAGGTTACTAACTGGCCTTTTCACAGGGCACAGTTGGGTTAGATGCCATCAGTTTATTGTAGATAATAACATTACCAAACAATGCACATTCTGCGAGATTAATGATGAGATATCAAGACATCTGCTCTGGAGCTGTCCTGCCTCAAATACCCATAGCTTCTTGGCGAACCCATAATGGATCTAACTGAAGTGTATGCTTTCTTGGTTTCGTAAGTCGTGAAGATATGTCATGGGAAATAACGTGACTGCACAGAGGATCAAATGGTTGGCATTGGTTTTTGCCTCCTATATTTATCAAACATCCAATTCAAGCCCAAAGAAGTTGGTAATCGTCGACTTATAGTGCTCGCCGTTGACGTTGATGGTCTCGCCAACCGATAAAGCCCCCTTCTTTTTAATTTGTAAAACTCAATTTGATATAAAAAAATTTAAGCCATTTTTTAAACCAGTTTTGTTGCCTCTCCAGGACATTTTTTTAAATTTTGATTTGGACCTTTTTACGATTTAGTGTGCGATAGATAAAATTGTAACCTTACTGACTGACTGCACAGAAAATATTCTCCATAATGTTTTACCAATTAAAGCATTAATCAAAAATAAAATCCGTTTTAATTAAAAATTTAATTAAGTGAATTAAACTTTTAATCAAGTGAATTAAACATTTAATTGATACGTTTAATTTGTTTACTGGTGCAAATTTAATAAATTTATTAATTAATATCACAAATTTTTTAATTGAAATCAATAAAAATTTTTTTTTTGTGTGACTGATTCATCATGGCAAAACCCAAGCACCTGAGCTATAGAAAGTTGAAGCTTTTGACCGGTGGTTGGTCTCTCACAAAACTCATGCATTAAGATAGGATTATTGGAAATTCGTATGTTTTAAGGGCAAAAAATGCTAAAAACGTGTCAATTCGATAAATAATATCTCCTCAACTATAGGAGATACAAAATAAATTCATACTTATCGTTGCTTATTAAATAAATATAAACGTACAGATATCTGGTACTTGAGTTAACGGGTAAAACTTGTATTTTAGAACGTTTTTCTTTTAAGCCAATAAACATAGAAAATTAAGGTATATCATATTCGTAACTTATCTAATAAATACACAAAAATTTGGTACTTTTTTGGAATTCAGAAGTTTAAGGGGTTAAATTTGAACCTTTTTCGGTACTTTTTTTTACAAAAAAAGTTATTCATTGACATATTTTGACATCATATTGCAATTTTTAATACTTCAATGGGGAGAAAAAAGTATCAGAAAGGGAAAATACGGGAAAAAATATTTTTATTTTACTTTTCTGTTCAACATCTGGTACTTTTTGAATTTTCTATATTATTGAACTTAGAAACATGAAATTATAGCTGCAGGATTTTGAGTGAATGAGAACCTTAAAAATGAAAAAGATTGGTACTTTTTTTTTTTTAAAACCTAGAAACATAGGCTTAGGCATATAAATATGTTTACAAAGGAACAAGAGACGCTAGCGCAGTAGCGTTTTAAATGCAAGTATATTTATATTGTTTTATTATGGATGTTCTCATGTAAATAAATTTATTCCTTGTTTTAACATACAAAACGATAAAGTTAATTTACCCTCTACAAGTCGTGAACTTGTGGTTGCGAAACTAATTTCATTGTAATTCAAATGTCATAATGGAATTAGGAACACAACTCTTTCTAAGCAGTGTTTTTATACACTCATTATTGTAACGTACGAGCATAAAAATATGTATGACTGCATACCCAGCAAGCACTTTAAAGATGTTTGGCGGATGGAAATGACCAAACCTCAGTGTTTTTGCACTTCTGGATGATTGAAACAAGACTTTATGCATCTTGCAATAATGGAATGCATTGCAATCGTATTTTAAATTTTGTTTTTACTAGACGATAATAAGAATTGAACGGACATCATAAGCAACATTTTAATTTTTATTATCTAAAAGACATATTTTTGGCATTTCTGATCTTATAATTTTAGTGACACTTCCAAGAGACACTTGAACAAACTATCCGCAACTGTCTTCTTAGTGTCGTCTAAAAAAGTTTTCTTCGTATCCCACACACGATGTTTTCATGGTCAACCAGTCTTCTAGACTTTAGATAACTTGATGAATTATTGGAGAACATTTAAAAAGAATTGCGAGGCGCTTTCTTTTAACTTCTGCTATAGAAAATGTTTGCAGGGTAACTGTGGTTTTATAAATTTGAACATGTGCACGTATGCAAGAGAGAGAGAGAGAGAGAGAGAGCGAGAGAGAGAGGGAGATAAGAAACGCTACGTGCTGGCACGAGGTAATAATTAAACACGCATAAAACAATTTTTCAAAAAGAATTAAACACTTAAGGCGTTGTAAATAACGACGAATTCATTACAACTGATGTGAGTTGGTATTTTTCATAGCTGTATTTGAAAGGATACATAGCCCACTAAGCGAAAAACACACTCATACAACCCGTGCAAAAAAAAAAAAAAATAAAACCACCCTCTGCCATTTTCCTAATTAAGTGAAAACAAGAAAAGTAATAAAATTCTATACATGGTTTGATGATTTTATCTCCGTAAGTAACTCGACATAATAAATACATACGGCGAAGTAGCATTAGTTAATATTATTTGCAAACAAGCTTAAATTTTTATTTCACTCTGTAGCTGTGTTGCCAGAAATGTTTTTCCCACATTAATACGATTTTTCAAAATTTTTTGTAAGAAACTTTAAAGCAGTCGTTATTGGTTTGGCGCAAATGCCAAAAAGTTGAATAGAGAAAAACGACAATTAAGGTTTAGATGAAGTTTTCTGAAAATATACCTGCAGAACTTTTTTGTATTTTCAAGATTTATATATTTACAATATCTTATTGGACCAATCTATATATCGCACACTAAATCATGAGCAGTCACAACTCAAAATTGATCAAAATTGTTAATTTTTTTTTAAACCAGTTCACAAATCAATTCTTTAAAGACCACGAAAATGTCGTTGGCGTCACTGTCTTCTTAAGCTTTTCTTCTTTTAAATTTGTAAAACTCAATGTGACAGGAAGTACAAGGTTGGCAACTTTAGGCTTCCTAGGCTAAACGGCACGGAGCTTAGGCTCTCGAACAGTGCCAAATATTTGGGCGTAATTCTCGATAGCAAACTATCATGGGAACTCAACGTTCGGACGAGGGTTGATAGGGCTATTGTGGCCTTATACACCTGCAGGAGAATGGATCTTTGAAGCGGTGGTAAAACCGATTCTCTTCTATGGGGTCATAGGGGGTCTGGGCAACCATATTGCGGGCAGTCTAGCCAAACAAGGCTGTCTGTTGGACGACATGTTCGTCGACGGCCTGATTGGCACTTCAATGGCCCGCTGCAGGACTCTCATCAGACGGGAGTCGTACAGAAGGGCTCAGGGGAGATGGCAGGGCGAGCATACCTGTTTGATGGCCAGGACTCTATGGCCTGGCTATGACGCGGCGAGAACGCGCGTACTACTCGGTCTCGGCAGGGACCGGATAAGGACAGTGATATCGGTTATCACGGGTCACTGGGTGATAGGGACTCATGCTAGGAGGATGGGTCTTGCGTATAATGACTACTGCAGGAGTTGTCATGATGAGGAGGAGGAGGAGACGGTGTTTCACTTCCTCTGCCAATGCCCCGGTCTGGCGGGCGTTAGGGTGAGGCATTTTGGGAGACCGGAATTTCCATGTCTGGACGATTTGTCCAATGCGGGACTGAAATCGATCTCCCTGTTCTGCAGGGAATCGGGGTGGTTCGAGACTGCGGTGACCTCTGGGGAATAGTCTGGTGGATACTGGCTGACCCTTGTCACTGGCTAGGGGTATCACAAAGGGACCGCTATAAGGACCCAAGTGAGTCGTCTTCGTGACGGCTACCCATTTAACCTAACCTAACCTAATGTGACAAAAAAAAAAAAAAAATTCATGCCATGTTTTTAAAGCCAGTTTTGTTGCCTCTTCTGGACATTTTTTTTTTTTTAAATTTTGATTTGTACCTGTTCACGATTTAGTGTGCGATATATAAAATTGTAATCTTACTGATTTTGACTGCACAGAAAACATTATCCAAGTTATTTCACCAACTAAAGCAGTACTCTAAAATAAAATCAGTTTTAATTAAAAATTTTATCAATTAAATTAAACGTTTAATCAAGGTCATTAAATGATTAATTGATACTATTAATTTGTTTGCTGGTACAAATTTAATTAATTTGTTAATTAATATACCCGATAGAACTTCTTGTATTTTTATCACTGCTTCTGGCAAATGCTTTGAAGAAAACATTTTTATGAACGTTTATGAACAAACTTATCCCTTTCAGACCTGACTGCTGGCAATTTTTTCATAATTTTTGCAATATATGGTTTTATATATCTGATTGAAATATTATCAACGCTTAGGTGCTACCATTTTTGTATTCTTCAAGGATTTTCAGGGCACGTTCAATTGATGCATCTCGTTAAAAATTTTAGCTAAAAAGCATTTTTATTGCATCAAATGACTTCAATTGGCTTGAAACATTAAAATTTATCAAAGGTTTTCTTGGGAGTCAAAAAATGTCATTAATAAGATTTAGTTTTAATGTGCTTAACTCCCAATTCTTACTATTTATAAACCGAAAGTTACTTTTGGTGGGATAAGCTATTCCTGTGCGCATTTCACTGGCTGCTTAGCCCAGATCATCAGGAAACTTCATCCAAAGATTTTAGAAAAGCTAAAGATATTATTGGAATAAAACTGTTAAGCGAATAGGAATTATAAACACTCAAAAGTCTTACCCGTAATAATATCAAAGCTTAAACAAAACACCAACAAACAAATAGTGAGTTTAACTTTTCTTACAATCCCGACTTTTTTTTAGTTTAAAATATGCCCACTTCACTATTTGTTTGTACTTTATTATTGAAACCACAACTTACTTCTGCGCCATATTTTGTCAAAACTGAAATATGGCACAAGAATTTCGCAATCATTCAAATAACGGCTAAGCGAACAGCGGATAATGTGCAAAACAAACATAAAGAACATTCAGCGTAACTGATGCATGCCGGATTATTTTTTATTGGTCAAATAAAAGCGAAAATAGTGAGACCGAAACCTTCCTGCACAATCGGTGCATCTGGGTATGAAAGGGTTATAAGTAAGTAGTATTTGATTGAAAGTGTAAGTCAATTTATTTGTAAAAATTAGCTTTTTGTGCTGCATACGTATAATTACTGCTGTGTATTGAGTTGTTGACATTTTATTTGGCCTTTGCATTAACTACTTTTATTCCTTACGGCAACGAAGCGAAGCAAGTGTAAAATTTATTTTCTTGTTGTTATCTTATTTGGATTTCGCTTAAACTACTTGTTTTTCTTACGGCAATGAAGCAAAGTGAAATTTATTTGTACCTTTTTGTATGAGGAATTTGCTGCATGCGCCAAACAGTGGCGTGTAGAACAAAACAAAACTTAAAAAAACATTGAAGTAGTTGATATAGATCAAAATTGCTTTATATCTCGGAAACCATGAGCTGACGATATACTTATTAAACAAATTTTTTAAATAGTTTTATTTAACATTCTTACGCTAATACTTTAGTGAACAAAAACATCTGGCAACTCTCACTGAATTATATGACGGAAAGAAGAGTGCGGTTTGAATATAAACAGTCCCACTCTGTTTAGATTTTCATAAAATCTAACGTCAACAACAAAAAAAAAAAAAAAAAAAAAAAAAAAAAACTAAAATTATAATAAAGAAAAACTAAATTTTATTAAATTTATGTGATTAAATAACTACATTGTAATTTATGACGACAATCTCATACATGTTTATACAAAAAAAGACATACTCTACCTCGCATCTCATCTAATCTCGTCTTTTAACCGTTAAAAATTATGAAAGTACGTTTTCACAAGGTACTTAAACTAGTTACATAAACAATTTCTAACAAAATGCAAAACTTTATACATTTTTATTGCAGCGTTTTAGCATTTTATTTATTCATTCATATGATGTGTTTTACATCTACAATTATAATAAAAAACTTTTCTGTATAATGACCAGGGTAAGTTTTTAAAGTTTATTTTGCTTGAATAATAAGTTTATACATATTTCGCAAGCTTTTGGAAAAAACTTTGCAACTTCGCAAACAATTTCTAAAAAGATTTTTGTAATTTTTGTTTTTTCCCAGTTTTTTTCTTGCATATTAAAACATTTTTGCATTTGGAAACCTGCCCTGTTAATAGCATTTATGCAAGTCTACATTCAAAAGTGAAACAATAAAATTATATAGACCACTAGGCAATAAAACTATTTTATTTTTAATGTAATAACATTTTATTTAACAGGCACGACATTTTTTGAACTATTCGAAAATTTAAATTAAGTATTTGGTCGTTAAATTAAATATCTTTTTTATTGGTCTTTAATTAAAGGAATGAATTAGGTTGATATCATATGCCCGAGTTTAAAATCCCGAATCGCCATATAAAGCTTCGTTGAATAGCCGGCCTTCGTCCGGGCGAAATAATTTTCTCTTTTATGGTATAACGAACACCGGCTTCACGAACTAATGCTTATCAATGCGGGGTTGGCTATTGGTATTCTTTAATTTAGGATTAACCCTCCGATGAGTGACAGTTCTGAACTTCACGGCCGTGTGAAAAGGTCCCTACGGACCTTTTTTGTAAATCTTGTTTTTTTCATATAAAAAATTTTGTTTTGATTTTTTTTTTTGTTTTTATTGTTTATAACTAAATTCTACATACAAATATGAAGACATGAACTTTATTGCTTTCAAGGAAAGGCACAATATTCGAATTTTATACTACTAGCAATAAACCAGTTCTTAGAATTTTTTGTTCTTAGTATTTTTTGTTTTTATCATCATCCCTAATGTCTTTGAGTTTAGGTCTTTGTGTTCAGAACAAATAAATTATGTGTTGAAACAATAAAAAAATTATAATGATGCCCAAAAACATGCATTTATTAGTGAAATTCAGTACAAGGTCCATACGGACCTATTCACACGTCCGCGTACTATTCTCACTAAAACCTCAATAACTTCTAAAGTAATGATCCGATCGATGAACAAAAATGCGATGTCGAAAAAAATTTTTAAAAAAAAATTTAAAAAACCTGGTATTAAGAGCAAGAAAAAATCTTTAATGTGTGCTTATCAAAACTAAAAAAAAATTTTTTTGAAAATTTTTTAGAGTAAGCCCCTAACAAGCCTCAAATTTTTTTTTCAGAGTCACTTTTGAAACTGAAAATCTTGTCCGATCGAAATGAAATTTTTTGTTGTTAATAAGCTTATAAAGCTTTCTAATATTAAAAAAAAAAAATCGAAAAAAAAATTTTTTGCTTGTATGGAAATTTTTTTTTTTATCATTTGAACTTTGACCTCAAAGGGGCAGGGGTAAAAGTTATCCGATTTGGCTGAAATTTTTTCCACATCAGTTTGAGACCATGTGGCACAATATTCCGCCCGGGAGACATCAATATTAATACAAAAAAATTGCTCCATACATTTAGCTGCCACCCTAATGTACCTACATACATATGTGCGTTTAGTTTCATTTAAATTTTTTTTTCTTGTACTACATATATGTAGTAAATGCTGAATGAATACATGAGTAATAATTGCTTCATTTCTGGCTTTTTTGTTTGTATTTTTTTTTCTTTACCAAAACAATCATTGTCGCAAATAACACACAAACATCTTTATTAAGATGTGCAATATTTGAATGACTGCAAACCAGCAGCGAATATTTGCGGTTGCGCAAGTTTGATTGTATGACCGCAAGCGAGTGTATTTGTTGTTGTTGATTAAATGCGATTTTTTTTCAATCGCATAAAGCTGTTCGCTGATGGCCACATATTTTGAAATTAATTGTTATATCTTTTTATACCCTCCACCAAAATTAGTTGTGAAGAGGGTATATTAAGTTTGTCAATCCGTGTGAAACTTTTTTATTATTCATCTCAGACCCTATAAAGTATATTAATTCTGGGTCCTTGAGTAATTTTAAGTTGAGTTAGCCATGTCCATCTGTCTGTCCGTCTGTTGAAAACACGCTCACTTTCGCACAACTCAAACGAAATGAACAAACTTGGTGCCAAATTGCTTGTAGTTATCCTAAGCAGTTTGGGATTGAAATCCAGCAAAATCGGTTCTGTAGGACCAGAGCTATCAATCAAAATGTGGAACCACCAACTAAAAAAAATTTATAATTTTGTTACAAAAAATAACATAAATGCTGGAACAAGGCACGGAGTGAGATAAGATTTTGCAAACAATTGTTTTATTTGACTGGATATCACGCTGTTAAATTTCGTGAAGATCGGTACATAATTTACCCTATAGCCCCATAGAAACCCTACTCCCGGAAAACAGTTTAGTACACCTAAAACCATAATTAATAACTAATCGTCACAGTTTAAGATAATAATAATAAATAGACATCATACAGATATTACTCCTTAAACATTCGAACTGTCGGTGGAGGGTATCAAAGATTCGGCACAGCCGAATAAAGCACTCTTACTTGTTCTTAATATACTACACAAAAAATGTAAAAACTGTGTTATAAAGATTAACTAAAGATTTTTAAAATCTTGACGCAGATTTTACAGATTTTTTGATGAAAAATTTTGGTTTTTTGCTGATTTTACCTCCAAAAGTTCTGGCATCCCTGCTTACACTACTTTTGCGCTGAAGGCCTCAAATAAACTTTGTAATGATCGGCTCATCATTTAACATCTCTCTCTCTCTCTCTCCCTCTCTCTCTATAAAGACGAGCGTTTGCTCTCCATTCTTCCTTCCCTATTTTCCACCTGATGTACGGCATCACTAAGGGTTGCATCAAATAGTGGTTTCAGTTGGTCTGACCATCTTGTAGGTGATTTCGCTCTACTTCCTGTTTTATCAACTATCAATCTTTCCTTCTCTTCTCTTTAATAATCGATCTTTGATTTGCAGTTCATTCGAAATTGATACATTTGTAAAAAATTGTGTCCATGATACATTTACGATTCTTCGATAGGCCCACATATAAAGTGAACTCTCGGAAAAGACTTTAATACGAATAACCTTCAACAAAAAAGTATAATGTGAGCGAAGATTTTGTAAAGATTGATGTATAATGTGGAGTGTCAATATAAAGCCCACTTCGGAAATATTATATAGACATTTTTCTATTTTTCTTGTAAAACCTACCAGTTGTTTTGTGCAAACTGTTAGTTAGGCCTTTAAGCTTTTATCATAAAATCTTTTGTAGGAAGGGCCTTTTTTTTGGTTAACAAAATCGCAAATATGTATTTGGATATATTTGGATATATTCCAAAATGGTTTTTTTGACATTTGTGTTGATGCAAAACATCAGAATCAATTATAAAAGTTTATTTTTATTTTTGGCAAGTTAGGACCTTTTACAGCTTAGTTAACGATATGTAGCACGTTACCTTGTTTTTCTTTAATGAACCTTAAGATTTTTTAAAGCAAAGTTTTGCGCAAAAATACCTCTTCTTCCATTACAATTATTAAATAAAATAGTCTATTGCCCAACACCCATAACCTTTTTATACGTCCAATACTTGCCTTTAATTATTATTTCGAGAAAATTTATAAACAGCAGCTAAGAAGGATTATTGCTAATTTTCATTACAAAAACGTATATAGAGAATACATTTCCAGCTGTCCTCCTTAACAAGACGCACGCCAGAGATTTTCTGATGGATTCACTGGCAAATTTTTGTTTGGTATTTCATAAATTTGCTTAACCTTAAAAATTTTTCCTTCCAATTAACATTAGGATTTTGCAGTCAGCTGGATACTTAAATTCTCTAACAAAACCTCTTCCATCTCCGAACACTTGCTGCTTTTAATTTGAAAATGAAAATTTTGGCACAAACCTGACAATTGTTGAATGTTTGTAAAATTTTATGCACATGCCATAAAATTGCAATTCATTACAAAGCAATTTTGAATTTTATTGACAAATCTTTAGGAGAAAAAAGTACGAACGTAAAACATTTTCGATATTTTATGGTCATAAAAATGAAAATAAAAACCAACAGCAATTTTATTGCAAAAGTTTATGCGATGAATTTATAGAAAAACATAGAGAGAAGGTTAAGTTGAAAATCTTTTGAAACATAAAGAAATTGTACAGCTTTTATGTGTTTAATTAAATGCTTTATTAGATACGTAACAAATATTCAAACCATTCAAATGAAATTTGGTGATATCAATATATTATCTGGGAACGTTAAAGCATTTAAATTTCTTTCGTAGGATAAACTACTTTAAACTCAGTTAAAAGCTGTATTTCGCATTTTCCTTATTTTATGTTCACATTTTAATCAAAGAACGAACTAATTGATAAATGGTTATTGATCTCATTTGTGAGTTCATCAAAATTGATTTAAGCCAAATGAAAGGGGCACAGGACGACCGGAAAAAACATGTTTTCAAAAGAAAAGCAATAATAATTGAATATCGATCAAAGGTTGCAAACGTTCAAAGATGGCAAGCCATAAATAATGATTAAATTAACATTCCTAACCATTTGCTATCGAAACTCTTACAATTTTGTAGTAGATGAAATACCCGTCAGTTCTGAACAATATATATTTATTTTGGGCTATTTTAATCTATTGATTCTATCACAAATAACCTGCTAATATTTAAAGTAGCAAATCACAAATATTTTACTGGCTTTTAAACTTATCTTTTGCAATTTGTAAAAAGTTAAATGTCTTTCGCTTTATAAAATTGCTAATGTTGGAAAGATATAAGAACTGCTGGGCAAATCAACAAATTAAATAAAACTGTGTATAACGATGATTTGAAGGTTATTCTCTCTTCATTACTTGAAGTTCATTTTGTGTTTATGCAAAAAGAGCCATATCATGTACAAGTGGTAAATTTGGTTATTTCGAATTACTTTCGTCCAAAATTAAATAACCAATTCAATCTTGCATATCATTCGAATAAGATATTGCCTTAATTTTACCACAGACTTTAAAATAAATAGGATTCTTAAGGTTGAGTAAGAGGTGACACAGCCATACCCATACAAAGCAGCCACTCCGACCAACCTTATGGACAACACTGTATTAAGTTACACCACCTGACTTTCTATAATGCCATAACTGGGTTCATACCATGAAAGTTTTCTTCAGAAAGCCTGAGTTTATTGGTGAGAGGGGAGAGAATAATGGCATATTCTCACACACTCATCAATTAACTCAGACTTTCAAGAAAACTTTCATACTTTGAACCCAGACTTGCCATAATTAATAATTTTAATATTATGATACAGCTGTGGCTTTATGTCATGGCAAGTCTAATTTTCTTAAAAATATTCTAGTTTCGGTTAATATAAATCGGACAAATGTTTCTGATAATGTTGCAATTGCAATGAGAGACGAAACACAGAAAAAAATAAAAATAGATTTCAATGAAAAAATTTGTGATATTAATTAAAAAAATAATTAAATTTGCACCAGTAAACAAATTGATAGTATCAATTATACGTTTAATTTACTTGATTAAACGTTTCATTGACTTGATTAAACGTTTAATTCACATGATCAAATTTTTAATTAAAACTGATTTTATTTTTGATTAATGCTTTAATTGGTGAAAAATATTGGAAAATTTTTTCACAACTTCAATTTTATATTACGGAAATTAAAGGACAGAAAATGGGATAGGTTTTAGACTGGTTTTGTTTGTATCTAAATAAATAAGAGATTAAAGATGTTGAGTGTTAGTTCTTGCCCCTTTTATTATTCAACTCGATCTGCTTTTTAGATTCTATACAAATGATCACATACTTGACATAATCAATCATGTAATACCATTGGCATCTCTGTCCGCATTTGTAGTGTTGTTTGAAGTCGGCCTGAAGGGCTCTGCTTATTTACCATCAAAGACATAGAAAATGTGTAACACTCGTTTACCTTTCCTCACATCTAACATCACAAAAAAAAAAAAAAAAAATTCAACATTAAAAAAATCTTTTTAAGAAAAAACTTTTTCTACCAAATTGCCAAAATTTAAAAAGAAAACACAAAAATGTATTTAAGGTTCCATTTGTTTAAAAATATAAAAAATACTTGACAATGTCTTCTCTTGAACTCCATCCTGAATATCCTTTTTTGTTTAACTTTCCACATTTCAATCTTGGAACAATTTTAATTCTTAGAGAACCTAACACATCACAAGCGAAGCTGTTTGTTAATTCATTTTTAAATTTGCTTACACTCCAACACCACGATTGACAAATGAGGTTACATTAAATTTATCATTTCGTGTAAAAACCTAGACCCAATAAAGTATGTTAAAAATAGAGATCATCACTTCATTTGTGATTGGTAAACAAAACTGTTGCTTTTACCTCTGATTCATTAAACGTAAACAGTCGCGGTCAAACCAACCCAAAAATCAACAGATTTTTGATTTTGACTGCAGTTTTATAAACCCTGTCCCAGACAATCTGTCTGTTAAGAACACTCGTATTTTCAATCGACTTAATAAACATGGTGTTAAATTGATCTAGTACTTCCTAGCAGCTTGTGATCAAAATCTTGTATCCAATCAATGCAATAGGACAAGAGGTGTGGAATGAATATGGACCAAAGTCTCTAAAAAATTTATTCCTTTGTTATTTATGTAAACATCAATGTGGAAGTAATTAACATGAGCACCTGTCATATGGCCTAATCTCATAGTGGATCTTAACCCCTGAGAGCACCAACACACACACACCAGGTATCAATTTTGAATTAATAATTCGGAAAAAAATTCTACAATCGTCTCTTGTTTAGCAGCTGGAGCTATCTAACCTCATTCTGATTTAGGAATAGCCAGCAATAGCTGTTGAATAGCAAGAGCATCTAGGGAGAATCGCCAAAGTCCGAACTTTCTCACACGGGAGAAAAATCAGGCCTTTGGGTTGAAATCACAACCATCACGGGATTCCCAAGAGCAACTCTTTTTCAAAAATGCAGCCTTGCGTTGAACCCTTTTGTAAAGTCATGATTTAAAAAAACAACACTGCTTCTTTGGACGGAGAGCAACCGGATGAAAATCAACCTTCTATCAGATAGGTAAAGCTTTCACAAAGACAATCTTCCTGAAAGACAGAAAGCATTTTACGCATCAAGCATACTAACGAAGACCTCAACCAATAGCCAGTCCAGTGCCTGTTCACCGGAGGCTACTAATTCCCGTTGTAACAAATATAAACCAACTCTAGTCGGCTTTCGTGATCTCTTGAGCCCGAGGCCTATCATTTTGAATCTTTGTCACACCGAAAGGTGAAATATCCTTAAGATAATCCCTAAACTTCCAGGGGGTTCTGCGCACAAAGTATTTCCTACTTAGAACTAACGTTAATTAAACTTCTTTCAGCTATACAGAAGTGGAGCCGCCCACTTTATTGGGCGGCAAATTACAATATTATTTAATGTACACAACTATGCGACAAAATATGAAAAATAAGCACAAAATTGGTGGCAGCTATTATCATGAAATTGAAGACAATTTCTTTTTTTTCTGACTAGATATCTCAATACAAAATTTTATTATTATCCGTCCATTACTTCTATATTCCTTCCTTTTTACGAGGACAGCAATGCCGCTATAATTTTAATATTATCCCAAATTCACTGAAACTGGCGGCGTCACGAAATTGAAATTTAGTGGCCTTGGAATATTAATCACTATTCCTGTAGCTCTGTTAGCAGATCATAACCGTTGTGTGTTTTATTTTTATATTTTGTCTCAAGTTCAATGACATTTTATCATGCAATTTTTTTGCCCTGTTATTTTTTGGACAAGTTGTTGCAGGGTAGATGTTGCTTTCGGTGGCAAGACAGGCGCTGCTGTTGCCAAGTGGAGGACGGACGACCAGGATAAACTTATATTTTGCTAAGTTTTTATAATACATATTTTCAGTGTTGCCACTTTGTGGGTAATTACCCGAATTTGGTATATTTTTACGGTCGTGGGTAGAGCGTGGGTAATTTCTCTTAGGTGTAATTTGAAATGTTTACTTCAGATGCCCAAATAAAATCAAGATTCGATTTCAGTGATGACATTTATTTCTTTTTTAATATTGTTGCTAAGAAATGCACAGCCTACTGAACCAAAGTCTCGGTTTCTTTTTAAGAAACAACTTCAATTATTAAACATAAATATATTTTCAAATGTTTGGTAATGAATGTCGCAAGATGTACACTTAGATGTGGATAAAGATGCCTATCATAGTGATTTAGAACCTGAAGACTATTGAAAAAAGTTATTCAAACTAAAAACTTGCCTGAGGGAAGATAGTTATAATTAATTTTACTTCTATCTTGCTACTTTTTAATGCTTTAGTTTAAAGAATATTTAAGGCCCTTTACAGTTGTAAAACTGAATTACGAAAGGGACAGTTGTATAAAACTCTGCAGGCATTTTTTTTGAAGACCATGAAACTTAAAATGGTACCCAACACAAAAAAAAAAATTAATTTTAATCGCAGATTGATTGATGCATTACGATTTGAAACTGATTTAAAACAAATAGACACCGCGCCTGTCCTTGACGAAACGCATTGCAGACGTCCAATTTTGTTTCTCTTGTTCGAATAAAATGAACAATGTTGACCTCCAAGACACCGATTGTTGCTGTTTTATCAGCATTAACCACTGACTTCACAGCCCTACGGAAAACAATTAATAAGTGTCACATCGCACGGCTTTGAAGTCTAATTGACAGTTTATTTTCTCAAAATCAACACATCGCCTTCATTTGTGAAAAAAAGTTGCGTCATTTGAATCATGAAGTCACCTCTAAGTTGCGAAAATCGATGGCTGATTTTCAAAGTTTATTTGGATAATTTGGTGGCGTTGTTCAAGCATGAATCTATTCATGATGATGTGCCTGATCAAAAAGTGAAAATAGTATGACAGTTGGCTTGACAGCTAATCTTTCGTAAGCTCTATGGGGCTAAAAAGCATCTATTATAAAGCAATGACAAGGAACATTTTAAACCTTCCCAAGATATATCAACCAAATATCAAGACTTGAAGAGTCAAACTTGACGTGTGTGAACCAGCACTAATTCAGCCATCTAGAACATTCGAAATGTTTCTCGAAGGTTCGAGGCTTTACTTATTCACCACTCTATCATCTATTATGATTTATGGCGGCATTGATGTTTACATAATTTCACCACTTATACTAAAGCTTTTTTAACGGTCATTTCTAGGGCTTTCTGCACATTGGGATTTAAGTGTACTAGATTATAACAATTTTTAATAACAATGTAAACTAATAAAATTACTTATGAATACAAAACAACTAATAAATACAAGATAAATAATAATTACAACTAATTCTTAACTAAAGTTACTTTCGTAACAATAGTTTGAAATGTTCGTACAACATTAAGTTAAACCTTAATGGCTTAACCATTTTAATTTTGTTCGCATATTTATATTTTTATTTTCAGAGACTTACGGATTAAATATGATTCGGTTTCCGTTAATGACTTTTATTTTGTTACATACCTGTAAAGAGAACAATAAATACAGAATTGGTGATTAGATTTTGTAATGCTTTTTTCCAAATGTTTATATAAATATATATATTTTTTTAATAACTTTTTTGACTATATAAGAATCAGATCTTGAAGTGGCAATTAAACCTTAGGAATATCTTGAATTTAATATAAATTTGGAGTATATAATTCCATGGTCGAGTTATTTAGAGATCTTTGGTGGAAGTCAAAAATTAAGCTATATAAAGGTCTGCAGTGGAAGGGAAAACTGGACTATAAAGGCCTACGATTGAAGTCTAAATGGTGCCTTATAAAGTTCACAAAAAAAAATTGATTTTAATATAATAATTGTGCACCAGTAAATAAATCAATATATATACATATATATGTTCCCGACGATCCTATAAGGAGCATAGGGCCCCAGGGCAATGGCTGTAGTACACCCGTTCAGAGGCTAGCTAGAGTGAGAAGGCGGCTAAGTAACCTGAATGGTTGAAAGACTTATCAGGTCAGTAGGAAGAACTTCTGAAACTAAGTTCCTGTAAAGTAACCTGATGGCTCTTTAAGGGCGTCTTAGGAAGTAGAAGGAATGCGGATAATCTCTGCCTTTAAAAAACTTTACAAATTGCCTGCCTGGAGGTTGCTGGCAGCCCCAGCACCAGGATCGGATGCGGAAGTCTAATAAGCTACCGCATCTTAAATAGCACTTAATAATGAAACCTTAACTATATTTAACCAAATAAATCAATGGTATCAATTAAATATTTTTTGATAATAACAAAATTTTCAGCAGGAATGTTGTTTATATAATTAAAAGTTTAATTCAGTTTATTAAATTTTTAATTAAAACTGATTTAATTTTTTTTAATGGTTTATGCCCGTAATTTCTACAAAAATAAAGCTGTTCGTTTTCATACCTTACAATTATATGTTCCTATTTCAACATTTATTTGGCCTACGTGTTTTTACCTTCAGTTTTCTTTTAAAATATGGCAGCTTTTACACCATTAATTTTTCTACTTTTCTCAGCTTTCGCTTGCAATATCAAAATGAATATATGCATTCAATTTCTGGAGCAACGAAGTGGAATTCGCCTACAATGTTTTGTCAGGTGAAGTCTCAAGATTGCATCAAAAACTCAATTTCAAAAAAATTGGCATATACGATAATTTCGCGCAAAGGGGTCGTTATACTATTAATTTGTAAACTTGTGTAAATTTAATTAATTTTTTAATTAATATCACAAATTTTTTTAATTGAAATCAATTTTTATTTTATTCGAAAAATTGTAATTCCTCATGTAGACTATCAAAGAAAATTTTTAACAACACAGTTTGTTAAAACAAAAATTTTAGGTCAACAAGCTATTTATTTGATTTAATGAAAAAATTTATCAAAATTACACTTTGCAAAATAGCACTGAATAAAAAATATATTTAATAAAGAAATAATTCAACAAAATAACCACAATACTGATTATTGTTAAAGCTAAGGCACGAGCTCTACGTTTGCATTTGTCCTTCAAGTTGTGCTGAAAAAGGTCAACAAGAAAAAAAGAAAGACATACAAATGAAAAACAAAAAATGTACTTTGAACTTCAAGAAGAATTCTTGACAAAAAGTACGAAATACTTCGGAAAAACTTTTAAAATAAATTAAAAATAGATAATCATTCAAAGCAAATTTCGATCTACCAAAAGATTAAATACAATTTGGTTTAAGGATTGATGTTTGACTATTGACGTCAGCAGTCGTCGATGGCTGCGAGTGTTAAACGGCAAGCCCTCTGAAGATATTGAGTGGTT
The DNA here is from genome assembly GCA_930367215.1 of Pollenia angustigena. NCBI lineage: Eukaryota > Metazoa > Arthropoda > Insecta > Diptera > Polleniidae > Pollenia > Pollenia angustigena. The sequence goes on from OV884057.1 coordinate 32,398,933, forward strand.
GGAATCGAAACATGTAAGGGTAACCAGTCTGCATAAGCCTGGGTTCGAGTCCAGCTCCAGTCAAGAATGAAAAATTATCAATAAATTTAAATTAATTTCATGTTGTAAAATTCCTTTCTTCATAAAAATAATTTAATGAAAATTAAATTTGATGAACTTTAGCCTAATTAAAAATATTAAAAAAATTCGGATTAAAAACCATAAATAGTTCAACAAAATAACCACAATACTGATTAGAAATAATTTAATATTTGAATCAGTATTTTTACAACTCTTGTCCACTTTTTAATAGCTTATAATTCTCATTCGCTTTACAGTTTTATTTCAATAATATCTTTAGCTTTTCTTAAGCCTTTGGAAAAAAGTTTCCTGATGATCTGGCCTTAGCAACCAGCGGAATGCGCATACGAACTAGTTTAGCCCACCCCACCACCCCAATAAATGTTAGTGAATTTATCACAGCATAACTATGGTGAATTCAGCACATCATGATTAATAAATAAAGATTCGATAAACATTTTGTTTGATTTATTTTAACAAATTACGTAAACATTTTGTTGGAAAAAAATATTTTGGGCAACAACTTTTTTACTTTTTTGAATCAATAAACTTGGTTGTTCACTATAACTTCAATAACTATACCAACAAACTTTTTTATCAATACCGCAAAAATCGTCATCGCAGAAATTAATTTTTTTTTTTTTTTTTTATCAAATATGCGATTTTCGTATTCAAATATTTTTTTTCTATGTTAAGCCTTATTTTTTGCATGTTATTAAAGTCTTTACATTGTGATAACCTAAACGTATCTCTAACAATCAAATCCCAGTTAAAAAAGTAGGAAAATCTGCTTAGATGGATCTGTTTGTTTTTTAGATAACAAAGAGTTTTGCGAAATACTATTTAATCAGTATTTTGCACGCTGAGTTAGTAGAAATTGCAAAAGTGCTCCTAAATAAGCGTTACAAGTGGAAAGATAAATTCATATTCTTAACACTTGTCGTCAGGAATAAAAAAAACTAACAAGAAAAAAAAGATAAAGCAAAAACAAAAAGAAAAACTCTATTAAAGTTTATTTTCTCATTTGTTTCTCTATTGCTGATGGTATTGCAGACAATATGGATGGAAAAATAAGGAAATACAGGACACTCACTCACTATTCATAAGAAAAACTAATAGTGTTTGTTGTATGGAGTTGTTTTTTTGCCCATTTGGCTATAATGAAAATAATAATGACGATGACGACAACAACCGACTTAGTAGATAAGATATTGTACATAGATAGACAGACACATACATGCATAACATGGTCGGTTGCCTGAATACAACTAGAGCTAACTAGTGGCTTGTGGTTCTAGTTTCAGTTACTGTTTTTGCTATTGCGTATACAATTATAGAAAAACACAAGTGTAAGTAAAGTATAGTGTGTGTTTGGGCTTGTGAGGATATACTTATGTTTGTAAATGTGATTTCTTTTATGTGTGCATGATGAATATTATTTTGTTTTGTATGCAGACTCTCTTGACTATAAAAATAGAATCGAATTGAAGCTACAACAGTTGTTGATATTTACATTTGAATAATTTATGACAGTAGTGTTTGAACAGGAAACAAACAAGCCATGCAACTATAAACAGACTTACACACACACACACACACACACACACACACACACACAAACTTAAACATTCAAATAAAAGTATGAAAATATTGCATTTAATATGGCAGGAGGTCAGGCGTGAAAGTTTTATTTTTCAATAGATTTCTAACAGCAGAATACAACCAATGACTCGTAATCTTATAAAAAGACTTGTAACTCTATAAGAAGTTGAATTTTTTTGTAAAAATCTTGGCCGAGATTTTCTCCTTGTTTTTATATCCTCCACCACAATTAGTTGTGGAGAGGGTATACTAAGTTTGTCATTCCGTGTGAAACTTTCTTATTATTCATCTCCGACCCCACAAAGTATATATATTCTGGGTCCTTGAGTAATTCTAAGTCGATTTAGCCATGTCCGTCTGTCTGTCCGTATGACCGCCTGTTGAAAAAACGCTCACTTTCAAAACTCAAAAGAAATAAACAAACAAACAAATTGCTTGTAGTTATCCTAAGCAGTTTGGGATTGAAACTCAGCAAAATCAGTTCAGTAGGATCAAAGCTCTGAATAAAAATGTGGAACCACCACCTAAAAAAATTATAATTTTGTTACAAAAACTAACATAAATGGTGGAATAATGCACAGAATGAAAAAATTCGTATTATTCGACTGGAAATTACGCTGTAAAATTTCTTGAAGATCCGTCCATAATTTACACTATGCCCCATATAAGCCCTACTCCCGGAAAACAGTATAGTACGCTAGGCTACACCTACGGTCCATGTTCCAGTTAGTAAACATTTTTGTATATGTTATATCCAGTCATTACCGCAAAAAAGCTTAAGCGACAAAAACAAAATTTTACAGGAGAAGATTTTTTTATTGTATTTCATTAAAATTTTGTCTGAAGGTTGTCGCTTGAAAAAAACTGTTTTTGCTATAGAATCGTAACGCTTCCTAATGTGAACATGACATTCAAGGAGATGATACAAGTGTTGCCAATAAGTTTTTATCCTTTTTTTTTAGCTATGTAATCAGTCAAATTTCCTGTCTAAGTGTCTCGACTTGGCGAGAGATCGACCTCCGGTACAAATTTAAATTTTTAGCTTCAGGTGTTAGGCTATAAAAACATTGTAATATTTTGCAGCACTTTTCTTTACAAAAAATATTAAAAAAAATCCCAATAAAAACTTTTTTAGATATATAATAATAAATATTGTTGCCCAATGTCTATACTGTCCGTCGAAGAAAATATGGCATCCCTTATAAAACATCTAAAAAGATCTGATGACCAACAGAAATAACTTATTTCTACCACCAATAGCTCATTAAAACGTATGTAAAAATATAAATTAATCCGTAAAAACACGCTTTTCTATCTTCTGTTTCATTAGCTTTTTCAGTTTTATTCGATCCAATTAATGCTTTACAAACAATATTTTCCTAAATTTTCAAAAAAAAAACTACATTTCAGATCATCCTCATAACCCCTTAATATAAGTACATCCACAAGTGGTGGGAGTATATTCATCTGCGTGTTTGTGATTGAGTGTATTGTGAAGCTTTTTGACTCAAAATTAGTTTTCCAGAGGTGTTTACCAAGCCAAAAAATAACACAACAGCCACAGCAACCAAAAAACCATAAACAAGGGGAAACAACCTCGAGTCCATTTATTATAATTATTGTCGTATTTTCTCTCTCCTCTTACTTGTCTCTATTTATATTTAATGTTTTGTGTTTTTATATTTATCCACCTCCATGCAAAATTATAAACCGCAAATTTCTGTTTTTTTTTCATTCTTCGTTTTTGGTAGAATTGTGTTGGTGGGTTAAGCAGCATCCAGCCAGTTAGACATTCAGCCAAACATCCACCAACAGACCCACTATTTTAATGTGATCCTTTGTGGCCATACGATTTATACGCAAAATAAACTTGTTTAAGGGCATAATAAGGAAAAAAATGCACCAAAATTGTAAAAAGGATTTAAAATTTTTTTGGAAATAAACAGTGTTTATTTTAACCATGTGTTTTTTTTAGGGATTCGTTAGAAGAACGTTTCAGTAAAAGAAACAATAGCTATGAAGAAGATTGCTTAAAGTTTTCACAACAAAAAGCTAACGTTGTTATTATGGATTAAACTTTTGTAATAACGAGAGTGCTGTAGTTCATCTTGAGTTTACTGCCTTCAAAACGTGGCTTTAATAAGGAGAATGGAAAAGGGGGAACGAGATATAGAGAGAGAGGGAGAAGAAAGATGGCAGAGTCTTAGATACGATTAAGGCCTGGAACAAAATAAAGTAGTTGTTGTAGTAGCTGAAACTGACGAATGCTCTGAAGCGTCACAAAGTTCAAAATTTCCATTTTGCGCTTCAACTTCAACTGCAGCGACTACAACAACTACGCATTCTGTTGATAGTACTTTGAAACTGCAGTTTTGAACTTTTGGCAGCTTGCAGCGCTATTCGTAACGTTGTACTACAGCGACTATTCTGTTCCCCACTTTACTCTGTTAATTAAAAGTAACTGAGAATTTCACGGCTGATATTAATTTCAAACAGTTAACAGTTCTGTGGCACTTGGGTCCTAATAAACTCTCGACTCAGCTCAGAGCTGAAGCTGACCAAGTCGTAAAATAAAATGCATATATCGCACTGGTTGCTCTTAAGAGAGTCAACGCGAAATTAACAAATTTTCAGTAGAGACAAAAAACTGTTTTTTTTTAACAATAAAATTTTATACAATTATGCCATTGTAAAGATATACGAGTAGGAAGTAGGTAGTTGTTTTTGTGATTTCTTCAGGGATTATCGAAAAATAACAAGTTTTTGAGTGGTTCCCCTTTATATAAAATTTGTTAATTTTTATAGTGGTGTCATATCAACTAAAAAGAGACAACACGAAATAGAACATCATCAGAAGACAAACGTGCCCTGCTGCAAAAATAAATAACATCACTGTTCCGGTAGAAAGCCATGTTAAATACTTGGGAATTCATATAGATAGACGCTTGACCTGGTCTCGTCATATTGAAGCGAAAATAACGGCTATGAAATTTAAAGCAGCTCAACTACATTGGCTACTCGGTTGAAACATAAACTTGTCTTTAGACAACAAAATTCTCTTATACAAGTCCATCATAAAACCAATATGACATATGGCATCCAATTATGGGGAACTGCATGCGCATCAAACATCCAGAAGCTACAAAGAAGACAGTCTAGGATATTACGGCAAATTGTCTGCGCTCCATGGTATATACGCAATGACATTATCCACAGAGATCTTAACATCGCTACCATCCAGGAAGAAATTAAAAAGTATTCAGTCAAATACATAGATAAACAAATGATCCAACCCAACTACCTCGCTGGGGATCTAATAAAGGTCACCGGGGGCTGAAAAGATCCGACACTTTGAGCCTAGCAGGCTTTTTTGAAACTTGAATACAATTAATTAGCGGTTACATTGGTAACGGCTAACAAATACAAATAAGAATTAGGATTAAGCTTTGAATACATATGTATTGTAATTTTCGACAAGAAAGATTCAATAAAAAAAAATCAAGGACACCGTTGTAACAAAAACTCTAGTACAACTTACTGAAAAAGGTCAACAGAAAAGAGAAAGACAAAGAGAAAAAACAAAAAAATGTACTTGGACTTCAAGAAAAATTCTTGACGAAAGTACGGAAAAAACAGAAGTAAAGGAAAAAACATGTAAAATCAATTAAAATGGATAATCATTCAGGAAAGCAAATTTCGATCTACCAAATGTTAAAATACAATTTGGTTTAAGGATTGATGTTTGACTAGTGACGTCAGCAGTCGTCGATGGCTGCGAGTGTAAGACGGCAAATCCATCTGAGGAGATCGAGTGGTTGCGATCGAAACATGTCATGGTAACCTGCCGGCCAGGGTTCGAGCCCGAGCCACGTCAAGAATGAAAGATTATCAATAACAATATTAATTAATTTTCATGTTGTAAAATTCCTTTCTTCATAAAAAATAATTTAATAAAAATTAAATTTCATGAACTTAAGCCTAATTAAAAATATTAAAAATTTGGATTAAAAACCATAAATAGTTCAACAAAATAACCACAATACTAATTATTGTTAAAGCTAAGGCACGAGCTCTATGTGTACATTTGTCCTTCAAGTTGTGCTGAAAAAGGTCAACAGAAAAGAGAAAGACAAAGAGAAAAAACAAAAAAATGTACTTGGACTTCAAGAAAAATTCTTGACGAAAGTACGAAAAAACAGAAGTAAAGGAAAAAACATGTAAAATCAATTAAAATGGATAATCATTCAGGAAAGCAAATTTCGATCTACCAAATGTTAAAATACAATTTGGTTTAAGGATTGATGTTTGACTAGTGACGTCAGCAGTCGTCGATGGCTGCGAGTGTAAGACGGCAAATCCATCTGAGGAGATCGAGTGGTTGCGATCGAAACATGTCATGGTAACCTGCCGGCCAGGGTTCGAGCCCGAGCCACGTCAAGAATGAAAGATTATCAATAACAATATTAATTAATTTTCATGTTGTAAAATTCCTTTCTTCATAAAAAATAATTTAATAAAAATTAAATTTCATGAACTTAAGCCTAATTAAAAATATTAAAAATTTGGATTAAAAACCATAAATAGTTCAACAAAATAACCACAATACTAATTACAACTTAGAATATTTCACATTAGTTGAAACAAAACTGATATGAATTTAGCTTACACTTGGGGACAACTCAAAATATTTGTCTTCAGTTGACTCTGGAGAATCTACTTCTTTATCAAGAAGAGAAATATAACTTTATTTTTTTTCGAAAGAGTAGAGAAAATTATGTTACATTTTTACAGTGGGTAGTTATGACCACTGTGCAGTGATTTTTTGCAAATAGTGAAAACTAAAAGTTGAGTTGACTCTCTTTAGAAGAACCAGTGCGATAAGCATTTCGTAACGGACTAAATCAAAAATTTGTTTTGTTCCTTAGGTAACGGAAATAAGCCCAATTCAATGGCTCCAGAAATTAATCGCAGTTTACTTTCACAAACTCAAAATATTTTAAATTTCTTTTTTTTACTTGGTTCGCTTCAGCTCTAAGCCCTCCATTTGTTGTGTTGTTTCATTTGGATTGAGGTATTGTGTTTATTAGTAAAAACAATCAATCAATACTTTATTCCCTTTCAGATTAACGCGGGATTCCTAACATATGGCGTATACTTTGCGCATGGCTTGTGTTTTTAATTTCATTTATTATAACTTAGTTATCGTACGAAATAATCCCTCTCGGGACACCCTTTTGCTGTTACATCATGCGGGTCACAATCAGATGCTGCCAGTTCCTGGGATTCGGAAAAAATCCAAAAGTAATCGATCACTGGAGATCTTCACGGTCTCTTGCCATCGCTGCTAATAAGAAATCCAATTTGGTATCAAGGGAGCCAGTAGCCCCCGTTGGCAAAGCACCGGTCTGACTATTGGTTGAGGCCTTCATTAATATATTTCTTGCGGAAATTGTTTAAGCCCAAAGTCGCAGGAAGAGATATCCTGAAAGTCTTATTAAAGGAATGATTTTTCCCACTTGTGGGAAAGTACAGCCTAACGGAAGAATTATCCCTAGTTAATGTTGCTACTCAACAGCTGCTGCTTTCGTATTTCCAAAATCAGGGGAGGTTAGATACATCCAAATACACCATGTGCTGCAACGTATGGAAAAATGAAACTGTGATTCTCTGGAGGGATTTATGGCCATTGCGGACAAACTGGAACACCCATAAGCACGCGATATACCATATTTTGTAGTTAATTAGCCCAATTTGGTAATCCAAGAGTTTATTTTAATGAGAAGAGTTTAGATAGACCCAAACTGCCACCTGGGTGTGTAAGCTGCTTGTATACGCATTATTTGTCACCCAGTTGATAATATCCCCCATGGAGTAGGTCTACGCGAAAGGTATACATGTGAATGTTTTCCACATCTGTACGAAATTTCGTAAGCAATAACGTTTTTGGTTGCTTAAAAAATGTTAAATGATGTGACAACAAAGTTTCATTTACGGAAAGATTTGCTTAAAAGCATTTCGATTGCTTATATAAGCTTATTTTGAATATGTTTCTTTGAAACGGCGTGCCAGAGATGGCCTGTGCGATTAAAAAGAGGAAGTTCTAAAACGGAAGTAACAGGCCCCCTGTTCGGCCTAAAAACTTCGAATTATATATTTGAGAACTATTTGAACCATTATATGGTTGCCGGGGACAATAATATGCTTAAGATAACCACAACATATTTACAAATCTTCGTTTAAAATAGTTTTGTTGGAGGTTACCATATTGAAAATGGGGTTTCTCTGGGTGTACTTTAGAAGGATCTGGGGTAAACGAAAGCCATCAGTGTTTCGCCTTCTAAGTTAGTAATAAATTCTAATGGTCAACTAACTCCCGTAGTCAGCCTTTAGTCATATCTCTAAGGTTATCTACAGTAAGGTATTGAAACATACTTAGAACAATGAGGAATGAATAGGAGGCAGTGTGTTTAGTTCTTCGCGTTTCTCCTAAAATGTTCTCATACTTAGAAAAATAAGAATTGAAAAGTAGGGAGAATATTAAAAACTAAAATTTTCCGGGTTTAACCAAGAATTTTTCAATTTTTTTTCTTTATAAACCATCTCCTAAAACTTTCGAATCAAATAAAAAAGAAAATCAGCCAAATCTTTCCATCCGTTCTCACGTGATGCGATTACATATGTACATGTACCGTTTCATTTTTATGTATGTATTTTCTAGTATTGGCCAATACTAAATCTGTCATTATTTGAAATTTGGAATTAAGTTTTTTTCCTATTATTCTGATATCTTTATTGTCTTTTTGTAACGTGGTAGACTTTTCCTATTCTTAAAAATCAACAATAGAAGTTCCTCAAAGCTCTTACTTTAAATAAATTTTATGCAAATTCCCAAATAAAAAATATTCACGGTTGCATTTATGGAGCAAATCAAATTCAATCCATTCAAAGATTCAATATTATATTGATTGTGTCAATCACTAGAGTCCCTTAGAAGAAGATTTCAAAATTATTACAATATTTAAATCCCCCACTATGCTAATCGTCTCTTCTATGCCATGCATATAAAAAATTATGTACATTTTTCTCGTTTTAAGCCTTTAAAAATAAAATGGTTCATTTGAATTTCCTTTGTTACGCATTTTATCATTTTATGGAAGGCATTGTGGTTTTTATGATGGTTTCTTAATGTGTCCTAACTTCACTTATAAACGACCCTGTTAACAGTTTTAACATCATACAGGAGGAGGCATACGATAATAAAGGAAATACATTAAAAAAAAGAACAAGATAAAATTGTTTGCTGTGTTGTTGTCGTCTTTAATGATACACGGATGTGGAAATGAAACTGCACAAAATGTTTCAACACAACACACACATCCATGCACACTTAGACAAATACAAATTACAGTTAATACAAATAAGTGTTTGGTATTGTAGGAGCGTGTGTGTATTTATAACAACAAAACACTAAAAAAAGCCAAAGAAATAAATAAAATAAAAGAAAATAAAAGGAAAGGAAAACAAATGGCCAAATATGAAATGAATGAAATAAAATAAAAAAGAATAGAAGAGACAAGAAATGTTAAATATAATGAGTTGATGTCATATCCATTCATTGTATTATCGGCAATAGAGTTTCTTGTTGCTGCTGCTGAAGATTTAAAAAGTTGAAGTTTTGAAACAGAAGACTGTTATGACATATTTTTGGTTCAACAAAATGTTTCTCATTTTCGTTTTCGGTGAAAGTGTTGGCCATCAATTGAAAACTTTTTGATTTGTTTTTTAGACTCCCCTCCATATCTGTGGCCAGAGTTGTCAGTTTTCAGATAATTATCTAAATATTTTTTTATTTATTTAGGACGTTCTATGATAATTATGTGTGAAGCAAAATATCGGACGAATTCTCGCCTCAACTTTGGTGGCATACCTCTATCCGAGTGTTCATATTTTCAAAGACTCTGAGACATACTTAAGGTTCAATATCTTTAACGTGCCGAATTATCTCATTGTTTAGTTTTTGAATTGTTCTTGGCTCATTGACTTACACTTTTTATCTTTTAAATATTCTCAAAGAAAGAAGTCCTACAGTGGCAAATCACTTGATCGTGACGGTCACGTGAGATTACACGGTCATAAAATTTTTCGCGCAAAAGAGCCATTGTTTCGTTGGCTGTCTGGCAAGTGGTACCAACATGTTTGTACGTCCAAGTCCATATTCTCAATTTCTGGCAACAAGAAGTCCATTATCATCTGGCAATAGCGAACACCATTCACGGTAACTGCTTGGCCGACCTCATTTTAAAATAAATATGGTCTGATGATGCCGCCAGCCCATAAACCGCACCAAACAGTCTCTCTTTGTAGACGCATCGGCTTTTCAACAATCACTCCTAGATTCTCATTTGTCAAATTTGCGCACAGTTCTCGATAATGTTCACATTTGTTCGATAATGCTGGCTAAAAAATCACGAAATGCATTTTGATTTTAACGCCTTTTTTCGGTAAAGGCTTCAACAATATTAATGCGCGGCTCAATTGTGTATCTCTGCATGGTTGATTTTGTCAAAAAATTACACAAGTAATGTTAAATTTAGTTGGGCAAAAAACTTGACGTTAAGGTGTGACTCACGATTAACATCGTGTATTATGGTCGGACCAACCTTTACAAATAGCTTTTATTTTCTTCACTATCCCGTTATATTTTCACACGCATTCTTACAAATTGTAGTTAATTGTGTTCTCACAAATAATTTATATTTTTCTACAAGGTTTTTTATTTTTCCAAAAGAAATTACATTTTTCTTAAGGCGAATTCACTTTTTTCTTAAGGCGAACACCATTCACGGTAAATGCTTGGCCGACCTAATTTTCAAAGAAATACGGCCCGATGACGACGCCAGTCCTGGATGAGCATGAACAGGTGTTTTCACATTTTCTGCAGACGCGGTGTGCAGATTTGGTCGATTATCCTAGCCAATTCTGCCTGAGACCCTGCATCCTGGGACAATGGTACAGTACATGCTCGATCGTCTGCAGCTCCTCTAAACCATCGCACAATCTGCAGAAGTACGTAATGGCGTTGTCCCATCTGCCCGCAAAAGCCCTGAGAGGACAATCCCCCTTCAAGAGTCTATAAGTGTTCTAAGACTACCCCTATCCAATCCCAGTAGAACCCTGGTTGCCTCCGCGTCCAATCTGGGCCATAGTGCCCTGAACACCCTGCAATCCGTTCTGTTCCTCCAGGCTCAGTTAACGTAATCACGGAATTTCTCCCGTATCACCCCATAGTAGTAACATAGGGAGAGCTTAACCCCCCTGTCCCTTACCGCTAATTCCTGATTCGAACCCCCTCTCGCGAGTTCTTCAGCCACCTCATTTCCAATCAACCATGCAGTGTTCAGGTACCGAACACAGCCTTACATTGAATGCCTCCATGAGCCCACCAAGAGCATTCCTACACCGTCAATGCACTAAGCGCCGCCTGACTATCGACGTAAATTGTCACCACAGATCCACCCACGATGTGTTAAAGTATCACCTCTGTCGCCCTCAAGATCGCTAGGATCTTAGCCTGGAAGACACTGCACTCATCTGGGAGTCTTTTCACCTCGGTGTCCGCAATATATACACCGGCACCAGTGCCGGTTTCCATCTTGGATCCTTCCGTAAATACTGCCCACCCCTCAAACAGTCCATTGGATCCACGCCAAATTTTCGTATCCGGGAACTCCACTGGTGGTGTTGCAAGGAAGTCCAGGGTCATAGTCTTATGATCCGAAATTTCCTCGAGAGTAGTACCCTGAGCGAGCAGACCCATCTCGTACAAAATTTTCGTGTGATCATCCCGCCTAGGTCTAACTAAGGAAGACTCGAAAAGTCTATGTTAGTTCCTACCAGCCACACTCCTCATATAATGCTCAATAGGGGACAGATATAGTACGATGTCCAGCGATGCCTGCGGAGTGCTTCTCCTTGCGCCTGTGATGCCAAGAGATGCACTTCTTTGAACTTTCCTGAGCATCTTCCTATAGCTATCTACTCCTAACGCATCCCACCAAACAGTGCACCCATAGGTAAGTATAGGCCTAACCACCGATGTGTAAATCCAGTTCTGACGTAATTTTGTCGTCATCGCACATCACGAACTTGCTATTGTGGCTTTGTAGTGGCGTCAAAATTACGTCAGAACCAACGTAATTCGCGGCTTTGCTTCAATTGACAACGAAGCGTGTTTGAAATGTTATCATCATCATTTGTCAAATAACGCACAAACGTGAATAGTTAATTTTTACTAAAAATGGTGCCAATTTTAGCATTTTTCTATCAGTTTCGCACTTAATGAGGCCTGTAGAAAGAGTTAAGTTTTGAAAAAATTAAATAAAACGAAGTAATCTAGAGTCGATGACCTTAAAAAATATGTGGCGAAAACCATCTAACAAGAAACGATAACAGCATTTTTGTTAAAAACATGCCTGTTTATCGATGTCAAACGAAAATTTTCTACATTTTACTTATATTTCAAACAAAACTTTAGAATAAGTTTTTGCTTTAAATTTAAATGTACTACAGAAAATGTTCTTTCGATATTAACAAACAGGCAGTTAGCATCGTTTAATTTTTGCTTATTAAGACAAAAAAAAAAACCCTACAAACTTGTTGACTTCCAATAAAAATGAGATAAACGAATGGTCATAGCTGGAGTCCATAGCCATTAAAAGAGAGAACTAAAACGGTATGATTTCCACACTAGATAGGATGAACATTTCTTAAAAAAAAATACGATTTAATTTTGTTTAAATCTTGCTTGTTTAGATAAAAAAAAAACTCTGAAAATTTGTCTAGATCGAATGACATAAAAAAGTGATATGAAGTCACACTTAACTCACTACTTGCAACATGGCACACAACATTATGCAAATTATCATCGCAGTTGTTCTCATTTAGTATGGCACTGGTAATAAAAGTGTTACTGATTTCTGTTACACCAACACAAAAACACACAACAAATAAACTCTTGCAAACTTTAACACAACGAACAGAAAAACCAAAGAGTTAAAAATGTGTGTGTGCGTCTGATAATATCCCAACAAACACGAAGTCAAACCTTTGATATTTGACAACAAACACAATTCTCCCACTATTTTCAATTGCTTTATATTAATAAATGAATTTAAATTGATCACGATTTAAATCTTAACATTTGACATACAATGCTTTATCGATTTGATATTAAATTGTTATCAAATGTTATTCTCAAATAAAAAATAATTGCCCAGATTATTTTTGATTTGAGAACTGAAACTGAGGCAAACAAAAAATATATGCTAACATTAAAAAATGGCGACTAAAGTGAAATGTGTTTGGCAATTAAAAAAGTTACATATTATGTGAAGTGAATTCGCCTTAAGAAAAATTTTATTTCTTTTGGAAAAATAAAAAACCTTGTAGAAAAATATAAATTATTTGTGAGAACACAATTAACTACAATTTGTAAGAATGCGTGTGAAAATATAACGGGATAGTGAAGAAAATAAAAGCTATTTGTAAAGGTTGGTCCGACCATAATACACGATGTTAATCGTGAGTCACACCTTAACGTCAAGTTTTTTGCCCAACTAAATTTAACATTACTTGTGTAATTTTTTGACAAAATCAACCATGCAGAGATACACAATTGAGCCGCGCATTAATATTGTTGAAGCCTTTACCGAAAAAAGGCGTTAAAATCAAAATGCATTTCGTGATTTTTTAGCCAGCATTATCGAACAAATGTGAACATTATCGAGAACTGTGCGCAAATTTGACAAATGAGAATCTAGGAGTGATTGTTGAAAAGCCGATGCGTCTACAAAGAGAGACTGTTTGGTGCGGTTTATGGGCTGGCGGCATCATCAGACCATATTTATTTTAAAATGAGGTCGGCCAAGCAGTTACCGTGAATGGTGTTCGCTATTGCCAGATGATAACGGACTTCTTGTGGTCAGAAATTGAGGATATGGACCTAGACGATGTGTGGTTTCAAAAGGATTGTGCCGCTTGCCACACAGCCAACGAAATAATGGCTTTTTTGCGCGAGAAATTGTATGGCATGTTATCTGACGCAGTGCCGAAGCTTATTGGCCGTCACAATCATGTGATTTGACACCATTGGACTTCTTCTTTGAGGATTTTTAAAAGAAAAAGTCTACGTCATTATTAAGCCAAGAACAATTCAAGATGTAAAGGATGAGATAATTTGATACATTTACGACCTTGAACCTCAATTTTGTCTCAGAGTCGTCAGTGAAAATATAGGGCATCGAAAAGAGGTATGCCACCTAAGGATGCCAATCGGGACTAGTTTTCGCAAATCCCGGGATTCGGGATCTCAAAAATCAATTCCTGGGATCTCGGGATTTTTCGGGATTTCAAGATTGACATCACTTACGCCACCGAAGCCGTGGCGAGCATTTGTCCGATATTTTGTTTCACTAATAGTTCTCATTGATCCTTCTATCATAATAAAAAATATTAAGATAATTCTTTGAAAAGTTTTTGTTTATTTATTTTGTTTTGCTTAGACCGCCCTTTATGATCGCGGTGCAACGCCTTGCCAATTTTAAAAACAACAAAAAGCAGCCAAGTATTTCGCCTTGCCAAGAATTTGAGGTCGAAAAATACATTATTTCATCTTTTAGCTTAAAGCTTATTTTAATAGAAACTGAATTTATATTAAAATCCAAATTTGAAAAACATTTGAGAATAACGTTTGAAAGCAAGTTGAAAATAAATGCATTTCTCAATTTGAAAATAATTTTCCCTTGTTGTTAAGAATGATTTTTTAATCATTATCAAACGTTTGTTGTTTGACAAAAGGTTTGATTTCAAATCATTTTCAATTTGATATCAAATCATTTTCAGTTTTAAATCAAATCTTTTCAATTTGAAATCAAACCTCCGTTTGCTTGTTGGGATAAAAACAACTGAAATGATAGTGGTAATCAGTGTTACCGTCGGATATTTTAAAAAAGTACCAAAAAAAGGGGAAATCTACAAAAACAGTGACACCAAAAAGAGGATTTAAAAAAAAAATGGGCACATCTTGTAAAATAAAAATAAGTACACCACATTATGTATTTTTTACGGTTTTTCTATTTATTATAATTTTAAGTGGTATAAAAACATAACAAAAAACATTGTATATTAATTATATACACTAAAAACAAATGATCGTTTTACAATACGTCTATTATTAAAACGAAAATCGCTTAATTGAGCAAGATGTGCAATAAAGCGAAACACCCATGTGTAGATAGAAAATAAAACTCATTTCTTTATTTAATAAGTTAAAAAAATGGTTTAGGTTTTTTAATACAAAATAAAAATCAGGAACGATTATCGTACAATCTTTCTTGCCGCAAAATAATTTGTTTACGTTTGTGGAGCAGAAACACATTAAGTAGACGGAAACAATTAACCGAAACAATTGCTCTTGTTTTTCGCAATGCGGTCTTATTTTGCGAAATAATTAAGCGGGTGACGCAATTAAACGGAACTCAATTAAACGGGTATTTTTACAAAGACAGTTAAACTGAATGATTTAGTTACATGATTTTAAGTGCAATAAAACGGGAAACTCAATTAAGCGGGACTCAATCAACCGAAAATAACTGTATCTGATTAATGTGACGTGATGGGAGAAAACTGCGCTCATGCGGCTATAGCATTCCAAAAAATATAAGAATCAGTTGGAATGGATAAATAAACGTTTTCAATGTCGTCTTGTGTTATTTATTAATGGTCAGTTCATACAAATTTTTTTACAATTAATTGTTCTTAAAACGACTTCTATACTTTCGTAAAGTGTCTTCACTTGAAACCCAATCTTCAAGGCTAGTATCTAATAAATTTAAAGATAAAAGCATGGATTCGCAAGTATTTTCTTTTAACTTATTTGTTACTTTATTTTTGATTAAAGCTAACTTAGTTAAAACACGCTCAGCAGAAGCACTATTGTGTGACAATTCAAAAATTTGAGAGATCATTTTTTACAAGTTTAAATATATATACAGGTATACTCATCAAATCTATTTTCAATGTTCCAATTTCACGCCAAAAGTCTTCAGCATTCGAAATTTTAAATAAGTGTTCGTAATTCGCGTTATTTACTTTACTCTCTAGAAGCTTAAATTCAAGTATAAATGCATCTGGGTCAGTTATAATATCTTTAAACTCTGAAACTAATTCGAAATAGTTTATATGTTCATTAGACACTATAAATAATGGGTCTAAATACTTCAATATATTGAGCTTTTTGTTTTTTATATCAATTCTTGTAATCAATTCTTTACACAATTTTTGATTTTTAATGTCAATTACACAAATTTTAGAAAAGTTTTCGGTACACAACAGTTCGGTTTTTGCTTCACGAACAATATATATATGCGAGATATCTTTACCCCCTTATTCATAATAAAAGTATCAAAAAAGTGGCAAGAATCACAAAAAGTACCACATTTGGGTGCATTTTGTAAAAGTGGCCAAATAGTATCCAAGCAGTCGAAAAAGTGGCAAAATGCCACTTTAGTGGCACCAACGGTAACGCTGGTGGTAATAATGCCTTGTGGAAAATGGTGGCCAGTAGACGAGAAAATGTGTTGAAGATACAAAAAACCAGATACAGAGAGAAAGAGAGGGGAAGCTAAAAAATAGTAAACAAAAGTGTGAGTAAGTGTAAGCTTGCTTTTTTTCATGTTGTTGTCTATAAAGTACTAAAACTAAAGTCAAAAAGGGAATATAAATTACTACTTAAGTATGGTTGCTTGCAGAAAATATAAAAAATGCTGTTTAAAATAAAAAAGTTTTTAAGTTTTTGCAAAAAAATAAATGCTAACATAAAAATAAGGAAGTTCTACATGAAAATGTAAAAAGCTCTTAGAAACTGATACAAGAAAAAAACTTGCAAAAAAAAAAATTCACCCAAACAAACAGACAATTAGATAAACCACCCACCAGCCAGCCAACCCACACAAATACCGCAATTTTTGTTACACATTTTTATATTTTTATTTATTTTATTCATTGCCCTGGTCTGGTCTACTAAAAAAAATCCATTTTAAGTTTTCTCTATATTTCTTGTTGTAGTTGTCTACAAGAAAGGTATCCTTAGGAGACTTTTAGAAAATTTTACAACAAAAATAACCATAAAATAAGGAAAATTTGCTTTGTGTTCTATAATTTGAGTAAACGACGCTGTAAAAGGACATGTCTTTAATTTGATGAGAAATTAAATACTTTAGAAAGAAAACATAATAACGAAAAGACAGAAGAAACAGGCTGTAATAAAGAAAGAAAACGAAAACAGAAGTAAAGAGAAAGGAATCGCTAAAAGTTGTAAATTGGCTGGTTTTTTTTATAGAGTTACGAAATGTTTAAGCGTTTGTGCTTTCGGATAATGTTTTAAAGTTAAGAAATATTTAGGATGATAGACAACAGAAATCCATAGAATTTTATGTTTTTATTGCCAGTAGCTAAAAATTTTATGAAACCGCATTTGTGGTGTAAAATTTATTTGAATAAAAAACATTGTTTTTTTTATTTATTCTTATTAGACAACATTAAATGTTGTTCTATTGCAGATAACTTTTTCTAATAAAATAATGGATTTTAGGACTTGAGTAACAAAACGAGTTTTCTGATAAAATCAATATACAGGGTGTGTAAGCTGAAAACAGCTAAATGGTTTAAATTCTTTTTAACTTTCTAATTATTTTTTGTATCTGTGTTTTTTTAAAGAATTTTTTTTAGATGACTTGGATGAATTTAATATATAGATATTCTGCAATGAAAGTAGTATTTAGCTAGAAATATACTTGTTGATATTGACTTTAAACTAGTTGCATTTTTTACATTTTTTCATTTGCCAAACTATCCTAATTAACATTGTGTTGACAAAGGAGCCCAACTCCCAACAAACACGGAGGTTTGATTTCAAATTGAAAATGATTTGAAATCAAACGTTTTCTCAACCAACAAACGTTTGATAATGATTTGAAAATCATAGCGTTCTCAACAAAAAGGGGAAATTATTTTCAATGCCTTTATTTTCAACTTGCTTTCAAACGCAATTCTCAAATGTTTTTCAAATGTGGATTATAAAACAATGTGGAATATAAATAAAAATATTTTAATTTTTTAAATGTAAATTTATTATTTATTTAAATAAACTGTGAGATAAACATTCGGCACCATAGCTAAAAGATGAAATAATGTTCTTTCTGTCCTCTTGTTTTTGGAAAGACAAACTACTTGGCTCCCTTTTATTTTGAGGATTGTAGCACCGCGATCGTTCAACAAACTGTCTTCACTTTCCCATTTTCTTTTTCTTTTTTTCTGTTCACTTTATATTAAAATTTATTTTTAATAGTAAAACACATGTAACAACAAAGTAAAAAGTGTAACTTTAATCGCCATTTGTAATGATTACATTTATTTTTCGCTTTAGTATTGCCAAGTTTATTTTTGATTTGAATTTAACATTTGACAAACATTTGACATTAAATTGATAAAACATTTGATATCAAATGTTTATTTTCAAATCATTATCAATTTGAATTTAAATGTTAAATCAAACAATTGAAAAACATTTGAGAATTGTGTTTGATGTCAAATGATAAAGTCATTTCATATCAATGGCTTGACTTCGTGTTTGTTGGGCTGTTTAAGGCCAGCTTTCACAACTTACCAATAGCTTAAAGTAGACTTTTACCGGCCTTATAAAATGTTTTCCATTATTAAAACTTTACTTTAGCTTAAAGGGAGCGATAAAGTAAATCAAAGTTCATCCTGCCTGGTAGATCAAAGTAAAGTTGTAATAATGGAACACTTTTTTGTGATTTGTTAATCACTTCAAATCGACATGATTACAACTGAATCAATTCATAAACCACATAGAATCCACTGAACATACCTAATAATGTAGAATGCCAACATGTCGTGTACAACCGGCCAAGATTTCTGCTTAATGTTTTTATTTAATAATTCATAAATTTTCACAATTTCATCATAAAAATGATTAAAATAATCTTCTGATAACTTTATAAAAGTGTTTTTATCCATTTTTAATACTTTAAAGAAATATAAATTTGTTTGATTTTTTTTGTGTGTTTTTTTCTTAATCATCTGTCATCTTAATCATCTCAAATGTAATGTGAACGGCTTTGATTAGCTAAATCAACATTTTGCTTAAACGCGTTTAAAAACCCAAGTGTGAACTTAGTATTAGAAGCAAAATAAAATGTTACTATTTCCCTCAATAGGTTTTCATACTTTTTGCTTTATAAGCAGATCAGCAGTGAGAAGACATCATATCATCAGCTCATTATTGGTTTGACCTACTGACCAGTTTTAATAAAATTTAGTTAGATATCGGGTATATATCTGAATGCAAAACCAGTTTCACGAAATTTTTTATTTATTTAATTATTTAAAAGTTTATTAAATATTGTTTTGCTCTACACTCCATTTTTCGGCATATGCGGCATACAAAATACACTTCGCACCTTTTTTTGTTTCATTGCTGTAAGAAAAAAAGTGTATTACGCGAAAGAAAAGTTAAATGACTACATAATAAATTTCACTCTTGTTTTGCTTCATTGCCGTAAGTAAAAAGGTAGTTAAATCAAACGTAAAATAAAATGCCAACAACACAATAAACAGCTGTAAGTATACGTATGCAGACCTTAAAGCTACTTTTTAAAAATAAATTATAAAAGTGGCGTATGCGGTGCAAAGCAATAATTTTAACTTTCAATAAAATACTATTAACTTCTTAGTTCGTCGAGGAATGTCCACAAAAATTAACATTTTTCTTCAAAACATATGCCGGATATGCAGTGGTGGATATGCAAAAAATTCTATCGGGTATATTTTCAGAAAACCTCATGTTAACCTTCCTTGTCGTTTTTCTCCACAATGACTTTTTGGCATATGCGCCAAACCAATAATGAGCTGACGATATGTTATTTATCTAAGTTGGACCATGGCGATGATGTAAAGTAAAAACCTTCCAAATCGGTCAAGCTGTTCTCAAGTTATGCGCTTCATAGAAAAAGTGGACGTAAGAGTAGGCGTGGTACATTTTTCTTTCGATGAAAACGGAAAATGGATTAATACGAACATTTGAAAGAAAAATTTGTCAAATCGATGGAGCCGTTTTCTGATTTTAGGTAATTCGAAAAAAGTGGGCGTAAAAATGGGCGGGGCAAAATTTTCTTTTCGTATAAATCTAAGTTGTACCATGGCGATCATGGCAATTGACCGAAAATCAAAAATCAGACTTCACAGTGTCACCCGCTTGAATATTTTGAAGATTCCCTGAAAATTTCATTAAACTCGGCCCAGCCGTTTTGGAGTTCTTACGTTACATACACACATCCTGTTTTATATACATAGATATAAAAAATGTTTGGTATTTTGTTGTTATTTTCTTAATTATTTTCTAAAATATTAATTTTAGCAAAAAACTTTCTTCGAGGCTTATGTTGTTGACTAGAAGAGCTAAAATATTGTTATATATCATATTCTTGTAAAATGTTGTTTTTAAGAGATAGTCATATGCAAACAAATTACATTTGAATAAATGGCTAGGGGCCCCCCCCCCCCCCCCCCCTAAAACACAACTAATCGCTACGAACTTTTTTTGTACTTTTTTAAACATAAAACAGAACCGATCTGGGGGGGGGGGGGGTAGAATATAAGAAGTCAAAAAAATAAATAAATAACGACCCCCCTAATGTACATATTTTTGTACACACGTACTACCGTATTCATAAAAAATAAAATAAGTTTGAAATGTGTTTTAAGGAAAAATTTTCATACAAATTTTTCTTAAATAAAACTGGTTACTTTCGAACCAGTTTTAATGTGTTTTTAAATACTGTGGTGTAGGGTATCATATGGGCGGGCTTGACTGACTATACTTTCTTACTTATTTTTTTAATGAATACAGCAGTTAGTATAAAAAAAATATGGAAAACACAATAACAACGTCCCATCTTCATTAACTACGGGGTTCTTTAAAAGTTTCACTCTGTCAAACCAAACAATTCCGAGCATGTCGATGTTCTTTCTTGTGTGCAACTTTTCGTTTTTGCTTTTGCCTTGACTTCGACTGTTTTCATTTAATGAATCAGAAGTAAAGGCAACAGTTTATTTTTGCCCAATGACAAATGAATAAGTCGAAGTAACAGCACAATCTTATGACTTTTAATATCTCAACTGCAGCTTTTTAAACACTGTTTTTTTTGTAATGAATCGGCTAATGGGTTAGTGTTAAAGTGGTGAATGGTCGTGTATTTTCATTCATTTAATTTGGCTATTTTGTATATGAATGTGGATCTTTACTCCACACAGTCATGATCCACCATTTCCTAGCCCAGTCTTGCCAAATCATCGACCGTTTCATTCTCCTCAGTAGTTCAGATTTTAAATTGCTCAAAATCAATTATATAGAAACTGAGTTGAGAGTCCATATTTCGACCAACCTTTCAAATATATTGATATTATTTTTTCCGTTATCAAAGATACGGCCCACTGAAGTATAGCGAACCTCCTTACTTGATGTTTCACATTTATGCCAAATAATCGACAAAGAAACAAAAAAAAATTCTTTGCAACTTTTCTATTCAAATTATTAAAATTTTACTGTAATTAGTCGAAGAAAAAGTTTTTCTTAAAAGTTGTTATTTATTTTCTATACAAAAAAAGTATTAACACGATAGACTTTCAGAAATATCTGAAAGCGTAGTCATATACACACAATCACAAAATACACACTAACACAGATACAAGATAAAAAGTTTCACGTAATCAGTTATAAAATGCTAATGCTTTTTATAAAAACACATTTGCAACGAAAAATCATACCCCTTTTTTGTATAGACTAACAACACATTTACTAATTTATTTCTTTACACCCTGCAAATAAAATTGGACCACCTGATCCATTTTGATAAAATTGACTACTCCATGGACTGGTCCGATGTAATACAAGCATGGGCCATGTCATTGTTAAAAAGTGTTTGTAGTGAGACGACATGTCTTCGTTTTTTAACGACATGCTTTCGTTTTTAAACGACTTCAAAACTAGTCCTCTTGTGTATACCATGGAGTAGTTTTAAAACTACTCCTTAGTGGTCCAAAGGTGGGTTATATGGTCCTCTCCTAGGACATCGTAATGTTAAATAGACCATGTTTTTTCCATACGTTAGGGTTACTTTTGGACTAGTCCTGGTCCCTTGTGGGCTACTCTTTACACGCGTGTTTGGACTGGTCCTATTATTTGCAGGGCAAGAACATGGAAAACCTTATCTGATACGTTTTATAAGTAAATGTGTGCTTGTGTAATTGTGTATAAGTGTTTATGAGTAGTAAAAAACAAGCAAAGAACAAACATCATTTTCCTACAAAAAAAAAAAAAAAAAGTATGGAGCAAAAATTTGAATTAGAATTCGAATGCGTATAAGTTTCGGTATGTATGTGTACGTGCAAGTGGGTTTAACTGGAAAACAGCGTTTATTTGTAATAAAGAAAATATGTAGCTGATGTAATATATGTCGATGTATGTATGTGGCGATGTTAATGTTCTAGCACGAGGTAAGGATACAAATTTTGTTAAAAATGCTGAAGCTCTACTGGCTTATGTTCAAATCGAGAGAAGGTATTTGTTAAGATGTTAAGCTGGGCACTAAATCTCATCCAAGATAACTGGATAAGATAAGTACTAGGAATGAGTTTGTCATAAGCATGCAAATATAACCCAGGCTAAAAGCAACTTGAAGTAAGGACCACATTCATCTGTATGTTTAATGTATGTATAATGATGGTTCATTTTCAGATTTTCAATATTCGTTTTATAATTCACTATATTTTTACATAAGGCCTATAAACTCTTTTCTGTTTACCCTCGTGTCACCCAATGCTAAGCCTAAGCCATTGTTTTAGAAATCTTATACAAATTTACCAAATAACAAGTCCACACACCATATTGTTTAAATTGGTACTTGTGTAATGGGTTAAATTAAGCAAAACACGATAGAAAAGAAGCAGGAACAAATATCAAACAGTACTCATAATATGTACAAGGCGAAAAAAAAGAAAGAAAAGATTTAAAAATTTACTTTTAAGCGTTATTTGATATGTTCACAATGGCGTACGATTTTTAGCTAAAGTTCAATTTTATTCATGCATTCGCTCACTTGCTCATTCACTCACTGACTTTTTTTGTTATTGTTTGGTTGGTATTAAGCAATGACGTGAAATTGTATACCTTTTTCTCCAACAGTCACACCCACTTGTCAATTTGTTTCGCAAAAAAATTAATTTTCCTTAACCCATTCCCGTCTAATGGATTATTTGTCCGTTTTTTTGGGTAATACGAAATACTTTTTCATGTGCCTTTAATTATTAATATTTAATATAAAATTAAAAAATTTCAATTTTGAGTTAATACATTCTTCTCGATTAAGTTAGATATTAATAATTAAACTATTTGGGGTATTCACAAGGTGTACTATCATGTTATATTGTCATAATGTTCTAACATTTAACAATGGTTTTAAAATATTGTTGTTGCTTTGTAAACAAAAACTGTCTTAAATAAATAGAACTTTGCTTGCTATGTTTATTGGGCGGTGCGCAAAATGACCCCAGGAAATATGGCCACAAAAGTAAAATGAAAAACGGCCCCAAAATTTTACATGAGACACAACAACACGCAATATTAGCGCAATTTTTTTGTTTTTTTTTTTGGTTATTTTTCATTTTTTCGTTAAGGTGTCTTTGCATTTTAAGTGGAATGAAAAATGGCCCTCAATAAAATCACAATTTTTTACTAATAAAAAATGCAAATTTTAAGAAATGAAAAATCACCCCAAACATTTTTACACAAATTTTATAAAGTTCTATATAAAAGTTTCTAGGGATAGTATAAAAAACCCGACTTCTTATACCAAAGTAGAGAAAATCCTTGCCGGTTATGCAGAGATGCTTTAGTTAGCGAAGCTGGTGTTTGTTTTACCATTAAGAGAAGCTTTACTGAGCGAAGCCAGAGTTCGTTATACCATAGAAAAGAGGCCGGCTATATAGAGAAGCTTTAGGTAGCGAAGCCAGTATTCGTTACACCATAGAAGAGAAATCATTGCGCCAGGCCGCAGGCCGTCTATAACGTGAAGCTGTAGTAAGCAAAGCCAGTTTTCGTTATAACATAGAGAAAAAAATCCTTGCGCATGGCCGAAAGCCCAGCTATCAATCGTACGATTTTTAAAACCAAAACTGTATAATTATCCGGATTTTGATAACGGGATTCTAAATTTGTGATTTTTAGTTTCGGGCATATGAACTCCATGTTTAATGTAACTTTCTTTGTGTTCTTTTTTGGGATTCAAATTCATTATAAATTTAGAGGTGATTTTTCATAATGAAGAATAACCCCAAATTTAGGGTCATATTTCATTTTATTTTTAGGGTTATTTTTCATTTTTTTGGGGTAATTTTTCATAAAAAAATGGGGCCATATTGCACTATGAAAAATAGCCCCAAATTTGGGGTCAATTTTGATTTATTTTTTTGGGGCCATATTTCCTGGGGCCATATTTCGCAGCGCCTGTTTATTGTGCTTCCGTAACTATTTCTAAGGGACCTGCGCTGAACGGCTCAACCGAGCCGCATTAGTTTTTGTAAACCGCCGCCGTTGATGGTAAAATTTTATCGGCCTAATATCCGAATTAAACATGCGGCTAGCAATTTTTTGCAACAAATCACTTGCGGCGTCAAATTAGATCGGCTTAGGACTCTGCTGTTTGGTAAACAAACAAAATAAAATTTGTTTCGGATTTGCGTCTGCAAAATTGAAAATAGTCAGGAAAGATCTAAATTAATATTTTAATTGATGGATTAGAATTAAAAAATATTTATTTTTTTGGTAAATATTTATTTTTTTTTATTTGTTTTAAATTCAAAATATCACAATGAATTGTAAGGGGTTGTTCAGAACAGTCGTATTTTTCATGTTGTTATTTTAAGACATATGACTTTATGACACCTTATGAATCACTGTTGGGATTTGACAATTCTTAAACTGTACCGTTTCAATGGCAAAATTGTAACAAATTGACAAAATTGTACCATAATTTCGCAATCATGGACCCGCCAGAACAAAATTATATTATGAGGTTAAGATTTTTGTGAGAGTTTTTGTGTCGGCTATTATTAAAATATCTTTATCTATTTATATGAACTTGTTTACCTTTAAGTGGTTTTAGGAAGGATATTTATATGGGACCTATGGTTAATTTTGGCCCGCCAGCGCAATATTTTGTCTTGAAAAAGTGGCTATCGTAAAAGTAATTCAGCCTTATTCCAGTTGTCGTTGTCGTTGTCGTAATCTATCAAGTCGTTTTTTGTAAGAGATTAAAGTTACACACAACCATTGTTCTTTAATCTCTTACAAAAAACGACTTGATAGATTACGACACCGACAACCGGAACAATGCTGATTAACGCCAATTTTTATATCAATACCAACATTTATAAGGCAGTCGTCAAATATGGACCGATTCCAATAACAAATAGTTAAATAATTAAGATTGTAATAAAATAAGTCTGGTTCAAATTTAATCTAAATAAGTAATAGGATGGTTTATAGGCACCAACACTATTCCGGAAAGAAGTTTATATGGGAAAATGTGAAATAAACGACTGATTACCACCATTTTCGGTAGTCTTTGTCCTTATGAATTGAAATCTATGTTCAAAATCTCATCGAATTACCTTTAAAATTGCGACCTGTACTTTACGCATAAAGTTACATGGACAAACCCAGAGAAAAAACATGTTTAAATATGGTCACCTCCAATAATACAATGTTTAAGGAAAATTTTAACCATACTATGTTTAATTTAATCCTATTATTGTAAACGACAACCATATTATGGTAAAAATAGTTCTCCATCAAGAAGCCAGACCCATAATATGGTTGTCTTCGAACACATTATGGTTAATAATAACTAAAATATGTTTAACCATTATAATAGCATGATGATCTTGAAAAAGAGGAAAATACTATTGTTCATTTAAAAACAAATTATTGTCATATTTAACTATAACATGTTTAGAGGCAACCATAATATGGTTGTGGCTTCTTAAAACGGGACTAACTTAACCATAATATGGTTGTCGGTGACAATAATAAGGTTAAATTAAACATAATATGGTTAAAATTTTCTTTAAACTTACTGCCTGTTTAACGATATCGAACGTCATCGAAGTTTGTTTTTGTTTTTAATGTTATTTTCTATGCGAAGCACTAATGGTACATTTAAAAAAATAAGCGCACAATAATGCGCTACGCAATAAGACATACAGAAATGCAGTAAAGTAAGTGAAATAACTCTCAACAATTTTTATAAAAAAAAAATAAAATTTCAAGTGCTACGGCATTCCCTTACTACGAAGCAGGTTTGTAAGGGAGAATACTAAAAAATAACTGTAAAAAACATTCAGTGTGAAAAGCTGATCGTTACATCCAACATTTTTTTTATGCGCTGAATAATGCGCTTCATGTGTCAAAAATGTATTGCTTCAAAGTGGTAACTCGCCATATAAAATTCATGTCTTCCGTAAGCGCAATGGTAAGCGAAACTCTTACATTTCTCCCTTACAAACCTGCTTCGCTCGAAGCACAATTTTTTATTGGGTAACTAAATATCAAAATTTCGAATTAAAAATTGTCAGTTCAACTAAAAAAAGACAATTATTCCAAAAAAAAAAATTATAAATTAAAATATATCACACCAAAGCCCTAATGGGCATTTAAATACCCCTGTTCTATCCCGGAAGTGGGAACAGGTAAAATATTTATTTTTTTACTCCCAACAACTTATACGAAACACCAGGTACACACTTAAAATATTAGTTGAAATGGTACGAGCGGATCTTTTAGCAGGCAATAATGGGTTAATGTTTATGTTTTGAAAATGCCAGCATGTAAAAAAAGAGAATGAGAACAAAAATCGTTCATTCTTTATTTAACCTAGATATAATCTACTCAGGCAGAAGAAGTGTTTCTTAAGAAGAAAAGTGGAAAATATTGTGTATCTTTTGCTATTAATAGCTTCATAATAGAGACATGTGTGTTTGTGTGTGAGCGCGCAAATGTTATAGGGCTACAGTTTGCATATTTTTTCTTATATATTTGAAGGTCTTAATGTTAATTCTTCTTCTTTAAGTAGAAGAAGTGTTTGTTTATTTTTTTTTCGTTCTTAGAAAAATTCAATGTAAACATATTTTATTTATGGCAGATATTTTTAAATACGTGCATTGAAACCTTAAGAGCCTCTTTGTTTTTATTGAGGATGAGTGTAACATTATACTGCTTGTGGTTTTTTAATGCTGGCAATTAGCTTAAAAACTTCAAAACTTTGAGGTTAGGAAATGACTTGTAATAGAATAATATTAGAAGGTGTTTTTTTTTAACTTTTAAATATTTAATTTTGAAAGAATTTAGGGTAGTTAAGTATTTAATTACACTTTACAAAGTTCAAGCACACTGATACGCATTGTGGTATTGTAATACTTAATGCCAATAAATGTCATAACATAGAGACGTTTATAAAGTTTGAAAAATGCAAAAGGAGGTCCTACGATGGCTTCGTATACTATGAGAATTAAGTGAAGAACAGTCAGTATTGGGGAATCATTTCTTATTTCAATCACAACAGTTTCGTGCATTAATCATAGCGAAAAACGTCTAGATCTGCTTAGCGAAATTAGAAAGTTTTATGTCTCGTTACATGGTTAAGTCACAGTTTGTAAAAATTATAATTCAGAGGACTGATTGTTAATTAGGACGCTTTGAGAATCAATTGATGTTTCTTGTTAAGTTGAGAAAGTTTTTTAAAACTGTTTTCATTTTAAACAGAATTTTGTAATTGTGTCTAGATCGAGGCTGGCAAATACAGCGAACATTTTGGAAAGCTTCAACTCCATATCAATGGGCTAGCACATCATATATAAAGCCAAAAAATAGAAATTTTAAGGAGCAATAATTTAAATTTAAAGAACTCGTAGGTAAGTAGCAAGTCTAAAAAACTTTTTGCATTAATAAAAATCTAAATACTCTGGAAAGTCGTCCCCAGAGAAGAAGGGCAAGGCAACTCTTCTTAATCCAAAGAAAACTTATTTAAGGCCTGTTACAGAGTGGCCTTATATTTCTTATAACTCTAAAAATAGCCATAAGCTTTTCTATATATGACTCTATACCGCAAAAACAGCAGCTTAAGCGACATTAGTTTCAATTTTCTTTTTTTTAATAAATAAATTTATTGGCAACACTTGTATAATTTCCTTAAATATCATGGTCACATAAGGTACCATGAAGATTTTAGAGCAAAAAGAATTTTAGCTTAAGCGCCAAACTTTATATAAAATGCTGATAAAATATTATGAAAAAACCTTCTCCTGTAAAATTGTGTTTTGTCGCTTAAGCTTTTTTTCCGATAAGGGCTTGATATATTCTTTTTTTTTAAGTTTTGTATCTCAAACATAAAAAAAAAATTGTATATCGTCGGCTTAATATGCAAACCTGCTGACTCAGTATATTGTGCAGGAGAGACAAAAAACTTTTTATATTTCATCTTTACAGCTTGAGGGAAAACCAAAAATAAAGTTGATTTTACACAATTCAATGCTGAAATTCTATCACACGACATCAAAATCTCAATTTAGTTAAAAAGTGGATTTAGCAGGATTGCATATTAAGGCCCAGAACAGACGGTAAAACGCAAGTGCAACGAAACCCTTTAGAAATTATTGTTTTGAAACCCGTTTCAATCGTTTTCCACACACCCTGCAACCTAAATTGTACCCGAATGTAATGAAATTATCACAATCATTTCGATTTTCTTTGAGAACAGAAAAACGCAAACACGAGTTTCCTGCACGCCGGTTTCAATGCAACTGATTTCCAATGCATTTCAAGCCGGTCTCAAAATGGTCGCGTCGTGTGTAGTCCCTCAAAGGAGTCTATGGCATTAACTCAAATGAAACTCGAAAATAACTAGAAGTTGCAGTTGCGTTTCACCGTCTGTTCAGGGCCTAAGCCGACGATATTCTAGATCAGTGATAACCAAGCCCCGAACTAAGAAAGCCCCGAACACACGCTCACAAAGATATTATGTGCTTGTGTGCGGTCGCAGATACTGATGATAGACTGATGTTTTGAAACGAACATAGTTGTAATATACATGTGAATTGCCGACCGTGTCTGTGTGAAAAATACGATTATTGACTGGCTCGCGAGTCTATGGAGTGGTTATCACTGTTCTAGATACACCTTTTCTAAATTAAAGTAGCGAAATCTATATTTATAAAATTCTCGTTTCACGATGTTTGTAATTGAACTCCTCCGAAACGGATTGACCTAATTATATGAAATTTTGTATGTGTATTTGTTAGGTATGAGAATAGGTCGTAAGGTATATTTCATATCGCTAGAGGACGTAAAATAGGCCAAAAGGGGTAAAACCTAACCCTCCCTATATCTTATAAACAACAATGTCGCCAAAAATTCCCCAGGTTCCTTTTAGGGATTACAGTGGATGCTCAGAAATTCGAACTCTCAGAAACTCGAATTTCCAGAAATTTTAATCAGTAATTTCATTACATTTGGCGCTCTAAAATTAGAATCCAAAATTCGGATTTCCGAGCGGTTTATTTTTTTTATTGTAACCACTAAAATTTTAATAACTTAGCTTAACCAAATACAAAATAAAAAGGGGAATCCCATTCTAAAAGATGTCTGTAAGTTGTTAGAGTTGTTGTTGTTAGAGTTTAAAAGTCAGTTTTACACATACTACACATACTAAAAAGTGTCGAATGAACCGAATTGTTATTTTTTTTATATATCGTTAAGTTTTTTATAGTTTTTATGTTAAATAAACTAAAGTTGAAAAAAATGCATAGTTTTTTAAATCTACCTAAATTTTTGTATAAATTGTCCAGAAGTTCGAATAATTCGGAAATTCAAATCGCCCAGAAAACAAAGTGGTTCGAATTTCCGAGCGTGTACTGTATTTAAATTTAAAATATTTTTAATTTTATTTGTTTTGTACCTTTCCTGCTATTATTCACCAAAAAAATAACGATCTTAAATCGAAATTAAAATTATTAATTTCAAACTTTAGTTAAAGTAAAAGAAAATTGCTTAACTTTACACAGAAAAAAATAAATAAAAATTGATTTCAATTAAAAAAAATTAATTAAATTTTCACCAGCAAACAAATTAATCGTATCAATTAATCAATTTTTTTTTTATATTAACAACATTTTCTGCAGTAATGTTGTTGATATAAGCAAACGCTTTATTTACTTGATTAAATTTTTAATTAAACTGATTTTATTTTTGATAAATGGTTTAAATGAAAACAAACAAATGGCAAGAATTTTTTTCTCTGTAGCTACTTTGGAAACCTGTGCGGTTGACGTATTGGCCACTCCATCTCTAACAGATAAAGAAACTAAAAAAAAAAGAAAATAATTATGAAATTTTGTATCATACTTCGTAAATTTATGGATGTCTCTTTATTGAATTGTTTGTAAATTGTTTGCTTTATACAAAACTGCGTTATAAATTTTGCCACAAAATTCCCTTCTAAATTATTCAAAGTAAAAGTTATCAATTCTTGTTAAAAAACAAATTTTCTTTTATTTTTGCTGTCTGACATCTAAATAATGACATCTTTCATTATCAAGCTATTTCTGGGAAAGAGAAATTAATTTCTTTAGGCTTTTTTTATTGTCATTATTGTGTATCCTTTTGATACAATTTATAGTGATTAATTGTCAACTTCAAAGACATCTCACTCATACTGTGTGCTTCCATTAGCTTTTTCTGCTATTAATTTTGTTTTTTTGCAACTGAGTCTTTGAATCCTTCGACAATATAATTTATTACAAAAGTAGAGAAAATGCTTATGAAATTATTACATAATTATTTACTTTTCTACTTCATCACTCTCCCTTTCGTTGTCAGTTAAGTTATCGATAGATAGAGAAAAGCAGCTGGAGTAATTAGATTTAATACATAAACATTTTACTTAAAAAAGTAAAAAAAAAACTTTTGCTTTTCCTTTCCTTCAGCAGCAGCGGTGAATGTTCGTTAGAATGGAAAACTTCTCAAGTAAATATAATTGTAAAATTTTTAAAGTTAATTTGCATGAAAATTCCTAAATCCTTACAAGAGTTTTTAAATTAGATTTCATTGTTTTGGAAATAAATACTACATTGGTAAATAAACATTCCACAAAAGTTTCGTTTGAAGTTGAAGGGTGGCGTGGACGGGTGGTTGTGTTGTGCGGTTAAGAGAAAAATTTTGACGTTTAGCATCGAACGTTGTTGCTTCTATTTACAACATTTATTTTGGATTAGAAGAAAAGATTGAAAATTTCTGTAAGCGTATGATTAATATTAATTATACGAACAGTTGAACTACATATTTCTATGGGAAACCTTAACGTATGCGTATTTTTACTGGCAAATGAAATAAGTCATACGCCTTATTAGCACAATATTTCATTTATGTTAACATTAATTGTGTTACCTAGTTAGGTGGATGAATGGGAAGGGGAGGGGAGGGGAAGGGGGGGGGGGAAGGGTAGAACTCTAAGATATTGTGAGGATTTTATTAAATTATGATTTAGCAAAACTTAATTATTCACTTTGATGATAAGAAAAAGTTTTAATAAATAGAGATTTAAACGCGTTTGTATCACTAAATGACAAGGTAGTAAAATGGAGTTATAAGTAATTCAATAATTGTTTGTTCTTGTTTGATCTGACATCGCAAAATTTGTTCGGCATGTTCTGACGGTGGGGTGTCACAAAGCCATAGGACATAAAGCCATATGGCGTCAAGTCCCATTCCATTGAGACATAAGGGCATATGCCATTAAGTCTCAATATAATGGAACTTAACGTCATAAATTTTTTCCGTAAAATGAGACATAAAGCCATATTTTTGATAATGATTGTATTTCACCCTATTTCATGTAGAAAATGCTTTGTTGTTTCATGTCGCCCTGTTTTATGTCAAAAATGGCGGTATGAACTAAGTCCCCAATGAATTAACTCCCCAAACCCAAAATGAACTAAGCCCCTAAATTTGGGGACGTCGTTCATATATGGAAAAAACCCGAAAAAGCTACGCTAACAAGTGCTTCTCTGCATAGCCGGCCTTCGGCCGGACGCAATGATTTTCTCCTCTATGGTATAACAAACACCGGCTTCGCTAACTAAAGCTTCTCTGCGTTAACGGCCTTCGTTCGGAAACAAGACAGATTTTAGAAGCTTTACTTAGCGAAATCGGTACTTGTTATACCATAAAGGAGAAAATTCTTGCGTCCGCCAAAAGGCCGGCTATACAGAGAAGCTTTAGTAAGCGAAGCCGGTGTTTGTTATACCATGGAGGAGAAAATCCTTGCGCCCGGCCGAATGCCGGCTATACAGCAAAGCTTTAGTCAGCGAAGCAGGTCTTTGTTATACCATATAAGCATTTGTAACGCAACACATCAAATGGGACATAACACCATAATGGCTTTATGTCCCATTCCACTAAAATTGATATGAGACTTAAGGCCATATCAAAATTATGGCTTTATGTCCTATGGCTTTGTGACACCCCACCGTTCTGACATATAGAGGGTTGAAAACCCGAAGTGAACGTTGAGGAATATTAAAAGTTACGTTACTCAATAAAAATTCGGAATGTGTACTACCATTTATAAGATTGACCCTAAAAGATATATTTAGCATCATTCGCCGGCTTTTTAGCGTTGGTAAATTTATTTCAGCTAGTCTATTTGAATATGAAGGTAATACAAGGCATCCTCTATATTCACTTCTTAAGCAGAAAATAAGAAATTGTTTTTGCACTGACTCGATACGATCACTATGAATATTATAGATCGGGTCCCAAATCATGCTGCCGTATTCCAAAATTGGTCTGACGAGCGAAGTAAAAAGACTTTTTGTGGTTACCCTGCGGGAAATTTGTGTCAATTGGTTTTAAGGCACTTATCCCGTGACAAGTGAAAGCAGTTTTATAATAAAAAGGAACGAATTGTGATAGGTTAAAACAGAACATATCACTTAACTGGTGATAATGTGCTGAAAGAGTAGTTACTCCAGAAGGTAATTTACAAACAACTTGTCATGTAACTGGATTTTGTGTGGGTAATGACTGATTGATTATACCTGGTTCTATTACTTTAAATAAAGGGGATCCGCCCTAATAACATGGTTCATTTGGGACAATATATGCGAGAGGCATTATTTTAACTGAAATTTAATGTGTCCATTTAGGTTGTTTCTGTGACCTGTTACAAAGCGTCAAAAAGGTGCCAATTAACCCCCTCGTATTACATCGCCATGTTAAAGTGACAAGTCCCCTTCATATAAAGTGTTAGAACTCGAACAGGTCCCTATCACTGTAGAACTGTCACGTGACAAGTTAAGTGTTAGTTCAGTTTCCTCGAGGGTAAGTGATCGTTGAATTCCTTTGCCCATCTTTTAATAAAAGCCAGAACACTGCGGGATTTATTAACAGTCATCGTTATATGTTGAATAAAGCTAAATTTTTTGTCTAATAATATTCCCAAATCCATTATTTCACTAACAGGTTGTAAAGTACAGCCATCAAGAACGTAGGAGTAAGCGCACTTTTTTACTCTATAGAATTGCATATGTTTACGTTTATTTAAATTTAGTTCCATCAAGTTAAGTTTACGCTATTTGTCAAAACTATCCAGGTCATTTTGGAGATGCTGTTTATCACAAGGATGTTTTACAGTCGAAAATAATTTTACGTCGTCTGCATACATCAATACATTACAATGTTGAACTGCTTCAAGCAAATCATTAATAAAAAGAAGGAACAAAATTGGACCAATGTGGCTTCCCTGAGGTACTCCAGATTTTACATTGATTTTTTCCGAAATTGCCGTATTAAATTTTACATGACAAATATGATTTTATCCAGCTCAGGAAGCTACTATTGAAACCCATTACGTCCAGTTTTTTCAACAATAGCGGATGATTAACTTTGTCGAAAGCCTTACTGAAATCAGTGTAAATAACGTCAGTGTGGTGCCCATTGGCAAAACCTTTATTAACTAACGTTGTTAAATGGAGAAAGTTAGTCATAGTAGAGAATCCTTTCCGAAAGTCATGTTGACGTGGTGACAATAAGTCAGAAACTTGATGAATGAGGCAATCGATTAAACATTTTTCAAAAAGTTTTGGAATTTCACTCAGTTTGGCTATACCTCTGTAATTGCATATATCCAATTTATTTCCTGATTTAAACAATGGAATAATATATGAATCTTTCCAAGCTTTCGGAAAGTAAGCACAATTTAAAGAAGCGTTATAGGTGACAGATAAAGGTGTCGCCAAAGCAGTTGCGCAATTTTTTAAAACACAACTTGGTATGCACAGAAAAAATTATTGCCGAATTATTTTCAAACAAACGCTTGTTTGAAAATTTTTTTAATTTCTATAAATTTTTTTACTGATTCAAACAATATTTTTGTTTGATTTTTATTTAACCAACAAAAATGTGGACAACTCTTCAAAAATATATTAAACGCGTTATTGGTGTCAAGTTTTCATAATTTTGTATGAAATATTTAACGCTCTTTAATGTTGTCGTCTTTTTGCATTTTTTTATTTGATAGTAAGCAACACTTCTTTATGTGAAATATAAGAACAACAACAAAAAACACACACAGTCTATTTTTGGACGCTTTAAAAAAATGCAACTATAAGAAAAACAATAGCAGAAACAACATTACAAGAAACAAAATCCCGTATTCAATTTTTTAAAACTGTTTGGTTAAATACATCAAATACAAAAATAGAATGATGACGAAAAACATATCGAGGCGGTCTGCTGCCGTTTTTGGTTACATTTCTTCTTTAGAAAAGGAAAGGATACAGCAACAGAGAGTGATAAAGAAAAACATTGTCTTGTGTGTACAAAAAAGACTTCGTTCAAAAATTATTCCAACAAAAAAAATGTGTCTCAAAGCCAGCCGGCGGCTCTGCTCTGCCGGCATCTTCTCATACAGTGCTTACTTGTGTGCGCGTCATGTCATTGCTTGTGCAAAATTTTTTTTTTTTTATTTTGAAATTTAGTATATGAATTTCAATAAACTTTTTGTTTGATTCAGTTAAATTATTTGTTTGAAAAAATCAGTGTCTTTTTCAATAAACAAAATGCAAATTAATTGTTTGAATATGCAAATTTGTTTATAGGACCGATTTCAGACAAAAAATTTTTTGATTCTACAAATTTTTTGTTTGAATTGGAAAAATAATTTTTTCTGTGAGCCATCTGGATCACTAAAAGATGATGACTTAGCGCATTTTAAACAGTTTAGAATGTGAGAGGTAATGATAGTTAACGAAGTTATATGTTGGTAAAAAGTTATCTTGTAAGGGTAGACATTACTAGCATCATACAGAGCATCGGAATATGTAGAAGCAAAGAAGTCGGCTAACATATTGCAGATTTTTAATTCATCACTAGACTCGGAACTTAGGTATTTCATGACATTTGGAAATCCTGTGGATTTCCTTTTGATATTAACAAACTTAAAGAATCATTTGGGATCGTGAACAAAGTTTCGGTTTACATTACGGAGATAAATCTTATACAGTTCTGTGTTAAGCAAATTAAATTCTGCATGCGCAACTGCATATTTTTAATAGTAAAAAATAGCACTTGTGGTTTTATGTTTTTTAAAGTATTTGTTTTTTAAATTCTTAAGAGACGAAAATTGTTTAGTATTCCAGGGAGGGCCAGATTTGTTACGTGGTAAGTGCTTAGCAATGCATTCCGCCCGCCATATGAAGACGAGCTATTCGAAGTAGTCAGCAATTGAAGCCAGTTAGTGTTAAATAGGCGATTGTTTAGTTCCATGTAATTTGCTCGATTAAAACAGAAAACTTTTTCGTTTAAAGTAGAATTTTTTTTTAACTGTGTAATTAGTAAATAAATTGTAGGTTATTTCTATTGTAGGATGATAAAGATCCTCAGGTAAAGTAACAGGGTCAATACGGTTTACAATACATTCAGTTGGCTCGTTCACATATATTAAATCCAACAGTTTCCCATAAATGTTACAAATACCATTTATTTGATGCAGATATAAATCTGATATATTTCTAAAAACTTCATCTCCAATATCATTACTTTGCGTCGGCAAGTAATAACTATGTTCAGCTGAAAATTCCCATGAAATACTAGGCATATTAAAACCACCAAACACAAATATTAAATCAACGGGGCTGAGTTTTAAAGTTACGTTTTTAATTGCTTCTATATGATGTTTGTAGATAATTGGATCAGAATGAGGTGGGATGTAGGAACAAGTTATAAATATTTTGATGTTATTTATCTTTAATGACACTGCAACGAACTCGATATTAAAAGGTATGTCTAATTTTATTTCTTCCATTGGAAAAATGTTTGAGATAACAATTCACACTCCACCACCAGTCGTAGTTGTAATTCTATCTCGATGAAAAATATGAAAATTATTGCAAAATATTTCCGAGTTCAAAAAACTGTTGTTCAACCAAGTTTCGGTGAATACAACAAAATGATGATTTAAATTAAAGCTTTGTAAATATAAGTTTGAAAGTTTGGATTTAGGACCACGAACATTCTGGTTAATAATAAAAAGTTGATAATCTGATATGAGTAATTCCATGCCAAAACGACCAAGATTGGGACACGACCCCTTCCTATTTTAATGAAATTTGGTAAGAAGGTTCCTTTTATCTTATTAGGAACATATATGAACGACAAAAAATTAAAAATTTTTTTTTTTTTTTCAAAAGTTATGTCATATTCAAAATGTCATAATTTCGCCGAATTAGCCGAATGTGTTGAGCTTATTACTTCAATATCTCAACAACTACTTAACATACGAAGATGATTTTAATGTCATTTTAAAGAGAATACTTGGGGCTACAAACAATATATTTTTTTTTTTGGAAAATGTAATATCTGCAAAATGTTAAATTTTAAAAACAGACTAAGTCAAAAACTTATTTTTTTATTTGGCTGATTTTTTTGTGTATAATACCTCAAACTGTTCTTTAAAATTTCTGAAACTTTGAAGATGGTGTTTTTTTTTTTTTCTTTTTTAAGATATGATTTTTTCCTTTCGCAACCTTTAAAAAATAATATTAAAAAAGAATTTTTATATTGTAATTTTGAGCAATAAGTGCACTGTGCAAGTTGCAAAAAACAGACCAGCCGCGCACCTGGCATTTAATCCTAATTTGGGACGCTGAATCCAATGGTGCTTACCGTTTTTTTTTTTAGGTTAGCTCGAGTTTTCAAGATATACCGTTATTTCGAAAATGTAAGAGGACGCACAGCATATATTCGCGTAACTCAAAAACGG
This sequence comes from Pollenia angustigena, assembly GCA_930367215.1. NCBI lineage: Eukaryota > Metazoa > Arthropoda > Insecta > Diptera > Polleniidae > Pollenia > Pollenia angustigena. Next base: position 32,436,105 of record OV884057.1, read on the forward strand.
TTTAGTTTATTGAAATAACTAAAAAAAAACCGAAATTCGGCAATATATAACAAAGTGGGGTTGGTCATACATTTGACCCATCTAGGAGCATCCTACGCGCAGCAGGAGCCAAATTGAAGAATTTTATTAAGCCGCAACTTTTGTATGGTACAGCGCGTAGGATGCTCCTAGATGGGTCAAATGTTCGGAAATGCTTATGACCATGGCTTTTCACCCTATTAGGAATGATTCGCCCACAATTTGAACTTTAGCCTTTTTTCTACAAGTTTCTAAAATTTTTTACCAGATCCTACCAAAATTCTAAAATTCTTAATTTTCAGAACTATATAACTCCGATCTGAAATTGAATCTGGACAAAGCAATAACAGTTCTGAAATGCTTATGACCATGGCTTTTCACCCTATTAGGAATGATTCGCCCACAATTTGAACTTTAGCCTTTTTTCTACAAGTTTCTAAAATTTTTTACCAGAACCTACCAAAATTCTAAAATTTTCAATTTTCAGAACTTATAACTCCGATCTGAAATTGAATCTGGACAAAGCAATAACAGCTCTGAAATGCTTATGACCATGACTTTTCACCCTATTAGGAATGATTCGCCCACAATTTGAACTTTAGCCTTTCTTCTACAAGTTTCTAAAATTTTTTACCAGATCCTACCAAAATTCTAAAATTCTTAATTTTCAGAACTATATAACGCCGATCTGAAATTGAATATGGACAAAGCAATAACATTTCTGAAATGCTTATGACCATGGCTTTTCACCCTATTAGGAATGATTCGCCCACAATTTGAACTTTAGCCTTTTTTCTACAAGTTTCTAAAATTTTTTACCAGATCCTACCAAAATTCTAAAATTCTTAATTTTCAGAACTATATAACTCCGATCTGAAATTGAATATAGACAAAGCAATAACATTTCTGAAATGCTTATGACCATGGCTTTTCACCCTATTAGGAATGGTTCGCCCTCAATTTGAACTATAGCCTTTTTTCTACAAGTTTTTAAAATTTTTTACCAGAACCTACCAAAATTCTAAAATTTTTAATTTTCAGAACTATATAACTCCGATCTGAAATTGAATCTGGACAAAGCAATAACAGTTCTGAAATGCTTATGACCAGGGCTTTTCACCCTATTAGGAATGGTTCGCCCACAATTTGAACTTTAGCCTTTTTTCTACAAGTTTCTAAAATTTTTTACCAGATCCTACCAAAATTCTAAAACTCTTAATTTTCAGAACTATTTAACTCCGATCTGAAATTGAATCTGGACAAAGCAATAACAGTTCTGAAATGCTTATGACCATGGCTTTTCACCCTATTAGGAATGATTCGCACACAATTTGAACTTTAGCCTTTTTTCTACAAGTTTCTAAAATTGTTTACAAGTACCTCCCAAAACTCTAAAATGTTCAATTTTCAGAACTATATCACTCCGATCTGAAATGATATCTGGACAAAGCAATAACAGTTCTGAAATGCTTATGACCATGGCTTTTCACCCTATTAGGACCGATTCGCCCACACTTGAATTTGACCCCTTTTTCTGCCACCTACTAAAATTCAAAATCTTTAAATTTTCAGAACTCTATTACTCTGATCTGAAATTACTGGCTAGCGAATATTTAAAATACAGCTAAAACTCCTGAAGCTACGAAATACGTGACTTTGGTTTGCCTACTGAAATCAGGAAACGTATAGAAATGGTTTCATTTAAAAGTCGAATGATCAGGGAGTAAAAATTGTATAATAAAACGTTTTATACCCTACAACACAGTATTTGCAGAAAAATGTTCATGTGTATACCTTTTTTGGGTGTACCTTATTTGGGTACAATACCTTATTTGGGATTCAGGGGCAGCATGGACCCACCAATACAAAATTATTTTATGAGGTCAAAATTCATAAGTATACAAGTTCTTTGTGGTTTTTTTTAATAGTTTTTTTTTATCAATATTTTTAAAACAGTTGTATTTCAAACTAAACATTTTATTAAATGAGACACCAACCTTCAACTCAAACATCACAAAATAACACTTCAGCTACTTAACAGATACTTCACGCCATAATCTTAACAATTAAAATGACTCAATTCCACCTAACAAAAATTAATCTCATGTCACAACTACAAATTAATAACGTAAGGACAAAGTGTAAATCCTTTAGAGAAATTTTTAATTAAGCATCACAAACAAAAAAACAAAGAGGACAAAAGTGGAAAAAAAGGCTCAACAATTCATTCATAATTTAAAAACAAAATTCCGTTACACTGGCTAAAACAAAAGCGAAAAACAAATTGTGAATAACAAAGAGAGAATAAAGAAACACTTGACATTCTCGGCCACCTGATTTTAGCAAATTGATATAAGAAGAAAGAAAAAAAAAAACACTGCGACTACCACTTTCGCTATCAAGAGAAAAAACAACCACTAGAAGTTGTACTTACACATAGTATGTAGTAGAACTAGGCTTGCCAGACTAAAATTACTAAAACTTTTACAAATAGAAACTGGGAATTATTTCCTTCCGAAGGTTACTTTATATTATATTCAACATTTTTCATTTTTCGAATTTATTCTATGAGCTAAATTTCAGTTATGTATTTTATAAAGCTTTAAATTAGAATAAATTAAAATTAAAAATTTTGAATAAAACTTTTACATTAATTAAAAAAAAATCTTGATTTTGAAAAGAGTTCTTGACAATTTCAAAGTTCCTACAAGAATCTTTTATAAAAATAACACAGTTGTCAAAACCAGTATAATTAAAACCATTATAGATAAGGCCATGATGGAATTATTGCTCAGTTGAATAGGAGATAAACCCATAACGTCCTTATTGCCCAATCATTGAGAGGTAAGGTCATATTTAAAATTTTCAGAAAATGGTTATGCATGGTGTTAACATTCTGTAAAAGGGAAAATCCTTAGTTATCATTGAAAAACATTTTTTTATTCTTGTGATGCACGAAGGAAAACTTTATTCAGAGAAGCCACCTTCCGCGTCATACTGGAGGAAAAACCCCCTAAGCACGGCCGCAGGCCTTCACGCAGAAAAACTTTAGTATGCGAAGCCAGATTTCAATACTTAACTTTAGTGTCTCCGGAACTGAAATGAGAGATAAAGCCATTTTCATTAGGCCACGATGGCTTAATCTCCCATTCAAATGAAAAACAAACAAAACATTTTTTGAGAGATACAGCCATCATGGCCTTACTATGGTATTAAATAAACTTCTTACTTATGTATATGTTAATTGAAGTCGGTTTTTAATTTTTTCTGTGTACGCTTTTGTATTGAGTCAGCAGTTTAATGTTTTTAATTTCGAATTCTAAAGGCTCAGTTAGGCGAACGTTGCTGTCCCGTATCTGTACTTTATCCATCAGCTGATCGCTTTTTGTTATATGAAAACCAATACAAAAGCTTACCGAAATGCAATGTACCGTAGTTGCAACGTACCAATCTGTATAAAATAGAATTTTATGCCGTTGTTACGTGACATTTGTAAGACAGTGATGGGCGGCTTGTATGTTACATTGAATGCGGATAATTTTGCTATTTTTTGTTGGTACTTTTTTCAGTATATCTATGGAATTCCGACAAAACAACTTACAATACAACATATTTCCAAATATACAAATATACATATGTTTAGATGTTTAAAATAAACAAAAGCATATACACATACAATGGAAATGTGAAACATATAAAAGACTTTATATGGTATCAAAACCTTGTTTGTTGTATGCACATTTACAATATATGTTTGCTAAAAATTTATATATGCTAAAATACAAATTTATTTATTGTAAATCTAGAATAAAAATATTAAATTATTAAAATTTTTTACATACACAAAATACGGTTTTAATACCAATTAAATCACGTGGTACCTTTTCTGCACAACGGTCACCATTTGAACATTTTTGATTCCCATCACTGTGTGTTTTGTTTTATGTATACTATTGCTTTTTGTTTAAGTATGGGAAAACATATGACACGTTTTTAAACGTTCTATAAGTGCACCAACGTGCTTACAGTACGGTGCGGTACATTACGGGTACAGCAACGTTCGCCTAACTGAGCCTTAAGTGTTGACACGGGTTTCTGTTTCAAATCAGCATTTCAGTGTTGTCAAATTTCTAGTGTTGAATAAAGCAAACGTAGTTTTGATAGAATTTTAAACAAATTTACCAAGGCGAATTTACACCTGGTGACAGCGTTGCCAGAACTAAGATTTTATCTTATTTTTGAAGATTTATTGAACAAAATAAGATTTGAAGATTTTTGTCTCAAATTAAGATTTTGTATTTTTAGAAATAAAGATTTTTAACCTTAAGTTTGTACAACATACAAATAACGGTCTGCCCAGACCAAGAGAAGAACTAAGTGGTAAAACGTTACCGAGAATCCTTGGGTTATGAAGCTTTTGGTTTGAAAATTTCACATTCCATGTTTAAGATCATTTTTAAACAAAGTATTTATACATGAGTGCTTAAGAATGTCTTTTAAAAAGTGTACCAACATAATTTTAATAAGAATTCTATTAGGAATATATTTAGGAAAATCCATATTTTTCCAATGAGTTTTTTCTCAAAATGCCTTTGATTTAACAACGGCATCATAGATATAATATTAAATTGATAACCCTTAAGATTTATTATGATGTATGAGCTTCATAGCTCCCAAAATAAAATTTTTTGTCCAAAATTTATACATCTCTAATATTAGAATTTTGTTACTTTCGCTGAAATTTCTTTATTTAGATGGAATTTTCTTTAAGTAAAAATCTAAGTTGGACCATGGCAATCATTTTAAAGAAAAAATCGTCTAAATCGGTCAAGCCGTTCTCAAGTTATGCGCTTAATAAAAAATGTGGGCGTAAAAGTAGGCGTGGTAAATTTTTCCTGCGATCAAAACTTAAAATGGATTAATACGAACATTTGAAAGAAAAATTTGTCAAATCGATGAAGCCGTTTTCTGATTTTAGGTAATTCGAAAAAAGTCGGCGTAAAAGTGGGCGGGCCACAATTTCCTTTTCGTATAAATCTAAGTGGGACCATGGCAATTTTAAAACTTACAATCTAATTATATATTGTTACGAAAGTTAAATTATCTAAGAATTATTTATAGTTATAATTATAAGTTATCTTGTAAGTTATAGTTTTATGTTACTTAAAATTGTCATGTATAATTTTCAACACAACTGTTATTTTAAAATAATTCCTATATAAATTTCCCAATAATTTCTAGAAATGGTTATAGAACATAATAAATAGTTTTAACGGGAAGGTTCAGGAAAAATCTAGAAATCATTATGAAATATAAAAAGGGGTGACTCATGTAAAATTAGTTTAGTCTGTTTTGAAAAACGGTTCTGTTCGTAACTAACAATTGTGAACAAAATAATTAATTTCAATAAAGTTTGTAAAGTTGAATAAGTGCGTGTATTTATTTTTATTTGCAATTAAAAGAACTCAAACGCGTTTATTAAAGGAAAAACGTAACAATATAAATACCGCAATTGGGTATTTCAATTTAAATAGTTTCAATACTAAAAAGTATTTTCCTTTGAAAAATTAATAATTTTTACTTTTTTGCTCTCTTTGTAAAAAATTTTAAGATATTTCTTTTCAAAATAAGATTTTTTTCGTCAAATGAAGATATTCCTCCCAAATCTTCTGGCAACGCTGCCTGGTCATATTATCTTGCTATGTAAGCAACAGCTGATAACTAACCATGTGTCAAAATGGTCAACCGTCCTAGCGGTTCTGGGGAATCTTGACTAAATTCTATAACTTTCGCTTAAAATTATGAAATTCAAATTTTTTTAAATTGCTTTAAATTTCAAAACACACAATTTAAAATGAAAAACAAATTGAAATATTTGTTTGAATTGTTTACTACAGTGTTGCGTTACTATCGACACAACGTTAAAATATTTTACAGTGTTGTAAACGTTTTCAAAATAAGACCACCTTGTATGAATTCGCCTTGAAATATACTAAAACAAAACGATGAAATATTTATTCCCTTTTTTTTTTTTTTTTTTTGTTTAAGGAAAACTATACACAGAAAGAATGAAAACCCAACTTCAATCAACGTATTTTTTAGAAATTTGTACTATTAATTAAATTCCGTACTGATTTTCCGTCTACAAACAAATTGATCATATCAATTAACATATTTATAAGTTTAAGCTTTTTTTCTTGCTGTTGGGTTTCAATCCGTAGGGTTACTTGAAATGTTATCACTAGCAAAAGAGGCTGTATAAAACGTAAACACAAATTAAAATATTTTTTTGAATCAACGCAGTTAATTGAAGCAATTAAAAAATTGTTAAAAACATAAAAATATTTTGAAGTTTGTTTTCATATTTCGATAATTCGTAATCGCAAGGGACCGGCCATTTCTTACGAATTATAGGGGTTTTCGATTTAGCGGGGTTTCGATTTAACGGGGTTAAAATATAATAAATACGAATAAACGGGGTTTTTCAATTTATTTACTAAAACGATAAAAAAACATAAAAAGCAATTGTTAAAATAAAATATGTATATACAAATTATGCATGTAACAAACTAATCTTAAGAAAATACATCCACACACAAGCAAAAACCCACGCAAAAATAAAAAAATGGTAAGCAAAAAACGAATTATAAGTGGTAGTTAGCAAACAATTACGATTTATAAGAGGTAAAGAAGATTTTATTTGAAAAAAATTACGAATTATCGAGGGGACCAAAATGTATGGAAATTTTACGAATTAACGAGATTTTTTCAAGGGACCGACAGTTTATTACGAATTATCGGGAATTATGATTTATCGGGGTACGAATTATCGGGATTTGACTGTATACATAAAATCATCATAATTTTTATTTTCAATTAATGCAAATTAATTGGTACAATTAAAAAACTTAATTGAAACAGCATTATTGAATTAATTTAAAAAATTTAGTGAAAATTTTTTCTGTGTAGACAAACAAATTTAAAAAATAATGATGTGTTTTTTGGTTGGGCACTTAAAAATCTTAACAAAACATATTTTTTCGTGAGTTTTTTATAAAAATTTTACATAAAAAATTTGTCGTAGAAAGCAGTCGAGAAATAAAATTTATTTTATTTTGAGAAAGTTTTTTCTAATGCTCTCACATATAGGCAGTTTTTCTCCGAACAATGCTACCATATAAATATTTAAAATATAAAAACAATAAAGAAGAGAGAATTTTAAGTTTATGCCGACGCTTTAATTATGGTCTTTAGGATAAAGACTCGAATTGGACACTGATTTTTGACGAGCAGTGAAAACACTTTAAATCAAGAAAATTAAAGGCCGTCTGGCAAGCCTTAGTGGAATGTCTACACCCATAGACACACGAAAACAACCACCCACTATTAACGACTACCCTGAAAACGCGCGTGTAAGGAGTAGCCCACCCCTGCAAATAATAGGACCAGTCCAAACACGCGTGTAGAGAATAGCCCACAAGGGACCAGGACTAGCCCAAAAGTAGCCCAAACGTATGGAAAAAACATGGTATATTTAACATTACGATGTCCTAGGGTAGGACCATATAACTCACCTTTGGACTACTAAGGAGTAGTTTTAAAACTTCTCCATGGTATACTCGTCGTTTAAAAACGAAAGCATGTCGTTAAAAAACGAAGACATGTCGTCTCACTACAAACACTTTTTAACAATGACATGGTCCATGCTTGCATAACATCGGACCAGTCTACGGAGTAGTCCATTTTATCAAAATGGATCAGGTGGTCCAATTTTATTTGCAGGGTACTGACATCGTGAACAATACTTTCATAAGTACATTTTTTTAGTGTTGTTTTTCGCTATTGATGTTTTTGTTGTTGCTTTAATCTAACATCTCAAGAATTTGTCTTCTTTAAAGTGACCGACTAACAACAACAAAAACAGGCTTAGAAGACCAGAGCAAAAAAAAAAACAACAGAAAACACAAGTTTAAACACAAAGCAATATGTACTTTTATAATAAGTAGACAAAGAGGCAAAACAAAGAGCAGTAGCAGGAGTACAAAAGAACTTGCCAGAAAGAATAATGCCCCATAACGTTTTGTTGCTTTTAATCTGAATTCATTAAATAAATTATTAACTTTTAACTTTTTCACTAAAGAAACAATGAAAAACAATAAAAGAAAGAAAAAAAAAAACAATAAAATCATATTACAAACACCCAAACATACTTTATACATGGTAAAATTATCATAGACGCAAATGTCGTCAACAATGTCTTCAGGACATCTTTGAATTTGTCGCCTATATAACATTGATCACGACAACTTAAGTAACAAAACGTGTATTTTGTCGCGTTTAAAATTTGACTTCAATAATTTACTAGTTTGGAATTCATAGCCCTACAAGGCCCTAAGAGCTATCCACATATATAGTGACCGTAAAGCCCCAGCACTGTTACCTTTTACGAATTCTATGGCCTTCAAAATTCCTAGAGACTCTGCCAAAAATATACTGCAGTCGTCAGGAAGCGTTATTTGACCTCTTAGTATCTATATCCTAAAGGTAGACCCCTCAACCCGTTTCCCCTTATCCGGATATATTGGAAAATCTGAAGTATCGCCGATATATCGGTATCGGTATCCATTACATCCTTTATTGTCACTTGCCTATCGGCGACTAAACTGAGATAGTGGCCACAATACTGTCATCAACGGCACTATTAAGGTAATCTTGCTAATCGGGCATTAACGACTTTATAAGAAAAAAGTCGTTTATGTAGTCGCCAATGACAACTTTAAGCACATTGTTACCCATATGATCAGTAACGGCAATGTGCACGATAATGTCGTGTACAACTTAAGTGGCCTTTGCTCGAAAAAGTCAATGACGATTTGAATGGGCTGTCGCCAACATGTCGTCAGGGATTTGCTTTGGGTCTTGTGCCCGTCGTCGACGTTGTCTGAAAGACATGACCAGCAGGGATATTTATACTCATGTAAATGTATTTGTAATAACCTGCTTACAATGCAAAAAAAGTAAAAAAACAAAAAAACTTTTTCATCTTCTTTAAGATTTTAAAAAAATTTTGCTTTTTTTTTTTTTTTTTTTTTTTTTTGAACTTTTTTTGTAAATCATATTTATGTCATAGTTGTTGTTTAAAACTTTTGTTAGACGTTATTTAATCGTGAGGACAATGGCTTGAAAAGAGGAAATTTTTTGTAAAAAATATTCAATAAAAAGTTTATATATACATATTTTACTATTGAATCATTGGATAATCCTATGCGTGCTACGTTTACCCATAGTGCACAAGATTACCAAGAGAAAACACCAAGTAAGTAAAACCTAACAAAGTAAAGTCGATTTCATTTACAATTTCTTCTTTTATTTTCTCCTTCTAAATAATAAAACTAAGAAAAAGAAAAAAAAAACGGAATTTATTTTTATCTTTCTTTAAGATAAAGAAAATTGCAAAGTCTGCCTATTTTGTCTTGGCGGGTATGTAAATTTCTTTATTCTTCTTTAACATAAAAATGAACAAATTTATATGCGTTTGATTCGTATTAGATAAGAACTAACGGATTTTGTTGTTTTTTTTTTGCAAAATAATAAAATTTATAATCAAAAATGAAAAAGAAAAGAACTTATTATAACACTTTTCAAAGGGGGACAACTTCTAACTACAAACCATTTAAGGGTTAAATAATTATACACGCATGAGCTTATGTTAAATAGGTACACTCATTAAAAATTTAATTCGAGAAATTTAAATAATTTACAAATTCTTTTGGCGTGTAGGTATTTAAAAAAAATAAACTTCCCTAAACAAAAAGTTGTATTGTAATGGGTGGGCCAACCAAAACAAGCAAATGCTTCTTTTTAGGTTTACAAGATAGAATGTTTTTGATTGAAAGCAAATTCCAATCCTACAAAAAAAAAAAAAACAGAAAAATTAGCTATATTTGTTAGGGCTTTTTTTTTTTTTTTGCTTATTTTGGCAATATCAGCTTATTTTTACTTATTTTGCCATTTTAAGATAATTTTCAATTTTTTTTTTATACGAAAAAAAACTTATTTAATAAACTTTTGCAAAAATCGTTGTTAGTTTTTTTGATGTGGCAACTTTTTTTTATAAATACTAAAAAAAACAACCCTTTTTGTGCTGTAACAACTCTGGTTCAAACAAATTGGTAATATTTTGTGTTCCCCTTGTACAATATCATCCCGACAACCTTTCTCATCTCTGTATGTTATAATAACCAAGCCACAAGAGTGGAGAGGGTACTATGCATTCACACAGAAAAAAATCAAGTTAAAAACGTCGAAAACAAGGTTGATTTAAATTTTTTCGGTGGTGATTTTGCTTAATACGGGTTTCATGTTAATTCAACCTGATTTTACAATAACTGCGAACAACATTTTTTCTTTTGATATAACTATAATTCATGTTAATTTAACATTGTAGTAAAGTTAGAGAAAAATGTAATTTATATTGAAATAACAATCGGAATCACGTTGAATGAAAGTTATTTCCAGTTGAAACAACGTGAATTTCATGTAGAATCAAATGGGTTTGAGTGTATTTTAACAGTGTGAAGAAGCTTCAGACAACATTTGCATTTATGTAAGAATAATTCAAAACCCTGTAACACATGTTTCACTTATTTTGTATTCTCCTTTGTTAACTGAAGCATCAGCAGAATCGCCCGATATGGTCATCATTCTACTTTGAAAACTTGATGTACTATTTAAATAAACAATTTTAATTAAAAGAATACGGGAATTGTCTTCTTTTTATAACATATTTTAAAAGTGAAAATAAAAAATGTACATAATTAAGTAGGTATGCATGTTAATTTAACAAGATAAACTTTTGATTTTAATACAAAACAGGTTTTAATGGGTTCAATATTGAATCCAGATTTATTTATATTTTAATATTTTTTTAACAGTGAATAATATTAAATAAACGTAATTTAAGGTTATTTTGTTATTTTTTATTAAAAATTAATATGAAATAATGATAAATTTAAGTAAAGGGCATAATTTTTCTGAAATTTAACATGATTCTCAATCAACATTTTTCCATGTTAATTTTACATGGGTATTTTTTTCTGTGTGTTTGTGGTGATATGTGTAAAACCTTAAAATATTGGTCCTAAAGTATAGCGATCGACTCAGAATCACTTTCTGAGTCGATCTAACGATGTCCGTCCGGCTGGCTGGCTGGATGTAACCTTTTGAGCACAGTACAGGTTGCATTTTTGGAGATCATTAAATGAAATTTGCTTCATTCACGGTCCATAATTTCACATAGCCCCAGCGTTGCCAGAAGATTTGGAAGGAAAATATATTGGGGATATTTTGGGAGGCAAGCGGAATTGTGAGTCCAATCGTATAAAATATACTTCAGGGCAAATACTCAATGTACAAGAACGTGCTGACACCAAATAGACAGAGTTTTCTTTACGAAAATTAATCGCATCAATTTATAACTTACTTAATTTATAACTAAGCCATATATAAAAACAAATATTTTGATGTTTTTAACCGCTTTTTTTAAGAGCTTAAGACTGTTTTTTGTGCTTTTTTTGGCCGCCCTAGTAATGGGGGGAATAAATAAAACATTTATTTTTTTTATTAAAGGGTTGGGAAATATTTATAAAACTCTTTTTTCCTCAAAAAATAAATAAATAAATAAAAATTTGCTTTTTTGTTGGTGTTTTGTTTAAGCTTTGATATTGATACACGTAAGACTTAGAGTGTTTATAATTCTTATTCGCTTTAGGGTTTAATATTTTTGGCTTTTCTAAAATCTTTGGAAAAGATTTCTAAACTTTGTATTCCCGAAAATAACTTTGAAAAATAGACTTGTTTTAATAAAGATAAAAACTTTGTGGCAGTAAAAAGTGATCACAATTTGTTATCGTTTCCCTTGGGGAAAGGGAACTAATACCAAACATGTCAAGTGACAGTTCTAAAGTGGAAGGGACCTGTTCCAGTTCTGAGCCTTTATATGAAGACCAGCGTTGCCACGACCAGAAAAATATTTTAACCAAAATGTCAAAATAAAGTAACCAAAAGCGAAAAAAGTAACCAGTGTCTAAAGAAGAAAGTTTTGACAGTGAATTACCGATAGTCTGGAAATAACAATAGGCCATAAAATTTTTCGACATTTTTGTTGGAAGTGGCACCACCTATGCAAAGCTTACACTTGTTTTCGTCAATTTTAAAATCTTTATAAGCTATAATTTTCAACATTTGGTGAAATATAATCATATTAAACGGGATGGGATCGGAAGGCCTTTGACCTTATGGTTTATCAAGAAGAGTGTTTCAGTTAGCCCTATGCTTCTAAAAAAATATTTTTTAAGATCAAATTCAAAGTGATGTTCGTTGGAAACAACATGTCTTAAAAGTGGCGAACGAAGCATTCAAGTGTCTTGGCTTCTTAAAACGGTGCAGGAACTACTTCACTCCGTCTGATCTCTTCACTATTTATACCGCCTATATCCGAGCGAAAATGGAGTACAACTCCCATATCTGGGCAGGTCTATCTTGAAGCTTCTGGATCGGGTGCAAAGGATTCCGTTGAAGCTCATCAATGACAGTAGGGTATCTAGCTCTATTGACTCTTTGTAGCAGCGTCGGAATGTGGGTTGTGCGGCATAGTTCTATCGATATTACCACGGAAGATGTTCAGCTGAGATGGGCGAACTCATCCCTGAGACGCGGATGCATGCACGTAGTACTCGCCTTTCCAGCAGATCACATCCGTTTGCTGTCGACTGTTCAATGTATCGCACAACGCATTACAGAGAAAATTCGTTTCTTGGTCGCACTAGCCGTATGTGGAATAGACTACCGGCAGAAGTCTTCCCAGTCGGCTACAATTTGGAAAAATTCAAATTAAATGTCCATAAGAACTACTGCCTCTTTCCTGCTCCCCATAATCTTTTTTTCTTATTCCAACACAATGCATTGCATTAGTAGCGGGCATCCGCTGAGTGTTGGCTCAAAGTAAAAAAAAAGATGAAAAAAGTATTTGTTTCAAATGCACAAATGCCACACACAACTTTTTAGGGTCAAAAAACGGGTAGTTTTCTTGTTCCAAAACAAAAAATTGGTTATTTTTGAGTCGAAAAGAAATAACCAACATGGAAAAAACGACACAAGCACACATTGAGAAAAAGTAAAAGTAGCCAAAACGGCAAAGCTGATGAAGACAACTTGTCACTTTAACATGGCGATTTTCTAGGAGGGGAATAATTTTCACCTTTTTGACACTTTGTAGCAGGTTATTGAAATAATCTGTCCCATTTAAATTAGTTTATAATAAAGCCCGTCGTATATATTGTCCCGAGTGAGCCATGGTAATATAGTTAATTTTTTTTTGTCTCGTACCTATACAAGCAATCAGCTCATAATTGGTTTGACCCACCGACCTTTTATAAGATAAGATAAGGTATGTGGTATATTTATTTTGAATACCGCCTTTCTGAATACAAAACCTGTTTCACAAAATTTTTTTTTTTGGTTTCGAAAATATTAAGCTTTAAGGCCCATTAAGCCGGGAGCAACAGTAACGTTGTAAATCAGCTGCTTCATTTTGTTGTATGCAAAGCAATTAGAAATAGATTGGTCTTAATTATTAAGGCAAGGTTGCTGTTACTGTTACTCCCGGTTAACTGAGCCTTTAGTTTTGCTCCATATCAACTATTTTAAAGCTTATTAAAATAGTAGCAAATAAATTTCACTCTTGCTTCGCTTCATAGGCGTAAGAAAAAAAGTAGTGAAAGCAAAATAATATGTCAACAACACAACACACAGCAGTAAAAATATATTTACAAAAGTGGTGTATGCGGCACAAAACAATAATTTTCACGTTCAATAGAATACTACTAAATTCTCACATTTTTTGGCATAAGCGCCAAACCATTAATAAGATGACGAAATGTCTATGAAAAGGGAAAAATTTAAACAAAGATGCAGTTACAATTAAAATAATATTTATATGAACATACCAATACTTTTCCAACAGATTATTTTCAGTTACAAAATAACACGCTTTATCTTTCCAACTTTTAAGTAATTTAAACTTCAAAACATTCTTTAAATAAGATTTTGTATTCAGTGTTCGTTTTTTAAAAGAAAACTTTATGAAAGCTGGAAGGCAGGTTTCATGAAAACCGCTTTTACTAAAGCTGAATCTATATCTTCTTTTATATATATTAAACAGGATGTATGTATGTATGTATGTATGTATGTATGTATGTATGTATGTATGTATGTATGTATGTATGTATGTATGTATGTATGTATGTATGTATGTATGTATGTATGTATGTATGTATGTATGTATGTATGTATGTATGTATGTATGTATGTATGTATGTATGTATGTATGTATGTATGTATGTATGTATGTATGTATGTATGTATGTATGTATGTATGTATGTATGTATGTATGTATGTATGTATGTATGTATGTATGTATGTATGTATGTATGTATGTATGTATGTATGTATGTATGTATGTATGTATGTATGTATGTATGTATGTATGTATGTATATATGTATGTATGTATGTATGTAACGTATGGACTCCAAAACTGTTAAGCCAATTTTAATGAAATTTTCAGGGAATCTTCAGAATATTCAGGCGGGTAACACTGTGAAGTCTGATTTTTGATTTTCGGTCTGCGGGCGGAGGGGCGTGGCAAAATCAAATTTTTATATTGCACCACTAATGACATCTATATAATTTGGACGACTTTTTCTTAAGAATGATCGCCATGGTCCAACTTAGGTAATTACGAAAAGAAAATTTTGCCCCGCCCACTTTTACGCCCACTTTTTTCGAATTACCTAAAATCAGAAAACGGCTCCATCGATTGGACAAATTTTTCTTTCAAATGTTCCTAATAATCCATTTTAAGTTTTCATCGAAAGAAAAATTTACCACGCCTACTTTTTCTTTAAAATGATTGCCATGATCCATGGTTTTTACGGAAAATTTTGCCCCACCCACTTTTTTCGATTTACCTAAAATCAATAAACGCCTCCATCGATTTGACTAATTTTTCTTTTAAATGTTCGTATTAATCCATTTTACGTTTTTATCGAAAGAAAAATGTACCACGCCTTCTTTTACGCCCACTTTTTCTATTAAGCGCATAACTTGAGAACGACTTGACCGATTTGGATAATGTTTTCTTTAGATCATCGCCATGGTCCAAATTAGGTTTTTACTGAAAGAAAATTTTGCCACGCCCACTTTAACGCCCACTTTTTTCGATTTACCTAAAATCAAAAAACGGCTCCATCGATTTGACTTATTTTTCTTTCAAATGTTCGTATCTTTTTAACGGATTTTGAAAATCGAACGCAAACATTTTTCCTAATTTGGACAGGACAACGTGTGTCGGTTCAGCTAGTACTAAATATATCACCATACTGGTTTTAATAACAAGATTAAAAGAAGTTAAGTTTAAAATCTAGGCTTCAGGCAGAATTTCTTCCAACCAGCCAATTAAGTTGAACAGCATTAAATTTCGTTTGAATCAGCTTTGTAACAATGAGGGTCCTCCTTGTTAGCCAACGGTCCAGGAGGAATACCTGGGCATTTATGCCTGTAATCATAAACAAATTTCAATCAATATCATTTATTACGAGTCTACCCTTTTTAAGGATCTTAGGTTAAATTATGGACTAATTTTACATCGTTTTTTTCTAGCCATATCAAATGAAAGTGTCGCAAGTTTCTCGAATGGTTATATTCCGTTATTGACTTTTGAAAATGTTGGGTAATAAAATGATAATTTAAGACTTCTAATGAATTGCAAATTAAGAAGCTTTTTCGAAAAAAGTTAATTGATCACATATAAATTGAAATTCACTAATAAACAAATGTAATTTATCTGCAGTCACATTTCATTTTGAAAATTTTCTTCGAAATTATTAAATAAACTAAAAGTTTTATTAACAAAAGATAAACAAAGAAAATCTGGCACAATAACGGAATAAAAATTTATAAAATTATCAAACTAAAACAAAAGCAAGTGGACGAAACAAAAAGAAAAAAGGAAAATATTGACCAATTCCTTTAATAGTGAAGAAAAGAACACAACAGAATTAAAAGCAAACTGAAAATAAGAGACTGAATAAATAAATTGCCGTGTATGTAAATGAAAAAGTTTTTTTTTTTTTAAGAAGGATCAAAAAGTCACTTGAACAATATTGAGTTTTTCTTTTATTTAATAAAAAGAATTTTAATTAAAAAAAAACGTAAAAATAAATATATGCAACGAAAAAAGATGACAACATGTTGTACAGTGTATTAACAAAAGTGTATCTGTGAATTTGTATGTGTTTCCTGCGTTAGTTTCTGTTGGCAAAATTCTTTATAAATCCATTATTGTCCTTAAAACCTATTTACCTAATGGCAACCCGGTTTAAATAATTCAACATAAGAAAAAAAAAACACAAAAAATACACTGAGCGGAGAAATGAAGTGCAAAAGTTTTTCTTTTGACTTAAATATTGTTTTCTTTTTTGTTCTTCTTAAACTTTTTTTTGTAGTTGTTATTAATTTTAACGTTCGCATTTCGAGTGGCACTGGTTGTGGGTGGGGTGGGACTGTGTGGAAATATACAAGTATAAAAGGTAAAAAATAAAAATTAAAATAGCACAACCAGACAACGAGAAAAAACAAGTACTGATACACACACAGACACACACAAATACAAATACACCGGAAATAAGAGTATAAATATAATAATAACAAGATGGCACTGAAAAAATAAAAATGTCATGATAACCAACATTATGCTTTATCATTAATAACGCAGGAAAAACACAAGGAAAATTATAAATTCGCAAAAAACAAGTACCAGACGAAGAACAACATAGAGAAATGACAAAGACACACACATATTTAACTTGCACAGTGGAAGTGAAAATATTTCGAGCAGTACAGGCAAGGATGGGTTTAAAGCTTCGTTGCGGCATAGAGGACTTTATGCCAATAAACTATCTTATTATGTTGGTATTTAGATTCAAGTTGGTCTAAACTTATTTTATTGCAATCTAAATTATGTTTCCAAATTGTATTGGAATCGGTCCATATAAGACCATGCTTATACACTCAAAAGAAAAATCAATCCATCCGTACTCAAAACAATCCGAAGCTGTATTAATAGAACGGTAAGTACGGATTTTCTTGAATCCGGTGCGAAGTACTTAACTTATCCATATTCAATCCCGAATTCGTTGTTGACCAAATCCGAAAATGAGATTGATTAAAGTAAAACTAAGACTGGACCAATCTCGAAATGCGCTGGATTTAAGTATTATAAAGTTGATTCAATCCCGAATTCGTACTAGAAATAATCCAAAAGTGAAATAAGAAAGAGAATTTTTTATTTAGGTTGATTAACTTTCCCGTTTTACACCTTACACAATTTCAATTGTTACATACCAGCATCATTCCCGATACGGTTTTTACTTTAAAAATTTAATGTACATATGTAACTGCAAATATAAACTAAATGAGAAGCAAGACTTCTCAATTTTACTTTTAAAACATAAAAACAATTTGTTTTCGTCTTGTTCTGGTGTTTTTGTTGTTTCTACACACAACAAGCAAAACGGGTTTTAACTACTTGTGTGGCGCTGTTGTAGTGTCTTCAACAAACTTTGATAAGTTAAATGAGATTTAATCGCTCACTTTGTAATTTTACCCCCAGAGTGGCACTACCAATGAAAATAATTTTATACTTTTTTTTACTAAATTCCGGGATTGATTTTCGAAAGTAATCCCACTTAGGATTGTTTTATGCACGTTTTAGTGTTAAAAGTACTTGTATTTTTTAGTACGACTTGTACTTAAAGTAAATGTTTGGTTTGGCGAAGCCAACTCTTATAATTGCTATTCTATATCCGCAAAATTTTATTCTGGAGGGTCCAGAATTGAGCAAAGGCCCAATATAAACCTCGTTCAGAAAATCACTGCGCATTGGCCTCTGTGATGAAGGGTATTAAACATATGCAAGGGCTTACTTATTTTGTTCTGTGATAACGGAATTTAACCAACATCTGTGTAGAAATTTTTTCATGGAAAGTGAACTTGAAAGCAATTTTATATTTTAAGGACAACAGCTATTAAATTTTGTATGAATTACAGACCTTCAAATGTTGAACTTTACAACATAACGACATGCGTCACATCAGACAATCGCCAATTCATGTAATGCCGATCATACATGTTTGACAACGACATATTAAGACACCACTGTTGAATAAATTGAAATTAAATCTTTGCAAAGTTTAACAGGGATCTTGCACGCATAACCATGGAAAATGTACATGTCAACATAGCGACATGTAAGTTATAGTATTAAGAGTTTGCTAAAAACCGTAAAAATGAAACCGGTTTCTGTTTTAAAATGATTAAAACCGATCGGATTCGGTTCGGTGTTGAAAATATCCAAGTAAAACTATATACATATTTATTTTTTTGTATGTAATACAATTTATTTGCTTCAATTCAGGTACTTTTATCAAAAAAGAAACATTTGTTCTTCTTAGAACGCTGCTGGTAATGTCACTAGTGAATCTGTACTGAATAACTTCTGACCAGAGATCAGCAATGAGTAGAGAAAAAGTGAGCAGACTCATACTTATTGCAATGTTATTCAAGCTAATATTCACTCAGAAGTTTGATTTTATTCATCGTACTCATACCTTAAGGACGTTACACACTATCCCACAAAGTCTTACGTATTTTATGAAAATGCAACTCTGTCATGATAGTTGTTATTGTTTTGTGAAAATTTATAAACAATAATTAGAACAGAGAAGCATTTTCATAAAATACGTAAGATTTTGTGGGATAGTGTGTAACGGCCTTTAGCAACATTTGTAGTGGTTGATTTAGATTCAACTCAACTTGTATTGGCGAAGCAAAATGCGAGGCTGCCAGACTTGTCGCCGAAAAAGCAAAAGGACGATTTGTCAATTATAGTTTACTAAAGTTATATGTATGAAGTGGACGATTTTGAATCAATGTGAGTAGGTATGTGTAGAATTTCGTGAAGTGCTTATCGAAACTGAAAAAACCCAATTTGGGCTTTCTTTAAATTGAAACAAGTATTGCACTGAACTCTATTTTCCTATGTTGTTAATTTATCTGGCGTTCTAAGTTGCCACAGACTAACCCAATTGTTCTAAATTTCATTCCAAAATTCCAAAAAATTTTCTTTGCATAAATGGGCTAAAGCGCTCAAATTGGCTTAAAAATTAAAAAGTAATAATACTAACAGTGGTAGTAGCAGTAAAGGCCACAATATTGGACATACTAGAATTATGTATAAGATTTATTGGCAGGCGGATGTTGAGTGTATCCAACCTAAGACGATCTTTGAATACAGTTCACCAGGATGACCTACGTATCCCAGCAGATGTGATACAGTTATACACTGACAGGTCTGAAACACAGCATGGTGTCGGTACTGGCATTTACTCTGTGCAATTGGACTGTAGCATTCCTATAAGACTGCCGGATTATTGCAGTGTCATTCAGGACGAAATAATGGCGGTATACACAGCCGAGAAGCACATTAAGAATGATGGGTTATCTGGCAGAAATACCCACATTAAAACCGATAGTAAGGCATCCATAAGATCCATGAACAATTTATTTTACCAAATCGAAAAATGAGCAAGATTAACGGGTGTCTCTAAAAGAGATGGCTTAAATGTCTACCTGGACGCAGGGGCCTACACGGCACCTATAAAGCTTACTCGTGGGCGCATGCAGGCACCACCTTTAACCATATTGGTTCAATATGTGTTCCACTCTCGAGGAGCAAGCAAATCCTTGCACACAAGTATATCTTAAAACTAGTCAAAGATGGCTTGATTAAACTAACTGTACAGAAACCAGTGACCATGTTCTGCAACTCTCGCGTCGAGAAACTTTAAGATTGATATGTGTGAAATGAAACAAAAATGCCATAAATTAAACAAACAGCTCACTAAACTGTGTCTGTAACTTTTTTTTTTGACGAGAACTAGCTGTCACATAAGAAAATTACTCGGCAATTTACAGAGAAAAGCTGGAGGTCCACACCACGCGTTAATCGCTTTTTCGCAGCATTCGCAGCTGTCCAAAAAGTAGAATCTGTGTAGTTATACGGTAGTAAGTTACATGCACAAAAGCATAGACGCCTTGAGGCGAAAAGTAGGTTTACTTTCTACTTTTGTAAGCGTCACAAGCAGCGCTCGAACAAATCAGCTGATTTTGACAAATTAAATTTTATTTAATTTGTGCCGCTGCTGCTGCTGCATAAAAAGCGTTGCATGTAACTTAAGACGTAGAACGCAAGTAAGGTTAGACAAGCATGCACTGCGTGGAGGCGAAAACGCGTGGTATGGACCTCCAGCTAAAGTGTGTCTGTAACATTTTTGTGAGAAAAGTTTCCGCTTTAAACTGTCTAAAAAACTCACAAATAAAAACAGGGAGAGAAAAAATTTTAACAGTAAAAAACAATTAAAAATGCAAAATACAAAGAATAATAATAATATTTTGTTCTAGGCACATTTTTTTAATATTTAATTAGTTTGATTTAAACATTTTTATAAAATAAACGAATGTTTTCAAAGCTCGTTTGCAAACAACAAATATTAAAGTCGGACTTTACCTTATTTGGTTAGGCGACGGCTGTTTTTTCGCCGCCGTCGTTGAAAAATGTTCAATTTTAGTAAATTTTGGTCACCGTCAACGATTTGTGTGACTGACGTTCTCAACATCTGCAAAGTCACATCGGCTTCTAGTGCAATATTACGACATTTATAACGTTACGACGTAATCTCCTTTGATAGTTTTCGACATGAGTTACGGACACACTTTTTTCTCACTTTTCGCGAAACAATGGAATATTTTTTGTCACATCTGTTCGATGCAAGAAATTCTCACTAAAGATACAGAACATGGGTACAGGTTAGCCTGGCCCTTTATAGATCATAAATTGACTTAACGGGTATAAAAGCCGTTGAGACCTCAACTCAGAAACCTAATTGCTGCTATAACTGTTTATTGGCCTATTAGGAATCACGCCTAGAGGCTGGGGTAGAAGTTGCGATGACGAGGAAGAAGAGCAGGCAACCGAACACTGTCCGGTATCCGGGGGCCTTAGACTCCAGCTGTTTGGTCATAGAACTCTTAGGCTGGGCTGTTGAGATCTCAGTTAAACTAGGTTAAGTTAATCTGAAAACAGATTTGTGCCGCAATTAACAAGTTTGTATACAAAATTTTTAAGGAACAACGTAGTTTTGCTTTAAATAGTGGTCTTTAATGATATAAAAAAAATCACATATCGCCAGAAAAATCCGAGTCTCAGACTACGTTAAACTAAGTTTAAATTAAATCTACATTTCAAAACCCCGGCCTAAGAGACTGACACTGATTTGATGTGAATCTAAGTACTCCTTCATTGAATCAACCGGTAGGCTGAGAAGTAATAGTAGAAGCCAGGTGATAAAGGACGTCTGGGAGACATTGACGTATGGTAACAGATCTGTTACTACCTACTGGACCCACGTAAGCATTGCCATATTGCGGATGCTAATGGAGCTAACCTTACCTTACGATACTTCTAAGGTACTCCATAATTAAAAAGAAGAACTAGCCCTTAGATAAAAAAATTTTAAAACAGGACTCCAAAATGTGTGTGTATTCCTTTCGATAGAAAAGTTTTTCTGGAGACCAATGGAAGTTAAAGTGATTTATGATAACATTTTTTCACACCCACTGTTGACTTAATTCATATACTTTTTCTGCAAATAATTTTATACGTTTTATTTTTCCTGCTGTTTTCATTTTCTTACAGGTTGATTATTTCAGTGTTGTTTTTCTTTGTTCATAGTTTCCATTTGTTTTTTATCCTGCCACCAGAGATTTGTCGTCTACTAAGTTTGTGAAAGGGTTTGTAAGCGTTTGCTAGCAACAAATGAATAAAATCTTTAAAAAGTTTCTCAAAGTTATAGAAATGCAAGTGGGCTTTGAAGTGAAGTATTCCCAAAGATATTTGGGAAAAAAAGAAAAAGTTAAGAGTTTTGGATGCTTGGGAACATAATTAAAATAAAAAGCTCGCTGTAAAAGTTTGGGTTTTGGGTATTGTGCTGTTTTTTTTAATAGATCAAAGCAATAAGGTAAAGTTATGCTTACAAAACAAAATCGCTTTTGTGTATTTAGGTAAATATAATTAAATTATATCTTGCCGACATTATACAGTTGCACAGATAAAAATAAAAAAAGATTTTAAACAAAAAATTTGTAATATTAATTAAATTTGCACCAGTTAACAAATTAATTGTATCAATTAAACGTTTAATCAAGTAAGTAAAATTTATTAAAAGTTTAAATTGAAAAGTAAAGTTGAAAAAAGCGACGTATAATGTACAAAGGATTCTATGGGACTCTGCCATTATCTGCTTTTAAGGGTTACAGAATTGAATGTACAAAACAGAGTTCAACGCTTACAAGAGATTTTAGGAAAACTTAAAATCATTAACTTTATAAGTTTTCAGTATTATTATTTGTTTCCATAAGTCTACTTTGAAAAGCAAGTCATGAGTTTGTAAAGCTTTTTTAAAATTTTACCTTTTACCGACTTTCCTACAACCGTTTTTTCGTTTATTTTTACTTTCCTTGAGAAAAATACTAAAATCACTTTAAATTAAATTAAATTTTACGAGTGTGTTAAAACCCATCAACAGTTCAGGAATAAAAAAGAAATAGAAGAAAATGAAAAATGCCAAAGGGACATGGCTTAACCGGCAATAGTTTTACTGAATACACATACTCACACCCTCATAAAAGGCTTCACTTTCCCCCAAACCAGCACACGCATACAGCATACAAAAGCGAAATACATTTTACACATAATAATTGAACATAAATAAATGTTTGCCACATCATGCAGGTATAGTGAGTGCATGAAATTGATTTAAAAGTGCGAATGGAAACCAGAAAGCACAAGAATCCCAAAATTGCTAAATGAAAAAGAAATATCCTTCAAAAGAAATATTTGGCGGTCATTGTGAAATCCTAATAAAAATAGGGTAATCAATGGAAAAAAACGAAAGCTTAAAACATATTTGTCATATTGTGTATTAACGAGCGAAGGATAAGCAAAAATAAAATACAATAGAAAACATGGAGAAAAATTGAAACATTTTTTTAAGAAAAAAAAAAAAAAAAAAAAATAAATAAATTAAATTAAAAAAAGATGGATGATAATTAGACAGTCATGCTGCTAAAAGGTTTCACATTTTTTTCTTTCTTTCTTTCCTTTTTTTTTTTTTTTTTTTGATGATTTTATTACATTTTTTTCAATTCTGCAATCGTTCATTCTTTCGTTTGTTTGCGTTAAGTTAACAACAGCCAAGCGAGAAAAAAAGGAGTGCGCACGGCTTCTAGGAGGCCTTCTAGAAGGCCTCTGTACTCTTTCTTTTTGGATAAGAAAGGCCTGCTAGCTCCATTTCACATTCATATCTTTTTGACACACGGTGTCATTGGGGGTAGGCCTTCCGCTTTACACTACATAAAAATGGTAACTGGATCAAAAAAAAAAAAATAATAATAATTCTTTTGCTTTTACTTTGTCAAAAAAACAAAAATGGTACTACTGCCTTTCCCCCTTCTCATAGAAGAGAATGCGGAATGTGTAACTTATCTTTTATAAAAAAGAGCCGAAACCTTCTATGAGGCATTCTTTAGCAGTTTGATAAGAATGGTAATTGAATCCAAAAAATTTTTAAGCACAATTTCCCTAGAGGAAAAAGTGAAAAGTTAATGCATTAAAGTGGTAGGGACCGGTTCTAGTTCGAACACTTTATATGAAAAGGACTATATCACTTTACCATGGCGATGTCCTAGGAGGGGGTTATTGGCACCTTTTAAATGCTTTTTTTTATTAACTTATTATATTTATATTGCAGATATTATCCCAATTGAACCATAATAATAGATTTTGCTCGTTCAGAAGGACGGCCCTAGTGGTATACTTTCAACTTGCAACAAAAGCCTATGTATTACCTCCCCGTGGTAATCTCTGAAAACATCTCTTGTAGATGGCTTAAATACAAGGCTCTAGTTGAGACTTCGCTAGGAAATGGCAGAGCGAATTCCAAAAGTCTAGCGCCCTTGAATTAATTCAATGGCGTGAAGTATTGACCATAGTACTTAAGGTCATATGGTTCTCCTCGGGGATCAGTGGCCCGCAGGTGGGCATATACACCTGTGCTGATCATTGGATGAGGCATTGGTTTATCAGCCACTTGTAGTGGAGATTCTTGTAATGTCAAGGAATTTGATTCAGAAAGCGAAATTTTTGTCTGTAACAGTATTTGTGAAGGAAAATCCGTCAGCGTTGGAGACGTGTGGTGGTTTTGGAGTGGTTCGTAAGAGATGTCAGAAGGTTGTGGTGTAGTGGGCATTTGATGTATTCGGACAAGTAGCCTGTCTTAGAGGAGTAGTGAACATGGTTGCGCCCTAGGCCATGTGCTGTTAAAGAGAGTATAAAAATCGTTATGCGTTGAATGTTGCACTACACGGTTGTTTTTGAAGCCAAATTGGACAAGACATTTAATGTCTGGGAGGAAAGGTTTGTAGCGTTATGACCATCCTGATGCGGTTGTTTCTGTGTGCCCTTACACAGCGCAAGCACGAGGGGAAGGCAGGTGAAACTCTCCGTCGGTACCCGTTGCAATTCTTTCCAAAAATTAGTCCAAATATAAGATCTTGGTTGTAGCAGTTTGTTTCCTTTGCAAAAGATTAGTGTTACTGAAAATAGACTAGGCTTTTTGTTTCAAAATGCTTTGCTTACAATGATGTCGATAAACCGATTACACGAGGTCGCTGTGGTGCTACCCAAACTTACGCGGGTAGATGTTTTCCAAATTGCAATTGGTACTAGTGGAGTAGTTCGTTTGCAAGGAGGAAACATCTTTGTCCTGTTACTAATTAACAGGAGCTGCATGACATGTTCGAACAATACAGCAGAGATTAGATAGCTCGAACTTCATAGCAAGGAGTTTGAATGTTTTCAGTACTACCAACTGCTTACATATTGCAAGATATTCGAGACTTGTCAACTCTGTACATCGACATTTAGTTAATGTAAAAAACTCAGTGGCTAAGATCCACCATGCAATTACGTCAGAGTTACAGGTATGCATGTAAAACATGGACATTTGAACCATATTAATATTATAGATCGATCTCCTTCATATAAAGTAATATAAGCTGGTAGCATCAGCCCCCACAAAATCTAGTTCTATGACTAGTTTTGTGTCAATTACTTTTCCTCTGGAGTAACTACACTTTATCACCAGTACAGGGATATGTTTTGTTTTCATCTATCAGAGTTTGGTCCATTATATTATAATATTTTGTTCACTCGTCACAGGATAAGTTCTTTAAGAACAAATTCTCCGCAGGGGCAGGTTTAAAAAAAAATAATGTATAAACTTTTTCGTACTAATTAAGCAAATTAAAATAAAATTCATAAAATTAATTCAACTTCTAGCCCTGATTTAGGGATAAAAGATGTGTCGGAAATTTGTGTGTGTGTGTATGTGTGTGCAATGGCCAAACGAAAAAAATGCAGGATCTTTGGTTTTGTATTCAACAGCGGCCTGATTCTGGCAGCCGTGATCGAGTACTTAATATTTAATTATTTCAGTCGATACTGAACGAATCGGAATCATTTTTTCAATGTTATAAAGCATTAATTTGAGTTTCACAATACTGAAAAAATAATTTCGATTCATTCAGTACCGACTGAAATAAAATGGCTTTCGAATCGAGTAAGTACTCGATCACATGTCCCAGAACTAGGCCCCAGGATTTAATGCCACAATTTTTTCTGTCTAGATTTTTATTCCACGAAGAAGTAAGTAAATGCAGCTTTGATGAAGATGTAACGCAAAAGTTCTCGAAATTCATTTCCTTAACGACTTTTATGTGAAAAATATATGTGTTAATTCTGTCAAAGATTTAAAATTTCAAATATTTATAATTTTTTTCTTTGAACAGTTTTCTTTTCAAACATTTTTTCCTTTCTGCAACTTTTTTTTTGTAAAAAAGAGGTTCCTTTTAAGATAATTTTTTTCAGTTTTAATAACGAAATCTCGCTAACCAAATTTTTAACTATTTTTTACTTAAAGCTTTAGCATTTTTAAGGGTGAAGAGTTGGCAACACTGATTCTAAGACAAAAAATTATTTTTTTCAAAAATATCAACTAGACATTTTGAATTATTTTATTTAAGATTCTAGCAGAGATTTTGTGGGCATTAGAAAAATAAGCAAGTAGGCATGACCATTAGAATATTTTATGGGCCAGACTACTAACAACCGTGCCTAAATCAAAACGGCACGATTTTTCTAGTTGTCAAAAATTGTCATGCCCAAGCATTTTTTATGCAGCATCCCTAAATAGCGTGGGGTCAACGTTTTATAATTTGAAAATCCGATTTTGACAGTGCGTTTAATAGTGAAGTTGGCATCTATATTTTATAAATAACTAGCTTAACCCGGGGCGCTTCGCTACACTGCTTTAACCACTTTATCGGTTGCGAGATATTTAATATATGCATCCTATGGAAGATATTTCCCCCCTGTGCCTACCCGCTTTATTTTTATCTTCAAAAGTGAAATATACCATAAGAGTAACTTCTACAAAGTTTGAACTTTCTTACTATAACAGTTTTTTAGATATCCTATATTAAACGTTGGCGTCCTATGGGAGGTAACACTTCCCCCGCTGCTATTTTATTTCAATTTTGGGGCTCAGAAGATCCTACTACCAAAACTTCAATAAATTACTTGCAGCGGCTCTTATTAACATTTCTATCTATGAGGGGTACTGCTCCTCCTCTGGCTACCCCGCCCATTTCTATATTGAAATTTATGGTTTACCATAATAGTAGCTTTAACCACGTTTGAAGACTATCCCTTTAATTGTTCTTCAGTTGAGCGATATTTAATATATGGATCCTATGGGCGGTATTTCCCCTCCTACGCCTACCCACTTTATTTCTATTTTCAAAAGTGTAGTGTACCATAAGAGTGACATCTGCAAATTTTGAACATTCTCACTATAACAGTTCTTAAGATATGCGATATTAAACATTGGCGTCCTATGGGGGGCAACACTTCCCCCGCTGCTATTTTATTTCAATTGGCTCAGAGGATCCTAATTCTAAAAGTTCAACAAAATACGTGCAGCGGCTCCTTTTAATATTTCTATCTATGAGGGGAACTGTTCCTCCTCTGTGTACCCCGCCGATTACTATATTGAAATTTAAAGTTTGCCATAATAGTAGCTTTAACCACGTTTGATGACTTTCCCTTTAATAGTTCTTCAGTTAAGCGATATATAATATATGCATCCTATGAGAGGTATTTCCCTCCCAGCGCCTACCCGCTTTATTTTTATTTTAAAAAGTGTAGTATACCATAAGAGTGACTTCTACAAAGTTTGAACATTCTCACTATAACAGTTCCTAAGATATGCGATATTAAACATTGGCATCCTATGGGGGAAACCACTTCCCCTGCTGCTACTTTATTTCAGTTTTGGCGCTCAGAACATCCTACTACCAAGAGTTCAACAAAATGCGTGAAGCGGCTCTTAAGATATGCGATATTTAATATTGGCATCCAATGGGGGGTACCAATTTCCCTGCCCCTATCGAAAAAATAAGTAGCCTATTTTATTTTTAGGGCTTACGTGCTGCTACTGTAAAAATTTCAGGAAAATCGGTTCAGTAGTTTAGGAGTCTATAAGCCAACATACAAACAAACAAACAAACATACAAACATTTTTCATTTTTATATATTTTTTTTGGTCAATCTAGCGGGTTTTTCTAAATTTTTTACATATATTATGTGAATTTTATCAAACAGGAAAATTAACACTACTGCTTGTGACACAACGTTGACGTTCTTGTTTAAATATGACTTATCAGCCTTCCGATTTTGTTTAGGTACGACTGTAAGAGTCCATAAACTCAAAGCGAAAGTGTTAATGTTGCCGTGTCATATCGAATCCTTTGTACTTTAAACGTCGCTGTTTTCAACTGCCAATAAAGTTGATATATTGGTTTTCTTAGGAACTTTGTCCGATATCGTACGTCTCCTTTAACGCAAAGTACTAAAGTTAGGCATCTTTGAACGTACGTTGAGTTATTGAAAGCTGTTAGATTGTTTTCTGATTTGTTTAAACTGTAAATAAAAATTTTACAAAAAAAAAATTAATAAACTACAATTAAATAAATAAAATTGTCTCGTTTTTGATTTAAGCTTTCATTAAAAAATTCATTGTGTACCCCTCTTGCGTTGTTACGTTAGTCCCAGTTGAAAAAAACGACGTTTAATGTACAATGTATGGCCTTTAAAACATACTCCAAGAACACAAAGTAAAAAGTACAATAAACCCTTAATTAACGTGGTGTTTAGTTCCGTAAAGTAAAATATTTTTATGTCTTATATATTTTTTTATAGATTTATTTTTAGGCGGCATGAAATAGCCCCCCACGAAATAAGTCCCCAACAAAATTATTAAATAATTCCCCAATTTTTGGGGTCTTATTTCATATGAAATAAACCCCCAATTTAAGAATGAAATGAAACCCCATCGAAATGAAATAACTCCCCAAATCAAAATGAAATAAATTCCCAAAAATTGGGAAGTTATTTCATTGGAAATAAGTCCCCATTTCCTGAAATGAAATAAATCCCCAAAAAGTATTCAAAACATCCAATCAATTCAAAATAGGGGGTTGGGGTGCTTTTTAACCATTGGAGGTAAGGCCATGATGGCTTTATTGCTCAATTGAATGGGAGATAAAGCCGTAATGGTCTTATTGCCCAATCATTGAGAGGTAAGGTCATATGTAAAATTTTGCGAAGTGAGAGATATAGTCATATTTTTTTCCCCCAAATGAGAGGCAAAGCCATATTTTTCCAGAATATTGTTACGCATGGTGTAAACATTCTGTAAAAGGGAAAATCCTTAGTTATCATTGAAAACCATTTTTTTATTCTTGTGACGCACGCAGAAAAACTTTATTCAGCGAAGCCACCTGCCGCGTCCTACTGGAGGAAAAACCCCTAAGCGCAGCCGCAGGAAAACTTTAGTATGCGAAGCCAGATTTCAATACTTAACTTTAGTAAAAGGAAAAATCATTAGCTCTTAATTATAAAAATAAGAAAACTATTAATCAATGTAAAATGGAAAAGTTTTTCAAAACTGAAATGAGAGATAAAGCCATTTCCTAATATTACTAATGTGTCCTAAGGCCATGATGGCTTTGCCTCCCATTGGAATGAAAAAAAAAATAAAAGGCTTTATCTCTCTTTTGAATGGGAAACCTGGATTCATTGCATCCAGCAAAAAAAAAAAAAAAAATTAAATGGGCAATAATACCATTATGGCTTTATTTTATTCCTTACCGAAAAAATATTTCTCAAACTAACTACCTAGTAAGTATTATTTTTAATGAATGAGTGGTCTTGACCATTAGACCGGGTCGACCTCCATACAAAAAAAAAAAGATGTGTCAATGAAGTTTCTAAAACAGGAAAAAATTTTTTTTGCCACGCCCCAAAATACAGCACTTTTGGTTTTTTATATGTAGCGCTGCCATTTAAAGTCCGATCTCATCATATCGCATATCGTTGTTCATGGCTTGATAGTGGCTTCATTTTTGTCTTTGGTGACTTTTCAATCCGTCCTGAAATTCTGGGCGCCACTTATGCCATCTCGGATCCTTCCCCCAAATGTCCAATTTTTTTGACGGTCCAACAAAGTCCTTATAAAATTACGTATGTATCGATTTTAAGAAGGATCCGAGGTGGCATAAGTGGTGTCCAGAATTTCAGGTCGGATTGAAAAGTCACCAAAGACAAAAATGAAGCAACTTTCAAGCCATGAACAACGATATGCGATATGATGAGATCGGACTTTAAATGGCAGCGCTACATATAAAAAACCAAAAGTGCTGTATTTTGGGGCGTGGCAAAAAAAAATTTTTTCATGTTTTAGAAACTTCATTGACATATCTTTCATCCTAGGTGGTGACTGGCACAACTTTTTTTTTCGACCCACCCTATTGACCATTCATTAAAACAAGTTTTGTTTACGTATTATAACGGGACATAATCGGCATTTTTGACGATTTTGGAATAAATTTGAAAATGAAAAAAGTCCCCAAAATATTTTTAGGGACTTATTTCATATCAGATTTTTGGGGACTTATTTCATATGAAATAACTCTCCAATATGAAAATGAAATAAGTCCCCAAAAAAATGAAGTAAATCCCCAAAAAACGTTGTTGTTGCCTCTCATATATTTTTTTGGGGAGTTATTTCATTTCCGTTTTGAGGACTTATTTCGTGGGGGGGCTATTTCATGCCGCCTTATTTTTATAGCATTCTAGTCTAGAAATTGTTCATGAGTGTTGTATTTGTTGCCTTAATTTCAAAGGTTTCAAAAAAAAGTTTTTGAAATTAAGTTTAGGATAATTTCAAAGCAACTGATATGACGTAAATAATATTAAGGACATAGGAAAAATGGTAACGCAAAAGGAAACAACGTAAGCCAAGACAACGCAAGTCAAATGATGTAAAAATAAGTTAAGAATGGGACTAGAACAATATTTAGCAATCTTTTGCTTGTAAAATAAAATCTACTTTGTTTTCTTGCTGGGAAATAACAAAGTCTTTCACAAAACTGAGAGTTGTTAACAAAAGTTTTGTCTGTGTTGTAATAAATTATATTGCAATATCTGTCTGTTTAGAAACAAAAATAATATTTTAAGAAGGTATTAGATGACACAGGATATGCGAGTTGGTGAGGCAAATTTTATTTTATAGTAATTGATATCAAATAAACCAACAAATGATTTGAATTAAAAAAAAGATGTCTAGAAATGATTAGAGTAAAAACTTTCTCAAAACACAATGAACAATTCTCCCTCCAGTCTCCGTACGCGTAAAGTTACAACAACAACAAAGTAAACACATTTCTTACTAACATTATTATAGAATTAACCAGTTTATGTTGACGAAATCTTCGTCCATAATGTATGCACAAGTTATTACCTTTCGTTAAGGTTTTCTAAAGACAATTAAGAGCAAATCGTCATGTACAACAGTCTTGTTAAGTGTCCCCTATTAAACGTTATGAAGGACAATATGGGCGACATTGTCTTCCAACAAGTTTTTAGGTTTCTCTGAAAGTGGAGTTGTTGAAGAACATTTTTTTTTAAAACATTTTTGAACACCTGTTACATTTAGCATTAATAGATTTATCTTTCGTACAATCTTTTTAAGCTAAACTCATTTTAAAGAGAGAAAAGCATAAACTATTTTGTTGAAAAATACGGGCGTGTTCTAGAACTCGAATTGAAGTGGATTTAAAATCGCGCAAATTTTAAAAACGACCCTGTAGTGAAAGTTCCAAAAAAATATTCCATTTTATCTACTTCATTCCTTAAGTATCTATTAAGGTAGAAGTACATAACACGCGTTAGTGCGCGCGCGCTCTGTCGTCTTCTGTCAAAAAAAGTTAAGCTAGTGTGTTTTCATAGAACAAGCTACATGCAAAATATTTTGACGCCTTTGCGCCAGAAAGTTGGTTTACTTTGAACTTTTTAACGCGTTGACAATAAAAAGAATAATTTAACAAATTTGTGAATCATGAAAGAAAAACTTATTGAAGAGCTTAAAAAACATACAATATTTATATAAAACAGTATAAATTTAATAAAATAACAAAATCTTGATATACTTTCGAACCCGTTTTTAATGCACAAATAAGTAAACAAATAAAAAACAGCTGACAGGAATGGCTTTTACAACGCGTGTTGTGTAACTTGCAGTTTTTGACGCGCTAAAGTTTATAAACGCACGATACTTGTCGACGAACTAACGCGTGTTATGTACTTCCACCTTTACTTTTGCAAGAACAACACTTAAAACAACGAAAAACTACGGTCATTTTGTAAATAATTGAATTTGAATTCTCGTTCGATTTCATTTTCACTTTATTTTGATTTCTATAGCATACCAGATAAATTAATATAAATCTTTGAGTTAACACATCTTTGTCGTTTTTTCTTTTGTGAAATGAAATTATAAAATGTGGTTGAGAAAATTTTCTAAATTACCCACTAAACATCTTTAAGAAAAGTTATTTATTTTAAATGTTTAGGATTAAAATGACCCATTTCTTTAGTTTAACCAAATTTGACTTGGAAAATATTATTTCACTTATCGAAGATGAATTTCTAATTTTTTAGTCTGTTTCCAGGATTTCTCTTAACATATAAAATACTCCATTATGCCATTAAAGTTGCTTTAAATTTTTAACGCTTCTAATTGTTTTGGTTAATTCTGTTAAAAGACTGATATGAGAAGAAACAAATAACTAAACACATCCACATAAAAAGTACGTAAAACAAAAAAAGGTGTTGGCAATCAAATATTTAACCCATTTTTCGCCACATTCATGTTGATCGATGATGAAGATAAAAAAACATTGAAAAATATTGTAATTTTAGTCATCGGTCGGCGGAAAATAGGTTAAAATGAAGATAACTGAACACCTTCTTTGTTTGTATTAAAAAATTTTTTCTTAAATACATTTTGTATATGAGACGAAACAAATAACACTACGTGACAAAATTTCAACAAAGTCGTGACCAAATGAATCTGATAGCAAATCTTTATGTAAAATTGTCCGCTGAATCCGAATATGAAGTCAGAATGGTCAAAAGTAGAACAGTTTTTGAGGTATTCCAAAATAACCGTTATTTGTGTTTTTAAAAAAGATGATGTGACTGAAATGCAAATATCTTCAAAAATTTTAAACGGATTATGTATTTCTTTCTTTTAAGTGAAAGGTAATAAAATTTCTAAAATAACCATGGATTGCTTGTGAAGATTAGTCAAGAAATGACAGAGTTACAGGTGACAAAATTTTAAGCTTCATTGAACATTTTATGATTTTGTTCAATTTTGGTATTTTCAAGTTATCTTTTTTAAACCAATGATTTAAAAATCCTAATGTTTTATTGCATGCGACATTATATTATTTTAATATGAACATTTTGAGCCCAACAAGACATAGATTGGTAAAAAAATGACAAAGCTACAGAAGATTTAGTAAATTAACACACATAGAAATGCAATAATTTCAAGCAATTTTTGTTAATAAAAATTTAGCTTTGTATATTTATTTGTTGTGGGTTAATTCAATTAATCTTCTGTAACTTTGTCATTTTTGCACCGATCTGGTTCCTATTGGGCACAAAATGTTCGTATTGAAATAGGCTAAAATTTTATTTTTTGGAAATGCAGTCACAGCATCTTTTTTAAAAACACAAATAACGGTTATTTTGGAATATCTCAAAAACTGTTCTACTTTTGACTCTGACTTCATATTCGGATTCAGCGGAAAATTTTACACAAAGACTAGGTGTCAAATTCATTTGGTCAAAAATTGTCACGTAGTGTAATTAAAAACACAAAAAAAATATGTTATAATACTACAAAATATTGAAAATTTTGTTACTTCGGTTAATCGGTTAATCGACTGAAATTAACCGGTTTAATCGTTAATCGAAAAAAGCCAATTTGAAATTAACCGATCAGTTAATCGGGTAGTAATTAATCGGTTAACCGGTTGACGGTTAACCGAATGAATACCCTACATAATATGTTGCTCTTAGAATATGTTTACCACAACCATGTTTTTTCTTTGCGTGAATTCTCTTCCTTATCACTAACAAATAAACAGCAAAGCAATTTTAGGGTATTCCTTTTAAACTATTTTGTCTAATTTATTTTGTCTAAATTTTTAATGTTATAATTTTTTATGTTGAAATTTTTTATGTTAAAATTTTTTATGTTAAAATTTTTTATGTTAAAATTTTATGTTATGTTATTTGAAAACTAATTTGTACTAGAGGTCTGCTTTGAATAATTCACTTGTTTGCCTTTATTCAAAGTGCACAACATTTACTCAAATATTTAACATTCAAAAATATAAGAAAAGAGTTAACCATATACAAAAATAAGAGAGAATGAATTGAATAAAATACTTGTTTACTGTAAATGAATTTGAGAGTCATTCATAAATAACAAAACAGTGGAATAACCCGTTAGAGAGAGCAAGTTTACAAAAAATATTCGAATAATTTTTGAATTATTGAGTGTCCATACATTTATTTGAATACATTGACATAATATGTGTGTAAGCTTGTGGCTTCTTTTATTTGTAAGAGTTAAGCTAACACATACATACGTAATGTGTAGGTACAGAAATTTTACATTCAAATTATATTTGAATATTTTATTCATTTGACTTGAGTTGACTGAATTGAATGAGTTTTTATTCGTTTTGTCTTTGGTTATTCTTTCATTTGTTTCTTTATTATTGGGTTCTCGACAAATTGTAGTTAAAAAACAAATGAGTGTGTTGAAATTGGTTTTTATTTATTCTTGCAGACCTCTAATTTGTACACATACAAAATCCGGCACTGTAATTATAAGACTTAGTTCTGTTGTGCAGGAAATCATAAATAAATAAATAATAATAGAAGTAAAAATTTTTCATCCATAGGTCGGTCCCTTTTAACTGAAACTGTCACATAAGTATATTGTTATCATTCGTTTAATCGGTATAAATTCTTCGATTAATCCTTTAATAGAAATGAGCAATTTTAAATTATACGAACAGTTAATCGTCAAGAATTGTTCGATTAATGGTCGAATTAGTCGACTGAACAGCCTAGTTCATAGCGCCGATTTTCCTAGTGAAATTTTGATTAAAGCGCTTTCAAACGAAATTATATTTGCAGAAATATGGACTGGCAGTTTGACGTTATATTTATTAGAAGCTATGGTGTCCTTTGCAATTTCAACTGTACATTTATGCCTGCAGGAAATGAACCTTTTAAGAAAAGTCTAATTTTACCTTTAAAATATGTTTGTTGGAAATGTAGAAACTTTTTTATAGCTCTATTTTCCTCCATAAAATTTTCATTTTATGCTTTCAAATGTCTTTGACATTTATTCGAGTTTTGAAGTTTTGAACTAACTTGTTCTCTTCTTTTTTTTTTTTTTTCTTTTTCGTTTTCCCTTCAACATAATGACATTAAAGTTAGAGACAAACAAAATTTGAATTTGTTTTCTCAACGTTCATATGTACAACTGTGTATAGTTGGGTTAATAGAGTGACAATTTTTCTTTAGTTTAGTTTCGCAAGCGATTTATATGCCAATAGAAAGTAATAAATAAACAGGAAGCAAGAATAAATATTTTGAGAATACACATTGGTGAAGTATAACAAACATTTACCTGATTGAAGAGATGTTAAAGTTTTCAGTTATTCCTGGAAGAAAAGAAAATAAATAATTTATTTAGATAATTTGATAATAAATTTTAAAAATATTTTATAAATCTACATATCTAAATTAGTTATATGATCTTTATGCCATAAATATTCATAACGCACCGCATTGGTCTCCGAGTGGAGGTGTGTCCTTGGGCGCATAACCGTTCTTTAAATTATGCAATTAATTTAACAAAGTTGTTATTTTAATAGATTTTTTTTTTAATAAATTATTTAAAAAAAAATCCTTTTCTTAAACCAAAACAATTGAAGCTAAAGTGCATGCTAGACAATATATTCATTACACTTGTTCTTAATAGATCTAAAATGATTCTTTGGAAAGTCTTTATCCTGCATTTGTGTGTTGTCTTTACAAATATTTTTGTCATTCTACAAATTACAGGAATAATTTAATTTCAAGAATTTTATACATAACAAAACAATTCATTAAAAATTCAGTAGAACTTTTATGTCTGTTATCTTTTTGTGCAATTTTTCAAAACGATGAAATTTCTATTAATCATTAAGTATTTTAACAATAAATACAATTTTATATAAAGAAGTGACAAAGGTTGTTGTTTATGTGGGTGTGTGTGTGTGTAATATCCTGTTATGGCATACACATGCATGTGCTTATAAATAACAATTTCCATATAATCTTCTTTTTTAAAAGGAAAAACAAAAACCTTAAAAAACAAAAGCGAGAAGCTTTTATTCGATCAGGCCGAATCTTTGATACTCTCCACAGTTAGTTCATAGGAAACGACGGATGATTATGAGACGCAAAGAAACCAAACACTAACTGCCGTATTGATAAAATGAAAAATTGGATGTGAAATCCATTTTCAGGAAAATTTGTATTACAATTTTGCTTTAAAATACGATTGAATTATAAATAAGTTTTTACCAATACATACGTCAGTTATTTTATAGAAAAAGTATTTATGCCAAATTATATTAAATTTTATTAGATTTCTTAGACAGTCATCAAGCTTTGTGATATCCGACGTCAATGCCCATCCTACAGAGCAGTTACTTATAAGGGCACACTGTAAAATGCAACCAAGACGATTTATAAAGAGAAAAGGCAGCCTTGGTTCTATTTTAGGTGGGTTATTCAAACATTCTTCTGCCAAGTGGTGGCTAAGTAGCATGTAATGTGTAAAATTACATACTACATGGTACTTACTGCCTCGGGAAGCATAGCTGAATGCTATCAGACGCGTCCACGGGTTGCGGATAGTGGAATCCCCAGCAGATATGTTGGGATGCTGCGAATAAAATAAGCAGTCGCGGACAACTCAGCGGTCCCAAGGGGAGAGTCTCGGGGGGTCTCGTTTAGAGCACCTGTAAATACCCGAGTTGCCAATGATCCTTGGAACGGCGTGGCGAGTAATTGGCGCCACTCAATAGCCAATCTCAACAACTCGTTGAAAAAACAGCAATTCTGGATGCTACAATCGGCAATCCCGGTACCAGAATCGGATGCGATCGGCTAATCATCGGTTCATCTTAAACTCTACTGATTACAGAAACCCCAACGAATGGAACGGCCCTTTGTTCCAACACGGCCCTTTGTTCCAACTTGGAACCATAGGAATCAATATATATATATATATATTCAAACACAAGCATTGGTTTCCCCAGGTATCTCTCCCCCAATGTCTCGAATTTAAGGACACTGACACAGAACATGAAACGCTCTTCCTCCTCATTAGGTCAACTTCTGCAGTCATTAAATTACAGACACACCCTGATAGAAAAGGCATTAATATATATTGCTACATCGGTACTTTGACAGATTTCTGCGTTTTTGACCCATGACACTTTTCATAATGGTGATGTCAGCCTTAACATCACTTGGCCAATTTGTCATCAGGTGAAATTATGTCATCAACAAGATGACACATCGGCATCACAAAAATGACAAATCGAAGTAAGTTTAATTAAAAAAAAAAAATGGCATCAGTACGATGGCTTAGTTACATCGGGGCAAGGACTCATTAGGCAGTTTGTCATTGAATAAAGTCACTAGGATTAACTCAAGTCAAAATAAGAGAAATATTGTTATTAACTTACCCGTTACACATGTTTGTTTACAGAAGAACTCTCAAATATAAGACACCAGCAACATGCCCGCTATAATTTTCGTAATCATTATATTTGAAAATTTGACGCACTTAACAAAATAATTAAAACAAATATAATATGGGAATTTTTGCTTCCTATTTTACTTTTTAAACATGAAATTAATGGTAATAATACAAAAAATTTAGCATCGATGATGTCACTCTAGTCAAAGCATAGATGACGCATAAAATATGATAATATTTCATGATGACGTTTGTCATTGGATTGATGGCACTTTTTGCCTCATCATGTCATAAGGCTGATGTTAGCGCATCATTAATATGAAGATGCACTTTTTTGTGAGTGTATTTTCTACGCATGAGTCCCTACATGTCAGTGCCCAGTTATCAATGGGATCAATGTTCTAATCTGCACTCTAATGAACCTAAGTAGAGAGCATGGCCTCCGTTCATCATTGCCAGGCACAGGTGAATCAAGAGTCCACCCCAACTGTGAAAGTCTATAAGACTCGGGATTAGTGACTTTACGATGAGCCTTTGAAAAGGCAACGAATTGATTAATAAATTTTTTATCCAGACGATTATCTCGTTTGGCAAACTCATCAGCTACTTGGTAACCCAGGCAGATGGCATGCCCTGATATCCACTATAGCGTTACTATGGAATACTTTGCAATTTTATTAAAAGACATCCGACATTTTGCCATTAACCTCGAAGTCGTATATACCCCCGCTAGGGGTGCAATGTCAGCCTAGCTATCAGAATATATATATATATATATACCCATCGGTATACGATAACACCTTAGCCAGTTATCCGTCTGTCTTATAGTAGAGATTTCCGCCTGCAGGTCACTACAGTAATCCGATAGGCAAAAGTTATTCTATGTAGAAACCCCCGCCAATCCTACTTCGTTTCTTCGAACCGTCACTATACCCCTTTAGGGTCGATTCCAGGAAATGCATTTCCTAATACCGTATGTGCTACATTATTTGCACCGAAGAAAAGTTCCGGTATGCAGTAGTCCAGCCTACCAGGAACAAACAAGTGATTAGATATCCTAGCGTGGACATAATCACGAAACGATCAGCTGTTTTCCGCGTACAGCCGTACCGCCAAGCAAAGAGCCATCTGCTTAGCTTTAATATCTACCGGGAGCCAAATTAACAATGTTGATAGTGCTATGGGAATGCATTGATCCAGTTATTAGCAACGCAACCTCTCTATATACTTTCCCAGTCATCGCACTACATCTGCCCCTTTCAATCGCAGTCTACCATACCACAACCCCATAAACCGGAGTCGACTTTGCACCAGCCTCTAAGGGGGCAGATAGTTGTATGGAGGCAAGGTGAAACAATGGATCAAGTATTTATCGCAAATACACTATAGCACGAGAAGTCTTATTCCGTGTGAATGCATTAAGGTCACATAATGGTCCGATTTCCTGCGTTTAAAAGACTGCAGTCAAAGTAGAAAACCTGCCATTTTTCCACTTCATTGTCATTGGTAAAAAAAAACTGTTGCTTTTACTTCGGATTCACTAAATGTTAACAGTCGCTGTCAAACCAACTTAAGAAGCAAAAGGTTGTACACAAATTTTCGTTTTTTTCGACCGGTTTTAGTTTCGACTGCCGTTTTTCAAACCCCGCCGATTTCACATATTTTTAGCAACAAACACACTTTATATGAGGGGCTTAAAGCACAAGGGATTTAAGTGCCTTTTTTTAAAATTGAGTTTACATAAGGAATTATAGGTGAAGTTCGGAGAAGTTGTTTAGACCACAAGAGGTGAATGTAAGATTCTCATCTGGACGCTGGATATGGTGAACAATTCAAGCACTTGACATTAAAATACCTGCTTTGCTTGGAGCACAAGCGAAATAACCGCTTTTGTCTCATTAATTATCATAAGTCACTTGAACCCCTTGTGCTTTAAGCCCCTCATATAAGATAAGCACTAATATTAAAATTTGGTATTCCATATCGAGGCATTACCACCGTTTAGACATTAACCTTCATACAAAATTTAAATGAAATAAAATAAAAAAACCCGTCTCCTGTAAAATTTTGTTTTTGTCGCTTAAGATTTTTTTGCGGTTATGACTCAATATGGCCGTTAACATAATTAAAGTCCTAACCCTTCTGGAAATTTGTATGCAGGCTAGGTGAAGTAATGCATAGATACATTTTTAATCGGGTACGCTGAATCAAATCGTGCCTACCGTTATTTTTAGGTTAGCTCTTGTTTTCGAGATATACCGTTATTTCGAAAATGGAGGAGGTTGCACAACACACAATATTCGCGTAACTCAAAGTTTATTGAAACTACTAAAAAAAACCGAAACTCCGCAAAAAAATTTCTTTAAGAAAAGTAAATTTTTTTTGCAGGCATACATATTCCCGATGACAGTACACGAATATATAGGCGTAGCCAGGATAAAATCTAGGGGGGAGGGCAAAATTTTTTTTTAAATGTACTTTTTTAAGAAAAGCGTTTCTTAAACATTTTTTTTTTAATGTTCCTATTTTTTAATATGAGCAATCGTTTAAGAAACATAATTTTTTTTTTTTTTTTTTTGAAAAAAAAAAATAATTTTTTTTATCAAAATTTCGAAATTTTTTAATGTTTTTTGGGATTTCCAAACAGGCTTTCAAGGTCGAATTATTATTCTCTATATGTAAATAAAAGATTTATTTCATATTTTCCTCCGACGTTTCGTAGGCTGTTTTCCTACCTCTTCAGGGATTATTTTTATTGAAATATAAAATCTTGAATTTGTATTTCCATTTCCATTTCTAATTTAAATGTGGTTTAAAACAATACACACAGTACAATTAAACACACAAAAAAAGCAAAAATATAAATAAATAATTAATAAAAAATATCAAAGTTTAAACTTTTCTTAATGCCAGTATCACAGTTGAAAATGAACCAAATTATAATTTGTACATTAAATATTCATTAAAAATTGGAAAATGCAGACAGGCTTCTAATTGCAGACATATAAAAAACGAAGCTGCAAACAAAACAACTCATAAATGATTAAAATATGTTAACAACTTTTGACTTTATTCACAAAAGTCGACAAATTTTAAATAATTTAAGAATTTCATAAAACGCAATATTTGTATGGGAGGCCCCCTAAGAAGTGTTGATAAGCGGAAAGTATGGCTCGAGAAAATGTTGAAGTTAAAAAACTAAATGAGGTTGGTCATACATTGTATCCTTCTAGGGGCAATTCATGGGCATTTATGCGACTTTTTCTTCAATACATCTCTAGTCTGCATTGAAAATTTTGTATGGGAGCCTCCTTTAGCAATAGGGCTAGCGCATAGGTATGTTAGAAATAAATGGTTGAGATGATAAATAAAGTAGGGTCGCTCATACATTTGACCCATCTGGGGACACCCTAGGCGCTGCAGGACCAAATTTAAGAATTATTTTAACCAAATTTCATTTTCTGCAGTCTTCTATTGCAAGCTCGATCATGCTTTCAACAGACAGATGGATTAAAGTGGCTATATAGCCTTAAAATTTCACAAATATCCAAAATATACACTTTACAGGGTTACCAATAATGATTGCGATATGTTTCAAACTGGAAGACAAAATCAATAAACACACCCACTCCCGATCGTTTGGCTGTTGGCTTCTAAAACTGTAAAGAAATAAAAAATATTTTACACAATACTAAACACTTCTTTTGTTAACGAATGTCATTGTCACATTTACTTATGAAAGCACATACAAATACACAACACACACATGCGATATTACTAGCGGTCTATGTCCCCTATGATTTATATGAAAACAATTTATTAAACTAGACGTAGAAAACATTTACTCTCCTGGCCCACAATACCATTAACATGAATGTGTCTGTTTGAATGGAAAAAAAATTAAAAACCAAGAATACAATAAACCCTGTTATACACTCTTCTTCTGACATACGGAAAAATGGAGTCATCATGGTGAGATACAGTAATGAGCAAAAAGTTAAAGTTAAAAATTATTGATACAAAAAAAAAAAAAACAAAGGCTTAATATAAAAAACTGCAACTTGATTTTTTAAGAAATATTTTTTGGTTATTCTGATAGCTAATGCCACATGTATCTTGATTTAAACATTTTAAGTGGCTGTAGTATAACATTTGTTGGATATTTTTATTAAAAATTGCGTTAAAACTTTTTTTATCTTAAATCTTACGGATCTTTTTAAGTGTATTTTCTTCGGCGGTATGAAGCCCCCAATGAACTAACTCCCTAAACCCAAAATGAACTAAGCCCCCAAACGACTGTATGTGAAAAAACAACAACGATATTTGGGGACTTCGTTCAAGTTTTTGGGGGCATCGTTCATTTTATTTTTTGGGGAGTTGGTACATATGAACGAAGTCCCCAAAAAGTAGTATAAACTAAGCCCCTAAATTAATTTTTGGGTACTTAGTGAATTTCTTAAATGTTTTTAAATTTAGCAATGAGAAATAATTTTATTGCAAGGGACCGTTATAAGCAACAAATTTGTGTACTTAACTTCTATTGAGTGAAACGCGGGCGATCGTGGGGCGAGTGGGGGCCCGTCACAACATGTTTACAAACTCCAAAGCATAGCCGGCCTTCGGCAGGGCGCAAGGATTTTCTCCTATATGGTATAACCAAAACCGGCTTCGCTAACTAAAGCTTCTTTGTATAGCCGGCCTTCGGGCGAGCGCAATCATTTTCTTCTCTATGGTATAACAAAGACCGGCTTCGTTAACTTTAGCTTCTATGTGTAGACGGCCTTCGGCCGGGCGCAAGTGTTTTCTCCTCCATGATATAAAAAAGACAGGCTTCGCTTACTAAAGCTTCTCTGTATATCCGGCCTTATATACACCCAGAGAAAAAACAATTTCTATATTTTTTTTATTTGGGGACTTAGTTCACTTTCATTAAAGGACTTTTTTCACTCTTGTGGAAATTTGGTGAAATTGAGGTCTTAGTACATTCCTGTTTAGGGACTTGGTTCACCTGTTTGGGGGCTGTTTCGGGGTTTTTCCATAAATGAAAGACGTCCCAAAATTAGCTCAGTAGTAGGCTTAGTTCATTTTGGGTTTGGGAAGTTAGTTCATTGGGGACTTAGTTCATACCGCCATTTTCTTCCCTTGTAAACAAACAAAAAAACAATCGAATTATGCTTTTTTTACTAAGCGGCTTGCAATAAAATTGTTCAATTTTACGTATCGCCAATGTCTATGTCATATTCGAAGGTGGCACAATATATTGGAAACATTCAAAAGACTTTTGATTTCTATGCGAAAAGAAAGTGAAGTGTTTCGGCAACATTGCACGATGTTGTTTACGTTATTACTAAAGGATATGTTCACCTTTCTATTGAATGAATGAAATCATTGTGCAACTTATTGTATAATATAGGACAAAATGGAAATAATATGGCGAATATCATTGCAACTATAATATTGCAAGTGTATGGGCTCTTTAAGCCATCTACAAACTAATGTTTTTAACAGGGCTCGAATATAAATTTCAAACACTTCATGTTTTATGGCGTTGAAGATTTTAAAACAATATGAATTTCTGTAGACAGCACCAACAAAAGTATAAAAAATTTTTTAATTCATTTTTGCTTTCAATAAAATTTGTTGCGGTTGCTTTGCGTCTTGAACAATTATTACATTAAAAAAGCATAAACTTTCTGTTCCTAATTCGACACACTGATTTGTGTTAATGATTTTAAAGTAAACAACACATTTTAATTTGTGACATAAACAATCAGACAAGTTTTAAGACAGTATCAAACATGCATATAATCTGAAATAAGAAAAATGTTTTCAATTTCAACACTTTATCGCTTTCGTTCTGCACAACACTGTTACTTCGCACATCCACACAAATTTTTGTTATACTGTTGCCATATGTATCTAAGTTTATATGTATGTATTTATGTATGTATGAAAATGCGTGTAAAGATGTAAAACAAAGTAATAAATAAGAACACCCAAAACCTTAATTTCCTTATACTAACGGAGCTCATTAAAAGGATGTGTTACGATTACACGTCAACACATAAATCACAGCTAAAAATGAATTGTTTATTTTCGGTTTGAGATTATCGCAATGTTGTATGGCAACTGCGAGTAACAAACGACACATACAGCAGGATATAAAACAACAATACTAACCAACAAATAGCAGCAAAATCAAAAAGAGAATTATTAGAAATAAAACAAAAAAAAAACAAAAATTAAGGCAACAATAGCTTGTGATGATGATGTTGATGGGTTATAATTAGGAGGAGGAATTAATGGAAAATACATTATTTTTCTTAAATGTCATAAACACTAACTGCCTGTTTTTCGATCACGAACGCAAAATTCGTTCGTTTTAGTTACATTTATAACAAAAACAAGTTTTGACATTTTGTTTTAAATGTAAGAAAAACGAATGAATTTTTCGTTCGTATTCTAAAACAGGCAGTAAATTATTTATTTACTAAATTTTTTCCGAACCTAACAGTGTATAAACCCCCTATAATGTAACATATTCGTCTGTCCGCTGAAATGGGGTTTCTGAAGACCGCAGATAGGTTGGTGACTAGATTGCTATATATTTATGTCAGGTATAGTCTGTTATTGTTTGCTATTGAAATTCAGCCTTATCGGTTCACCAATGGCTGAGATAAGACTATGACTACCTCTATTTAAATTCTAACTTAATTAACCGAGCAATAGTAACGTAGA
This sequence comes from Pollenia angustigena, assembly GCA_930367215.1. Classification (NCBI taxonomy): domain Eukaryota; kingdom Metazoa; phylum Arthropoda; class Insecta; order Diptera; family Polleniidae; genus Pollenia; species Pollenia angustigena. Next base: position 32,480,405 of record OV884057.1, read on the forward strand.
TCTTCTGGCCGTTCTAGTGAAACAGACCTGAGTCTCTGATGCAAAATGAACCCGCAAACCATTACACTGATAGACCAGCTCCCTATAAACATGCCAATCCTGGATCCTTCTTATAAAAACAATTTTTAAGAAAAACACGATTTGAAATAGCAAGTGTTTTTTGCGTAGCCAATTAAAAATGTTTTAGCTATAAAAAATCTTTAAAGTTTTAAGTCAAAATTAAAAAAAAAACATAGAATTTTGTATATGAATTTATTTCCCAGTAAAAAACTTCGCTTACTTTTTCAAAATGAATAGCTTCTTTCAATCATTATTTAGTAGCTGTCTTCTTTAACTAATTCTACAACAAATTCTATAACTAATTTTTTCTGGTTGTATGTTTTGGGACATCCCTTGTAAAATTCATTGGTTCTTTCAGTAGAATTGTAAGTAGGACTTTTATGTTTTTCTGTTTATTCAACATATAATTTTGTAGGTGAACTTCCCAATAAAAAATTTCATCATTTTGCGAAGCACTAATGGTACATTTAAAAAAATAAGCGCACAATTATGCGCTACGCAATAAGACATACAGAAATGCAGTAAAGTAAGTGAAATAACTCTCAACAATTTTTATAAAAAAAAATAAAATTTCAAGTGCTACGGCATTCCCTTACTACGAAGCAGGTTTGTAAGGGAGAATACTAAAAACTAACTGAAAAAAAACATTCAGTATGTAAAGCTGTTCGTTACATCAACAATTTTTTTATGCGCTAAATAACAATGCGCTTTATGTGTCAAAAATGTATTGCTTCAAAGTGGGAACTCGCCATATAAAATTCATGTCTTCCGTAAGCGCAATGGTAAGCGAAACTCTTACATTTCTCCCTTACAAACCTGCTTCGCTCGAAGCGCAATTTTTTATTGGGTTATTACTGGGTTTGTAAGTTTTTTTTTTTTAAACAAACAAAATTTTTTTTTAGTAAAAATTCACTACTTACCCAGCAGTAACAAGAATGAGTAAAGAGGCTTGCTAGAAGGCCTTATTTAGCAGACACAAACCCTCCTTGCCGCATTCCATACTTATTTATTTTTCACACATGTTATCATTGGCAAGCCCTTCCACAATTCCCTTTCCAATGAAGGAAGTTCACATAAAAAAAAACTAAACAACTTCCTTTCTTCCTTCTAAAAGAAGAAGGGAGTAGCGAATGTGTACTGAATATTTTGGAAGGTCTTTCAAAAATAAATTTATACCTTTTATACAGCATGCTTCTGAAGGCAGGAATCATACGACGCGAATCTTTTAGAAAGGAGTATAGCGGCCTTAAAAAATGCCTGATACTTGCGGTTCTTTCAATATATATTGCTGGATAGTTATTATAACCATACATTGCGTGCCACGGTAGGCCAGTTGGTAGTGAGCTAGTCTATCAGTGCGGGGGTTGCGGGTTCGATTCCCGCCAGAGACTCTGGTCTGTTTCAATACAACGGCCTGAAGGTCTACGTTGCTATTGCTCGTTTAATTAAGTTAGAATATAATTTGTAATTGTACAGGTATTTGTAAATTTTACTTAATAAATCTAAAATAAATAAATAATCACACACATATAAATATATTCAACACATATTATTATATTTCATATTTTAAATTGAAAATGATTTGAAACCCTTTCCAAAAAGACAAAAGTTTGAAAATGAACTGAAATTTATTTAAGAAACATAAGTGGCGGCGAATTGACTGAGGTAAAAAAATAAAAATTAATTTAATTTAAAAAATTTGTGATATTAATTAAACAAATAATTAAATTTGCAACAAATTAACTAGTATGTATTAATAATTAATTTTTCGAATTTAATACTTTTTGTTACTAACAACATTTTCTGCCGTAATGTTGTTGATATAAGTAAACGTTTAACTAACATCATTAAATTTTAAATTTTTAATAAAAACTGATATTATTTTTGATTAATGATTTATTAAAAAACAAGTTAGAGTGCTATATTCGGCTGTGCCGAATCTTTGATACCCTCCACCGACAGTTCGAATGTTTAAGGAGTAGTATCTGTATGATGTTATTATTACCTTAAACTGTGACGATTTGTTTTTAGGCGACTAAACTGTTTTCCGGTAGTAGGGTTTATATGGGGCCTATGGTAAATTATGGACCGATCATCACGAAATTTGACAGCGTCATTTGTAGTCCTTTAAAACTGTGACGTACCAATTTCTGTTATGTTACCATTATTAATTATGGTTTTAGGTGAACTAAACTGTTTTCCGGTAGTAGGGTTTATATGGGGCCTAGGGTAAATTATGGACCCATCATCACGAAATTTCACAGCGTCATTTCTAGTCCTTCAAAACTGTGACGTACCAATTTGTGTTATGTTACCATTATTAATTATGGTTTTAGGTGAACTAAACTGTTTTCCGGGAGTAGGGTTTCTATGGGGCCTAGGGTAAATTATGGACCGATCGTCACGAAATTTCACAGTGTTATTTATAGTCCCAAAAAACAGTGACGAACCAAATTTTGTTACGCTAGCGTTTTTTTTAACGGTTTTAGACGTACTAAACTGTTTTCCGGGAGTAGTGTTTATATGGGGCTTAGGGTAAATTATGGACGGATCTTCACGAAATTTAACAGCGTGATTTCCAGTCAAATGAAACAAATTTTTGCAAAATATTATCTCATTCCGTGCCTTGTTCCAGCATTTATGTTATTTTTTGTAACAAAATTATTAATTTTTTTAGGTGGTGGTTCCACATTTTGATTCATAGCTCTGGTCCTACTGAACCGATTTTGCTGGATTTCAATCCCAAACTGCTTAGGATAACTACAAGCAATTTGGCACCAAGTTTGTTCATTTCTTTTGAGTTGTTTGAAAGTGAGCGTGTTTTCAACACACGGACAGAAAGACATGGCTAAATCGACTTAGAATTACTCAAGGATCCACAATATATATACTTTATGGGGTCTGAGATGAATAATAAAAAGTTTGACACGGAATGACAAACTTAATATACCCTCTTCACAACTTATTGTGGTGGAGGGTATAAAAAAAAAATTACTGGAGAGAATTTTTTTCTGAGTATATCGAGAAACATAATATAAAATATTTGGTCTGGTGTCTTCACGACATCAAAGCTACCAATTTGTTAGCAAGATTGTCTAAGGTTTGCTGAATTGTTAAAGATTTCCTTTGAACATTTTACAGATACTGATACCTTTGAACTACGATTCTCGGTTGAACTACATTTTAAAAACAACGCAAATCGGAATCAAAACGACGCAAATCGGATTGCACAAAATTTTAAAAAAGCAAGGCAAATCGAAACAGCGCACATTGGGTCGACGGCAAACGCGGCTTTGGCTTAATGTTATACTCGTATTATTACATACTAATACCGAAATCCGCACGCAGAGAAAAAATATGGTTGGGCATGTTTACGGCAACAACACTATGTTTAATGTAACAATATATTGTTGTCGTACACAAATAATTGTTATTTTAATTTAATATCAACAATATTATAGTTACTGTAAACATATCAATGTTTATCGCAATTATGAATTTGAGTATTGTTGACCGAAAAATAATTATTTTTCTAACAACTTTATTATGATAACTTTCTAAACATATTATATTTCTCACAACCATATCATGATATTTAATAGCCATAACATGATAACTTTCTATACATTTATCATACTATGTTAAAGATGCAATCAAACTATTTTTACTCTAATCATATTATGTAAGGGCCATTTGTAAAATAATTTTGAAGCAGTTGTGTCGTTTTTTTATTTGTGAGCGGTTAAACAATTAAAAGATAAAATTCCATAAAAAAAATAAGTTTAAAGAAATTAAAAAATTAAAATATTAGCGGAGTTCATTCGGTATTAGTGATGTAATAGTGCAAATGCAAAATATCATAGTTTTTTTGTAAAATCCAACAACAAAACACACAGAGATTTCGTTATATTGTATAAAAGTGCTACGATATTTCATCAACATCTTAAAATCGAAAAAATGGACACACGCGGTTGCCCATGAAAACCACAGATTTTTTATTTGCTCTTTTGCAAGCCTTATATTGAACTCCGCTATTTGATTAACATTTTGTATTTTTATGACAGCTATGAAAGGTGCTGTATCATAATATGATTGCTTCTAAATTTATTATGATTAACATGATGATAATATGATTACTTCTTAGCTTATTATGATAAACATGACAATAATATGATTAATTTCATAGCTTATTATGATTAACATGACAATAATTTGATTACTTCTTAACTTAGTATGATTAACAGAATAATAATATGATTAAGGAAAAAATATTATGATGTAATAGTACGAGTATATTTAGTCATAATATAATTCAATAATAATCTTAATATGGTGACTATAATCATAATTCTTATCATAATATGTTGCTCTTAGAATATGTTTACCACAACCATGTTTTTTCTTTGCGTGCGTTGCCAACAAACAAATTTTTCATTAGCACAGGTGTTGAAAATTTAAATTTTTCTTACAATTTTTTAGAGAAAAATCCCTTAAGTTATTGCCACCATGTAAAAATTGTGTCATCTTAGCCGTTTAGATACATTTTTTTTTTTTTTTTTTAACATTCTTGTTTAGTTTGATTAGTTTAATTGTTAAGTCGATATACCTTTACAGTGAGAAAGGTTTATGCACCGGTATACCGATACCGAAATAATTAAAATAGCGATAACGGAAAAACAAATAGTTTAATATCATTACCAAAATTCGTTTTGGTTGCCAACCAGGGTTAAAATTAAACCAATGAAAATGGTTTTGAGAATTTCACTTTAAAAGTCACTTTTTATCAAAGCTTTGCACTTGTGTTTGTTGGGATGGCATTTGCATACATGCACTCATCTAACACAGTATATGAGTTTGCTGGCTTTTGTAAGGACACGTTTATGAGTGTAGGACTCCACTACACTCCACTTCACTCTTATGTTGCGGTTGTGTTTCAATTTCTATATTTATGCTTGATTGTAGCTGTGCGTATGTGTGTGTGTATGTGTGTCCTTTGTATGTGTTAAAGTGGTAATGTTGATGATGACACATCAATGCAACACTGTTGACGTTATTCTCTATACAATTCCATAGCAAAATAAAAATCAATCTTGAAATTTGTATTGGTGCTGTTTTTTTTTTTACTTTTCTAATAGTTGTGAAAACACAATAATAGAAGAGCAACAACAACAAATAAGTGTTACCAAACCAAACATGGCACGAGAAACTAGGTTTAGTGTGAATAGATTTTCAATTTATACATTGTAATTTAACCTTTTTTGTTGTGTTTTTGTTTTTTTTTTTTGTTTTTCTATTTCCAATGAAATTTTCTGTTATTTTTAATAAAACTATGGCAAAAATATGTAAAACAAAATTGAAAATGTATGATGCCTATGATTTGTTGTTAGAATGCTGTTATTGGATGAAATGGGGGGGCACTGTAGAATTTTAGGCTCCACCAAAGTGTTGAGTGTTATACTGTTATACCAAAAAAAAATTACTATTGTTGTAATGACATGCACTGTGGTATGCAAATGATTTTAGAAAATTCAATGTCATTGTTGTTAACAAGATTTTCCACTGGTTTAAATTATTAAGCAAATTTTTCAGGAATTTTTAGCGAAGAGATTTTTGGTTGGTAGGAAATGTAAACGAATTTGAATTATGATGTTTTCTTAGAGAAGAGATAAGAGGAGATGAGAAATTCAAATTTCTTGGTCTATATAATACTATTTAACGTTACACAATTTTTTCCTCTTTTTTTAAAGAAAAAGTCGACTATTGGCCAGAAAAAATAATGTTAAGGGGAACTTTTTTTTTTTTTTTTGAATAATTGAAATAAATTTTCTAAATTTTTTTGGTATTTAATTTAGTATGTAAATGTTATTAAGGGTGTTTTTTAATACAATTTTCGTTTTTAAGACTTGGATTAAATCATCACACGGTTGTCAGTTCAGTTAACTTATAAATCTTTTGCACTCAATTTGAATGTAAGAATTAATATAAGGCCAGCACAACATAAATTCTACTTATTTGTTTAAGAAATCGCGGTTTAATTGGCGAAAAAAGAACAATTACGGTCGACAAAATACTGAATCCAAGCAACAAATTTTATAAAGAATGGACAGTTCGCTCGGTCCTACTGAAATAGTGGATCAGCAAATTGATTCAAACTTTATTAAACAATACACAGAAAGAAAAACACTCGGGATAAATTAAGTTTTTTATAATTACTTTAAGTACGAGTCGTACTCAAAAATTCAAGTACGAATAATACACATACGTACTTTAAACAATCCTAAATGGAATTACTTTCGAAAGTCAATTCCGAAACTTCTTAAAATAAGTACAAAATGCTTAAATCAAGTAAAATACAGATTGAACTTTTCGTTGGTAGTTCCTCTGAGAGTAATATTACTAAGTGAGCATTTTAATCTTATTTAACTTATCAAAGCAGGGCTGTCAGACTTGGGGATTTATCCCCAAAGTTGGGGATTTTATGCGAGCAAAAAGGACAAAGAAAGTCATTTGGAGATTGGGGACTTTTTTGGGGATTTAAAAAAAATTGGGGGATTTTTTGGGGATTTTACACTCTTTTACAGCCAATCCCACGATGTCACACGTTAACGTTCGCATAGAAAATTACATTTAAAACAAAAACAATTTCTAAAATTTGTTTTTGTTTTAAATGTTATTTTCTATGCGAACGTTAACGTGTGACATCGTGGGACAGGGTGTTAATATATTTTCCCTTTTATTATTTATGCTTATTTTTCTTTGTCTCGTATTAAAAATATGAAAAAAAGTAGCAAAACTTTTATCTTACTCTTATCAACAACTTATACGGTGTAAAAGGTCCTTATTACGATTATCATTTTAGTTTAAAGGTAGTGTTAAGGGTACTTTATAAATTTATGTTATTTTTCCTTCAGGGTACAAACAAAATAAAATAATTTTTTTTACAAAAAATTTTTATTTGGGGATTTTTGGGGATTTCTAATTAAAATTTTTCTTACTATTTTTACTTAAAAAAAAAAAAAAAAATTTTAAATTTGGTCAGAAAAAAAACAAACAGAAAAATATTTACTTATTAAGGTTTATTTTTCTTAATTTTGGGATTTTTGGGGATATTTTTTTAAGTTTTTAAGGACAAGGAAAAAAAGTACCTGGCAGCCCTGTATCAAAGTTTGTTGCAGACAACAACTCCACCACCAGGGCTGCCAGATTTGACGATTTTTTGTTCCGAAACTAGCAAAGTGACGATTTGCTAATTTTTTTCTAAAAAGTGACGATTTTTATTAGTCTCCAAAGTCTGAATTAAGCATTTAATTTTCCGACACGTTGGTTTTTTAATATCGGAATATTTAGCAGCCGTACCTTAACAATAGCGGAAGGTGGAAAGTTTTCTTTCGCTTAGTCTTTACGCTGATATGCCATACCTAAGCAAGAGCGTCAACGTTGTGTCACGAACAGAAGTGATAGCTTTCGTGGTTAATAAAACCAACAAATTGTAAATAAAACTAGAAATAAAAACGTAAGATTAACCAAAAAATAGCTTAATTGTCATTATTAATTTACGATAGCGGCAAACTTCACTGTTAAACTATTAAATAGGCCGCCGCTATTTAAAAACTAAAAAACGCGTTTATTTAGGTACGGCTGTAATATGCAAGTTTTAAGAAAATCTTGAAATTATTATTTTCAGAGTACAAAAACAACAATGTAACACTTTGTTTATCTTTCGTCAAACCATCATCGAATGAATCTTTTACGACTTTTTGTATAAATCATTTTTCAACAATTATACGGCGAACAGCTACATGAGTTGTAGCTACATGAGTCTCATACGATTCTTGACTTGAAAGACTCGATAGATAAACTTTACCCACGGCTTAAGGTCCAACCATAATATGCATAGCCGTGCTTAACCTACTGTCAAAAATTACCAAAAAGTCTCTCAAATGTATTTAAAAAAACTAAAACAAAATTAAGAAAAAAAAAACATTTGATTCCGTATGGAATGTGCGATTAGTTTCGCACTTTGCTTAAGCAAATGACAGTTTCATAAAACTTAACAAAAAGTTTCCGTAAGTTCAATATGGTTTGCTTCATATGATTTACATGTATTCGCACATTTGCTTAATCCAACTTAAGCGCATTCTGGTTAGGACTTTAAACGACTCCCACAACTATTGAAGTAGCGTCTTTCACTGTGCTTTGGAAGAACCTCAGTCGTGTTACAAAACTTTGTTAAAAAGCACTAAATTTTAAGTTTTCCGATTTTTTGACGATTTTTTGAAACGTGAAAGACGATTTTTTTTATTTTTTCTCAGGAAATTGACGATTTACTCAAAAATTTATCTGGCAGCCCTGACCACCACACAAGTAGCTAAAAAACGATTTGCTTGTTGTGTGTAGAAACAACAAAAACACATTATTTTCATGTTTAAAAAGTAAAATTGAAAGCAAGAGTTCTCATTTAGTTTATAATTTTAGTTAAATATAAAACTTAAGTTTTTAAAGTAAAAACCGTATCGGAACTGATGCTGGTATTTTATAATAAAAATTCTGTAAGGTGTAAAACGGGTAAGTAAGTCAATCATAATAAAATTCTCCTTCTAATTCCACATTTGGTTTATTTCCCAGTAAAAAATTTCCCTACAAAATAATGTATTAAGTAATCAGAAAAAAAATAAAAGCACTACTTACTACAATTCTACTGAAAGAACCAATGAATTTTACAAGGGATGTCCCAAAATTTTAAATTACCTGCAGACATTCAGAAAAAAGTAGTTATAGAAGTTGTTCTTGAAGCAGTTATAGAAGAAAGCTATTAAATAATGAGTGAAAGAAGCTATTAATTTTGAAAAAGCAAACGAAGCTTTTACTGTGTTCAAGTACGAATTCGGGATTGAATCAATTTTGTAATACTTGAATCAAACGCATTTTGAGATTGATTCAAACTTTGAGTTACTTAAATCAATCACATTTTTGGATTATTTCAGGTACGATTTCGAGATTAAATATAGATAAGTTAAGTGTTTCACGATTGAAAATCCGTTCTTGAATTAATCTTTCTGTACTTGATTCATAAAAATCCGTTTCTATTTACACCGCTTCGGATTGATTTGAGTACAGATGGATTGATTTTTCTTTTGAGTATATCATTTCCATAATATGTTAATGATTAAATATATTATATATGAAATTTGTTCGTAATTTGCATACGATCTATGCAAAATAAAATTATGCAAGAGAAATATTAGTATAATTGATTTTAAATCAAAGCGAGTTGTTGTTATTGGTGGGCGTCAAAGACCAGCTGATGTATAAAAATCGAGCCATTTGCTTTGGTGCAAAATATTGCTTGCAACGGATTGACATTTCGAGCAATAAACACAAGTGTAGCTTATCCCACCAACAATTAATTTCAGTTCATCAATAATATGAATTGGGAATTAAGCATATTCAAATGAAACCTTGACAAGTGTTAATGTTTTGTTGTAGTTGTTGTAAAATTGCTCTCTGCTCTATTTTTAATTATCGTAAATTTCATTCGACCCATCCGATTTTGTTTAATATTGGCAGAATACACATCTTTAGGGTCATATTCTCTGTTCATAAGCATTTTTCTACCTTTCTTTGGAATTGCATTTTTGAAGAGATATCGCCGTCGATTCATTATTGGTTTGACCTACCGACCATTTTTTAAAATATTGATTTAAGACTGGGAAATATAAATTTTCTGAATCCGAATCATGATTCACGAAATTTTTTATGGTTCCTAAAGTTTATTAAGCATTGGTTTGCTCTTCTCGCCACTTTGGCGAATGCTGCAAATTCCTCATACAACAACGTACAAAATAAATTTCACTCTTGCTTTGTTTTATTGCCGTAAGAAAAACAAGTAAGTAAGTATACGTATGCAGCACAAAAAGCTACTTTTTGGAAATATACTTTGAAAAGTGGGAAATGAGGCACAAAAACAATTATTTTCCACATTCAATAAAATACTATTCACTTCTTAATTCGTCTAGAAAAAAATAACATTGTTCTTCGAAACAAATGCCAGAAGCAGTGTCGAAAATACAAAAGAATCATATAGGGTATATTTGGAGAAAACTTTTAACATTTAAACCTTAATTGTCATTTTTCTCCACTACGACTTTTTGGCATATGCGCCAAACCAATAATGAGCGAACGATAAAAGCTTTTGGAAGCCTTAAAATTTATAGATAGCAAAATGTAATTAGAGTACGTTTTAAAAATTCTGCTTTGAAATTGTAGTAGTGTCGAGATTATGTAATCATAGTTTTTCAATTTTTATCTTGCTTTCTTCTGCTTCTTTTAATATGTAATATATAAACACAATTACACCGAAGCCAACTTCAAGTGAAAAAATGAAAGAATAACAAAACAAAACAGGCTTGCAGAGTACATGAAACTGAGTACCCCACCCTAAACTTGGCACCCCTTTCATCCATAAACACAAGAAATGCAGCAACAAAAATTGGAAGTCTGGACGATGACTAAGGAATTAGCTGCATTATTCTACATTCATTTGGCAATTACGTGGTGATCATAGTTCAAACCTTAACCAAAGTCCAATTCGTTACTATGGTTATGGTAAGCCATCAGTAATTAAGGGTTCTGAAATGGGGGTACTATGTCCTATCGAAAATAACTCTGCGACTGTAGTTCAAATCCAAATCTGGAGAAAGTTTTGAATGAATGACTGATTTTTGTCCTTGAGTGTCAAAACTTGGCCAGTCAGGTGAACTTCCTGTGAGTGATTGGTATCAAACAGACCAGACTGACACTTTAATTTCATAGCTTTCACTCTCAAACAAGGGGTCAGTAAAAAGAGATCAGTGCTTTTTAAACAGACAGGGCTAAGAACTTTGCTTGATCTAATAATATTTGCAGAGGGTTCAACGTGTTTGTATCAAATATTAAAAGAAAACAACTTCTTTGTTGGCTTGGTCAATTAGTGAAAAATCAGCAGTACTTATCTGGAGGTTAACAATAGAAGAAAAAGTATGTTTATTAAAAAAAAAAGTTAATACATATGGGGGATTCACAAGGTGTCATAAAGTCATAAGTCTTAAAAAATAACATGAAAAAATCCGACTGTTGTGAACAACCCCTCATAATTTGGTGTGCTATTTTGAATTCAAATCAGCTGATTTAAAACAAATATAAAAAATAAATCTTTTACTAAAATAAAAATATTTTTTAATTCTAATTCACGAATTAATAGATTAAATTAGATCTTCCCTGACTATTTTCCATTTTTTAGACGCAAATCACAAATAAATTTTATTTTGTTTGTTTACCCAAATCAAAGTCCTAAGCCGATATAATTTGACGCCGCAACTGTTTTGTTGCGAAAATTGCTAGCCGCAGGTTAAATTCGGATATTAGCCGGATAAAACTATACCATCAACCAAAAACTAAAACGGATCGACTCAGCCGCTCAGCGCAGGTCTCTTCTGATAAAATACGACAACTCAATAAACATAGCAAGCAAAATTCTAATAACTTAAGACACTTTTTGTTTACAAAGCAACAACAATATTTTTTAAAGCATTGTAAAATGTTAAGACATAATGAAAATATAACATGATAGCGCACCTTGTTAATACCCCAATTATTATTTATTCATTGATTATGATGGGCTTAATTCGCAATTTTTATTCTTGATAAATGTACTGAAATTTATTGTTGGGGGATAAGCTAGTCCCTATACGCATTTCACTGTTTGCTAAGGCCAGATCATCAGGAAACATTTTCCAAAGACTTGAGAACAGCTAAAGATATTGTAAGAAAAAAACTTTAAAGCGAATGAGAATTACAAACTCTAAAGTCTTATTTACAAGAATATCAAGTCTTAGGCCAAACACCAACAATAAACAGTGAGTTTATCTTTTCTTACATTCCCCTGCAATTGGTTAGCTTTTGTCGACTCAAATTGTAGTTTTAAGTGGGTAAAAATTAAAACACAAATAAAAAAACCAATTGCTTCATATCGTTGCATATAAGACTTAGTGCCGGTTCACACTCGTCAAGTCTTGAGTTTTTAGGGGAGAGATGAAAACAAATGGCATTCTCTTTTCCCTTATTTCCTTAAAGTTCAAGACTTGACGATTCAAACTGTGTGAACCAGCACTTATCGAATTGACTGCTAATTTTCTCTTCAAGGCGTAACACCCAAGTGCCAAACAAGAAGCTTGTTACAGTTTTGGATAAAAAACAAAAGAATTTATTTATTGATTTTAAATTTTTTTAGGAAGATTTTTTTTTTGTGTATTTGGAAATTTTTTGAAGAAGCTTTTTAATAAATGAAAATTTCAACAAAAAAAAAATCACTAAAAAATATTCAAAAAATTAAAAAAAATTCAAGGCCCCGAATTTCGGAAACCCGTTTTACATACATTGCACGATTTTTATGTCTTTGAAGAGCCCTAGTGAAATTTGATGCAAAAAATATTCGTAGAACCTTTTAAACCCTCTAACGTGCCATTTTAGGGTAGATGTAAAAAAAGGACAAAAATGATCCCTTAATATGAGTGTAAGAGGGTTAATAAATTCTATGAAAAGAATCGCCATACAATTCTACTTAAAATATCTGAAATAGTCTTTTAGGTTAGAAGTACATTTAGTATATTTTTTTTTGCCTTGTACCAAACGCCTTTTCAAGAAATTCAAAAATTTTAATGCCCGAAATTTTGAGAATTCGTTTTAGATGCATTGCACGAACTTTTGGTCTTAGAAGACCCCTAGTGAAATTTGATGCAAAAACCCTTAAAAGTGCCGTTTTAGTATACTTGTGCAAAAGGACATAAATTACTATTTAAAATGAGAGTTAGAGGGTTAATAAATTCTAAGAAATGATTCGAAATACGATTATATTTATAATTGTTTTTTTAGCTCAGAAGTATATTTTTTGTGGCTTCTACCAAACGCCTTTTTAAAAAATTCAAAAAGTTTAGGGGCTCATATTTCGGGAGCCCGAGCTAACTTTTTAAACCCCTTTGGCAGATTTGCTCTACTAGTAGTCTACTTTCATTTCGCGTTGCAAGTGTTGAGGCTCGTTGTTTTTGTTGCACAGTGTTATAACTAAAACTACTGAATACCACAATACAAAGAATTTAAAAAAAAAATAACTTCACATTGCAAAAATGCAATAAAGCAACTTATTTCATTCAAACGAACAAATAAACATAAATACATACATACATAATATCAATATTCTTTGGAAATGTGAGTCTTCTTTGAGTGTTGAAAGTCATTTATTTTGAAAAATTAAATTTTTCCATATTCATATTTCCTGAAATTCAAACAGATTGTTTTCGAATTCTTTGTAATTTACTCTAAACATTTTTTACTGCGTCAAATAATTCTGTACACAATTCTATTTTATTAAATTTTTCGAGAAAATTTTCTTGCAAATCTTAAACGTACTGGTTGGTCTATTGAAATTGCAAAAAATTTGCGAAAAAAAAAACAACATCAAACTCACAAATTCAATTCTTTCTCCGTTAGTTTTATTGCATAAATTTTCATGAATTCGCAATAAGTTTTTTCCCAAACAACAAACGCACTAAGCCAAATTTGTTTTTCAACCATTCTCACTTTTTTTTCTCAAAAAAGCTGCCAATTTGAAGACCTTTTAAATCATCTCGCATAGAAGGCCATAGGGCTAGTTGAATAAATGATAAACTTAAAATTTCTAACACTTCAGCAAGAAATCCTATGTTAATCGCTTTAGAGATTAAAAAAGAAAAAAAAAAACAGCCGAAATATACGAAACTTTTTTGAAAATAAGTAAGAAAAAAAACAAGTGAAATTTCAAAGTTAAAACCACTGTAGGCTCTGGCTGTTGGTTGACTTCAAATGTTTCGACGACTGACTGTGGCCAGCCGGGGTAGTAGTTTGAGAGTTCTATGTGTGTGAGAGAGAGACAGAGAACTTAAGGGAAAGTTTGAGAGTTAAATCAACTGCATTTAGCATTGAATGTGTGCGGGAATGTACAAAATTTATCAATTATTTTGATTTAGTAGTTCTTTTTTTTTTGGAAAAAATTAGAATTACCTACAATTTATTTTTCATATGCCTTTAATATTTAATTTAAAATTGTTTTGCTTCTAATGAAAATGTTTAAATTTTGAGTAAATACCCTTTTTATGATCAAGTGCGATTGGCATACATATATTTTTTTAAAATTTTCTAAAGTTCATAAAATTTAATAATTATTATTAAATTATTTTTATGGAGAAAGGTAGATGACGACATCCGTAACTGACTGTGGAATTGAGCCCACGTTAAACGGCAAAGATTTCTGAAGAGATAGTGTGGTAACTATCGAAACATGTAAAATCGACCTGTCCGTGAAAGTGTGTTCGGTCCACCGGTCTATCAAGAATGAAAAATGATCAATAAATTTTAATTAATTTCATTTCATGAAAATTTAATTAAATGAACCCAGCAAAAACTTGATAATGACTTGCCATTACTGAACAACTTACTTTTCAATGACTACTTCATACCATCTGCATTACATAGAAGTAGTTTGGTAATGGCTGACATATAATCTGATACCTAAGTACTTGTGTATGAGTTTATTAACGAAATTTATAATTCATTCGTCATAAAATGCATCTACGGTTGAAGTTTTTTCAAATCTAATACAAATTGATTTAAAATATTTGTTCTTACAATTTGTTTTTTTTTTATTATAAATAAAAAACAATTTGTAATAAATTTGAATATAAAAAATTATGCTGTACTGAAATTTTATAGTCATGACATGTTAGTTGTAATTTTGGTGACATCGGAGTAATAAGTTATTTAAGTCCCTATTTGTAAGCGAATGTGGTAATGACTTATTTAACTCCCTATTTGTAAGCGAATGTGGTAATGACTTATTTAACTCCCTATTTGTAAGCGAGGGTGGTAAGTAGTTGCCTCCAATAATTTAATCTCATATTTTCGCTCTTAATTGAGTAAAAAACCTCGTTTTTTATACAAAAACTACACTGCCCCGGTAGACTAGCTGGTAGTGAGCTAGTCTATCAGCACCGAGGTTGCGCGATCGAATCCCGCCAGAGACAGAAAAAAATAAAACAAAGTAAAATAAAATAAGAAAAAATAGAAAAAAAAAACATAAAGTAAAGTAAAATAAAATAAGAAAAAAAATAATAAAAAAAAAATTTTTTAAAGTCATGACATGTTAGTTGTAATTTTGGTGACATCGGAGTCATAACTTATTTAAGTCCCTATTTGTAAGCGAATGTGGTAATGACTTATTAAACTCCCTATTTGTAAGCGAGGGTGGTAAGTACTTGCCTCCAATGACATCACCGTGTTAAAATAATGAGTTAAAATGCCAATGTATAAGTAGTGAAGAGTCGTTATATTAGCTTTTTAACTCATTACTTTGCAATGTAAGTTTTTGCTGGGAAGTTTAGCATAATTTTCATATAAAAATTGGGATTTAAACCTTCACAATCAGGAAAACAATTTCGTTTTTTCTTCTATCTTTTTTCTTCCCAAAGTATTTCATATATTTTCCTTTCATTTTTAGAACAAAAAAGTAACTTAAATTAAAAATGTAACTAAAGTTGATTTAACTAGAACTTCAGCAACAATTTGTATGAAATTGTTTCTGACGTTTAAAATAATTTTATTTAGTTTTGAATGAAAATTTAACAAAATTCTTACAAAAATAAAAATAACTGCATAATATTGTTGTAGCTAAAATTTGCAAACGGTTTCTTGATGCAAAATGTGTGTAGTTACAAAAGAAATTGTTGCTCTATTATGAACACCAAGTGAAAATGTTTTTTTGATTGTGAACGCAGCTTAAACAGTTCAAAAAAATAACCAAAATACTTATTATTTTTTTAAAATCTTACAAATCTATATATGTATATGTAAATCGGCTAAGGCAAAACAGTTAAGAACACTTTCCTCCTCCGTATGTCAACCGATTTGAACAAAATATACACCATTTGAGAGGTATTTACTCAAAGAAGTGCACAATATATATCTGTTCAATAATTTCAGAGTTATAAGCGTTCAAAATTGCTACTAACACAAATGCAAAATAAATAAATACAAATTTTTTTCCAATTATCAAATAATAAAAAATTAGGGTGATCGATTATTCGACCTTTTTCAAAAACCGGTTCTCGAATATTTCGACTATATAAATCTTATGTATAAATCAGACCAGGCAAAACAGTTCAGAACGATTTCTTCCTTTGTTTGTCAACCGAACCTCTATGGGGAGAAAAAAGGAGAAATACGGGAAACTAAATTTCTTTTTTTTTACTTTTCTGTGCTTCATTTGATAATTTGAAAATTTTCTATAATATTGAACTAAGAAACATAATATTATAGGTGAAGGGTCCTGAGTGAATGATAACCTATAAGATAAAAAATGTTGGTACTTTTTGTTTTTCATCTGGAACTTTTTGAATTTTCGTTAATATTCGACTTATAAAGATAAAATTATACATTAAAGTGGGTGAATAAGAACATGTAAGGGGAGCTTTTTGGTACTTTTTCGTTCAAGTTCAGTACTTTGATTTATTTTCGTAAATATTAGACGTATAAACATAAAATTAAACGTGCGACGTCCTGAGTGGATGACAATATATAAATAAAACTTTTTGATACTTTTTTGTTTTTCAATTGGTATTTTTTGTATTGAAGATAAAATATGGATCGGAGGTTGGTCACTCGCCAAATCGATCCAATTTGAAGGAAAAAATAAATACTCGAAACAAATTCATATGTATGTACTTAGATGAATTATGTTTTCTTCATATTTACATACAAATTTATGGTCGAATTTTGACCATTAGGCGAACACTAGTTATATTAAAATGATATCAACTTAATTGAAAATTAAAAAAAATCATTCAGAATTTTGGCTTTTCCCGAAGCAAACAATTATCAATATATCTGGAAAATACCGGACATTGAGTTTAACAATTCAGTGTTGGGATTTGAAAACTTTTAAAATCCTGGGGTCTAATTACCGCATACGATACCGAGCAAAATTGTGATTCTTGATATCGAATGAAATGTATCGTAATTTGAGGTAATAGCATTCGATATCGAGTAACCAAAGACGTTAAATCTCAGGGGCCTAATTACCGCATTCGATATCGTGTAAGCTATCGTATCGAGTTAACTATCATATTTTCCTGCATACGATAGCCACTGACGTATCGAATAAAAACTACAGAGATGTTATGTCTTTGGTTGCTCGATATTGAATGCTATCATCACAAATTGCGATAAATTTCATGCAATATCGAGAGTCATAATACCAAAATAAAAAATTTCGATCAATTTTGCTCGATATCGTATGCGGTAATTATAACCCTGTAGTTTTCATTCGATACGTCAGTGTCTATCGTATGCAGAAAAATACGATAGTTTACTCGATACGTTAGCTTAGACGATATCGAATGCGGTAATTAGGCCCCTGTTTTAAAACTGCATTACTGTTCTTTTTATGGCATTTAAGTTTTGCAAATTTTACTCTTTTCTCTTCTTCTTATAACGAGTATCTATATATATAAAATTTTAACTTTACTGACTAACTGATTCCTCATCGCACAGCTTAAACGCCTGAAGCTAAAAACTTGAAATTTGGACCGGTGGTGGGTCTCTCCCCAAATCGGTCCACTAAGACGGGATGTTTAGGCGGTAAAAAAGGGTAAATTCTAAAACCTTTTATCTCGAAAACTAAAAAAGAGTTATAAATAAACTGTAATAAGTAATAATGTTGGTGTTTTGTTTAAGCTTTGATATTGTTACAAGTAAGACTTTGAGCGTTTAAAATTCTAATTCGCTTTAGGGTTTTATTTGTATAAAATATTTTTAGCTTTTCTTAACTCTTTGGAAAAGGTTTCCTGATGATCTGGCCAGAGCAACCAGTGAAATGCGCATAGAAGCTAGATTTCCTCCAATCTTATTAATAATGTAATACTTATTGTTGTTCTTTTGAAAAATAAGTGGACAGGTGTCTGGTGTTTGAAATGGGTAAAACCAGAATTTTGGTATGTTTTTGTCAACTATCAAATCTATCTTTTGAACAAATAAACCAAGAAATAAAGTTTATACCACACTCGCAACTTATCAAAAAAAAAAAAAATACGAATACAAGTTTGGTACTTTTTCGAAAAGGGGTGAAAATCGTTACTATTTTTGGTACTTTTTTAAAAAAAATTTTGCTTCACTCATTGCCATATTCGTACTTAATTATGGGCACCCACTAATATACTGCAATTTTTGATATTTTAATGGGGCGAAACAATAGTACCAAAATGGGAAATATAGGAAATTTAATATCTTTCTTCAGCTTTTTGGTTCTACAACTGGTATTTTTTAATTATCGTTAATATTTGACCTCAAAACATAAAATTCAACATGCAATGTCCTGAATGGATACGAATCAATGAGGGAACTTTTTTGTTCTCTAACTGGTACTTTTTGAATGTTCGTAAGTATTGGACCTAGAAACACAAAATTCTAGATGCAATGTCCTGAAAAAGTAAACTCTTAAAAATTGTACATATTTTGGAATAATACGGGAAATTTACTTTCTTTCATGAAAGAAAATGCACGATATTAAAGTAACGGGTTAAATGCTCGAATTTAAACAAGTTAAACAAATATGTCCACGAAGAAAAAGGAGACGCTAACGAAGTAGCTAGGTAAATGCTAGTATTTTAAACAAACGGATACCCGGCGTGTGCTTTCCTCCTTCTTGTAGTCCCATTTTTTTTAAAAATGTATAGCAAATGAGTCCGTAAAGGTAGGGATCTAAATATTTCTAAAATTGCATACAAATCTGTTAGATAGTTTCGGTAAGGCAAAAATCGCCCCTGCCTCCTCTCGTCCTATTTCTTAAAAAATGTATAGCTAATGTGTCCATATAAGTAGGTACATATCTATATACCTTTTAAATTCTATTAAAATTTCCACGCCTACTGGAACATTTTTTTAATATTCATAGCCTGTGTCACACGCCGAGTAATCGGGAAATTACTTTGAAAATTTAAGAAAAACAAGTGTAGTAGCTTAAGAGTCTATATGGAACAAACAAACACCTCCGCTGCATTTTCAACTTTAGAGCAATTTTCCTTAATGTTGAGGAATCACGTTCAAAGTTTTCTTGTTTATTTCAAAATAAATTGTAAGCTAAAATAGGCCTACTAAATTGGATTCAAGAGTCCTAAAAATACTTCAAGTTGAAATATGCAAATTACCACGAAATAGAATTGTAAAGCGAAAAAATTCTAGCCAACTTTTTTTCAATTAAATTATTAATCAAAAATAAAATCAGTTTTAATTAAAAATTTTATCAAATGATAAAGGTAAACTCACAATATCAAAAAATTCTTAATTGATACTATTTATTTGTTTACTGTTGCAAATTGAATAAGTAAGAAAGTATAGTCGGTCAAGCCCGACCATATGATACCCTACACCACAGTATTAAAAAACACATCATGCTTATATGTCCATATAAATATGGATTTATCTATGTTTATAAAACTCATTAAAATCGGGTTAAAAGTTTGTGAGGGGCAGAATTACCCCTAACTCCCCTTGTGGTCCTATTTTTGAAAAACTATAGTATGGTATGTGTCCATATAGATATGGATCTATCTATGTTTTGAATTTCATTAAAATCGGTTTGAGAGGCAGAAATTGGCCCTATCTCCCCTCGTGGTCCTATTTTTTAAAAAATACATCCCTTTTGCGTCCATGAAGATATGGTTCTATATAAGTTTTAAATTTCATTAAAATCGGGTTGATAGTTTCTGAGAGGAAGAAATTTCCCCCTATCTTCCCTCGTGGTCATACGATTTGACCCATTTTCAATAGGCTTGGTCCTTGTGTCAATAAGAACCTTTGTCCCAAATTTTATCAAATGATCTCCAAAATTTCGACCTGTACTTTGCGCACAAGTTTACATGGACATCCAGCCAGCCTGCCAGCCAGCCGGACGGACATCGTTAGTTCGACTCAGAAAGTGATTCTGAGTCGATCGGTATACTTTAAGGTGGGTCTAGGACCAATATTTTTAGGCTTTACACACATCAGCACAAATGCATAATACCCTCTCCACTATTGTGGTGTGGGTATAATTAATTTTTTCTATTAATATCACAAAATTTTTAATCGAAATCAAGTTTTATTTCGTTCTGGTTAAAGTACGCAAATAACAAACTCTAAAATTGCTGCATGAAAAATTGCACGTGTAAACGCGAATTTAGTTTGGAATTGGTGATAAACTTAAGCGTTTTATTATCTTAAAAATGGGACGAACCGGCTTCTTTTTCTGACCTAGTCCCTAGATAATATTATTTCGAAATGAAGAGTTTTGCAAAATTAAAAAAGGTCACTACAAACTGTTTTACTATGATTCAGCCGATATTATTTTTGAATTCAGCAGTTCAAAATTACCCACAACCGGCTAATAAGCTGCAGATTTTGTATAGCCCTCGAGCAAAATCAGGGTTAAGAAAACTGCAGTCGAAACCAAAAACTGTCGAACAAAAAAGGAAAATTTGTGTACAACTTTTCGCTTCTTGATTTGGTTTGACAGGGACTGCTTACATTTAATGAATCAGAAGTAAAAGCATTAGTTTTTTTTGGTCAATGACAAATAAAGAAGTGGAAGAAATGGCAGTTTTTCTGTTTTGACTGCAGTTTTTTAAACGCTGAACAAAATCTCAAAAAACAATTTTCAACATTTACATTTTCAATCTTAAATTTGTATAAGTTAACGGGATTTTAAGGTCACTTAAAGTTAATCACTTCAGAATGTGATTTCTTTCAACACTGAATTATTGCTTGTAATGAATTTCTAATGAAATGACATCAAGTGTCCCAAATCAATGTTCCAATTTGGCCAATTTACAAAAACGCTACAATAAGAAGCCAGTAATAGAATGAATGAATACAAATCTATAGAATTGAAGGACTAACTATGATTTAGATTTTTTTTTTTTTTTATAATAAAAAGGCATCTGTTTTTGTTTTTGTTGTTGTCGTTGCCCGTAGTAAAGTCATTGCTGCTGTTGATGGTGATGGGCGGCGATGGTGTTGAGGAAACAACAATATAAATGCTATAACGTTCAACGATAAGGCTCTTGTTGATGATCACAATGATGTTGATGCATAATGTATTTATGAATGAGGATATATATGTGTGTGTATCTGTGTGCTCAAGTGTTTGTGGATGTTAAAGTACAAGTATGTGTATATCATGATTATTTGTTATTATTGCAACAGTTATTTTTAGTTTTTTGTTAATTTTTTTTTTTTAATAAATTGTTATTGTTGTCGTCGTCATTGTCCTCATCATTGTTGTTGTCCTTGTGTTGAATCGTTTTTTTTTTAAGGAAAAATGAGGAGAGGCCTCTGCAGCAATTTGTATTCATTTCATTGAAAATAAACACAATTCTACACTTCTGTAAACACATACAAATATAATGGCACATAAATAAGTTGTTGAATACTTACTTATATACACTCACTGGTATACTTATATAGAGCAATATGTGTGTGTTTGTGTGTGTGTGTGTGTGTGTGTGTAGACACAATAACTGTGTAATTATTTAGTTGTGACCCAAAAATGTCAACAAACGCATGATGAGTAGTTATCGTTTGCCGCCGCTTAAATTCGAACCAAATTTCATTTTGTTTAAACAAAACATACAACAAAATCACAACAAACCAATACATATACACACTCACGTATATATGTACTATAAAATTTAATGCAAAAATCGTGGTTCTTTTAACACATACGCACACACACACACACACATACAAAAGACTCTTAAGCAGATGTGAACATAAAAGTGAAGCCGCAGAGGCAAACGCGCAAATAAACAAACAAACATAAACACACATATAAAAAACACTCTTAACGGCCTTTAGTCTTTTGAGGGGAGTTTAAGACTGCGATTTCTTACTGCAAGCTAAATTTATTTTATGAAAATGCAGCTGAGCATAAAAGTTAAATAAGCTACTATGGGCTGTTACTGCTTTCGTCGTTGCACAGTGAAAGCAATTAGAATATTGAAGGGAATTGTTAATTATTAGCTACTGCTTCCAAGTTACAGCTGTGGAAAAGTTTTCCATAGATATCTGGCCTCGTGGCTACGCCATTGTAGATCTTAATCTCTGGGTGGCAAACAATGCGTTTACCAACCGCTCCCAACCGCTCAGCACACGCAGGCAGGAAGATGATACACTCGGCCCTTGCTAAGGACCTGCAGCTATCCTACCTTCACTTTTAAGTAAAAACAATACCTAGGGACAGCCCTCCCTCACGGCGAACTCTCCAATAAAGGCCATTTTAGACTATAATACTTTGTGTTAAGACATGTCAAAAACTTACAAATAATTCATAATGTATAATAGTGTAAAAACATTTTGTAATGAAATGTCAAAAAACACGTAAAGAAATTTGGCAGTCGTATGGTTCTCTCTATTTTTTGAAATTTTTCTAAACGATTAGATTTTTCATTTTATCAGAATTGTGTTTTTACAAAAGCACAAGAAGAAAATCAGGGATGGAAAATTAAAATTTTGTGCACAAATATTCACTATTATTTTTTCTAATAAAAAATTGCAAAACGATAAAAAAAAATATAAAATTTCAAGTGAATTCTTTTAAAATTTAAATAAATCACAAATATTTGTTGTAAAAAATCGTTAAATACGGTACACAGACGAAAAAAAAAATAAAAAAATATGATTGTATCAACTTTTCCACCCTAGAAGAAAATAAAAAAACAGCTGTTGAATAATTTGCCGGCCACATCAAAATAAAAATTATTAAATATTAAAGATATATTAAAAATAAAGCAAAAATATATCTGAGGACCAAGGTGCAAGTTTAAATGTGCAAGTTAGTGAATAATACGCCAGCTAACAATGTTCCAATGCTTAATAAAATGTTTTTTCGTCTTTATTTTGTAATCTAAAGTGGATCTCATAATTCACAAAGATTTTACTTTTTATTTGAAATGTGATAGTGTAGAAGCAAAATGTAATGAAAAAAAATTTCTCTTTGATTTTTTGACAATCAGACCAAAAATCATTTCATTTTGTAAGACCAAAAGTCTTAAGACTTGTGTGACAGTGTAAAACAGCCTTAAGTGGTGAAAAAATCAGCCCTTTAGTTGCTTTTTAAGAAATCTCTTTCCAAGACTTTGGATAGTAAACCATAATCACCACGTGATCCCCGAAAGTTAATCGGAAAGCGAAACTTCCGCAAACACAGTCTTCCTAAAAGGTAGAAAAAACTTACCGCAAGAACCATACTAACGAAGGCCTCAACCAATAGTCTGTCCGGTGCCATGACACCAGGGGCTACCAACTCTCGTGTTACATGCATTATCTCTGGTCAGCCGCGATCTTGACACTCTGTTGAGATCTTTCAATGTTGGATTTTTGCCATATCACAGGTATTGACTACACCTGATTTCTCCGGAGGATGTAACAACAAAAGATGAAAAACCCTTTAGATGATCCCAACAAACCTCCGGTTGCTTTGATTTGGATGAACACCTTTCGTATGGCCTAATTTCATGGTGGATCAACCCCACTTGGTGGTTGATATAAACATTTACCAATTGTCCCTGCTTATACGAGAATTGTTTTTCATATACAGGTTTCAATTTGAGAGTAGGTTCACCACAAAACACTCTCCCCTTTGCTAATCTGATTCAAAGCAGTTTAAGTACTGATAGCAACAAAATCTTAGGGTGATTCAAACATTGCAGCAGCCCTCCCTTATTTCTCAGACACAAGGCCTTACCACCCCATTCCATACTCATACATTTTTAACACACGATGTCCTAGCCAGCCAAGGTCTTCTGCTTTCCCTTTTTCAGCAGGCCTGATTAGTGGCCTTCTTCAGCAGGTTTCATTGTAGGCCTATGTATGTAGGAGGGAGTAGGCAGGCCTTCCATTAGACCTACTGAGAAGGCAAGCGAGCTTGGAAACTGGATCTTAACAAAAAGGTCTTATAGAAGGCCTTATAAATGAAGGCATCCAAAATATTACAGCTGGGAGCTGTTAAACTCCTAAGAGGATCTCTCCTTCGAATAATGGCATCCTGTATTTTACCCGCGATGTGGGTAGTAACCGATGCCACCACTAGTTCTTCCTTCCGAGCCCTCGGAATTCAGGAAGAATTCTCATGAAATATACTAACGGAGACCTAGGTATGCATACACCTTATACGTTCATAGATTTTCAACGTCCGAGAAAGAAAATCGACACAACAGTAAACTGTCATGGTCGTCAGTTCACTTCCATTTCTCTGTTCCGAAGAACTCCATGGAAACTACTATAAAACGGAAGAGATAAATATTCCGATAAATCTCTGCGGCTTCTCTATGGTACGCATAACTATTTTTTCTCTATGATACGCATAACTGTTGCCAGTTCATCTTATTTCTTCACCTCATTCGTCATTTTCGGACATGACAAAGCTCTATTTACCCCAGAAGATGTAACAACAAAAGTAACTTATATTTAAGCTGCTTCAACTGCGTCCTTAGCGGCGCAGCACATACCCTTAGAGGAGCTTTAAAGAAACAATTTAGCCGTAATAATTGCACCAAAGTCTAACAATTCTTAAAATACATTCTTTTAAGTACATGGGCCGATATTTTACCCTACGCCGCCAAAGGTGGACAGGATATTTGGAGTTAACACTAAAGTTTCTTAGGCGTCAAAATATTATGACTTACCGCCTAGTACACCAGACGACTCAGGCATTCACTATATTGAAGAATGTCCGTCCGTTCGTGTGGAGGGCTAGCTGGATATCTGTGTGTCAACGCAATGATATAAATACTAAAGTTTCTTAATTTTTTTTTCCGAAGATGTTGAATATTATGGCAACAAACGCTCATTGGTTGAAAGTTTTCTTTTGCTCTTTTGGTTTAAATTAAAATGCAGCCGAAATACATCGTTTGATCGCGGTTAACAATGCTTGCAGTCAAGTTCATGTACGTGTGCTTGCGGTTTTGAAAAGATCATGCTGGATGGACCATTCATATTTAAGTCGATTTAATTTTTAATTATTTTAAGAACAATTTTTAATTTATTTTATTACAAAAATTGCAACATGCTTGCAAAAAGAGAGAAAAGAAGCTCAACAAAAGAACACTAACGAATGAAGGAGTTTTGATTAAAATTTTTTTGAAAACTGTTTACAATAAAACTAATTATAATTGATATTTGTTCGGGCTTAATGGGTTAACAATCAAAATTTTTTGATTTTTCTTAAGCTTCGTTGGTGTTACGTATACAAACAAACTTTCACTCATACTATAAACATGCTTGTAAAGCATTTTGATCGTGTAAAGACCGCTAAATCTGTTGCCTCGATTTAAACGTACGAGAAATTATTAGTGCAATTTAAAAGTGGTGATTTTGGCACCGTTGACATTGGCTGCCAAGTTTTGTCACAAAAGAACGAAGATTATGATAAGAAGACATTACAAAATTAATGTGAAATACTCAATCCGCTTCAATACCGTAAAAATAAATTATTTTTGTAATAAAAAATAACTGGTGATGAAAATAGAATACTTAATGACAACACGAATCGCAAGAAATCGTAAGTAAAGTCTAGCCAACAAGCCGAATAACAATGGCGCCAAGGGTCCAGAAGGGTCTCATCCAATACCTTCAATAGAATTATATTTTTTGTTCAACCAAATTGTAGTCGGGTTTGTAAGAAAAGATAAACTCACTGCACACAGAAAAAAATACCAATGTTAAAATAACATGGCGAAATGTTGATTGAGAATCATGGTAAATTTCTGCAAAAGTATGCCCATTATTTAAATTTATCATTATTTCATATTAATTTTAAATGAAAAATATTAAAATAATCTTAAATCACGTTTATTTAATATTATTCACTGTTAAAATAACATTGTTCAATATTGAATCCATAAAAACCTGTTTTATATTAAAATCAAAAGTTTATCTTGTTAAATTAACATGCATACACACTTAAGTATGTACATCTTTTTATTTTCATGTTTAAAATATATTATAAAAAGAAGACAATTCCCGTATTCTTTTAATTAAAATAATTTAGTTAAATAGTACATCAAGTTTTCAAAGTAGAATGATGACGAAAACGATATCGGGCCATTCTGCTGATGCTTCTGTTAACAAAGGAGATACAAAATAAGTGAAACATGTGTTACAGGGGTAAGTGTTTTAAATTATTCTTAAATAAATGCATATGTTGCCTTCACACTGTTATATCACACTCCAACCAATTTGATTCTACATGAAATTCACGTTGTTTCAACTTTAAATAACTTTCATTCAACGTGATTCGGATTGTGATTTCAATATTAATTAGATTTTGCTCTAAATTTACTGCAATGTTAAATTAACATGAATTATAGTTATTTTAAAAGAAAAAAATGTTGTTCGCAAGTTATTGTAAAATCATGTTAAATTAACATGAAACAACAATGAAGCAAAATCACTACTGAAAAATGTAAAATCAACCTTGTTTTGAACGAATTTACATTGATTTTTTTCTGTGTGTGTTTGTTGTTGGTGTTTTGTTTAAGCTTTGAGATTATTACTTTTTTTTAAGTTTTACACACTCAATGAATTAAAATTAATTTAAATTAAACATTTAATCAAGTGAATTAAAAATTTAATCAAGTGAATTAAATGTTCAAACAATTGAATTAAATTTTTTTTTTTTTTTTTTTTTTTTTTTGATACTTTAAATTTGTTTACTGGAGAAAATTTAATTAATTTTTTAATTAATATCACACATTTTTTAATTGATATCAATTTTTATTTTTTTTTTTTTTTTTTTGTATTCTTCACTGTAATGTAAAACTTTAGCGATATTATTAAAAAATATTTTCTTTAAATATAAAAGTTAAAACAAATCCCAAAAATCTGATAGTCTTAGGCTGGGTTTTTGAGATCTCAGTTAAACTAGGTTTAGTTAATCTGAAAATTGATTTGTGCCGCCAATACCAAGTTTTAAAACAAAATGTTGCCGGAACAGCGCAGTCTTGCTTAAAATGTGGGTCTTTAATGAAATAATAGAACAAAAAATCAAATTTCACCGGAAAATTCGAGTTGCAGAGAACGTTAAACTAAGTTTAAACTTAATCCCCATCTCAAAAACCCGTCCTTAACGACTTGTTCTACTTCATTGAATTATTTTGTGAGATTTTTTTTAAGAAAAATTTCAATAAATTGGAATTTCATTGTAAAGCAAAAATTTTAATCCGTTTAAAAGTTTTAGATTTTTCGGACACTCAGAAAACTAAATCCCCCCCTCTCCCAAAAAGGTCAACTATGTGACTCTCAAGAATTTCATATTTATTGATGCTTGTTTTTTTCATTGCATATATTGGTAACGAGTTCGATTTTGAATTAAATTGGTGTTCAAGTTTTTCTTAGGTTTGATTAATATAAAGAATATTTTTTCGGTCCCCCTCTTGTGTTATCCATATCCTTTTGAACGTACGTGGGCTATTTGATTACACAGATAAATCTTATGTAGAGAAAATTGTATTTCCCAGCTTTTTTTGTGTGGAATCTATTGACAGTTCAATTGACATTTATAGATGTGGTCTGACAGGTTTGGGTTTAATTTTTTTTGCACAGTTTTGTTTTATTTCTTGATAACCCCACTGTGACCTTTTGTTACTTGGCACTTTTTCTTTATTATTTCAT
The DNA here is from genome assembly GCA_930367215.1 of Pollenia angustigena. Taxonomy (NCBI): domain Eukaryota; kingdom Metazoa; phylum Arthropoda; class Insecta; order Diptera; family Polleniidae; genus Pollenia; species Pollenia angustigena. The sequence goes on from OV884057.1 coordinate 32,508,233, forward strand.
CCATTTTTGTTTTCACTTGGTTTTTTTTGGTCGGTGTTGCTGATGTTGCTGCTGTAGTTGTTGTTGCTTTTTGCCTGCTAGCCATTTACATAGACAGTTAAACAGCTAGGCCATGTAACCATCCAAGCATTTATTTTCTACCCACCAAAGTTTAATGGATAAATTGGGAGGTAAATTTATACACATCTATATGAATCGACCGAAAATCATCTCAGTGTTTGTGTGAAAATGAGTGTGAGTGTATGCGTCTGTGTAAAAATATATATTCGTAGAGGTGTGTAAGAGTGTAAAGTGCTATTTTGTCCCGTATCTCTAACCCACCATGAGATTTGCTAACGAAGTGTTTTTGTTGGGTGTTTTCTTCGCTATTTTTCAATATTTTATTTATTTTTTTTGAGGGGATTTGTCGTTGTTGTTGTATGCTGTAGTATTATATATAAATATATAGCGAAAAAATATGCAGAATTAGCTTGCTGTGCGTAGTTTAATTGTTAAATTTGTTGCAAGGCTGTAAGTAAATTTCTGAAGGTTTTTTTGTTTTTGAGAAAATAATTAATTTTAAAGTTTCAGAATATTTATAGAAAATTTAAAATTAGCTAAATAAATTAAAATAGACTACATAAATCGAAAAAATACGTTCTCGAACGGCATCACAATATCAATGAATCGTTGTTAAATCAAGAAAAGTTAAAAATATCGTACGCTCTCAAGTCAAGAACTAAATGTTAACAATTCGACAATGAAAAAATAAATTATTTACTTTGAGCCAACACTCAGGCAGTAGTGTGCTGCAGGCGGAAATCTCTGCCATAAAGCGGGCGGCAAACTGGCTGAAGTACTATCGTATATCGAGGGATATATGAATATTTACGGACAGCAAGGCTGTCATTGCAGCTCTGGCTGGTGTCTTTACGACATCTATGTTAACAGTGGAATGCCGGATGTCTCTAAATGAGATCGCGAAACATTCCAGTGTAACGCTGACATGGGTACCAGGACACAGTGGGCTCCTGGGCAACCATACTGCGGACAGTCTAGCCAAACAAGGCTGTCTGTTGGACGACATGTTCGTCGACGGCCTGATTGGCACTTCAATGGCCCGCTGCAGGACTCTCATTATACGGGAGTCGTACAGAAGGGCTCAGGGGAGATGGCAGGGCGAGCATACCTGTTTGATGGCCAGGACTCTATGGCCTGGCTATGACGCGGCGAGAACGCGCGTACTACTCGGTCTCGGCAGGGAACGGATAAGGACAGTGATATCGGTTATAACGGGTCACTGGGTGATAGGGACTCATGCTAAGAGGATGGGTCTTGCGTATAATGACTACTGCAGGAGTTGTCATGATGAGGAGGAGGAGGAGACGGTGTTTCACTTCCTCTGCCAATGCCCCGGTCTGGCGGGCGTTAGGGTGAGGCATTTTGGGAGACCGGAATTGCCATGTCTGGACGATTTGTCCAATGCGGGACTGAAATCGATATCCCTGTTCTGCAGGGAATCGAGGTGGTTCGAGACAGCGGTGACCTCTGGGGAATAGTCTGGTGGATACTGGCTGACGCTTGTCACTGGCTAGGGGTATCACAAAGGGACCGCCATAAGGACCCAAGTGAGTCGTCTTCGTGACGGCTACCCATTTAACCTAACCTAACCTAACACTCAGGGAACACCCCTTACTAATGCAATGCATTGTATTTATATTAGAAAAATAGGTTATGCGAAGAAGTAAAGAGGAGGTAGTGTTTGGGGAAATTTTATTTATATTTTTTTGAACTGTAGCCGACTAAGAAGATTTCTGCCGATAGTCAATTTAACATACGGCTAGTTGGACCGAGAAATGAATTTTCTCTGTAATCCGCTGTGCGATACATTGGGCAGTCGACAACCAACGGATGTGATCTGCTGGAAAGGCACGAACTACGAGTAAGCACCCGCGTCTCAGGGATGAGTTCGCCCATCTCAGCTGAACACTTGCCTTGGTTATACCGATAGAACAATGACGCACAACTCGCATTCCGACGATGCTCCAATGAGTCAATAGAGCTGGATACCATACTATCACTGATTAGCTTCGACGCACTCCTGTGCACCCGTTCCAGAAGCTTCAAAATAGACATTGAAGCACCTGCCCAGATATGGGAGGCGTATTCCATTTTCAGTTGGATATAGGCGGCATAAATAGTGAAGAGATCAGATGGAGCGAAGTAGTTCTTGTACTGTTTTAAGAACCCATGTTGTTCAAACAAACAACTCATTGGATTTTCATGTCTAGAACATCAAGTGTGTCTGATTCCTCGGAAAAAATGTCGATGACTCAATAAGAAGTCTGTGGGTCAACACACAACATTGGGTCTCATAAAAAGCGACACTATTCGCAAGATCCCACTTAGATATTAAAGTAAGGTCATGATTGAGTGGGTTGTTTTTATTCTGCCTTAAAGCTTCAACCTCAAAACAGAAAACTGTTTTTGCGCCGTGAAACACTGGGAAATTAGGCCAATCTAGCGTCTAGCAGCATTCAAGAGGACAAATAAGTTTAAGTGCCACATGATAAATTTTAAGAATATCGGTTGATTTGTTAAAAAGGTACATGAAGGGGGAACTTTTACCCCTCTTGCCCTTTTTTGCTTCCAGATGTTACAGTGCGTGCACGCCAGATATACAGAAAATCGGTGGATTAGTTAAAAAGATATATGGAGGGGAAGCTTTTACCCCTCTTGCCCTATTTCAAGCCCTATTCCTTATATCCCTTCAGATGTTACATAGTCTGCATGCCAAAGTTTAAAAAAACCGGTTGATTAGCTAAGAAGAGATAGGGAGGGGGAGCTTTTACCCCTCTTGCCCTATTTTACACCCTATTCCCTATTTCCTTTCCGATGTAACAGTGTTTTCACGCAATTGATTAGTTTGGAAGATATAACCAGAGGGAGCTTTTACTCCTGTTGCATTTTTCACGCCTTATTCCCTATTTTCTTTTAAATATTACAGTGTCTGCATGTACAATTTTAAGAAAACCGGTTGATTAAGCAGATATAAGGAGGGGACGTTTTACCCCTTTTGCACTATTTCACGCCCTATTCCTTATTTCCTTTCATATGTTACAGTGTGTGTGCATGCCAAATCTAAAGAAAACCGGTTGAATAGCTAAGGAGATATAGGGAGGGGGAGTTTTTACACTTTTGCCCTATCTTAAGTCCTCTTGCCATGTGAAGTATACTTACGACCTATTCTCATACCTAACAAATACACATACAAAATTTCATAATAACGGTCAAGCCGTTTCGAATGAGTTAAGTTACAAACACCGTAACACGAGAATTTCTATTTCTATACAGATTTATTATATGTATGTATGTGAAATATTTAGGGAATATGACTATTGCAAGAAAGCTTTATAAATTGAAATTTGATTCATTCTTTGGAAATAAAAACGTTTCATATGGAATAACTTAACGCAAAATTGTATGAGAATCAGTCACCAACTTAGTTAGTTTTAGTAACAAAAATATCAATTTCTTAAGGAGGTTGTTCTACATTTTGATTCATAGCTCTTTTTCTACTAAATCGAATGTAGTGGACCTCAATCCCAAAGTTTAAAGGGAAACTAGAAAGAATTTGACACCAATATCATTCTTTTCTATTGAGCAATACGAAATTGAGCGTGTTTTTAACAGACGGACAGAGAAACGGATATGGCTAAATCGATAACTTAAGGACTCGGAATATATCTGTGGCCGTATGGAAAAACTAGATAACTCCATTTTTTGAAAAGACGAGAAAACCACATTTAAAGTTTTAAACATATTTCGCTAATTATTTCATATGAATTTATGTTATTATCTATGCATGCGCATGAAACAAAACAATATTTTAGATTCAGTTAAAGATTTCTGGTACCATTAAACTGATTTTTGGACTTTAAAACCGAAAATCAATGTCACATATCTTCTTTTTTCGAAAAATGGAGTTTTTTCTTAAATTATATTAGTATTTTATGGAATAAAGGCAACTTAAGTAATGATATGTGGAGAAACATTAACTTTTTGACTCAACACGTTAATTTATCCGTTTTTTTTAAGGAACAAATGGAGTTATCCAGTTTTTCTAAAAAATATTTTTTTCTCTTTATGCTTATACATCAAAAAATAAGCTGAGTTTTTGTCTGTTTTTATGCATAAACATAATTAAAAGGTTTGCCCTTCTTGATTTTATGAAATGAATTGGCCAGTTTCAAGGACGTTGATTAACGTTATAATCGGTTTAACATAGGTTGAACCTGAAAAAGAACTATTGACTTTGTGGTTAATTTTATTTTTATACATATTAAATTAAATTTTTATACTAAACTTGGTAATAAGATCGTTTATAGCTTTTTAGTTTAAAAACAATGTCTTCCGTTTCTACTTTGTTTTTTATGTTTTTGATAAAAATAAACGTAATAGTTACACCTGCGTGCAAAAAATATAAAAATCAACACAAGAAAATCAACAATGCGACCGACTAACATAAACTTATATCCAGACCTTGACCTCATGCAAATACAGACTATGTCGGAGGAAATGATTCCACAAGGCAGCACGGAAGAAAACAAAACGTGATCGAGCAATCGGACAAAGAACTCGTAAATTTAGAAATAAATACTTAAGAAAACAAACTGGAATCAAGTCGGAAAAAGCTCAAGAGAAGTTTTATTGATGAACATTAAACATTGAGAAGATCGTCAAGGTTGCAGAAAAAAATAATTTTATAATATTAAAATTTTATTAGTATTAAATATCGTAAGGTGCAAAAAATATGAATATGTTCTTAGATTAATTTAAAACTAAAGACATTTCTTTCGCATATTTGTATTTAAAACAATAATAGAGAACTAAAATTCTTTTTGTTTTCAATATAAATATACGAAAGAAATGTTCTTGTCGACATCATAATTTGTTTTTATTTTAAGAAAACTGTAGCCGTATATAAAAACTAGGTAAGTCAATTTTTTAGTAAAGTTTGTTTGTCTTCCAGATTCAAAAAATGTATTCTTAGAAAAAAAAACTGGATAAAAATAGTTTTTATTATTTTTGTACTTAAAAACACCTTAAGGCTTAGTTAGGCGAACGTTGCTGTACCGTATCTGTACTGTATCCATCAGCTGTTCGCTTTTTTTATATGAAAACCAATACAAAAGCTTACCGAAATGCAATGTGCCGTAGTTGCAACGTACCAATCTGTATAAAATAGAATTTCATGCCGTTGTTACGTGACATTTGTAAGACAGTGATGGGCGGCTTGTATTTTACATTGAATGTGGGTAACTTTGCTCTTTTTTTTTGGTACTTTTTTCAGTATATCTATGGAATTGCGACAAAACAACTTACAATTCAACATATTTCCAAATATACAAATATATATATGTTTATTTGTTTAAATTAAACAAATGCATATACACATACAATGGAAATGTCAAACATATAAAAGACTTTAAATGGTATCAATACCTTGTTTGGTGTATGCACATTTACAATATTTGTATGCTAAAAATTTATATATGCTAAAATACAAATTTATTTATTGTAAATCTATAATATAAATATTAAATTATTAACATTTTTTACATACACAAAATACTGTTATAATACCATTTAAATCACGTGATACCTTTTCTGCACCTTCAGTTAGGCGAACGTTGCTGTACCCGTAATGTACCGCACCGTACTGTAAGCACGTTGGTGCACTTATGGAATGTTTAAAAACGTGTCATATGTTTTCCCATACATAAACAAAAAGCAATAGTATACATAAAACAAAACACACAGTGATGGAAATCAAAAAAGTTTAAATGGTGGCCGATGTGCAGAAAAGGTGAAATTCTATTTTATACAGATTGGTACGTTGCAACTACGGTACATTGCATTTCGGTAAGCTTTTGTATTGGTTTTCATATAACAAAAAGCGAACAGCTGATGGATACAGTACAGATACGGTACAGCAACGTTCGCCTAACTGAGCCTTTACTATTTATTATCTTTGCAACAGAAAAAAATAAAAATAAGTATGTTAAACATTTTTCAAAGTTGCTGTACCACATAGGGTACGGTAGATCTATATGGGCTTAAAACTATTACTCGGAAAGATTTCGGGTACAAAAGATGTAATATGCATATAAAGAATGCATAATATATTCTTTGAATTCTCTAGAGTTGCAATTTTAAGGCTCAACATTTTGAGCCGAATTTGTTCTATATCGCTCTTTGTCTCTTAGTTTTCGAGACAACACAGTTTAAAACTTCTAATTTTTCTGTTTTCTAAGAGACTATGGAGTTAACTTGTTTTTTTCAAAAAATGCATGGAGTTAACTAGTTTTTACATAAAAATTGATATTTTTCTGATTTTTTTTTTTTCAAATAACTATTAAATGAGAAACTATATCAAAATTTCGATCTGACAGAGTGATAGTAAATGAAACTCGCTTTCTATTTTTGGTGTATCTTAATTTTCGCAAAAAGTGGAGTTAACTAGTTTTTCCATACGGCCACAGATATATACTTTATGGTGTCTTAGTTTAATAAACAAGTTTCACTTGTATCGATGAACTTAATATACCCTCATTTTAAATTTATTAACATTTTTCACACAAATTTTCTATGCGAATGTTAACGTTCGAAATTGTGAATCAGGCAGATAATTTTTTTTCAGTGTTTTAAACTTAAAAAAACAGTTTTAATATGCACAATGTATTTTTTTTTCTTGCCCAAAGGACCGGTAATAAAAATATTTTAAAGTTTGAGGATTTTTGTGATTTATACTGAGAGATATGAATGCGTTTTCATACCCATACAAAATAACAGTGATATGATTAATGGATTAACTTTAATTTAGCAAAATACACTGAAAGAATTTTCTTCGCAATACCAATGAATTTAGACATTAATCCCGTGAAAAATTACATTAAAAAGGAACCTATGCAGCGCTTCGTTGGATCAATGAAACCTGTTTCATTAAAAGGATTTAATGAAACATTACAAAAGATCTATGAATATTATTCATTGGATGAATACTTTCAATAAAGTAAAAAAATTTTTCTTTTTTATTATTTTTATTATTTTTAATTTTTTAAGTATTTTTTTTATTTTATTTAACTTTATTTTATTTCTTTTTCTGTCTCTGGCGGGATTCGATCGCGCAACATCGGTGCTGATAGACTAGCTCGCTACCAGCTAGTCTACCGGGACAGTGTAGTTTTTGTATTAAAAACTATGTTTTTTACTCAATTAAGAGCGTAAATATGAGATTAAATTGTCAATATTAACAATAACAACGTTGATTTAAAGTGGATTGAAAGTTTTTGTTTCATTACTACAATGACATTTTTATTGTCATAATGAAAATTTAAATTTATGAACGCAATTATTGAAATAAGTTGCTTTTATAAAAAACTTTTTTGATTTCATAAATTTAATGGCATACATGTAAGTCTGCTTTTACATTATACGATTTTTGTCGTTGCGATTTTTACCTTATAGGCGAGAGGGGAGAGAGGAATTAAAAGGGGTACACAAGCGAGTGTACTCTTCGATTCATTTTGTTCGCTCATTCGTACTCTCATTATGCTCTCATTTGACGAAAAATGTATTGAAGTTCGGTTGCACAGAAAAAGTTTTAACGACAAAAATCGTACAATGTAAATACATATCAGACCGACTTCAAAGAAGAAACGACAATAATCGCAACGACAAAAATCGTGTAATGTAAATTGAGACTAACATTCCATGTATGAAATTATTAAATCTTACGTTTTTTAATTAACAATTAAACATTTTTTTAAGGAAACTATAATTTTGTATTAATTTATGAATATAGATATGTGTGTATATTGTTTTTTTATGTTCCCAATTAAAATTTGTTGTTTAACTTGGACACACTTAAGTTTTCATATATCCAATGAAAATTTTTAAAGTAATTACGAAATCCAATGAAGCGATTTTAACGAAAATACTTCATTTTAACTATGAAATTCCATTTAAACAATGAAAATTTTCCTTTACCCAATTAAAGTTTTTTTATGAAAATGATTCATTAAATATATTAAGCATTTTTCTTTCAGTGTAATAATAAAATGAACTTTAAATGTAAAATGTTTCAAATGCGTATTGTAAAATATTTATAGCGATTATTTTGCATCCCTGCCATTACATTTATTATCGACACTTAAAACTTTAATAAAGGATTCTATTGTATGATGATTTTATGAATGTTGTATTCAAGAAATTTGTATTAAATTTTATAAATTTTATTTTATTCGGTTTTATCGTATAATTTTTTTAAAAATTTAATTTATTCTTTTGCCATATAAAAGCCTTTTAATGATTTTTCATTTTATAGCTTAAATAACATTTGATAAAATATAGTCATAAAAAAAGGAAAAACAAATGGGCTCTATCGTGTCAAAACTCTTTAAAATAAAATAATGGAGCATGTATGTATATTTTTAAGCTGAGTTATGTAAAAAGGATATTAAAACAAGTTAGAAAGTCCATTCAGTTAAGCCGTTACATATAATACCCGACACCATAGTTTTCTGAGACAAGTTTTCAACGGTGCCCACTATTTGGGATGCACGGGTAGTCATTAGAGCGACTCAAGTTGTATGGAAGCAAACTTCGTGCTCGATGTACCCTCCTATAAATGAACCTTGGACTTTTTTAAGATGACATTTTAAATATTTTGGCTCCAGGGCTGACCTCTCGTGAGCTGGACCAGTTTGAACAAGGGTCTATTTTTGCATGTTTTGTTAATTTAAGAATCTGTTTCCTTGCCAACATATACAAATTGGGTATCGTAAGAAAGGTTTTTTTAAGGCGCGTCCAAAACGTTTAAAATGCATCTAATTTGCACAAATCTAAATTATTTACATACAAAAGATAAAATTTGATAAACATATTGCCCTATTTAAAACGAAGGGTAACCACCCCATTGCATTTTTGTCAAAACGCGAACTAGCACGAATTACAAAAAAAGCTGAGACACGTATTTAATTAAATCGACTAAAGATTAAAATACGTTAATTTGACACTTTTATTGCAAACAACCCCGAACAAAAAATTCAAAAACCGTTTTTTTTTACAGAAAATCCTTAAAAAAAGGACATGGATGATCGTCCTTGGACAAATCTTATATACAGTTAGACACGCGTTAAAAACCCCTTTCTTACGATACCCAACTTGTATATTGGTATTTCCACAGAAATGTCTACTTTTTGTCACGTAACGTCACCAGCCATTTTTAATTGTTTCGTTAAGAATAATGAACATATTATTAATTTTTTTGCATTTGGGTGTAGAGCGCAACTAGGTTTTCATTTAGTGAAAAAGAGGAAAAATTTGAACAACGTGGTTCTAAAATAGAAGAATAATTGCTAGGTGACGTGACGTGACAAAAAGAGAGCTTTTCTGTGGAAGTGCCCATATGTTGGTAAGGAAACAGATTCTTAAAGTACCAAAACATGCAAAAATAGACCCTTTTTCAAACTGGTCCAGCTCACGAGAGGTCAACCCTGGAGCCAAAATATTTAAAATGTCATCTTAAAAAAGTCCAAGGTTCATTTTTAGGAGGGTACATCGAGCACTATTTTTGGTTTCCATTTAAACACACATTCAAATCATTTAAAATTTTGCAAACTCTACACAGAAAAACATTAAAACTGTTTGCAATTAAATAAATTTGTAAAATTAATTAAACTTGCACCAGTAAACAAATTAAAAGTATTAATTAAATATTTGTTGATATCTACATTTTCTGCAGTTATGTCGTTGATATAAATAAGCGTTTAATTCACTTGATTAAATTTTTAATTATAACTGATTTTATTTTTGATAAGTCGTTTAATTGGAAAAAAAATTGGCGAGCATTTTTTCTGTATATACTGTAGTGTTAAAGTGTAGAAGCATAAAATTAAATGCTTGTTGAAGTCAAATAAGAAGTGGGTATTAAAAATAGTCTCAAAAATTAATAAGGAAATAAAAAAAATATACGCTGCAATGAAAGTAGATAGGGATAGGCAAATTGAAAAAATATATCGATATATATCGAATCGATATTTTTAAAGAGTGTCTATATTTATTATTTCAAAAATATCGATATATCGAACGTATTTTGCTGAAGTTATTACCAAATTAGATCCCGCTTTTTTTCGTCATTCTTCTTCTTATAAATGCCAGTAATTTTAGATCTTCTTATTACTTGGAGGCCACACGATCAAGTTTTGCATTTCAATTCCTTTCAATTTGCAAGACACTCTTACTTTTCAAATTGACCACGAGATGGCTTTCAATTTCACCTTTCCATTTGTTTGGCAATTTTACTTTCAATTTAACAGCTGATAACATGTTGTTTTGATGACATCTTGAAAGTAAATTGCTTACAAATTGAGTGCAGCCTACGTCACAGCTTTCAATTTATGTAAATTTTGACAACAATATATGTAAAATACTATCAAGAACAACTTGAACGTGTGGCTGCAAGGTTAGTTTAAAAAAATTATGCATGCAGTGCTGCCAATTCTTAAAAAACCATATTGTTTGAAAAACGGCTAAAATTTTGGGTTCTTAATGACTTTAAAATATATCGAATTCGATAGTCGTATTTCAATATCGATATATCGGTATTTTAAATATCGGCGATATATATCGATTATTTTTTTTAAACTATCGATATTTTGATATATCGATATTTTTTCCCCATTCCTAAAAGTAGGAATAAAAAATACACATTGTTTTATTTTTAATGTGAGTTTTGGATATGTGTGTAAGAAATATTTTGCAATTAACTCTTTCTTTGATAATATACCCAGTAAAAACTTCGCTTACTTTTTCAAAACGAATAGCTTCTTTAACTCATTGTTTAGTAGCTCTCTTCTATAACTACATGTATAACAACTTCTATAACTATTTTTTCCGGATGTATTAAAGTAAAAAATAATGCCTTACTTTTAAATGAGTTCATTTTGGGACATGCCTTGTAAAATTCATTGGTTGTTTCAGTAGAATTGTAAGTAGTGCCTTCATGTTTTCTGATTACTCAACACATTATTTTGTAGCCGAAGTTTTTACTGGCTACTACATAAATATTACGTTGACTAAAATGCAAAAAGGCGTAACTAACCAAAATATAATTTTACAGGAGAAGCAAAAAACTTTGTAAAATAAAAACTATGAAGATGTCAGAAAAAATGAATTTCATTTTCTTTTGTTCGAAAAAACGTCGTTTTGCATTTATCAAATAAACTCGCTTGTAATTAAGTCCCATTGTTAATGACCATTACCCATGTTCTGTAACTACCCTAGAGGGAAGTAAACTGACACTTAAGTAGTTCAAAAGGTGCAATATCTAACCCATAGTTTGATCTAAAATGGTTTTTTCGGCTCTCCTGAAAAATTTTATTTTAAGACATACGCGGTTGCCCATGAAAACCACAGAAATATGCAATTGCATGTTTTTCCTTGTTCGACCAATGAAGGCAGAAACAATTTATTTATCCGTTTTAGAGCTTTTTATGAATTTCGGCATCGATTTGTTAGTGCATATTTTGCCGTTTGCTGCATTTTTTGAATTATTTAGTTAAAAGAACCTTTTTGCAGCATTTTTTAGGTTAATAGTGCATATTTTGCCTTTTAAAGGCATATTTTGCAAAATATAAAATTTTTTTAGATGCCTACAGATACGAAAGCAAATTCAATTTTTTTTTTTTTTTGAAAATCTGTTACTTCAATTTCGACATTATCATTTAATTTTTACTCTAAAATTGTAAGACAAAGCAGGTTGTCATTAAGGATAAATGTTATGCAATTTGTATCTAGACCAATCTTTAAGTATTCCGATCGACTCAGAATCACTTTTTAAAGTGATCTAACGATGTCCATCTGTCCGCCTGGCTGCTTGTCTGTCCATGTTAGCCTTGTGCGCAAAGTACAAGTTCCAATTTTGTAGATAATTTGATCAAATATGGACGAAGTCTATGCAAATAGTGAGAATCGGTCTGTAATTTCACATCCAAATTAGACTCTTTGTGTCCGCAAGCTATCTAATTATGATGGAATTTAAATTTAATTCGTCCCAAATATTTTTTACTGCAAATTTAATTATTTTCGAATCGGTTCACATTTTCTCAAAGCTCCCATCCTTAAAAAGCTTTAACTTCCTTTTAAATGCTGACATTTGTAAACAATTTAGCAACCGTTCCTAAAATCTTTTTAAAGCCCATATGGGTGTTAATATCTAGATAATATTCGGCGCAAACATCACTTATATGAATTTTAACCTAATATGGGCTTAAGCGATAATATTTTTAGGTTTTTTTTTTAATATTGATATTCAATTGTTTATTGTGTCTTTATATCGACCCCTTTGCGCGAAATTATCGTATGTTACAAAAACCAAATTTTACAGGAGAGCCATTTTTATACTTTTCTCTGCTATCACTTTCAATATAAATATGAAAATATACATTCAATTTTTGGAGCAACGAAGTGGAATTCGCCTACAATATTTTGTTAGGCGACGTCTCTTTGAATGTAGAACAAGATTGCATCAAAAACTCAATTTCAAAAAAATTGGCATATACGATAATTTCGCGCAGATGGGTCGATATGAGAAATTTTTAATTTTTAGGGCATATTTTTAACATTTTTCAGGGCATATTTTCGGGGTGTTAATGACATATAAATTGATGGCATTCGTAATAATCAATCAAAAACTCGATTTTGAACTTTTTGTTAGTTACGCCTTTTTGTATTTTAGCTTAATACTATGTTTCCACTATTAGCAAAACAACTTGTTTGAGCAAAACGTGTCAAAGTGTTGCCATTATGTAAAACTGGTTTTGGTTTTCGAATTTTCGAAATCAATTTGACATTTATGTTGTATTCAAACATGAAAGCCAAAAAAAAAATCTGTGTTGAAAAAAAGAGTATTTTTCTTTAACATGAAATTTCCTTGTTTGTTTTTAAATACACAGATATGCATATATGTACGTATATAAAAGTACATAATTTGCTAAATTTTTATTATATTATTTAATTATTTTGGCGCTGCAAACAAATAAATCAGCTGAAAGGTTGCATAAGCCTATTTAATAAGTCTTGATATTTTCGAAATTGTCAATCACTAATAATAGATAACCCAGAGTTGTATTCATGATTTTCGACATGTTTTGGAGCAAAACTAGTTTTTGTTTGAGTTTTTCGAACATGAAAAATGTATGGGAAAACAATTAGCAAAACACTTGTTTTGCTGCAAAACTAGTTTTGTGGCCCAAAACATGAAAGTGGAAACGTACTATAAGATAATTAAATATATGAAGGGGTTAGAGCTGAAGCAAATCCAGTCAAAAAAGAAAATTTTAAAATATTTTGAGTTTGAAAAAGTGAACTGCAATTAAATGCTGGAGCCATTGACTTGGGTTAGTTACCGTTTCCTTAAGAACGAAACATACTTTGATTTAGTCCGTTGCAGAAATGGATAGAGTTAAACTTTGCGAAGAATCTGTGCCAGTTTTGAAAACAATATATGAATTTTATTTTATGACTTGATTTGGTTTAGTTTTGAACCCTCCATATATAAAACAACGATTCTTTGCAAAAACAATGCTTTGTCACATACGACACACAAGTTCTTATAGACTGCACGAGGTAATTTTCAACTGTATTGAAAGGTTTTGAAAGAAAACAATTGTTTTTGTTTGAACTATTCTACCCTCTCAACACTATTAAAGTGTGCGACGAACAGCAACGCATGGCATTCTTCATTGTGGTTGTACAGAAGCGTTTTTGCCACAAATTTGATTTTTGATGTGGCTTTTTATAATATTTATAATACATCTACATATATAAGATTTTTTTAGTCTTAAATTGATTTAAGGGTCAATGTTTAAATGTTTAAAAACAAATTGGATCTTGCGTGTAACGATTTTAATTAAGGTGAAATCAACTTGTTTATAAAAATAAAGAACTTTAATAACTTTTGTAAGATTGGTCCATAAAATTTAAGATATTTCTACTAGATAAGGTCCATAATTGATTATATTTTCATTCACACGACGAAAATTTGCTTTAACCTTTAAAACATACATTTCATAATTCATATGGCAACAACAGAATGAGATAAAAGATCCCTTACGTAATTTTAAACTCATGCCAGTTATAAACTTTTTTAAACATTTTTTTCCCAATCGTATCCTGACTAAAAACGAAACAGCTTTCCTTTCAATTATAAAACTGAAGGATACGTATTACAACAAACTTAGGTGAAGGGTAAACAATATACAGCTGAACATACTTAACACTTGTACTTGTTTTTAAAGTAATTAGGTAAAAGAAATGAACAAAAAAAAAACATCATAATTAAAAGTACTAGTTAGTACAAGTAGATATTTTGTCCTTAAAAAAAAAAAAACAAATTCTCACTGACAACCTTTACGAGTTCCAGAAATGTCTCTGTAAACTACAAAATAATTGCAATGTTTTCATAATTAATTGCCTCTGTAAATTGGCAATTTGCATATTCTCTATATTATGTCTTTATACATTTTTTCACTTTTTGTTTTGGCGGCACTTCTTAGTACAGACATACAGGGTATCTCAGCTTAAAGTTTCATTTAAAGTAGTGTTTCAGTAGTGTTGTTTAGTGAAAATCACATTTATAAAATGTATGTATATTTGCTGATAATGATGATAATAAGTATTTAATTGATACTATCAATTTATTTACTAATGCAAATTTAACTAATATTTTAATAAGTATCACAATTTTTTTAATTTAAATCAATTTTTATTTTTGTGAAATCGTGAAATCGCAAAAAATGGATATTAATTGAAAAATGAAAATTTATATGTATAATATATAGTTTAGTATAGTATAATATATAGTAACCGATTACATTATATAAAATTGTACATCACTACTGCAAATTTCAATGTCATATGTTGTTAACTTGTCACGCTGCATTGTATTAAAGTTAAGTAATTTTTAAGCTATTTGCGCACAATAGTATTAATTGAAATTCGGTATATTTCGACGCTTAATATATAGTTTTTCGCAAGTCAAAATTAATACTTTTACTATGGAATCTTTAACCACAGGTATTTTAGCGTTGTTCTAAAAATAATTGTGTTAACAATAGTTTAAAAATTTTTTGAAAATATGTCTCAATTTTGGCTATTTTTAAAATATTTGTCGATATTAAAATATGAATGGTGTAGGTTGGCGTTAGAATATTAATTTGTTAAGAAACTACAGTTCTTAGGCTTTCATATTCAGTAATAACATGTTTTTTTTTTATTTTTTTTATTAAATTAATTGTGAAAATAGGCACTCAAGCAAAGAACACCAGTTCTTGTCTTTTGTTTGCTTTGTCTTCGTTGTTATAATTGTTGTTTTTGTATATAGTTGGCAACTGTATGTTACAGAAATTTCGACTGTTTGTTAAGAAGTATCAGTGGTTTAACATCCCTCCAACCTTGCATAAGTTTTTAATACATGGCCCAAAAATCATTTAGCACGCTCTATTACCGATCGGTGAACTGTCTGAGGAAGCCCAGGAAGCCCGAAACAAAGATTTTAAGTACTACAGAGAACATTTTTCTGGCAAATGTAGTCGGGAGGATTGCAATCAAGACATATTAAAAAGGTTCCTACTAAGTTCAGATCCAATCCTATCTGGTAAAACAAAATTACCCAAAAAAAATTCAACCAAATTCCAAAATCAGTAGTATTTCTACTAGTTTCGCCTTCGGTTTTGACGAACGTGGCACCAGAAGCCACAAATCATGATACGAGTCTGAACACAATGTAACGATAATTTATTGCGGTGCGGTTTTTCATACGATTTTGAAGTGCGGAACGGCATAGTGCGGAACGGCATAAAATTAAAATCTATTTTATTTTCATTGCGGACTTTCTTTCTCTCTCAACAAAGCGAATTTAATTCGCCTTGTCTCTAAATTTTTGATGCTCGTTCTCTTTCTGATGTTGCTATAGTTTTTGAATAATTGGCTATGTTCACAACATTATTGAAAACAAACAACATGATAAAAATGTGTGCACAAATAAATTAATATAAATTTAAACAAAAAATGACAATTATTTCCGTCGCCGTCTTCCGTTTGTTTATTTTTCTCTCCCGCAACGAGAAATCGCACCGCACCGCAAATATTGTGTTTAGACTCTACAGATGACGACGGCCATTTTTTTAAATAGCAGGTAAGAAACACATGTCTTATAATAAATATGTACATTGTACAAGCTATTTATGTTTTTGAACAAAACGCTCACCAGACACATCCGTACACGATCGAACAATTTTAATATCTGCTTTCAGTCCCGAAATTAGTTATATATATATAATACAATAACAACCCTTTCGTCTTAGTAATTATATAAAAAATAAATTTATTACTATGTAAAAATATTATTACTTTTTCCAAAAAAAAAAAAATTCGACTGAGCCGGATCTATTTTTTAAAAGGGGGCGTGACACCGCCCTATTCTACATTGGACGTAATTCATACTATACGATCAACATATATACCAAATCTCATCTTCATACCTCTAATAGCTCATTAAATATATCTGTTCTAAGTTTCAGGTTATATGGGCGGTGCTACGCCCCTTTATCCAATTATAACCAAG
Organism: Pollenia angustigena; assembly: GCA_930367215.1. NCBI lineage: Eukaryota > Metazoa > Arthropoda > Insecta > Diptera > Polleniidae > Pollenia > Pollenia angustigena. Next base: position 32,524,902 of record OV884057.1, read on the forward strand.
TATACCCAAGGACTATAAGTAAGCAGGTCAACAGTACAACATTGGGAAAGTTTCATGACAATCGGTCTATTACTATGGCCGCTAGAGCAATTTTTAAGAGAAGGGAGTGGCACCGCCCACTTTCCAAAGGATGTGTAGTAGACTGGTCGCATCTTGTATGGGATTTTTTTTTAAATTTAATTGTTTGCGCTGCTTAAAATATGAGGTTAGGTGTAAGAAATCATGATCTAATTTTTCAGGCCAATCCGACGGTGCATAGTAAATTTTATTGCGGAATTTCGGTTTTTTTTTAGTTCTTCAATAAGCTAAAGCGTTTTTGATTACGCGAACATATGTTGTGCAACCTACTTAATTTTCGAAATAACGGTATATCTCGAAAACCAGAGCTAACCTAAACGGCTACCACGACTGGATTCAGCGACCCCGAATTAGGTTAAAAAACTTTCGTTGGTATCATACTAAAATATTAAACAGAAAATACTTTAATCTATCTATACAATTGGGGGATTCACAAGGTACCATAAAGTCATATGTCTTAAAATTATAACATAAAAAAAAAAGACTGTTGTGAACAACCCCTCATAATTTAGTATGCTATTTTGAATTTAAATCAACTGATTTAAAACAAATATAAAACATAAATAATTAACTAACATTAAAATTTTTTTTAATTATTTTCCATGAATTAATAAAATAATTTGGATCTTACCTGACTATTTTCTATTTTGCAGACGCAAATAAGCAATAAATTTTATTTTGTTTGTTTACCAAACAGCAGAGTCATAAGCCGATCTTATTTGACGCCGCAAGTGATTGCTTGCAAAAATTGCTAGCCGCAGGTCAAATTTTTATGTTAACCGAATAAAATTATACCATCAACGGCGACGGCTACAAGAATTAACGCGATACGGCTCAGCCGCTCAGCTCTGGTCTCTTTTGATTAATTACGACAGCACAATAAACATAGCAAGCAACGTTCTATTAATTTAAGACACTTTTTGTTTACAAAGCAACCACAATATTTTTTAACCATTGTAAAATGTTAGAACATTATGACAATATAACATGATAGCACACCTTGTGAATACCCCAAATATGTATAATAATTTCTTAGTATGTCAGGATGTTTGCATGTATGTCCTATTCTTTCCGCAACTTTCTGAAGCCATCTGATGACATAGGAAGCTGAAACTTGGCACACTTGAAGTACTTTCTCTGCGGAAGATCTTAACGAAGCCATAGTTTTGATTCTCGGCTTTTCAACTAGTATTACTATAAAGATCTGATCGAAAATATGTTTTTTTATAATATGGGGAAATTTGGGCCCCACTCGGCACAACTAGGTACCGTCGGATTGACCTGAAAAATTAGATCATGATTTCTTACACCAAACCTCATATTTTTAGCAGCGCACAGTGCGAAATTCAGGAAGTTAAGCGGAACTTTATTAAATTTTTGAAATACATAAAATGCATAAGATTATTCATTATTTCGGTTGCTTTATATCCCACCTAAAAAACCTCATACTCAGTTTGGGAATTTACCCTGCGAAACAACTGCAAAATACACCTGAAAGTTGCATTTCTTATTCAATTATACTTTTTGCATACAGAAAGATTTTCGATTTGTTTCAGTTAATAGAGTGGTACATACAAACGGCATTGCAGTAGGCCATGATTTTTACATAATTTATTTTATGAGAAAATTGTCAATTATTGGCATTTAAATAATTGCAAAATCGTTTCAACTTAAGTTTCCATTGTAATAATAAAGGTGGCCTCAATATCACAACAATACAACAACAACATGCAAAGCATTAACAGTCAGCTGTATTTTCAGACCACCTTGTAAATAAATATACTTTTTTATATTTTTTTTTTTTGTATTTAGTAGTGCTACCATACTTTTATCTTAATTAAATAAGACTTTTCAAATAAAACTCAAAAAACCAATCTGTTTTAAATACGATTTAAGTTTGTTATGAAAATTAACCTAATACAGATTTAAATACTATCCTGAAAATTGGGCATAATAGTGAAAGAATTTTTGAAATTGGATTAGTAGTTTAATTAATCTCCATTTTTTGCGATTTCACCCCTCTGTGCGCCGTGAAGTTTTAATTAACAACTTTTATACAAATAATAAGTTTTTATCAAAAGTAGTTCTAAATATCCATGTAAAGAAGAAAAAAACCTCCAATTTGAGAGACCCTGTATTAGCTATTTTTATTCACCATAAATAGTTGAACAAATGTATTTTGGCAAAAGCCAAAAAGACCTTTGGGTAAAATAGTTTTTCTCTAAATTACACGGTGCATTGTACCAAATAAAATAAGAAAGATTTTTTTTATAAATGTGAAACGCTTTACAAAAAAATATTTATTATTATTATTTTTTTTTTTTTTTAATTTTAATTTTTGTTTATTTGATTTTTTTTTAGTTCAAAAAAAAACTACGCGTTAGTTATACAAACGACTAAATTTTTGTTTTATTTATTCAAACATCACTTTTGATCTAGAAATATTTGAAATGCTTTGAAATGAAATATAATCTATATGCAATTGTAGTGGTTTGCGTGTATATGTATGTGTGAGAGTCTAGTTATTTATGTTAATACATGGACTCAAACGTTTGCACAAGGAAACATGTTTGTTTTTTTTTCGAGGTTTGTGTTAGAAAGCAGTGCAATTTAGCCAAATGAAATTGTTAACAACAATCTTTTTCTATTTAAAATGTTTTTTTTTTTTAATTTGTTTAAATAAACAACTACCATGCAGAGTGTTGGTGTGTGTAAGTATCCTGCAGCTAAAATCTTTACGAAAAAGGTTTGGAACTAGTTGTGTATTCTGTGTTCATACAGCTCATGTCTTATTGAAAAGATTCTTCCTTTTTATTCTTTGAGCATGAATTGGCGTTCAAATGATTCATGTCATGTTAACGACATGTTTTTATTTTGTTTTATTTGATATTGAAAACAAAAACAAAATTAAGCAACGAATAAGAAAGCAAGACGTAAAGACAGTACATGCATCTATGTACTCGTTTCCTTTCCCCTCGTCCCTATCGCCTATAAAGTAGCAATCATGTCAATAAGACATGAGCCGTATGAACGCAGACTAACTAGTTGATGGGCGTCGAAAAATAAGAAAGATGATAAAATTTCGACTGCGCAGTTTTATACGTACCCTACAGATAATATTGGACTACGTGGTCCATTGTAGCTTAAGTGCACTACTAACAACATGGTCCAATGTACTGTAGTATGGACCATGTTATATGGAATTAACATGCAGTGCTGCCAACAACTGTATGATGTATACTTTTCTATAGTTTACAGTATTACACATTGGTAGCCCTGATGGTGTCCATTCTTAATTGTTTATTTAGTTTGTGAAATTTGTGGATAAAAGGTAAAAAAAATTAAAAATACCAAGTAAATATATTCAATAATAGCAATAATAGACTACAGTACACACCATAAAAGGCGATTAGTAAAAAATGAAAAAGAAAAATTCTTAAACTACCCCTTAAAGGAGCGTATAGACGACATGTTTTTGTCATCGGACATGTCAAATTTCCCACTGCAAAACACATACATGTCGTGTGTTACCTTTTTAACTTTGCTTCTGTAAAAGTCAGGCGTAAAGTCATCTGACAAAATTTCAATTAGAGCGTGCTCTATTTTCTTCTGACAAATCATCTGACATCAGAAATCTATGCCGGGAAGAAACTGGCAGCGGCGTCAATTATTGACGGAATCATTAGCCGGCTGAAGTTAATATTTTACAATACCAAGATACGTATGCTCATCTTACCATTGAATAGAATTTATGTAAATATATACATAAAAACCGTTTCATTATAAAATTCTAAATTGGTATCTTTAAAATAAAAGAAAAAAATGTTAAGATGGCTAAATTATTTTACGGCGCAAATAAATATTTTCGTGGCGGCAGCAAGCTATTTTGAAACCGAGAACTACTTTGGTTTCTGCAAAAAAACAGAGACAATGTCAGAAGCAAATTACATGTACGTTTGTGACCGAATATTATAAACCTTATGTAAAACAGCAATTTTGACAGACATGAACAATTACATGTGACTTGAAAATTTGACATATCAGATGACAAATACATGTCGTGTACGGGTGCCTTAAGTGTACTCCATACTGTAGTAACATGAATTACTTTTAAAACTAACCGAATTTAGTACTCCATGGAGTAGTTTAGGGGCTACTTCAGTGGGTTATATGGTCCCCTCCTAGGCCATCGTTATGTTAAATGCACCACCTTTTACCCATATATATGGAGTAGTTTTGGAGTACTCCTACTCCTTTATGGATTACTCTTTACATGCATGTATGGACTAGTCTCGTTATCTGTAGGGTAACGCCGTTTGTTGGTGAAACAACAACAACACTACAAAAAATTGGTAAAAAAAAACAAACGAGTTACTGCTTGTTTGTTGTAGGAACAACAACAACTCTTAAAAAGTAGATAAAAAGAAGAATTATCTTGTTTGTTGTAGAAACAAAAACAGCAACAACAACACGCCAAGAAGAAAAACGTATATTTTTGGTTAGTTTAAAAGTTGACAAATTATTTCCATGTTTAAGAAATAAATAAAAAGGAGAAGAATTCCCGTATACTTTTCGTTAAAATAATTTAGTTAAATAAATCAAATGGGCAATGAAGAACGATGACGAAAGCCATATCAGGACATTCTGCGCTCCTATGATAACCCAACGTTAAATAAGATAGTTTGATATATTAAGAATCAAATCAAAAGTGGAACTAGATTAAAGTAAAAATCAACTAGTATATTTCTAGCTAAATATATGTTACTTTGCTTGCAGGGTATGTATTTAAGAATATTTGTGTATTTTTCTGCAAATACTTTTCGTATATTTAAAAAAAAAAAATTTTCAACTTATCTAAAACGTCCTTTTGAATAATATTTGTCATCAACACTGAAGTTTTAGTCATTTGAAGTGCTCATGACTCAAACGTTGATTTATGAATTATCGTATTCTGTGTTTTTTTGCAAAGTTTTTATAGCCATGATTTTTTTTTTTTTTTTTTTGGTAGCATAAGTAAATAGACTAGCAACTTTATCAACTTTATCGTCAAACTTTTTTCACAATAATGCCAAAATAAAATTGTTAAGAGGAATTTTGTTGACTCTTCTTTCTGAAGAGGAATTGGAATTTAGTAGTTACTTTTTTGTTTTAAACGAATTGCAAAATAAATATCAAAGGACAAAAATTATGACACTCATTTCAGAAATTGTTTTGTTCGTGTAGTAACAAGTTAAGAGCATAACTTTAAACTTTTTCATTTAATTTTAAAAGAAATTTTTTTATTGTAAAATAATTTTGAAAATATCTCAAAATTCAAGTTGTAAGATTTTTAAGAAATTTAAATAACAAAAACATCAGAGGTCACCCCAGCTTTTATTTCATTAAAAAAAATATCCCGTATTTTTTATCTATTTGAAAGGCGTAATAATCTCGATAGTCGCTAACTAAACAAACTTTAATACCGTATTAGAGAAGGGACAATTCAATATAAACACAGATTTAAATCATTGGAAATTTTTCAAACTCTAGACTGCAGTGTCACTGACACAAATATTAGAGAAGGGAGAAGACTATAAGATAGAGGCCTATACAATTCAATATAAACCAGAAGTGGGCACAACTAAAACTGTGCTTGTATTGATGCTTATTAGTACGGCAGAAGTACCCAACAAACACAAAGTCAAGCGTTTGAAATATAATGGTGCATTCCTTATTTAATATTTTACGCAGTTAAAGTAAAATAAAACATTTTTTTTTACAGTTAAAATTGCAGAGAAAAAAGTAAAAACCAAAAAAAAAAAAAAATGAACTAGTTAAAAAAAACACGTGTGTTTGCTGGGTAAATTCTATTGAAAAAAAATATAAAACATATAAGAAAATATGTAAGCATCCCCTTCATGTGCATTCGACGCTATCTCATCGAAAACTAAATGAAAGAGGATAAGAATACGCGTGAAATCTCTCAGAACAATTGAGGGGTATAGATGCAAAGACTGCAAAGTCCACTTTTTTCACAAACGTAACTAATAATACTTCTTAGTTGTATTTAATGAATGCTTCCAATTAGTGAATATTACATTACCCGATACACGTTTATCCCATAAAAAAGTATGTTAAAAAATTAAGAATTGATGCAAAACGGCAATGTCCATTGGAGATTGTCGTTTTTGCAATGATCACAGTTTGTTAAGCTCTTTTTCTATGCTATTTTTTTATTTTGTTTCTTTTTTGCAAAACAAAACTAAAAAGAAATTTAAAAATATAACAAATTAGTTAGTTTTATTGCTCATTTTATAACTTGTCATTAGTCGTAATTATGAAGCTAAGTTGTTATGAAGTTCCTCCAAATCAATCAAGAAAAAACTAAGCCTTTGTTAAGTTTAAGAATTTTATAACTAATTTTTTTAAGTACTTGCCAATGCTAAAAAAGCAGCAATGTCCATTTGATTACAGCAAACACACCAATCCCCAATTTTATTATTATAATTGCCAGCAAACCGCTACATGGATTTGGTTGAAACTTGCGTCATATCTTCATCATATTCTTATTTACTGAATAGCAGATATACAATACATAAATATGAATATACTTTGAGCTAGGGGTTTTTACTATTTATTACGAAAACTATAAATGTGGACATTGCAGTCTTTGCATCTATACCCCTCAATTGTGCTATGGAGCGCCCACCATTGATATAAACACACATTCAAATCACTGGAAATTTTTCAAACTCTAGATTGCAGTATCACTGACACATATTAATACTGTGTAAACGTGTCGAAGAAAAAAACAAAAGCTCCACTTAAGTGGAAGTCAAATGAGAAGCGGGTATAAAAAATACTTAAAAAAATGGACAAGGGAATGAAAGATGCACGCAGCTGTGAGAGAAGAAATAAAAAAACACATATTCTCCTTTTCTTTTTTTTTTTTTTTTTTGAAGGTGAGTTTGTGATATGTGAGTACGAAATATTTTGGTTTTTTCATTTCTAATAATTAGTATTGTGGTTATTTTGTTGAACTATTTATGGTTTTTAATCCAAATTTTTAATATTTTTAATCAGGCTTAAGTTCATCAAATTTAATTTTCATTAAATTATTTTTATGAAGAAAGGAATTTTACAACATGAAAATTAATTAAAATTGTTATTGATAATCTTTCATTCTTGACCGTGGCCGGGGCTCGAACCCTGGCCGGCAGGTTACCATGACATGTTTCGATCGCAATCACTCGATCTCCTCAGATGGATTTGCCGTCTTACACTCGCAGCCATCAACGACTGCTGACGTCAATAGTCAAACATCAATCCTTAAACCAAATTGTATTTGAACCTTTGGTAGATCGAAATTTGCTTTTCTGAATTATTATCCATTTCTTTAATATTAATATTCTTTGCATACGCCACATATGAAACACAAGCCAACATTACAAATCATCACCTAAAACGCAAAAGGCCCTATCTAACATTTTGAAAATTCAACACGAGAAGCAAAAACTATTTAAAATGATAAATTGCCCTCCACTGCTTACACTTTATTTTTCTTCTATTTTTCTTGTAAAACCTACCAGCCTTAAAGCCTTTACCATATAATCTTTTGTAGATAGGGTCTTTTGTTTTTTGCTAATAAGATCGCGAATTTTAATCGAAAGATTAGAAAATCTTTTTTTTGCAATACATCAGAATCAATGAAAAAGTCGATTTTTAATATTTGGTTAGTTAAGGCCTTTTGCGTTTAAGGTAACGAAATACTTGCGTCCGTTACATTCAACACACAAGTAAATATCACTAATTCTCGGCGACTGCACGAGGTAGTTTCCAAACACTAGGAGTATAGGCAAAATATTTTTACTGTAATAAAAGGTTCTGAAAAAAACAAATACTGTCTGGAGTGTATCTCTTTAAATTCTTCAACCCTGACAACACTTTTTAAATTGTGCAACGAACAGCATTTGTCGTTAACGTCGTACGCACACGTTATGAATGCAAATTTTATTTTGCTGTTTTTATTTTCCATCAAAAAAAAAAGTTATGAAGAAAGTAAAATTATTGATCTTTGTCTGTGTTCATACGGCTCTTGTCTTATTGACATGACTGCTACTTTACAGGCGAGAGGGACGAGGGGAAAAGAAACGAGTACACAAATGCATGTACTGTCTTTACGTTTTGCTTTTTCATTCGTTGTTTAATTCTGTTATTGTTTTCAATATCAAAAAAGCCCATGTCGTCGACATGACATGAATCATTTGAACGCCAGTTCATGTTCAAAGAAGAAACATGAGCCGTATGAACTCAGACTTTTTGAGAAATATTTAATTTTGTATGGGAGCACCCTTCAGGAATGGAGACAGCGGAAGGTTTGTTAGCAACAAATGTTGGGTATAAAAAATAAAGTACGAGCCAAAGTATGCTTCTAGGCAGGCCTCCTAGAAACCGTGGAGCCTATTTTAAACAGTTTCATAATAATTTAAATTTTGCTTGGGGGCTACCTTAAAGCATATGGAAAGGGGGTTAGTATGTTGGGAAAAATTGGCGGAAAGCTAAAATAAAGGATGGTCGCTTAAACATTTTACCTCTCTTGTATTAACTCTGTGGGAATTATGGGGTTTTGTTTCTTGTCAATTTTCACCTCTGAGTTCCATAAGCACCCCCTTGGCAATTTGCTCCCCCAGCCTTTATTTTTTGCACATGCATTTTTGTTCTCAACCTTATAAGACTTGGGGGGCTACCGCTTTTAAATCCTGTTCCTAAGAATCTTCATACATCAATATCCCATAGGTAATCTACATAACTTTTAAGCTAATGGGTATCCCATTTCAAAACTTTTATAATTTAAAAAGGACACATAATCCTAATTTCGTTAAAAAAAAATTGGAAGTCAAAATGTTCCATTCCGGTTTTGAAGTGCGTTACGCGTGTAAAAAAAATAATACAAATCTTAAACTTATGGAGATCCAGAAGTATAATGAGGACACCCTAAAAGCTTAAGTTATTTTTCTAAATTACTGTTTTGGCATAACCGCCTAAGTCAATTCAGGATTAAAACATGCATAAGCTCTATTTTTTCATTTTTCCCTAAATCAACTTGAGTCGTTGTTCTTTAAACTTTATGAATTATTATATAGGAATAACAACCTAACTCAACATTAGAGATCAAATCTGAAATCTTTTGGCATAGAATAATAATCTATGCCAATTTAGGCACACTGAAAGTTTTTTATTTTATCTGGAAAAATAGCCTCAACTCACCTCTAACTTTTTGCCTTTCTTTCGTTCAACAATTCATAAGAGCCTAAGTGTCTTTTTCGGTAATATCTTTTTACTACGAGAATAAACCACTATTTTTTTTAACAACAAAGTAAAGAAATTCGTTTCTTAGGAATCTGTAGTAAAGTTTTCCAATAAAAGCCGTCTCCTGATTTTGAGTGAAGATTCCAAACTTAAAACGGCTGTACTGAAAATATTGAAAAACACCGACTTAGGCTGTTATGACTTGTGACTAAAGATTTATGAAATAAGTCTTAAGGTCTATTTATATTATTTTTCTATTTTTATTCGAATACTTCGTTAATATTTTTCCTAAAAATATGCCCTCAATTATACTCTTTCTTCGTATTATTTAATTTATTTAATTAAAATTCTTTCTTTATGTTTAAAAATTTAATTAAAGCTGATTGAAATAGAAGAAATGTTATTAAAAAAAATTCCTTAAATGTGAGTTTTAAAGAAAAATGTTTTGGCAAAAAAAAAAAAATTAATTTCTATAAATAACATAAAACAAATCTTCCACATCAATTATTCTATAAGCCATTTTAATGCTTCTTTCTTTTTTTCTCACTCTCTTCGTCGTATTAAAACGCATGTTTTATAATTTTCCTGCTTAAGTTTAAAATAAGAAAAACGCCTCTTTTGAAAAAAAAAACATAATAATTATAAGAAAAAGAATTTTTTTTAAGCTTTTAAATCGTATTAATTATGAACGCTCACAAAATTTTTGCCGACTTGGAAATTAATGACATAAAATGACCTTTCAAAACAGAAGACGAAGAAGAAGAAAATATTTAAAACACAGCATGATTGTTTGTATTTTAAAGTTTACTCACGTCTCAAAACAAAACAAAAAAAAAAATTAAGAAGTAGCAAAATAAGTTTGCAAAAGAAAGCAACAAAGAGAAATGAAAAAAGTCTTAAACTGTCCAAATTCTAGTAATAAATGTTTAATGTAAATCCAAGACTCAATAACCTTACAGTGAAGGACATATAAAAAGGAATTTTTAAATTCATATTATTTATCGATCGATTTTACATAAAAGGGAAATTTTAAGTGGGTCAAAGTATATTGTAAGTAATGCCTTAAGGATTCTAGGAAGTATATTGTGCAAACACAATGGGAAACATTGTTAAAAGCGTTGTTCAGCACGAATCAAGGAAACTGCTTTGGTTTGTTTAATTAAAATATATAAAAAAGTGTTTAATAAACTGTAACACTAAATTATTTTTAGAAACAAACCAAAAATGATTCATTTTAAAAAGGAAATCTACCATTTTTTAATCCGGTTCGAAGGATCATAAACAAATTTCTACGAAATGGTTCGCCTTTCATTAAATAAAGTAAAAGCTACAGGGTCATTTGTTGAACCAATAATAAATAAATTTGGAAAGGAAATGTTAATTTAAATTTCTTAAACGAAATGAGCAAATGTACACAGATAAATATAAAAATTTATTTCAATTAAAAAATTTGTGATATTAATTAAAAAATTAAAGAAATTTGCTCAAGTAAACAAATTTATAGTATCAATTTAACGTTTAATTTATATGATTTAACGTTTAATTCAATTAATTTAACCCTTAATTCACTTGATTAGATTTTTAATTAAAACTGATTTTATATTTGATTAAAGCTTCAATTGGTGAACAATTTTGGAGAATTTTTTCTGTGTATTGAAAACACAGGTAAATTTCAATTCGCATTCTGAAAGTTGATTGTTTAATTAATCAAATTATTTTATTTCACAACATCGTGTATGGTTTATAAACGCCCAATAGTGCTTAAGCCGAATCTGAGAGCCACCAGCTGTGTCAACTGCCAACTCCATTCAGTAATTTCACAGTAGTGATCAAAGCGGTGGAAACAAGAACCTGCAAAAGGGGATCTTTGTCTTAATAAAGCAAGTCATCTATCTCTTCTTCTATAGCATCTGAGCAGGCCTGACATACACAATCTATATAATAAAAATGAAATGTTGTCTGTTGCTGATCGCATAACTTGAGAGCGGCTTGACCGATTTGGGCGATTTTCTCTTTAAAATGATCGCCATGCTCCAACTTAGGTTTTTACGGAAAGAAAATTCTGCCCCGCCCACTTTTTTCGATTTACCTATAATCCGAAAACTGTTCTATAGATTTGACTAATTTTTTTCAAATGTTCGTATTAATATATTTTAAGTTTTCATCGAAAGAAAAATTTACCACTCCTACTTTTACGCCCACTTTTTCTATTAATTTGACCAATTTGGACGATTTTTTCTTTAAAATAACCGCCATGGTCCAACTTAGGTTTTTTCGTAAAGAAAATATTGCCACGCCCACTTTTACGCCCACTTTTTTCGATTTACCTAAAATCAGAAAACGGCTCCATCGATCATTAGTAATCAGCTACCGAGCGAAGCGGGGGCGACCAGCGAGTTTTAATTATAAACAATAATACCAATATAAATTTCGCACATGAATTCTACTCGTGTAGACTGTTCATGTTCATGTTTCTTCCATGTAAAATATGGCGAGCTCTTGGGAACAAGGGCATTTCAAATAAGAAAATCATACTCGTGTAAGTACAATATGAAGATTCCAAAATGCGCGTCTCACGCTGCTAAAAAATAAGTGCACTCTTCAATATAATTAACGGTGTTGAAAGAGGGAATCTACCGTCCCCTATCCTATTCATTACTGAACGTGAAGAAATTCTGTCTACTTCTTCACGTAAAAGTAAGGGTATACAGAAGTTAATCAACGAACAGCTTGAAGATCTAGATTGCGGCGAAAGACCTAGTCCTGCTTATCACATAGATAGATAACATGCAGAAAAAAATAGACGTGTTAGCTTCATAATACGTCCTTCGAATCAATGCAGCCAAAACAAATTGCATAGTTGTTAATTCTTACCAATAACTCAAATATTTGCTAAACAACGTATTAATTTAAAATGTTGATAATTTTGCTTCTTGGGCAACATAACAACACCAGACGGCAGCATAATGAGCCTATGGCCAAAACTGCTTATTATAACCTACGAAATATATAGAAATCAAGCTCCATCTCCCCTAGGAGAAAGGGAACCGACACCAAACTTGTCACGTGACAGTTCTAAGGTGGTAGGGACCGATTCTACATCTTACACTTTATATGAAGGGGCCTTTTTACTTTAACATGGCAATGTCCTAGAAGGGGGTTAATTGGCACCTTTTTGACACTTTGTAGCAGGTCACTGAAATAACCTTAATGGGCACCTTTAATTTCGGTAAAATAATGCCTGTCACAGATATTGTCCCGAGTGAACTATGTTAAAATGACAAATATCCGTTAAATAAAGCAATATAACCAGACAGCATCAGCCCGCACAACAACATGTTTTGTAATAATAACCTTTCCTATGTCTTGTTTTCACCTTTCATAGTACACACAGAAAAAAATACCAATGTTAAAATAACATGGCGAAATGTTGATTGAGAATCATGGTAAATTTCTGCAAAAGTATGCCCATTATTTAAATTTATCATTATTTCATATTAATTTTAAATGAAATATATTAAAATAATCTTAAATCACGTTTATTTAATATTTATTATTATTTATTATTATTTATTATTTATTATTCACTGTTAAAATAACATTGTTCAATATTGAATCCATAAAAACCTGTTTCATATTAAAATCAAAAGTTTATCTTGTTAAATTAACATGCATACACACTTAAGTATGTACATCTTTTTATTTTCATGTTTAAAATATTTTATAAAAAGAAGACAATTCCCGTATTCTTTTAATTAAAATTATTTAGTTAAATAGTACATAAAGTTTTCAAAGTAGAATGATGACGAAAACGATATCGGGCCATTCTGCTGATGCTTCTGTTAACAAAGGAGATACAAAATAAGTGAAACATGTGTTACAGGGGTAAGTGTTTTGAATTATTCTTAAATAAATGCATATGTTGTCTTCACACTGTTATATCACACTCCAACCAATTTGATTCTACATGAAATTCACGTTGTTTCAACTTTAAATAACTTTCATTCAACGTGATTCGGATTGTGATTTAAATATTAATTACATTTTGCTCTAACTTTACTGCAATGTTAAATTAACATGAATTATAGTTATTTTAAAAGAAAAAAATGTTGTTCGCAAGTTATTGTAAAATCATGTTAAATTAACATGAAACAACAATGAAGCAAAATCACTACTGAAAAATGTAAAATCAACCTTGTTTTGAACGAATTTACATTGATTTTTTTCTGTGTGTGCGTTCCTTTTTATTATAATATTGCGTTCTCTTGGCAACGGATAGGGGATTTAAGAACAAATCACAAATCACTGCACATTTCCCGCAGGGTCTTTCCAAACGAAATTCGGCATATTTACCAACAGATATTTAAGAATCCTACTTAAGATGTGGTGGCCTAGAGGAGTTAGAAATTAACAACTTTTCCAAATAGCGAAATGGACAACATGAGAGAAGAAAATATAAGTGGCTCAGACATAAATACACTAAGAAAACCATACAACGAAAAAAAGAACCCACAGGGTTCAAGGAAAACCAAATATAACATGGGGACAAAATCAGAGATAAGCATGGAGATGCTACGTACAGAGCCTATGTTTCTGATGGAATTTCCTGAATGAAAATATTATTAATTTTTTCCTAATCTTTTCGCAAGGTAAAATTGTTAAAACGTTTGCGAAAACCGAAAATATAGTAAAAACTTTCATAAAGATTAACTCAGCTTAATTTCTATTTTATCATTTTATGTAAACGAATCACTGTGCAAGCACATCTAACATGAAAACAAAAACGTATAGATACAACAAAGTTAAAACTAAAGTAAACAAGGAATACCATTAATGCCCTTTTAACAACCTTTAAATTACCACCCACTGTACGAAACATTAACTCCCATAGTCTTTTAATTTCTTAGCCAACACTGCTGATTTAAATATTATCTTTTGCCGATTCAGCAAGCATTATTTTCTTTTCTTTTGAAAGCTAAACTAGAATGTCTGTTATAATTCAATAAACGTAGAAAAATCTAACAAAGAGAAAAAAGAAAGTAATTAATTAGTACAATGTTTTCGATTAGAATAAAACAAAGCAACAAAAAAAAGAAAAAAAAACTTAATGGCAACAGAAAACAGTAATAGATTTTTTTTCTTTCCGTTATTCTTGTCCCGTTATTCCCCGAAAACTCAATTATTTTCAATTTCCCCTTTCTCGGGAATTAAAGGCTGGAAAAAAATTTTTTTTCAAGTAAAATGAGCAAAAAACACTTAAGCTTGCTTATAAAGTTATTCAGATAAACGTTATTAAGTTGATATTTTACTTATTGCTTTAAATTCATAATTAGCAATTTAATGACAGTGAAGATTTTTTTTTATCCAGACAAAAGCAAATATCTCAATTTTTGACCAGCTGCTGGAATCATTAGTCCAGATATTTTCAAAAATAAAGTCTATGAATGAAAATAGAATTCGGGAATTCTGAAGATATATTATTTTGCCAAAACAAAATTCCACTTACACATAGTTTGTCTGTGTTCAGACAATGCAAGTATTTTTGATAAGATTCTAAGCTTTTCTTCTTTGAAATATCTTCGGCGTTCAAATAATCCAAGTTATATTGTTGACGACGTGTGGGCTTTTGACGTGAAAGAGAAAATCGTATTGACAGCTTCTTTTTCCCTTGTCTCTCTCGCCCGGGGCTTTTAGTTGGGCGGGGGGTTGCTGTGCATCGTGGGGCATCGTTGGTTTTGCCACCGTGTGGACTTTGTGGTTGGCTGTATTCTCATGGTTGTTTGCTACATCGGTGTCGGTATGCTGTTCGGTCACCAGTCTGGAGCTATTACGGGGCTCAACTGGTAGTAGTTTTGCTCTACGAAGCTGACCGAAGTCTTATTCGGTACCACGGGAGTCAGGTGCCCCTGGAACCTTGGTTCCAGCCTGGCTGTTGGGTAGGCCCTTCGGGGAGTATCGTGGTGGCTGTGGTTTACACCCAAATCGCGGGAAGAGTACTTCATTGATCGATGTGGAGTTGCATTGCAACCATTTGCTGTTATGTAAAGAACAGTAGGAGTGTTAGATAGGCTCCGCACCTCACCAAGGTGGAAGCAGTGGCCGTAGATACATCTGCTTTATTTGGTACCCTTGAACACTTGGTCACGACTTTGTGGCGGGGTGTTCAATGGGGTGGTGATCAGCGCTTACTTCACTGATCCAGTGTTGAGAGCACCGTTCGGTTAGGTCTAAGGACGATACCACGTTAATCAATTTCGGATTCTGTCTCTCTCGCCCATAAAGAAGCAATCTTATCAATAAGACTTGCATTGTCTGAAGACAAACTTTGTAAAATCATTTTTTCTTAACGCACTTACAACTGCAATTAATGTTGCGAGAATTCCAACCAATTGTTATTGGGAATTTAAGAAAAGATAAACTCACAGTTTATCGTTGGTATTTTTTTTTAAGCTTTGATCGCGTTGCAAATAAGACTTTTTGAGAGTTTGCGATTCTCATTCAGTTTGCAGTTTTCTTTGCTTTTCTAAAATTTTTTTGAGGAATGTTTTCTGATGATCTGGCCTAAGCAATCAGTGAAATACGCATGGAAACTAGATTATCCTCTAGCTTATATTAATTCAGAATACAAATTTGGAATTAAGCACGACCAATAAAATCTTATTAATTAAAAAATTTTGTATTCCCAAAAATTACTTTGATAATTTTAAAACATTTACACAAATTCTTAAAAAGCAAAAACTTTAAAATTGTTTTCCGCTTTACCGGGAAGTTAAAAGTTGGCAGGAAACCCCAAATTAGAATAGAAGGAAGAAACAAAACAAAAAAAAACTAATTTGTTGTAAGCGTTCACCTAGATTAATGACTATTAACATGGCCATTATATAAACTTTTATTGACTAAGCACATACACATACAAACATGCTTACATATGGAATCTCTTTTAGAAATAGACAAACGCATTTATTTACTTTAACCCAAGTACACATGTATAAATAAATAAATAAAGTTAAATACGCAATCGATATAATTAAAACCATGTGCTGGGAATGTGCATAATTAACTCTTTGTTTGTTTCCAATTCGATGCTCTATTCGAACACAAAAAAGGAGACAACAGAAAAACACTTTGTTAATTTGATAGAATTCGTTTTTCGATTAACCTTTAATGAGTAAAATCTACGGTCTGTTGTTGTTACATCTGCATCTTTATAGAAATAGTTAGAAAAAATTCCAACGTTACATGAAGTGATTTTTTTATACCCTCCACCACAATTACTTGTGAAGAGGGTATATTAAGTTTGTCATTCCGTGTGAAACTTTTTTATTATTCATCTCAGACCCCATAAAGTATATATATTCTGGGTCCTTGAGTAATTCTAAGTCGATTTAGCCATGTCCGTCTGTCTGTCCGTCTGTTGAAAACACGCTCACTTTCGAACAACTCAAAATAAATGAACAAACTTAAGGCCAAATTGCTTGTAGTTATCCTAAGCAGTTTGGGATTGAAATCCAGCAAAATCGGTTCAGTAGGACCAGAGCTATGAATCAAAATGTGGAGCCACCACCTAAAAAAAATAGATAATTTTGTTACAAAAAATAACATAAATGCTGGAACAAGGCACGGAATGCGATAAGATTTTGCAAAAATTTGTTTTATTTGACTGGAAATCACGCTGTTAAATTTCGTGATGATCCATCCATAATTTACCCTAAGCCCCATATAAACAATACTTCCGGAAAATAGTTAAGTACGCCTGAAACCGTAAAAAATAATGTAATCACAACAAATTTTGGCTCGTCACAGTTTTATAGGACTATAAATGATACTGTGAAATTTTGTGAAGATCGGTACATAATTTACCCTAGGCCCCATAGAAACCCTACTCCCGGAAAACAGCCCCATATAAACAATACTCCCGGAAAACAATTTAGAACGCCTAAAACCGTAAAAAATAACGCTAGCGTAACAAAATTTGGAACGTCACAGTTTTTTAGGACTAGAAATAACACTGTGAAATTTCGTGATGATCGGTCCAGAATTTACCTTAGGCCCCATATAAACCCTACTACCGGAAAACAGTTTAGTACGCCTAAAACCGTTAAAAATAATGCAATCATAACAAATTTTGGCTCGTCACAGTTTTATAGGACTATGAATGACGCTGTGAAATTTCGTGATTGATACTTTTTACAGAATTAATTCCACTCTCTTCTTCTGTCATGCTACGTAACGTTTAGAAGAAAGGCTGGTGCGAAGTCAATTTTCATACAGTCGCCTAGATGTCAGTATGGTCTAATACGACGCGCTAGGTAATAAAAGACGTTACAAAAGAATGAATTGAAGATTAAACGCATCAGAAGATAATATCGGACCAGAAAGAAAGGCAACCCAGCTAAATACAAGAGACCTAGGATGTACCCAGTTTCCAAGCTCAATTTGTCCCATGGCCTAGTTTATGTTGGTTTTGAGGGCCGCTGTCAATTCAACTTATTTGAGCCTTAATAAAACCCTACAAAAAGTGTTAATGGTCAAATCGCACGATCTCCGTAGCCAGTTCACATCACCTTCACGTGAAATGGCCATACCTATAAATTCTTTGTGCAAAATGTGCATCGTGAAATGAGTTATGCTTCAAGTATCATTCAATTCAGGTCAAAAAAAAGCAAAATTCGTCAAGTTAAAATCAACGCAAGGCCGGCTTACTGTGAACGCATTCTCCTGCACACCCTCACGGACAGATGTGAAATGCATTACCTAGGGCCTACTTCATGCATTTGCAAAACACCGCTAAGTACAAAAGCAACAACCAGACACCGGTAGTAATGAGGTGTAAATTCCAGCATAATTATTCCCTCAATTCTTTTAAGGAGCTGGATCTATCTAGTCTCCGGAAAAGCCAGCGGTATCTGCGGAAAAGCAACTGCCCTAGGGATAATCCATCCTCACAATCCGAACTTTCCACAAAAGGTAAGCTCTCTTATAGTTTAAGAACTCCCTCATGACAAAAAAGACTCCTACTGAAAGAGAACCATCCTACGAAAAACATATCCCATAACAGCGTTTAAAAAACTGCAGTCAGTGTAGAAAAACTGCCATTGGTTTCACTTCTTCATTTGTCATTGGTAAAAAAAATGTATTGCTTTTACTTTTGATTTATTAAATGTCTCTGTCAAACCAACTCAAATAGCAAAAAGTTTTACACAAATTTTGGTTTTTTGTTCAACAGTTTTTTGTTTCGACTGCAGTTTTTTAAACACTGTCCTTTAAGTCTAATAAACTTCTTCAACAACCCAACTCTACTTTAAGTCAACACACTCCATTCTTCCTACACAACACAACTTTATTTTTTTTAATTATATATACAAAATTTTTTTGTGCATGTCAATTACAACTTTTAAGCCTGACCTCGTATATAACTTATTGTTTTTCTAATTTTGACATTTTGACTTTTCAACAAAAAACTATCGACTTTTTTTGTTTTCTTCTGTTTATCAAATTTTGTATTCGTTTAATCCAATTAAAATATCATATGGCGTTCAATACGTTCAATTGCCCTGATCTATTTTTGACATTAAAACTACAACACTAGAGCAGCAAAAAGGAAAAAAAAAAATGTTAATGTTGTGAAGCGAACTTAATTAAATGTACACGTTTAGAATGTCAGTACAAAGTACTATTTATTTACACATACACTCACCGAAATAAACACCCTTACTTAAACTTTCACACATATACGACTAAACAAATGGAAGGACCTTAGGAGGTCTTCTGTCGAAAAAGACATATAGAGAAACTAACATTCATTTCAACGACTTAAATAAGATAAACGAAAAAACGAAAGTATAAAACAAGCAAATGAATACATGAATGCTTGAAAGTAACTGCTACACATTGTAATTTTGATTTCATTTAATTAATTTGTTTTCCTTTTAGACTACAGATCTCTTGTCTTTCTGGCGTTCTGTTCATCCTTTGATTAAACAAAAAAGGGAAACAACAACGGCCACACAAAAAACGTTGTAATTCTACTTTTACGTACACCCCCTCCTCCACCCAGCACCAGCAAAATCGGAGAAGTAGCAAAGAAATAGTAAAAGTGCTATTGTCGGCAGTGCCGAATCTTATTTACCCTTCCCCATGGCGAGATAAGAACTGAAGGTTATACCGTTCTATAGATATAATTAAATATATTTATGCCCCACAAATTTCTCAAATTCTGCTCACACGTTGTCGGATAATGTTGATAACCAATATGATTGTACCGAATTTGGAAACTTTGGCTCCAGATATAACGGGTGGTTAAATTTTAAGGGCCGATGTTGATTTTGCATAAAACACAAACTATTTAGGAAATTATTGTAATTTCTTTTTATTATGATAATATTGGTATGGTTCAATTATGTATGGAACAAAATATCGGCCTAATGGCCGCCTCGACCTCGGCGGCACACCTCCATCCGATGATCCAAATTTTATCTTAGCCGTTTTTGGACAAATTAGGCTGAATTTGAATAACAAACGTTATCGCATCATCTTTATATATTAAAATGTTTGCATGTGTGTTTGTTGGCTTATAGACTCCTAAACTACTGAACCGATTTTCCTGAAATTTTTACAGTCACATCACGCGAGCCCTAAAAATAAACTTATTTTTTCGATAGGGGCAGGGGAATTGGTACCCCCTATTGGTAGTAGGATCTTCTGAGCCCCAAAATTGAAATAAGAAAGCTACGGGGGAATTGGTTCCCCCCATAGGACACCAATGTTTAATTTCGTTCAAACTTTGTAGAAGTCACTCTTATGCTACACTACACTATTGAAAACAAAAATAAAGCGTGTAGGCGCAAGGGGTAAATACCTTCCATAGGATGCATATATTAAGTATCTGAAGAACTATTAAAAGGAGAGTTGTCAAATGTGGTTAAAGCTACTATTATGGAAAACTTTAAATTTTAATATAGAAATGGGCGGGGTTGACAGAGGAGGAGCAGTTCCCCTCATAGATACAAATATTTATAAGAGGCGCTGCACGCATTTTGTTGAACTTTTGGTAGTAGGATCTTCTGAGCCCCAAAATTGAAATAAAAAAGCAGAGGGGGAAGTGTTACTCCCCAAAGGACGCCAATGTTTAATATCGCATATCTTAAGAACTTTTATAGTAAGAATGTTCAAACTTTGTAGAAATCACTCTTATGTTATACTTCACTTTTGAAAATAAAAATAAAGCAGGTAGGCGCAGGGGGAAAATATCTTCAAAAGGATGCATATATTAAAAATCTCTCAACTGAAGAAGTGGTTAAAGCAGTGTAGCGAAGCGCACCGGATTAAGCTAGTGTGATATAATTATAAACCAATGGTGGGCGCTTCATAGCACAATTGAATTGTAACACGTATTCTTAGCCTCTTTAGTTTAATTTTCGATGAGACAGCGTCGAATTTTATTTTCTTATATTTTTTATATCTTTTACTTCTGCCATCTCACTAATACTACACAATACAAGCACAGTTTTAGTTGTGCCCACTTCTGTTATAAACAAACCAAGTCCCCATCATATCTGAGGTGTTCGCAAAACCCGATTTCAACATACAGGCGAACATCGTTAAACAAACTTCGCTGCTCATATGTAAGATTGATCGTCATTTTGACGAGTTTAGCAAAGTGCCGATTTTATGTAGTCACCAAAAAGAGAAAACTTTAAATGTTTTTATATATAAAGATGGGTTATTTTTTCCTTAAAACTTTATGGGGAAAAGCAAAATTTTTTCATATAAAGTTTTTTTTTGAGTGTTTTTAATATAAATTTTACTACACGTTCCTTAACTTGTATTGCGAAAACAGCATAATTAATCTTGGAATGTTTAACAGCCTACCTTAACAAGAGCGTAAGATAAAACGTTTTCTTCCGCTTAGCTACTACGCTAATATGGCATATCTAAACAAGAGCGTCAACGTTGTGTCACGGACAGTAGTGATAACTCTCTTGTTTAATAAAACCTTCAAAATAATAAATAAAAATAGAGATAAAAAAAAGGTGAATTGGAAATGGAAGAATCTTACTCGTGTTACAGTTTCTTCTGCGTGAAGAATATTCTACGATCAAAAAATGCGCTAATCGACGATCAAAAACGCTCTTCATGAGACTCCCAGTAGCTCTTACACGATTGAAAATGCTAGATCGGTATGAAGTTGTTATATTTTTGTTAAAAAACTGAATTTTAAGTTATCCGATTTTTTTTTGACGATTTTTCAAAACGAGAGAAACGATTTTTTTCTATATTATTTTTGTCGTTTGGCCAATGTAGTAGTTACCCTAGAGGGAAGCGAACTGACACCAAAGTAGTCCCGTGATAGGTCTTTGGTGGAAGAGACCGGTTCTAGTTTTAACACTTTCTATGAATAAGACCTATCACTTTTACATGGGGCTGTCATTGGAGGGGGTCAATTAACACCATTTGACCAATCACAAATCTATTCTCAATGGACGTGTTTAGTGACAATTACTAAAATGTAGTATTATTTAAAAAAAAAAGTCCTAGAATTAAATTCAAGAGCCAAATTTTAGAAGGTCCCAAAAAAATGTATCACACCACCGGTGAAGACTGTACTGTAATTCATTACTTTTTCTACCTTTTTGTTCTTCATAAACCAGTTACATGATTGGTCCTCTTTTCCCCGGTCATTAGTTTTTTCTTTTTGTACCTGTTCTATTTTCACAACTCCCAGGACTAGTCTGTTGGACCAATTGGCACAAATTTCCCGCAGGGTAATTAATTTAGATTTTATTTTAGCTAATACGGCCTAAAGTTGTA
Source organism: Pollenia angustigena (assembly GCA_930367215.1). Lineage (NCBI taxonomy): Eukaryota > Metazoa > Arthropoda > Insecta > Diptera > Polleniidae > Pollenia > Pollenia angustigena. The sequence goes on from OV884057.1 coordinate 32,547,078, forward strand.
TATGTAACTAAAAATGCATTTAATCCATATTTTCCCAACGTTTCGTGAATTTTATGTGCACTTTATCAACGGATTGGTCTATTTAAATTAAAGAAAATATATAATAGACGATTTCTTAACAAATTTATCTGGCAGCCCTGCTTGTAACCTTAGTATTGAAAGGCCAATTGTTTCTGTCCGAAAAACAAAGCAACCATATGGTTAACCGATGTAAACAGTTATACAAAATGGCAGCAGAACTATCAAATCACTTGTTTTGAGTTGTTTTCGAAAAGCGTGTTAAAGAAAATGGACGAAAAAAGGAAAGTGATTTTATTATTTTCAATTAGATTTTTTTATTTTATTATTTAGCAAAAGAAAAAACAATAATTTCAACATTTATGTACAAATTGAAAAAAAAAACGGCAACTCAGTATATTTTCAAAGTTTTTCTTGGGATTCAAAAAATTAATTAACAAGGTTTCGCTTAAATATGCTTAATTCCCACTACTATTGAAAAGCTGAAATTTATTGTTGATGGAAAAAGCTTTTCATTTCGCTGGTTGTTTAAGCCAGATCGTCAGGAAACTTCATCCAAAAAGATTTTAGAAAAACTAAACATATTATACAAATAAAACTGTTAAGCGAATAAGAATTATATGCAACAGTTTTACTTGTAACAATATCAAAGCTTAATAAAGCAAAAACAACAACAATAAACAGTGAGTTTATCTTTTCTTACAGTCAAAGTTTTTCTTGGGATACAAAAAATTAATCAACAAGGGGCCTAATTACCGCATTCGATATCGAGTAAGCTAACGTATCGAGTAAACTATCGTATTTTTCTGCATTCGATAGACACTGACGTATCGAATGAAAACTAGAGAGTTGTAATTGCTCGATATCGTTTGCGGAAATTAGACCCAAGGTTTCGTTTAAATGTGCTGCCGAATTCCCATTTCATATTATTGATAAACTGAAATTTATTTATTTTTTATTTTTTTTTGTATTTTGCTCTGAACAAAAATGAAACTTCCCAGTAAAAAAAATTTGGGTTTTTTTGAAGCACTACAGAGAAAAAGCGCATAATCAAGCGCTTCAATTAGATAGCTCTTATAAAGCAGTAAATGATAAAGAATAAAACATACAAAAAAGCTGCTATTTAAGTGCTGACAACGAAGAAGGTTTTAAAGCGAATAAATAAAAATATATTATGGTTTACGAAAATGATTGAAAAAAGGCATATAAACAAGTAAAAGCAAAACAATAATGAATATGCCCTAGAAGGAAGCGAACTGACACCAAAGTAGTCCCGTGATAGGTCTTTGGTGTTAGTAACCGGTTCTAGTATTAACACTTTCTATGAACAAGACCTATCACTTTTACATGTGGTTGTCATTGGAGGGGATCAATTGACACCATTTGACCAGTCATACATCTATTCTTAATGGACGTGTTTAGTGACAGTTACTATAATGTAGTATTATTTCAATAAAACAAGTCCTAGTATTAAATTCAAGAACTAAATTAAAGAAAGTCCCAAAAATGTGTCACACCACCGGTTAAGACTGTACTGTAATTCATTACTTTTTCTACCTTTTTTTTCTTTATAAACCAGTTACATGATTGATTCTTCTTTCACTGGTCATGAATTCTTTCTTTTTGTACCTGTTCTATTTTCACAATTCCCAGGACCAGTCTGTTGAACCAATTAACACAAATTTCCCGCAGGGATGTTAATATAGTTAGCCCTAAAAAAAGCACTTTAGGAGCGCTTTGTTTGCATGTTAAAAGAAGCGCTTATTGTCAGCAGAAAATATTCCTCTAAATCGGGAACACCCCATACAAAAATCAGGCATCCCATCAGCAGGTTTGAAGCAATTTGAGGTATGAATTCGTACAAAAAACCTGCTCCTTTTGGAGCACAATTTTTACTGGGTAATTCCTGAAAAACTGAACAAAATAATTTCTATTTCTCTATCTCTGAGAAGTAAGACGTCAAACTACTGTTCGGAAAAATATTGTTCGGAACGCATGGGTGAATCGAGCTTAAAGCTGGAGGTCCACACCACGCGTTACTCGCTTTTTCGCAGCATACGCAGCTGTCAAAAAAGTAGAATCTGTGTAGTTATACGTAGTAAGTTACATGCTTAAAAGCGTAGATGCCTTGAGGCGAAAAGTAGTTTTACTTTCTACTTTTGTAAGCGTCACAAATGAAATTTAATTTTTACTTGTGCTGCTGCTGCATAAAAGCGTTGCATGTAACTTGAAAAGTAGAATGCAAGTAATGTTATAAAAGCATGCGCTGCGTGGAGGCGAAAACGCGTGGTATGGAACTCCAGCTTAAGACATATTTTTAACATGGGATTCTTGGGCTACTTTGACAAAACTACGTTTCTGAACAGGAAATACAAAAATTAAAAAACATTAATAAGAGTTTTCAATGGGAAAACTAGCGAGACCCGTTTCATGAAGCCACTCTTTAAATTTTATGTAATTTTAAACGTCAATACAAAAATAAAAATAAATAAAAGTTACAATTAAAAAGACTCAAATTATTCCAAGAATTTGTTGTTGGTGATTTGTAGAACATTAGAATTTTTCGTTGAAAACAACATTAAAAACAAACTGTTCGCATAAATTTTAGCCAAATTTACGAAGGTTGTGTAAAGAAATTCTAGTACAATATTTGCCAGTTCATTTATTTGCCAAGACCTAAAAATGAACAGTTTGCACAGATTGCGAGACTTTTAAGCGAAATCATGAAAACCCTTATTATGAATATTAAAAAAATTATGTTGCCTTAATTGAGACTCTTGTTTTAAAACAAAAATGTAGTTATAAAGATTGTTTGGTTCTTAAATCGCGATGCTGCGATAATCGGAGTGTTGAGAAAGTCGTGCTTGCACTGTACTGTGTAAACAAATTAGATATACCCATTTTTTAGGGAGTTGGTCACCATTTCGAACTTTCGTTTCTTAATACTTTTATGCCTAAAACTGTCGACAAAATCTATACATAAATAATTTGAAACTAAAACCTTTTATTTTTTTTTATTTAGCCTTTTCGAAAAAAGCTTGTTTTTGACAGATGAATGGACAGACAGACAGACGACATGTCTAAATCGACTTAGAACTAATCAAGAACCCAAAACAAACATATTTAATGGGATCTTAAAAGACTTCTTTTTTTCTTGTTACACACGGAATGTTAGGCCTTATAATGTTGATAAAAAAAAAAAAAAAACATTTCATGTTAAAACAAAACAATCACATAATTTACACTCACATCAACTATAACCTCCTTCCACTTTCTCACTCTCTTTCCGTTTCTTTATTTCTCTTCAAAGTTCTTAATGTTTATTTCAAACACAATCCCACTCAAGAGTCGTATTTCATTGTGACTTTTTGCCAATTCAACTACTGGCAGTTGTGGGCTGTGCACAGGATTCCAAAGACTGTCAATAAAAAAAAAATCACACTATTCATGTTAAAGTCAAGAAGCTTTAATAAATATAAATTCGCTAACAGACCTATTCACGAGAAAACATGGAGGAGAGTCAACAATTACACTGAGGAAGCATTTAACAGAAAGTAGAACTTAGTAAGAAGAGAGGTGCTTATTTTAACTCTTCCTGTAAATATTTCCTGGTTGAACAATTAGCTTGTTTTAAAAGTTAAACAAACAATTATTTTGAGGATTTTTTTATAATTTAAAAACGTCATTTTAAAGGATGGTCCAACCAAAACGCACCATGTTATTTGTAAATAAAACAAAAAGTTTTCAGAGAATTATTTTAATATTTTTTATTATTATAGAAGGATCTATGGCAATTATGTGTGAAACAAAATATGGGCCAAATAGTCGCCACGTCTTCGGTGGCCTACCTCTATCCGATGGCCCATATTTTCAATGAGTCTGAGACATAATTGAGGTTAAATGTCGTTTATGTGCCGAACTATCTCATACTTTAGCTCTTGCATTGGTTTTGGCTTTTTGACGTACTTTTTTTCTTTTAAATATCCCCAAAAAAAGAAGTACAATGGTGTCAAATCACATGGTCTTGACGGCCAATTAACATCTGCCAATTAACATAACACAGCCATTGAATTTATCGCGCAAAGGAGCCATTGTTGCCTTGGCTGTGTGGCAAGTGGCACCATCCTGCTGGAACCACACATCGTCAAGGTTCTTATTCTTAATTTCAGGCCACCGTTTGTCATCTCGCGATTGCTAACACCATTCACGGTAACTGCTTGACCGACCCCATTTTCGCTCGATGGCACCACTAGCCCATAAACAGCACCAAACAGTCACTCTTGTGAATGCATCGTGTTTTCAACAATCACTAAATGCGGCTATTCTGCTTGTTATCAAATCCACTGCGCTGAAAGTGTGTGTAAGTAAAAATCACAAAGTGCACGAAAGGCATTTTGATTTGGACGCCCATTTGCGTAAAAGGCTTCAACAATCTTAACGCGCTGCTCAATTGTGTACCTTTCCTTGGTTGAATTTGTCAAACACTTAAACAAAGAACTGTCTAATTAAATTGGGCAAAAAACTCACAATCAACATCGTACGTAATGGTTAGACCACCCTTCGGCAAAATATTATTTGTGAGGACGTTTGTATGTGGTATAAGTGCACTAATAGACTGATTAAGAGGATTTTCCACGTTAATTGAACCTCATAAGTATAAAGTATTTAAACAATTCTATACACGGCTTTGCTAAATTTTTAATATTCTCCTTTTAAAAATTAAATTTTATTTATCTTATTTCTGTGATGTATTTTGAACAAGCTCGGTTTAAGGGTGGGGTCATGATACCGCTGGTCTTATTACACACTGGTATTTTAATGTCACAAATTAAGCTTCGGTGTTTTCTCGAATGAATTGAATCGTTTTTTTTTCAGAAACCCGTCAACTGATATTTAAAATGGCGCACTTGCGTGGTTTCTGAAATAAACGATTTAATTTAAACCATGTCACCCAGCTAAACTGAACATCCGCTTTTGCTGATAAACCAAAAAAAAATCTGGCATTAAAAGTTTTAGCCATATTAAAATTGTTGCCCGCGAGCAACTTTATAAAGGTACCAAGACCACAAATCTTCTTATTTTTCAGCACGGTTTGTTCTAGACATTTGATAAGCTTTCGGCATTTACTATAGCAAATATTGTTTTTCAGTGTCACACGTGACATCGGAATATGAGATAATACAAAGAAACAAATTATAGTTATTTGCAATCGCACAGTTTCTTTATTATGCATTATTTTTTATCTCTTTGTACTCTCCGAATTTTTAAATTTACAATGTCTCACGTGACCAACTTTTTATAAGTACAAAGATCACGAATCTTCTTATTTTTCAGCATGGTTTGTTCTCGACATTTGATAAGCTTTTTAGCATTTACCTTGGACGCACTGATAGCAAATATTGTTTTTCAATGTCGCACGTGACATCGAAATATGAGATAATACAAATAAACAGATTATAGTTATTTGCACTCGCCTAGTTTCCTTCTTATGCATAATATTTTTAACTCTTTTTAACCTCCGAATTTTTACACTTACAATGTCGCACGTGACCAACTTTATATAAGTACCAAGATCACAATTCTTCTTATTTTTCAGCAAGGTTTGTTCTCGACATTTGATAAGCTTTCTGCATTTACCTTGGACGCACTGATAGCAAATATTGTTTTTCAATGTCGCACGTGACATCGAAATATGAGATAATACAAATAAACAAATTATAGCTATTTGCAATTGCATAGTTTCTTTCTAATGCATAAGTTTTTAACTCTTTGTACCCTCCGAACGTCTACACTTACAATGTCGCACGTGACCAACTTTATATAAGTACCAAGACCACAAATCTTCTTATTTTTCAGTACGGTTTGTTCTCGACATTTGATAATCTGCATCAACTTTGGACGCACTGATAGCAAATATTGTTTTTCAATGTCGCATGTGACATCGAAATATTAGATAATACAAAGAAACAAACTATAGCTATTTGCAATTATATAGTTTCTTTCTTATGCATTATTTTTTTACCCCTTTGTACCCTCTGAAAGTCAATGCATAAGGTCTCTCTTTAAGAAGTTTTAAAAAAACAAAAAGTGCAATTGAAATATCCAAAGGAGAAAAGTTGCACTTGCTCGACTTTGCATTTATAAATCTCGAAATAGGATATAAATAACTATAAAATTTTTTTTCATTTAATTAAATTTGATTGTTTCCCTGTGAAAATAAGCTTTGCCACAGTGTTTTCAAGAACTAGTAATTTTGTTTGTTTCGGTGAATCTATCGGTGGTAATATCCATATTTTCAAATATCGATGGGATATACATTTGGGTCCATAGCTCTTTTTTTCTTCAAAAACAAATGTTATAGATTTAAATTCTAAATTACTAAGGACAACTTGAAATAAATTAGCACTAAAGCATTTTTTCTATTGAGTCTGACAGAAGTGAGGTTATCTTTAACAGACAAGTAGCCGAGCACGACTTAATCAATTAAGTATTACTTAACGACCCATAATTATTTATACTTAATGGGGTCTTAGATAAATATTTCTTAGTTTTACATACGGAATAAAAAGACTTATTAAATACTCGTTTACCACTCATGATGACATGAAATCTTTACCAAAATGCCTCTTGAAACTCAAAAGCAAGATGCTTCTTTCAATTGAGCCCACAGAGTTTCTCCTAAGAGGCTTTAAAATACACTAAGACCTTAACACAAATATTGAAGCAGCCAATCAAAGCATATTTCTTGAAATATTTTTATTTTGATTAAAAGCTTATTTTGGTCATACAATTTCAGCCAACATTAGAAATCCTCTTACCTTAGAGGATTCCAAAAGCCTTTAAACCTTTTTAGCATATGAAAAGCCTTTTTATCCATTTCTTTCACCGAAATTTTAATTCTATTCAAAAATTATACATCTACCCTTCTGTTATACAATTTACATACATAAATTTCATCATTTATCCCAACGAAATAATTAATTAAAACCAAAAAAAAATGCAGTTCAACATTAACAGATTAATAAAATCCCATATTTCTTGTTGAAAACAAATAGAAATGAAAACAATTTGTTCATCTTCGTTAAGATAAATTAATTAGAAAAGAAAACAGAAAAATTACAGAGAGACAACAGGAGGGTGTGCAACTTAAAACTTTTACAAAATTAAATAAAATCAATTAAATTTGTCGTTGTATGACTACTCGAGCAAATTATAAGCTTTAGAAGACTTTTTTCACATTCATTTAAAATGAGAACATTCCCCCGCCCCCCCCCCCCCCCCCCCCACAAACGTTATCCTTGCGATAAAAACACTCACACACCCACATTTAATTTATCAATATAAACTTAACTTTGTCTTCCGACTTCAACAAGCAACCACTTTGCAATTGCTCTAGTAATTTGGGAAAGAAATACACACAAGCACACACAGACACCTACTCGTAGATACTAACAATCCTATAGACACATTAGAACATTACGACCGACCATATTTCCTTAAACTTCACTTCTTTTGGCCCAGATACCCACTGTGTTTTGATTTACACACATTTATCTGGTTGTTTGGTATGTTTGCCTATAATATGATTGTATTGGATTCAGTTAGATACGAATATGGGTGTATGATGTGTTTGCCTATTTGCTTTAAGGAAGGCAGTCGGAAAAATTCTTGGATTGCCGCGTCATAAATGAACGGCAATCTTTTTGCTTCACAGAAAAAAATATATCAAGAAAAGTTTTAACAGCACAGTTTGTTAAAAAAAAAAATTAGGTCAACAAACTTTTTGCCACTCCATTTTTGTGGTTTATTTGGCCCTTTAAAAAATCTGAAAAAAATTTAAGTCAACAAACTTTTTGCCAATCCAACCATTTGTGTGGTTTATTAGGTCCTTTAGCAAGTTTTTAGAAACACAAACCATGTGTTAAAGAAGCACCATCTATTGTTATAGAAAGTACCTGTTTTCCAAACTATTTTTTCAACTAACCTCGCATATTTTTGTACATAAATATCCCTAAATGCAAGTGTGTGTCAGTGTGTGTTTTTAAGCATGTGTATTTGTATGAGCAAGAAGCTCTATTTTCTAAACAACAACTCACTACACTGAAGTATTTGAAATGAATGGATTTAGTTGAATGTGGACTTGGGTCTCATTTTTTTGGTTTTCAATTTTAACATCACTGCAGGAACTACAAGCTAGATACTAAAACGATGAATACGTTTTTGTTGTTGATGATGATAGTGATGATGAAGACAACTAAACCAACAACAACAACAACAACAACAATTTTAAAAATGTTGTTGGTAGGCAAATGTGGGTAACCAAAGGTACGCTTTAGATAGACCCTAGGCAGGATCTTAATTTGTAAGCTCATGCTTTAGTAAAATAGCAAAAAAAAGCAAAACAAAACAAAAAATAGAAAAATAAACAAGTATCAAACTAAGTAAGACAGCTTTTGGCATTTTTTACAGCTTAAACGCTGTCATGTGGTATAGACTACTATTATGAGAGTTTACTAAACCTTAAAACAATTTTAGAAGCCAAATGCAAATACACATCAAGTGACATAAAAGTGAAAACCTAGAAGGCAAATCTAAACAAAAAAAAAAAAAAAAAAAAACTCTTCACTGTCGCACTCAGTTAAAAAAGTGAAGAATAAGGGTAGTATGTAGTTGTCACAAGTTCTTAAGGATTAAATAATCTAAAATATAAAAACCAACAATCGTGTTAAAAATACGACAAGAGTGACTTATTAAGCTACCTAAATAAGAGCGTCAAGTGTTTTTTTATGTCAAAAATTCTCAGTTTCATATAGATTTTTACAAAACAAACCTTTTGAGCGCGAATTCCGCACCAACTGGCTGGAAATTCATATTAAACAGCTCGCTAGGTCTGTTTTTGTTTTATTGATAATTTAGGATGCGATTTCCATGCATATGCATGTTTTTTGTCGATAGTCTAAGAACGATGTCGGCCAATTATCTTTCCGAATCATTAAACTTGCGTTAAAATGGCATCGATTTGTTATTGCATATTTTGTTGAAAATGCATATTTTTGCATATTTTGATTTTAAATGCATATTTTAACATTTTTGAGTGATATATTTTCTTAAATTTCCATATTATAAAAAGAGTTCTTCCAAAAAATTTCCCAATTGTATACAAAAAAAAATCTTCGTAAAAAAACTTTTAAAACCAATAAATAAATACAAGATTTTCAAGGTTTCTACACAAGATCTTAACCGATGCCGCACCTAACATGGTTAAGGCTGCCAATTGGCCTGAAGCAATTAATCCAAATCTGTTACATGTTACTTGCTTGGCACAGGGGTTACACCGAATTGTGGAAGCCAATTTGATTATATTGATTTATTGGTTTCACACGGGAAAAACTATATTATTAAAGACTTCTTCACCTCCTTCATTTGCAATTTTTAATGATATGTATCCCTTGGTATCCTTACTATCGCATCCAGTATTAACAAGAAGGGGAACCTGGCTTAAGATGCTTAAGAATACTACTCAAAAAACTTTGAGCAATTTAAGAATGTTATTGAAGAAAAGTAAAAGAAATATTAAATGATGTTAAAGGGACTTAGTTCACTTAATAGTCAACTCAAATAATTTGATATGGCAGAAAGTATAATTAACAATATGGAAGCAAGAATAGCCCGAAACAACAAACAAAAATAAAACAAAACGTTTTGCAAAAAAATATAGGATTTTAAAAAATAAAACCAATTTCAACGATTTTGGATCAGGCAACAAATGTGGCCTTAGCCACTTATGAAAGTATTTACATACAAAAATTCTCGCAATTTTTTTTTTTTTTTTTTTTTCATTAAAGCATTAATCAAATATATAATAAGTTTTAATTAAAAATTTAATCAAGTGAATTAAACGTTAAATCAAGTGAGTTAAACGTTGAATCAAGTGAATTAATTAAATGTTTAATTAATATTATTTACTTTAATACTGGTGCAAATTTAATTAATTTTTTAATTATTATCACAAATGTTTTTAATTGAAATCAATTTTTATATTTCCTCTGTGTAATAGTTGTTTCCTAGCCTTCTTACAAATGATCTTCCGAAATAAGCTTAAACCGGCGACAATCATCTCAAAACTTTATGCTAAGTTCACACTTAGGTGTTTAAACGCGTTTAAGCAAAATGTTGATTTAGCTAATCAAAGCCGTTTACATTACATTTGAGATGATTAAGATGACAGATGATAAGAAAAAACACACAAAAAAAACAACAAACAAATTTATATTTCTTAAAAGTATTAAAAATCGATAAAAAAAATCACTTTTAAAAGTTATCAGAAGATTATTTTAATCATTTTAATGATGAAATTATGAAAATGTATGAATTATTTAAGGAAAAAAATAAAAATATTAAGCAGAAATTTTGGCCGGTTGTACACGATCATGTTGGCGATTCTACATTTGAGGTATGTTCAGTGGATTCTATGTGGTTTATGAAGTGATTTAGTTGTAATCATGTCAATTTGAATTGATTAACAAATCACTTCAATGTATGGGTAATCATCTCGATTTTGAAGTGATTAGAGCTTAATCACGTTCGAGCTGCTTAAACGCGTTTAAGAACCCAAGTGTGAACATAGTATTAGACTCGTATCAAAACTTGGCGCTAGTACACTGGTAGAAAAATGCATCTTCATATTGATGATGCCCTAACATCAGAATTGTGACATCAATGTTACTACAAATAGCATCAATGATGCAAAAAGTAACATCAATCCAATGACCAACGTCTTCGTAAAATTTTGTCATTTTTTACGTGTCATCAATTTTATGACTATAGTGACGTCAATTCGATGCCACATTTTGTATAAGAAGCAAAAATTCCTATATTCTAGTTTTTTAAATTATTTAGTTAAATACATCAAATTTTTAAAGTAAATTGATTACAAAAACCATATGGGGCATGGTGCTGGTGTCTTATTATTGAGAGTTTTACCGTAAAAAATGTCGTAATTCATTAAAAGTGAAACAAACATATGTAACGGGTAAGTAAATAATAATATTCTCTCACTTTGACTTTAGTCAATTCCAATGACTTTGACTTAATGACAAACTGTCGTTAAATTGATGCTAATGTGTCCTTTCTCCGATGTTACTGCGTCATCGCACTGAGGACATGTTTGTCATTTCTGTGCTGCCGATGTGTCATCCCATTGATGACATAATTTTATTTTGACCCTGATGACACTTTGGCTAAATGAAGTTAAGGTTGACATCACCTTGATGAAAAGTGTCAAAAACGGGGTCAAAAACGAAGACACTTGTCATAGTTCTGATGTCAAAATACATAAGCGTTATGACGCCATTTCTATAAGTGTAACTTTAATATAAGCTAGACGATTTAATTTTTCTTTTCTCAAATATTTTTGGCTATTATTTAAAGAAAATGCAATTTAAAAAAATGGTGATAATATTTTTAGAACCAAAATCCTGAGCCCACAAATTTGATGTTAAGCAAATAAGTCATATGGATATTAGGGTTCTTCAAAACAAAATTTTTTTTGTGTTTTTCTTAAGTGCTATCATCTCAAAAGTTTCTAAAGGGTATAGAGAAAAATCTCCCTTACAAGATCGGCTCCATATTTTGATTATATTCGACGGTCAACGACTTTCAGTTTTGACATGTAAATTACATGTTTTATTCGTATAACTTTCGTATAATAAAAATTCAGCGAACAAACTAGAACAAACTAGAATTGTCAACTCAGCAATAGCTGTTCTTCTGGACTCGTTGCTACAACAACAACAACAACAATCATCTAGCATAAAAAACCTTAAAAATGTTTAAAACCTTTGACGTTTTAAAACACTTTTTATTACACCAATACCGCGGGTTGCGTAGCTAATTGGGACCGGAAAAACTCGACGCAAACCGAAAAGTCGCAAAGCGAAGCACGATTTTCTACACATTTGTATTGTTTTTCATTGAATTTTTTCCGAGATTCAGAATTTTAGCTGATTTAATAGACTTTGTAACGAATATTTTTATTTTAGATCTTCAACTAGGTAAAGCTTTCTGTTGAATAAACATTTGTTTTAAGGGCATTCATCGCTAATTTTGATCTTCAATCCAAATAGTAAGAACTATCTCCATTTTTTTGATTAAGAGACTTCTCATTTTTGTAACCTGTTTATGCTGTAACGATGTTCCTGTTTCAACAAATTTCTTAATTTTATCAGCGTCACTGGAACAGCAAATGGATTTTACTGTAGAGGGGGCTAGATAAATGTTTCTTTCAATATCAATAGCCTTTTTCTCTGATTTAGAACGCGTCAAAATGTACAGGTTTTGTTCTAAGCTTATTTGCTTTTTTGACTCGTTGTTGCAAAATATTTAAATTTATCTTTATTTCAGCAAATGTAATTTTAAGCCGGTTGCAATCAGCAGATAACCTTCACATACAATTTGCATTAGACTTAAAGGAGAATCCCCTTTTCTGCTTAAGCTTTGTACAAAATTTTTGTATTTACGACGCAAATCGAAGCACTAGCGACGCAATTTCGAAGCCATGCGACGCAAAGTTAAAAAAAATCGACGCAACTTCGAAAACGACGCAAACCGGGGTATTGGTGTATTTTGTTTCTGAGTTAAATGGTTCTCCTAACGTATGAATGATAAATGATTTAATAAATAAATATTACTTATACGTGACGACAACTTCCCAGGAAAAACTTTTTCAATTTTTGTAATAGGTGGTAGCTATTTCATACGGTACCTGGCAATTAGTTGTCATTATTCTGAAAACTTCAATAAGTTCTTACTCGTAATGACCTCAGCAAATACTTATTACTTCTATTATTTTTACTACTGAATATTTGCTTACTAAGAACCAGCTCAATAACAACTTATTAGTTGTGTAGTTTTCAGTACTGAGTTTTTACTTACTGGTAACGTACTCAATAACTACTTATTTGGTCTATTAACTTGTGATTTTTTTGACTTCTAGTAAGTATATCGTAAGTACTTACAATTCCACTTACTCGTAGTTAAATAATATCTAGATACTTTTTGACTCCTAGTAAGTGTATTGTAAGTACTGAATTCTGTGGACACCTCAAACAAAAATAAGTAGTTATTCAGCCGAAAAATAAGTAGTGTTTATTTACTCCAACATTATCTGCTAACTTACCAGGTAAGTAAAGTTTTTGCTGGGTAATAACACTTTTTGACAATAACCGTCATTATTAGCAGGTATCTAACTATTCATTAAGTTTGTCGATGTAAATAATATTTCACGAAATTTCAACGGGTTTGCTTATTAATAAATAATGGATCCCTAATCGACTTTCATAAGGCGAGATAAGATAGCAAAAAAGTTTTGAAACAAAACTCGGTTAACAAATCATTTGGTCCTGACGCTGCTCGGGATATTCCAAACAACAATTAAACAATGGAGAATTTTGTTAATAACTTGAACGCAGCGCTATCTACCAGGCTAAGATTTTATCAGGAATCTTATTTTTGTTTAAAAAATATATTTTGTGAATTTCAGCCAAATCGTACCATAAATTAAAAAAAAAATTTAATTATCACGACAACAGCGCCACCTATCGGGATTAAACTTAAGAGAAACCTGAAATAATTCGTGTAAAATTAACAAATTTTTTCTTCAATTCTTTCAATTTGACTTAAGATGTTTTGTCAAAATGCCACGAACATAGATGCTTACCATCAATTTCACCTCAACCATATGATGCTTGCTAACTTATGTGTACCATAAACCAAACAAGCAGGGGAATAAAGGTTCCTTTATATCTTCTTTTTACAGATTTCCGACAAGCCTTGTGTTTAAAATTGGTCCCAATTATGACAATAAGCCTTGTAAGCGGTATGTATGACAACATTCACTACCGGTGATGACAACTCTGCACTACTAAGAATTGCTTAATAGTGACCACGAAAAAATGTATGGTATGAAATAACGGTGTTATCGTTGAGGAATTTTAACGAACATCTTAGCATTCGAAAGTCCAGCACAGAAACTACCATAGATATTATTCAAACCAAACGACACATTTATTAAATGTAGGGTGCTTTATAAGAGCCAGTCGAGCTGTATATGATCACAAGCTGAGTGCGTTAAGCAGATATAAAAGTAGGAATCGCTTCTGTATCGTTCAATAAGTTAAATAAATAGCATCCCTTGCAATCGAACAACATTCTTTAACCGGCCTTACAAGTGACAAATACAAGGTTTTCGTAATGCACGAGACATCAAACTCCTATGCCCAACGTTCTGTATATTCTAGCGTTCCTCTAGCTTCATTTATTATTAACGTGATGTATGAATCCCTTCCATAATTTCTTTCAGCCTTCTTACAAATATTCCCTAGGAAAACGAGGGTTGTAAATAGCATATCCTAAACAATTCCTATAGATGATAAAACTTGACTTGCAAGTTCGCTAAATTACTTTATTTTAGGAAAAGACGGATGATAAGTTTCCAAGTTATTACGATTTATATGCACTACCATCGTGCTGAATGTGTCATAAGGTTTACATTAACATTTTAAGCACTCAGACGGACATCATATGATCGAATTAGAAAATGATTTTGTATTCTTTTGTGATCTTTATACTGAAGTAGTAATAATAATTTCTGGGCCTTAAAAATCGGAAGTGGGATTTATATTAAAGTGATGGTTCTCTTTGAAATACCCCTACAAATTTTTTTAACTTTGTGCCTTTTTTACAGCATACGATGAGAATTTGTATGCTGCTGCCCAATAAGGAAATTTACTCCTTGCAAATTTTCTCTAGATAAGAATATTTTCTTTAGTTTTTTTGCACTGAAAGAATTTATGTGAAAGCTATGACCTATTAAACCCCTACACAGAAAAAAATTGTTCACTAATTAAAGCATTAATCAAAAATAAAATCCGTGTTAATTAAAAATTTAATCAAGTTAATTAAAAGTTTAATCAATTGAATTAAACATTTAATCAATTTAATTTAACGTTTAATTGATACTAATAATTTGTTTACTGGTGCAAATTTACTTAATTTTTTAATTAATATCACTAATTTTTTAATTGAAATCTTTTTTTTATTTTTTTTTTTTCTGTGTATCACCACAAAAATTTTGTGGAATGGCTTCTGTTAATATTCAACTTCTTTGAGAAATTAAGTTTTGGTCCTATACAAGGGACCCTTGTAGAGGGGCTGGATGAAATAATTTTCATATAACATCGCTTCTTTACTTTAAAACGCTGCAAATGACACCCATCCAAAGAATCTCAAATAAGCCAGAGCTTTAATAACCGGACTATTTTTGATAACAAAAAAACTGGCTGCCAAAGAGTTACCACAACTTTTTTTTAATTTTTCTTCTGTCAGTTTTATGAGTTTAAATTTAATTTTGAATTAAAAACTGTGTAACTTTTTGTTTCAATGGTGGAAAAATTGTTACTTAAAACAAAGAATTCCCATCACTAAAATACGCTCTTAATTAGTAACTTCATTCTTATTAAGAAATTCAGATATTAAAAAATGTATAAGATATTAATTTATTTCTCAATTTTCCATTACACGTCTTACAACAGTTTTTCCCCTACATTTTTTAAGCTCACTTCAATTTAACCGTAACACATACAATATTTTTCAGTTCATTTCTCGTTTAAAAGAAGTGATTAAATTATGATGGTATTTAATATTTGTGAGAAGCATTACCACCATCACCACCATCCAACAACATCACCAGAGGAAAAGCAGCGGTATTGAGTGTTTTGTACAACTGAAAATAGTAAAGATGTGCGAGTAACAGAAGATGCGGCCTTAATGGGAGTTGTTTGTTTATGACCATAAGTAGAAGAAGACATGGAATGCCCACAACTGATTAATACATCTGGGGTCTTTAGTTTCTTCATCCTAGAAACCAGTCGCTCTGCCAGGCATTATTTGTTGAATTTTCGTATGTGTGTACATGTGTGCGTAAGTACTTTTGTTAGTGTGTGTATGAGTGTGTGCGTGTTAAAATGTGCGATTTTGTTGTTATAGAGTAAAAGTTGCTTGTAATGTTTTTGTTTTAGTTTAATATACAAACATACTTATATACATAAGTATATAAATGTTTATATACTTTTATATGTTATTTTGTATATATATATATATATATATGAACATTTAGAAAGAAAAATGGGGAACAAAAAGGCCTTCTATTAGGGCTTATTTTGCTTTCTTTTTTGTTCCAATCTAAAATTATTTTACGTTATTCTCTGCTTTAAGGCGGAAGGCTAATTGTCTAAGGTACATTCGCTTATCGATGGACTTATGAGTATCAACAGATAGCAAAGCTGTTATTGCAACCCGGGTGTCGATACGCCATCGAGGTTTACTGTATAATCTCGGATCGCTTTAAATAGATTGCTAATCATTCGAAGGTAACGCTAATGTGGAGAGGCGATAACCTTGGCAAACGAGGTGGTCGGCTGGATGACAGATTTATGGATCAATTCGTTGGCTTTATAAAGGCTCACTGTAACTCACTCATACAACGAGGACTCACTTGCATAGTTAGGGTGGACTCGTGAATCCACCTGCTCCGTACCCAGTGCATAGTGATCTGCCTATGAAGAACGGAGAAATGTTTTCCACTTAGGCTCAATAAGGCGCAGATTAGAACAGCAATTTCAGTGATAACTGGGCACTGACCGGTGAAAACTCATGCTAATTATTATGACAAGGAGAAGGAGGAAACTTTGTTTAATTTTCTGTGCCAGTATCCTGAAATTTTAAGCAGTAAGGAGAGATGCCCAGAGAAACCAGTGTTTGTCCACTTGGATGATCTATCTAAGATAGAACTTAGGATGCTTCTGCTCTTTATTAGGAAGACGAATTGGTTGAATTCTGCAGTGACGCCTATTAAGTAATTGCACTGTAGAATTGGCATTGGCGCTAGGTGTCTCAAAGGGATCACTAAAGGAGCCAAGTGAGCTGCCATCGCTGCTCAAGGAACCGTTGCTAACCTTACCTAAGGACTCCTATAGATCCCATATATCTCTTTTGATACATCGCTACAAAACCAATAATAAATTTGATAAATTAAGTGAAAATCTTATTTTAAATTTCATCGAAATCAGTCCTTAAAAACGAAATATTTTAAAATAGCCTCTACAAATGTTTGCTTGACAGTTGGTTTTTAAAGAACTATAACTATAAAGCTATCATTCCAATTGCAAAAAAATATATAGTGAAGAACTGAATGAAGCCTTAAATGATTGTCATTTGAGGTACGACTTTTAAGCACATTGGGGTTTAAAACGGAGCAAGCTTGGAGAAAATATGTTAAAGTGATAGTTTTACTTAGTTTTAAAATTGAATCCATTTAAAGCTTGCGATTTTGTATTGGTCTGCTTAAAACATTATTATAGGCCCGTTTTTTTCCAAAAATTCAAGTAACGTCAATTTTGAATAACATTTTTCAAGTAAAGCCTACATATAAAGAAACAACTCGAACTAAATTTAAGTTTTGTCCACTAAGTTTAAGTACGAGATGTACTTGAAATTTTAGCATTGTATTCTAAAAGCGCTTATACGCGTGTGTTTGCAAGAGTTTGTTGCTGCAACAACAACACTACAAAAGTGGATAAAAAATTATTTGCTTGTAAACATGTGTAAAGTAGGGTTTATACTAATCGCTGTAGTACAACTCAAGACTTTTCAAAATTAGCTTTGCATGTAAGAAAGAGGTCCAAGTAATTTATATCAAAAATGTCTTGACTTTAGCGGACGCTAGCAAAGTAAAAAAAATTGGGTTACATGTAATAAATCAGAAAATATATGCAATTTGCGCACATGATTTTTCCAAATATAATGAGATTTTTCTTAAAAAAAAAAAACAACGAACTGTGCGGCAATTGAATCAAGGCTTCTACTTTCAGTGCTTTTAAATTATCTACAAGACTTTTCAAAGATCTTTTATATTTGCTTATTTCTGCAGCATTAATAGAATCGATCGTAAAATCTTTTGAACAAGACCTTGCATTAAAAAAAAAAAAGATAGAATTTTAAGCGGATATACGGATAAGCAAAAAAAAATGTTAAATAAATATTTTCGAAGAAAAGACGAATGCGTTTTAAAAAGGACTACCGAAATAAAGGCCTTACGTTTTGCCCCGTTGGGCACCGTTGAGTTGTAAAGTATGTGTTATATATGGTCTTGACTGATGCTGTTTGTATGTGGAATTGTTCGAGGTTGTGTATTTACTTGTGTGCGTTTAATATCGTATGTGTTTGTTTTCATGTATGTATATGCATGAGTTTTATATTGCCTCTATTTTTTGGTTGACTTTTCAAGCAAGATTTTTTTTTATTTGTTGTTGTTTTTCTTATGTTAGTTCAAGTGTGTGTGTCTATACGAGTCCATGTTAGCATTAAACGAAAAATGAAAAATTTATTTTGCGAGTATATAAAACATTAAAACGCATGGAAAATAATAAAAATAACAACGAA
The DNA here is from genome assembly GCA_930367215.1 of Pollenia angustigena. Lineage (NCBI taxonomy): Eukaryota > Metazoa > Arthropoda > Insecta > Diptera > Polleniidae > Pollenia > Pollenia angustigena. The sequence continues at coordinate 32,565,594 of OV884057.1, forward strand.
ACGGTTTTCATAAAACAGTGTTGTGTATGGAGAATTTTTCTAAAATGGTACCAAAGGGGTACTTTTGTTATAAAACTTAATGGTATTTAATTATAAAAAAAAGTGTTTTAAGTATTAAAAAAAAAGGTTGTTTTACAAAATGTTAATTAAATTTTCATTGTCAAAACGTTTATTTTAAAAACAAAGCACAGTGTTACGGTAAAATATTATAAACAAAACTTTTTACTTTTTTTCTTTAGATCTCTTAAATATTTTAAAATGTTAAAACTATATCAAAAGTGTAGGAGATTTAGAATATCCCTTTGGGAAATTAAAGGGAACTTCTTAGTTTGAAAGAAATTTCTTTAATTGGATGACATAAATTTTGCTCTAATTTTTTGAGTGAAAAATATTTTTAATTAAAACAAAAAAAAAAAAAACAAGTAAGAAAGTATAGTCGGTCAAGCCCGACCATATGATACCCTACACCACAGTATTTAAAAACACATCATACTTATGTGTCCATGTAAATATGGATTTATCTATGTTTATAAACTTCATGAAAATCAGTTTGAAAGTTTGTGAAAGGCAAAAATTGCCCCCTGCATCCCCTTGTGGTCCTATTTTTTAAAAACTGTATAGCTAATGTGTCCCTATAGATATGGATCTATCTATGTTTTAAATTTCATTAAAATCGGGTTGAGAGGCAGAAATTGCCCCTATCTCCCCTCGTGGTCCGATGTTTTTAAAAATTTATAAATTTTGTGTCCATATAGATATGGTTCTATCTATGTTTTAAATTTCATTAAAATCGGTTTGAAAATTTCTGAGAGGAAGAAATTTCCCAGCTAGTTCGACTCAGAAAGTGATTCTGAGTAGATCGGTATACTTTAAGGTGGGTCTAGCTAGGACCACTATTTTAAGGCGTTATACACATCAGCACAAATGCATAATACCCTCTCCACTATTGTGGTGTGGGTATAATAATAATAGTTTAAAAACAAATTCAGCTGGCTTAACGCTTAAAAAATGTTAATAGTCTAGAAAAACCAAATGAGCTGTATATTAAATTATATTCAGCTAGCTGAATGACTATCATTTAAACAAAAAGCTATAAAAATTATTATTTAGCTAGGCGAATCTAGTATTATTTATTTCTAATTAAAACAACAAAAAAACAAAATAATAGTTTTAAACAAATTCAGCTGGCTTAACCTTAAAAAAATTGTTAATAATCTAGAAAAACAAAATGAGCTGTAAATTAAATTTTATTCAGATTTTTTGCAGTGAAAGAATTTATGTGAAAGCTATGACCCATTAAACCCCTACACAGAAAAAAATTGTTCACTAATTAAAGCATAAATCAAAAATAAAATCCGTGTTAATTAAAAATTAAATCAAGTTAATTAAAAGTTTAATCAATTGAATTAAACATTTAATCAATTTAATTTAACGTTTAATTGATACTATTAATTTGTTTACTGGTGCGAATTTACTTAATTTTTAAATTAATATCACTAATTTTTTAATTGAAATCTTTTTTTTTATTTTTTTTTTCTGTATATTACCACAAAAATTTTGTGGAATGTGTTCTGTTAATAATCAACTTCTTTGAGAAATTAAATCTTGTTCCAGGGGTCCCTTGTATAGGGGTTTGGTGAAATAATTTTCATATAACATCGCTTCTTTACTTTAAAACGCTGCAAGTGACACCCATCCAAAGAATCTCAAATAAGCGAGAGCTGCAATAAACGGACTATTTTTGATAACGAAAAAACTTGCTGCCAAAGAGTTACCACAATTTTTTTTTATTTTTTCTTCTGTCAGTTTTATGAGTTTAAATTTAATTTTGAATTAAAAACTGTGTAACTTTTTCTTCAATGGTGGAAAAATTGTTACTTAAAACAAATAATTCCCATCACTAAAATACGCTCTCAATTAGTAACTTCATTCTTATTAAGAAAATCAGCTATTAAAAAATTTATAAGATATTAATTTATTTCTCAATTTTCCATTACACGTCTTACAACAGTTTTGCCCCTACATTTTTTAAGCTCACTTCAATTTAACCGTAACACATACAATATTTTTCAGTTCATTTCTCGTTTAAAAGAAGTGATTAAATTATGATGGTATTTAATAGTTGTGAGAAGCATTACCACCAACAAAAAAAAGGTTGTTTTACAAAATGTTTATTAAATTTTCATTGTCAAAACGTTTATTTTAAAAACAAAGCACTTTTTATCTTCAGATCTCTTAAATATTTTAAAATGTTAAACTTTATCAAAATGGTAGAAGATTTATAATATCCCTTTGGGAAATTAAAGGGAACTTCTTAGTTTGAAAGAAATTTCTTTAATTGGATGACATAAATTTTGCTCTAATTTTTTGAGTGAAAAATATTTTTAATTAAAACAAAAAAAAAATAATAATAGTTTAAAAATAAATTCAGCTGGCTTAACCCTGAAAAAAATTTTTTAATAATCTAGAAAACCCAAATGAGAAAACCAAATATTCAGCTAGCTGAATGACTATCATTTAAACAAAAGGCTATACAAATAATTATTCAGCTAGCTGAATTTAATATTATTTATTTCTAATTAAAACAACAACAAAACATAATACTAGTTTAAAACAAATTCAGCTGGCTTAACCTTAAAAATATTGTTAATAATCCAGAAAAACAAAATGAGCTGTAAATTAAATTTAGTTCAGCTAGCTGAATGACTATCATTTAAACAAAAAGCTATTAAAATTATTATTCAGCTAGGCGAATTTAGTATTATTTATTTCTAATTAAAACAACAAAAAAACGTAATAATAGTTTAAAAAAAATTCAGCTGGCTTAACCTTAAAAAAATTGTGAATAATCTAGAAAAACAAAATGAGCTGTAAATTAAATTTAGTTCAGCTAGCTGAATGACTATCATTTAAACAAAAAGCTATAAAAATTATTATTCAGCTAGCTGAATTCAAGCATAAAGTTTGCAAACTTTGAGTTAAAACTTTAAAATTAACTTAATTTAACAAATTTATGTTTAAGAAGCAAATTCAGCTAGCTGGATAAGAAATATAAAGTTAATTAATGGTAAAAAATGTATAAGTAAATTTTGATTAATATTAAGCCAGGAATATTTTAGTTAATGGCGATAAAGCTCTACAAATTTAATGATTCCTTTAACGTTTTAATCTATAGATAAGCTGATTATTGTCCAACAACGTATTTAGCTGTCTGTTTATATAAAATACTGAAAAATATTGTAAGATATTAATACAAGATATTAAACAATTAAAAATTTTTCAAAAGCAAATTCAGCCAGCTGAAGATGCAATATTAAGAATATTAATGGTAAAAATCTATTAAAAATAAGTATACTACTTTTTGAAAACCACATTCAGCCAGTTAAATTTTAGTCAAAATAGATAAGTGCAAAAATGTTAACAATTTCTTAAGGAAATCATATATATAGATTCAGCTAACTGTTTTTATTAATATCTTTCTTTTCAACAAAGTTTTCATTTAATCAAATTAATTGTAGAATCTCCAAGTAATTGACTTTGAATTGAATGTCATTAAATTTTTAGAAATTCATAAGTAATTGGCTAGAAAATTATTACCTTAAATGGATGCCCCAGTAGAGTAAATGGTAGTTTCGCGTCAGAGGCTCTGGCCTGTTAACTTGCAACGGGCAAATCAGAGCTAAAATCGCAACTAACAAAACGGAAACTTAAAAATAGTTCATAGATTGTTATAGATATATCTTATTCATAATTAACTCAGCAACTGCTTTCAGCTGATTGAAGAAATGCAACCACCCATATTGGCATCTAGAGTAGGCCTGCCATACGTCCTGGTTTTCCAGGATTGTCCTGGTTTTTGACTACTTGTCCTGGTGTCCTGGTCCAGTATGAAATTGTCCTGGTTTTTTTACAGGTCAAGATAAAAAATTTGCTTTTTGCTGGTTTTAGTTGTTAGCAAAGGTTAAGATTTCTGTTGTAACACTGCTAACATAAGGCAATTGTATAAACAACTTTAATTTAATTTAACTGTTATCTGGTGTTAACGTCGTTTAACTAAAAGCTTTCAATAAAATTAGATGAGAGTCAATTCTCTTCAAAATTTTGTTTCAACTAGTTGCTTTAAAAAGTTATACCGTGTTAACAACTTTTATAAGTAATCGAAAACCGATAACAAATTACTTTCTTTAAAATAGCCCATACACGATTCAATTCAATTGTCAACTGAGTCGGTTATTGTCCAAATCAAAGCGTGTATGGCTTTGTCAATTGAGTAGTTTGACAGTTGTCAAGTTGGTTGAAGAAAACTCAAAAGATTTTGATTTTTTCAAGTCTGCTCCATGGAATAAAGAAAGAAACTCGTTAAAGACTGAAACACTGGACATTAATATTCAATGTAACAGGAGTTAACACTACTATTGCACTATAGTGCTTGGTTGCAAAGGTCCATCCAAAAACTATGTTTCTAGCGCCATCTGTTTTGGATACAAACAGTTGAGTTACTCGACTATTGCACTGTTAAGAACAGTGCAAAGAACATATCTTTCACCAGAACCGTAACCAAGTAACCACTTCAGCGCTGATAGCCTCATATATTGTTGGATTTAAAAATAAAAACTGGATGGTTTTTACATACCATTACATACATATGCATTAAAAAACTTGTTTGTTGGCGTAATTTTTTATCCATTTTTTTCTATGTGTCCTGGTTGATAGTTTCAAACTTCTGGCAGCCCTAATCTAGAGAAAACAAAATGTCGATAGTATTTTGAACGATATATACTGTAGTTAATTTAAAAGCTTATTAAGCTTTTAAAAAGCAATTATTGTTCTTAAAAAAAATTCATAAAAATTCTAAAAAAGTAATTTTTTGATAATAATTTTTATATAAATCAATTAAAATAGGGGCCTCCTGTAAAAAATTAATTTTTCAATAAAATTTGGTGACTAAAAACACATCTTTATTTTATTTTTTGTATGGATGTTTTTGGACGCAAGTAGTAAAAGTAATAAGGCTTGTTTATTATTTTCGAAATTGTAAGAGTATTTATTGTTTTCTGCATTTAAAAGTGCCACAAATTGTTCGCCAAAATTGTTTTGCTTTACAAATAAATAATAAGAAAATATTAATCAGCTGTTCTTTGTATGTATGCATTAGTAAGTTGGCATTTAGTTACAGATTTACCCATAATTAAGTGTAAACTTTTCTTGCTGAAAGTAAACAACTGGGAATAACTTAAATAGATACTTAAAAAAGTTAACACTTAGTGATAATTAATGAACATGCGCCAAAATCTTTCAAAAGTAGGTTCAATGGGAAAAGTAGGCATGACACCTGCCATACTGATACACTTGAAATTTCTGTATATCTATTGAAGGGTTACTGTAAAATCATTTAAATTTAATACAAGATATACGAGATCTGTTTTAAAATTTTACTTATTTTATTTCGATGGCGGCACCAAAGCGCACCTGGTTAAGTCAGCATTTCATTAAAATGTTGTGTGAAGGTTGACACTAAAATAAGAGAGGTCTCAACGCCTACTATGCTTGCAGATCATCGGTAGGTAGGAGTTGGGGACTCCGGCCGTCAGTAGTGGAATGGCTGTACACTTCGGTGGTTAGATCCATTCTTACGTATGGATGCTGTGTTTGCTGGGAGTCGAAGGAACCTTTTGTCTAAGGCTCAGAGGTGTGCTTCAATCGGCATGACAGGTGCCATGAGAAGTACTCCTCAAGCGGTCATTCTACATCCTCTGCATATTGAGCAGTATGTTTAGGGAATGGCGGCCAGGAGCTTTCTTAGACTGAGGAAGTTAGGATTGTTGGAGTATGTAACGAAGGGTCACACACGAATCCTGGGTGAGATTGAGGCTGCTGACGAGTGCCTGGGATTGCCCGGCTCCACTGATTATGTGGGCACTAGGGTGGATTTTGGGCGATTGCCGGAGGTGATAGTGCCTTCTAGGAAGAGCTGGTCAGGTAGGAGCGGATTATTTATTGGATTTGTTACTTTCACTGATGGCTCGATGATGAGGGGCACGGGTGCGGAGGTCTACAATGAGGATCTGGACATCAGAATGTCATATAGGCTTCCTGACGGCAGGGTTTTTCAGGCGGAGGTTCTGGGGGTCTTGAGGCCCGTGGAGCTGATGAAGGACAACATTGATAGGGGCTCGGACGTCCCTTTATATGTGGACAGCCAGGCGGCTCTCATGGCCATAAGGGGCTGTTATGTGAACTCCAAGCTGCTTGATAGTTGTAGGAGAGCTCTGGAGGGAGTCTTAGGGGAACATGTGTTGAGGTTGTGCTGGGGGCCGGGTCACTGTGACATAGGCGGCAATAAGATGGCTGATGAGTTAGCGAGACAGGGCTCAGAGATGGTCGTTATGAGGATGGTCTGGCTACACAAAAGGAGCTAGATGCTGGCCGCACGTAGGGCTGGTCCGAAACTCTATTTTCCTGTCTTTCGTTTAAATCTTTCTTATACTTTCGCTCTTTATTTCACCTAATTTTCATCTTAACATATCTATCTCTAAATAAGGCGTCACAATGGACCATATTGGTCTCTCGGTGAAGGTGTGAAGGAGACTTCACACCAGGGTTTCTAGCTACCTACCTTGGCACTAAAATAAGCTAAATTTGTCTTTGCTATAAAATCGTACCAGTACCTTATGTCACCATGACATTTTACGAGATGATGCAAGTGTTGCCAAGAAAAAAAACGAAAATTTAAAATTATGTCGCTTAAGCTATTTTTGCGGTAAGGTTTCAATATATGTATATTTAGTTAGTTTAGAAAAAAACTCATAAAATTTTCATGCATTTTATAAAAATTTTATTTAATTTTGAAATAAATTTTTTTTTCTGTTAATTAATTTATGACAAATTTTATGAATAGTATAAATAAAACCTTAAGAACATTAAAAAAAAAATTAAAATAAAACGAACTAATACATCTTAATATGCAATTGTAGAACTTTGTGTTAAGTTTGTCTTACAATTTTAATTATTTTCAAGGAAATTTATACTCAAAACCACAAACTTATTAGTTTGATTATTTCACAATAATCAACTGAAATTATGTATTCAGTTAGAAATTTATTTTGAGCGTACAAGAATATAAACAATATTTGGTTTTATTCTTTTCGTAAAGCTAATTAAGAATGTTTCATTTTCTAACCACAAATTAATACAATTTAAAAAGTTGAACTTAAAATAATAAAATTAGAACATTTTAAAACAACTTTAAGGGGCATTTTTATTCGGAACAATATTGAACAAAAGTAATTTATTGAAATCTCAAATTAAAAAAAAATAATATCAATATAATTTTTGGGGATACAAAATTTTAGTTTAAAAGGTTTTGTTATTCGTGCTTAATTCCCAATTTTTATTCTGGATAAAAACACTGAAATTTATTGTTTATGGGATAAGCTATTCCTATGCGCATTTCACTGGTTGCTTAGGCCAATTCATTTGCATTTCAGTCACAGCATCTTTTTTAAAAACACAAATAACACAAATAACGGAATATCTCAAAAACTGTTCCACTTTTGACAATTCTGACTTCATATTCAGATTCAGCGGAAAATTTTACATAGGTGTCAAATTCATTTGGTCAAAAAATTGTCACGTAGTGTTATTTTAGAAGATAAGCTTAACTTTTATTTAAAAAGTTTTCCTCTTTAACTACATGAAGTACACTCACAATATTCTGTACGTGAAATTTACTGAAATTGTAATATAAAATAAATGAAAATTCAATTAAAGACCGGTCTACTTATTTTTCATTTATTTTTAACAAAAAGTTCATTTCATTTTTACTGTCAAAAATTCAACACCATATTCCGTAAAATCAAATAAATATTCAGTTATTTTGTAAAATTTTAGTGTCAAAAATTCAACACTATATTCAGTAAAAACAATTAAGTATTGTAGTGGGGAATGTAAGATGAGATAAACCCACTGTTTATTGTTGATGTGTTTTGTTTAAACTTTGATATTGTTACAAGTAGAACTGTTGCTTGTAAGTCTTATGCGTTTAACAGTTTTATTTGTTTAAATATCTTTAGTTTTTCTAAAATCTTTATGGATGAAGTTTCCTGATGATCTGGCCTAAGCAACCAGTGAAATGCGCATAGGAATAGCTTATCCCATCAACAATAAATTTCAAGTGTTTTTATCAAGAATAAAAACTGGGAATTAAGCACGAATAACAAAATCTTTTGAAATTTAGGAAAATGTTTATTAAAAAAAGCGCGGATACGTTATTATTTGTAATTATATTAGTTATACGCCATTATACACGGAATTTTAAGCATGTTTTCTTTCTTCTCTGAAACTTAACTAATATTTTGATAATTTTTATCCTTTATAGAATATTTATAACCAAACGAATTACAAATATGAACTTATAGTTCTAAAAATTAATATGAGAACTTTCATAATAAAACAATAAAATTCACTTGTACAATTTTACTTTACTTTACTTTACTTTTTATAAATCACTTAGGCAATTCACAAAGTGTTCTACTTTGTCGCATTGGTTAAACATGTTTGCTTTAATTTTATGAATGTCGCACAGAGGGGTGAACAGTACCAAAAACGAGAATTAATTCACAAATAAAGTTAGCTTTTCGGATAAGTATTTGGTAACATAAAAAGTAGATAAAATTCAACACGAATAACTGTAAAAATTGTGAAAATATGTTGTTTACATTTTATGTTATACGCTGCCTAAGTTGAATAATATTTTATAATTGAAATATTTGTTGAAAAGTAAAAATCAAGATATTTTAATTGCGATTTGAGAGAATTGTTTCTTAGAAAACACTATTTTTTTTTTTAAATGGATCCATCAACTTCAGGTATTTACACAGAAAGAAAAACACTCGAGATAAATTAACCTTTTTATACTTACTTCAATCACGAATCGTAGTTAAAAATTCAAGTACGAATAACATATTTCTTGAAATAAGTATAAAATGCTTAAATCAAGTACAAAAAAGATTAAACTTTTCGTTGATAGTGCCACTCTGAGAGTAAAATTACAAAATGAGAGTTTTAATCTAACAAAACTTATTAGTCTCATCTCTCAGCATTGCATTCTTTTATGCGTGCGTACGTGTGTGTGTTTTCAAAATTTATTGTACAATTACAGCAACACAACACAAGTTCGAACAAAACGATTTGCTTTTTGTTTGTAGTAACAACAAAAACAACAGAACAAGAAGAAAAACGCAAACATATATGTATACAGTGATGTTAACTTTTATTTTTTCATTACCTTGCGGACCTCTTAAAATTACCTTTTTTGAGAAGAAATTACCGTACGCAAATATGTTTTTTATCAAAACATTAATATGCTGTTTCCAAATGACAGGCGATTGATTGTGTAGTAAAATTTATATTAAAAGCAATAGGTCCATCTCCTGTTAAATGTGTTTTTAGAAAAATGTCAATGGAAAGTTTTGTGTTAATATACATTTTCAACAAGAATTTTATTTTTTATGAATAAGGAAGTAAAATAATTTTGAATAAAATAGGTTCATATATGGGTAAATCCAAATGACAGCCGTACGCATCAAAAATGCAATAACATTTTAAACAACAAATATTTTTCCGTTCTCTTAACCCTTAAATTATAGCACTAAGAAAGTACTGTTATCTATGCTAAAGTTTATGGAGGGCGCGATTTTAGGTCAAAGATAATGACAAAAGAAGTAGCGGTGCGAACGTGAAAAAAATAGAAGTAGTTTTTGTGGTCATGTATAAAAAAGCGTAATTCAGCGAAACCTGGCACAATTTTTTAGTCAAACTACTTTGTGAATTTTACGTAGCAATGTAACATTAAAATGTCTTTGGTTTGATTCAAAAATCTTCTGTATTTTCTTTTTTTTAAGCCAAAATCTGGTTCGATACGTGGCATTTTGAACGTGAAATTCCAAAATAATTGAACTGAATAATGATTAAAACAAAATAAAAATTTACCGTTAATCCGAATAGCATATTGCTCTTTGAACTCTTCCTTAGATTACAGACCATGTAAGAAATTTATTTTGGAATAATTTTTATCAAATATCACCTCTTTTAAGAAAGATAATATTAAAGAAAACATCCAATAAAGCATTCTCACATATAAGAAATTACGTTTGCACAACTTTGCAGTCTGATTGTTCATCTAAGTGAACAAATTTGTGGGTAAATTTATAAAATTAGTAAAATCTAAATATTTCTCTATAATAATATCGTAAAATAATCAGCTTTTAATAACTTTTAAATTTTCGGACACGGAGGACCTTTTGACGGATATCCCCATATGTATATTCATTCAACTCAAAATATTTTTATTTAATACGCTTAGCGTACATATTGCACTTGTTGCTCTAAAGAGAGTCAGCTCAAATTTTTCAATTGTTACTTTTTGCAAGAAATCGATGAACAGTGGTCATATCTACGCACGGTAAAAATCTGATATCAAAAAATAAAATACTATTTCATATGTTTAAGAGTTGTTGATTTTTAATATAAAATTAATAATAAACAAGAGTAATTTCATTTTTCTTATTTTGCACTTATCGGTCTTACGAAAAAATTTGCAGAAACATAATTAAAGTTCTTAATTTTTTGTTATAAAATGTATCTATTTTTAAACTGAAAATCACCTCGTAAAAGGTTAAATTATAAAACCTACTTATGTTAGTATATGTATACCAAAAATCCAAATTTCTTTAAATTACCGTATTTTAAAAAAAATTACCTTGCTACCTTTTGCGGCCCAAAATTACCCTAAAAAATGGTAATTACCGTACGGTTAACATCACTGTATGTATATGTATATGTTATTTTCATGTTTAACCCTCCGGCTTACGCATTTTTTGATTATCTATACACATTAAACAAAGGTCTGGCCAGACTCATGTGTATCACGAAGGGTTAAAAAGTAAATTTGAAATTGGCTTCTCATTTAGTTTATATATTTAGTTAAATATGTACATAAGATTTTTAAAGTAAAAACCATATCGGGCATGATGTTGATGTTTTATCATTCTTTAAGGTGTAAAACGGGTAAGTAAATCAACCATAATAATTTTTTCTTTCTAATTTCTTTGTTGGTTTTTTTCAAGCACAAATTGGAGATGAAATTAACTTTATAATACTTAAACCAAGCACATTTTGGGGTTGATTCAATCTTAGTTTTACTTAAATCAATCTCATTTTCGGATTACTTCAAGTACGAAATCGGGATTGAATATGGATAATTTAGTTATTTTGGGTTTAAAAATCCGTACTTGAATCAATCTTTCTGTACTTGATTCAAGAAAATCCGTACTCACCGTACTATCAATCCCGCTTCGGATTGATTTGAGTACGTTTGGATTGATTTTTCTTTTGAGTGTAAGATTTTTAAAGTAAAAACCATATCGGGCATGATGTTGATGTTTTATCATTCTTTAAGGTGTAAGTAAATCAATCATAATAATTTTTTCTTTCTAATTTCTTTTTTGGTTTTTTTCAAGCACAAATTGGAGATGAAATCAACTTTATAATACTTGAATCAAGCGCATTTTGGGATTGATTCAATCTTAGTTTTACTTAAATCAATCTCATTTTCGGATTACTTCAAGTACGAAATCGGGATTGAATATGGATAATTTAAGTTTTTTGGGATTGAATCAATCTTTCTGTACTTGATTCAAGAAAATCCGTACTCACCGTACAATCAATCCCGCTTCGGATTGATTTGAGTACGTTTGGATTGATTTTTCTTTTGAGTGTAACTAATTTATTAAAACATTTTTTAAAAGAAAAATATCGAGGAAGTATTTTTATTTTTTTTTTTTTTTTAATTGTTAAAAAAACAATAGTTTTTTAAGGAAATGTTGATTTTCAAAATGTTTGTGGGAATAATTGGGCAAAACTTTTTATATATTCTTAAAATATGGTATTTCAACTTGCATAATAAAAAAAAATAAATCTTGCCCGTTTTTGCCCCATTTGAAAATATTTGAGATTTTGTGAAACACATTAACTTGTTTTCTCTGTTTTGTTTCGTTTAAATGATTACACTACGTCACAAAATTTCAACAAAGTCTTGACCAAATAAATCTGACAGCTAATCTATATGTAAAATTTTCCCCTGAATCCGAATATGAAGTCAGAAAATCAGAGATATTCTAAAATAACCGTTATTTGTGATTTAAAAAAAGATGATTTGACTGAAATACAATTATCTTCAAAAATTTTAAACGGATTATGTATTTCTTTCTTTTTAGTGAAAGTTTATAAAATTTCTAAAATAACCACGAATTATTAGTGGGGATAGGTCAAGAAATGACAGAGTTACTGGGGACAAAAGTTCAAGGTTCATCGAAAATGTTATGATTTCGTTCCATTTTGCTCTTTTCAAGTTATTTTTTTAAACCAGTGTTAATAAAATGTTAATGTTTTATTGAATACGACATTAGATTATATTAATATGAACATGTTGCGCCCAACAATACATAGATTGGTACAAAAAGGAAAAAGCTACAAAAGATTTAGTAAATTTTGATAAAAAAAACTACATAATTTAAATTAACTACAAACAGCACTTGATTTGCTTATTCAGCTAAATATTTCCGATGCTGATGATGATAACATGAAGATGATGATTTTGATGAAGGTGAAGATAACTATGAAGATGATTTTTAATTCCATATTTTAGCAATGAATGTTCCTTGTTTCAAAAAAAAAATATATTGTTCGAAAAAATTACATTGATTTTTTTTAAGTTTTTAGGTTATGTAATAAAACAAAATTAAAATTCTACTTAAATTATGCAACAAAAGTTTTTTTTTGATTAATCAATATACACAGAATCCAAAAAAAATTGTTGTCATAAATTACAGGCTTCCCTGAATTAATCCTCGTTTTGCATACTGTGTGAATTAAAAAAGGTCGAAGAAATTAGAATAAAATTATTAAAATATTAATTAAATAAACGAAATCTAAATTGATTTGCTGGTTTCAAATAAAATAATTTAAACTTGTAGAATCGTTGTTGGAAATTATCAAAACCTGAGCTATATTTAATTAAATTAATTAACACATTGTTTGAAACACCAAAGTTTTTTGATCATTTTTTTAATTAAAATTAAAAATATAATTTATTGGAAAAAAAAAGTTTCAAAATGATTAATGTTTAGTAATCTATATAATCAAATTAGTAATAGGAGCAAAATCAACACATTTTTGTTTTTTTATTTTTAATTTGGTTTGAAGTTCGTGATTATAGACAATTTTTAATTTTTTCTCTATACAATTCCTATTTATCTAACTTTTCAAATTACTGGGGATTAACTCTCGAAAATTTCCACTCGAAAATTTCCACGAATATTAACTTGAAAAATTGTAAAAGATCTTACTTTATACCGATTTATTCTAAAAGAATTAATTGCTGGGTTATAATCTTCAAATATCTCTATTCAAAATCGTTAATTTTTTTGATGTTTGACAAATCTCTCTTTAATACTCATCCAACTGGATTCCACAATACAAGGGCGTCGAAATTTTAGGTATCAACGGTCAATGGAAATCGCTACCGGGAGATGGTCCCAAGCATTTTGCGGCGGAAAATTTATTATGCCCCGGTAGGCTACCTAGTAGTGAGTTAGTCTATCAACCCCGGGGTTGCGGGTTCGATTCCCGCCAGAGACACTGGTTTCCTTCCTGCAGACAATCGTAAAGGTTCGCGGGGATTAGCATAGGGAATTAAAAAAAAAAAAAATTAAAATTAGACAGGATGGTGCCACTCGGCATACAACAAGAGAACTTAGAAAGAAGAAAACACGTGATAAATAAAGTTTTTTATACTTACTTTAAGTACGAGTCGTACTCAAAAATTTAAGTACGAATAACACTAAAACGTTCTTAAAACAATCCTTAATGGGATAACTTTCGATAATCAATCCCGGAACTTCTTAAAACCAGTAAAAAAATTTTAAACCAAGTAAAACGAATATTAAACTTTTTGTTGGTAGTGCCACTCTGAGAGTTTAATTACAAAGTGAGCGTTTTAATCTCACTTAAATTATCAAAGTTTGTTGTAGACACTACAACAACATCACACAAGTAGTTAAAAAATGATTTGCTGGTTGTGTGTAGAAACAACAAAAACAACAGAACCGAAAACTCATTATTTTCATGTATAAAAAAGAATATTGGGAACTCTTGCTTCTCATTCAGTATATATTTTCAGTTCATTAGGTTTTTTAAGGAAAACCCATATTATAATTAATATTCTTTAAGCTGTTAAACGGGTAAGTAAATCAATCATTATAAAATTCTTCTTCTTATTTCAGTTCTTGTTTATTTCAAGTACGACTTCGGTATTCAATTTACTTTTTCATCTTAAATCAAGCTAATTTTGAGATTGATTTAATCTTATCAATCTCATTTTCAGATTATTTCAAGTACGAATTCGGGATTGAATATTAAAAAGTTAAGTATTTCGCGATTGAAAATCTATACTTGAGTAAATCTTTCTATACTGGATTTAAGAAAATTCGTACTCGCCGAACTTTATTATTAATACTGCATCGGATTGTTTTTACTACGGATGGATGGCTGGGTTTATTTTTTTTTTTTTTTTTTTTTTTTTGAGGAAGAATGAATTGGCCACCAAGATCGTGCGATTTGAGACCTTTAGCCTATTTTTTGTGGGTTTTTTTTTAAATCGAAAGTATACAGCAATAATCCCACAGCAGTTCAAGAGCTTTAAAGCAACATTATCGGGCAGATATCAAAAATTGGCAACATTTTATTGAAAAAAGTCATTGAGAATTTTGGTAAAGGATTGGGAGCCTGCCGAGCCAGTAGGGGAGTCACTTGACCGACATAATTTTCAATTTTTAACCGGAACCTTTTTGTTATAAACTGAAAAAAAAAATTCAATACCCAGTAAAAAATGTGCTCCAAAAGGAGGAGGTTTTATATATGAATTCATACCTTAAATCGCTTCAAACCTGCTGATGGGATGCCTGCTTTTTATATGTAGTGTTCCCGATTTGGAGGACTATTTTTTGCTGACAATAAGCGCTTCTTTTAACATGCAAAAAAGCACTCCCAAAGTGCTTTTCTAAGGGCGAACTATATTAACATATTCATTAATGCTTTGCTTTTTCTTGTTTAAATGCCTTTTTTCAATCATTTTCGTAGTCCATAATATATTCTTTCGCTTTAAAACCTTCTTCGTTGTCAGCACTTAAATAGCAACTTTTTTGTATATTTCATTCTTTATCATTTACTGCTGTATAAGAGCTCTCTTATTGAAGCGCTCGATTATGCTCTTTTTCTCTTAAGTGCTTCAAAAACCCCAAATTTTTTTACTGGGTATCTCAAAAAAACAAAATTTTGGACACCCTTTAGAATGGTATTGATGAAATTTCAATAATTTAGAGAAATAAAATTTTGGTTGCCTCGTCATAACAAAACCTTTACAAACAACAAACTTAATGCTGTTATTCAAGATCTCATACAATCCCATCAATGCTACTTGACTGACTGAAGTCGCAAGCTTCTTAATTTTAAGAAGAGCTTAGAAAAAATGCTGAAATCATTTCTTAAGTCGACTTAAAATATTTTGAAGATTTCGAAATATGCGCATTGTAAAGATGTGGAATAACTTAAGTGGTATAAAAGAGATGTGGGTAATTCCAAAGTGTTGAACGTGACAGTCGTACGCATCAAAAATGCAATAACATTTTAAACAAAAAATATTTTAACCTCCGCTTAACCCTTAAATTATAGCACTAAGAAAGCACTGTTATCTATGCTTAAGTTTATGGAGGGCGCGATTCTAGGTCAAAGATAATGGCAAAAGAAGTAGCGGTTCGAACGTGGAAAAAGCAGAAGTTGTTTTTGTGGCCATGTATAAAAAGGCGTAATTCAGCGAAACCTGGCACAATTAGTTAGTGAAACTAGTTTCAATATTTTACGTAGCAATGTAACATTAAAATGTCTTGGTTTGATTCCAAAATCTTCTGTATTTTCTTTTTTGTAAGCCAAAATCTGGGTCGATACGTGAGATTTCGAAAGTGAAATTTTTTCCATAATAATTTACCTGAATAATGATTAAAACAAAATAAAAATAACATATTGCTCTTTGAACTCTTCCTCAGATTAAGAACATTTTTTTGGAATAATTTTTATGTTTTAAGAAAGATAATATTAAAGAAAACACACAATAAAACATTCTCACATATAAGAAATTACGTTTGCACAACTTTTCAGTCTGATTGTTCATCTAAGTGAACAAATTTATGAGAAAATTTATAAAATTAGTAGAATCTAAATATGTCTCTATAACAATATCGTAAAATAATCAGCATTTAATAACTTTTAAATTTTCGGTCACGGTGGACCTTTTGACGGAAATGCCCATATTGGGAACATCTTTTCTTTATATGGGTTTTCTTCCTGAGACACCTAGGCCCAACTTTAAAGTCATTAGTTAGCTAAAACAACAGTTTAACAAAAAAAATATTATTTCCAGCTTTTTATTAACCATTAGTAAAACCCTCAAATGTTATTGGTTAACTTCTTTTATCTTTTTATTATCTATTATTTTAATAGATTTACCATTTTTTGGTCTGATAAAAATTTTTACTTAAGCAATTATTGTAAATATGATACTTTAATTAAGCAATCGTTATCATTTTAGTTTGCTAATAATTATCTATGACTGTAAATTTGAGCCTTAATGATCTGTTTGCATAACATTAAAATTTTGTATGCCTTTTCCTTTAACTGAAACTACTGTTCTTTATTTTCGTTTAAAATTATGGTCACCGCACATATAAACAACTTTTAACAGCTATGAACATTACCACCGACAAATGGCAGACAAATGGAAGCCCTACCATGTTGTAATACAGTGCAGTCGCGATAATTTGAACTAATTAAAACAAAGCCAGTTCACTTTTGCAAGATTGTTCATATTGCGAATGGCAGCTTATCTCCCTTTCAAAAAAAAACTGTTGATTTTTAAAAAAGAAAAACAAACTTTAAGTTATGCGAAAAAGTCTGTGATTTTCTTTCGTTTAATCGAAACGCCCCGCTGTCTTAAAAATCTCCAGATATTTGCCGTTTCCGCTAACAGTGATCTTTTTGTATCTCATTTTTAAAAACCATCGTTGCAGTTTCCATTTTTTTGGGTATTCGGAAGACCGCACAAGTCAGATAAACGTATTGTTAAAACATTAAAAAAAAAACAAATTTATTCGCTAAATTAGTAAAACCTTTTTCTAAATATTCAAAATTTTCTAAAATATCTGATTTTTCTTTTTAAAGTTCAAAACTTATCCTTTTTTATAAATTTATATTTAAGAACTTTTCACGTTAAAATTACATATAACAATGTATATAGAATTCCATGTTAATGTCAGAACTAACTAAAAAGTGTATGTAAAACATTTTGATTAACAACTGAAGACAATTTTTAAGCGATAGCTGGGGAAATCTCTAAGTTATTATGCAGTTGAATAAAAATTGATTTTGATTTTAACACTGTGTAGGTAGATAAAAACCGTTAAAAATACAGCTTTTAGTTGTTCATATTTTAAAGCTTTTGAACAAGTTCATATTATAGAGAAGTCAATGGAAGAAAATAAGTGTTCATATTTTGGTGTGTTCATATATTAGGGGGTTCATATTATCGCGAGTGCACTGTATGTTATGTTTTTTTGTTTTTTTTCTTTTGCTTTTTACAAATTTCTAAAACTATTGACTTTTAACTTTAAATACAACCACTTAATTGTATGAACAAAATAAAATGCCCAAGTACTTTATCAAAAACCATGAGACTAAAGAAAAATAAAAAAAAGTACTTTTTTAATAAGAATATTGTTATATTCCTGCTTTTGTGCAGCTCTAGCTGGGCGGTTTTGTTGGCATGATGTAAAAAAAGAAGGAACATCATGTTTTCTTTTTTAAATTGGGAGTATGAAAGATTATTGTTATGGACGTTGATTAAGGCCTTTTAAAGGAATATTCTTGTTGTTGTTTCTTTTCAGCTTTATTTTTGCAGAGTGTGTAAATGTTCAATTTAAATATTTCTGTTAACATTAACATTATGCATTATGAAGGCATATTATTCTGGGTCCTAAAAAAATTTTTACTTTTTGCGATTTTAAAAAATCTTCAGTGTATATTTAAAATTATACGGACAATAATATTCTGAACAGGTTTAACTTAAAATTCATTACGGTAGGGAGGAAATAGGGCTTATTCATCATATCTGCAGCCGTATTCTGTAATTCGCTTAGCTAAAGCTAAATCTCGATCGCTAAAATTCCTTAGAGAACACAAAATTGAAAAATTTTAGCGATGACATTTAAAGCTAAAATTGCGGCGAATTAAATTTGTATGGCATTGCCAAATTTAGCAATGCACGTTACAGAATTGCATTGGTACCCAAAAACCTCTAAATCAAGTTTTTAGCGAATTACAGAATACGACCGCTGATCGGATTCTAAAGCTGTTATAGATAAGATTTTAGATGTTGTTGCTTTAGAAAGGCAATTAATAATAACTACCAGTGCTCGAAAATAAACAGAACACTATTTAGTGTTCGGCTCACACACCCAGGATCGATATCTATTTTTTTAGTGTTTGTGTAGACGAACACAACCCTTAATACCGTTCGTAACTATTTTCAAGAAAGGGCCGAACATTTTAACGTTCTTCGTTAAAAAACAGAACAATTGTAGTGATGCTGTAACAAACATTATTTTTAATGTTCTATAATGTTTCTTTTTTTTACATTGATAAAGGAATGAACAAACAAAAAATTTTAGCAACGACCGCACCACGAACAGCTTGTGTGTGTATTGTGTAAAATTATTTTGCTGGCATTTTGTTTTTTTTCGTATGTGTATTTTGTGTTTGTAAAAAATGTTCGGTTTATATTTTCAGCCAAAAGGCCGCTAAACACAACGGAAACGGACGAAAACTAATGAGCTAAATTTAGCTCGTCATACGGGAATCGTATTAATAATTAACTTTGTATTCCCGAAAATAACTTTGATAATATACTTGCATGTGCCCGTGCAAAACAAACTGAATTGGCAAATTGGTTTTTTTTTTTTTTTTTTTTGTTTTCTTACGAAGACAATAGAATGAGCAGTTTGTTTTTAATTTAGTTTTTTCTTTTTACCCACTTACAACTACAATTCGAGTCGGAAAGAACCCAACCAATTGTAGGGGGATGTAAGAAAAGATAAACTCACTGTTTATTGTTGGTGTTTTGTTTAAGCTTTGATATTGTTACAAGTAAGACTTAGAGTGCTTATAATTCTTAATCGCTTTAGGGTTTTATTTGTTTAATATTTTTGGCTTTTCTAAAATCTTTGGAAAAGGTTTCCTGATGAGCTGGCCTAAGCAACCAGTGAAATGCGCATAGCAGTTAGCTTTCCCTCAACAATTAATTTCAGTGTATTTAATCAAATATGACAAATTGGAAATTTAGCACGTCATACGGAAATCGTATTAATAACGAACACAATAAAGTTTGTGGTTTAAAAAAAAACTGAACGGAATTAAATGTTCTCATCTATTTATTGAGTTGGATAAGAACAGTATTATTTTTGTGTTCGAAAGATGACAAACAGGGAACCATTATTTTGTTAATGATTTACTACACAAACACTACACTACTACTACACAAACACTATTAGCGTTTGTGTTTTTCGCAAATCGACCGAACCAAGCACTAAAAAGCGATATTTTTTATTTTCTAACATTGCTTTTGACCCATGAGTACAGTTTAAGGGTTAAATGGATACAAGTGTGGTAGATTTTCAATTTTGTTTATCAAAAATTTAACTTTTTTAACTTTATATTTCAATTTTGGACCCAATCAAAAAGTGGTTCGATTTGAGTCGCATTTTACCAGTCCCTTTTTGCCGAAGCAAATCGGGGGTTGTATATAGTGTATTGACACACCACACTTCTTTTCTTGTAATATCCTTCACCACAGGTAGAAAGGGTGTATATAAATGTGTAATTTCAACAATATTGATCTATGATTCTTTAAAGTTTATATCGTCAGCTCATTATTGGTTTGGCGCTTATCATGGTAAATTCACCATGATCTGACGATATATTCTGCTTTCTTATGCTAAGCGAAATTGATTTAAAGATGTCCGTCTGTCCGCCTGTCCGTGTGTATGTTGAAATGGGTTTTCCGAAGGCCTTAGAAATGTTGAAGGCTAGATTATTATATCTATATATCACATTAACTCCTTTAAAGTTTGCTATTGAAATTTAGCCAGATCGGTTCAGTAATTACTGAGATATGAGCAAAAAACCACGACTACCTCTAATTTTACGTATAAATCCCTTGTTGTTATAAAGGGTGGTTAAATTGTAAGGGCCGATGTTGAATGTGAACCACACCTAAACGCCAAGTTTTTTTCCGAATTTTATTTGACATTTCTCTATTTCAGACTTACTCAATTTGAACCATGGAGAGATACACAATCCAACAACGAGTTAAAGTTATCCAGACTTATTATGACAATGGGCGTTCAAATCAAAATGCATATCGTGCACTTCGTGATTTTTTTGGTCAATTTGATCGTCCAATTTGCTTTAAATCGCAAAATCGTGGAAAAATTCGAGCAAACCGGGTCTGTAGAAGATGTGAGAACGCCAGTGCATGCTCGTACAGCTCGTACTGCAGAAAATATTGCTGCTGTTCGCGATAGTGTGGCTAAAGAGCCGTCCACCTCAACTCGTCGTCGTGCCCAACAATTGCACCTCTCACGCTCGTCGTTGATGAACATTATGCATAAAGACTTGCATTTACACGCTTACAAGGTGCAATTGGCTCAAGAACTAAAGCCTTTTGACCATTCCAAACGTCGTGAATGGGCAGAATGGTGGCAAGAAATGGCAACAGTGGATGATCAATTTTCGAAGAAAATCATCTTCAGTGATTAGGCACATTTTCACCTCAGTGGATTCGTCAATAAACAGAATTGCCGCATTTGGGCGAATGAGAATCCAAGAGTGATTGTCGAAAAACCAATGCACCCACAAAGAGTGACTGTTTGGTGCGGTTTATGGGCTGGCGGCATCATCGGGCCGTATTTTTTCCAAAATGAGGCCGGTCAGGCAGTTACTGTGAATGGTGTTCGCTATCGTGAGATGATAACGAACTTTTTATAGCCCGAATTGGAAGATATGGATGTGGACGATATGTGGTTTCAGCAGGACGGTGCCACTTGCCACACAGCTAACGAAACAATGGCTCTTTTGCGCAACAAATTCAATGGCCGTGTTATCTCACGTAATGGCGATGTCAATTGGCCGTCAAGATCATGTGATTTGACACCGTTGGACTTTTTTCTTTGGGGTTATTTGAAAGAAAAGGTGTACGTCGATAAGCCAGCAACAATTCAAGAGCTAAAGGATGAGATAATTCGGCACATTAACGGCATAGAACCTCCATTATGCCTCAGGGTCATCGAAAATTTGGACCATCGGATGGAGGTGTGCCGCCGTTGTCGCGGCGCCCATTTGGCCGATATTTTGTTCCATACATAATTGAGTAATACCAATATATCATAATAAAATAAAATTACAATAATTTCCTAAATAGTTTGTGTTTTATTCAAAATCATTAGTTTATTTTTCCTGAAGAACGGCAAAAGCCAAAGTTTCCAAATAAGGTACAAGAATCTTGGTTATAAAAACAAAACCTCTACAAAAAATGGGCGAAATTAGAGAAGTGGGCGTGGCACTTCCTAAACCAATACATTATAAATGGTTTATATCTGGAGAACGAAAAGAGCCAAAGTTTCCAAATAAGTAGCAAGCAACTTGGTTATTTCTCTACAACATGAGACAAAATGTGGGCGGAATCGAAGAGCTAACAAAGACATTATAGATTTTTGTATATATGGCGAACGGCAAGAGCCAACGCTTCCAAATAAGGTACAAGCATCTTGGTTATCAATACACAACATCCGACAAAATGTGGGCGGGATCGGGAGGTAGGCGTGTCACTTCTTTTACAAAGACATTATAGATTTTTGTATATATGGCGAACGGGAAGAGCCAACGCTCCAACAAGCATCTTGGTTATCAATACACAACATTCAACAAAATGTGGGCGTCATTAGGAAGTGGGCGTGGCATAAAATAGATTTATTGATATCTAAAGAACGGTATTTATATAATTTTGTTCACACTATGCAAGTGAAGGGTATACAAGACTTGGCATAGCCGAATATAGCTCTGTTACTTGTTTTAGCGCTGTTTGATTATGTGGTTGATGGGTAACGAGTCTAAGACCCTGCATTACATTAGGTGAAGGGTATTAAAAATTCTGCACAGCCGAATATAGCAGTTTATCTTGTTTTTCATTGACATAGTTTCATTTTAAAGTTTCACGTACAATTTTTTTTATTTCTTTGTAATCTGCATAAAAGTTTCGAAGCAGAAAAATTTTTTTTATTGAAAATTTTTTTCTGCAATATTTTTTGTTCTTAGAATTTTTTTATTTGTTTTAGAAGACTTAATTTACTTTACTTTTTATAAGAATGATTGGCGATGTAGGGAAAGTTATCAAACGTATCTTTAGATTTTCTTTTATTTTATAATTTTAAGTTTCTTTTTAGTTTCCCCCTACGTTCCCCCCCCCCCCCCCTCATTTTTATTTACCTTTTCTTGTATTTTCCTTAATTGTTACTGCTAAAGTTTATTAAAATGTTAAAAAACAAATTTAACTTTTTCCGTGACTACTGGTTTTGGCTTTTTAATATTGTATTTGTTTCTTTTTTTATAGCGTCCATTATTTAACTTTAAGGTTTTAAATGTGTTGTATTTGATTCAAAGCTTTAGAAAGAATAGCATCATGCTTGAGTAAACAGGATTTTAGGCAGGTTCTTTAGATGTGTCTTACTCAAGTATGTATTAGGATAAGTCCTGATGTTCAATCTATAGAGGTTGTCAATGTAGATGTTGATACAAATGCTTTTGAAGATTCTTTATCTTTTTTTCTTCCTCTTCTTTTTGTTTTGTATACAAAACCGGTTAATTTAAATTAGTTTTCTTTACATTTGTTTTTTTGCAAAAGTTTATTTTTTTAACTTTTTTTATTGTATTTTTTTTATATCAAATATTTGTAATTTACTATTTTATATCTTTAAGCTTTTTATGTATTTTTTTTTTCTTTATTCAAATGTGTGCTGGGTAAATATTCCTTTTTTTGCACTTTACTCTTTTATATATATTTTTTCTATTTTACTTAACTTTTTCCTGTGAGAGCAACAATTTTTTTTTTCTTTTTAAGATTTCAAAGAATTTTTTTTCATATTTTTTACAACATTTCCTCTTTTCTGTTTAGAAATATACACATTTTTTTTAATTGATTTATTAATTTTGTTTACATTTATGGCATCAGCACGCTCAACACTCTTACAAAAAGCCTTTAGAAACACCAATACACTTACACTGGCTCACAAACGCAAACACACACTTTGTTTCTATTTAAAACAGAAATCTATAGACTTTTATGTATTTTGTGTGTTCTTTTTTGTTTGGTTTCCGTATCCGGTACTCGTTTTTTCTTTAGAAAAATTTTGTTTTTTTTTAATATTTTCACTTATTATTCATTTTCTATTATTTATTATAAATATTTTTTTCCAGAACAAACACACTCACATACTGAAACTTAGATTTTTTTCTTAAACATCATTTAAGAAATAAACTCCCGTTTTTTTTTTTGCAAAATAACAACTTTTTTTAAAAAAAAAAAGATCCAAAAAAAATATTGCGTAGTTTTTTTTCCAGGCGGCACGGCACGTTTTGTATTTAAACGTTATTGGATTGAAAGCTGACTGACTCACTTACGGGTTCTTAAATTCTTTCGAAATTAATTTTTTCACTAAAATTCTTTAATGCTTCTCTCAATCAAGAAATCAAATGGAAAAAAACAATTTTTTATTTCTTATTATCCGTGTGTCCTTTTTTTACGCTCGGGGATTCTGTGCTTCAGTTAGGCTCCTTTGTGTTCAACTGTCATCAGGTTTGTTACTCTAGTTGCGGTTATACCAATTTTTGTTTGTTGCTGATGTCGATGATGATGATGATGATGATGACTGTGCTGCTGCTGTTCCTGCTGTCAAAAAATATATCCCACAACAACAATGTAGCAGAAAACAAGAGCAAAAACAACAATAAAATTTACAGAATAACAACGAAAAATCTTGGGAAAATTTTTGCACTTTGTTCTCTTGCCGATGCGCGTGATGTTGTTAATTCTTGTATGTATTTGTAATTTTTCTCTATTGTTGTTATTGGGGGTTCTTTTCCACAGGCGTAGTCGAAAGTTTTCTTCTGTGGAGTTATTACAAGGCGTTTGTTTGGTGCAGTTTTGAAGTGAATGGAACTAAAGTTAAATTAACTTAAATAGTTGTTTATGAGATTTTGTACATCAGATTCAAACAAGTCAGAAAATATTGCCAGACCATTCGATCTATTATACCTTTTACCTCTTGACTGTATAAAAATCACTTTAATAACATTAAGAGAGTTATTCTAGTATCAATCTTTCAAAGGGTAGTCCAACCATAATGCACGATATTAATTGTCGGTGACACTTTAACGTCAAGTTTTTTGCCCAATTTAATTTGACATTTCCTTGTTTCAGTGTTTGACAAATTCAACCATGGAGAGGCACATAACTGAGCAGCGCGTTAAGATTACAGATTGATCAGGTTATATTCTACCCAACGTCGATTTAAAAGTACAGTGGAAAATAGCAAGTGACTGTCAATAGTAATCAATTGTTGTCAATAACGTCATATAAAATACAATTATTGTTCCGTTGCCGTCGACTTGCGACATTTCTTTGTTCCAGTGTTTGACAAATTCAACCATGCAGAGGCACATAACTGAGCAGCGCGTTAAGATTGTAGATTGATCAGGTTCAATTCACCCACCGTCGACTTAAAAGTACGGTGGAAAATACCAAGTGACTTTCAATAGTAATCAAATGTTGTCAATAACGCCATATAAAATACAATTATTGTTCCGTTGCCGTCGACTTGCGACATTTCTTTGTTCCAGTGTTTGACAAATTCAACCATGCAGAGGCACATAACTGAGCAGCGCGTTAAGATTGTAGATTGATCAGGTTCAATTCACCCACCGTCGACTTAAAAGTACGGTGGAAAATACCAAGTGACTTTCAATAGTAATCAAATGTTGTCAATAACGCCATATAAAATACAATTATTGTTCCGTTGCCGTCGACTTGCGACATTTCTTTGTTCCAGTGTTTGACAAATTCAACCATGCAGAGGCACATAACTGAGCAGCGCGTTAAGATTGTAGATTGATCAGGTTCAATTCACCCACCGTCGACTTTAAAGTACGGTGGAAAATACCAAGTGACTTTCAATAGTAATCAAATGTTGTCCATAACGCCATATAAAATACAATTATTGTTCCGTTGCCGTCGACTTGCGACATTTCTTTGTTCCAGTGTTTGACAAATTCAACCATGCAGAGGCACATAACTGAGCAGCGCGTTAGGATTACAGATTGATCAGGTTCAATTCTACCCAACGTCGATTTAAAAGTACAGAAAAAAATGCCAAGTGACTGTCAATAGTAATCAATTGTTGTCAATAACGTCATATAAAATACAATTATTGCTCCGTTGCCATCGACTTGTGTCTACGTCGACCTATTGAATATGGATGAATTTGATTATTCTAGCTGGGTCTTGAGCCTCACTTGTCATAGGAAATAGAAAAATTCAGTGAGGGTTGAAGGAATTAAATAAGTCAAACTAAGACAAAAGACTAAATTTTTTTTAAGACATTTATTTGATGAATGACAAAAGGTTTATTTCATAAAGTATTATAGAGGTTATAAGAAATGATATTTAATTGTAATAAAAGTAAGTGGGAAAGTGTGTGGATTGATTGTCAATGGGGATCACAGGGTGATACTAACAAATTCTCACCAAATTTTTTCGTACTAACTTGTATTAAAAACGGTCCTGATTCCTGTTTAAAACAGCTTTCGGGAATATTCGATAATTTTGCAAAGATATGTGGTCAAATTGCAGAGTTTGATATCGATCAAAATCAAAATACAATTTAAATGGAAATTTCAATCGATATCGAAAGTCTTAATTTGCGTCTGATCTTCAGACTCCAGCACATTGGGAAAAAAATTAAACAAATTTTCAACTCAAATTCAAAGAAATAAAAACAAATTTGATCATCACTTGATTTATCAAGTGAAGCGTGTTTCTGAAAAATTTACGGCGTTATGCCCTAAGTTCATACGACGTACGACTCAATTGTGTTCCTAGCATTAAGCAGTTCAGTTTTATACCAGCTCCTAAAAGTATACTACTCTTTTGTTATTAACAAAGCCCGATAAACAGTGCGAGATATTAGACAAAGGGTAACTACATCTGTTGTTCGTGAACGAATATTGATTATATATTACACATGTTATATATAGCGCAGGTGATGTCCAGTAGAGGTATTAAAAATGTATATTGGGAGCGGGTCTTCAATTTAGCAGGCTCCAAAAAAGGCCAACTGGTCTAAAATCGAAAGTTAAAATTATATTGCTTTATTTTTAATACACAAACTTAACTGTCTGTTTTCAAAGTAAAATTAAAATTTTCGCTTCGGAATTTATATTGAAGAATAAAAAAAAACTTAAATTAGTTTTTGTTTTCAATATAAATTTAAAAACGATAATTTTTATATTGTGTGCTGTTTCCAGGTGACAAACAATTGATTGTGTAGTAAAATTTATATGAAAAGCGCTCAAAAAACCGAGTGATTTTCATATAAATTTGAAAAACAGGCAGTTTATGAGTTTTACAATTTGGAAAATTTTTATATTTAAATATAGCACAATTTAATTAAAAACAAGTTAGTGTACTATATTCGGCTGTGCCGAATCTTTGATACCCTCCACCGACAGCTCGAATGTTTAAGGGGTAATATCTGTATGATGTCTATTTATTATTATTATCTTAAACTGTGACGATTTGTTATTAATTATGGTTTTAAGCGACTAAACTGTTTTCCGGTAGTAGGGTTTATATGGGGCCTAGTGTAAATTATGGACCGATCATCACGAAATTTCACAGCGTAATTTCTAGTCCTTCAAAACTGTGACGTACCAATTTCTGTCATGCTACCATTATTAATTATGGGTTTAGGTGAACTAAACTGTTTTCCGGGAGTAGGGTTTCTATGGGGCCTAGGGTAAATTATGTACCGATCTTCTCGAAATTTCACAGTATCATTTATAGTCCTATAAAACTGTGACGATCATTATTTGCATTATTTTTTTCGATTTTAGGCGTACTAAACTGTTTTCTGGTAGTAGGGTTTATATGGGGCCTAAGGTAAATTATGGACCGATCGTCACGAAATTTCACAGTATTATTTCTAGTCCTAAAAAAATTTGACGCACAAAATTTTGTTACGATAGCGATATTTTTACCGGTTTTAGGCGTACTAAACTGTTTTCCGGGAGTAGTGTTTATATGGGGCTTAGGGTAAATTATGGACGGATCTTCACGAAATTTAACAGCGTGATTTCCAGTCAAATAAAACAAATTTTTGCTAAATCTTATCTCGTTCCGTGCCTTGTTCCAGCATTTGCGTTATTTTTTGTAACAAAATTATCAATTTTTTTAGGTGGTGGTTCCACATTTTGATTCATAGCTCTGGTCCTACTGAACCGATTTTGCTAGATTTCAATCCCAAACTGCTTAGGATAGGCACCAAGTTTGTTCATTTCTTTTGAGTTGTTCGAAAGTGAGCGTGTTTTCAACAGACGGACAGACAGACGGACATGGCTAAATCGACTTAGAATTACTCAAGGACCCAGCATATATATACTTTATGGGGTCTGAGATGAATAATAAAAAAGTTTCACACGGAATGACAAACTTAATAAACCCTCTTCACAACTAATTGTGGTGGAGGGTATAATGATATATAACAATACCATTGTATCATATCTTAGAAAATTAAGCGACAAAGTTAAAACTTTCAAACTCAAGAAATCGAAATAATTTTTTGCGCTTTTTTATTAACATTAAATCGAAAAAAGGTCGGTAAAATATTATATTCAGCCTGATTACGGTTGGCGTTGGCGTTAATTATCGTTTTTTGTAATAGATTAAACTAATGCACAACCTTTGTTCTTTAATCTACTACAAAAAAATCACTTAGGAGTATACGCCAACGCCAACCGTAATCAGGCTGATTATTCTTTATTTATTTTTATCTTTTATCTTTAAAATAATAAAATACATAAAATATGGGAACTAAGAACTAACACCAAACTTGCCACTTTATATGACGGGACAATGCCCTAGGAGGGTGTAAGTTGACACCTTTTTGACACTTTTGTAACAGATCACTTAAATAATCTAAATGAACACATTATATTTCGGTTATAATAATCCATATCGCAGATATTGTCCCGAGTGAACCATATTAATATAATAGAACTTCTTCATTTAAAGTAATATAATCTACCACTACATGCACAAAATAAAGACACGTGACTAATTTTGTGTCAACCACTTTTCCTCTGGAGTAACTCTACATTAAACTCTTGATCACCAGTTTAATTATTTTGTTCACTGATCACGGGATAAGTGGTTAAAGAACAATTGACATAAATTTCCTGCAGGGTAGTGAGGGTTTTGTTCATAGGGCCATTATTACAACTTGAAGTTAGCTAAAGTTAAGATTAAATTGACAGATAATAATGTGTTATCTGTCAAAAAGCGTCTATTAACTGTCGGATAACAGCTAACGCCAAGTTATAATAATGGCCCTTAGAGTCTTGATTCTATATTAATTCATTTCATATATAGAACATGATATGTTTGGTCGAAAAAAAGTTTTATAAAAAAGTCGTTGAGGAAGAAATGAGAAATTCGTCAAACTGATTCACCAAAATCGTCATTTTAGAATAACAGGCATAAATTAAAAAAGCTACTATTTATAAATAAAATAAATTTTTCAAAAATTTTCGTTTTCCTTTTACCAACACGCTTACGTATTTTAAGTAACTACCAACTATTAAAGTCGACCGCAACGTTTACATGTAAGCAACATTTACGTTTGGTTAACGAGGTCTTTAGACTCGATTATACCTCTTTATAAAAAGCGCACTATCCGTTTTAAGTCTTCAGATTTATTTATTTTTGGTTTTTGTTTTCATTATTCTCCACTTTGCGGTGATTAAACGTTATTAATTCTTAACACGATTTTTTTCAAAATTGTGTGCCAAACATTTTCAAAACTGAGTAGCATAATTTGCAATAACATATACCAAATTTATGTGAATTTATTTGTTTATAATTTTATGCAGACAAGCTTAAAGCTTTACGAGATTATCATGAGAATTTTTGTAATCAGGAATTTTTCAATAAATAAAAAAAAAATCTAAACAAAGCTTTATTTTTCTGAAAAATATTTGTAATTTTTCAATTACATATCTTTAGCTAAACATGTATTTAACTTAAGCGATCCTGAAGTCGTTTGATAAAACTAAAGCCCTAATAGGGTCGATTGGGCGTGGCATAATAGTTTCACATTAATACTTTAAGGAAGATTATTTGCAAATCAGTCTACCAATATGTAAAACTTTATGTTGCCAGTAATCAATGTTGTTTCAATATGTTTTACATTCTAAATTTAAGAATTGAACTTTGCTTTAAATTAATACCCCAAATTCCTCAAAAACTCCTCGCATAGAACTTTCGAAACACACTCTCTCCGTCTCAATAAGAACAAACACCTATAATGTTTTGGGATATTTTAGCATCACATCATATTTTTGGCGCATACTCCAAACAAGAGTAAGAATAATAGCAACAACAGCAATAATAAATTATCCGTTATTTACACTCGCATTTCTATCTCTGGCTCTGCAGAAACGCATGTGTCCGTGTGTGTGTGTGTCTGCATAACCCTGCAAATAATAGGACCAGTAGCCCACAAGGGACCAGGACTAGTCCAAAAGTAACCCTAACGTATGGAAAAAACATGGTCTATTTAACATTACGATGTCCAAGAAGAGGACCATTTAACCCACCTTTGGACCACTAAGGAGTAGTTTTAAAACTACTCCATGGTGTACACAAGAGGACTAGTTTTGAAGTCGTTTAAAAACGAAAGCATGTCGTTAAAAAACGAAGACATGTCGTCTCACTACAAACACTTTTTAACAATGACATGGTCCATGCTTGCATTACATCGGACCAGTCCATGGAGTAGTCCATTTTATAAAAATGGATCAGGTGGTCCAATTTAATTTGCAGGGTAAGTACATGTCTATATTTCGAGCTAAAATGAAATTTTAAATGTGGCCTTTGTAACAACAATCTCATTATTGTTGTAGGCTTTATTCTTACTCGCATAATGTATTTATAGCTGTTGTTATTGCTGTGTTGAAGACTTTTATTCTACTCTCAGGAGTTTTTACAAATTAAATGAAATACTACTGTTACAGCAACGACAATAACAACAACAAAATCGAGTGTGTTAAACATTTCTCTGTATTGAATCAAAAACCCACAGCTTCGCACACATTAACACAAACACATACACTTATGCATAAAAAGAAGGAAATTTATAAATAATATTTATTTCCATTCAATTGACCCTAAAACTGAATACAACATACATAAAATTAACTGAAAGTAACAGAAGAGAAATTTAGTGAAATGAAAGTAAAAACTGAATCAAACTGAATGCCTGAAAGACAGACTATTTGCCAGAGTGTCTGGCTAAGTGGCTGACTTACTCACTTGCTCATTCACTAACAGACTGTGTGTGTGTGTGTGTGTGTATGTGTGTGTGAAAGAGTGACTGATTTGCTGTCGTTTGTATTTGTTTATGCTGTTTGATATTTTCCGCCACAAACACAAACATTTTTCATTAAAAAAAAAGGATTTTACTCAGAGATTCACATTTCTCAAAATGCGACTAAATTGACTGTATGTATCTGTTTGAGTGTGCGTGTGTGTTTGTATTTGAGTTTAAGTTTGTGTATGTTTGTTTAAAAATTTCGTTGGTTGTCGTCATCGTTTAATTATTGTGATGTTAAACGATTGTTAGTACATCGTTTCTATTTAATTTGTATTTTATTTCATTTAGTTTTTGCCTATCCAGCAAATATTCAGCCATCCATTGAGACAGTCGTCCGTTGTCTTTCTGCTAACACACGCATACATTCTTACAAGGATGATACTTTTACCAATACTGAAACATTTATTAACGTACATACATACATACATATATGCATAGACTAACCACTTTGATACTGCTCATTGTTTTTGTTGTTGCTGTCTTCTGATACTGGGTCTGTTGGTAAATATGAATGTAGGTAAGTATTGTATAAGTGTTGCTTTAGCACACTGGCAATGATGTTGATAATAGCCAACAGTGGGCCTGGCTTAATAAAAAAACAGATTTTTAACTGGCAGTTTTCCCTCACTTTTTTGATTCTCGGGAAAGAGCGAAATAAAAATCATATTCCCAAGATCCTGGGATTCCCGACAAAACTTTTTATTTAATTATTTACTTGAGTGGCCAATGAAACTAATATTTTTACATATGTTGCATATTACATATTTCATATATCTTCCGAATTTCCGATGGGAAATATATGCAGCTTGAAAATGTGGAAAAACGTATTATAATATTCCGAGGAATTATGAATTGTATTTTTAGGAGTATTTTTTCTGCTGGTTACTTTACAGAATTTCCCAAGGGCCTATGAGCCAAAAATGGTAAAAAAAAAATATAAGTTATAGGATTTTATCAATGCATGTCCTTGAAAAAACATGGAAGAGGGCATGCATTGATTTCAATTCGTGTTTTTCTTCTCACAAAGCACCAAACGAACTGTTAAAATCAATTGTCATCTCGTATTTTTAATTTTGTAGATAAATATTAAAAAAGTTTCACACGGCACTATAAACTTAGTATACCCTTTTCACAACTAGTTGTGGGGGGTATGGTTACCGACAAACATGCCATGTTTGCACGATCCTTTGGATTACTTCGCTCTCTGTTTTTATTACTTATTTGAATTACCATGTTCGCACGGCATTTTCCTAATCGGCTTTGACAGTTCTTCTTCTTGTTTTTTATTAATTTTGCTTAGTGCTAAATTTAATTGTTTGTTTGCGGTTACTTGTATTAAGAATGGGAAGAAAAAGTTAGTAAACAATAGTATTTCAAAGAAATTCTTACATACAAAATATTTTATTTGCCAGTGAATAGAAAAGCTGTTAGCAAATGGACACCATTTGAATTTCATTAAATTTTATAATTTAAAATTACTTCCTTTACTTTTGTTTACTTTTCTTTGTTTATGTTATATTTTGTTTGTTTTTTTAGTGCTTTGACAGCTGGTGATGGAAAAAAAACCGATAAAAATTAGAGATCACATTGATTTTAAAGTAATCCACAGGGTAATAAAAATTGAACAACGTACAAATGAGATAATCCGCTCTCAAATGTTTGCGAATTATGTAATTTGGATCATAATTAGGCTGTGAATTACGAATGAGAGAGTGAATTACGAAAAAACGCTGTCGTGCGAACCTGGTATAAGATTGTGAGGTCGTGCTATTAATAGCTCGATACTATGCTCATGAATTTATCAGGCCTGTCATAGAATTCCATTCCGATCGAAAGTGGTTTTAGTTCCGCATTTTGCTTCTTCAGAAAACGAAAAACGAAAAATTGTTTCGGAATGAAACCACTTTTGGTTTTCTAAGTGGAATTGATTGTTTCAGTATTTTATAACCGAAAAAACTACTTTAAACTATTTTTTATTGATAAATAAATGTTTTTTATGATATAGATTGAAGAAATAACACACTTTTAATTTATTTATTTTACTTTATATTGATTTTATTAAAAACATAATAAGTTCTTTACCGTTGCGTTGCCACATTTTTTCTCCTCACAAAATTTTTCTGAACATTGTCATACTTAACACAAAAATCATATGGTTTTTATGTAAAGTTGCCATATCCAATTGTAAAACCAGAGTTGTTATAAAAAAAAACACATTTAGCAAAATCGATCGGAATCTGAAGAAGCTAAAACTAAATCGATCGGAATTGAACATACGGAATTAAAACCATTCTGATCGGAATTTTTGACATACCTGTATACTTCAGGTTTAAAAAAAAAAAAAAATAATGGAATTTTAGAATAGAAATATTTGAAACGTTAGTCAAAAAGAAAATTTTTTTTTGAAGAAAAAAGGGTAAAATTTGGGCCATCTAAAACTTTAAAAGATAGCATTGTTGGGTGGGTAATGACTATCTAAATTTCACCTTGTTATTATTTTATTTTTATTCATAAATATTTGTTTTGTTTGTTCATCTATTTAGTGGTCAATATAAGAGGGTATTTTGCTACCAAAATTTAATTTTATGGATCCGGCTTGAACCTACTTTGTTGTAAACAAAGATTCCACCCCATTCTCTGAGCACGGCCGGTTATATAGGTAGCAGTGTTTTTCAACAAGTAGAAATTAGATTTAGAATTAGAAGATGCAACCTTTTAGAAGTCTTTCAAAATTATACTAATCCCCAATATTATGCCTTAAGCTATAAACTTTTGTTTAAAAAATTTCATAGAAAATTCGTTTACAATACTTTTCAATAACATTTCATGTTCTCCCTACCGCACCCACTGTATGTTATAGATATTACTGATAATGACGATGACATTTGAGGAGGATACTGATGTATGTCGTTTTTCGTTTGTTTGTTTGTTTGGTCGGGTGTTTGTTGTTGTTGTTGCTGCTGTTGTTATGGGTGGAATATACTCACAGTCTTTGAATGTGCGTCTTGTTGTCTGAAGTGCAAATTTGCTTTAATTATTGCAAGCTTTTTGTTTGCTTCCCCCTTTACCAACACCAAAAACACACACACACATAAACGCTTTTCTTCGTTAAGGCCGTTTTTTTTTTGTGTTCATATCTGATGACATTTTCACAAACATTTTTTTGTTTTGTGGGACTTTTATTTTTTAAGGTGACCATAAGAATATATTTGCCATATTCACAAAACTCCTTGTTTAGTTGCATCAATTGTATGTTGTATGTATTTTAATACAACATACAATCGATGCAACGATACAAGGGGTTTTGTGAATACTTCATAAGCATTAAGTTATTTTTACCGAAGAAAGAAATTTTACAACATGAAATTGTTAATTTTTTTTTTTTTTTAATTATGCTAGAAACACAACCGGGACGAACGACGAACTTCGCATAGTACGACGAATTCGTCGGCAAGAATTCGTTGCGTTAATTCGTCAAATGAGACACAATAAGTGCGTGAACCTAACATTTTTTTGTAATTTTAAAAAAACTATTAATCGGGTATGTCCTAAAATCTGTACTCACTCGAAATGGATTTCTTCAGCATTTTTGGTTTTCTGCATTTCGATTTTGCGATCTCAAATTAGTTTTTGGGTTTGTTTCAAAGTTTGTTCGCGATTTGGTCATGTAAGGTTTTTAATCCTTTACTGCTTTCACGATTTATTATAAATAGTAGACGTTGGTATCATGCCGCTTTTAGCAAATTTTTGCGACTTTCCGCTAATTTAGCAATTTTTACCGAATTTTAGCCATTCCTTATAGTTTTAGGGACTTTTAATCAATTTTATGGCTTGTTTGAAATAATAAAAATTTTCGCGATTTTTCGCCATTTTTGCAAATTTTTTTGCCATTTTCGGACATTTTGCAATTTTTCGCGAATTTTATCCAAGTTCGCAAAAGAAGCAATTTGTCTTTGTGATTCTTTACAGCTTCCACGAATTATAATAAATAGTAGACTTTGGTATCATGCCGCTGTTAGCAAATTTTTGCGAATTTCCGCTAATTTTGCAATTTTTACCGAATTTTTGCCATTCCTTATAGTTTTAAGGACTTTTTTTGTTTATAAATTTTATGGGTTTTTTGATATATAAATTTTTTTTTAGCGAATTTTTGCCATTTTTGCTAATATTTGCTTTTTGTCATTTTCCGACATTTTGTTTTCTTTTTTCACTCATTTAGCGATTTCTAATAAATTTTAGTGTTTGTTTAAAAGTTTGCAATTTTTTCGCGAATTTTAGCCAAGTTCGCAATAGAAGCGAATTGTCCCTGTAATTCTTTACAGACTTCACGATTTTTAATAAATATTGAACTTTGCTATCATGCTGCGCTGTCCCTTTCCCAATTTATTCGTAGTTCGTCTGCGTAAGAAATATAAATAAACCTATCGCGGAGTTCGTTACGCACGACGAATTTCGGTCTACGCAATGATCGTGTGTACTTTCATATACAAAAATGTGTTCTATTTCTTGTGACGAATATTCGTTGCGAATAATTCGTCGTTCGTCCCAGTTGTGTTTCTAGCATTAATTAAAACAAATAAATTAAATTTATTGATAATTTTTATTCTCGGCTGAGCTGGGGCATGTCGTAAAATTCCTTCCTTCAGTAAAAATAATTTAATGAAAATAAAATTAGATTAACTCAATCCTAACTAAATATTAAAATTTCAAATTAAAATCGATAGTGCAACTAATAAAAAAACACACACACACATTGTTCTACACTCAAAAGAATCAATTCATCCGTACTCAAATTAATCCGAAGCGGTTTTAATAGTATGGTGAGTACAGATTTTCTTGAATCAAGTACAGAAAGATTGATTCAAGTACGGATTTTCAATCGCAAAATACTTAAATAATCCATATTCAATCCCGATTTCGTACTTGAAATAATCCGAATATGAGATAGATTTTTTTTTTAATAAATCTCAATCCCAAAATGCGCTTGATTCAAGTATTATAAAGTTTATTTTATCCCGAACTAGAAACAAAAAAAATATTATGATTGATTTACTTACTCGTATTACACCTTACAGAATGATAAAACACCAACATCATTCCCGGTATGGTTTTTACTTTAGAAAACTTTTGTATATATTTAACCAAAAATATTAACTAAATGAGAATTAAGAGTTCAAATTTAATTATTAACCCTTCTGGCCAGACCTTTTTTCAATGTGTATAGAAAATCAAAACATGCGAAAGCCGGAGGGTTAAACGCAAAAAAAAAGTTTTATCTTTTTATACCCTTCACCTCAGGTGGAAAAGGGTATATATAAGTTTGTCATTCCGTTTGTAATTTTTACAATATTGATCTAAGACCCTATAAAGTGTATATATTCTGGATCCTTATGAGGAGAGAAGTTGATTTAACCAAGTGATGTCAGGCCCCGGCCTAGTGCGGCATAATTTAAAGGGCGCCAAAATTTAAAGATAAAA
Organism: Pollenia angustigena; assembly: GCA_930367215.1. Classification (NCBI taxonomy): domain Eukaryota; kingdom Metazoa; phylum Arthropoda; class Insecta; order Diptera; family Polleniidae; genus Pollenia; species Pollenia angustigena. Next base: position 32,601,995 of record OV884057.1, read on the forward strand.
TAATGTATGGAGAATTCAAATTCGAAAATTGATTTGGCCAAGTTTTACTTTAAGCGAATACGAAATTTATATTAAATTATACATATTAAGTAATTCAACTGTTGAATTTACTTCTTAATTAGTAAGTCGATTTAAATGGTTATCGATTCTGATCACAGATTGAATAAAGGAAATAAATTAATATTCTTAACTTTTCATTTTGGTAATACATACAAAAATCGCTTAACCCTTATGTGAATGGCAAAAAAAGCTTTAACAGATTTGCACGGAACCCGGGTACCTACATATATGGAATTGGTATTGGAAACTAAAATTTTTTTGTCGAAATACATGTGTGCATAATCATGGAAAATAACTCTGAGATCAAAAATATAGATATATAGATATTAGTTTTCAGTAAAATTTATATTTTTGTCGATATATAGTACTAAGAATACTTGCAATTTTTTTTACCATGGTTGATGCGGCTTCTTTGGGTATATGTACTCTAGCCTCAATCCAAGAACCAAAACAGATCGAAACTGTGGTTTGACAATGACAATCGAATAATACGATACGCTAACGTCCGAGTAGCTCTCTAAATAATGACAAATAAAACCATCGCTAATAAAATTTCCCAGGCCTATCCAAAACATCAAAGCGGTATAAAACTGATCGGCTTCATTAAAAGCACAGAATACACAGAACTGTAAAAAGTGACGTGTGAAAAAGGCCCAAATCAGTTGCGAGGGTAGCTTTCGAAGAAAGAGACAGAAACCTTTTTTTTGGTAGTGAAGTGGCAAGGTGTAAAAACAGGCCGCAACAATCAACACAAATGGCGTGATCAAAACAAAAATAACAAAACACAAACCACGTTAAACAAATGCATTAGTTAAACAAACGTTGTTTTTTGTGCAAAAAAAATGTATTTAGTAATATTGTTTTGTTTTATAATGTTATTTACTTACTTAAATATTATTTACTCGTGTTGTGGTGAACTTAAAAGTTAATTTTTACAACAGTTTTGTAAATAAATTTGTGTTCATTGTATTGCGGCATAGAAGGTGATGAAAAGAGAAATGCAAAAGGGCAGCTTTCTTTGAAAGAGACAAAAAAAAAACGCAAAATCTTCCGTCTCGTGACAGTTCTGTGTATTCTGTGTTAAAAGGTCGTTGCTACCTTTGTGTGGCTATTGATTCCAAATTCGATCGCAAAGTATGTATTGCCTATAAACGGTCAATACGCAACACGTACAGGAAAATAATTGCTCCACGTTGCACAAAATATTAATTTCATAAGGGTAATTTTATGCAATGATATCAATACAGAGTTAAAAATAAAACGTTAATAATTCTTAGTAACATAAAAAACAAAAACTTCTCTTATCTAAATGTTTTTTATATAGAACGCTTTAAATTATATACGGGTAGCCAGGAACCCTTATCAGGACGCTAAGGATTATTTGACTTACGGTGGCTCCACAGACAATCCAAACAAATCAGGAAAGCTTAGATTATAAAAGTCGAAAGAAAATGATTAGCTGAAGGAACTTGCTGAACCTCAACTTTGTAACTTTTATTGTTTAAGAGATATTTGACTTTAAAGTTCGTTCGGGTACCGGGGTACTCGTGTCAGAAGGGTTAGGGTTAAATCCACTTCATTTCGATTTCTTAAACTCGCCCGTATTTTTTAACAAAATAGTTCATGCGTTTCTCTCTTTAGATTGAGTTTGGTTTGCAAATATTGTACGAAAGATAAATCTTATGATGCTAAATGTAACAGGTATCCAAAAATGTGTTAACGTAAATGTTCTTCAACCACTTCACTAATTTACCACTTACACAGTGCCTATAACATAGCTATGCAACGTTTTAATGCTAAGAAATGCAAGTTTGAAATTTAACGTAAATTTTTCTTTATGCATATCAAAGTTAGCAAATGCGAAGCAAAAAACTTGTAAATATTACTCCGGTGATTTCCCTTATTGCAAAGATGCAGTAGATGAATTTTTTATGTGTATTGTTTTTGTCTATCTTAGATTTTTACCGAGTAATGGTAACATTTAATGTATTAAGGTACCCTGCCATACCGATAAGGCCGTTACACACTATCCCACATATTATATAAAAATGCAATCCTGCCATGATAAGTTGAAGCTGCTAATAAGTATGTATATAAATAAATAAAATTTAATACACAATAATTTAAGTATTTAATTTTTTATTATCACTCCTATATAATCAAAAAGGGCGGCATATTAAGGACTGAACAAAATGTTCAGAAGTGATAAGTACTAAAGTACTTTTTTATACTAAATATTACTGTTGTAAACAGCCTGTTGTATTCTCATATAAAAAATTAGCGAAAACTTTAAAACGATATGCCGAATCTTTTTTACCCTTCACCGGTCTTAAGATAGAAAGAAATAATTTTCGTGCCAGGCCCACTTCTCCAATCCCTTCCACATTTTGTTGGATGTTGTGTATTGATAACCAAGATGCTTGTACCTTATTTGAAAACTTAAGTATTTGCCCTTCTCCGGATAAACAGTAATCTATAATGTCTTTCTTCGGAAGGTGCAACGCTCACTTCTTGAATCCCGCCCATTTTAGAGAGGTTGTATTGTACCTTATGCGAAAACTGAGTGTCCCGGTAGGCTAGCTGGTAGCGAGCTAGTCCATCAGCGCCGAGGTTGCGGGTTCGATTCCCGCTAGCGACTCTAGATTCTTTCCTGCAGACAAGCAAAGAGTTTCGCGGGATTAGCTTAGGAAATTAAAAAAAAAATATGGTCCAGATTAAAAAAACTTTGAAATTTGCCATTTTCCAGCTACACAGAAAACGGAATTAAAAACTACAACAAGAAGGGATTTATGGGAGAAATTTGAGGCAGTCGCAGTTTTTCGCTCATGTCTCAGTCATTTATGAACTGATCTGTCTGAATTTTAGTAGCCAACTTTAACGGAGTATATGTGACATTAGGGTGACCGTTGAAATCAAAAGTTGGATTTATTTAGGTCTCACTCGCCAATTTGGTGGGTATTGATAAAAAAAACTACTCAAAAATGTTTTTAGGACGATCGGCGAAGGCTTAAGCGTCCCTCAAGCCCGCCAAAGTTTGAGAAAAATCGTAAAGTCCGACTTGTATGACTTATATTTAGGAAAATATTAATTTTTCATAAAAATCGTTTTCTAAGAAGTTGTTATTAGTAAAGTTTCCAACAACTTTTGCCTTAATAAGTTTTCTCTAAAACTCATATTGAACAAAACCTAATTAAAATAAAAAGTAAACAGCAGCATTGATGCGAATTTTTTCTTTAGAACTGTTTTTTCTTACACACGTCAATTATGCTTTATTATTTGTGTTTGTGTGCGTGTGCTTAAAAAAAAAATACTCAAACGCATATCATTTGTTTCTAACGTATCACGGTTGATAAAGTTGGTGTAATTGCACTTTTTTGATACAATTCAAAGCCAAAAAGTAAGGTGGTACCCCCGTGACTCATTTGGTACTATTTCCACATTTTTCAAACCTAAATATTTATAATTGATATAAAATGGCAACTCGTATTTACTGTCCAATGAATATAAACGGATTTCAGTGTTTGGTGCAAATGGTTTTGCCAAAGTGCAAATGCAAACTTTCGTAGCGTTTTTATGAAATCTTAAGGAAACTCTGTGTATTTTGTTGTTGGATTTAACAAAACCGCTATGATATTTTCCATTTGCTCTTTGCAAGACCATTTGCACCAAACACTTAACTTCGTTATTGTGAATAGATTTTTGCACTTGAGCATTGGACGATTGCATATGCCACATTCTAAATCAAGTTTCAGCGGCAGCATATAAGCCTTCATGCCAAAATATTATAAAAACAAAGGAATGAAATAGACCGTATGTACCAATGGTTTCAAGTGTAACCGAAACAAAAGTATTTTTCTTTTATAAAAAAATAATCATTTATTACTATCGGGGTCGAATAAGAACGATTTTAGAAGTTCGTAAGTACGATATTGGTTTTCTCGTTTATCATCACTGTAACATACCTGCACGCTTTCTTTATTCTTTAAGGGGGCTCTCATATAAAATTGTCAACACAGACTAGAAATATATTGAAGAAAAAGCCCCAGAACTGCCAAGGAATCGCCCCAAGGAAGATTAAATATATGACGGACCTTCATTAGTTTTTAGTGCTTAACATTTTCTTAAAACATGCTTGCCTTATATCTCCACCCTTTAGGGGGGCTGCCATACAAATATGCCGGTTTAATATAATTCTTAAATTTGGCCACTGCAGCGTCAAGATTGCCCTTAGTTGGGTCATGTGTATGACCAACTTCACATAACTTGTTTTATCCCCATTGCCAAAAAAATTTTGGTTTCTAAAACGACTACGCATATTAGAAAAACCTATAACAATTGTTACAGGTAATATTATTGTGGAATTTCGTTTTTTTTTAGTTTATTTTATAAACTAAATCGTTTTTGAGTTACGCTGTGCAACCTCCTCCGTTTTCGAAATTTTGAAAACAAGAGCTAACCTAAAAAACGGTAAGCACCACTGAATTCAGCGTACCCGAATAAGGGTAAAACGCCAGTTGCCCGGCTGGTCGGTTTTTTTTTAATTAAATAATAAAAATGTTTTTCAACAAAACTAACGGCTTAGCCTTTGCCGATCGTCCTAAAAATTTTTTTGAGTTGTTTTTTTATCAATACCCACCGAATTAGGGGGTTAGAGCATGGAAAAATAGAAAAAAAATTTGATCCATACAGTTAACGACCACCCTAATGTGACATATAGATATAACAACCTAGTCCTCATCGTTGCTGACGTTTTCGGAAAACCCATTTCAACATGCACACGGACAGACGAACATCGTTTAATTGACTTCGCTAATCGTAAGGACCCACAATATAAACACTTTATATAAACCCTTTTGGTTTTCAGCATTTTGTGAAGAAGACTTGGAAAATTAAGTTGGTATAACTTGCAATCGGAAAAAATTATTTTTTTTTTTAAATGTTGTTGTTTGTTATGGTAAATAAGTTGAAAAAAGCATGTATGTGCAAAGCAAAAAATAAACATCACCTACAGGACATAATTTTTTCAAGCTAATTAAAAAAAAATTCCCCACTAGTATCAGAGGCCCAAACCGATTGGCTCGCCGCCGCCGCTTGATTTCTCCAAGCTGCGCCGCCGCCGACTGACAAGGCTTAGACGACTCAATTAAAGCCGCCGATGACAGCAGCTGCCCCCATGAAATTTCTTAATTTGTGTGACTTAGTTTATTTTACAGATTTGCGTTTTACTGTATTAATTTCTTTGTCAAAAATGGTATGTTTTAGCATCAATGTGCCGTTATGTTTTCTTAAAATTGTTCAAAGCGTCATTGTACTTAACAACATGCAAAAATCTCTGCACGAATATTTTACAAAAAAGACAAGTGAACTACAACAAAATGATTTAGATTCTGAATCAGAATCTAACTCTGATACACGCAGAGAAAAAATATGGTTGCGCATGGTTACGGCAACAACACTATGTTTATTGTAACAATATATTGTTGTCATACACAAATAATTGTTATTTTTATTTAATATCAACAATATTATATTACAATGGTTATCGCAATTATATATTTGAGTATTGTTGATCGAAAAATAATTATTTTTCTAACAACTAAATTATGATAATTTTAAAAGATTTTGTTATTCGTGCTTAATTCCCAGTTTTTATTATTGATAAAAGCACTTGAAATTTATTGTTGATGGGATAAGCTATTCCTGTGCGCATTTCAATGGTTGCTAGGGCCAGATCATCAGGAAACTCCACCCATAAAGATTTTAGAAAAACTAAAGATATTAAACCAAAATAAAACTGTTAAACGTATAAGACTTATAGCAACAGTTCTACTTGTAATAATATCAAAGTTTAAACAAAACGCATCAACAATAAACAGTGGGTATATCTCATCTTACATTCCTCACTACAATTAGTTGAAATTCTCTCAACATTAATTGTAGTTGTAAGCAGGTTAAGAAAAACAAAATAAAAACAACAACAACTTACAAAAGATGGTGTCAATTAAGTGTTTTTTTAGGCCGTGCATTTGCCTGTTTATTATCAAAAAGTAATTTAAATTTTTGGGAATACAAAATTTTAATTTCAAAAGATTTTGTTATTCGCGCTTAATTCCCAGTTTTTATTATTGATCAAAACACTTGAAGTTTATTGTTGATGGGATAGGCTATTCCTATGCGCTTTTCACTGGTTGCTTAGGCCAGATCATCAGGAAACTTCATCCATAAAGATTTTAGAAAAACTAAAGATATTAAACCAAATAAAACTGTTAAACGTATAAGACTTATAGCAACAGTTCTACTTGTAATAATATCAAAGTTTAAACAAAACGCATCAACAATAAACAGTGGGTTTATCTCATCTTACATTCCTCACTACAATTAGTTGAAATTCTAACTTTCAATACATATTATATAACTCACAAGCATATCATGATATCTAATAACCATAACATAATAACTTTCTATACATTTATCATATTGTGTTTAAGATGCAATCAAACTATTTTTACTCTAATAACATTATGCTATCGCCATTTGTAAAATAATTTTGAATCAGTCGTGTCGTTTGTTTTATATGTGAGCGGTTAAACAAGATAAATTCCCATAAAAAACAAATAAGTTTAAAGATATTAAAAATATTCAAATATTAGCGGGTTCATTCAGTATTAGTGATGTAATAGTGCAAATGCAAAATATCTTAGTTTTTTTGTAAAATCGAACACACAGAGATTTCGTTATATTTTATCAAAGTTTTACGATATTTCTGTGCTTTTCATGGGCAACCGAGTAGGTCTTAAAACAAATTTTTTATAGGAAAACCGAAAAACCATTATAGTTCAAACTATGGGCTAGGTTTTGCACTTTTTAAACTTTGACATTACGCTATAAATTCGGAATTGATCCAACTATTTTCAAAAATTTTTAGAAAGTGCGTTTAAAATTAGGCAAAATGGCATCAACATCTCAAAATCGGAAAAATGGGCATACGCCGTTGCCCATGAAAACCACAGATTTTGAATTTGCTCTTTTGCAAGCCTTTTATTGAACTCCGCTATTTGATTTACATAAAGCAAAATTATTAGTATTGTGGTTATTTTGTTGAACTATTTATGGTTTTTAATCCAAATTTTTAATATTTTTAATTAGGCTTAAGTTCATGAAATTTTTATTAAATTATTTTTATGAAGAAAGGAATTTTACAACATGAAAATCAATTAAAATTGTTATTGATAATCTTTCATTGTTGACGTGGCTCGGGCTCGAACCCTGGCCGGCAGGTTACCATGACATGTTTCGATCGCAACCACTCGATCTCCTCAGATGGATTTGCCGTCTTACACTCGCAGCCATCGACGACTGCTGACGTCACTAGTCAAACATCAATCCTTAAACCAAATTGTATTTTAACATTTGGTAGATCGAAATTTGCTTTCCTGAATGATTATCCATTTTAATTGATTTTACATGTTTTTTCCTTTACTTCTGTTTTTGTAAAAATCCACAAAATAAAAAAATCGATGCAAAACAATTTTAATTTATTTTGTTTTTTTATGACAGCTATGAAAAATGTTGTATCATAATATGATAGCTTCTAAATTTATTATGATTAACATGACAATAATATGATTAATTTCTTAGCTTATTATGATTAACATGAAAATAATATGATTACTTCTTAACTTAGTATGATTAACAGAACAATAATATGATTAATGAAAAAATATTATGATGCAATATTACGAGTATATTTAGTCATAATATGATTCAATAATAATCTTAATATGGTGAATACGATCATTAATCTTATCATAACATGTTTCTCTTAGAATATGTTTACCACAACCATGTTTTCTTTGCGTGTAGTAAAGTTTTTAATTTGGCAGAATAAAGTATAAAATATTACCAGCAGTTGTAAATAAAAAACCAAAAATTTAAGAAATGTCTCACATTAAGACACTGTTAGAATTGCAGAGTGTTGGCAATATTTTGGTCACCTCTTTGTTTCAAACAAAATGGTTTTAGAAAAGTACAATTTTTGCAGCTTGTGCTTTAAGTCGGATAGCACAATTCTGAATGTGTAAGTAAAAATATAAAAACGAGTGCATTGTACATAGAGTTGTAAAAATTGTTTGTAATCTTAATTAATTTTTTAATAGGCTTATTTCTTTTTTTTTAATAAAATTTTTTTAGTAATAGTTTATTGCAGAAAGCTTTACTTTTTATAAATGGATATGTGTATGTGATCCCACAGATAACATCAGGTTAAAACAGTAATGAGAAAAAAACGAAATTGCACTATCCTTTTATAAATATTTAATGGTTTGTACTTTAACATAAAAATAAATAGGCTTAAGTTCATGAAATTTAATTTTTATTAAATTATTTTTATGAAGAAAGGAATTTTACAACATGAAAATTAATCAAAATTGTTATTGATAATCTTTCATTCTTGACGTGGCTCGGGCTCGAACCCTGACCGGCAGGTTACCATGACATGTTTCGATCGCAACCACTCGATCTCCTCAGATGGATTTACCGTCTTACACTCGCAGCCATCGACGACTGCCGACGTCACCAGTCAAACATCAATCCTTAAACCAAACTGCATTTCAACATTTGGTAGATCGAAATTTGCTTTCCCGAATGACTATCCATTTTAATTGATTTTACATGTTTTTTCCTTTCAAGAATGAAAGATTATCAATAACAATTTTAATTAATTTTCATGTTGTAAAATTCCTTTCTTCATAAAAATAATTTAATAAAAATTAAATTTCATGAACTTAAGCCTAATTAAAAAATATTAAAAATTTGGATTAAAAACCATAAATAGTTCAACAAAATAACCACAATACTAATTATTGTTAAAGCTAAGGCACGAGCTCTATGTGTACATTTGTCCTTCAAGTTGTGCTGAAAAAGGTCAACAGAAAAGAGAAAGACAAAGTGAAAAAACAAAAAATGTACTTGGACTTCAAGAAAAATTCGTGACGAAAGTACGAAAAAACAGAAGTAAAGGAAAAAACATGTAAAATCAATTAAAATGGATAGTCATTCAGGAAAGCAAATTTCGATCTACCAAATGTTGAAATGCAGTTTGGTTTAAGGATTGATGTTTGACTGGTGACGTCGGCAGTCGTCGATGGCTGCGAGTGTAAGACGGCAAATCCATCTGAGGAGATCGAGTGGTTGCGATCGAAACATGTCATGGTAACCTGCCGGCCAGGGTTCGAGCCCGAGCCACGTCAAGAATGAAAGATTATCAATAACAATTTTGATTAATTTTCATGTTGTAAAATTCCTTTCTTCATAAAAATAATTTAATAAAAATTAAATTTCATGAACTTAAGCCTAATTAAAAATATTAAAAATTTGGATTAAAAACCATAAATAGTTCAACAAAATAACCACAATACTAATTATTGTTAAAGCTAAGGCACGAGCTCTATGTGTACATTTGTCCTTCAAGTTGTACTGAAAAAGGTCAACAGAAAAGAGAAAGACAAAGTGAAAAAACAAAAAATGTACTTGGACTTCAAGAAAAATTCTTGACGAAAGTACGAAAAAACAGAAGTAAAGGAAAAAACATGTAAAATCAATTAAAATGGATAATCATTCAGGAAAGCAAATTTCGATCTACCAAATGTTAAAATACAATTTGGTTTAAGGATTGATGTTTGACTAGTGACGTCAGCAGTCGTCGATGGCTGCGAGTGTAAGACGGCAAATCCATCTGAGGAGATCGAGTGGTTGCGATCGAAACATGTCATGGTAACCTGCCGGTCAAGAATGAAAGATTATCAATAACAATTTTGATTAATTTTCATGTTGTAAAATTCCTTTCTTCATAAAAATAATTTAATAAAAATTAAATTTCATGAACTTAAGCCTAATTAAAAATATTAAAAATTTGGATTAAAAACCATAAATAGTTCAACAAAATAACCACAATACTAATTATAAAAATAAATAGATAGAGAAATGATTAATAGTTTTCCTTCAATAACAATTTTAAACATTTCAAGCCGACATTTACGCCGCCGCCGATTCAATGAAGCAAACGCAGCCGCCGCCGATCAAACGCCTTCGGCTTGGTTCACTGACTAGTATATTGGGTCGAGTGAATAAAAAGGTAGTTTATGCTTCATAGTACTAAGTACTAGCACTAGCTTTTACTATTCAGTACTAGCTATGCTGAAAAGTTTAAACTACAAAAAGTGTGAATAATTCTTTGCTAGTGCTAGATAGCTTATGCTTAAAAGAAGAAGCAAACACTGGAAAATGCGACTATTAAATTAAATTAATTACAAAGTGCAAAAATATCAAAAATTAAAATTGTTTGAAACTTTTTTTAAAAAATATAAATGTATAAAACAGAATATAAGAAAAAAATGTTTATTTCCTTTTTTATGTCCTGAATCGTTAAACAAGTACTGTGTATTGATATTAAAAAAAATCCCTGTAATGTTTAAGTTTGTATGCGAAAATAAATAAACATATTTTTGTATATTTATCTGTTTTTTATACATTTTTCTTTTTAAAAAATTTTTAATTTTATTTAAAAAATGCAACACAGACTTTCTATGGCAAAAGTTTGCTGTACCGACCTTTATGTGGAATATCATAAAAAAACTTATTGGCAACGTCAATGATTATTATTTATTTTTGTTTAGCTAGTTTTACAAAATTTATAAAATATTTTAAAAATTAAGTAAAATTGCTTTGGTAAACTGTAACATATGTACATTAGGGACATAACTTTTTAACAATTTTTTAAAATATCAAAATTGTCATAGCACAGTCCGATAGAGAATAAACAACTATAAGGGAACGTATATTTATTTTTTCGCTAAGGTCAAAAAAGTTCACGCTCCAACCGCGATGAAGTTTTGAAAATTTTTAATTTTCTTTTTGGTTAAGAAAAATTAATAATATGTTTATTTAAAACAAAAAAAAGCTCAAGTATGAAACCTCATTAATATTAAGAGATGGTAAGAGATTTTGCCGCAGACTAAAACGTATCTTTAACCTTTTAACGAAAACAAATCAAAAATTAATAAAAACACCGTATAAAATTATGAATATTCAATATTGCATTTTGGTTGAGAAAACCCAATTGGTGCGTGAGCTTTTTTGAGAAAAATTACAAAAGATTGTAATTTTCTTAGTTACTAGGACATGGTTGACCTCATGGTACTATGCCAAAAAATTGGTTATACCCCTAATGTACACATTTAAATCTATTTGTTACATTTACAAAGATTTTAAATTTTATGTATTTTTCCGAAAAAATATACAATTTGAAATAATCTTAAGGATGTTTATAAAATTAAACATACATACTAATAAATATTTAAAAAAAAATTTTAATTTTATTTAAATATTGCAGCAAAACATAAATTTCAAGCACCCCAATCATAAGCTTAAAAAAATTAAGCAAAAACTAGTCTTTTTAAGCATTCACTTGTTTTTATTCACACATTTTTTGAGTCAACACTGGAAGAACTAGTTTCTACTAGTCAGTATAAAGTACTAGCTTTAACTCAAATTTTTATTCACCTCAAAGCTAGTTTAAACTTCAAAATTTCAAGTATTAGCTATAGCTACCTTTTTATTCACGCGGCCCATTGTATTTAAAGAAAATTAATATTTATCGGCCGTGTTCCGAAAATCGAAATTACGTGAAATTGAAATCGATAAGGATTTTCCATTGAATTTTTGTTGTTTAGGTAGCGGAAAGTGGTATCCTCAAAGTATGAGGCATATAAAAGGAAACATTTTTTTGAACTGATTATCAAAGTAATTTTCGGGAATACAAAATTTTAATTTAAAAGATTTTGTTATTCGTGCTTAATTCCTAATTTTTATTATTGATAAAAACACTGAAATTCAATGTTGATGGGATAAGCTATTCCTATGCGCATTTCACTGGTTGCTTAGCCCAGATCGTCAAGAAACTTCATCCAAAGATTAAAGAAAAACTAAAGATATTAAACCAAATAAAACTGTTAAGCGTATAAAAACTATAAGCAACAGTTCTACTTGTAACAATATCAAAGTTTAAACAAAAACATCAACAATAAACAACGAGTTTATCTCTTCTAACATTCCGCACTACAATTAATTGGAATTCTTCAAACATTAATTGTAGTTGTAAGTAGGTTAAGAAAAAACAAAATGAAAACAAAAACAACTTGCAAAAGCATGTTGCAAGTTTAAGTTTTTTTTAAGCCGTGCACTTGCCAGTTTACATAGGAATAGCTTATCCCATCAACAATAAATTCAAACATTAATTGTAGTTGTAAGTAGGTTATAAAAAAACAAAATGAAAACAAAAACAACTTGCAAAAGCATGTTGCAAGCTTAAGTTTTTTTTAAGCCGTGCACTTGCCAGTTTACATAGGAATAGCTTATCCCATCAACAATAAATTCAAACATTAATTGTAGTTGTAAGTAGGTTATAAAAAAACAAAATGAAAACAAAAACAACTTGCAAAAGCATGTTGCAAGCTTAAGTTTTTTTTAAGCAGTGCACTTGCCAGTTTACATAGGAATAGCTTATCCCATCAACAATAAATTTCAGTGTTTTTATCAGGAATTGAGAATTAAGCACGAATAACAAAATCTTTCATTTTTATGAACTTTGAATACGGGCGAGTTTTCAAAATTTGTTACGATACGGTCTGAAATAAAAAGTTATTATGAGCTCAAACCACTTCTTTCGATTTTGGTACAGGGTTTTAACCTAAAATAGGCCGTAAGATAAGTTACATATGTCAACTTTTAAAACACCGATACACGTTTATCATTTTTTATTTCCCTCTACAAGAATCAGTGGGCAGAACCTTGTGATTTGTTGGTGTGTTGTATAGTGTTATCTATGTACAACTTAAACTGGCCACCTCAAAAACCTTCCCTTTGGCATTTTTACACTTTGTTCGACAATCTTTTTTTGCTTTGGCGTTTTTCTTTTTTTTTTTTCTTTGCTCGTGTATTTCTTATTTTATCTTAACAACATTGTTGTATGACAAATCCGTACAAACGTATTCGTACATATCGCAGTTTAAATTATACTTACGGTAATCATATGCATATGGTGACTACACGTACACACACAGACACACACTTCCTCACTCGAATGTTCATAGACAGTAACATATGGGTACATATTGGGGGCAAACGGAAATACCCTCCATTGTCTCTGGTGAATGACAAAGTGTAATTGAGAATCTGGGAATGTGGGAGTGTGTGGAAAAATAAAGGATTTTTGTTATTGTTGTAGTTTTTGGGTGGATGTGTGTGTGTTTAAAAAAAAAATAATGTACCATTTGACATTTAACATTTTGATGTTATTTTAGTGGGGTGTTTAACATGAATTTCTTTTAAATTGTTTACTTTTTACATTTTTCTCGAATCCTGGTGATTCGTTTACAACAACATCTGAGTGTTGAAGAGTATGGTGTGTGTTTTTGTTAAGAGTAAGTCGGTGTGATTGTAGGAGAGTGTACTACTTATGGAACATCAATAGCATCAAATACCAAAAACAAATATTATACAAATTCATACATTCATTCATCCAACTAACCGAACAACAAAGTAGCCAACCAACGAAACAGTCAGCCATCCATCCATTCATACATTGATCCAACCATCCATCTATCCATATCAGTTTGTATTGCTGTCGTATTGTGTTTGCTTGTTTGTTGGTGGTGTCAGTGACGGACGGTATTGGAAGCTGACGTTGCTGCTAGTGATGACGATGGTGATATTAATGTGGCTTGCTGTACTTGTTTCTTATTCTTTTGCTGTTGTACAAGCAACAAACTGCTTGCATTTGTCATTGCTGTTGTTTGTTGTCGTTGTTACTGCTGCCGATAATGATGATTTTATATTTCAAGCTGGCTCTTTGACTATTTTTGGTCGATTGGTTGTATGGCTGAATGGTTAGTTGGATGGTTGTTTGGTGTGTATGTCTGTGGTTTGGCTTGATTCAATGTTGTATGGTTGATTTATACTTCGTCATTGAGTGCTCTACTCTTCAAGTGTGTATGGCTGTGTGTTTGTGTATCTGTGTTGATTCCATTTACTAATAGACAGGCGAAAATCATGTCTGTAACGCTGTTTTGCAAGGACGAATTCTGTAATTAGCCCTAATTGAAAATGACCTATTTTGTTCTCGTTCACTAAGTAATTTTTTCTTACATCTCAAAATAAATAAATAAACGAGAACAGTTCTTTAAACCTTTTACACAATAATTTGCCGGTTCTAATTCTTTTATGCCATTTTTCTTCTTTTTTTTTTTGCTTTTGGTTTTCAGTTATCTTATACAGAAAAGCTATTTACTGTTACAGAAAGGGATACGAAAATAGCAACAAAAAATGTGAAAAGTAAAGGGTGGTTTAATTTTAAGGGCCGATGTTGAATGTGAACCACACCTTAACGTCAAGTTTTTTCTGCATTTGATTTGACATTTCTCAATTTTAGACTAACTCAATTTGAACCACGGAAAGATACACAACCGAGCAACGCGTTAAAGCTATTCAGGATTATTATGAAAATGGGCGTTCAAATCAAAATGCATATCGTGCACTTCATGATTTTTTCGGTCAATTTAATTAAATCGTGCAAAAATTTTAGCAAACCGGGTCTGTATGAGAAGTGAAAACACCAGTGCATGCTGGTACAGCTGTTTGCGATAGTGTGGCTGACAGGCGCGGATCCAGCTTGAGCATTAGGGGAGGGGGGGGGGGGGGGGAATTTTATATGATACAAAAAAGTAAACAATTTGTTTTTCAAAGTTTATTAAAAAGAATATGTGTATTAGAGTAAGTACTTTTTGCAATTTTTGCGAATATCAAATTCTTCATCCCATAGCCGTATAGACAGTGAAAAAATATTAAGAAATTATGTATTACTTTTTCGCGATCGTGAAGGAAGTTTCAGCACCAAACGCGATTTAATTACAAAATTTTAAGTATTTTCTAATAATTTCATGAATATAACAAGATCTTACCATTTGTACGGAAGAAGGGCGCAAAAAAAATCGCGACTCTATTTCGCGGTTTTTTTAATAAACTAAATTTGAATGGCAAATGATAAATGTTGTGATAGATGAGTTGTTTGGCGATTATGTATATGAAACAGTGATAATTTTCAGCAGCGTAGGAATATATGCGCGGAACGAGCTATTAAAGCTGCACAATTTTTTTTCCATTATGTAAATCAACTCGCACTTTAAACTTAAAATTTATTTTATTAAACCCAAAAAAATAGCTTTACATTTTTGTTATACAGTTTCTTATTTTATGTATTTATGCCTGTATTCATAAAAATATTTTAAATTTAATAAAGGCTTGAAAACCAAATTTTCTATGAAAATTTTATTATCATTTATGAATATGGGGGCTAAAATATATAGCATATATAAACAATAAATGTACCATATATAATAAGGGTCTTCATGATATTGCTTAAAATTACCATTTGTGAAAATGGGTAAACTTGCGAGACTCGTTTCATGAAGATCCTTTTTAATTTTTGTGTATTTTTAAACAATTAATGTCATTTCAATCAGAAACGTCAATAAAAAATATATTAAAAAAAATAATTAAAAATATAATAAAAAACTTGAAATTTGTAAATTATAAATGAAATTTGTTTTTAAACATGCATAAAGAAAGCCAAAAGACTAATATGCTTATATTATTACAAGAATTTATTGTTTGTGATTTATTTACACTTGAAGTTTTCATTGAAAACGGCGGTAAGCATTAAAAAAATTTGTCTGTATAAATGCACAATTGAACAGCGCAAGTTTACGAGTCAAAATTGTTGGGCAAATTTAAGCAGTTTGTGTAAATGAATTCTCATACAATTTTTGACAGTTCATTTACGAGGCTGTAAGAATGCACAGTTTGCACAGTTTACGAGACTTATAAACGATATCATGAGGACCCTTAATGTGTATAGAAATTAAAAAAAAAAATTTTTTTTGAGGAGTTTTAGAAATTGCATTTGGTGCGGAAACTGTTTTGGCCAAAATGGCCTAAAAAATTATTTTCATTATCAATACTAAATTACCCATCGCGTGTTGGGATGAAGAAATTTTGTCCAAAAAAAGTCATGACCCTAATTAAAAAAAACTCAATAAAAAGGATAAATAAAATATAAGATCAGTTCAATATACATTAATCTTTTTAAATAAGCAATTTATGATTTCCTTGTGAGGCAAATTTAAGCCTGGTACTCAGTTCAACATTTCACGTGAAATGCTGTCAAAACGCATATAAAAAAAACTTGTGCGGAATATCTATGAAATAATGTTGATAGAGTTGTACTCTGTTCATTATGTGAAAAAGTTCCGAAATGTTTCTGGCAACATTTTTTACAACTGCGAAATAATGTAAGCTGCGGCGGCATGAAATAGTCCCCCACGAAATAAGTCCCCAACAAAATTATGAAATAATTCCCCAATTTTTGGGGTCTTATTTCATATGAAATAAACCCCCAATTTTAAAACGAAATGAAACCCCAACGAAATAAAATAACTCCCCAAATCAAAATGAAATAAATTCCCAAAAATTGGGGATTTATTTCATTGGAAATAAGTCCCCATTTCCTGAAATGAAATAAATCCCCAAAAAGTATTCAAAACATCCAATCAATTCAAAATAGGGGGGGTGCTTTTTTACCATGGGAGGTAAGGCCATGATGACTTTATTGCTCAATTTTGCGAAGTGAGAGATATAGCCATATTTTTTTCCCCAAATGAGAGGCAAAGCCATATTTTTCCAGAATATTGTTACGCATGATGTAAACATTCTGTAAAAGGAAAAATCCTTAGTTATCATTGAAAAACATGTTTTTATTCTTGTGACGCACGCAGAAAGACTCATTCAGCGAAGCCACCTGCCGCGTCCTACTATAGGAAAAAAACCCCTAAGCGCGGCCGCAGGCCGCCAAGCAGGAAAACTTTAGTATGCGAAGTCAGATTTCAATACTTAACTTTAGTAAAAGGGAAAATCATAACCTCTTAATTATAAAAATAAGAAAACTATTAATTAATGAAATGGAAAAGTTCTTCAAAACTGAAATGAGAGATAAAGCCATTTCCTAATATTACTTATGTGTCCTAAGGCCATGATGGCTTTGTCTCCCATTTGAATGAAAAAAAAAAAAAAAAATAAAAGGTTTTATCTCTCTTTTGAATAGGAGACCTGGATTCATTGCATCCAGCAAAAAAAAAATGTTATTTATTTTATTCCTTACCGCAAAATTATTTCTCAAACTAACTACCTAGTAAGTATTATTTTTAATGAATGAGTGGTCTTGACCATTCATTAAAACAAGTTTTGTTTACGTATTATAACGCGACATAATCTGCATTTTTGACGATTTTGGAATAAATTTGAAAATGAAAAAAGTCCCCAAAATATTTTTAGGGACTTATTTCATTTCAGATTTTTGGGGACTTATTTCATAAGAAATAACTCCCCAATATAAAAATTTAATAAGTCCCCAAAAAAATGAACTAAATCCCCAAAAAACGTTGTTGTTGCCTCTCATATAATTTTTTGGGGAGTTATTTCATTTCCGTTTTGGGGACTTATTTCGTGGGGGGCTATTTCATGCCGCCGTAAGCTGCACTTATTTCACGTGGAATTTTAAGCAAATGCAAAAAAGTATGTACTGATTATTAAATACGAAATAAAAAAATAAAATAACACAACCGGTAACAGTTTCTTATCCATATTTACTTTGTTTTTTATAAAATTTTTTATTAAAAAAATAATTTTTAGTAAAATACATGGGGGGTTTGTTTACATACGCAAAACAATGACGCATACTTTGCAGGACTAAAATCGTCAAATTGTACAAACTCGCATGATAGGTAACATTGATACTTGTCAAAATTTTGGTGTGAAATAATTAATGTTGCTCAACATTTTGCACAAATTTGAACAGAGTACTAGGCTTTAGACGGTACAGTCTATCTTCTGTCATTGTTGATCTGAGCCATGTTTTTATTCGACGAAGTGTAGGAAATGACCTCCCGCTCGTAGCTGTACTGACGAGCATTGAAACGAAAATTTTAAATTCTTTTCTTAGATTTGGGCAGATATCTTCATCACAGTTTACTAAAGCATCTACAACGTTATCTGATAGATCAGGCTCAAGTTTATATCTTAGTAGGTGTTTATCTCTTTTATCAAATATAATCAGCTCATCAGCTAGTTGTGGTTTTAACAGTTTTGTATCTGTATATGACTTGATTACACTTTGAGGTAGAAGTTTAGGTATGTACAATACATTTGGGATATCTATTGGGAAAGTTGTTATGAGATCTTCTAAAATAAATTTAATAAGAGGAATGTAACCTACAACTCAATAGTAATCTTCAACATTTGGGATGTGATTATTTCGTTCAAATCTTGTCTTTTCGATAGGAACCTCGATTTGAACGCAAATAACTTAAACTTTTTCAAAAATTGCTTTAAATTGTTCTTCGGCTTTATTTCTTTTTTCTTCAAGGCACATGACTAAAATTTTGATAAGGCTTGATCCTTTTTAAAGATCTATATCTTGCTTTTTTAAAATGATACAAAGTAGCTGTGTTACAATAGGTATCACACTTAATATGTATTTTCTGCAAATAAATTTAAAAGTACTGAGTTCCTTAATATAAGAGTAGAGATTCTACCTTTCCACTCAGATATTTTTTCCAAAGCTTCTACTATATGATGTGCAAAGACGCATAATGAAGAGAGTTTGGCTCCCAAATACTTTGCTAAAACTGTTTTTCGCTTGGGATGATTATATTTTAAAAATGTTGTCGTTTCTTTAACAAATGATACAACTTTTTGTATTAATGACACTTTATTGCTTTTAGAAATTGAGTTGTTCGATTTATGGGAATAGCAAGGCGTTTGTTTCGTATTTGTCGCTTTTCCAGAAATTTTGAACAGCTCCATTTTCTGCTGACATCAGAGGACACCCATCTGTTCCATATCCTACACAATTTTTAAGGTCAAGACCAAAATTTGTCAAAGTTTTAAGAAGTATTGATGATAGTGCCTTCGTATCAATTGACACATCAACTTATTGAAAATCGTTAGAGATTCAATAAAAAATAAATAAAAAAAAATACTTATAGAAAATTTCGTTAAAGATTCCATAAAAAAAATACAAAAAAAAACCTTGCTGGGATTTTCAAAAATTTTGTACATTAAAAAAAATATTATTATTGGGAATTCTTGTATTATCGAAATTAACAAAACATATTTTGATCATTTACGGGGGGGAAATTTCCTTATTTCCCCCCCCCCCCCCCGCCCCCTGAATCCGCGCCTGGTGGCTGAAGAGCCGTCCACCTCAACTCGTCGTGGTGCAATTGACTCAAGAACTAAAGCATCTTATTTTTATTATTGAATCTTTCTTATCGAAATTTACGTTCACCCTTATCGTGTTTGGCGTATTTAATATACGCCTACGACTGTTTGGTAATAGATTAAAGGAAATAACTTCACGTTCTCTTTAATCTATTACCAAACAGTCGTAGGCGTATTACAAATATGCCATACACGATAAGCGTGAATATGTATTCAAATCTTAATTCTACTGGTTGTTTATTAGTTGTTACCAATGTATCCACTAACTGCTCTATTAAAATTGTATAAATGTCTTCTAGTTAGGCCCAAAGTATCGGTTCTTTTTAGCCTCTGGTGACCTTCGAACTGAAGCAGACCCCGAGTGAGGTAGTAAGGGTGGACCATTAGGTTATCTATGTAGCTAATTGAATATATTTTAATTTCCTCCTGGATAGTTGGGACGTTGAGATCTTTGTGGATAATATCATTACGTATATACCATGGAGCGCAGACAATTTGTCGTAATATTCTAGACTGTCTTCTTTGAAGCTTTTGGATGTTAGATGCGCATGCAGTACCCCATAATTGGATGTCATATGTCCATATTGGTTTTATGATGGAATTGTATGTATCAACCGAGTAGCCAATGTAGTTGAGCTGCTTTAAGTTTCATAGCCGTTATTTTCGCTTCAATATGAGGAGACCAGGTCAAGCGTCTATCTACTTAACATGGTTTTCTACCGGAACAGTGATGTTATTTATTTTTACAGCTGGGCACGTTAGTCTTCTGAGCGTGAAAGTTAAGTGAGCACATTTAGCCGGGTTAACCTTTATTCTCCATTTTTCTAGCCAGGCCTCTAATTCATTGATGTGGGACTGTAGATTTTGCGATGCGACTTTTGGCATATCCGCTGTATATATTATATATAGTAGCCGTCCTAATATGCTGCCTTGGGGGACACCAGCAGTAATTTTCTTGAGGGGGGAGTTTTTATCTTGCTACCTTACTATGAATGTTCATCGAAAATTTGGACTATCGGATGGAGGTGTGCCGCCGAAGTCGCGGCGGCCATTTGACCGATATTCCCTACATAATTGAACCATGCCAATATTATCATAATAAAAAGAAATGACAATAAATTCCTAAATAATGTTTTATTCAAAACCAACATCGGCTCTTAAAATTTAACCACCCTTTATAAACACAAGCGATGTTATTCTGGTCTAAAATACTTATGATTGGATAGTTCCCATTATAGCGACAGAGTCATGATAAAAACTCAATTGGGACGAATGACGACTTCCGCACAACACGACAAATTTGTCGGCAAAAAATTGTTGCGTAAATTCTTTAAATAGGACGCAATTTAATTAAACGAAAATAAAATGGTAGCAGTGAAAATATCTTGCACATATCGAGCTTTGCTGCAATAGAGTAATATTTTAATTTTGAATTTTCTAGCACCTTCAAATTTAATTCTTCTCTCTAGAGTTGAGTATAAAACATATTTGCATGAATTTTTTACACAATATGAAGAAACGATATGACGATTTTCTCCACATTATTAGCATGCAGGCGGCCCTATTTTCCTCTGGGGTTTAAAGAATTAAATACATTAGATCAAATATTTGGTTTTTTGAGTTATTACTCTATTGCAGCAAAAGCTTGATATGTATAATCTACCGAGTTGCATGAAAAATATCATCCGCGGGTATTCTTGGCCTGAGAGTACCAGTTTTTCCTTAAAACATTTCCAATGTCAAAATCAAATATTTTGTCACTTTGTAAAAATCTTGAATTGTTAGGAAAATCTGAAAAAAGCTGATGTGTTGTCACGAAACAAATTTCTGATACGATATAATTATTGTAAAAGTTGTAAAAAGTTTTTCCTCCTAATAATTTTAAAAGACCACAAATTGTTTCTTACGCACTCTCTTAAACCTTAAATGCCTGAAGTTTCAAATTTGATACCCTCCTTTAAATCGAACTGTGTATTTGCAATCATAAAATTTTTAATATTATCGAAATAAAAAAATATTTTTAGTAACAAAATTGATACTTGCTTTATTTGTGCAATTAATTAAATTAAATAAAAAATTAGCTGACCCGGCAAACGTTGTTTTGCCATATAACACTAATTTTTAGTGAAAGAAAGAAGAGGAATGAAGCGCTTTATACCCTGATCGTCGCACAGAGGAGTATTTGGCCTGAAAAGCTGGCCAAAATTATTAAACGTGTTTTTTGAATTAAAAGTTTTGGTTTTTTGATAGTTTTAGGTGTAGTATGATATAAAAAGTCTAGTGGCAGATTATGAAAAAATTACACTGCGCAACAAAAGTACACTGCGCAACAAAAAAATGTTTCTCTACCCTAGAAATAAAAGTATATGGACTATATGGATTTTAATGCCCTTAATTCAAATCGGTTTTCCGTTTTTCTCTAGTACGTAAGGATTTTCTTTTAAAGGCGTGGCATACTTCACCCCCTAAATCATTGGGTTGCCTTATATATTTTGCCATAACTTAAAAACGTGTTCTCCGATTTTAATAGCAGTAAGATCAGAAGATGCACCGGGAAATTCTGCTTAAACTAACCATACACATTTATTTTATATCTATTACTATTTTGGAGTTATTAAAAATTTAATGGCGAAAAAAAAAATTTACATGCAAAATGCGTAAAATTTTTTGTTTTCAAAATGCAATAAAAAAATTTAAGAACCAAAAAGTTTAAATTTTTAGATTTTTCTAAAAGCCATATTCCTAAGGAATAAAAGTTGGTATAAATCGCAAAACTCAATTAACAAATGTTGATTTTAAAGGTTTAAACTCATTCTTGACAGACTGTATGTACATACATACATATGATTTACAGTCTAATTAAAAAAAAAACTTGAAAATTGTAAGGCTCTTATAAAACAGTTTTTTTTTTATGAAAAAAGGCTTTATTATATTTATTTTATATTATTTAATACTTTATAAACGGAAAAGTTAAACTAATAAAAATTCCTTACTAATTATTATGTCGTATGTGTATCCTCATTAGCTGCATCATCGGTGTCAGGAAGAAGAAGTGTGATGGTTTCTGATGAAAAAGCTTTTTTATTATTCCGTTCTCTTTGCGTACAGCAGCTTATAAAAGGGTCACTGCTCAGAAATAACCTATTCAAGACATCTCGATTTGTATCGCTTCTGCTGAATTTCCTCGAATAATTCGTGCGATATAATCGTAAGTGCTTATTTCTGGCCTCGGCAGCTTCTTCTGACAATTGTCCAATTGGCAAGATTGCTTGCTTTATAACACTACCGCCATGAATAAGAATCTTGTGCATCGTAGGACTCATGGGGTGCCAGTTGTAAAGCTGCACATATATTTCGTTAGTTTTATGTGCATATTCCACAAATTTCTCAATATTAATTCGGTGTCCGCTAGTTATTGCTTCCAAAATTATTTTCAGGCGGTTGATTAATTCTTCATTTATTCCAGTGATTTTCGATGCAGTTGCTGGGTCCGAAAAAAATCTTCTTGATGTGTTGCCATCATTAGTGCCACCGTATCCTGCTTTTGGAACATCTACAAGTATTCCTATCTCGTCTTTAAGTCTTTTTTGGATGAATATCTTCCTCTCTTTAACAATTGCTTTATCTTCATCGCTCCTTGCTTGCCACTTTTTAATTGGCAGTTTATATGAGAGATGAAGTATCGATTCTAAAAAGCGTATGCGTGCATGTCCAAAACTCAAGGCATCACAGTTCAGACGAACATTCTTCTGCAACGTGTTAAAATCTTTCAAAGTTTGACCGCAAATGTAACACCTCATTGTCGATTTTGTGTCCGTTGCAGCATTGCATACTTTTCCGTCGACCATTGTCCTTACCATCGTGTTATGGGGATGTGTGGAACATTCCCTTAAAACTTTTTTGGATAATTAAGAATTTTTGCAATTTATAAATACATATAGGCAGGTATTAATATTGTGAAGTGTTAAAAGTGATGTGAATAACAGTTGAAATCAATAATTCAAAATACATAAAAGTTTTTGACGATATAAAGGTATAAGAGCAAAATAGAAGAAATGTGAAAATTTAAAAAAATCGTCAAAAATAATGGCGCAAACATGCGCACACTTTTTTTTGGATTCTAAAATTAGAGATTCCAAATTTTGTTGTGGTATCAAACATAATTCGTAGACATGCTAACCTCACCTTTACAAAACCTCTTCTTTTCCTTTTTTTGCAAAAAAAAAGTGTATAATTTGTTTTTTTTTTTAGCTTTTATACGAATTGCTTCAACATGAATATTCAACATATTTTAAATTTTTTTTGCTGTTTTAAATAACTTTTGATCAAACCTTTCAGCGAAAAAAAAAATCTTTGTTAAACCTTTATTCGTTTAGCCGCAAAAAAGATCATATAAACATCCAGAAACCGAAAAAAAACATTTAAATCTCATATTTCTTCACTTTCCTGACTTTAGCAGGGTCTCAGAGCTACAAATCGCAACTAAAAGTCTTCAAAATTTACAATATAATGTAAAATATTGTTGTCTGTCGAGCTGCGTTCTTAGTTCTTAAGATTTCTTAAAATTCAGTTTTGCCTTTTTGGCCAGCTTTTCAGGCCAAATACTCCTCTGTGCGTCGTTAAAAAAAAAAACAACATATTTTTATTTTTTTATTTCTGTTCGTTACAGAAACTTAAAAAAGTGATGTTTTATTTATCCTGAAGTATGAAAATCAAACAGAGAAGAGAAATTGCGTGTACGATATTTTTTGTCAGTCCGTCTTTAGCTAAAACAAATAAGATCGATGGCTTGACGACGCGAGAACATGCCGCGTAGAATTGTCCGTGTGAAAAACATGGTGTGCCTAAATCTAAGCCGCAAACAGACATCGTTTGGCCTTGTGACTTATTGATTGTCATTGAAAATGTCAATCTAATGGGAAATTAAACGCGTTTGAATTCAATTGGGATGTCTGTGGCAATCATCGGAGTTCGTGACAGCTAAACATTTTCGTCTCAGAATGAACCATTCAAAATGGCAGCTTCGATAACGTTTTTTTATCAATTTTTTAACGCCCAATCGTAAACCATCGCGTAGCCGTGGTGAGTGGAATAACCAGAGAATAAAATTTTTCAAAAAAAAATGGGAAAATGATTAAGAAGGTTTAGGAGGGGGGTGCTTTTACCCAGTTCACTTTATTTAACGCCTTAAATGTTATCATTTATAGCCTTTAGTTGCTTCAAGACTTGGAACTATCATCGGATAACTAATTAAGAAGAAATGGATGGAGGAAGGTTTTACCCATTTTGCCCTATTTTACGCCCTAATTGTTGGAATTTAAAAAAAATGTATATCTTAAAGTTTCTTTAGATATAACAGTGTCTGCATGCCAAAATCCAAAAAAAAAAACAGTTGATTTGTTAAGAAGATATTGGGAGGGGGAGCGTTTACCCCTATTACGCTATTTCACGCCTTATTTTCCTTTCTTTTTAGATGTTACAGTGTCTACATGCCAAATTTCAAAAAAATCGGTCGATATTGGGAGAGGAGTCTTTTACCCGTTTTGCCCTTTTTTACGCCCTTTAGCGATATGAAATATACATGTAGATCTATTCCGAATGTCATTGTACAAATTAGACATTACGATACATGGTTTGCTTACTTTTCAACTGACAATAGAAAATCATAAAATGGAAAATGGAGGACATTTTGTAGATACATATTTGCATAGGAATAATATAAAGGAACATCTAAATGCCATATCTCCGGAACCACTGGGTCGATTTCGTGCTTACTTCACATAAACCATCTACAGACTATCCCCAACGTACCCTTTTGGTTGAAATCAGTATTTTCCCCTTTATTTGGTGAATAAAAAAAGAACATTGATATTTTTTAAAATTAGATTTGGAAAATCAAGCATTTAAGGATAAAAAACTGCGTAAAAAGTATAGTAAATAAAGTTATGTCTATGTATAATTTTCATTTAGATTACCTAAATCTAAGCCAATCGATTGTTTAATCTTAAAGCGCACAAATTCCAAGCATGCAGACATCATGACCATCCGCTTATCTTGTATATGGTTAATTGACTATCTCAATTGTACAGAGTTTTATGTGTTTAAGACTATCCTAAGGATACAAACACAAGATAAGTAAGTGTTTTTCCTAAAAACTATGTTTGTGATTTTCAAAACATGTGTTCAATTTGTTCAAACAAGCATATTTAACACATGACGCAGCCAACTTTGTCATAAGACAAGTGGTAAAACAAGAAGTGGCCTGTGCTAATTATATTGCAATATGACACCGAAATCATCCATGTTGATGCAAAAAAGGAGCATTAACTTAAAAATAAGCTGTAATAGAATGTTAATTTTGCCAAATTTCTTATCGTTTCTTATCGACTTTGATTTAAGCCCTAATCGTAAAGAGGACGATTTCCGAAGCATTATGTTTCATCCAAACTGAGTGGCAAGCGGTTTTGTTCTGTTAATGCTGAAGACAGCTGCATTAGCAATGGAAATTCACGTCATCTCCTAAAAATGGCTTCATTACTACTCGTGTGCAAACCTTAATATGCATGAGCCATTTTGTAAATGTAAAGTTTTCCTCAGTTTTCAGCATAAGAGGTTCCAGTAAGTTCTTATGAACTAAGCCCCGAAAAGAAAATGAACTATGTCCCTAAAATAAGGGAATTAGTTCATTATGAATTTAAGGCTGTAAGCAAAATGGCTCAAAGCAAAATGTAAATTGTGTCAAAAATCGCCCAAAATGAAAAATCGCCTAACTTAAAGGAAAAATTGGACCAAAAACTTACACGGAAATTCTATCCAAAAAAGACTCAAGATATTACACTGTGATTAAAATTGATACTTTTTTTTTGACAAGCTGGGCACTTGTCGGTTAAACCTTATTCGTGTACGCTGGATCCAGTGGTGCTAGCCGTTATTTTAGGTTAGCTCTGGTTTTCGAGTAATACCATTATTACGAAAATGGAGGAGGTTGCACAACATATGTTCGCGTAACTCAAAAACGCTTAACCTTATTGAAAAAACTTAAAAAAAACCGAATCCCCGCAATTGACGACTTATTTTGCCCAAAATAAAATAATTGGACTTGATTGACATGTGGTGACACGGCGCACGCGATACCATGAACATATCGGGTGTTTGGTAAGCAATTAATCTCATGGCTTAAAGCAGTCCATCGACCATCTAGATCATTCGATTTGACCGAACTAGACTACATTTTGTGGGTATACGTGAAGTCTCTCTTGCACAGGGACAAGCCAGCCATATTTCCAGCCTTAACGGACAACATTACAGCTGTCATTGTTGAGATACCTTAATTGGAGCTCGCGGATAGGCCACTTACGGCACTGCCGCGTGAAATATTTAAATAAAATAATATTTTAACAGTATATGACCAGCATCCATTTATCGGCCTAAATAAACATTTATTCACTTTTGCTTTTTGTTTGTTTTTTTCAAGTTTCAAATCCCAAACGGTTTAAAAAACACCCCTTGCAATTAATAAGAAAAAATAGAAAAACGCAAATTCAGGAAAATCGCTTAAATCCAGTTGCAGATAAAGAAGATATATTTAATACGCGTATAAAAATACTTGAAAATGCAGACTTAGAGAATATTTTTTTTTTGTTCTTTATTTTCTGTAACGTCTCTTCACAGAAAAAATTATTGCCGAATTATTTTCAAACAAACGCTTGTTTGAAAATTTTTTTGATTTCTACAAATTTTTTTACTGATTCAATCAACATTTTTGTTTGATTTTTATTTAACCAACAAAAATGTGGACAACTATTCAAAAATTTAATAAACGCGCTATTGGTTTGAAGTTTTCATTATTTTTGTATGAAATATTTAACGCTCTTTAATGTTGTCGTCTTTTTGCATTTTTTTTATTGATTGTAAGCAAAACTTCTTTATGATAAATATAAGAACTACAACAAAAAACACATGCATTCTATTTTTGGACGTTTTAAAAAAGTACAGCAATAAGAAAAATGATAAAATAGCGTGACGAGGTTTGTAGTAAAAAAAACAACAAAAGCAATAACAGGTAAAAAAAAAGTTTAATTTTTTTTAAACAACAGAAACAACACATTATAAGAAACAAAAAAAATTTTTGGTTGGTTTCAAAGTTGGTAAAAAAAAAACAAAATCCCATATTAAATTTTTTCAAATAGTTTGTTTAAATACATCAAATACAAAAATAGAATGATGGCGGAAAACATATCGAGTCGGTCTGCCGCCGTTTTTGGTTACATTTCTTCTTCGTTATCATCAGCTTGCTACTTTATAGCGAGAGTGAAGAGAGGAAAATAAACGTTTCTCCCTCACTCTCTCTTGCCTATAAGGTAGCAAGCTGATCAATAAGACTTGCAACGTGTGAATCGGCACTTAGCAAAGGAAAGGATACAGCAACAGTGAGTGATGACGAAAAACAATGTGTGTATAAAAAAAGACTTCGTTCAAAAATTATTCCAACAAAAAAATGTGTATCAAAGCCAGCCGGGCCGCTCTGCCAACAGTGCTTGCTTGTGTGCGCGTCATTGCTTGTGCCAAAACTTTTTTGTTTGATTCAGCAAAAATATTTGTTTGAAATTTATATGAATTTCAGTAAACTTTTTGTTTGATTCTGTAAAATTATTTGTTTGAAAAAATCGGCGTTTTTTTTCAATAAACAAAATGCAAATAAATTGTTTGAATATGCGAATTTGTTTGTAGGACCGATTTTAGACAACAAATTGTTTGATTCTACAAATTTTTTGTTTGAATTGGAAAAATAATTTTTTCTGTGTTAATCTTGTTTTTTGATTATCGATGGATGCTTAGCCCGGACCCATGCTGCCAGGAATTTCGTAGTTATAATCTATTTTACTTTTCACAGCTGCTGTTAATGTATAATTTAGAAGAAGAAAAAAAAAAAGAGAGTTTAGCCGCATTTAGTTGGTTAATTGTTAATTTATTTTAATCGCTCGACTTTCTTTTCTCTTTTCTCTTTTCTCTTTTGTTAAATTTGTTTTTTTTTTTTTTTTTCTTATCCTTAATAATGTTGTCTATCCTTAAGGCTGAATAGAATTAAATTCATGGATTTCAATTCAATTTAATAGCTCTCTTTACGGCTCTCATTATGGCTTTCTTTTGTAATTATTTTTTTAATTTTTGTACAATTTATGCTAATTACTTAACCACTATCGTTTACAGTTTTTTTTTTTTTTTGTTAAATATTATTTTGCTATTCAAATTTATTGTATTTTCACATTTTTTTTTTTTTTTTTTTTTGAAAAATATTAAATAAATTAATTCTTTATATAACAAATTGACTTTACTTGTTGTTATTGTATTTTTATGTTTTACAAAATAATTGCAATTACCTTTGGGATATTGATAACCACATTATTCAATGATGATGACCATGCCACAAACACACGGAGCAGACAGACGGAAAGACCGAAAAGCAGACAGGCGTGCCAAAGAATGCATGAATAAACGTACAAAAAGGACAGACGGATGGTCAGTCGGATGGATGAATGACATACCAGGATGCATATAAATAGAAAATTCCATAGTTCATTTGTATATAATAGAACAAACTCACATGAAAACAGTTGTGCAAAATAATAATAGTAGGATATATTTTTATTTTATTATATTAAATTTATATTTTATTTATTTAACACACTTGTATAATACAATTGCGGCATATTAAAATTCATATGTCAAAACATAAAATTTGATTGGAAACCATGTAGCACATGGCTGATTCAATTAAGATCATATTTGAAAAAAAAAAATTATGTATTTCAATTTTATTACGCATTGTATATTTTGAATAGTAAATGCGGAATTTAAAGGTAATTTGGTGTTGCTAACAATTAAACAAAAAAAAAAAAAAACAAAAGTAAGAAAGTATACGGTCAAGAACGACCTAAATAACAGTACAGTACAAAAAAAGTTTTAAGTGTATACCATATTTGAGACCCATGGGCGTTCATGGCCCTACAAATACAAAATTTTTCTATGAGCCAAAGTTAATATATAGCTACCCACACTATAAGTGGCACATGTCAAATCAACCTGTTCGTGAACGTGGGTTCAATTCCCCAGTCAGTCATGAAATGAAAAATTACACTGTGCAACAAAATTCGGGTCATCGCCGCCAGCCCCAACACTTGCAACGCGCAATAAAAGAAGACTACAAGTAGAGCAAATTTGCCAAAGGGTTTTAAAATGTTAGCTCGGGCTCCCGAAATATTGGCCCCAAAAGTTTTTGAATTTTTTGAAAAGCCGTTTGGTATAAGTCAAAAAAAAAATATTCTAAATGTACTTCTGAGCTAAAAACTATTTTCAGATGTCTTGAGTAGAATCGTATGGCGATTCTTTTCCTAGAATTTATTAACCATCTAACTCTCATTTTAAGGGGTCATTTTTGGCCTTTTTCCCAACTCTTACACAAAAGTATACTAAGACTGTACTTTTAAGGGTTAAAATATTCAACGAAAATTTTTTGCATCAAATTTTACTTGGGGTCTTCTAAGACTTAAAGTTCGTGCGTGTATCTAAAACGAATTATCGAAATTTGGGCATTGAAATTTTTGATATATACTAAATTTAATTCTGACCTAAAAGACTATTTCAGATGCCTTCAGTAGAAATATATGGCGATTCTTTTCATAGAATATATTAACATTTTTTTAACTTCTACACTAAAACGGCACGTTAGAGGGTTAAAATATTCTACCAATAGTTTCTGCATCAAATTTCACTAGGGATCTTTTCAGACCAAAAAATCGTTCAATGTATGTAAAACGGGTTTTCAAAACATTAAAGAAATTCAAGACACGGAATTTCTATAACCCGTTTTACATACACTGCACGATTTTTTTGGTCTTAGAGGACCCCTAGTGACATTTGATGCAGAAAATATTGGTAGAACATTTTGCGTTGCAAGTGTTAAGGCTGTTTTTTTTTTTTTTTTTTTTTTTTTTTTTTTGTTGCACAGTGTTATCAATAAATTTTAATTAAATTTATTTTTTAATTGCTTTCTTCGTAAAAATAATTTAATGAAAATAAAATTTAATGAACTTTAGCCTGATTAAAACTATGTAAACTAAGTATTTTTATAAGTTGTCCCACTTTTAGTGCGTGTAGCTGCACAGAAAAAATTTTTGCCAAAAGTAGTTCAATTAAATAATTAATTGGTGTACATTAATTTTTTCAATTAATTTTTTGTTTGTTGCAATTAATTGTTTTAGTCAAAACACATACATGTTAAAGTTTGTGCATATGTTGTGTATTTTTTAGTTTATGCAATTAATTTTTTGATTGACTAAATTTTGGTATTACGACTCGATTATAAAAAATCCATTAATTAGTATGATCAATTCTTTTGCAGGGGCAAAATTAGTAAATAATTTCATTGTCAAAGTTATTTTTGGGAATACAAAATTTATAATTAATAGGATTTCTGTATGAAGTGCTAAGTTCCCAATTTTTCATGTTTGATAAATACACTGAGATTTATTGTTGAGGGAAAGCTTAAATTTAATTGTCTGAACGAATTGTTTAATTAAAGTCGATTTCCTATTTTTCTGTGAGTGTATAAACATTTATATGAAATATTTCCTTTATATACACTTCCGGGTCTCCGAGTGGAAGTGTACCCTTGGGCGCACAGCCCTTCCTAAAACTACACAGAAAAATTCTCCAAAATGGTTCACCAATTAATTAAAAATACACTCAGTTTTAATAAAAAATTTAATCAGGTAAATTAAACATTTAATCAAGGGAACTAAAAGTTTAATCAAATGAATTAAACGTTTAATTGATACTATTAATTAATTTGTTTACTGGTGCAAATTTAAGTA
Organism: Pollenia angustigena; assembly: GCA_930367215.1. Taxonomy (NCBI): domain Eukaryota; kingdom Metazoa; phylum Arthropoda; class Insecta; order Diptera; family Polleniidae; genus Pollenia; species Pollenia angustigena. The sequence goes on from OV884057.1 coordinate 32,633,317, forward strand.
ATTTTTTAAATGAAATTAATTTTTACTTTTTTTTGCGTAAATACCGTTTTTAACTATTTTCGAGACAGTAACGAACATTAATAGTGTTCTGTAGTGGTACTAAAAACATACATTATATTTTAATGTTCTTAAGTGTTTCCTTTTATATCGATAAAGGAATAAGCAAATAAAAAAGATAGGCAACGGCCACAGTACGAATAGCGTGTGTGTTTTTTCTGGCTTTTTTCTCTTCGTGTGTATTTTGTTTTTGTAAAAAATGTTTGGGTTTCTTTACCAGCCAAAAGGGCGCTAAGAACAACTAAAACGAACGAACATTGATGTGATGAACCGAACGCAGCGAAGTTTGTGGACTTAAAAAAAACTGAATGCAATAAACTGTTCTTATCTTTTGTGGAGTTGGATAAGTACACAGTATTATTTTTGTTATCGAAGATCACAAATAGAGAAACGTTTCTTTTAATGATTAACTACACAAACACTATTTGTACTGATATGTGGAAAACACTATTTGTGTTTTCGTCATATCGTTAGCTCAGAATTGGTTTGGCGCAGTGGAGAAAAATTACAAAGAAGATTTACATATAGATTTTTCAAAATGTACCCGATAGAATTTTTCCGGTATATGTTTTGAAGAAAAAGAATAAAGAATAAAGTTAGAATTTAATAGTATTTTTTTGAAAATGAAAAATATTGTTTTGTGCCGCATACGCCACTTTTCTAAAAAAAAAAAAATAAAAAACATGGCTTTTTGTGCTGTATACGTAGACTTATTGCGTGAGTGACCGACTCATTCATCATCGTACAACATAAACGCCTGAAGCTAAAGGCTTGAAATTCGGACCGGAGGTGGATCTCTCCCCAAATCGATCCACTAAGACGGGATTTTTAAAAATTCGAATGTTCAGGGGGTAAAAAAGGATAAATTCGGAAACCTTTTATTTCCAAAACTAAAAGAGATAGAAAAAAACTGTAATATATATCGTTGTTCTTTTGAAAAATAAGTGGACAGGTGTGTGGTACTTTTTTTTAAATTCGGCTCTTTTAGCCTGAAAACGGGTAAAACCAGAATTTTGGTACGTTTTTGTCAGCCCATCTATCTTTTGATCCAATAAACCTAGAAATAAAGTTTATACCACATTCGAAACTTATCAAAAAAATACGAATACAAGTTTGATACTTTTTGGAAATTCGAACGCTTAAGGGGTGAAAATCGTAACTATTTTTGGTACTTTTTTACAAAACATTTTGCATTTTGCAATTTTTGATACTATAATGGGGGGAACAAATAGTACCAAAATGGGAAATCAGGGAAATTTAATATCTTTCTTCAGCTTTTTGGTTCTAGAAATGGTATTTTTCAATTATCGCTAATATATGACCTCAAAACATAAAATTCAACATGCAATGTCCTCAATGAATGCTTTATATCTCAGAAACCACAAAAAATTTCGCGAAACAGATTTTAGATTCAAAAAGGGGGTATTAAAATATATATACCCCATACCTAACTCAATTTTTTTAAAAATGGTCGGTAGGTCAAACCAATTCTGAGCTGACGATATGTACAAAGCCAAACACTAAAGAAGATAATATATAGAATATATATAATGTTTATTTTCGAACACTGCTTTGCACACAGGTTTACATAGACAGGCAAAAGGCCAGTCAGCCATCTGTAAGCAAGGAAACCGTGGTTCAAGAACCAATATTTCTATGTGTTACACACATAATTTTAAACTCAATATAATCTCCTCGCCTATTGTGGCATTCGTTTAAATATATTAATTAAAAGCAAATTAAGAAAAAAAATTAATGAATATTAAATTTTCATTCAATATTAAAACGTTAGAAATTTTATTAGTTAAATGAGTTTTTGATTTGAAATAATTGAGAATTAAATGAAAAAATTTTCTATATGTTTAAATAAATCAAAAAAAAAAAAACAAATAAATTTACTCATTTTTAAAACAAGTAGAAAGTTAATTGTCACATAACTATTTGAAATAAATCGATTATGTGTATTTTTAAGCAAATGAAACGTGCAAAAAAAATTACCTGCATAATGCACAATGGACTTGGATGGTAAATAAGTGGCAATTAAAAAAAATTTCTAAGCTTTAGTAAATTACAAAGGTTTTTTTTATTCGAAATATTTTGTAACCCATTAAGGCTGCGTTTTTTAGATCTCAGTTAAACTAGGTTTAGTAATGCGGAATACAGAATTTTAAACTTTTCTGTGCAGATTTAAACTTCCGCTGTTATTAACCTTTAATTTTTTCCAAGAATCAGGCAAAACTTTTTAAAGGTAGGCGTCACTTTAATCAATTTTACCAAGCAACTGTAGTGCAATTCACTAACTTTTAACACTTTAAAAAGTGTTTATTTTAACCACACATTTTGCTGTTTGCACTAACCACTATGTGATTCAATAACTTATTTATAACCACGGTAAAAAGTTTTATATTTCTCTCTATTCAAATTGATATACCGTGGCAACTCTGCCAAGAGAAACATCAAAATAGGATAAAATAACAAAGAACAATAAAAACAAAACAAAACAAAAACCTTTTAATTTATAGATTTTAAATGATATTATGCAAAGTGCGTAAAGCATTACTTATTTTTATTATTTTATTAATTCTTTTATTTTATTAATTTAATTTTAGTTTAATTAATTTTTTTTAATTTTTCAATTTTATTTGAGTCAAATAAAATAAATACCTCAAATCCATGTTATTTATGGAATATAAATAAACACTTATCTAAGCGAATTTAACCACACCAAAAATATTGGTGTTAATAAACCATAATTTGTTTTGTAAAAAATAACAGCTGACTAAAACAGCTGGCTTTAAACACCAGCAGATGTCGTTAAAAGTGTTAGTGAATAGCAAAATGGTTAATTTTGTGGTTAACATTTTTAAACGAAACAATTGTGGTTTAAATAGCATAGTGAAACGCACTACTGACCACCTTGAGGTTTATGAAACCATTCTTTGATTCTTGGAATTGGATATCTAGATTTCAATTTGCAAGTTCAATATCACCTTAAATACAGTACAAGTACTTAGACGTCACGTCACGCCAATCAGTGCACAATGCCAGTTAGTTAGTTAGTTTAAAAAAGCATTAAATACTAAAATAAAGCCATATTCTAGCCATTAACAATGATATACGATACGATGAAATTGGACTTTAAATGTCGATGCTAATGAGCCCCCGGTAGCCTAGATGCTAATGAGCTAGGTTATCAACGCCGGGGTTGCGGGTTCGATTCCCGCCAGAGACTCTGGTTTCATTCCTGCAGACAAGCGCAGAGCTTCGCGGGGTTTAACTTAGGGAATTAAAAAAAAAATATAAGAATAAAATATAAATAAATATCGAGCCCTAACCGCGAAAATAACGTAAGCCTCAAAAATCAAATTTAAATTCACCGCCACTTGCGGCATCGCTCTTTAATGAGAAGTGAACACTGTGTATGACGGTGAATTTTATTTGTAGTGTTCACTGGTAAAAATTCATCGTTGCGGAATCCGGGCTCAGGAGAGTATTTTTTATTTTATTTCATAACAATTTTGTTTGAAATTTGTCACTAACGATACAAATGTGTGGCTATAAAATCGTTACGGTACTCTGTGTGACGATGATATTTTAGAAGATGGTGCAAGTGTTGCCAATAAAGTCATTTATTAAAAAAAACGAAAATTTAAAATTATGTCGCTTACGTTATTTTCGCGGTTAGGGCTCTATATTAGGGCGTGGCAAAATTTTAATTTTTCAAACTTAATAAATATACCGTTAATTCTAGGGCGCAACTGATGAAAATTTTTTCGGTTTTTATTGGCTCCTACTTGGTTTAATGTAGTATGTATGTGAAACAGAAAAAAATGGGCTTAATTTTGAGGCGTGTCATAAAAGTAAGCATATTACGTAGTTTCAAAAGGACTGCCTTGGCACGTAAAAAAAGTTGGACATTTGGGGGAAGGATCCAAGATGGCATAGGTGGCGCCCAGAATCGGAGGTCGGATTGAAAAGTCACCAAAGGCAAAACTATGCCACTTTCAAGCCATGAACAACGATATGCGATATGATGTGATCGGACTTTAAATGGTAGCGCTACATATAAAAACCCAAAAGGTCTGTATTTTGGGGCGTGGCAAAAAAATTTCTTGTTTTAGAAACTTCATTGACATTGAAAAAAATGGGCTTAATTTTGAGGCGTGTCATAAAAGTAAGCATATTACGTAGTTTCAAAAGGACTGCCTTGGCACGTAAAAAAAGTTGGACATTTGGGGGAAGGATCCAAGATGGCATAGGTGGCGCCCAGAATCGGAGGTCGGATTGAAAAGTCACCAAAGGCAAAACTATGCCACTTTCAAGCCATGAACAACGATATGCGATATGATGTGATCGGACTTTAAATGGTAGCGCTACATATAAAAACCCAAAAGGTCTGTATTTTGGGGCGTGGCAAAAAAATTTCTTGTTTTAGAAACTTCATTGACATATCTTTCATTCTAGGGGGTGACTGGCACAAATTTTTTTTCGACCCACCCTATTGCCCATGTTCTGCAACTCCTGCATCGAGAAACTTTTCGACTGAAATGTCAGATATGAAATAAAAATGCCTTAAATTGAAACAAACAGCTGTTTTTCTCACTTAACTGTGTCAGTAACATTTTTGGCGAGTAATAGCTGGCACGTAACTCCCCGTCTACAACTGACATGATTTGCTGTTATAACATTATGTTATAAAAGTGTTGTTAAAACATTTGCATTAACAACCGTGTTAAAACATGAGAAAACCTCTATCATGATGAGTCTATACTTAACAATAACATCATATTAGTGTTAATGTTAAGCATTTCATGTCAGTTGTAGACTACATGTAAAGGAATAACTCGCCAATTTACAGAAAACGCGTGTGTGTCAAATTTTTGTGAGGAAGTTCCAGTACTCATGAATAAAAACAGGGTGAGAAAAATTTTGAACACTAAAAAATATATTAGCGGTTTTCACACTTTGTATTAAGTGTACAACTCTGCTTTACTAAATACGATTTTATACTACTAAGCGTGAGTGTCTTTCTCGTTAGTATTGTAAATTAATGAAGTTGCTGAGTGAGGAAGAGAGACAGATATAGTTTCTTCCATTGTTTTATTTTGGGTTATTTAAAAACGTGCTAACTACAGCTTTTTATTGGATTTTTCAACCAAAGCGTAGTAAATTTTAGTCTAATACATTTTGTTGTTGCAGTGTTGTAAATATTAGTACTTTTACTAAATTAGGGACTTTACTATCAAGGTTGAAAACCTTTATTGAAAATGCAATGAACAATAACACGGAACAGGTTAGTATTTTGTTATTGGCAAACTTTTTTATTATTTAGTTATTTTGCTTTTAAAATTTTTGAAAAATACGAGAATGTTTTGAAAGTTATTTTGTAAACAACAAACATTAAAATCTCACTTGACATTGTTTCGTACAGCTGGCCAAACTTTGCGATTTTGAAACGCGTTTGGCGATGGGATTTTCCAATTGGCGACTGGCGACTTTTATGGCGATTTCTGATATAGCTGGCGATTAACTTGGCTATTTTTACCATTTATATTATTTTGGCGTTTTTTTTTATCAGCTTGTAATTTTTTTTTTATCAGTACGAACATAAAAAAACTTGCAACAAATTTAAAAAAAAAATTTACAAAAACTGAACAAATTTGACGTTTGGCGATTTTCAAAAAAATCTGACAACCCTGACAGCTGGAGTTTATATTTTCGCCGCCATCGTTAAAAAATGTTAAGTAAATTTTAAGGCTCAGTTAGGCGAACGTTGCTGTACCGTATCTGTACTGTATCCATCAGCTGTTCTCTTTTTGTTATATGAAAACCAATACAAAAGCTTACCGAAATGCAATGTATCGTAGTTGCAACGTACCAATCTGTAAAAAATAGAATTTCATGCGGTTGTTACGTGACATTTGTAAGACAGTGGTGGGCGGCTTGTATGTTACATTGAATGCGGGTAATTTTGCTCTTTTTTTTGGTACTTTTTCAGTATATCTATGGAATTGCGACAAAACAACTTACAATACAACATATTTCCATATATACAAATATATACATATATGTTTAGATTTTTAAAGTAAACAAATGCATATACACATACAATGGAAATGTGAAACATATAAAAGACTTTAAATGGTATCAAAACATTGTTTGGTGTATGCACATTTACAATATATGTATGCTTAAAATTTATATATGCTAAAATACAAATTTATTTAATGTAAATCTATAATATAATTATTAACATTTTTACATACACAAAATAATGTTATAATAATGTTTTAATGCCACTTAAATCACGTGGTACCTTTTCTGCACAACGGTCACCATTTGAACATTTTTGATTCCCATCACTGTGTGTTTTGTTTTAGTAGTATACACGTGAAGGCCATGTGTACCCCGACCCAGAGGATCTTTTGTGCAGCCCATATGTCTCACCATGTTAAGTTCAGGCCGCGTATAAAGCCCATTACCCTACCCGGTGGAAGATCATAGATATCAGTCGGGCCCACTATTTGCCCCCCGAAAAATTTCTGCCTAGAAGTCCCCAAGGAGGGACAGCAGCAGAGCAGATGTTCCGACGTTTCGTCATCCATCCCACAGAATCTGCATATTTTGGTAGATGAATTACACAACTTAAACTGGTGGTACCTAAGGCCACAGTGTCCCGTGAACAGGCCAACAAGCAGTCTAAGTTCCGCTTTTTCAAGCAGCAGAAACCTTCCTGCCCTGCGCCGGGACAGCGTCACAAATCTTTTGGACTGTCTCAATCCAGAAGTGGACGTCCATGCGTGAAGGAATTCACGCTCGGACCATTTTTGTAGCGTCCCCCTGATGTGTCCCACAGGGACGCCGAAGAAAGGCTCAGGACCAATAAATGGACGACGAGCGCCCCTGTTTGCCAAGCAATCAGCCCTTTCATTGCCCGCATGGCCCTCATGGCCGGGAACCCAACACAAATTCAAGTCATTGTGTTTCCCTAACTCATTCAGAATGTGTGTTTTGTTTTATGTATACTATTGCTTTTTGTTTATGTATGGGAAAACATATGACACGTTTTTAAACGTTCTATAAGTGCACTAACGTGTTTACAGTACGGTGCGGTACATTACGGGTACAGCAACGTTCGCCTAACTGAGCCTTTAGTCGGTGTCAACGATATGTCCGATTGATGATCTCAACGTCTGCAGTTTCCCATCCGCTTTCGAGTGACTTTTATGACGATGTTGATATTTATAACGTAAAGACGTAATATCGTTTGATAGTTTTCATCATGAGTTACAGACACACTTTTTTCTAATTTTACGAGAAACGATGGAATAATTAGTTTTAAATCTTTTCGATGTGAGAAGTTCTCACCAAAGTTACAGAACATGGATACCGCCAAAAATTAAATAACTCCTTTTTCCACTGCAAACATTTTTATGATGTATGTCTGCATGTGTTTTATGATAAGAAAAAACAAAATGTACAAATTAATTTTTCATTTAATAAAACTATCAGCTCATCTGAGGTCAATTCTTACTATCCTACTGTTACGACTCTACGTTTATTTTCTTAATTTTATTACACATAAAATATTTTCCGTTAATAAAAGAAAGAAAAACAGATTGAAACCAGTTTAACAGAGTAAAAATAATATTTTATTTAGTAAAATATTTCTTTTGTTTTATTTCTATTTTCCCTGATAAGCTTCTTTTTGTGGCATCATAAAATATTCTCCCAGCCATACAATAAAATTTTCAAAAATCCCGCACGCATCCTACCAACTCTAATGGAATTGTAGAACAATAATAATAAATTGCTTCAGAATACGATGGATGGGTGAAATATGGCGTTAATCATTGATTTTGGGGCGAAAAACGAATCTTTGACGCTCGCTCATATTTAATACAATTTTATGGCAATTTAAAGCTTCAATTATTTTAAGGCACACAATAAATAATTTATGCCCGTTAAATAGATTAGATAAATAATGTCACTGAATAATAAATGACTCGAAATCTATTTAGGGATATTTTGATAAAGGAGTTTTTTTTTTTTGGTTATAGAAAAAATATGTTTGTAATTACGTATTTTTATTATTTATTTATTAAATGTTACAATGTTTGTCTTACATAATTAATTAAGCATTAGTAACGTACACGCAAAGAAAAAACATGGTTGTGGTAAACATATTCTAAGAGCAACATATTATGATAAGATTCATGATTGTAGTAACCATATTAAGGTTATTATTGAATCATATTTTGGCTAAATATATTCGTAATATTACATCATAATATTTTTCCCTTAATCATATTATTATTCTGTTAATCATAATAAGCTAAGAAGGAATCATATTATTATTCTGTTAATCATAATAAGTTAAGAAGGAATCATATTATTGTCATGTTAATCATAATAAGTTAAGAAGCAATAATATTATTATCATGTTAATCATAATAAGCTAAGAAGTAATCATAATAAATTTAGAAGCAATCATATTATGATACAGCTCCTTCAATAACTGTCATAACAACACAAAATAAATTTAAATTTTTATGTATCGATTTTTTATTTTGTGACTTTTTACAATTTTTCTTGATGTAAATAAAATAGCGGAGTTCAATATTTGTTGTTGGATTCTACTACGATATTTTGCACTATTAATTATTAATTATTTTAATTTCTTTAAATTTATTATTTTTTATGGTAATTTATCTTGTTCAACCGCTCACATGTAAAACAACCGACACAACTGATTTAAAATAATTTTACAAATGGCGCTAGCATAATATTATTAGAGTAAAAATAGTTTGATTGCATCTTAAACATAATATGATTAATGTATAGAAAGTTATCATGTTATGGATATTAAATATCATGATATGATTTTGAATAATATAATATGTTTTGAAAGTTATCATAATTTAGTTGTTAGAAAAATAATTATTTTTCGGTCAACAATACTCAAATTTATAAATGCGATAAACATTGATATGTTTACAGTAACTATAATAGTGTTGATATTAAATAAAAATAACAATTACTTGTGTACGGCAACAATATATTGTTAAAATAAACATAGTGTTGTTGCCGTAACCATGCCCAACCATATTTTTTCTCTGCGTGTATGTAGGCCATCATTTGTAGTGGATAATTTAAGAAAAGATAAACTCACTTTTTACTGTTGCTCTTTTCTTTAAGCTTTAATATCAATGCAACATAAAATAGTTTTAGTTCAACTGTGATACATTTACAATAACAAGCTGTGATATTTAATTATTTTTATTTAATTCTAAACAAATTCGTGTTTTATGTTGTAAAACTTGTGTGTTTTTTATTATAAAATGTAAATTTAACAAAGATTAAATATTTAATAAATTAAAAACCCAGATGAAGTTGGAAAATACCAACGAAACGTAGGATGAAAATATAAATAAATAATTTTTTATTTAAATACAAATGACCTTGAAAGCCTGTTTAGATCAATTCTAAGAAAAATTATATAAAATTTGATTGTTTTTAATTCTCATTCACTCTACAGTTTTGCTTGCATACTAATATCTTTAGCTTTTCTTAAGTTTTTGGGGGTTCCTGACAATCTGGCCTAAGAAGCCAAATTGATAGAAAATGCTTCATAACGCTGATGTATTTTAACATCAGTACAATGACAAGTGACTTCGGTTTTGACCCCATGACACTTTTCATCATGGTGATGTCAACTTTAACAGTTTGTCATTAAGTCAAAGTCATTGGAATTGACTTAAGTCAAAATGAGAGAATATTATTATTTACTTGGCCGTTACATATGTTTGTTTCACGTTTGTTGAATGACGACCTTTGTTTACATCAGAACATCAGAATAATAATAAGACACCAGCACCATGCCCCATATGGTTTTCGTAATCATTCTAATTTAAAAATTTGATGTATTTAACCAAATTATTTTAAAAAATAGAATGTAGGAATTTTTGCTTCTTATAATACACTCGCTTAACCCGGTGCGCTTCACTACACTGCTTAAACCACTTCTTCAGTTGAGAGATATTAAATATATGCATCCTATGGGAGGCATTTACCCCCTGCGCCTTCCCGCTTTATTTTTATTTTCAAAAGTGTAGTATACCATAAGAGTGACTTCTACTAAGTTTGAACATTCTTACTATAGCAGTTCTTAAGATATGCGATATTAAACATTGGCGTCCTATGGCGGGTACCACTTCCCCCGCTACTATTTTATTTCAATTTTGGGGCTCAGAAGATCCTACTACCAAAAGTTCAACAAATTGCTTGCAGCGGCTCTTATTAATATTTCTATCTATGAGGGGTACTGCTCCTCCCCTGTCTACCCCGCCCATTTTTATATTGAAATTTATAGTTTACCATAATTTTAGCTTTAACCACGTTTGAAGACTATCCCTTTAATTGTTCTTCAGTTGAGCGATATTTTATGTATGGATCCTATGGGAGATATTTCCCCTCCTACGCCTACCCTCTTTATTTCTATTTTCAAAAGTGTAGTATACCATAAGAGTGACTTCTGCAAATTTTGAACATTCTCACTATAACAGTTCTTAAGATATTCTTAAGATATGCGATATTAAACGCAGGCGTCCTATGGGGGGTAACACTTCCCCCGCTGCTATTTTATTTCAATTTTGGGGCTCAGAAGATCCTACTACCAAAAGTTCAACAAATTGCTTGCAGCGGCTCTTATTAATATTTCTATCTATGAGGGGTACTGCTCCTCCTATGGCTACCCCGCCCATTTCTATATTGAAATTTATAGTTTACCATAATAGTAGCTTTAACCACGTTTGATGACTCTCCCTTTAATAGTTCTTCAGTTGAGCGATATTTAATATATGCATCCTATAAGAGGTATTGCCCCCCCCCCAGCGCCTACCCGCTTTATTTTTATTTTCAATAGTGTAGTATACCATAAGAGTGACTTCTACAAAGTTTGAACATTCTCACTATGACAGTTCTTAAGATATGCAATATTAAACATTGGCGTTCTATGGGGGAAACCACTTCCCCCCTGCTACTTTATTTCAATTTTGGGGCTCAGAAGGTCCTACTACCAAAAGTTCAACAAAATGCGTGAAGCCCCTATCGAAAAAATAAGTAGCCTATTTTATTTTTAGGGCTAACGTGATGCTACTGTAAACATTTTAGGAAAATCGGTTCAGTAGTTTAGGAGTCTATAAGCCAACATACAAACAAATAAACATACAAACATTTTTCATTTTTATATATATAGATTGTTATCATGAAAATAGTGTTAATAATATACAAATGTGGCATCGAATTGATGTCACTATAGTCATAAAATAGATGACACGGAACAAATGACAAAATTGTAGGAAGACGTTAGTCATTGGATTGATGTTACTTTTTGCATTATTGATGCCATTTGTAGTAACATTGATGTCACAATTCTGATGTTAGGGCATTATAAATATGAAGATGCATATTTCTATCAGTGCAGTTAAATGAGCATAGGAACTAGCTTAGAATGGATCCTAGCAAGAATGAAATGAGCACGACAAACAAAATCTTATTCATTAAAGATTATTGCCTGTATTCATGAACAATTTTCAAATTTCATAAACGTTCAAAGAACAAATTTACTATGGAATTTGTCCTTTATAAACGTTTGTTAAATTTTATAATCGTTTTTGAATACGTGGTTATGTATTCCCAAAAACTACTTTGATAATCAAAACGTTGTAGTGAAACGGTTGACAGTCTTTGACGGAAATCGAACTTGCAACCCGTGATAGCCGACAACTATATTTCTTATGTTGATTGATTAAAAGTTAAATGTTTTTGGCAAAGATTTCGCAAGGACCGAAATAATTGTTTTTTTTTCATAAAAGACAAATGATAACAGTTGTTACACCCTTCACCGAAGGCAAAAGAGTAGATATTAGTTTATCATTCCGTTTGTAATTTCCATATTGATCTCAGATCTTAAAAAGAATATATATATATTCTGGGTCTTTATAAGCAGCGAAATTGATTTAGGGCCATTATAACAACTTGAGGTTAGATAAAGTTAAGATTAATAGATAAAGTTAAGATTAAATTGACAGATAATAATGTGTTATCTGTCAAAAATCGTCTGTTAAATGTCGGATAACAGCTAACGCCAAGTTATAATAATGGCCCTTAAAGATGTATGTCCGTTGAAAAGAGTTTTGCGAAAACCTCAGTTTTGATGGGGACTTGGTAGTTATGTATTTATGTCACATATAGTGCGGAATTGTTTGCTATTGAAATTCAGCCTGGTCAATCAACATATGGCTGAGGTATGAGCAAAAAAATCACGACTGCCTCTAATTTTGTCATAAAACTCCATGTTGTTGTTGTTGTTTTTTTACACCCATTAACGAAATTAACAAGATTACCTTGCATAAGTTTTTTTTATTTATTTATTTTTTAGATTTTTTTGCGTTTTTTATACATAACAAATACAGCACAGCTGATTTAACGATGTCCGTCTGTCCGTCTGTTTTTGTTTTTTTTTTCACAATGATGTTCAAGCATCTTGGTTATCAATACACAACATCCAACAAATTGTAGGCTGTATTGGTGAAGTGGGCGTGGAACTTTCCATGCAAACCCATTAGGGATTTCTGTATATCTGGAGAACGGCAAAGGCCAAATAGTTACAAGCATCTTGGTTTTCAATAGGCAGCAGCCGACAAAATTTGGTCGGAAATGGATAAGTGGGCGTGGCACAATATAGATTTTTTAAACACAAAACCCGGTTCTCTTTATCCTAAAATCTTCCAGTCTTACTTGTTGGCCTAGCCATTTAATAGGAAATGGTATTTTCGCTCATTTTAAATAAAGTCGGTTCTGGAAAAATTATTTTGGTGTGTCGTTCGATTGTGTAGTTCTTAGTATTAAATTCAATTTTGTAAACCAATGCAATTTGATAGACCATAATGATAAAACTATAAATTACAGCAATAAATATTTTTTTTTTTTTTTTGTTTTTGCCAAAAACTGGTCGCTCAATGGATTTTATTACGCTAAAGTTCAAATTCGTTGAAAAATTAAAAATGTTCTGCACCAACATTTTTTACGACCAAAAATTTATGGCATTGAATAACAACAGTAGACAAAATAGTAATAATCATATACATAATGAGCATAATTATTGTGAAATTTTAACAAAATCATGTGGAATCCTTTTTTTCGTTAGTAGTTTTGTGTGCTATTAAATATTATTTTGCTGAAAGTAAAATGGACAAATATAAAAACATACTCATATTTTTTAAGAAAATTTTTTTTCTTTTTATTTGATTTTTCTGCTTAAGCCTCGCACCTGGAAATGTTCATAGAAGTTTAACTGTCTGGCCCATGATGTCGATGTTGTAGTTTCTTATTGTTGTTTTCAATAGAAATATGCGAAATAAATGTTCTTGTCGACATTGTGGGCCTGACAGTTAATTTTAAAATATAAGTAGCATTTGCTCTTGTTGCTTTAATTATAAATATTTATTTTTAAGCAAATAAATAAAGTTTTCTGGGAAAAAGTACTTAATCAAAAGGCTTTATTGGTGCCCTTTATTTATTTAAATAATTTAAAAACCCATTATTGAAAATGTACGAAATAATAATAAGCCGCACACACACACACAAATTCATTATAATGAATTTAATCATATACAACTTTACATGCATATTTGCGGAAGAAGTACAGGTTTCCCTATTCAGCCATGTTTCGCAACGCGAACAAATTTCGAGCACGAACCTGAGGGCAAATTACGGCATTCGATATCAATCAAAATAACAATGCGATATGAATGGAAATTTCGCACGATATCGAATGTCGTAATTCGCCTCCTGTTTTGAAATTTCATAAAAATATTGCCTTTTATATAAAGGGTAGTCCAACCATAATGCACGATGTTAATTGTGAGTCACACCTTAACGTCAAGTGTTTCGCCCAACTTCATTACATTTCTTTGTTTCAGTTTTTGAAAAATTCAGCCCTGGCGAGGTTCACAACTAGGGATGATAATCGGGATTGATTTTAGAAAATCCCGGGATTCGGGATTTTTTTTAAATAAACAGCATTTTTTATTTATTTATGAATTTTCAAAATATAACACTAGCCCGGCAAACCTTGTTTTGCCACATAACTTATTTCTTTCAGGTGTAACAGTGTCTGCTAGCCAAATTTTAAGAAAAAATTATTGGCTATAGTTCTTTCCAGATGTTACACTATTTGCCTGCCCGATTTCAAGAAAATTAATTGATTAGTTAGGAAAATATAGGGAGGCGGATCTTTTGCCATATTTAATGCCCTGTCCTCTTTCCGATGTTACAGTGTATGCATGCCAAATTTTAAGCAAACCGGTTGATTAGGTAAAAAGATAGAGGGAGGGGGAGCTTTTACCCCTCTTGCTCTATTTACGCCCTAAATAATAAAAACTATATGCTATAGATCTTTCCAACTGTAACAGTATTTGCCTGCGAAAAAAAATCGGTTGATTATTTACGAAGATATAGGGAGGGGACGCTTTTAGCCCTCTTATTCACTATTCTCTTTCAGATGTTACATTGTCTGCATGCCAAATTTTAAGAAAACCGGTTGATAAGTTTAAAAGATTAAGGAGTGGGCGCTTTTACCCCCAATGCAATATTTTGTGCCCTCTAGCGATATAATGTGCGACCTATTCTCATACCTAACAAACACACATACAAAATTTCATAAAAATCGGTCAAGCCGTTTCGAAGGAGTTTAAAATGGAGGGCATTTTCTTGATGGCTATAACTCATGAACCAATACACATTTGAAGACCATTGATACATAAAAACCTTGGTAATGACGTCGCCTTCCACGTGAACTTTACAGAAACAAAATCGGTTCTCGCATTTCAGAGAACATCAATTACTAACACAATGCAACTTGTTTTTATATTTATAGATAGAAGAAGATATATTTTTAAAAAAGAAATATAAGAATTATTAAAATAAAAAATACAACTGAAATATAATTTTTAATAATTTTTATTTTTTGTACAGAAAAGTTGATATATTAAAAATCCCGAAAAATCCCTGATATATTACAAATCCCGGGATTTCCCGTTTGGCAGCCCTATTCACAACTAAGCAGCGCGTTAAAATTGCTGAAACCTTTTACGAAAATGGGCGTTCAAATCAAAATGCATTTCGTGCACTTTGTGATTTTTTTGGTCAGCATATCCGACCAAATGTGTGCACAATCGGGTCCAAATAGTGTTCAATCACGAAAAAGTGAAGGTTTTTTATTTTGTTTCATAAAATAGTTTTGTATGAAAAAATTAAATGTTTTGTTTTTTAAGATATTGCAATAATTTTATTTAAAAACAAGTTAGAGTGCTATATTCGGCAATGCCGAATCTTTGATACCCTCCACCGACAGTTCGAATGTTTTAGGAGTGATATCTGTATGATGTCTATTTATTATTATTGTCTTTATAAAAACAGATATCTGCATAAAAATTGGTTGCGGTTTAGACCAATAATAAATTATTGACCGACAATTAGAAAGTTTAATGCTTTCTTTTAGCAATTTTAAATAACTTGAGTAAAATATCACGATTCTTAACATTTTAAGCCGAACTTAAATGATTCTCAGGAGGAATATTTATAATGGAGCCATGGTAAGTTATGAACCAATCATCCCAAAATTCTGCAGAGTGATTTCTGGTATTAAAAAACATAAATTTTAATACAGCGGTTAAATTAGTTTTAGCGTTTACAGTGAATTTCAGAAGGCTGCTAAAATGGGATCTAAGGTAAATTATGGACCGCATATCGCAATACTGCATAGCATTTTTTCTGGACATATGAAGCTAAGCTGGAAGAAAGTTTACCGCATTATCTATATCTGCTACGGTTTTAGGCGTATTTAATTATTTTACCAGAGTGGGCTCCATATGGGGCCTAGGGTAAATTATGGACCGATCTTCACAGTGTCATTTCTAGTCCTATAAAACTGTGACGTTCGAATTTCTATTATGATAGCATTGCTAATTACGTTTTTAGGCGTATTAAACTGTTTTCCGGTAGTAAAGTTTATATGAAGCCTATGGTAAATTATGGACCGATCCTCACGATCTATAAAACTTTGATGTACCAAATTTTGTTATGATAGCATTATTTTTAACGGTTCTAGGCGTACTAAACTGTTTTCCGGAAGTAGGGTTTATCTTCACGAAATTTCACAGCGTGATTTCCAGTCATTTCTGTGCATTATTCCACCATTTATGTTAGTTTTTGTAATAAAATTATCAATTTTTTTTAGGTGGTGGTTCCACATTTTGATTCATAGCTCTGAGCCTACTGAGCCGATTTTGCTGGATTTCAATCCCAAACTGCTTAGGATAACTACAAGCAATTTGGCACCAAGTTTGTTTAGTTCGTTTGAGGTTTTCGAAAGTGAGCGTGTTTTTAACAGACGGACAGACGGACAGACAGACGGACATGGCTAAATTGACTTAGAATTACTCAAGGACCCAGAATATATGTACTTTATGGGATCTGAGATGAATAATAAAAAAGTTTCACACGGAATGACAAACTTAGTATACCCTCTTCACTACTAATTGTGGTGGAGGGTATAAAAAAACTAAAATTGAATATGATGTCGCTTATGTTTTTTTTTGCGGTAAGAGCTCGATTATAAAAATAATTTATAATTATTTATAATTATAAAATTATAAAAAAATAGTAAGTCAAGCAGTATACTATTTTTTTATAATTGTTATTTTTCTTTCCTTGAAAAAAATATTTTAATTAAGTTCGCAAATGAATTTCTAGGATAATAAAAATTCGAAATTAGAGCTTGGGAATTACAATAGACTGCCGCTTATAAGCTTTTTCGGTTGTGGTTTTGCTTCATAGTTACTTCATGTTAATTTAACATTATTTTACAAAAACTTGCGAACAACATTTTTTCTTTTTAAATAACTATAATTCATGTTAATTCCCGTAAAGTTAGAGCAAAATGACAATCATATTGAAATAACACTCCGCATCGCATTGAATGAAAGTTAAGTTGAAACAACTTGAATATTATATACACAGAAAAAAATTGTTGCGCCAGTAAAAGAATTAATCAAAAATAAAATCAGTTTTAATTAAATATTTAATCAAATAAATTAAACATTTAATCAAGTGATTTAAACGTTTGATTGAAATATTGTCAATTAAACATTTAAAACACTTGATTAAAAGTTTAATTCATTTGATTAAATATTTAATTAAAACTGCAGAAAAAAAAACTCATTTTATGTACAAGGGTGCAATAAGTTTGTCATTCCGTTTGAAATTTTTTACAATTTCGGTCCAAGACGCCTTAATGTATTTATCTTTACTTGAAATGCAAAACAACGTAACTAACATTTAGAATTTTTTCCAAGGCCATAAACAAGCATATCAAAATAACAAATATTCGCGAATTGAGTCCCAATATTTTTACTGGTATTAAAAATTAGACCTTCACATAGATATTTTTGTACTAAGAATTTGTTGCTTTGATTTGGTAAAATTTTGTATTTCAACTGACGATATGTATCTTTTAGACTTGCTCACTCGCTGCAACTGGCTGTCAAGGATTATTAAGATGAGGTAAGCAAAGATTTACTTAAGCGCATTCGAGATTTAGCGAAGGCCTTACGGACTCCTACTTACAGGTTTGTTGTACGCAAGGTGCTATGATTAGACAATAAGTTTACAATAATTTTAGGAGCAAAACCAGTGATCTGACCTTACCAAATGTTTCCATAGATGTTCAGACTCGTTGGAATTCCATCTATTTTATGATAAAAAGCTTAATGGCCTACAAATCATTTTGCTTAAAAATGTTTATGCTGCACTTAATCTACGTCACTCAGAACATATGGAGTCCTCAGGGAACATATGGAGTCCTTTTTAACTATCTTAGAGCCTGTTTACATTGCCACACAAAAGCTTCAAGAAGAGCAGTTATTTTTTGGAGATTTCTTTAAAGTATGGCTCGAAATGAAGCTTGAGGTTCAAACGAAGCCAAATAGCTCCAAGTTTTTAGAAAAACTAAAACGGCGGGAGAAAGTTTTACTTCAAAATCCAACATTTCTTGCAGCCATATATCTCGATCCGCGGCTTAACTGCATTATATCGAAGGAGCCTTTTTAAGTTAATGTGTTCTCGAACCCACCTTAAAGAAGTAATCGTTCGTATTTTGGCAATTAGAGAAGCGTGTAAGTTTTTTAACATTTATTTTATTGGTATTTTTCTAAAAGTTCATTACATTTCTTCTTCTCTATCCAGACAAATAATAATCAATCCGATGATCAACCTTCAACAAGTAAGGAAGCTCTACAATCTTCGCCAGATGTTTGCGATACATCACAATCCAACACATCGCTTTTGGGACAGTATTTGCACTCCCTATACGTAGATAGGGAACTGGAAAGCAATGAAAATGCTGATGATGATGAAAAACGAAAAGCTTTTTATAAAATAGATAATTTTCCACCTAGGCCCTTATCGATTCATAAACCTCTTTTCGAGTTCTGGGAGGCAAAAAAAATACATTATCCATATTTGTATAAATGATCAAAAATTGTTCACTGTGTTCCAGCAACCCAGGTGAGCGTGGAAAGAGCATTCTCTGCTCTTAAATTGGTTCCGCAGAAAATTTGGAAAAAATTATGTTCGTCAAACTAAACATATAATAAACTAATTTCTAGACGTTTTGCATGAAAATAAACAAAATAAAAAATAAATAATAAAAATAAAAATATGAGTTTTATTTTCTGACGGGAAAAGTAGAACTCCTCAAGTGAGTTTTATTTTCAGACGGAAAAAATAAAACTCCTCAAATGAGTTTTATTTTTGACGGAAAAATAAATCTCTCTTTTTAAGAGTTTCATTCAAACTTTAATTTTTCGTTGAAAAATAAGTCTTAACTATGGAGTAGAGATCGTTTTCTCAAGATCACCAAAGATTCTTAATGAGCTCGTCAATACGAATCTGCTGGTATATGACACTATAGGTGTTCCTTGACTCTAACATGGAGAGTTTTTGGGGTCACATTTTCAGAAATAACTGTTACTTACGGTCCCTGCCTGTAACACATGCTTCACTTTTTTGTTTTCCCCTTTGTTTACAGATATGGCCCGATATGGTTTTCGTTATTTCTGACGGAAAAAGTAGAACTCCTCAAGTGAGTTTTATTTTCAGACGGAAAAAATAAAACTCCTCAAATGAGTTTTATTTTTGACGGAAAAATAAATCTCTCTTTTTAAGAGTTGCATTCAAACTTTAATTTTTCGTTGAAAAATAAGTCTTAACTATGGAGTAGAGATCGTTTTCTCAAGATCACCAAAGGTTCTTAATGAGCTCGTCAATACGAACCTGTTGGTATATGACACTATAGGTGTTCCTTGACTCTAACATGGAGAGTTTTTGGGGTCACATTTTCAGAAATAACTGTTATTTACGGTCCCTGCCTGTAACACATGCTTCACTTTTTTTTTCCCCTTTGTTTACAGATATGGCCCGATATGGTTTTCGTTATCATTCTTCTTTGAAATTTGATGTACAATTTAACTAAAAAAAAATTTAAGAAAAAGAATACGGGCATTTTTTTTCTTTTTATAAATAATTTTAAACATGAAAATAAAAAGAATAATGTTTTTCTTTTTATAGTGTTGTTATTGATTTTATACAAACGATTACAACAGGATTTTATGGATACAACATTGAACAATGTTATTTTAACATTTTTCCTTTTAAATTAATAAGAAACAATGATTATTTTAAACAAAGTTCATACGTTTGCAGAAATTTATTACGATTTTTAATAAATATTGTGCAATGTTTATTAAACATTGATATTTTTTCTTTGTGTAAAAACGCATTTTTCTAAATCACTTTTCTACGTCCAAACCTCAGGTAATTTTATTTTAATTTTTCGCTGCTATTTATAAACTATATTTGTTACAAATTTAACAATGTTTATATTATTATAAATTAATAACAAATATTAATAATAATATAAAAATATATACTCAACATATCGCACTTAAAATTTATTTGAACAGTTGTTTATTTAAATAAACACGCGAATCGATACCCGTTTTACAGCGCTTTTTAGCTCGGTAATTTAAGCACTGATTTAAGTGGTATTTAAACATTTCGAGGCGGAAATTTTTCGAGTAAGTGCTATTTGAATTTTTAAAGTTTCAGTATTTTTTTTTTTTTGCTGACGGTGACTACAGGTCTTAATTTAAAATAATGATAAACCTAAAAACAATTTAAAAAAAAATACAACTGCTAAGAAGCAATTAATTTTTAATTGCTTAAAAACTAAACAAACTTTTATTATAAACGATGAATTTTTATTGTTTTTTTTTCAACTGCTTTTAATAAAGTTAAATATCGAAATGTGTAATTGACATAGTTCTAATTTTTACATATCATTAGCTAAAATGCAAAAGGGCGTAACTATCAAAAATATAATTTTATAGGAGAATCAAAAAACTTTAAAAAATGAAAACTATAAACTTGTCAGAAAACATGCAGTGATAACTCGTCCATGGAATTCTACAAACAATTTCAAAGGACACCATTTCACTATATATTGTTAGAAAAAAAACGGACTATTACGTAATTTTGCATTTATAAAAAAAACTCTCTTGTAGTTACGTCCCATTGTTTTTTGTTAATAAAATCGTAAGTTTTGATTGCAAAAGTGTAAAATTTTGTCAAGACATGTAGTTCAATGGCATTCATAATAACCAGGGAAACCAGAAATATGCTCTAAAAAACGCGTTTTATGCGCATTAAATATGCAGTAAAAACCCGAAAATATGCCCTAAAAAATGTTAAAAATATGCCCTAAAATCTAAAAATTTCTCATATAAAGACGCAATAAATAACAATTGAATATTAAAAAAAAAAACGAAAAATATTATCGATTAAGCCCATATTTGGTTAAAATTCATATAAGTGATGTTTAACATCCATATTGGCTTTAAAGCAAAGATAGGCAAACACATACATGTATATTTCATAATAATGTTAGTGCTATATGACTCTTCCGCTCTCATTGTTCTGCAGCGTTGCCATAATTCTTTTTTTTTAATATGATCGAACTTCATAATAATCCGTTACTGGGTAACATTGAGATACATAATGGTGACATAAAAGAAGAACTTACAAAAAGGCAAGTTGATTTATCTTTACCTCTAGAAAGTGGAATAAACTTCTGAAAAAAAATATCAATAAAAACATATATCCAAAAAGAAAAAATTTAATTATAAAGATGTATTCGATGTTTGGATCAACCTTTATATGTGAATCTTCATTTTGTTTTTTTAAGTTTATAAAAAATAAGCACATAAATCGTCTCACAGATGAACATCTCGTAGACCTCATGCGTATAAAATGTTGCCCCTAGAAGTTTGACATAGATGAATCAATCAAAAGTTTTGAAAAAGTGAAGTTCTTCTTTTCTGTCACCATTATATGTTTCAAGGTTACATAATAATGGATTATAATGAGGTTCGATCAAGCCTTTAAAAGGCAAAAATGTCGTAAGAAATATAATACCAAAATTGAAAGAAAAAAATTGTAATGTAAAACTGCACAATTTACAAAAAAAGTTTATTTTTTAAACAAAGAATTATAAAAACGAACTTTAAAAAAACAATTTACAAAAAAACTTATTTTTTAATCAAAGAATTATAAAATAAAACTTTTTTATAATTCTTTTAACAAAAAAAAATCATATTTGGCAACGCTGATCAAGCAGCAAGCGTAACACAACATACCCATGCGATTGCTCAAGCGAGACTGAATTGTTTTAATTTTTTTCTTCTGTACGTGTGCTTAAGTACGTGTAAATAAGAGAGTAACAAAGCGCCCATGGGCGGCATTTTGCCTATCTCTGCTTTAAAGGGATTTTAGCTACGGTCGCTAAATTGTTAACAAATGTCAGCATTCAAAAGGAAGTTAAAGCTATTTAAGGATGGGAACTTTGAGCAAATGTGAACCGATTCGAAAATAATTTAATTTGCAGTAAAATATTTCTGGGACGAATTGAATTTAAATACCAACATAATTAGATAGATTGCGGACCCAAAGAGTCTTATATGCATGTGAAATTAAAGACCGATTCTCACCATTTGCATAGACTTCGTCCATATTTGATCAAATTATCTACAAAATTGGAACTTTTACTCTGCGTACAAGGCTTATATGGACAGATAACCAGCCAGGCGGATGGATGGACATCGTTATATCACTTTCAAAAGTGATTCTAAGTTGATCGGAATACTAAAAGATTGGTCTAGATACAAATTGCATAACATATATCCTTAATGACAACCTGCTTTGTCTTACAAATTTAGAGTAAAAATTAAATGAAAATGTCGAAATTGAAGTAACAGATTTTCAAAAAAAAAAAAATAAAATTTAATTTGCTTTCGCATCTGTAGGCATCTAAAAACTGAAATATTTATCAAAAAGGCAAAATATGCGCTATAAACCTAAAAAATGCTGCAAAAAGGCTCTTTTAACTAAATTATGCTGCATACGAAAAAATATGCAAAAATATGCACTAACAAATCCTTGCCAAAACTCATAAAAAACTCTAAAACGGATAAATAAATTGTTTCTGCCTTCATTGGTCGTACAAGGATAAACATGCAATTGCTGATAATAACCAATCAAAAAAAAAATGATTTTGAATTTTTTGTTAGTTACGCCTTTTTGCATTTTAGCAAACGATATGTATTTATTATGATATATAAAATATTTTAATATTTATTTTAACTTTAAATTAAAACAAGTAAGAATGCTTTATTCGGCTGCACCGAATCTTCAATATCCTCAACCGAGAATTCGAATATTTCTGTAGTGGCCTTTATGCGGGATCTATAAACTAGAAGCCAGGCTCCAAAATATATAAAAGTTTTATGGGGTCTTAGATGAATATTTAAAAGTTTCATGCTTTGTCAGTCCATCGACAAAAGTAAAGAACTTCCTCTGTTCTGTACACATGAATCAGCTATTCAAAATCGGCATGTATCCCTCGGCATCGGTTGTCGGTTGTGTTACTTCCGTATTTTCTGCAAACACTTTTTCCGGTTGACATAAATCTTCATCGATTAATTTTTCATTAATAATTTTAATTAATATGGTCAAACAAACTTTGAAGACATTATGATTAAACATTTACGAAACCTGTAGCTGTATATATTATTTTATTTATATAAAAGTCGTTTAAGCCGAATTTTATCTCGCTATCGACATTTGTTTGCGATTTGTTACGGTGGATGTAATTTTGCATGTGGGTTTATTTGGAAGCTGCATACGAGATGACAGCATTCGATATCGAGCAACTAAAGACATTTCATCTCTCGAGTATTCATTCGATTTGTATTTTAAAATATTTTTATTCTTATTTTTATGAAAAAAAAAATATATAGAAATTTACAATTCTTCAAAATATTCGTTACCATCAAAAGTTTTGTTTCAAGCTATCGAAAAAAAAGTATTTTTATTATTACATGAAACGACTGTCAATTTTAATGTTGCTCTATTGAGAGTAGTGCTGGGATACGATCGATATTTTCTACTATCGATATTTATCGATAGTTCAGATTTCACTATCGATATATCGATATTCTATCGAACGAATGTGTGTACTTGAGTAGGAACATTTTAGCTAGTTTTCAGGCTACAATTCGTTGTTTTTATCACTTTATTATAGATGACAGTTTTTAAAAATTGTGATGCTGATAAGCACTTTCCGAAGGAACCAAAGTAACAGGGCCTATAAGATATTTTGTTGCAACTTTAGATAATGCTCTAAGTTTGATTTGATTCTTAACCCAACAGGTTATCAATCTAGCGGACTTTTCCTCTAATGGTCGTTTATTGTTTTATCCTATGCTCGCAATTGCAATTGCATTTTTATTTGATTTTTTTTACAACATCATAAAACTATCTAACATTTCAGTCCCTATGTTAGTAGTTAAAAAGCACAGCTAAGCAATCCATACTACCTGCCATTATTGTTGTTTGTATTCATTGCTGTAAACCTGCTCGAATTAATAGTTGCAAGTTAAAACTTGCGGCAAAAAACTGGGTGTGTATAGCTGCTGTAACATGTCTTCATAGCTGTATTTTAAATAATAATAGTATCGATATTAATATTTTTCCTATCAATAGTACTATCGATAGTTTCCCAGCACTAATTGAGAGTGCTGCCGTTTCATTTACATTATTACACACTTCGACATCACTTTCACACACTTCTTGCTTTCAATTAAAAACAAAATCAATTAAATGGCTTTACTTTTTTCTCCGCTTTTACAAGCGAGAGATGTTTTGCATTTTTTATTTATTATTCAAAAGCAATAACAAATAACAAAAAATTTAAATAACTCGCAATAAAGCAAAAAAAAAAACTAAACACCGGCAATAAAAACAAAAACAACGCTTTCACGACAATCACAGACCTTCTTGTCTTAACGCACAACGCAAAAACGGCAAGCTAAATATAATATACAAAACAGCATTTAAAGGCCTATGATCTCCTATTACACCTGTCGCCGGATGTTTGGTGCAAAATGGGGCCTACTCATTTCGATGGTAACAAGAATATTTACTACAGTAATAGGTCCTATACTGGCTTATGAATCCTCAGTATAACAGACTGCTTAAGAAAGAAAATATATTGTAAGCCAGCTATACACAATTTAGAGATCTTCTTGAATCGGAGATGCAAAAGGCTTTATGTACATTCTCCGGTGAAGAATCATTCCTGGGATCCGCGAGGCGTCAATTTGACTATAAATGAATAACTGTCAAAAGTGAACGAGCACATAGAGAAGCCGTAGAGAAGTATCAGAAGATTTATTTTGTCTTCTTTAAAGTCGTATTTTCATGGAGTTATTCGGAGCAGAGATATGGTAGCGGGCTATAGGAGCATGACAGTTTACTAATGTGTCGATATTATTTCCTAGGACATTGAAAATCAATTCTGGGGCTATTAGATGTTTGCATTTCTAGGATGCAGCAAACATCCGAAATGACAGGGCTATTGAAGTTGATGGAGTTCTTGAGTTTTGCATAATCATCTGGTGCCACGGGAGTCAGTAGCCCCCGGCTCAACAAACCGGTCTGGCTATTGGTAAGGTCACCATGTGTCTGCTTTTGCAAGAAAGGTTTTCTGAATCCCAAGGACTCGGATAATGGTATTGTTCTTCTTTGAAGTCATACTTTCGGGAAGCACGTGGAGGGTGTGGTTTATAAATTCAAGAGATATACGGGGTGTAATTATTCGTAGGGGAGCCCTTTAGTGCGGCCAACTGCACTATCTGTACTAGCACCTCGGAGGCACTAAATAAATTACTGCGCTTAATACCGATCGACATCCATTTAATGGCTGTTTGTACTAGAAATGCAGTTAGACGACTTGCATTCGGTTGCTGAAAACAAAGGACGTCATGCAAGCCCCTTTACCTTCGCCCCTAAACAAAACCATGCATTACACAATACTTTAGACAGTGTTCGAACAGTCCTTAACGGTGATTTTCCCCTCCAGATAGAAATTGAGAAAAGGAAACATGGTGGTCGGGCTTGATAACACAGTTCATACAGCTGGGCTTAAAATGAGCTGCGGAGTGCGCTCGGAACCGCTCTGAGAGGAACTCAACTTCAGCAACTCATACCGTCTTCCTGATAAGTTCAGCCTATTTTAAGTAAAAATTTTGGAAATTTGATAAGCTTGCAGCTTTCGCCGATAAACGTAGAAGGATCCACATGTTTATTGACAGTCATGCAACACTGATGACAATCGTATGTAACCTTAACCATTCTAGTAAGTAAATCTAAGAACGCGTTATCCACTATCAGCTATCAATTCGACGTTACTCTGATATGGATTCTCGAGCAAAGCGATTATTTTGGCAACAAACAGGCGGATAGTCTGGCTAGATCGAGATCTTATTTTGACATAGCGAACTCAATGTCGATTCCTCTATCTCTCGGGACCATCAGAAGTGGCATCTCCAGATATTCCCCCTTATGCAAAAAAAGTTAAAGTACTTAGCTAACAAACAGATTAAGCCCAGCAAAAGTGAATTTTAACTTTTTTGACTGATATCAGTGTTAACTAGGGATTAGGCCAAAGAAAAGCATGCGAGCAGACTGGATATCCTGTTAAATAGAAACTATCACAGCTACCTCGTACTTCAAGAAAAGGAGCCAGTTGTTCAGAGACTTAACAGAGCCATTTTGGCAAACATATATGCATAGCGAACGATCAGCTTAGGTAACCTGTGCCCATGATCTATAACTTTGGTAAGAAATTCTCGCATCGAAAAGATGTGAAACAAAATATTCCATCGTTTCTCAAAAAGTGAGAAAAAAGTGTGTCAGTAACTCATGTCGAAAACCATCAAAAGGGATTAAGTCGTTACGTTATGTCATAATATTCCACTCGAAGTCGATGTAAAATTGCAGATTTTGAGACGTTGAGTCACACATATCACTAACGTAAAACTAAAAAATGTTTAACGACGACGGCGAAAATACAATGTCGGCTATACCAAATAATGTTAAGTGCGACAATAATGTTTGTTGTTTACAAAATGGCTTTGAAAACAGTCATATATTTTTCAAACATGTAGAAATGAAAATAATTAAACAATGAAAAAATCTGCCAAGCCAAAAATACTAACCTCTTCCGTGTTATAGTTTAATTCATTTTGCATTTTTAATATATTTTTTTTTCTTAAAATGTTTTCTCATCCCATTTTCATTCATGGGTGCATTTGACAGCTCCAAGCGGGAACTTTCTCACAAAAATTTTACAGACGCACTTTTTCTGTAAATTGGAGAGTAGTTTCCTTACGTGACAGCAATTAATCGCCAAAAATGTTACAGACACAGTTAAGTGAGAAAAATAGTTGTTTGTTTCAATTGATGACATTTTTGTTTAATTTCTCACATTTCAATCGTGATCGATAAGTACTATTAAAACCCGGAGTCAAAATTAAGTGCACATTTGATGAAAATGTTGCACCGTGTTATCAAGAAACGATCCTAAAATTAAAATTTTAAATTCGCATCCCACGAGGGAGAACTGTTTCCTAATTAGCCTATAGAATTTATTTTAAATAAGATTAATAACAAAAAATCCATGAACCAAGTTTATCATTATGTTTTATGACAAATTTATTAAGCGTTTGACGTAAAATCAATTGATGTATTTTTTTATTTAAAGAAACGATGTGTGAAATTTACATTAAAATTGAAGTGTTAAAAGTAGAGTTGATTATTATGGAAATTAATTTATTATTTAATAAATACGATAATGATGGTGCAAATTTTAATAATACATAATTTTCTTCTGGTTTTCGCTAAAAATTTGCATCTGAATCAACTTAGTTCGCTCTGCTGGTGATAATGACAATTTAATAAAAATGGCAGTGGTGTTTGTGGCATTGGCGGTATTAAGTAATAAATATCACCGCAAGAATGATGATGTTATGGATAACGGGGGGCTTGGGGGAATTATTTTGTTATTAATTTTAATTGTTTATTGATTATATAAGTACGTATAATTGAAAATTGCAGATAATTATATGTTTTTGTATTTTATGGCCACAATAATACTTTAAGAAACCCATTTCGATTTTAATTTGTATCAACACATTTTCAATTATAGAATAAAATGGTGGCATGTGTAATCAACTGTTTAATTTAAACTAAAATCTCTTTCATTTGTAATTGTGCAGCATTATCTTTAATGTCCTTAGGGGGTATAGCATTGTTATCATTTGTGTGTACATTCGTACATTGAAGATGACAGGGAACACTTGTGGTCAAGGCAAGTAAGAAAATGCGAATGGATTTAAAATAAATGTCATTCGAGCAGAACGATTATGAAATACAAATATTTAGTTTTCATTTTAAGCGCCATTTCCTTAGTAGAATATTGTTGGCCAAATAGATAAACAAGTATTAGGAAAGTGAATCTAAAACTTCTTACCATAGTTGAATTATTCAAATTGATATTTAGTGGAAAGCTATTAATTTTAGTGTTTTGATTTTAATAGGAATCAGGGACATAAATATCAGAAAATTTTTTAGAGATAATTGTCATAAAGACGTCTTTTAATCGTTATTTGCAAAGCAGTCTTTTAATAAAATCTTGTTTAAAGACCGTTTTCTCACACCGCAAGTGTCTTCTTTTCAAAGTCTTGAGTTTGTTGAGGAGATGGAAAAGTAGATGGGAGTAGAGTACAAGCTTTGCTCTTATCGCAAGGGTTTTTCTTCTTCGTTCGTCGTTTATACATATGTTGTTGTATTTTGTCGCAAACAACAACAAAAGATACGAAAGAAAACAAAATTTGTCAAAGTAAAATTTGGGTGTGAAGAAGTGAAACAAAGTTTAAAATAAGATTCAAAAGACTTTGTCAAAGTAAACTTTACGTGTGAGAATGCGGCTAAACTTGTTATACACCAACGAGCATGTAGAGAAAAAATTACGTCTAATTAGATTTTTCTAAACCATATTACCATTTAATTTTTAAAACTGAGAAATTCAAACGAAAAACAAGTCAGAATGCTATATTCGGCTGTGCCGAATCTTTGATATCCTCCACCGACAGTTCGAATATTTCAGGAGTGGGCTCTATATGATAGCTATATATTATCAATTAATCTTTATACAAACGGATGTCAGCACTAAAATTGGTTGCGGTTTAGACCTATATTAAATTATAGGCCGACAACCTTGAGTAAAATATCAGGATTCGTAACAGTTTAAGCCGAACTTAAATGATTTTCAGGAGGGGAATTTATATTGGAGCCATGGTAAGTTATGAATAAATGAGACCAAAATTCAGCAGAGTGATATCTGGTATTAAACACCATAAATTTCAATACAGCGGTGGAATTAGTTTTAGATTTTACAGTGAATTTCAGAAGGCTGCCAAATATGGTATCTGAGGTAAATTATGGACCGTATTTCATAAGATTGCATGACATTTTCTGGCCTTATGAAGCTAAGTTAGAAGAAAAATTTTACCGCAATAAATATATCTGCTACGGTTTTAGGCGTATTTTTATTTCTTGTCCTATAAAATTGTAACGTACCATATTCTATTATGAAAGCATTTTTTATTACGGTTTAAGGCGTATTAAACTCTTTTCCGAGAGTAGGGTTTATTGGGGCCTAGGGTAAATTATGGAACGATCTTCACAAAATTATACAGTGTGATTTGCAGTCGTATAAAACGAACTTCTGTACAATCTGATATCATTCCGCGCATTATTTCACCATTTATTTTTTTTTTTTTTTTTTTTTGTAGAAAAATTATAAATATTTTAGGATTGTGGTTTCCCATATGTACATTAGGGGTGGATTGGTGTTATATGGAAATCCTTAGCAGCAAGATTTCCAAACGCTAGAACCCCCAATTTTATGAAGTTTGTAAAAAAAACGCATGAGCCAAAAAATTAGGGGGCTAGGATGGGGGTAAATGGCTCCTCATCGGGGTCAAAGTTGGGGGAAAACGATACAAAAGCCAACTCCCACTAATATTTCCCCCCCCCTACATTTTTATTAACAAACTAACCCCCTATTTGTGCTCCTTAAGGGGGCTCCCATACTAAATATTGTTTTTTATAAAATTACCCGCCACCGCCCTAACTAGCCCCAGAGTGGCCCTAGAGGAGTCAAATATATGACGGATCTCAAATAGTTTTTGGTACTCGAGCATTTTTGAAGAACATACCTAGTCTCCATCTTTAATCATTAGGGTGGTCCCCATACAAAAATTTCGAAAAATGGCGAAGTTGCACCACATATGTTCCCAAAACTCAAAAACGCTTTAGCTTATTGGAAAACTAACAAAAACCGAAATTCCGCAATAAAATTTCCTTTAAGAAAAGTAATTTTATTTTTCATATATGCACAGTCGTTTTTAAAACAATATTTTTTTTTTTTTTATTTTGGAAAAAAATATTTTTTTATTAAAATCTCGAAATTTTTGGTTTTTTAAAAATTCATGAAAAAATTTTTCCAGACGTATAAAAAACGATATTCCAAACAAAACAAGCTATAAATGATTAAAAGCTGTTAGCAACTTTTAATTTTATTCACTAAAGTCGAAAAATTTTTGTATGGAACCACCCTAATGATTAAAGATGGAGGCTAGGTATGTTCGGAAAAAATGCTCCGGTAGCAAAGAATATTGGAGGTCCGTCATATATTTGACTCCTCTAGGGCCACTCTGGGGCTAGTTAGGGCGGTAGCGGTTTTTTTATAAAAAACAATATTTAGTATGGGAGCCCCCTTAAGGAGCACAGATAGGGGGTTAGTATGTTAATAAGAAATGTAGGGGGAAATATTAGTGGGAGTCAGTCTTACATTTTACCCTTCTAGAAGCGACTCAGGGACAGTTGTAAAACTTTTTTTGGCTTTTGTATCATTTTCCCCTAACTTTGACCCCGATGAGGAGCAATTTTCCCCCGTCCCACCCTCCTAACTTTTTGGCTCATGCGTTCTTTTACAAACTTCACAAAATTGGGGGTTCTAGCGTATCGAAATCAAAAAGCCGTGCACTAATCCATACCTAATGTACATATTGATTAATAGCTCTCATCCCACTGAACCGATTTTGCTGCTTAGGATAACTACTAAATTGCATTAGAATTAATCAAGAATCCAGAATATATATACTTTGTGGGGTCTGAGATGAATAATAAAAAGTTTCACACGGAATGACAAACTTAATATACCCTCATTCATCACTACTGGCGGTGGAAGGTATAAAAATTTTCAACTTTGTTATTGCACAGCAATACACATCGACCGATACCTAAAACCTTTTTTGGATTTTAAAAAAATTCGAAATTGCGTCGTTTTGGTTTCAGTTTGGGTCGCATGGCGCCGGAGATAAGCATAGAGTTTCACGGGATTAGCTTAGGAAATTAAAAAAAAAAAAAAAAAAAAGTTGCGTCAGTTGTGCTTCGATTTGAGTCTTTGATATAAAAATGTTTGTACAAAGCTAAAACAGAAAAAGGGGATTTCCCTAAGTCTAATGCAAATATCGTCATATAATTTCAAAACAGCCCTAAGTTACAAAAAATTCGACTTTTTTATCGATTATGATGCACGGAATCAGAAAACATACATACATGTGTCTTGAAAATTATCTCTTCTATAATTAAAAAAGGTTTTATTTTTATTCCTAAATATTTACTTTGTCACAGATCGTAAATGATTTGCATATTCAAAATATAAATAATTATTGCTATAACTTCCTTCAAAGTCGTAAAAAATAATTTAACCTTTGACCATGAGTACTTTTGAAGAACTTTAAAGTGCCATGAACTCAAATAGCTTAAGTCAACTTTATGCCACAAAATAAATTATTATTTTTCTATGCTATTTGCATGTCAAACTGGGTGTTCAAAAATTTTTATTTATTTATTTAATAATTTAATATTCTAACTTAATTAACCGAGCAATAGTAACGTTGACCTTCAGCCCGTTGCCGTGAAACAGACCAGAGTCTCTGGAGGGAATCAAACCCGCAACCCCCACACTGATAGACTAGCTCACTTCCTACTAGCCTGCCAGAGCACCCTGTTCGAACAATTATTCCACGTTCTTGTATTGTCTTCGTTTTGTATGGTCTCGGAAACTTAAAATGCAATTTCTCATTATTTTGACCTGATCTTTCAGATCTGTGGAGTATTCAAAAATAGTTCTAACTCTGGCTCCGACTTCAACCGCTGAAATGTTTTAAGTCCGACTCCAACTTAGACTCAACCTACGATTGTAACTTTCACTCCTTGATGCTCAAAAAATATGAGACTCGTTCTTTTTTGACCTCAAACTAATTTTTTTTAATGCAGTACCCGTAAAATGGTTAAATATGAACTAACTCTCATAAAATAAATAAAAATCTACTTATTCATAGCGATCTGTAAGATTTTCCATTGCCAATTTCGTATATTTTTTTTGAAAACATTAGAAAATGTTTTTAAAGTTTTTTATGGTGAAAAAAGTCGGAGTCGCTAGTTTTTTGGGTACTTTGACTCCGCCTCCAGTACAAACATCTCATCTTTGACTCTACAACTCCAATTCCAACTTCAAGGCCCTGAGTATATTACACGACTCTTTGGGTCTAAATTAAGTTAACAAGTCGCGGTGTGTAAAATTCATATACTTTTTCCCCTTTTAAACTACAGATTTTGGTTTTAAAAAGTTCATTGTCTAAACTTTAGCTTGCATACAATGTTTTGAAAAAAAGAAGACGGATATCTCCTAAATATTGTTGTTCAGCCATTTGTAGCACAGTGTAACTCAACTTACTGTCTTTTGTTTACAATAAACCGAGGTGGTATAAACACCGCGATTATTCCGGATTATTCCCATCTTCTTTTCATTAAAATAGTAATTAAAATGTAGTTAAAAAAACTTTTGCAGTAAAAATATTAATTTCAAAGTGTTAAGAAGTTAAAAAAAAGAGAACAACAAAAACAAACTACGTACACTTAAAAAAAACTCTTGTACTCTTATATGAACATACATATTAAAACAATAAAATGCGTATAAG
Source organism: Pollenia angustigena (assembly GCA_930367215.1). Lineage (NCBI taxonomy): Eukaryota > Metazoa > Arthropoda > Insecta > Diptera > Polleniidae > Pollenia > Pollenia angustigena. Next base: position 32,666,007 of record OV884057.1, read on the forward strand.
ACTTTTAACATTAAAATTAAAAGAAGAGTACTACATATTTTTAATTTTCCGCTTTGTCTTGTTAATACTCAGGTATGGGAAATTAGATACTAATGTGTTTTTTCTTTTCCTCTAGTTTTCAAGATAGACATAAATATTTTTTTTTTCGCATCAATCTTACATTTGTATTTTATAAAGATTATTTGTAATAGTCATATTCCTTCAATTTTTCAATTTTTTCTATTCCTATTCCTTTCATTTTTCTATTTGTTAAAATTGTTGAGTTAAATACATTCAATTTATAAAGTATCACTATCCAGTGTGACACAAAGAATGCTGACGAAGGCCGTAGCGGGTGTCTAATAATTGTAAATTTTTCCGTACATACAATATACTTCATTGCTGTCCAAAGGAAAGCTAAGGTACAATGTAACAAGAAAATACAATATAATAGTCTGGTGGTGTATAAAGTAATTTCTGAAAAATTGAAGGAATAAGACTATTACAAAAAAGCTTTATAAAATACATAACTGAAATTTAGCTCATATAATAAATTCGAAAAATAAAAAATGTTGAATATAATATAAAGTAACCTTCGAAAGGAAATAATTCCCAGTTTCTATTAATTTTAAATTTTAAAGTAAAGCGGCTATTACACGGTCATGGTATAATAACGGACCAACCAAAATACTGCGAAATTCGTGTTTGTCAGTTTGGTATGATGGTTTTTAACAATTTCTTATATTTTTCGTATGACATCGTACCATCATACACTCGTGTTGGAGCTCTTCTGTCATACACAGTGCCAATATCATTTGTGTTTTAGTAAGCAAAGGATCTTTTAAAAAGCTTATTGAAGTGTATAAAAGTCTGCCAAAAAATGTAGCAGATAAAAAGTGATATCAACCACAATAAACATATAAAGCAAAAGGCTTATGAAAAACTTTTAGAAATGTTAAAAAAAGTTGGACCGGAAGCCACGATTGAAGTTCTTAAAAAAAAAACATTGCACCATCATAAACACAAAGTTTATCATTCAGTGTTTCTTGTATACTGTTGTATGACTTGGCATGATAGTCCAGTAGCATAGCCGACATACCAATCATGACCGTGTAAGAGCCGCTTAAATTATTCCTTTTGGCATTTTTGTAATATTAGATCTAATACCATTGAAAATATATACATATATATTCTGATTCCTTGTGAGTAGCTTAGTGGATTTAACAATGCCAGTCTTTCCGTCCATCAGTATGTCTGTCTGTGGAAGATTCCTGATATTTTGAGGACTAGGTTGCTATATGTTTATAAAATACATAGTCCGCAATCGTTTTCTATTGTAATTCAGACAGATCGGTCCACGAATTGCTGAGATATGAACAAAAAACTATGAGTGCCTATAATTTTTACCAATAAACATTTGTTTTATGTAGACTTATTACAATCTATGAACTTTATTTTTCACTTTCATCTACAATAAACTCAGGAGTGAAAGTAAGAAAAATCAGTTCATTTTCTCCTTGATAGAAATGATTTTGGCAGAATAGCGGCCATGCACAGAAAGAAAAAAACCAGGGATAGATCAAGTTTTCTACGATTACTTAAAGTACGAGTCGCATTTAAAAATTCAAGTACGAATAACACTAAAACGTACTCAAAACAATCCTAAATGGGATTACTTTCGAAAATCAATACCGGAATTTCTTGAAATAAGTATAAAATTATTTAATCAAGTAAAAAAAATGTTTAAACTTTTCGTTGTGTTTAACCCTAAGGCTTACGCATGGTTTGGTTTTCTATACACATTGAAAAAGTCTGTTCAGTCATGAATTACCACGAAGGGTTAAAAACGAAATTTGAACTCTTGCTTCTCATTTAGATTATATTTTTGGTTAAATATGTACAAAAGATTTCTTAAGTAAAAACCATATCGTGCATGATGTTGGTGTTTTATCATTCTGTAAGGTGTAATACGAGAAATTAAAAATCAATCATAATAATATTTTTTTCTAATTCGGGATAAAATCAACTTTATAATACTTAAATCAAGCGCATTTTAAGATTGATTTAATCTTAGTTTTACTTAAATCCATCTCATTTCGGGATTGAATTTGAATAATTTAAGTATTTTGCGATTGAAAATCCGCAATTGAATCAATCTTTCTGTACCTGATTCAAGAAAATCCGTACTCACCGTACTATTAATACCGCTTCGGATTGATTTGAGTACGGATGGATTGATTTTTCTTTTAAGTGTACTACTATATGAACTAGGAAAACAAAATTTGACTCTGATATCTCCTATATAAAACATAAGGAGTATTAAATATAAAAATTATTCAAATCGGTACATTATTTAACGTGTTCTTCCGAATTAAAGGTTTTCGTACGAGCTTTATAATCAATAAATCTATTTTTTTAAGCTGCTGCCGTCATTTATACGTCAGTACCCATGTTCTGTAACTTTAGTGAGAACTTCTTGCATCGAAAAGATGTGAAACAAAATATTCCATCGTTTCTCGAAAAATGAGAAAAATGTATGTCTGTAACTCATGTCGAAAACTATCAAAAGAGATTACGTCGTTACGTTATAAATGTCATGAAATTGCACTCGAAGCCGATGTGACATTGCAGACGTTCAGAACGCCAGAAACACATATCGTTGACGGCGACCAAAATTTACTTAAATTTTCTATACACATTTTTCAACGACGGCGGCGAAAACACAACCGTCGGCTATACCAAATTGTGTAAAGAGCAACTTTAATGTTTGTCTTTTGCAAACGAGCTTTGAAGACATTCGTATATTTTATAAAAATGTTAAAAGCAAAATAATAAAACAATGAAAAATGTGCCAAGAATAAAATATTATTATTATTATTATTATAATTATTCTTTGCATTTTGCATTTTTAATTGTTTTTTAGTGTTGAAATTTTTTCTCGCCCCGTTTTTATTCGTGAGTTTATTTGACAGTTCAAAGCGGGAACTTTTCTCACCAAAATGTTACAGACTCACTTTTTCTGTCAATTGACAAGTAATTTCCTTACGTGACAGCTTGTACTCGCCAAAAAAATTTACAGACACAGTTAAGTGAGAAAAACGGCTGTTTGTTTCAATTTATGGCATTTTTGTTTCATTTCACACATTTCAATCGAAAACTTTCTCGACGCGAGAGTTACAGAACATGGGCACAGGTTGCCAAAATTGCACTCTGAGATTTTGCAAATATTTTTATTTGCATTAAACTTTTGTGAATTTTCAAATGTTTGAGAAATCTTAGCATTATTTTTAGGGGTTACGTAAAGAACGTTTAGTTCAAACGATAAGACAAATCTTCAGCACCCGTATTCCGTAATTCGCTAAGCTAAAGCTAAATCTCGATCGCTAAAATGCCTTCGAGAATACAAAATTTAAACATTTTAGCGATGACATTAAAAGTTAAAATTGCGGCGAATTAAACTCTTTTGGTATTGCCAAATTTAGAAACGTTACAGTATTTGCGTAGCCAAAAATCGCTTAATCAACTTTATAGATTTATAGAATACGGTCACAAATCTAATAAATATTTGACGAAGAACTGCCACAGACCTAATAAATATATATTAATTGTAAATAAAACAAAAAGTTTTAAGAGTATCATCTAAATATTTTTTATTATTATTGAAGGATTTATGACAATTATGTGTGAAAAAAATATCGACCAAATGCTGGCAACGGCTTCGGTGGCATACCATTATACCATTGTCCAAATTTCCATTTACTCTGAGACATAATTGAGGTTCAATGTCGTCAATGTGCCGAATTATCTTATCCTTTAGCTCTTGAATTACTCGTGGCTAATGGTAGTACACTTTTCCTTTTAAATGTGACCAAAGAAGTCCAACGGTGTCAAATCACATGGTCGTGATGGACAATTAAGATCGCCATTACGTGAGAGCACAAAAGAGCTATTGTTTTATTGGCTGTGTGGCAAGTGGCAAGTGGCACCATCCTGTTCTCACCAAAAGATGTCCGTAATCAACTCGCCATAGCGAACACCATCCACGGTAACTGCTTGGCCGACCTTATTTTTGTGGACACATTTGATCGATTATGCTGACCAACAGAATCACGAAGTACACGAAATGCATTTTGATTTGAACGCCCATTTTTTGTAAAAGGCTTCCAAATTAAGTTGGGAAAAAATCTTGGTGTGACTTACAATTAACATTGTGCAGTACGGTTGGGCCACCCTTTATAATAGACATAATCAATCCATAACCGCAAAACAAGCTCAGGCGACAAAAAATTTTTTTATAAAGATTGTCGCTAACGATAAAAAGATATTTTTGCTATAAAATCGTAACGGTTACTTATATGACCATGACATTATAGAAGATGATGCAAGTGTTGCCAATAAAGTCATTTATTAAAAAAAACAAGATGATTGAAAATGATGTCGCTTAAGCTTTTTTTGCAGTAATAATGCCTCGATGTATATCAACAAAATTAAACTTAGCTTTAAATCTGAGAACTAAAATAAAACTGTTAGTACCAAACACGTTTAAAAATTTTTTAAACTATATAACAGTTTTGGGATCACCGGGATTCCAAAAAAAACTCAAAATTATTGTTTCCGGAGTTTGAGGTCACCTTCCAAAAATTAAATGGCTAAATTTCTTTTTTAATTGATTTAATTGTGTTACTAAACGTAAAGCACTCTTGATTTCTTCAAAAAGAACTATTTACTTAGGAGGGTTTTAATATTTTTATTTGTAGATAAAAATTTTAGCTTACCATCCCTGATTACAATCGTCTTTTCTTTTAACGGTGAGTTTAATTTGGACGTGTTATTGTTGTTTTTATTCTTGCGATTAGTTAGTAGGGTAATAATAACGATCATGATCGTATATTTTTAAGTACTTTTTATTTAGTGTACGCTGTTTACGCTTTTTCCTTACACAATTTTGAGCCACACGTTTCAAAGGTTTGTGCTTTGCTGCTTGTCAAGAACTTTATTTATTGAACTTAGACGCTTACAGTTGGGTGGTATTTGTTATTGTTAAAAGTAAGGGAGCTAATTGAAAGTAAAATTTATAACAAAAACAACAACAACACTGAACTTATAAAAAAAAAACAAAAAATCACTTATTACTGGCACATACATACACTTACACTTTTTAAAAAATAATCAATTGCCAACAAACAAAAAAATAATCGGGTAATCGAAGCCTATAAAGTCAGGTACAATTTTGTCAAACACTTAGTCTTCTCTTAGACGGGGACCCAAATCGATTAAAAACAAAATTGCAAAAAAAAAAGGAATTAAGGAATAAGGAATTCTAAAAACGTCACAACACGCTCTTCATAAATCAAAACAAAATTTAGAATAACACAAAGAAAAAAACGGTGAAGTGAAAAATTTTATCAAAGAAAATTTGCGTGTTACTGTAGAAAGATCTACAAAAAAAAATGGGGTTTCAATTAAAAGTGTAAAAAAAAATATGAAAGAATTTAATTAAAAAGCAAAACAACAAATTCTTATAAAGTTTTTTTTTTATAATTTATAGAATTTATAAAACAAAAAAAGAAGAAATATTAACAAAAATTAAAAACAAAAAAATTGTGCTTTTCGATTTAAAAAACCCGTCGTCTGATTAACAAACAACAACAACTGCAACTTCTGGCCGGATATTTTATACCAAAAAGTACGTGTCAAAAATTATATTTATTTAAATTGTTTTCTTCTATAAAATTGTTATTACAAAAAAAAAAAATTTATTTTTTTTAACATTTTTATGATGTGAACTTTTCTTAATGACAGCTTTTTACAAAAAAAAAAGAAATTAAATTCAAATAAAATCCATAAAATTTATAAATTATTATCAATATGTTTTTCATGTTTTGATCCAAAAAAAAAAAAAATATATGTACATATGTATATTAATTTATTTAAAATTTGCATAAATCAATAATTCCAAAAAAAAAAAATATTTGACTTTTTACTCTTCTTTTTTTCTCTCTTTCAAAGTATTTTTTTAAAATGAAAACAAAAGTGCAATAAAATTATTTGTTATTGACATTTGTAAATAAATGACATTTATTAAGGTTTTTGTAAACACTTTTTATGCATTTAAATAATTATCAAGTGTTTTTTTTTTTTAATTTTAACAAATTAAATACTTCTAGATTCTAAGCGCAATTCTTGAGATTGCAAATCATTTCATATGGGATTTTTAAGGTCAAAATTTTATTTTTTATTCTCTTTTAATCTGAAATTACGAATAATGTGCGTGAAATGGAATTAAATAAACATATATTCGTTACGCTTAGTTTCAACAGAAAAAATTATTTGTATTAAAAATTTTAAGTGCATTTTTATAAAAACTGTGAAATACAAGGTTGGCAACCGTAACGAATTTTGGCATCGGATACGGCTTTGGTATTAAAACTAAATATTTGTTATTTCGGTATTAGTAAGGCTCTTTAAAATTATATCGGTATACCGGTATAGAAACTTTTATACCGGTATCTACACTGAAAGAATTATGCTTCATATATCTAAAGAATAAATTTCATTAAATTTTTTTCATTAATCCAATGAAAAATTCCTTTACGGGAATGAAATTTTACTAATATAATGAAACAATTTCATTAACACTACGAAATTGAGTTTTGTTATTTCGTTAACATTTTTCATTAAATGAATGACAACTTAATCAGCCAATCCCATGATGTCACACGTTAACGTTCGCATAGAAAATAACATTTAAAACAAAAACAAATTTTAGAAATTGTAGACTAGAAAATATATGAAAAAAAAGCTCTATGTGTACATTTGTCCTTCAAGTTGTGCTGAAAAAGGTCAACAGAAAAGAAAAAGACAAAATGAAAAAACAAAAAATGTACTTGGACTTCAAGAAAAATTCTTGACAAAAGTAGAAAAACAGAAGTAAGGAAAAAACATGTAAAAATCGATTAAATGGAAAATCATTCAGGAAAGCAAATTTCGATCTACCAAATGTTAGAATACAATTTGGTTTAAGGATTGATGTTGGACTATTGACGTCAGCAGTCGTCGATGGCTGCGAGTGTAAGACGGCTAATCCATCTGAGGAGATTGAGTGGTTGCAATCGAAACATGTCATGGTAACCTGCCGGCCGGGGTTCGAGCCCCAGCCACGTCAAGAATGAAAGATTATCAATAACAATTTTGGCTGATTTTCATGTTGTAAAATTCCTTTCTTCATAAAAATAATTTAATGAAAAATTAAAATTTCATGAACTTAAGCCTAATTAAAAATATTAAAAATTTGGATTAAAAATTGTAAATTTTAAAGTTTCATAACATTAATGAAAAAAATTCATTACGATAACGAAATACCGATTTTAGCTAAATGTAATGTAATTTAGATTCAAAAACAAACAACGCGAAAGAAAAATCAAGAACAAAAAATTCTCACATTCTTTTTTCTTTAATTGTTAATTTGAATACACAAAATTTACGCAGTAGTACAAGCCAGAAAAATGGAAAGAAGGCAGATGAAGGTCGCCGCGGGCTGGAAAATGAATTTAGTACAATTTACTTAAAGGTTAGCTTATGAAAGTAGAACATAACATGATGTAAACAAAATATACAAACGAAATAAAATTAATAAAACTTGATGATTTGAAACAGTAATAAAAAAAATAAATGAAAATCACAACAACTCAAAGCGCACATTGAAAAAATGGATAAAATAAATTAAAAATTTTAATAAAATATAAAAATATTTATATTAAAATAATGCAAAAAATTTTCATTAATTTTATGAAACTTTTCATTAACGGGGGAGGGGCTAATGTTACATTCTTCATTAATCCAATGAAGGGTTACATAGGTTGAATTTTAATATAATTTTTCATTGGATTAATGTCAGAATCCATTGGATCTGTGAAGAAAATTCCTTCAGTGTATATGTAAATTTGGTTATATAAATTAATAAAACAAGAAATTTAATCAGAATGATAGCGCCAAGGCGAATTCACACCAGGTTACCTTAGCTTGCTGCGTAAACAACAGCTAATAACCAGATCAAGTTTTTGCCATTTCTTCAATTATTTTGTTAAAAAGCCATTTCTGGTCCAGCTTGCCAAAAAAAATAGCATTTTTGCAACCTAGAAGAAATTTTTAAATATGAGGCAGAATCTATTCAAAATTCTTAATGATTGTTGCAAAAATCGTACGCAAAAAGTGACTAAGTGTACATAAATGAGCAATGCATCTGCTCAAGTCTCTTGAAATTACAAACGAAAAGGCTTTCTATAAATGAAATCTTTGACTAATAGGGCCCATACACAATACCATCATGATTGTACAATCAAGTGATTGTGCCTACTGATGGACCGTGTATGAGGTTGTGGTGTGATTGGGCGCTGCGAAATATGGCCCCAGGAAATATGGCCCCAAAAAATTAATGAAAATTGTCCCCAAATTTGGGGCTTTTTCATAATGCAATATGGCCCCATTTTTTTAATTTTTTTTTTTTTTTTTTTTTTTTTTTTTTAATTCCCTTGCTAATCCCCGCGAAGCTTGACGCTTGTCTGCAGGAAAGAAACCAGAGTCTCTGGCGGGAATCGAACCCGCAACCCCGGGGTTGATAGACTAGCTCACTAATAGCTAGCCTACCGGGGGTAAATGAAAAATTACCCCAAAAAAAATGAAAAATAACCCTAAAAATAAAATGAAATATGACCCTAAATTTGGGGTTATTCTTCATTATGAAAAATCACCCCAAAATTTATAATGAATTTTAACCCCAAAAAAGAACACAAAGAAAGTAACATTAAACATTATTGGTGCAGTTCTTATGCCCGAAACTAAAAATCACAAATTGAGAAACCCGATTTCAAAGTCCGGATAATTATACAGTTTTGGTTTTAAAAATCGTACGATTGATAGCATGGTTGGGCTTTCGGCCATGCGCAAGGTATAACGAAAACTGGTTTTGCTTACTTAAGCTTCTCGTTATAGACGGTATGCGGGCTAGCGCAAGGATTTTCTCTTCTATGGTATAACGAATACTGGCTTCGCTAACTAAAGCTTCTCTATATAGCCGGCCTTCGGCCGGGTGAAAGGATTTTCTTCTCTTTGGTATAACGAACACTGGCTTCGCTCACTAAAGCTTGACTACATAGCCGGCCTTCGGCAAGGATTTTCTTTTCTACGGTATAACGAACTCTGGCTTCGCTCAGTAAAGCTTCTCTTAATAGCCGGCCTTGGGCCGGGCTCAATGATTTTTTCCTCTATGGTATAACAAACACCGGCTTCGCTAACTAAAGCATCTCTGCATAACCGGCAAGGATTTTCTCTATTTTGGTATAAGAAGTCGGGTTTTTTATAGCATCCCTAGAAACTTTTACATAGAATTTTATAAAATTTGTGTAAAAATGTTTGGGGTGATTTTTCATTTCTTAAAATTGTCATTTTTTGTAACTAGACGAAAAATAGCCCCAAAGTAGAAATTGTGATTTTATTTGGGTCCATTTTTCATTCCTTGATATTGGGGTCATTTTTCATTACACTTAAAATGCAAAAACACCCTAACGAAAAAATGAAAAATTACCCCAAAAAATTGCGTGTTTTTGTGTCTCATGTAAAATTTTGGGGCCGTTTTTTATTTTACTTTTGGGGTCATATTTCTTGGGGTCATTTTGCGCACCGCCGTGTGATTGTACCAGCTGATGGTGCTTTATCAAAAATAGTTTGATATTTTTTTGACCACCAAAGTTAGCTCATAAATGTTAAATCGTCAAGGCATAAACATCAAAAAATACAAAATTTAAATTTAAACATTCGTTTTATTCGTTTTAGGACAATAGCAATAATAACAGCAGCATACATTTTATTGTTATTCATTGCAACCTTTTCCACACAATTTTTGGTAAAAAATTAATTTTGTACCAGCATGCTGGTGTGTTGTGTGCTTCAAGCTTAATTGCACAATCACTTGATTGTACAATCATGATGGTATTGTGTATGGGCCCGATTAGTTGACAGTGCTAAGGAAAATATTAAAGATGTCAGGAAAAAAGATATTGTTAAAAAGTTTAAAGAAAGTTTAGGATCGTAATACCGGATTGCGAGATAAATTAATATAAGAAAGAAATGTTATATGTGAGTAGTTAATTCTGGGGGCAAATCTCGACATTCGATATCGATCGAAATTCCCATGTAAATTGTATTGCAATTTCGATCGATATCGAACGCCGTAATTTGGCCCCTGTATGTGTTTTTTAAAATAACTTCCTAAGCCATTATCAATCTATACAAAACTCCGTTAGTAACGCGCAATTTCTGGTTTATTATTCAATGCTCCTGCAAAACTCTCTATATAGGGTTGGCATCTTAATTTTAAAAAACTATTTTAATCGATTTTCTCAGAATTTGATTTATTTAACTAATAAATGTTTCTTAAATAACATGTTAATTTTTGCCAGTTTTGTATTTTGTGCCATTTTTATATTTTTTTTGTCATCCATTTTTAACCATTTTTTTATGCCATTTTGCCAGTCATTTTTAAAAATGTTCGTGTATTTTACAGTTTTATTCCAAATTTTTAATATTTTAATTAGGCTAAAATTCATCAAATTTAATTTTCATTAAATTATTTTTATGAAGAAAGGAATTTTACAACATGAAATTAATTAAAATTTTATTTTGTATGAATTCGCCTTGGACAGCACTCTCAAAACAAAATACAGTGCGCTCGCGGTAACGTGAACTAATTAAAACCTAGGGAGTTCATGTTAGCAAAATTGTTCACGTTAGCGATTGTCGAATTTCATAAAAAATATGTCTGTTTTACACGCTTGAACGTGAAATGTTTTTCTGATTATTTCCATTATTAAAATATAAATGTATATATTTATGTGTTTTATTATTATTTCCATTACTAAAATATAAAAATAAAATTATTAATTAGAATTCATTACAAACCAAAATGAGATCACGAGAATATATCTATTGAATTAAAATTACATTGCAAATATAATTACTCATAACATTTAGGCATTAAAAACTAGGTCATCTTTTTCTACTGCTTTTTCTTTTCTAATAAGTAGTTGAAATACTGTTTTCTCCCTTAAGCGTTTAACTACACTCATGCCACTTTGATCCACCGTTGCATATCCTGCCCATTGCAATGCATTGTTAAAAATTTCAATTTCAGCAATTTTTTTAACAGGATCATCGGAAATGCAAACTTTATAGGGTGGTGTAGGATCATTATTGTAGAAATTACAAACGGAATGACAAAGCAATTAATACCCTTTTACCTTCGGTGAAGGGTATAAACAATTGTTCACGTTATAGAGCTTTTTGAGTTTGTTCACGTTACAGAGTAGTCAATGTAAAAAAATGTTGTTCAAGTTAGGCGGTGTTCACGTTAGACGGTGTTTAAGTTACCGCGAGTGCACTGTAAGCAAGTAGGAAAGTATAGTCGGTCAATCCGGACTATAAGATACCCTACACTAAAGTATTTATATCTAAATATATGAGAAACGCCAGAACGAAATTCTCTTATGAGCTTAAGATTCATGTTAAAGTTCTTTGTGCCGAATATTACATATTAAGATATCTTCATCAATATGAGATTCGTTTGCCTTAAAGTTATTTTAGAAGGTTTTAGAAGGTTATTAGAAGGTTTATGGACACAAAGATACTTCTCCGCAAATAAGCTTGTAGGGGGGATATGTAAAAAAATGGTAAAACTCTCGCCATTTTCAATGGGCTGCGACAAATAAAACGATATACTAAATTTCATAAAAATATATTTAAAAGAGCGATCTGTACTTTGCGCACGAGGTTACATGAACAGACAACCAGCCAGCCAAGCCAGCTGGTCGGACGGACATTGTTAGATAAACTCAGAAAGTGATTCTGGGGAAATATTTAAAAAAATATCCAGAGGGGTGTGTGAAATTAGCATTTAAAAAAAATGCTCGCCAAATGTTTAATTTCAGGAAAAAAAGGCTCCAGCCATTTAAGGCCATTTTAGACTATAATACTTTGTGTTAAGACATGTCAAAAACTTACAAATAATTCATAATGTATAATAGTGTTAAAACATTTTGTAATGAAATGTCAAAAAATACGTAAAGAAATTTGGCAGTCGTATGGTTCTCTCTATTTTTTGAAATTTTTCTAAACGATTAGATTTTTCATTTTATCAGAATTGTGTTTTTACAAAAGCACAAGAAGAAAATCAGGGATGGAAAATTAAAATTTTGTGCACAAATATTCACTATTATTTTTTCTAATAAAAAATTGCAAAACGTTAAAAAAAATATAAAATTTCAAGTGAATTCTTTTAAAATTTAAATAAATCACAAATATTTGTTGTAAAAAATCGTTAAATACGGTACACAGACGAAAAAAAAAATAAAAAAATATGATTGTATCAACTTTTCCACCCTAGAAGAAAATAAAAAAACAGCTGTTGAATAATTTGCCGGCCACATCAAAATAAAAATTATTAAATATTAAAGAAATATTAAAAATAAAGCAAAATTATATCTGAGGACCAAGGTGCAAGTTTAAATGTGCATGTTAGTGAATAATACGCCAGCTAACAATGTTCCAATGCTTAATAAAATGTTTTTTCGTCTTTATTTTGTAATCTAAAGTGGATCTCATAAATCACAAAGATTTTCCTTTTTATTTGAAGTGTGATAGTGTAGAACAGTGATAACCAAGCCCCGAACTAAGAAAGCCCCGAAGGCACGCACACAAAGATATTATGTGCTTGTGTGCGGTCGCAGAGACTGATGATAGTCTGATGTTTTGAAACGAACAAAGCTGTAATATAAATGTGAATTGCCGACCGTGTCTGTGTGAAAAATACGATTATTGACTGGCTCGCGAGTCTATGGAGTGGTTATCACTGGTGTAGAAGCAAAATGTAATGAAAAAAAATTTCTCTTTGATTTTTTGACAATCAGACCAAAAATCATTTCATTTTGTAAGACCAAAAGTCTTAAGACTTGTGTGATAGTGTAAAACAGCCTTTAGGAATATCAGATTTATTTTTCAAAAGTTTTGATCTTAGCCACAGTGCCGGTTTGTAGCAACTGTTAATAAACATATTTTTCATTATGAAAATATGTAAATTTTTACTTCTTTTTATTCTTTGCAAATTTAAAATATCGAAACGTAAACACCGGTTTTAATAGGCATCCGTATCAGCAATCCTGCATTTAATTAAAATCGACATTAAAGCAGTATCCGTATTAACAGCAGTATCGGCTGCCAATCTTTGTGGACTACCAAGGCGAATTCACTAGAAGATGGGATGGGATTTTCGGTGGTCGACTTGTCAAACTTTGTAAACAAACAAGCGTTTGTTTACGTTTTACTAGCAAATCTTAGACAATCCGACCACAGAAGAAGCAGTGTTGTTGTAAAGTTAACCTCACCTTCTAGTCAATTCGCCGTGGTGGACTACTATCATAGTTAGCTTTTCTTTGAAGTATTGAGGGTTTGTTGTGATTATGAGCTGTTATTAGGTACTAAGGCGAATTTAGCTACAGGTGTTATCGAAACGCCATCTGATTTAGACAGTTCAAACCTATTTGTTTTGATTTGCTAGTGTTTTGCTAAGGATGGTTAACATTTCCAGCCGTAAACTCTAACAAAGCAATGCAAAAGACCCTATGTTGTTTCTGTTGTTTTTGAATTGCTGTAGTTCTTACACCATCTTTAGTTGAATTCGCCCGGTTAAGTACCAATGGCTTTTAATTTTTACTCCCCAACGTTTCTATGGCAATCATTGTTGCCATTTTTTGTTTATTTTGACTTAATTAGGTGGGATATTTTTTGCTTGCTCGAATGGTAGACTAAACTTTATTTTGGTCGGTTTAATTATTGCTGCGAAATTCTTGTTGTTGCTATGTATACATATGAAGTATTTCGGTGCTTTTAACAATAAAAAAAACACTTGGTTATTGCAAACGCTATAATAACGTTATTAATAGAAATTTAATACAAATTTAAACAAAGAAGTAAGATTTATTTATGAGGCATTATTCTACAAAATTAAATATAGAACTTTATAACAGAAAGTTTACATTTTTATAAAAAAAAAAATTAAAAACAGAAAGACAGAAAAATGTACTTTGGACTTCGAGAAGAATTCTTGACGAAAAGTACGAAAAAACAGAAGTAAGGAAGAACATGTAAATCAATTGAAAATAGATAATCATTCAAAGCAAATTTCGATCTACCAAAGGTTAAATACAATTTGGTTTAAAGATTGATGTTTTACTATTAACTGCCAGCAGTCGTCAATGGCTGTGTATGTTAAACGGCAAAACCCTCTGAAGAGATTGAGTTGTTACAATTGAACCATGTAAGGGTAACCGGTCAATAAAAGCCTGGGTTCGAGCCCCGCGGCAGTCAAGAATGAAAAATTATCAATTAATTTTAATTAAAGTCATTTTGTAAAATTCCTTTCTTCATAAAAATAATTTAATGAAAATTTGATGAACTTTAGCCTAATTAAAAATATCAAAACTTTAAATTGGCTTCAAATTCCATGACATAGTAAACAAGTAAAAATGCTAAATTCACTTGTGCCAAATCTTTCATACCCTTAATCATAATCTAAAAGTTATAAATCAATTATTAAAAAAACTGACCTCACTGTACTAAAATTGGTTGAGTTTTAGGCGTTTTATAAAAGTATGGTAAAATTTCGACTGATCTTTATGAAATTTTATGGTGGTATTTGTACCTCCGCAGTCGCTATTCTTTCGAAATCACTGTCGCTATTCATCCATTGAACATTTTTTACTAACGTTGAATGAGGTCTTTCTTCTTAATGAAAAGCCGATTCTAATTGTGGATAAATCATTTGTTAAAGCTGACTTCGTGCAAACTTACGCAGTTCATAGCGCCCTCAAGTGCTCATCGAACATTTTGCAAAAAAAAAATTTGTGGAATCCAGGACTTGGATTCAACTCCATTTTCCGTTATAAATAAACTCTTTTATAAAATCTGTTCCAGATGTTCTAAACTCTTTAACTGTGTATTCGCAAACAAACCCCCATTTAGTTTATGGGAATAATTTCTTTGAAAAAATCAGCTTATTTATAGAAATGAAACGAAAAGACCAAAAATTACGAACACAAACCTTTTGAATATAATCAATATGTAAAACTGACCGTAGATCCAAAACTACATGTAGGAAAACAGATTTTATATATTTTTAGTATTGTCAATGTACACCTTATACAAAACCACTAACGATGTTTTGACACAGATTTGATATATTTCGTTTTTATAATTACAGTTAATATTACCGATTGATCACTCATCTTATAATAGCCCATTTACATTATACGATTTTATCGCAGCAACTTTTTCTGTGCGAAAAGGCTTTAATAAATTTTTCGTCAAATGTGAGAGCAGTTAGAGAACAAATGAGCGAACAAAACGAATCGAAGAGCACATTTGCTTATGTACCCCTTTTAATTCCACTCTTCCCTTTCACCATTATAGTAAGAATCGCAGCGACCAGGGCTGCCAGATTTAACGATTTATCGTCATTTTGACGATTTTTTGTTCTAAAATTAGCAAAGTGCCGATTTGCTGACTTTTTTCTAAAAAAACTGACGATTTTTTCAGTCTCCAAAGTCTGAATAAAACATAACATTTTCGGACACGTTCGTTTTTATACCCTCCACCACAATTAGTTGTGAAGAGGGTATATTCAGTTTGTCATTCCGTGTGAAACTTTTTTACTATTCATCTCAGACCCTATAAAGTATATATATTCTGGGTCCTTGAGTAATTTTAAGTCGATTTAGCCATGTCCGTCTGTCTGTCCGTCTGTCCGTCTGTCCGTCTGTCCGTCTGTTGAAAACACGCTCACTTTCGAAAAACTCAAAAGAAATCAACAAACTTGGTGTCAAATTGATTGTAGTTATCCTAAGCAGTTTGGGATTGAAATTCAGCAAAATCGGTTAAATAGGATCTGAGCTATGAATCAAAATGTGGAACCACCACCTAAAAAAAATTGATAATTTTGTTACAAAAACTAACATAAATGGTGGAAAAATGCACAGAATGATATAAGATTTCGCAACAATTCGTTTTATTCAACTGGAAGTCACGCTGTGAAATTTCGTGAAGATCCGTCAATAATTTACCCTAGGCCCCATATAAGCCCTACTCCCGGAAAACAGTATATTAAGCCTAAAACCCTAACTAACAATGCTATCATTACAAATTTTGGCAAGTCACAGTTACATAGGACTAGAAATTAAACTGTTAAGTTTCGTGAAGATCGGTCCATAATTTACCATAGGCCCCATATAAAACCTACTTCCGGAAAACAACTTAGTACGCCTAAAAACGTAAAAAATAATGCTATCATAACAAAATTTGGTACATCAAAGTTTTATAGAACTAAAAATAAATCTTTAAAATTTCGTGAAGATCGGTTCATAATTTACCATAGGCCCCATATAAACTTTACTCCCGGAAAACAACTTAGTACGCCTAAAAACGTAAAAAATAATGCTATCATAACAAAATTTGGTACATCAGAATTTTATTGGACAAGAAATAAAATTGTGTTATTTCGTGAAGATCGGTCCATAACTTACCCTGAGCCCCATATAAACCTTACTCCCGTAAAACAGTTTAGTACGCCTAAATCCGTAAAAAATAATGCTATCATAACAAAATTTTGTACATCAAAGTTTTATAGGACAAGAAATAAAACTGTGTAATTTCGTGAAGATCGGTCCATAATTTACCCTGGGCCCCATATAAACCCTACTCCCGGAAAACAGTTTAGTACGCCTAAATCCATAATTAATAACAAATCGTCACAGTTTAAGATAATAATAACATCATACAGATATTACTCCTTAAACATTCGAACTGTCGGTGGAGGGTATCAAAGATTCGGCACAGCCGAATATAGCACTCTAACTTGTTTAATCTTGGATTGTTTAACAGCCATACCTTGACAAGAGCGGAAGGTAAAACGTTTTCTATCGCTTAGATCATACGCTGATATGTCATACCTTAGCAAAAGCGTCAACGTTGTGTCACGAACAGCGATAGATTTCTAGTTTAATAAAACCCACAAATTATAAACAAAATTAGAGATAAAAACGCTAGACTGACCAAAAAATAGCTAAATTGCCATTATTAATTAACAATAGCGGCCCACTTCACTATTAAGCGAGCTGTCAAAATCGGTTTTTCCAATTGCAAAGCGTTGACGCCGCCCTATTAAGGTATGCTAGATACAAATTTTATTAGCATGACACATTTTAAAAACTGGGAAACGCGTGCTGCTTTTGTTAAGGTACATCTGTTTTATGCAAGTCTTAAGAAAATCTTTAAATGATTATTTTCAGAGTACAAGAACAACAATGTTACACATTGTTTATCTTTCGTAAAACCATCATCGAATCAACCTTTAACGACTCTCTGTAAAATCATATTTTCAATAAATATACGGCGAACATAAAACCAACTTTAAGATAATATTTACATGAGTCTCGTAAGATAATCATTACCAGTGTTGCAAAATTGAAATTTCGAAATGGTACTGAACTTCAACTAAGAGAGTATTTTTCCCAACAAATGGTAGTTTTTGTTAAAAAAATTAAATCAATAATTTATGAAAATAAAAATAAACAAAAAATATTTTGTTGGAATTCATTAATCTAAGTATTTAATAGAAAACAGTATTTGTACCTCAAACACATGTTAATAATATTTCTGTTATACAGAAGCGTCAAGCGCTCCATACGTTTACAATAATATTGAATATTTTATTTGCCATATTATTTCTATATTGCACTATATTATTCAATAAGTTGCACAATGGTTTCAATTAAAATATGGCCCAACTCTTATTAAAAAAAACATAACCTTTAAAGAAAAACAACATTATTGCCAACACATTTCACAGTATATTTTCCTTCTTTTATTATTTCGATTTTGGCCTATATATTGTGTCACCTTCGAATATCACACACACAATGTGTATTACACATTGGCGATAAAATTTAACAGTCATATTGCAAGAGTATGAGTGTATGAGGTACGTTTTCTTAGTATTTTTTAACAAAAAGATTTGAAAAAGTTCTAAAAAAAGTTTTAAACGTTAAGGCTTAAAAATAAAGCTTTTAAATTCAGTGTTATAAGATAAAGCAAATTTACTTTAAGAGATCATCAGAAATATTATAACTACAACAGAAACTACCAGTTGATTTTAATAGTTTTTTTTTAGTTTTTATCAAACTTGAGACAGTTGCTACGTGTAAACGATTTCTTTCTTTGCTTTTTACATCATTTTGCATATGAAAATGTGCGTTCAATTGATGCTCTGAAATGTGGTATCGATATAATACCAAAAGCAATGTGTGGAATGTCAGCAAACATTAGTTTCGTTCTTGAAATTGGCTATATTTTTCCAAGAAATTTAAATACATTCAGTTCTGAAATGCTTTATTTCTAAACGATCCGCTAGAACACGGAATTGAGAATTGATATTATTATAGTTTTCTTTGTCGTTTGTAAATAACATTAATAACAACAGTATTATGCTATTGGTTTTTCCGGAAATAATATTTTCTGGAGTGAAGCTGATTACCACTTTTTAGGTTTTATTTTCAAAACCAAATTTAGTTCTTAATGTTTCGCAAATTGTCGAATATAATGATTTCGCTATTTCTTTTACTTTATTAACCATTTCTTTAACATTGCATGTTTCTTTAAATATGGTTTTCATTTAAATTTAAATAATCCAATGCACCCCTTCTTATAAATTTGCTTGCCACTTGTAAGAACAAATATCCCAATCTGGAAAGCAAAATATGAATGTTGTCGTCCACGCTTTCCATTTCAATATTAACGTCGGTAATTATTTTTTAAATACAACAACATTAATTTTGCAACAAACACATGATGACCAAAACCAAAAGTGAAGAGTTAAAAAGCTCAATGGATAAAAAAGTACTGAAAACAACGCGGGGGTGCTGCGGTATTTTTAATATGAAAACGTACTGAAAAAAGTACCAAAGTACTGAGTTTTTCAACACTGATCATTACCCACGTCTTAAACGATTCCCACAATCTTCTACGATTAAAATCGACGATCAAAGACGCTCTTCATGAGACTCCTAGTAGCTCTTACAAAACGCAAGCTGAGTATGAGGAAATTATGTTTTTGTTTTAATGTTTTTTTTTTTTTATAAAAATCGAACAAAAATTCTGAAAAAACTAAATTTTAAGGTCTCTGATTCTTTTTTAAAGATTTTTCGAAACGTGAAAGACGTTTGTTTTGATTTTTTTCACAGGAAAAGTGTATCTGGCAGCCCTGGCAGCGACAAATATATTGCAAGTAAGCGGCCACTTACATGCCGTATAAAAAAATTTTTAACTTTTAATCAATATTAAATTTATAACAGCAATAACCAAAAATACAACAAAAAGTTTTTGTTCAAAAACAACAAACCAAGTTTTTGTTTGTTAACTTTATTGCACTTAGACAAAAAGGGTGAAAAATTATAATTTATTATGTTATTTTGTTATAAAAATCAAAATCAAAAAACACTATAAAACCATCGGAAAATTTTCCATTTCAATTCTTCAAATCTAAAGATAAATATCGTTTTTAAAGGTTTTTATTTTGAAATTTTTTTTTTTTTATTGTTGTTTAATTTGGGAGTTTCCAGTTTTAATTTTATTAGTTGTGCAAGTCAAATACAAATGATTTTAATCTAAATTACGAAATATCTATATAAAATAACAAGCATGTATCTAACAAATTCGTTCTACTTTGTATTCAAATTGTCACATATCGAAAATGTGATAAATAAATAAATTGAAATCATTGTTTAAATATTCATTGGTTTCTTAGAAAATGAATAAAAATATTTTCCAAAAAAACTTTTACTATTTATAGGTAAATGATGAAAGTCATATTGAAATTGCCTGCAAAACTATTTGCTATTATAAATACGTAATTGTTTAAATAAATTAAATTGCAGAATAGTTAAATAAATATTATTATTATTACCTAAACAGAAGTGTTGTCAACAAATGTTTCATTTGTTATATTTGATTTATGTAAATATGTCTTAAGGTTAGAAAATATTTAATACATACCCAGTTTATTTGTTTATATCTCATGTTTTTTTGACAAGCCCAAAAGTTGACCTGAAAAAACTAAAAGAAAAAAAAATTCTGTAAATCTTTATCATCTGTCACAGGTAAATTAAAAATAAACTATAATATTGAGGTTAAATGAAGCACATTTATACTCTTTTTTCAGTTATTTTAAAATTAAGCAAAATTTATTAAATAAATAATTAAATGGATAATCATTCAGGAAAGCAAATTTCGATCTAGCAAATGTTAGATACAATTCGGTTTAAGGATTGATGTTTGACTATTGACGTCAGCAGTCGTCGATGGCTGCGAGTGTAAGACGGCAAATCCATCTGAGGAGATTGAGTGGTTGCAATCGAAACATGTTATGGTAACCTGCCGGGAGGGGTTCGAGCCCCAGCCACGTCAAGAATGAAAGATTGTCAATAACAATTTTAATTAATTTTCATGTTGTAAAATTCCTTTCTTCATAAAAATAATTTATTGAAAAATTAAATTTCATGAACTTAAGCCTAATTAAAAATATTAAAAATTTGGATTAAAAACCATAAATAGTTCAACAAAATAACCACAATACTAATTATAAATAATTAAATTAGTTTCATTATTGAATTAAGCTTGAGGTCTCTTTTTTATATAAAACAAATTAAATTTATTTAATCCAATGTTTCGGCACTCTGTTGTGTGCCTGAAGAAGTCAATTTATTTAAATAATTAAAAATGTAAACAAAGAAAATTTTCTTTATGTTCGAAATTATCAAATCTTTAAACGTTTTTAAAAAATATAAAAAAAATCTTAACATATTCATATTCTAAAGCTTTTTGAAAAAAAAACTTTCGAACTTAACTTCGAATTTTCGAACATCGATAATTCCTTATATTTCTTTATTCTTAATAGAAAAGCAGTAGAAATAATTTAAATGTACATTTTAAATTAAAAATTTAGTAAGTTCGAAATTTTTTCTGGCCTAAAAAGTAACAAAAAATACTGTAAATTTTGTAGATAATTCAAAATAATCTCGTAAGTTTCATAATCCCTAAATTTTAAAGAATATACATATGTGTATAAGATATTGCAATTTTTCGAACATACCTTCGAATGGGTAAAACCTTATGTTATAAGCTGGCTAAATTGGCTTAGACTACAAAAAGGAACCTACAGAGAACACAATTAATTCATCAGATACTAGAATTGGCCCAAAAAAAGGAATACGCGACCAGACGAGAAGTGGTAGTTATGATATTGCTTGGCAACATGTTGCAACACTAGATAATCTTAGAACAGTTTAGCAGATACAGTTTGGGATGTTAAACTTCACTCGCCATGTTCTAGATTTGCCTTGCCCATTTATCATTTGTTTCCATCAATGCAGAACAATCTCATTTACTTTTTAAAAATCTTACAAAACTTTATGTTGTAACCAATACCAGTATATATAGGCGATACTTCAGGCTTGTCGAAATATCGGTTTCGGCGATACTTTACTAATACGACGATACTTTTTTAAGAGTTTTGTTGAACAAACAATTTAATTTTCAAGCTAGAGGTCTACCTTACGTGATCTATACACAGAAAAAAATAATTTTCATATTTGAATACGAAAATCGCATATTTGATGAAAAAAATTTTTGAATTTTCTGCGATAACGATTTTTGCATTATTGATAAAAAAGTTTGTAGGTATAGTTATTGAATTTTTAGTCAACAACCAAGTTTATTGAATCAATAAAAAAAGTTGTTGCCCAAAATAATTTTTTTCAACAAAATGTGTGAATGATTTGTTAAGATAAATTGTTGGAAATGTTGACTAAATCAAATAAAATGTTTATCGAATCTTTATTAATTAATTATGACGTGCCTAATTCCCAATTTTTTTCCTTTTTAAATAAATACACAAAAATTTATCATGGGGGAATAAGCTAGTTCCTATGTGCATTTCGCTGGTTGCTTCACAGAAAAAATTATTTTTCCAATTCAAACAAAAAATTTGTTGAACCAAAAAATTTTTTGTCTGAAATCGGTCCTGTAAACAAATTCGCATATTCAAACAATTTATTTGCATTTTGTTTATTGAAAAAAAACACTAATTTTTTCAAACAAATAATTTAACTGAATCAAACAAAGAGTTTACTGAAATTCATATACTAAATTTCAAAATAAAAAAAAAAAAAAGTTTTTGCACAAGCAACGAAGCGCACACAAGTAAGCACTGTATGAGAAGATGACGGCAGAGCAGAACCGCCGGCTGGCTTTGACACATTTTTTTTTTTTTTTTTTTTTTTTGTTGGAACAATTTTTGAACGAAGTCTTATTTTATTTATACACACAACACCAATGTTTTTCTTTATCACTCTCTGGCAGCAGACCGATTCGATATGTTTTTCTTCATCATTCTAATTTTGTATTTAATGTATTTAACCAAACAGTTTTAAAAAATTGAATACGGGATTTTGTTTCTTATAATGTTGTTTCTGCTATTGTTTTTCTTATAGTTGCACTTTTTTAAAGCGTCCAAAAATAGACTGTGTGTGTTTTTTGTTGTTGTTCTTATATATCACATAAAGAAGTGTTGCTTAAGATCAAATAAAAAAATGCAAAAAGACGACAACATTAAAGAGCGTTAAATATTTCATACAAAATTATGAAGACTTGACACCAATAACGCGTTTATTATATTTTTGAAGAGTTGTCCACATTTTTGTTGGTTAAATAAAATCAAACAAAAATATTGTTTGAATCAGTAAAAAAATTTATAGAAATTAAAAAAATTTTCAAACAAACGTTTGTTTGAAAATAATTCGGCAATAATTTTTTCTGTGTTAATCGAGATCATCAGGAAACCTTTTTCTAAAGACTTTGGCAAAACTAAAGATATTTAACTAAATAAAACTGTTAAGCGAATGAGAATTATGACCTATTATAAAATGGACAAGAGTTGTAAAAATACTGTGTAAATGTTGATTCAAATATTTGTTTTATTGAATATCAAGAAATATTTAAATATTTCATTATTAAATATGTTTTATTGAGTGCTATTTTGCAATGTGTATATTTGATAAATTTTTTCATTGAATCAAACAAAAAGTTTGTTGAACAAAAATTATATTTTTAACAAACTGTGTTGTTACAAATTTTTGAGATATTTTTTTCTGTGTACGTTTGATACTTTTTTAAAAATTGTTTCAAGATGCTTAATTAATGGGTTCGATAAGTATATGCATTCTCAGCGTTTTCTGTGTAACTTTCCCATACAATTTCACACTGAAGCTATTTTTTGACGCATTTGGTATGGACCTCCAGCTTTAGCCGTTTTGCTTTGCACCTTAGTAGTGAAGTGTTCTTTTATTGCTTAATCATTAATCCTTAGTTTACCTATGTTTCAACCAACTGTGCGGCATGTGTTTACCTATCACCACGTGGTAGTCGATACTAAATTAACTTGTAATGAAAATCGTGATTGCTGGTAATTTTGGCAGAAAATCCTTCTGCACCAAATGTAGTTTCTTAGATCAAAGATCAAAGTGCCTTTATAAGTTCCTTTTCTGTTAAGTTCTATTATTTAAGGGTCCATTTTACTCCTACAAAAATTTTAACATTTTAAGTTTTAAAAATATGGCCAATTTAAAACATTTAAAAGTACTTCATGACTATTTTGTTAAACATAATTACCTTAATAAAATTTAAAATAATTAAATATTGTCAACAATCTTAGAGAGTCATACGCATTTTCATTTAAAATTTTTATGTTATTATTAGGAAAATTGTCTTCTGGCCAAATACTTAAGTGTAAGATTTAAATACATTTTATTAAAATAACAAGTGTTTTCTATAAATTATTAAGTATTCGAAGTATCCTTTAAATATTGATATGTATGTTTATTTTCACAGTGTTGCCAGAAATTTTTTCTGCTGCTATAATAATACAATTTTTCTCATCAAATATCATAAATCACTACAAATTTTATACAAAGACTTAAAGAAAATATTTTAAATTTTATTAAATAACTAGCTGACCCGGTCCGCGTTACTGGCCCTTAGCAAATATTAGTGTTGTATTACCACACGATTTAAATTGAGCTTTTAACACTTATTGTACAATGTTGCGCCGTAGTAAGCACGGAATATCTTGCGTTGTCGAATGATGTTAATATTTTGTAAATAAACCGAAAACTCTGGGGCCTGATTCTGGCAGTCGTAATCGGGTATTCTCTCGATTCGAAAGCAATTCAATATCTAATTATTTCAGTCAATACTGAACGAATCGGAATTATTTTTTTAAGTGTTGTAAAGCATTAATTTCAGTTTCACAATACTGAAAAAATAATTTTGATTCGTACAGTATCGACTGAAAGAATTAGAAATAAAATTGCTTTCGAATCGAGAAAGTACTCGATCATGACTGCCAGAATTAGGTCCCTGATTTTTCAATGCAACATTTCGAAAGTTTTAATATTTTGATATTGGATCATTATTAAAACATGACAACGGCTTTCAAAAAAATAAAATAAAAACAAAACAAAAAAAATATAAATATATGTATTGGTGATGCAACATGAAAATTGGATTTTGCCACGACCCTTCACCCGCAGACCGAAAATCAAATATCAGACTTCACAGTGTCACCCGCCTGAATATTCCCTGAAAATTTCATCAAAATCGGCCCATCCGTTTTGTAGTCCATGCGTTACAAACATACACAAAACCTGTTTTGTATATATAGACTAGCTAATGCCCGGCGTGCTTCGTTACCCGCATCGTAATAAAATAAAAATTTGATAGTTTAAAAATAAATGTATAATAATAATTAATATAAAAGGGAAGATTTTGAAGTTAACAAGTTAATTTTGAAAGGCCTGAACGCTTTTACAGCTCGAAGTCCGTTATTAAGGGGTTTTAAGGGTCGCTGCTTACGAATCTGGCATTGGATTTTAAAAATTCAAAATGGCGGGTTCAATACGGTTGAATATTTCTTGTAATGTTATTGGATTTGTTTGAAAGAAGTGAATTTTAATACGCCTGAATGCTTTTATGACTTGAAACTCGTTCCCTGGTTGTTTTTGGGGTCGAAGATTACGAATCTGGTGTTAGATTTTGAAAATTTAAAATGGCAGATTTAATATGGTGCACTTTTTTATAAGTTGCAAGAGTTCATGTCGATACACCTGAACACTTTTATGGTTTGAAACTTATCATCCAGGGGTTTTTGAGGTTGAATATTACGAATCTGGTTAAGATTTTTAAATTCAAAATGGCGGATCCAATGTGACGGATTATTTTAACATCGGGTTCTTTTATTTTTCTTTTCTTATCAAAGGTGTATTTTAAAGCTCACTTATGACAAAAGTAATGCAGATAGAAAACTGCGGTTTGCTGCATTTGAAAGAGCGTATTGTCTTTGTTAGGAATCACCAAAACAGTAAAAATCGATTTTTTCATTCATAGGTCCCTTTTAACTTAAACTGTCACATAGAAATTTTCATTTTAACTTTCCTATTTTATGGATGTTAAAGTTGCTCTTAGATGGGGCCCTCTATCACAGAGCACCTAGAGGCATCAGGAGACAGAAAATATTGTCTTTTTTCTGTCCTTTTCTTCGAAAGCTGCCCTTTCTGCGGTTTTGTTTTGATCCGCAATTTGCGTGGATTGTATCGCCCTGTTTTAAAACATTGGCACTCTACTACCAAAAAACGCTTTCTTTGGTTTGAGTATTTTTCTTACGTCACTTTTTTCATCTCTCTATGCTCTGTGCCACTATTGGCATTGTAACCATTTATTCCCCCAATATTTTTATGAATATCAAAATTGCCTTGCAAAATTTGATGGCTCTTGTCCAGATATACATAATTTTACCCCCATATTCATAAAAAATATATTTGAAATTATATAAGGTTTATTGAACAAATTTTCATAGAAAATGGGTTTCATAAATCTATTACAAACCTGAAATATTCCTTATGAATATGGGGACTAGTATTAAATTTATATGGGAAGTACCACGTCATCTATTGTCGTCAAATTTTCGAGATTATAGCTGTTATAGCTTACAAGATATATACATTTTATTATTTACTTCATATAAGAGGTGCCACGCCCTCAATTAGTGATCCGTCCATTTTTGACTTAAATATTCATATTGATATTTAAGTTACTCGTACAAAATTTGGTGAATCTAGTTCACAGGTTTTCCCTATATATAGGAAGTGCCATGCCCACTATTGGTATTCTGCCCATTTTGGTCTAAAATATTTATACCGATACTAAAGCTCCCCTACAAAAATTCGGGATTCTAGATGGTTTAGTTTTCCAAATATACACATTATGGTATTTAATTCATAAGGGAAGTGACTTTTGTTGGTGCACCCATTTCCCCCCCCCCCCCCCAAATGTTCATATGGATGGCAAAGTTGCCTGTACAAAATTTGATGACTTTAGCTGTTGTAGTTTCGCATATATACGAATGTAAGTATTAAATTTATATGGAAGGTGCCACGCCCATTATTTTAAAACACCCGTTTCTTATCTAAATAATCACACAGATGTAAAAGTTGCTCTTGCAAAATGTGGGTACTCTTTCCAGATATGGGCATTTCCTTCAAAAGGTCCACCGTGACCGAAAATTTAAAAGTTATTAAAAGCTGATTATAAAGAGAAAAATTATATTCGAATTAACGGTAAATTTTTATTTTGTTTTAATCATTATTCAGTCCAATTATTATGGACAAAATTTCACGTTCGAAATGTCACGTATCGATCCAGATTTTGGCTTAAAAAAAGAAAATACAGAAGATTTTGGAATCAAACCAAGACATTTTAATGTTACATTGCTACGTAAAATTCTGAAAGTAGTTTGACTAAAAAATTGTGCCAGGTTTCGCTGAATTACGCCTTTTTATACATGGCTAAAAAAACTACTTCTGTTTTTTTTTCACGTTCGAACCGCTACTTCTTTTGCCATTATCTTTGACCTAGAATCGAGCCCTCCATAAACTTTAGCATAGATAACAGTGCTTTCCTAGTGCTATAATTTAAGGGTTTAGAAAACAGTAAAATATTTTTTGCTTAAAATGTTATTGCATTTTTAATGCGTACGACTGTCACGTTCAACACTTTGGAATTACCCATACACGAATTTTAGCCTACTATTGCTAATTTGCCCATTGTTTATCTAAATGTTCGTGTGGATGTATGTACTTAATTTGAAGATTCTAAATGTATAAGTTTCCGAAATACAAACAATTTTTTTTTCGCCTCCAAAATATAGCCTATGTGTTCTTAAAGACATACACGAAGACGGTCCGGCCGCTTAGCCGTCTATAGACTTCAAACAAACAAACGAACACACATTTATTTTTACATTTATATCCAAAGATATTTATTGTTTTTAAATAAAAAATAAAGTTCTCTACAAAATAATACAAAAATGCGATCTTAAAAAAGTTCTTAACGAGTTTAAAAAATCTGTCGGATTTCCCCACATTTTAGAGAAGAAAAAACCTATATGAATTCATTTTTCTCCACTGTTGGTAGCACTGGTGTACTAGAACATTTATGTATTTAAGAAACAATAAGATATGTTAAAGAGCTTCTGCAGTTGTAGACAAGATATTAAATATTATTAAGAATATGATATAGAAAATGTAATTTTCTAAAACCTGTTGCATTTCGTTACAACACTTGTAAATGTTATAAAAGCTGACCATTAAAGGAACTTAGAAAGAAAGGTGCGAGGGTTGGTGGTAAAGTTTTCATTTTAACTGTGAAATTGTAAACAAATATCTTTAATACATAATTTACATTTCAATCTTTCTTATTGCTCTCTGTTGTTGCTCTTAAGGCACCAGAGACTATCCAAATTACTCATCAAGCGCTGTGGTAGTACAGGGAGTGCGAAAAGGCATGGGTTCGTTTTAACATATATTTTTTATTTCTCAGATTATAAATTATATAAAATGGAATATTTTCCACTAAGTATGGAAAATAATGTCACTTTAATGACCCCCCATTTTCAGCTGCTTGGCATTTATAGGCTCGTTTTAGAGCATTTCCATAACATCCCTGCGGGAAATTTGTGTCAATTGTTCCAACAGACTGGTCCTGGGAATTGTGAAAATAGAACAAGTACAAAAAGAAAAAACTCAAGATCTGTGAAACGAGAACCAATAATTTAACTATTACAGAAAACCAGAAAGGAAGCGAAAGTAATGCCTCTAGAGGGAAGCGAACTGACACCAAAGTAGCCCCGTGATAGGTCTGTGGTGGAAGAGACCGGTTCAAGTTCTAACACTTTAAATGAATAAGACCTATCACTTTTACAGGGGGTTGTCATTGGAGGGGGTCAATCGACGCCATTTAACCAGTCACACACCTATTCTCAAGTGACGTGTTTAGTGACAGTTACTACAATGTAGTATTATTTCAACACAAAGTAGAATAATTTCAATAAAACAAGGCCTAGAATTAAATTCAAGTACTAAATTTTATAAAGTCCCAAAAAATGTGTCACACCACCGGTGAAGACTGTACTGTAATTCATTACTTTTTCTACCTTTTTGTTATTCATAAACCAGTTACATGATTGGTTCTCCTTTCACTGGTCATAAGTTCTTTCTTTTTGTACCGGTTCTCTTTTCACAATTCCCAGGACCAGTCTGTTGGACCAATTGACACAAATTTCCCGCAGGGGCATAACAGTTACAGTCTTCACCAGTGGTGTGACACATATTTCGGGAATGTCTAAAATTTGGTTCTTTAATTTAGTTCTGGGACTTGTTTTACTGAAATAATAGTACATTGTATTGAAATAGTATTACATTGTAGTAACTAGCACTAAACACGTTCATTGAGAATAGATGTGTGACTGGTCAAATGGTGTCAATTGACCCCCTCCAATGACAACCCAATGTAAAAGTGATAGGTCTTATTCATATAAAGTGTTAGAACTAGAACCGGTCCCTACCACCACAGACCTATCACGGGACTACTTTGGTGTCAGTTCGCTTTCCTCTAGGGATCTTTTAAAATATGTGGCTGCAGCGCTTAAATTTCTGTAATAATGTTCATATATACTCGCTCATTCAAATAATCCCACAGAATAAATTTTTGAATTTCTGTAAATTATTTGCTTTCCAAAAATGTGACTTCAAAGTGCCATTGTGTGGCCAGCAGCTACGTCCTGCTGAAACCACATCTTAGGCTTTCTAATTATTTCAGTCGAATCAATATTAATTTTTTTTTAACCGTTTGTTTGAGTTTTCACACCACTGAAAAAATAATTTCGATTCGTTTAGTATCGACAAAAAGAATTTGTTATTAAATTTCTTTAAAATCAAAAAAAGTATTCGATCACGAATGCCAGAATAAGCCCCCTGGCTTCTAACCATAACCATGCATACGTATAACCCCCCATTTCGCCAAGTTCAGTAATAATTAACTATCAACTATAGCTGTCAAAACATATTGTTAACTGGAAGTTAAAGTAATAGTAAGTTTTAACTGAACTTGGTGAAATTGGGGTAATTGCTTTTAAACTTAAACTTAGGATTAACCATAAGTCTTATACGAGACCCTTTCTGAACATTCATTGCTTTTTAAATCTTTGTAAAGAAATCAAAATTAATATTTATTTTTTTAATCTTATCTCTTATTATTAAACTTTTTACCCTATAAAATGTTTTGCCCCTTAAACTTTTACAACAAGCCTCGAACTACTTACAAAAGATAATGCATACATAATGACATACATGGCCACAAGTACTACTATACTGTCGTTTATTGACCACTTTCTTAAGAAACTAGAAATAAAACCTATAAAAAAAAAACTTAAAACATACAACAATAGAAAAAAAAAAAAATTCAATGTTTAAAGTGTAAAAAATAAAAAAAAGCATAAAAGAATCAAGAATCTTATCACATGTTTATGTACTCGAATGATGACAATGCGCTACATTTTCTTTTTTTTATAGGTACACATATAAAAATATATTGGATTTTTATTTTTTTTTTTTTTTTTTTTTTTGTTATACATTTTTTTATTCGAGGAATAAAAAATTACAACTGTAAACTTACTCAATAGTCTTTCTACTTTTGAGAGATTATATTGAATTGGTCACATTTGAACTCTTATATACATATGTACATATGTATGAACTTTTATGTAAAGGCGTATGCTTTGTGAAGGAGGAGGGGGAAAAAGTTAATTGTGCTACAATAAAGAACAAATACTCTGTTATATGCGGTTTACTTTTACAGTATTTTAAAGACCTGCGATTTTTTCTTCCTTTGATTTTTAACCCCCGACAAATCAGCCAACCAACTACGCCCATATTAAAAACAACTCATCTGTGTATTGAATACTGCACCCTGCTTAAATCGCCGAGGACATGGTTTATACAAAAATAAGAATTATATTATTATGTATTGATAACAATCAAACATTTTACTGGCAAATGTTTTAACAAATATGGATAAGTTTTATTTTTTTTTACTAACTCACACGTTTGTTTTGATTTATTGTTTAGAGTGTTGAAAGAAATAATTTTGTTTCTCATAAATTCTTAAGGTTCTAAAGGTTTTCTCATAAGAGTATTGAAAAAGTTACTTAAGGTCATCAAAAAGAAACAAGCTACAAGTGAAGTTAGCAACAGGAATTTTTTAAAAAGTTTGTTAAATTCTTGGCCACAAAGACTCTAGCAACTAGTGCTTTAAATGGGTGAGGGAAAAAATCAAACTCATAACTCAAATATTGGGAAAAAAATAAAATAAATTTGTTAACAATATTTGTACAATCCCTACAGATAATATTGGACTACATGGTCCATTGTGGCTTAAATGGACTACTTACAACATGGTCCAATGTACTGTAGTATGGACCATGTTATAAGAAATTAACATGCAGTGCTGCCAACAACTGCATGATGTATACTTTTCTATAGTTTACAGTATTACACATTGGTAGCCCTGATGGTGTCCATTATTAATTGTTTATTTAAAAGTGAAAGTTTGGGAAATTTGTGGAAAAAAGGTAAAAAAAATTAAAATGTGTACCAAGTAAATATATTTAATAATAGCAATAATAGACTACAGTTCACACCATAAAAGGCGATTAGTAAAAAAATAAAAAGAAAAATGATTAAACTACCCCTTGAGTGAACTCCACACTGTAGTAACATGGAGTACTTTTAAAACTAACCCACTTTAGTACTCCATGGAGTAGTTTAAGGACTAGTTCAGTGGGTTATATGGTCCCCTCCTAGGACATTGTAATGTTAAATGGACCACCTTTTACCCATATATTTGGAGTAGTTTTGGAGTACTCCTACTCCTTTATGGACTACTCTTTACATGCATGCATGGACTAGTCTCGTTATCTGCAGGGATATAAAATCCTAAACTTTATAAAGTTTCCTAATCTTTAAGGGAACATATCAAAGTTAAATTGTAGACGGAGAATGAATGACCTCTTCATAAAAATTACTGGACATTTTGATCTACTTTTCTTAAATAGAATTCAAACTGAGAGATTTATGCGGAGTTTTATCTCGATACTTCTTAACATTTATTTTCATAAAATATTCATCTCTTTAAAAGAGAACGTCAGATTTCGTCGAATTTCATTTTGATGCCCAAATTTATAGCAGGCATCTTTATTTTTGGTCGAACTTTTTATACGAATTTTTTCGAAAATTTAGATAAAATTTAATATTTGGAGTAAATTTTGCCAGAATTTACTTTTTATAGGAAATTTTGTTTAAATTTACCAGTAAAGAAAATTTTGCTTACATTAACTTTGTGTAGCAAATTTTATTAAAATTTACTTTTGTAGGAAATTTTGGTAAAATTTAATTTTTATAAGAAATTTTGTTTAAATTTACTTGTTATAGGCAATTTTGTTAATATTTAGTTATTTTTTATAGGAAATTTTGAGAATGTTTACTTTTAATAGGAAATTTTGTTAAAATAAATTTTTTATATAAGAAATTTAGTTAAAATTTACTATTTTTATGAAATTTTGCTAAAATATACTTTTTTTAGGAAATTTTGCTAATGTTTACCCTTTATAGGAAATTTTTGAATATTTACTTTTTTAGGAAATTTTGTTAAAATTTTAATTATTATAGGAAATTTGGTTAATGTCCACTTTTTATAGGAAATTTTCTTAATTTACCTTTTATATTACATTTTGCTAAAATTTATTTTTTATATTGGAATTTTTGTTAAATTAAGCTATAAAATATTTTGCTTAAACTAGCTTTTTATAGGAAATTTTATTTATAGTTGGTTTTTATAGAAAATTTTGTTAAAATATACTTTTAATAGAAAATTTTGCCAAAATTAATCTTTTTTATAATAAATTAAGTTAAAATTTACTTTTTATAGGAAATTTTGCTAAAATATACTTTTTATAGGAAATTTTGTTAAAAATATCTTTTTATAGAAATTTTGTTAATGTTTACTCTTTATAAGAAATTTTGTTTAAATTTTAATTTTTATGGGAAATTTGGTTAATGTCTACTTTTTATAGAATAGTAGAATAGTTTAATTGGAAATTTATTTAAAATTTACGTTTCTTAGGAAATTTTGCTAAAATTTACTTTTTATAAGAAATTTTGTAAAAACTTACTTTTTATAGGAAATTTGGCTTAAATTTACTTGATATAGGAAAAATTTTTTAAGCTAACTTTTTATAGGGAATTTTGTTAATGTTTTTTTAATAGGAAATTTTGTTAAAATTTACTTTTAATAGAAAATTTTGTAAAAATTAATTTTTTTATAAGAAATTAAGTTAAAATGTACTTTTTATAGGAAATTTTGTTAATAGTTATTTTTTTAGGAAATTTTGTTAATGTTTACTTTTAATAGGAAATTTTGCCAAAATTAATTTTTTATATAAGAAATTAAGTTAAAATTTGCTTTTTATAGGAAATTTTGCTAAAATATACTTTTTATAGGAAATTTTGTTAATTTATATTCTTTATAGGAATTTTTTTCAATATTAATTATTATAGGAAATTTGGTAAATGTCTACTTTTAATACGAAATTTTGTTAAAGCTAACTTTTTATAGGAAATTTTGATAATATTTACTCTTTATAGAAAGTTTTTTATTGGTACTCTTTTTATGAAATTTTGTTAAAATTTTAATTATTATAGTAAATTGTGTTAGTGTTTACTTTTTATAGGAAATGTTGTAAAATTTTACCTTTTTAGGAAACTTTGCTAAACGTTATTTTTATATTGGAAATTTTGTTAAAATTTACTTTTTATAGGAAATTTTGTTAAATTTTACTAGTATATAAAATATTTTGCTAAAACTAACTTTTTATAGGAAGTTTTTTTAATGTTTACTTTTCATACTTTATAAAGGAAATTTAGTTAAAATTTTTTATATAAGAAATTAAGTTAAAATTTACATTTTATAGGAAATTTTGCTTTAATTTACTTTTATGGAAAATTTTGTAAAGATTTACTTGTTATAAGAAATTATGTAAAAATTTACATTTTATAGGAAGTTTTATTTAAATTTACTTAATAAAGGAAATTTTGTTAAAGCCTGATAGGAATTTTTGTTAATGTTTACTTTTAATAGGAAATTTTGTTAAAATTTACCTTTTATAGGAAATTTTGCTAAAATTAATTTTTTCTATAAGAACTTAAGTTAAAATTTACTTTTTATAGGAAATTTTGCTAAAATTTACATTTTATAGGATATTTTCTTTATGTTTGCGTTTATAGAAAAATTTGTTAAAATTTACTTTTAATAGGAAATTTTGTTAAAACGCACCTATTATAGGAAGTTTTGCTAAAAAAAAAATTTTATATAGGAAATTTTGTTAAAATTAACTTTTCATCCGAAATTTTGTTAAATTTTACTAGTTATAAAATATTTTGCTAAAACGAACTTTTTATAGGAAATTTTCTATTGTTTACTTTGTATAGAAAATGTTGTTAAAATTTACCTTTTATAGGAAATTTTGCTTAATTTATTTCTTATATAAGAAATTTACTGCCAGGCCCACGTTGTCACACGTTAACGTTCGCATTAAAAATTATATATAAAACAAAAACACATTTTAGAAATTGATTTTGTTTTAAATGTAATTTTTTATGCGAACGTTAACGTGTGACATCGTAGGCTTGACTGTTAGTTAAAATTTAATTTTTATATGAAATTTTTATAAAATTTACGTTTTACAGCAAATTTTGTTAAAGCCAACTTTCTATAGGAAAATTTGTTAAGACCAACTTATTATAGGAAAATTTACTTTTTATAGGAAGTTTTGTTAACGTTTACTTTTTATAGGAAATTTTGTTAAAATTTACCTTTTATAGGAAATTTTGCTAAAATTAATTTTATTTATAAGAAATTAAGTTAAAATTTACTTTTTATAGGAAATTTTGCATTTTATAGGATATTTTTTGCTAAAACTAACTTATTATAGGAAATTTTGTTTATGTTTACTTTTTATAGAAAATGTTGTTAAAATTTACCTTTTAAAGGAAATTTGGCTTAAATTTATTTTTTCTATAAGAAATTAAGTTAAATTTTAATTTTTATAGGAAATTTTTCTAAAATTTACGTTTTACGGAAAATTTTGGTAAAACAAACTTTCTATAGGAAAATTTGTTAAAACCAACTTTTTATAGGAAAATTTGCAAAAATTTACATTTTATAGGAAGTTTTGTTAACGTTTACTTTTAAAGAAATTAAGTTAAATTTTAATTTTTATAGGAAATTTTTCTAAAATTTACGTTTTACGGAAAATTTTGGTAAAACAAACTTTCTATAGGAAAATTTGTTAAAACCAACTTTTTATAGGAAAATTTGCAAAAATTTACCTTTTATAGGAAATTTGGCTAACATTTTTTTTATATAGGAAATTTTGTACAAATTAGATTTTTATACAGGCCCTATATAACAATCTCCCTTCCTAAAATAATTTAAGGACGAAAAAATCTCATATTGATGTAGATTTATAGATTATATTTGGCTCAAAAAATCTTCACTTCATAACATAATTTTGTTTTGTTGCCCATGAGTCTCAAATAGGGCACTCTCAAGAAAATTTGTTTTTAAATACTGTGGATTACGGTATCATTTGGTCCGGTTTAACCATCTTTACTTTCTAGCATGTGTTTTTCAGCGCATTTTTTCTAGGTTATTTAACCATTATATGTATGTATAACAATTAACGACACTTCCTTCAGTACTTTTATCAATAAAATCCAAACATGTTTATCAATTCTTAAGCTGTGGTCACACTTAACAAATATTTGACGTCCCACAGGTTAGCACTAGTTTAATTGAACAATTGTTGGTTTTGAAACATTACTTAACAGTGTTAAAACTACATTTTGCTTGTTAAAAACAAAGCAAAAGATTTGCTAATTAATTCTTTATTTTTTTTCTTCAAGTATTTGTCAAGTGTGAACATACCTTTAAACTCTTTTAAAAGTGTTTTCCCGAGTCAGTCATACCTATAAAAAATAAATATAATTCTCTATCAGACTATTTAAGTATTTCAAAAATTATCAATAATAAATTGAGGTCTTTAATCAAATATTTTGATTGCCATTAACGTCAAACTTTAAACAAAATTATGTTTCTTATGTTGATGTTGTTTTTTCTTTCTTGCCGTTTTACCTCTTCTTCAGTTGTTTCGTAGTTTCTACTTTGTATTCATTTGATAATGTCGTTCTTGATAATTATTCGAATAACATGAATTTTAATTAGTCGTAGCAAGACAACTTTATCAATAAATCTTAAGTAGTCGTGTCATTTCTAATACAAATATTTTTGATACCAACAAGTGGGGAACAATCAATTATTTGGAAGTTGTCGATTGAGCAAAGTCAATAGCGGTAAATTGTTAAATAATGGGGAAATAAATTTATTTAGGGGTAAATTAAATGTTATTAAATGTGTTAAAAATGTGAATAAGTTATCGTCGAGATGTTTGATATTTAGAGTGAGTTGAAGGAACTTGTAGAATGGGGATGCGGTAAGAATTTTCAAAACGACTATTGGGTGTATAATTTAAAAATGGTTTCTTTTTTATTTCTCTTTTGTAATATGTAGTTTTACTTTAGATTGTTATACCCACACCACAATATTGGAGAGGGTATTATGCATTTGTGCTGATGTGTGTAACGCCTTAAAATATTGGTCCTAGACCCACCTTAAAGTATACCGATCGACTCAGAGTCAAACTAACGATGTCCGTCCGGCTGGCTGGCTGGAAGGCTGGCTGGCTGCCCATGTAACCTTGTGCGCAAAGTACAGGTCGCAATTTTGGATATAATTTGATCAAATTCGGGACATAGGTTCTTATTAGTACAAGGACCAAGCCTATTGAAAATGAGCCAAATCGTAGGACCACAAGGGAAGATAGGGGGAAATTTCTGCCTCTCAGAAACCATATCTTTATGAGCACAAAAAGGATGCATTTTTCTAAAAATAGGACCACGAGGGGAGATAGGGCCAATTTCTGCCTCTCAAACCGATTTTAATGAAATTCAAAACATAGATAGATCCATATCTATATAGACACATAAGCTGTACAGTTTTTCAAAACTAGGACCACAAGGGGAGGTAGGGGGCAATTTCTTCCACTCACAAACTTTTAACCCGATTTTAATAAGTTTTATAAACATAGATAAATCCATATTTATATGGACATAAGCATGATGTGTTTTTTAATACTGTGGTGCAGGGTATCATATGCTCGGGCTTGACCGACTATACTTTCTTACTTGTTTTTATTTCCTTTATTCATTCCTCTAGGAGAACAAAGGGCTTCTATAAGATTATTCAATCTTTTTCTATTATAGCAAAAGTCTCGATTTTTTCCCATGACTTAAATTATTTCGTAAGCATTGTTCGGCGGTATATGATCTTTGGTCGTCCCATGACTTATTTAGATTCCGTACTTTTATTAGGTTTGCTCGGCGGCATATGCTCTTTGGTTGTCCACGTAGTCTGCTGCCTGGCGGGTTCTATTCTAGATTCGTTCTAAATATACTTTTGTGTGGTTTTCGGTGCGTAAGTCCAATCCACTTCAATGTTCTTCTTATAAATTGGCCCTTTACTGAAATCTCGCTGCTTCTGTTCCATATTTCAGTGTTTGAGATTGTATTCGGCCAAAAAATAGAGCATAGATTTAATAGCAGAAACTTTACACCGCCGTTGAAAATGTGTATCTCTGTTTGGAGAGAGATTTGTAGTGAACGCCATTTATGATCAAAGGAGAAGAAAAGAGGGAGTTGTGTTTGTGGACATTGATTTTGAACTTTTCCAAATTAAAGTCCACTAGGAACACAGAAAAGATTTTTTCACCAGATAAAGCATTAATCAAAAATTAAATCAGTTTTAATTAAAATTTTTATTAAGTAAATTAAACTTTAAATCAAGTGAATTAAACAGTAAACAAATTATAAGTATCAATTAAACGTTGAGTTCACTTCATTAAACGTTTAATAAAAACCGATTTTATTTTTGATTAATGCTTTAATTGCTGAAAAAATCTTTTCTGTAAAGACTTCTGCCGGGATTCGATTCCACATACGGCTAGTTCGACCGAGAAACAAATGTTCCCTGTAATGCTTTGTGCAATACATTGAACAGTCGACAACGAATGGCTGTGATCTGCTAGAAAGGCGAGTTCTACGTGCATGCATCCGCGTCTCAGGGACGAAGCTGAACACTTACCGTGGTAGCAATGATAGAAAAATGACGCACAACCCACATTCCGAGGATGCTTTA
Organism: Pollenia angustigena; assembly: GCA_930367215.1. Classification (NCBI taxonomy): domain Eukaryota; kingdom Metazoa; phylum Arthropoda; class Insecta; order Diptera; family Polleniidae; genus Pollenia; species Pollenia angustigena. The sequence goes on from OV884057.1 coordinate 32,703,897, forward strand.
ATTAGGTCAATAGAGCTGGATCCCCAACGCACTCCTTTGCACCCGACCCAGAAGCTTCAAGATAGACCTTTAAGCACCTGCCCAATTATGTGAGTTGTATTCCATTTTCGGTCGAATATAGGTGAGGTGATCAGACAGAGTGAAGAAGTTCTTGCACCGTTTTAAGAAGCCAAGACACTTGAATGCTTCTTTCGACACTTGAAAAACAAGCGGGTTTCAACAAACATCACGTTGGGTTTTTATGCCTAGAACATCAAGAGTGTCTGATTCCTTTATAGCTATACCACCCATGGATACAAATGAAGACGCATACTCTTCAAGACGTCTGTGGGTCAATATACAACATTGGATCTTAAGACTCCATTTGCAAAACCTCATCCGTATATTTTCGTAAGGTCATGATTGAGTGTGTAGTTTATGTTCTGCTTAATAGCTTAAACCGCAGCAAGGCTTGGCCTATGATTACAGGAAAATTAAGGACAAATGCTGTTGTTATCTGCAAATGAATTGAAGGGATTTGATACTAAAATGAACGTTCTTGACAAAAGATTTCTACTTTGGTAAACCTGTTTTTTGCAAAAAGGTACTCCTTTCTATAAATTTGCCTTTTTAAATAATTTTAATATCCTCCTTTTAAATGTATCAGGTTTTTTAAAAGTATGTACTTTTTTATGTTCCGAGGGTTTCTGTATTTTAGTTAAAAGTTGTTTCGATTAAAAGTACATAATTTTATAGAAAAGCCCCTTTTTAGTACCATTTCAACAAAAACAATTTATTTTTTAAAACGAGCCATCGTCCTGCTGTTATCTTGGAACAATTTTAAAACCCTGTTTCTCCTCTTTTGTTTAAGTAACAAAATTTTAACAAATTGTGCTAAAGTCTTTAAACCACCAAATTTTGTCGTGGTACGATGTAGAAAACCTGGTTCTCCTCTTTTGCTCAAGTAACAAACTTCAAACAGATTGTGCAAAAGTCTTTAAAATTCCATATTTTCCCTTCGACCCAACTTTAAACCGAATCGACAGATTGAAGCGACAAACCCTCAAGAACAATTTAAAATGATATCTGATAAGAAATTTCAATAAGCAATAAAACACTTTACGAATCAATCAAACTTTAGTTGTTACCACTAAATGCTTAAATAAATAAATAAACCAGCAATTTGCCCCAAAACGATTTCAAGTACAATATTTTATTCTATAACTCGCACTTGAAATTTTATTTGTGATTGAACAAGTATGAGATATTTAATATTTATTACGGCCTTTTTTTTTAAATGAAACCAGTAGCAGATTTTGGCTTATAATGATTAATCGTGCTTTAAAAACTCTTGACAAAATTTTTCGAAACTCTTTTGTCGAATCTATAGCGAATTATGGTGGGTTTATTATTTTAAAAGTGTATTTATCTTTCTATTAAGCGACGTAGTTGCTGTTGTTTTTTTTATTTTTTTTTTTTTTTTTTTTTTTTTGAAAGAACCTTAAAGATAAGTTAAGAAAATTAATACATTTTTTATTATTATTGTTAAACGAATTCATTATAAATCATACACATTTTTTTGTGTTTCGCAAGAATTAACAATTTGTGGTTGTAAAGAAATGTTTTCGGCGTTTTAAGATTTATGGCCTTGTGCAAAAATGTACACAAAATTTTGTTTTCTTTCTTTTGTATTAGAACAGTGGTGGGCAGAATGTACATGAAGAGGATGTTTCCCTTTAACATGGCGATGTCCTTGGAGGGAGTTAATTGGAACCCTTTTAACACTTTGTTACAGGCCACTGAAATGTCGGTTCGAAACCATTTCGATCTCTAGATTGAAGCGAACTGGCACTCAATTAGTCTCGTGTTAAGTTCTTTGATCGTAGAGACTGGCCCTAGATCTAACACTTTATATGAATGGGACCTATCACTTTTATATGGGGTGTAGCCAGGGTTGTTAGATGTGACGATTTTTCGTCATTTTGACGATTTTTTTGAGAAAATACCGTAAAATGACGATTGACGATTTTTTAACTAAAAGTAATAGTGTTATGACGATTTTCTGGCATCAATAAAACACTTAGAAGAAATATTTACAATTATATTGGGAACAGTTCAAAACGTAATTCTTCCCCCATCTCAAGCCTGGTGGCGTTCATTAGATGCACTAGTAAATCAAATTCTACAGTTATATGAATGCCATCGATACAGAAAAAAAATATACACTAGAGCCCCAATTTGCGTCGGTCCTATTTGGTGCGCTTTTTAAAAATTGGTTAAATCCGCTTTGCGTTTTTATGATTTCGATGTGCGTTTTTCGCTGAAGTCATAATCATATGTGAAGAATTTTCCTATTTGCTTGTAGAAAGGCGAATTCCCATTTAATTCTGTTAGGTAAGTTATTCTAAATATAGTTGCGCGTTATGCTGGCTACACAATATGCAACACATTTAAGCAATCTAGTGAATTAAATTCATTTTCATTCATTCCAGATTGCATCAACATCAAAACGCTTTGATATTTTGAGGTTGCATTGAAACAGATTGCATGTAGATAGCACTGTGTGTACCCAGCATTAGGAAGTAAGAAGTTAGTTCTTAATAAGAAGTTGTGTAGAAAAATGAGTGCAAAGAGAAGAAAATGCATTAGTTTGGAACTAGACTTGGACGTAATAAAACGATTCAAGTCGAGTAAAAAGACTGTTGATATCGACAAAACCCTTGGTTTAGCACTTCAACAGTAAAAACAATTTGCAATAGTGATAGCGCTAAAAATTAATCATTTAAAGATAGCTCCAGTTAATAGCAAATGAGATTGTTTTTGTAAATATGGAATTATGAAATAAATAAATTTTTGTTATGTTTTTATGAAAATATATTTTTTCTTATGTATGTATGTATTCACAGAAAAAATGAAAAACCAACTTCAATTAACGTATTTGTTAGAAATTTGTACTATCAATTAAATTCCGTACTGATTTTCCGCCAGCAAACAAATTGATCATATCAATTAACACATTTGTAAGTTTGAGCTTTTCTTGCTGTTCAGTTTCAATCAATAGGTTTAATTGAAATTTGACCACCAGCAAAAGAGGCTAAATAAAACGTAAACACAAATTAAAATATTTTTTTCAATCAACACAGTTTATTGAAACAATTAAAAAATTGTTTGAAAAGTTTAAATATTTTAAAGTTTGTGTGTATGTTTTCATATTTGCAAATATACAAACAAACATTATAATTTTTATTTTCAATTAAGGGAAATTAATTAAAACAATTAAAAAAATTGTTTGAAACAGCTTTATTGAATTAATTGAAAAAATTTTGGTGAAAAATTTTTCTGTGTTTCTTTTCAAATGATAAAAATATTTCAGCCCACTTGCTGAAATAAATATGATAAAACTTAACCATATCACTTTCTTTATCATAAATAAAATTTCTTGCTAAAAATTTATATTTTTGAACCACTCAATGAAATAAATTGTCTCTAATATGTAAAATTTAAATATTTGACGATTTTGCTAAATGCTCGTGACGATTTTTGAAGAAAAAAGCCTAACAACCCTGGGTGTAGCTACCACTTGACCAGGCACACATTTACTCTCAATGAGCGTGTTTAGTGTTAACTACCATAATGCTAGTCCTTGGTTCAAATAAACAAGTCTTAGAAATAATTTGAGTAACAATTTGTATAGTCCCAAAGAAATGTATCACACCACCGGTGAAGACTGAGCCTGTTACAAAAACAGTCCCCATAAAGAAATAGAAAATTCTTTTTTATACTTTTTTATATAAAAAATTTATTGAAAATACTAATTACAAAATTTAGTATATAAAAAACTCTGATTAAAAAAGTTTCTTAAATTAGTACATAAATATACATACTAAAATACATTTTCTACCTTTAAGCTCTTACTTAATTTGTCAGTTAAGTGATATGTCGTTCTCCTTTCATTTTGTCACATGACATTTTCACAAGTTCCAGGACCAGTTCTGCTGAGACAATTGACACAAGTTTGCTGCAGGGTAGTTTTGGTATACGAAATCGTTTAAAATGTCGGCCGCAGGATCGCTGTCACGAGTGAAAACGCTGAATCCTACTCTTTAAAACTCGAGCCCACAAATCTGAAATCTGCCAAAATAAATGGGATTTCGCTTTAAATGGTGTCCTTCAGCTCATTTTACATCGTTGGTTTGTTGTTATACAGTATAGGCCAAAGAAAATGGTCCAAAATGGATAAATCGTTCGAAGGAGGCAGCCATTTGGGAGCCCAATTGACCCACTGAACTGGGTCTTCAATAATTCGTAGACTGTATGGCACGTTGTTCAATCTTGTTGGATCAACATAGCGGTCAAGATTGCTCCAATCGTGTATCTGAATCGATAGCCTCCAGGCGTGTAGGAATCATCTTAAGGATATTTCACCGTTTTTGATGTTACATCCTCCGGGACATAATCGGTTGCAGTCAATACCTGAGTTTTAACAAAAATCCAAAGTTAACAGATCTCAAGAGATCTTCACGATTTCTTGCGATCGTGGCTGACCAGATATGCCACGTGGTGCCAAGCTACAGCTTCTAAACAAGTAGCGAGTCTTACCGAAAATTGCACTCAAATTGCTACCTGTGTGCGATGTTGCCTCTCACACTCGGGAGCGGTTGGTAGACGCGTTGAGATCCACCATGAGATAAGGCCATATGGCAGGCGCTCATATAAATCTTTTCCACTAGTTGGTGCGTCGTTTTCATTAAAAACTAAAAATAAATAAATTAATAAATGCCCACCACTATTCAAAAACTGTAGACTTTACTTCGATAGCAAACGATCACTTCTACTCAAATTACTTATTAAAACAATAATCGGTAGTGTTATTATTAAAAATACAAAAAAAAAAAAAACACAATATTAAAAAAAAACAGAACATCGAGAAATATTTGCTAAGAGATTAGCAATCAATGCGTCGTAAAAGTGTTGGTTGGGGTTTTTGTTTAAGATAAATGAGATAATTTATGATGGGTAAAACAAATGACATAAGTTACAAATACAATGGCAGTTGCTACATCCAACAATTGACAATCAACTGTTTACACTAAGCAGATTTCATTTGTTTTAAAATGAACAACTTGACAGTTAGCATGTCATATAATAGATGAAAAGTTGGCATGTGTTACAACAGTATTTTTTTTTAATTAACTTGTTTTATAACAATAATAACAAAAATAGCTGTAATGCAATTTTAAAAGAAAGAAAAAAAGTATTATCTGTAATGTAAATTCTAAAGTTCTCAAGATGTTTGTCATTGCCGTAGGTATTTTAAAAAAGTATTATAAATATTGGGTGTAAAATTTAGTTATGCGGAATTTTTTTTAAATTTTAAGCGTTTGTTGTAAAATAGTTGTAAAATTGTATGGATTTTGCAGCAGAAGAACTTATTTTCTGGAGGAGTGAAGTGTATTCCACCATCGCAACACATTATAGGCAAGTCGGAAAATTGAAGGTCTGGTCTATAGGCATAACTTCGCAATTTGTATCGTCTTAGAAAATAAATACTAAATATCGCTCCTTAGTGTTCGGTTCGTTAGATTTGTGAAAAAAGCACAAGCGCTTATAGTGTTTGTGTAGAAAATCATTAAAAAAAATAATGTTTCCCTGTTAGTCGTCTTTCGAACACAAAAATAATAATGTTTTTATCAAACTCAACAAAAGATGAGAACATTTAATTCCGTTTAGTTCTTTTTATTTTTTTTTAATCCGCAAACTTCATTGTGTTCGGCTCGGCTCATTAATGTTGGCTGGTTAAAGAGCCCAAAAATTTTTTACAAAAAAACATACGAAAAAAACAAAAAGCCAGCAAATAATTTTACATAAACAAAAAACATACACAAGCTGTTCGTGGTGCGGTCGTTACTACAATTTTTTGTTTGTTTATTTCTTTATCAATGTAAAAAAAGAAACATTAAAGAACATTAAAATATAATGCTTGTCTACAGTATCACTACAATTGTTCTGTTTTTTAACGAACAGAACAGAAAACTAAATAATGTTCGGCTCATTCTTGAAAATAGTTACGAACGGTATTAACGGTTGTGTTCGTCTGCACAATCACTAAAAAATAGATATCGCTCTTGGGTGTGTGAGCCGAACTCTAAATAAAATACTGTTTAACACTGATTTCTATAATCTTTATATAATGGCTTCATGCCCGGTCGCATATCTCAAGCTCTTTTGTTTAGTGCAGATCCCCTATGATCATCTAGCATGATTTTAACATTTCCAAATTGAAAAGATTCTTCTGCTCCTACACCAAAAACCGAGCATTAAATTGGATCCATGAGTATCGGCTTTTAAACCTGTTAAAACTCTTATTTTAGATTTAATAGACACAATTGCTCATCTAATTTACTATATATTTTAGCTTCTCCGATAAAATTACATTTAAAGAATTGAGAAAAAAATAACATGTTAAGCCTTAACCGGGGAGAACCCCTTCGACTTATAACAACAGAAGTATTGTGTTTTGGAGCATTCGCGAACACTTTTTCCATACAAATAGTTAAAGCATACTGGCCGTGCTGTCATAATTTTTTTGGCTTAACGGTTTGTAAATTCCCAAATCTTACGAAAAAATCGCTCTAAAATTTGTTAACTTGACCAGTGTTGCCAAGTTGTTTTTATTGCATTTTAGTGCTTTTATTATGGAAAAATAAAAAACGCCTAAAATATACAACCCTATGTTTTAACAAGGTCACACAAAAATATAATATAAGGCAACAATGGTCATGTTAACAAATTTTGGAGGGATTTTTGAGTCGAATTCGTGAATTTAAAAACCAGGAAGCAAAAAAGTATGGCAACACTGCCTGCATGCTCCAACATTTTGTAATGAAAAAGTGATCGCGAACTCTCCAAAACACACAACCAACAGGCATTGATAAGGATGTTGTACAGTGCGCACTAAAGGAACAATTGCTGCAAGAGCACTATCTTAAGGAAGACCCAACTACGTCAATTCACCAGTAATTAAAGCAAAATATATAGATATAATAAAAAATATATTTTTACCGTCACCTTACCTAACCTAATCTGGCAGTGCTTTAAACACTTAGTGCATTGAGGTCTAATAATACCTCCCTGTGTGGACTTCAACAAACAGGGGGCACAAGGTACTTATCTCTTGCTTAGGAGCTGGACCTCTCTAATAGAGTTGGGCAAAATCGTTCCTTTTGTGGAATCGTTCCGGTTTTTACTTTGAACAATGAATGAACGAGGGACGAAAAAAACTTCTCTGTCGTTCGTTAAAACGTCAACAATCAAATATTTGTTATTGTTTGCTTTTATGTTGTGGCGTAACAACTACCTACATAAGAATTATGTATTTTTTAAAATGTTTGTAAAAAATAATAATGAGTGGTATATTGCTAAAATATATTGCTTTGGATCACATAAGTAATTGATTTAATTAGAAATTTCTTATATGCCACGACAAAAATACACAAATATCGGCCACATTGATCAATACACAAAAAATAACCCTATAAAAATACATGTGATCATCCAACGGATTGCAATTGCGGAACGAGGAACGACAAAAAATTAAAGTCTGCACCGTTCCTTTTAGGGAATCTTTCAATGGAACTAGGTCGTTCCGCAACGACACAACTCTACTCTCTAACATTTACTGAAAAGCCGTGACATTCAATAGCAAGCCAAACATCAATCTAAGTAAAAATCAAATCCTAACCCGGGGACAAATTATGGCATTCGATATCGATCGGAATTCCTAGTGATATCCACAAGCATGCCAAACATCAATACTAGTTACAAGTAAAAATCAAATCCTAAGCTGGGGCCAAATAACGGCATATGGTATCGATCTGAATTTTCTTTTTTAATTTTGTTGTTATTTTGTTCAACAAGGAATGCCATAATTTGGTCCCTGGCATTTTAAAGATGTTCCACCAACCTTTCTGGGTTTACGCCACAGCTAACATGGAGATTCCTGAAGTATTTTAACCAAAAACCATTCTCGATAATTTTTTATTTCCTAATTCTTAATCACTAGCCAGGGCACTGTTGAGGCAAAACAGATCAATAAGCAGTTGAACTCTTTAGGGAATTTGACAGTATAAGGCAACAGTAATGTTTCATGCATCCAATGCAAATACATCCCCAACGTCAAAATGTAAAAGCTCTCAAGACGCTTACACCCCTAAAGGAAAGAAAGAAAAGATGTGAAGCAAAATATTCCATAGTTACTCGAAAAGTGATGAAGAAGTGTGTCTGTAATTCATCTTGAAAGCTTTCAAAAGAGATTACGTCGTAACGTTAGAAATGTCATAATATTTCACTCGAGGTCGATCTCAGACCGATTACAGACGTTAAGAACGCCAATCACGCATATCATTGAACGACGAATTCACTGACATTTAAACATTTTCAACGGCGGCAGCGAAAATACAACGGTCGACTATACCAAATAATGTGCTTAAAAATTGTTTTAATTCAATTACCATTCTTATCTAACTGCTAAAGAATGCCTAAAAAAAAGGCCTCGGCTCTTTCATATAAAAGATAAGGTACACATTCCGAATTCCCTTCTATAAGAAGGGAGTAGAGATCCTTCTCAACATTTATTGTTTTTTTTGCCAAAGCAAAAGCCAAAGAATTATTTTCTAATGTAACTGCAAAAGAAGCGGGAGAGGAACCCCTGCTCCGCAATGACAACGTGTGTAAAAAATACATGAATATGGAATGGAGCGAGTAGGCCTTGCACCGCTGGGTAAAATTATACATTTTATTTAAATGAAATATGTGCAAGTTTATGTTTTAACCCTCGTTTTCACAACTTACCGATAGCTAAAAGTAGGATTTTATAAGCCGTGTATCATTATTAAAACTTTACTTTAACCTACCAGGTGGGATGAACATTTCTCTAACTTTTCACTCACTTCAGTTTAAAGTAAAGCTGTATTAATGGAACACTTTTGATACGGCCGATAAAGTCCTAGCTTTACCCATCGGTAACTTGTGAAAACTATAGTAAAAATATAAAAGACTTAGGCCCATTTTCACAACTTACCGATAGCTAAAAGTTGATTTTAACCGGCCTTATAAAAAGTGTTCCATTATTAAAACTTTGCTTTAACCTAAAGTGAGCGATAAAGTAAGTTAAGGTTCATCCTACCTGGTAGGTTAAAGTAAAGTTGTAATAATGGAACACTTTTTATACGGCTGATAAAATCCTACCTTTAGCTATCGGTAAGTTGTGAAAACGGGCCTTAGGCAATTAATTTAATCAAAATACGTGCACATATTTCGTGGTAAAAACAAGAAGAAGTAATGAAAAATGTATACTAGATCTACTTAAATGTTTTATTGATTCTCTGGTTCTAATGTCTCCATATGGTCCCTCATGAACAACCTAATCAATAGTTCCAAGGTCAGTTATAATTTTTCAATGACAAACACATGCAAAATGCCTTTCACACTAGTCCACAGTTGGTCAGTAGAACTACTGACAAAGTCAATAGTCAATCAGCACAGTTTGACCATTTATATTTAATACAGACACATAACTTATAAGGGGGATCCAGCGGGTACTATGGACTTAAAATACACAAAAAGCCAATAGGCAAATCAATAAGTAAAATGTCTGCTTTTGGAATGAGGGCTATCAACGATAGATACTTAAGTCCATTAGGAATCTCTGTTATGTGCTTTAAATAGATCGGTGAAGTAAACCGAGAATTTTGCCATCAATACCGAAATGTCTAAGGCCATAATTAGCAATTATTTGATGGGATGTACAGATGACAAAATAGCGACTTATTTCTACTCTTTCCTCTCTTACAGTAGTAAGTAAAACTATGATAATCGACCGCTCTGTAAATTTTTACGAATTATTACGGCTCTACGATACTTAAAAAGAAAAGGGAAATTTTGATTACTTTAGTACAATCATCCTAATTAATGCAAATACATATTATATAAACAATAGAAAATTTAAAATATAAATTTTTTAAACAATCACTGTGACTATTATTCATTTGCTTTTATATTTAACAACTTTTACCGAATAAAATAAACAAAATAATTTACTCGTCTTTTGTATTTAAGTAAATAATTTAGTTTGACTTTTCCATTAATTATACAATGTGTGTTATTATTCTGGTGCAGCCAGTGATTTTTTTATTTAAATTTTTCCTAATTTAATTTAGTTGATTTAGCAACCAAAATTATTTGATTTTGTTATTAACGGTTTATCTATTTAGCGTTTTTTTTTGGCATACCCTACATCAAGCCACAACTGTTAGGTTGAAGGCAATTGCTTGTAATTCCTTGTAATTATAATCGAAGGGGTATTTTTGGGAATAACCAAAATCGGAGATTCTCTCCTTTAATATAAATCGTAATTTGTATGCAAGTGGACAACAATTGGCACAGAAGCAGTGTTTAAAAAGCTGCAGTTAAGATAGTAAAAGCCATAAGATTACGCTGTAACTTTGACTTCTTAATTTGTCATTGGACGAAAATAAAACGTTGCCTTTATATCTGATTCATGTTTTCGTTAGACTGCAGTTTTTTAAACCCTGCACAGAAGTTTCTTAAGGTTTAAGGACGAATATCAAGTCGATTGCACCTTTTCATGTACCAAAATTTTGATTTGGACAACGAAACGATGCTAGCTAGTAGTGAGCTAGTCTATCAGCCCCGGTGTTGTGGGTTCGATTCCCGCCAGATTCTGGTTTATTTCCTGCAGACATGCGTTTAGCTTCGCGGGGATTAGCTTACGAAATAAAAAAAAGAAAAAAATACCAAAATATTGGCTTATCTACCTCATAAATTTCATGACATTTTATTTTTAAGTAAAATTTCTCGCATATGAACTCCGCACTATGAAGGGCATCCTGTTGGCAAAATTTTGCAACACTGTTTTAAGCATACCCGGCCTTATTCGTCAATAGTGCGTTGAATATTGGCATAGAGGTACCCATAAAAAAATTAGACCAAAGGTGCTAAGACACACGAGCGAGATGACCAATTCACAGGTCCATTTCTTGAGTTAATTCGGTCACTAATCGTTTTGCTCACCAAAGTGGTGGTTTTACGCGTTGAATGGTTTGTTGCGCCGTCTTGTTGGAACGACATGAGGAATTGAAAATCACTAATCATTTGCCTGAAGCTTTCGCCGTTCACGATAATAATGTCACCGTTTTAAGATTTAAGAACAAATGGTCCGATGACGCTTTCGGGATATTAACCGCGCCCGGTATCAGCGGCGGGGTTGTGGGTTCGATTCCCGCCAGAGACTCTGATTTATTTCCTGCCGACAAGCGAAGAGCTTCGCGGGATTAGCTTAGGGAATTTAAAAAAAAAAGTAATTTTTTTGGGACTGTAATGAAGCCTGAACAGTTTCAAGAGGATTGTGATCTCTCCAAAAACGAAAGTTCTCCTTGCTTACATTCCCCGTGAGTCAGAAATAAGCCTGGGGGCAAATTATGGCAGTCGCGATCGAATACATTTTCAATTCGAAAGCAATTTTATATCAGTCGATACTAACCGATTGGTTTTTATTTTTTCAGTGTTGTGAAAACTCAAATAAAAGCTTTACAACACTAAAAAAATAATTACGATCCGTTCAGTAGGGACAGAAAGAATTACAAATAAAACTGCTTTCGAATGGAAAAATTATTAGATCACGCCTGCATTAATTTGGCCCCTGATCGCTGAAGATCATAAAAGTGCTCTATAAGTTTGGCGAAGAGAGCACAAATTTTGAAATTAATTCCCACGATTTGTTATCGTTGTTTTACTTTAAAAGTCTTTGCACGGTGATTTGCCAAAGTATACTGAAAACAAAACTAATCACACTTCATTATAACGACATCTAGTTTTACTGTTACCCCTATCGGAGGTTCCGTCTTTCAAAAAACACTATCCTTTTTTTGGATTTTGTAAAGCAACTTATTATTTTAGGTGATAAAAGTATAAACGAGAAGCAATGGATCACAGAAAGAAAGACACTCGGGATAAATTAAGTTAAGTAAAAAACGTACTCAAAGCAATCTTATAGTGTTTTCACACCTAAAGTTAAAACCTGGTTTTAACATTAAAACTATTAACAGCTGATTTTCCGTTCACATTACAAGTTTTTTAAATCCGGTTTTAACTCACAGTTTGCCTAAAAGTTTTGCGCAAAATAAAATTCATTTCTCGTAGAAATAATTAAATTTGTATAAGAAATTAATGCAGGAAATTGCTTGGAAATCAAAAAATTTTATATTAAAAGTGTATTTTAGAATATTTCATCGGTTTGACGTTTTTTTATTTTTTTAAATTAATTTATTTGTATTGAGTGACATCCCAGCTAGCATTTGTTTGATAATTTTTTGTTATTATTATATAAATGGGTCTTCTAAGATCCCATTTGATGAATTTTCAATTAAGCGATTGAAAAAAGAAATTATATATCGTTACCTAAAACGCAAAGGCCCTTACTAACCAAAAATCGTGTTTTTCGTTGGTTCTGATGTATTGCATCAACAGAAATGTCAGCAATATTTTGAGAAACAAAAAAATCTACAAAACATTAAATGATAAACGCTTAAAGCCAAACTAACCGCGTGCATAATATGCAACATTGTCAAAACAAAACTTATAGGTTTTTTATAAGAAAACTAAATTATTAACAGTTAAAGGCAATTTATCATTTAAAAAAGTTTTTTGCTTCTCCTGTCTTCTTTTCAAAATGTTATGTAGAGCCTTTTGCGTTTTAGGTAACGATTAGATCCGTCGATTCGTAATGATTTCTAAATATTTTTACATATTATGTATTATTAAATTAAATAAATTAGCTCATATGCGGTTTTGTGAAGCTGATTCCTAAAGTATTGGATTGTGATATAAAATACTAGCTGGGATTAAACACTATCAGCTGTTTTCAATCTTTATAACTTGGTAGTACTGAATTTAGTACAACGAAAACATGGTTGTATTTCATAAAATCTACTTAAAACCAATTCAAAAGGGGTTTTAAAATGGTTTTAAAAAATTTATGTTGTATGGTAAAACCAGGTTTTAATGATTGGTTTTATCGTTAAACCAAATTTGTATTAAAACCTTAAGTGTGAAAACACTATTAAATAGGATAACTTCCGAAAATCAATAAAAAATAAATGGGCATTTCTTAAAATAAGTAAAAAATTCTTAGACAAAGTAAAAAAAGATTAATCTTTTCGTTGATAGTGCCACTCTGAGAGTAAAATTACAAAGTGACCGTTTAAATCCCATTAAAATTATAAAAGTTTGTTGCGGACACTTCAACCACGCCACACAAGTAGTTAAAAGCGATTTGCTTGTTGTCTGTAGAAACAACAGAACAAGACGAAATTACATTATTATCATGTTTAAAAATTAAAATTGAGAACTCTTGCTTCTCATTTAGTTTATATTTTCAGTTATATATTTATGTACATTAAGTTTTTAAGATAAAACCATATCGGGCATGATGCTGGTGTTTTATAACTGAAATTCTGTAAAGTGTAGAACGGGTAAGTAAATCAATTGTAATAAAATTATCCTTCTTTTTTCACTTTTGGTTTATTTCAAGTACGAATACGGAATTAAATCAACTTTATAATACTTGAATCAAGCGCATTTCGAGATTGATTTAATCTTAGTTTTACTTAAATCAATCTCATTTTCGGATTATTTTAAGTACGAATTCGTGATTGAATATGGATAAGTTAAGTATTAAGCGATTAAAAATTCGTACTTGAATCAATCTTTCTGTGCGTGACAGTGCTCCCAGTTTTGGGGATTTATCCCCAAATTAGGGATTTTTTTGTAATTGGCGATAAAAATTTCGTGAAAATCCCCAGGGGATTTTTTGGGGAAAAGCACTTTTTTCGCTGGGGATTTTTGGGGATAATATATTATTATAAATTTCATTTTTGTAATGGCAAGACCGATTTGGTCAAGATGTAGGTAGAAATTTTAGTCTTTTTTGCGGTTTCAGGAACTTGTTGAAATAGTTTTAAATATGCTTTTTGTACCAACTAGCGTAACTTCTGTTCTGTTTTCTGTAATGAATACAACCAAAATCAATATTTGCAACAGAATGCAATATGAGTTATTAGCAGCTCTTCTTAGAATACACACTTTAAAATAATGCAGCTTGCTGTGACACAATTATTCAATTATCTGAAATGCACTTTTTAAACAAACAACATGTAAAACAAATTTGCATTGGCTTATGAATAAGAAGATTATGATTCCCTAGTTTTGGAAATGACATGTATTGACGTATAATTATTTTTCATTTGCGTTTTACGTTACTCTTGTTACATATAGATGTGTACATACATAGATACGTAGAACTCAAAGAATAAATAACACTAGCTGACCCGACAGACGTTGTTCTGCCCAAATTAGGAAAAAGGTTTGCGTTCGATTTTTAAAATCCGTTAAAAAGATACGAACATTTTAAAGAAAAATTTGTCAAATCGATGAGCCATTTTCTGATTTTAGGTAAATCGAAAAAAGCAGGCGTTAAAGTGGGCGGGGCAAAATTTTCTTTCCGTAAAAACCTAAGTTGGACCATGGCGATAATTTTAAAGAAAGAATCGTCCAAATCGGTCAAGCCGTTCTCAAGTTATGCGCTTAATAGAAAAAGTGGGCGTAAAAGAAGGCGTGGTACATTTTTCTTTCGATGAAAACGTAAAATGGATTAATACGAACATTTAAAAGAAAAATTTGTCAGATCGATGGATCCGTTTTTTGATTTTAGGTAAATCGAAAAAAGTGGGCGGGGCAAAATTTTCTTTCCGTAAAAACCTAAGTTGGATCATGGCAATCATTTCTAAGAAAAAAATCGTCCAAATCGGTCAAGCCATTCTCAAGTTATGCGCTTAATAGAAAAAGTGGGCGTAAAAGTAGGCGTGGTAAATTTTTCTTTCGATGAAAACTTAAAATTGATTAATACGAATATTAGAAAGAAAAATTTGTCAAATCGATGTAGCCGTTTTCTGATTTTAGGTAATTCGAAAAAAGTGGGCGTAAAAGGGGGCGGGGCAAAATGTTCTTTTCGTATAAATCAAAGTTGGACCATGGCGATCATTTAAAAGAAAAAATGCTCCAAATTATTTAGAAGTCATTGGTGGTGCAAAATGAAAATTGGTTTTTGCCACGCCCCTCCGCCCACAGACCGAGAATCAAAAATCAGACTTCACAATGTCACCCACCTGAATATTCTGAAGAAGAAGATTTGTTTAACACAAATAGATTTATTTAAATAAATTGATATTTGTCCATTGACGTTATATTATGTATTTAATTTTTAAGAAAATGTGGGGATTTTTGGGGATGAAAAATCGCAAATTGGGGATAAGGCTTAAAATAAAACTGGAAACTCTTATACGTGATTCAAGAAAATAATACCGTTTCAGATTGATTTGAGTACTCTAATACGTGATTCAAGAAAATAATACCGTTTCAGATTGATTTGAGTACTCTAATACGTGATTCAAGAAAATAATACCGTTTCAGATTGATTTGAGTACTCTAATACGTGATTCAAGAAAATAATACCGTATCAGATTGATTTGAGTACGGATGAACTGATTTTTCTTTTGAGTGATGACACAATTGACTAATTTGACTGACTTACTTTTTAAAAGTAGAATTTTTAGAGGTGATTTTGGGGAATTTAAATTCAAAAATTAGGGAAACGACTCGAAAAACATCTTTCGATTTCATAAATAAAAAAAAATACTTTATCGGGATAATCAATTTAAAATAAAAATACCCTTAAATGAAACTACAGGCATCGTCATACTTTCTGGTAGTAGAGAGCATCATTTGTTCGTGCTGGTCCGGCTATTCTCTTTAAATTTGTAATTTTACTAAACATTAAATCTAAATTAAATTTGGAATTATTTGCCAAAATAAATAAATAAAATAAACTAAATAATCGTAAATCTATAAATAAATTTACTCAGGTAGCAGTAGTGCAGTAGTAGATTAATAATCGTCGGCTCTCACTCAACCTTTACGAAGGTCGTATACCAAATCAAATAAAAATGTATCAAAAACCGAAAACATCCCATGAATACCTGAGTATAACTTTAATACTACATTCAAGATTATAATTATTATTTTTTGAAATTAAACTATTGCTGCTTAAAATAATTACAAAGCCTCGTACATTTTTTTTCCGATATTAACACATCGCATATGTGGGTATACATGAGTTTAATATTTAACTCTTTTTTTTTTTTTTTTTTTTTGTCTAGAGGCGTAGATTTTACGTGTTTTAATTACAAATTATTATCACACATAATCAAGGTACGAGTATAATATCGTCAATACGTACTAAAACTAAAAGTAAAATACCAACTATGACTGCTACTAAATTCAAATGTTAATAACTGTGTATGTGTAGTGGTAGATGTTTAAGTAAAGGAATCCATAACTACTTGTTTAAATACATTCCATCAGTGTCAGTATTTAAATTTGTGCACACGCTCTTTTGTATATTCGTATTCCAGTCGTTTGAAACCATTCAACAAAGAGTATTTTTTTGTGAAATTTGGTATGTACGAGTTTGAATAAATGAATTAATGTTGGTAGTTAAAGAATTTTTTTTTGTACATCACTAACAGAATTAATAAATGTGAGAAACGAAAGTGGCAAAGCATAAGGACTTAAGTGGCATAATTTTAAATGTTATCGAAAAAGAAAGGGAAATTTAAACGGGATTCACAGTTGAAGCAATATTTTAATCGGGTGTTTACTTTGTAAATAACAACTTAGTTTGCTAATATGTATGTATTAATTTTCGAAACATTTTGAAAAATCCTACCGTATTGTCTTGCATCTAATATTTATAAAGTTTAACAAGTAGGAAAATTAAGACGGGCAAGCCTAGGCCCTGTATTTGTTAGCGCCTAGGGCTTTAAAACCATTCTGAAAGGTTTTGCTTTTATAAAGTGGGTCTTAGATAAGTCCAGGCGTCAGTTATTGTTCTAACTAAAATGTAGTTATGATGTTTAAGCCTTGAAAATTTTCGAAACCGATATTGATTTCAACATTTATAAAAGTTAGAAAAACTTTTACGTTCTAGTTTTGCATTGGAAATTTATACACCGAAAAAAAGAAAAATGAATGAATAAATGAATGTCAATTGGATTTAAGGCACTTATCCCGTGACAAGTGAAAGCAGTTTAATAATTAAACTAGCTTAACCAGGTGCGCTTCGCTACACTGCTTTAACCACCTTTGAAGACTCTCCCTTTAATAGTTCTTCAGTAGAGCGATATTTAATATCCTTTGAGAGGTATTTTCCCCCCTGAGCCTACCCGCTTTATTTTTATTTTCAAAAGTGTTTGAACATTCTTACTATAACAGTTCTTAAAATAAGAGATATTAAACATCAGAATATCCTACTACCAAAAGTTCAACAAAATGCGTGCAGTGGCTCTTATTAATAGTTCTATCTATGAGGGGTACTGCTCCTCCCCTGTCTACCCCGCCCATTTTTATATTGAAATTTATAGTTTACCATAATAGTAGCTTTAACCACGTTTGAAGACTCTCCCTTAATAGTTCTTCAGTTGAGCGATATTTAATATATGCATCCTATGGGAGGTATTTCCTCCCTGCGCCTACCCGCTTTATTTTTATTTTCAAAAGTGTAGTATACCATAAGAGTGACTTCTACAAAGTTTGAACATTCTCACTATTACAGTTCTTAAGATATGCTATGTTAAACATTAGCGTCCTATGGGGGATTCCACTTCCCCCGCTGCTATTTTATTTCAATTTTGGGGCTCTGAAGATCCTACTACCAAAAGTTAAGCAAAATGCGTGCAGCGGCTCCTTAGATATGCGATAATTAATATTGGCATCCTATGGGGGGTACCAATTCCCCTGCCCCTATCGAAAAATTAAGTAGCCTATTTTATTTTTAGGGCTCTCGTGATGTTACTGTAAAAATTTCTGGAAAATCTGTTCAGTAGTTTAGGAGTCTATAAGCCAACATACAAACAAACAAACATACAAACATTTTTCATTTTTATATATATAGAAGAAACGAATTCTGATAGGTTAAAACAGAACATATCACTTAACTGGTGATAATGTGCTAAAAGAGTAGTTACTCCAGAAGGTAATTGACAAACAACTTGTCATGTAACTGGATTTTGTGTGGGTAATGACTGATTGATTATACCTGGTTCTATTACTTTAAATGAAGGGGATCCGCCCTAATAACATGGTTCATTTGGGACAATATTTGCGACAGGCATTATTTTAACTGAAATTAAAAGCGTCCATTTAGGTTGTTTCTGTGACCTGTTACAAAGCGTCAAAAAGGTGACAACTAACCCCCTCGTAGGAAATCGCCATGTTAAAGTGACAAGTCCCCTTAATATAAAGTGTTAGGACTCGAACCGGTCCCTATCACTGTAGAACTGTCACGTGACAAGTTAAGTGTTAGTTCCCTTTCCTCTAGGGTCAATCATATCAATAGTACGTGAAGTATGGATTTTCTTGAATCAAGTACAGAAAGATAGATTTAAGTACGGTTTATTCAAGTGCAAAATACTTTACTTATCCATATTTAATCCCGAATTTGTACTTGAAACGATCCGAAAATTAGTTTGATTTAAGTAAAACTAAGATTTAACCAATTTCAAAATGCGCTTGATTTAAGAATCCAAAAGTGAAATTAGATTGATTGGCACTTACCCGAGAGAACCTCAGACAGAAGGAGAATATTATAATGATTATTTAACTCAACCATTTTATACCTGTTTGTTTCCCTTTTCGCCTCCTTTGTTTACAGAAGAATTCTCAATTATAAAACACCACCATCCTGGACGACATGGTTTCTACTTTAAAAATTTTATACTTTACTAAATAATTTAAAAAATTGAATTCGGGAACTTATGTTTTTCTTTTACTTTTTAAAAATGAAAATATGTACTGTATTTTGCTTCTTCTTATTTTTCTGTTGTTTCTACACAAACCAATGATGTTGTTGTAGTTTATACAACAAACTTTGACAAAGACACGAGTATGCACGCATAAAGAATGCAACACTAAGAGAAGATACTAATGAGTTATTTGAGATTAAATCGTTCACTTTGTAATTTTACTCTCAGAGTGGCACAACCAACGCAAAGTTAAATCTTTTTTTTACTTGGTTGAAGAATTGTGTACTTATTTTTAGAAATTCCGGAAATGATTTTCGAGAGTAATCCCATTTAGGATTGTTTCAAGTACGTTTTAGTATATTCGCACTTAAAAATTTATCACGACTCGTATTTAAAGTAAGTTTAAACAAGTAAGAAAGTATAGTCGGTCAAGCCCGACCTTATGATACCCAGCACCACAGTATTTAAAAACACATCATGCTTATGTGTCCATATAAACATGGATTTATCTACGTTTAAAAACTTCATTAAAATCGGTTTGGAAGTTTGTGAGTAGCAAAAATGGCCCCCTACCTCATGTCATGGTCCTATTTTTGAAAAACTGAATAGCTTTTGTGTCCATGAAGATATGGATCTATCTATGTTTTAAATTTCATTAATATCGGGCTTAGAGGCAGAAATTGCCCCTATTTCCCCTCGTGGTCCTTTTTTTTAAATGCATACCTTTTGTTCTATCTGTATTTTAAATTTCATTAGAATTGGTTTGATTGTTTCTGAGAGGAAGAAATTTCCCCTTATCTTCCCTCGTGGTCCTACGATTCGGCCCATTTTCAATAGGCTTGGTCCTTGTGCCAATAAGAATCTATGTTCTAAATTTTTATCAAATTATCTCCAAAATTGCGACCTGTACAAGGTTACATGAACAGACAGCCAGCCAGCCGGACGGACATCGTTAGTTTGACTCAAAAAGTGATTCCGAGTCGATCGGTATACTTCAAGGTTGGTCTTGGACCAATATTTTAAGGTGTTACACACATCAGCACAAATGCATAATACCCTCTCCACCATTGTGGTGTGGGTATAAAATCTTAAATTATCCCGAGTGTAATAATTGCTCTATGGCAAACGATTGCTTTTAAACAAAGTACGAATCGATGAGCCCACCGGCCCATAATGCAACTTTGCGTGGTTAAATGCTCTTAGAATTCTCCCCTTAAACGAAGTTAAAGCGATAAAAGATTCCTTTCAGTGTTCAAAAATAAACTGCCACAATTGCCAAATACTGTTCTGGCCAGTGTGACTTCAAGGAGAGGTAAAAACCCCTTATCTTTCCTAACCAAGTCAATCATTAGTACTCTAAATTATAAATAAGCAGTATAAGCTGTCCCGTCTGAGGTTCTACTTTTTGAAAAGGACAAAATCTAATTGAGGTCGGTCATATTTATATACCCCTAGGGGCGACTCCTAAGCAATTATGGGACTTTTTCACCAATATATTTCTAGAGGAAATGGTGATAGCGCGTAGGTATGTTAGAAAGAAATGATGGTGATGATTTGTAGACCTTCTTAAAGGCCTGAAAAGTGACTCCCACTGGGTAGTATTTGAATGTATGTCCAACCCATATTTGTATACCCTTCACCACAGGTGTAAAAGGGTATATATAAGTTTGTCATAACGTTTGTAATTTCCACAATATTGATTTTAGACCCCATAAAGTATATATATTCTGGGTCCATATGAGAAGAGAAGTTGATTTAACGATGTCCGTCTGTCCGTCTGTCCGACTTACGATTGATATGTGTTTTCCGGATAATCCAGACATGATAGCGGCTAGGTTGTTTTACATTTATGTTACATACAGTCCACCATTTCTTGCTATTGAAATTCAGCAAGATCGGTCCACAAATGGCTTAGATATGAGCAAAAAACCACGACTGCCTCTAATTTTTCCAAAAAATCCCTTGTGGTTGTTGTATTTTTATTACTTTTTTCTGTATATCTGGAGAACTGCAAGAGCCAAAGCTTTAAAATTAGGTACAAACATTTAGGTTATAAATATACACCATCCTACAAAATGTGGGCGGGATTGGAGAAGTAAGCGTGGTACCTCTCATACAAAAAGTATTACAAATTGTATAAAAACCTGAATTTTTTGACTGTAATATGACCTATGGTTACGCCTTATATATCAGAATCGGATTTCAGAAATATTTTCTGAAAAACTCGGGAAAATTGGTTCAGATACGAAAAAGTTATGACCAAAATATTAATTTTTTTTTGAAAAATACTTATTTTCAGGAACCATAGATCTTTCCGAGTCCACGTTTTATAGCCGAAATAACTGGCAAATTCTTTAACACGTCGGTATATAAATCTGTCAAATCGGTTAAGAAATAGCAGAGTTATGACCAAAATACTGAAATCCCAAAAATTACTCTTTTTTATAATTAAGATTGTTTTTTATACCCTTCACCGAAGGTCCTACACCCTATAAAGTATATATATTCTGGGTCCTTATGCAAAGCGAAGTTCAAATCCGGTTGTCGTCTCTTCTTCCTATCCCCTCATCACCCCTTCGTATTTGTTTACATATACTAGCATAATGCCCAATATGATTTTCGTTATCACCCTTCTTTATTATTTCATATATTTAACGAAATAATTTTAACAAATAGAAACTAAAAACGATTTAATATTTACCAGTTATCGCTTTTTAAATTTCATTTATAATGAAGTTGTAAGTATTGTAAATATGTATGTATATGTAAAAATTATTTACTTGCTCTCTATTCTACTCGCACAATGGTGAAGGGTATATAAGATTCGGCACAGCGGAATATAGCACTCTTACTTGTTTAAACTAATTTTTGTATTTTTAGAGCTCCTAGTAGAACTCTACTTTATTTGAAAATTTTTTTTTAATTCGCATTTTAGGTTCTTTTGTTTCTTAAGACATCAAAAATTACACAAGCCAAAGAAAACGACTAGAACGGAACGAGAGAGAGAAAAAACCTAACTTTGCTGTCAAAAAGCACCTAAATCTATGATTGTGTTAGTAAGAAATTAGTTTACATTGTTGTTGTTGTTACTTCACACGTTAAAAATTTTGAGCAATATTTTTTAATTTGTTTTAGGGTGTTTCTTCTCTTGTCGTTTCCCTATGATGCAAGCCACAATATTGTACTCATCTAAATTCTCTCCATCCTTTAAATTGCACTTGTTAGCATAATATTTTCTGTACAAAAAAAGTACACAACATTCTAATGGTGATTCTATGCCATTTTCTATGTGTTATCTATTCTTTAAAGAAATCCAAGTAGTCAGGCGTACATATAGATTTGACTAGTTAAAGATAAACTTTTATTTTATGGTTCGACATACACTCTTAGTTCTTGAAGTTTATATCAAAGACTATTTTTTAAAGTTGGCATTAATTAAAATAGAATAGTGAATTACTAGGGAAGAGTAGGTTAACTGGATAGAGTTAGTGCTTGTAATTCGGGTATATAAACTAGATAAGAAAACAGTGAAAAGTTTAAGGATTAATTAATAAAATAAAAGTTATAAAATCAAACTCTGTATATTTATAAAAACCTAAAGAGACGAAACAAGTTTAAAGTTAAAATTAAAGGACAAATGAGAGCTATGATTAATTACACTGTACAAAAAAAGAAAAAAAAAACAAGGTTCCAACGATTAAAGGCTCAGTTAGCCGGGAGTAACAGTAACGTTGCAAATCAGCTGCTTCATTTTGTTGTATGTAAAGCAATTAGAACGATTATAGTTAGCAGTAAGATGTTACGTCTCAATCTGTAATAAAAAGATTGGTCTTACTTTTTTACGGTAAGGTTACTGTTACTCCCGGCTAAGTGAGCCTTTATTCTGGTAAAACGCATCAGCTGTTTTTGCACATTCTTGTGATGAACCGGTTTGGAAAGCAATGTTAGTCTTACATTTTAAGTGTATAAATCTTGAGAAGAATTATGTACGATCCTTTGAGGAACATCTTAATATGATATTTTAACCCTCTAACTGCATACCGTATGGGGTTTTTTAGTCCCTTTCTTAAAAATGGAACTAAGAGTACCCATGAAGACATTTTGAATGTTTTCTGAAAATATTTGTAATATAATTCTTTGATTACAGAAACTCAAAATTCCAATTGAATGCCAGATATTAAATTTGTTTGATATTAAGGTTTTTTTTCTATGAAAATGCGAAATAATGGCTTTAAAACCTCTAATGATATTTGTATGATGGGAAGTTCCCGGTTTATGCTGAAAACAAATATTGCGGATTAATGAAATTCTTTAAATTGGACCCTGCAGCGCCTGGGATGCCCCCAGACGAGTCAAATGTATGACCAAACCCACTGTATTTTTCATCCTAGTCTTTTGTTTCTTACATACCTACCCGCTACAAAGTTTTCAATACAGGCTAGAAATATTTTTAAGAAAAAGTCCCATAACTGCTTAGGTGTCGCCCCTAGGGGGATAACATGTATGACCGACCTCCATTAGTTTTTCCTCCCAAACATTTTCTCAAAACATACTTGCCCTTTATCTCCTCCCCTTAAAGGGACTACAATACATATATGGCGTTACTATTGCTTGTAATTGTATTTGCCACATTTGATAAAATAAAAATCTATAAAATATTAAATTACTTTTATATAATAAAATTTTTGATTAAATTCGTATTCAAATCCCACAAAGAATTGAATAACACGGAGGAAAAACAACTTATTTTATCAAACATTCAAATAACACACACTTTATCAATCTTACCCTGTCATTGATTTAATTTATTTCAAACTAAATTGTTAAACGTCTTCATTTAAAGCCAGTCCTAAGCAAATGTTTAACCAAGTCATCAAGATTTTTTTTTTTTTTTTTTGGTCATGTTAGACTTTTACGACACACTTATTATGGCAATCGAATTAGTGAACAATTCAAAAGACCACATGCTAAAAGAGTAAATATTGATAAGTCGAGCATTTTGAATAAACTAATTTTGTTATTTGCAATTTTTTTTGTCTGTTGAAAAAAAAACTGAAACGATCCATATGATCGCCTCACGACAAAAAAAAAACAGTTAATTAATTTACTTAATAAATAATAATAAATGTGAAAGAAGAATGACAATTAATATTTGCATTTCTATTTTTCAGAATTGTGCGTCTTAACTTAACCCATTGAACAAACAAGGCAACGAACTTTTAATTAGTTCAATCATTTATAAAACTTAAGGTGAGTATTATTTTTGGGTTTTAAATTAAAAGTCATGGAGTGGTATAAAATTTGTTTATTTATTTAAAAAGTCAAGTCAATTGATCATCGACTGATTTAAAATGGGTTAATCACGTGCTGTTTAATGAATGGCAAAAATATTTTTACACATAGAAATTAAATGCTTGCTTATGAAAAGTCATGAATTAAAGGTAACTCTGATTATGATTTTTTTTCGTTTGATATGTGTAGCTAAATTTGAGTGCCTTAAGAAAAAACAATTTACAAGTAAAAAATAAGTAAGAAAATATAGTCGTCAAAGCCCTTTTGATACCCTGCACCACAGCATTTTTGGGATTGTATCCTATTTGGGACCAATGGGCAATCATGGATCCGGCAACATTAAACTATGTTAACGAGTCGTTACCGCAAAAAAGCTTAAGCGACAAAAATTAAATTTTACAGGAGAAGGTTTTTTTTTATTTTATTTCATAAAAATTTTGTATGAAGGTTTGTCGCCCAAGATAAAATTGTTTTTGCTATAAAATCATTCGCTACCTTATGTCACCATGACATTTTAGGAGCTGTTGCAAGTGTTGCCAATAAGGTCATTTATTGAAAAAACCAAAATTTTAAATGTGTGTGAAGATAAATAAGTGTTTAACTAGCGGAGACATCCACCACAATTTCATAACAGCACCTATTCGCAGTTAACATTGCACTTAACAGTGCTACTGTAATAGAATAAATTGTATAAAGGACGATTTTCAGGGAAATGGAACCGGTTGCACATAAGAATATAGTTCTTTAGAGCATTCTGGTAGTGGGATATCTGAATGTTACTAGCAACATACTAAATAGAAATGGTGCTCCAAGGGGTTCTCTTTAGGACCCTATTAGTGGTATATCTGAAATAGTTATGGAAATTCAGAAAATTTAATTTAAAAAAATGCTATTTTGAAAAATGTTAAAAGTCGATTTTATGGACATTGGACAATTTGAAGAAATTTAAGTTAAAAAATTAAATTTTTCAAATCTTAATTTCTTAAATTCCAAAATTATTTCAGATATCCCACTACTAGAATCCTCTAAAGAACTATATTCTTATGTGCAACGGGTTCCATTTCCCTGAAAATCGTCCTAAATACAATTTATTCTGTTACAGTAGCACTGTTAAGTGCAATGTTAACTGCAAATAGGTGCTGTTAGGAAATTGTGGTGGATGTCTCCGCTAGTTAAATACGTTTTTATCTTCACACACATAAATTTAAAAGGATGTCGCTTAAGCTTTTTTTGCGGTAACGACTCGTTATGAGGTTAAGATTGGTTAAAAGAGATCTTAATGAGATTTGTTCGTCTGGAAGCGATTTTTGTATAGAACCTTTCGTCAGTTTTTGGACCTACCAGCACGGTTGCCATGATTAAAGTTATAGTTGCAAGATTTTGTATCAATATCAATTCTTTTAAGAAAGCTATTTTTGGTAGTAGGTGGAACGGTCAATTTTATCAAATTTGCGACTTGTTCTTTGCGCACATCGACAGACAACTAGTCGGTGGACTGATGGACGAACATCGTTAGATTGATGCAGAAAGTGATTCTGATCGGTCGATCGGTCTACTTAAATATTGGTCTGAGACCAATACTTTTATGTGTTACAGAGACCAGCAAAAATGCATTGCACCCCTGTAGCTAACATTGCAACTAGTAAGGTTTTGGACTAGTTTATTACTAGTAAACCACAATACCAATTATTATTTATGAAAAATATAGTCCGAAATTGTTTCCTATTGAAATTCCGCCTGGTTGGTCTAAAAATGGCTGAAATACACTGATAGAAAAATGCATCTTCATATTAATGATGCCCTTACATCAGAATTGTGACATCAATGTTACTATAAATGGCATCGATTATGCAAAAATTAACATCAATCCAATGACTTACGTCTTCGTAAAATTTTGTAATTTTTTACGTGTCATCTATTTTATGACAATAGTGACATCAATTCGATGCCACATTTTGTTTATTATTAACATTATGCATGATTACAATGTATTATAAGAAGCAAAAATTCCTATATTCTATTTTTTTAAATTATTTTGTTAAATACATCAAATTCTTAAATTAGAATGATAAAGAAAACCACATGGGTCATGATGCTGGTGTCTTATTATTGAGAGTTCTGCTGTAAACAAAGGTCGCAATTAAACAAACGTGAAACAAACATATGAGGGGCTTAAAGCAGAAGGAGTTTAAGTGCCTTTCTCTAAATTTGAGTTTACATATGTAATTATAGGCGAAGTTCGGTGAAGTTGTTCAGAGCACAAGAGGTGAATGTAGGATTCTCATCCGGAAGCTAGATATGGTGAATAATTCATGCACTATATATTAAAATATCTGCTTCGCTTGGAGCACAAGCGAAACAACCGCTCTTGTCTCATTATTTAGCATAAGTCACTTGAACCCCTTGTGCTTTAAGCCCCTCACATGTAACGGGCAAGTTAATAATAATATTCTCTCACTTTGAAAACCTGTCATTAAATTGATGCTAATGTGTCCTTTCTCCGATGTTACTGCGTCTTCGCACTGAGGACATGTTCGTCATTTCTGTGATGTGTCATCCCATTGATGACATAATTTCATTTTGACCCTGATGACACTTTGGCCAAGGGATGTTAAGGTTGACATCACCATGATAAAAAGTGTCATGGGGTCAAAAACGAAAACACTTGCCATAGTACTGATGTCAAAATACATCAACGTTATGACGCCCTTTCTATCAGTGTATGAGCAAAAAACCACGACTGCCTCTTATTTTACCCAAAAATTCCTTGTTGTTGTTTTTTTTTTTTGTTATTTAAATCTGGAGATCGCCAGAAGCCAAAGTCTCCAACTAAGGTAAGCATCGAAAACACAACGTTAGACAAAATGTGGGCGGGATTGAAGAACTGGGCGTGACAATTCCCATACAAAGGCTTTATAGATTTCTGTATATGTGGAGAACGGCATGAGCCAAAATTTCCAAATAACATCTTCAAATGTGTGCGAAATTGGAGAAGTGGGCGTGGAACAAAGTTGATTTATTTATATTTAAAAAACGGCATTTTTATAACTTCATTACTATCGCCCCATAGTGAAGGGTATAAAACACTTTTGCTTGTTTCACAGCTCTAGTTCAGTGCAGTCCAATGCCAGTTCTAGTTTAGTTCAAGTTAATGTTTACTTTAGTTGTAGATATGCCTAATTTCTCTTTTAGTTCTGAATTAGTCAACTAAACCTTTGATTACATATTCAGTTAATAATATTTATATTGATTTCCAACTTAAAAATTAGTTTAATATTTTTTCTTCTTACTTATGTTGTTTTATTTTTAAGTAATTCGTAAAATTTCATTAATAATCCTTAGAAGTTCTTACAAGGCAGTTATGAAGAAAAATGCATAGAAAAAAGTTCAAGTTCAGTTCTAGTTGAATTTTAGTTTAGTTTTAGTTCAGTTTTATTTCAGTTCTGATTAAGTTTAAGTGCAGCTCTTAACTTTGTTTTCACTTCTGATTCAGGTTTAGTTCTATCCTAATTCTTATTCAGTACTAGTTTATTTCTAATTCAAGATTAACAGTTATTGTTTTGCTTATAAAAAAGACTATTAAAGATTAAACTTAACAAAGCTTTAGTACTTACTTTTGTGTAATTTAAACTTTAATAATCTTGTATTTATCATGTTTTTGTTTAGCAGTTAAAGAAAAAAAAGGTTTTAATAAAAGATAAAATAAACTCAAATTTTTGCAACATTTAATTTAAAAGTTTCAAGAATTAAAATAAATGAATTATTTGTGTTTCGAGTTGAGATTTACTTTGATTACAATACTTAGTTAGTTTAATAATTTATTTTTTTTTTTTTTACTTTAAATATTTAAAAAAATATAGTAAATAAATAAATAAAATATAAAACCAGCTGAGTTTCACACTTTTTGTAATTACTTTGTATGAATATTTATTTGTTTTGTATTTCAGACTTGTTTGTTTAATGCTACTTTTTATGCTCACACATAAAATATGTATATTAAATGTGCATACATAAATTAAAATAAAGTAAAAAAACTATATTTATACAAAAATTTTATATAACAAATCAATATTAACAAATGTCATGTAGGGGGTAGTTCCATGCTGGTTAAGTGTTAGAGCAACTGGTTGAGTTTTCAAAAATAATTCTGACAAAAAAATTAAATTTTGAAGAGTTGTAAATTTATATTTTAAATTTTTGATATTTTTAAATTAGACTTAAGTTTATCAAGTTTAATTTTCATTAAATTTTTTAATGAAGGAAGAAATTTTACAACCTGAGATGAAATTAAAATTTTTGATCATTTTTCTTCTTAACTGAACGGAGGTTTAGTTTCAATTATTATTTGCTATACTGTATTTTAGAACTTAGATTTAATTATAGAATCTCGAATTCGAACATAATCTGCTAGTTGTAGAATTTCGGATTCGAACAGAATGGTCTGGATTCAAATAGAAGATTCTTGAATCTACTAGTCTACAAATACCCAGCGGGAAAAAGAAGGAGTACGGTTGCCTTCTAGAAGGCCTCTGTACTCCTTCTTTTGGATATACAAGGCCTGCTCGCTCCATTCCATACTCCTATCTTTTTTACACACGTAGTCATTGCGGAGAAGGCCTTCCGCTCTCGCTTCTTTAGCAGGTACATAAGAATGGTAACGGGATCAAAAAAAACATTATTTTGCTTTTGCTTGTGCAAACAAAAATAAAGGAACAATGTTTCTCCTTCTCTACTTCCTTCTCATAGAAGCGGTGTGGAAGGTGTGTCTTATCTTTTATACCAAAGAGCCGAGGCCTTCTACGAGGCATTTTTTAGCAGTTAGATAAGAATATTAATTAAGTCCATACAATTTTTAAGAAGGCCTTTTAAAAGGCCTGAAATAAGAAGGTATTCTGAGTTTTACCGCTGGGTACTACCTGTGGCAGCTACAAATAAAGGCTGGTTTGTAAATGTGAGTTGAGTTTGTTTATGTTCGTAAATAACAATATTGGATAAAATTTTGTGAACAAAATAATTTATATCCAAAAATACTTCGTTTTCTATAGGATAATATAAAATATTTATATACTCAACTAGCGAACCCCTGCACACTTCGTAGTGCAAAAAAGATAATGAAGAAATCAATTCGAATTCATTTAAATCAGTGAAAAATTTATGTTATTGTTGTGTTCTGTGGTACACAACATTTCTTGTTTTTCCATTTTCAGTGTAAATATACAAAACCGATGGTTTGCCAACGCGCGAACAGGCTACATACAACTGTCCATGTGAGAAAACTGGATACTCTAAATTCACTCAACAAATTTCTAATGATTGGCCTTGCGCCTTATAAATAGTAAACGCAAACGCAAGCCGAACAGGAAACTGAAGTCGTTTACATCCAAATGGCATAGCAGACGGAATCATTGGGATGCGTGGAATGAATACATCTTCGCCTTTGAATTTTCCAGTTAAAATAGTAGCTTCAATTACATAAGCCATCAACCTTTTAAAAGCAAGTCTTCTGCCATTACACAAACGGTATTGCGAAGCATAATAATAGTGACTCCAACTTTCAATTGGAGATTATGCGGAGGCAATCCTGGTAAATCCAACGAATTCAAAAATTCTGTTGGATAATTCACAACATCTTCTACATTGGTAACAGTATCAACCATGTATGGCATGTATATTTTTGTGCTATGTTAGGGAAAACTTGTTCAATCAATTAAACAGTGCATCACGAAAAAAAATAACCATACACGGACACCACTACGTCATAAAGAGCAAAAATTGTGGATATAAAAACAGAAAAACATCATCTTCAAGATCTTTCAAACTTAAAGAAATTGGATTTTGTTTACATTGTCCCCCTTTTCAGGGGCAAAGGTAGCAAACCTTTTAAAATTCTAGGAAACAATCAACCACAAAAATGTACTTTAGATCTCAGTAAACAACTTTCTGGAGCATATGAACTTCCTAGGAATGATTCTTAACACCGTTTAGTTAGCGTTTATGTAGCCACAAAAGTGAACAATTTCCTGAAAATTTTTTTATTTTATAAGTTTTTTCTTTACTTCAACATTGAGATACGTAATAAAAGACCAAAAAAAAGAGCCGTGTCGCCCAGTTTTGCCCAAAGTCATGCACTTTTTTTTATGGGCCCCCAAAGGGCCCTCGGTGTAAGTTGAATTACAGAAAAAACTAAAAAAATTAAAAAAATTTCGGGAAAATTTTCACCTTCAGAATCTTCTTTTTTTTTCTTTTTTGGTTTTATCACGTAGTGGTGTTTGTATATGGTTATTTTTCCATGACATATATCAGCAGCGAATGGACGCTTAAAAATAAATGATATATTTTGTTATTAAAATTATTTAACATAATAGTGAACAATTAAAACGATAAAATTAAATAAAATAAAAAAGTAAAAATATATACATACGTATGAATGTTCATACATGTATGAATGTATACATATTCTGAACAAAACATTTAGGTTTAAATTTCTTATTTTTTTGTGTTGTTGTAAAACAATAAATAATAAAAATATTAAAAGCAAAGCAAAACGGTGAAAAACAAAAACAACTCTTTGCATGAGTACGAACAGTGAAACAACACTAATGATGTTTTCTTTTCTAAAAAATAATGATGCATTATAGTTGTGTAATATATTTATTAGGTTAGACGAACCCTTACAAAGTGATACATTTTTCTAAATAACAATGGAACAAAATAATAGCTACATTTTACACTCAACACTAATGTGTATTTAGCGTGTTAAATATTGAATGCAAAGTTTGTACTAAAAGCAATATTCACCACGCTTGTAGCAATTTTCAACATTAAATTTTCTTACAATTCCGTTAACAGCACTGATTTTCATGTTTAATGTCAGCTGTTGTTAAAAATTTTGCGACAAAAAAATATTATAAAAGTAAAACAAACGAAAAACAAAAAGTTTTTATATCCATCACAATATAAATAAAAATCACAATACAACGCAAATTGTCCGCAAGCACTAGAGAAAAAAAATACTTGCTTGCATAAAAGTACTCACACTCAGTTATAACTGCGGGTAAGAAATGGAACAAATTTGCCATTTATTGTTGCAACATGTTTAGAAAGGAAAACGACAACTTCTCACATTTTTGCATATATTTTTAGAATGGAACAAAAACCCGCACGAATGGTAGCATATATGGAACATTATTGTCAGAAAAGAAAACACCATAAGACAAAATGAAAGAAACTTTTACGTTTTAGTTCATGCAAATGAAAATAATGCAGAAATAAATAAAACAAAACAATATTAACTACCTAACGGCTAAGCCAACTATTCGTACACGTTCCCTCTCACTCTCGGTATTTACACAAACGGTGGATAGTGACTCATTAAAAAAACTACAACTAGATTTGGTGACAAGTGTTGCCAGGCCAGCAAGTATTGCCGTGACGTCAAAAACAAATTTAGTGGGAAATGATACCATGAACTCAAACACAAATGCAATGGAAAACCCCCTGTAAAAAGTTGTCAAAAGCCTACAGTACAAGTTGGTATGGACAGGTACATAACAGTGCTTAAACGGGGACGCAGCCCTACCTCTGCAGCAGTTGCTTCGGCCTCAAAAGTACCATCTTTTGATAAAATAAATCCTCAAAATCGTTTTGCAATTCTGGAGGATGAATCCTCTGAAGCACCAAACGTCATAAAATCGTCCAAGCCTCCCCCGATATATCTTAGGGAGCAAAATTCAAATGAGCTCATAAAGTGTTTGATATCGGTGATAGGTGAAAATTCGTTGTACGTAGCGGTTTTCAAGCGTGGAAGTATAAACGAGACAAAAATACAAGTCAATCATGAGAATGATTTTCGCAAAATAATAAACAACTTTAAAACACTTAAAAAAAACTTTTATACCAACCAACTGAAAAGCAGTAAAGGTCTACAGGTAGTGATTAAGGGTATTGACTCATGTGTGGACCCATAAGAGGTAAAAAACATTCCTAGAAGAAAAAGGCTTCAAGGTAAAACATGTAGTAAATATTAAAAATAGAGAAAAAATTCCCCAACCACTTTTTCGAGTGGAGTTTGAACCCGGCGACGTAAAACTTTAAAAAAAAACGAAACACATCCTATTTACAATTTAAAATATATTCTCTACAGAAGAATAACTATAGAAGAGCCGCACAAAAGAAATGGTCCCGTTCAATGTTTAAACTGTCAAGAGTATGGTCATACTAAGGCATACTGCTATTTACCCCCTGTGTGCGTAGTATGTGGTGAATTACATGGCACAGTTCTTTGCGATAAGTCTAAAACCGACCCCAACGTAAAAAAATGTAGCAACTGTGGCGGTAATCACACTGCCAATTATAGAGGATGCCCTGTATATAATATCGTCAAGCAGTCGGTTGGACCGAAAACTAATCCTCCCCAAATGCAGGTAACAAATCAAGTAGCCACAAATGACATACAGACTCCGCAGCCTGGTAATAACAGAACCTTTTATGCTAACGTCCTAAAATCAAACCATGGGCCAATGCAAGGTGTCTCGCCAAGTAATGATGAAACTCCGGTTTCTAATTTAAGTCGTCTAGAAAAAACCATGGAAACATTAGTGCAAACAGTAAATAATTTTACAAACACAATGGGTAATATGATGCAGGAAATTCTTAGAATGCAATCGATGTTATTGCAAGCTGTACTTAACAAACCATTAACTGTTTAAAAATTTGTTTTTGGAACGCAAACGGCATCCGCCAACATAAAAATTAACTAGAATACTTTCTTAAAAATAAACAAATTGATGTTATGATGGTTTCTGAAACTCGTCTGACCTCAAGAAACACATTTAAAATTAATGGTTACATACTATATGAAACCAAGGACCCTCGAGATAGAGCTTGTGGAGGTTCTGCCATTTTGATAAAAACCCGATACAAACACTACCTTATGTGTGATCACCGTGAAGACTATCTGCAAGCAAAACTATTTGTGTTGAAGGGCTAAATCGAAATCCGTCAGGTTACTTAGCGACGACAGCCACACAAATAATTTGGTTAAAATATAAAAAATTTCTCAGTGCCCATTGCACAGAAAATATTCCTTTTAGTACACCGGAGAATGTGGATCTCTCTATTGTTAAATTTGACAGTTATCTTAAACTAGCTGTTCAATATTCCAGCGTTACCCCCAAAAAAATTAAAAATAATAAAATATATTCTTCAGATGTCGAGCGGCTCTTGACTGAAAAAAGGAGAGTTCGAAGAGAGTGGCAACTTTACAGATCCCCGCAACTTAAGATTTTATTAAAAGAGTGCACAAAAAGGCTAAGAAAGTTACTGCAGAATCAGAAAACGGCTTCTCTAGAAAAATATCTTAAGGACCTTGATGCAACTCCACAATCTGACTACTCATTATGGCGTACAGCTAGAAATCTAAAAAGGCCAGTTATTAAGAAACTTGAATGGCAGTTGGGCAAGAAACGATAATTAAAAAAGGAAATCTGTTTGTTAGTCACTTGAAAAACGTATTTACACCAAATATATCTCACAATATTGCGGTCGAGTTACCACCTGTTGCTGCTAGAGCTGCTATTCCCCTCAGATTTGAGATAAGAGAAATCGAACAGGCTATTTGTGACTCAAACAGTAAGAAGGCACCTGGTATTGATAAAATCAGTAATAAAATGCTTTTGGAGCTACCTCGCATAGCAAAGAAAATTATTCTTTTAATTTTTAATGCTATTTTACGCCTTGAATACTATCCTCAAAAATGGAAGGTTTCCTTAGTTACCATGATACCAAAGCCAGGTAAAGATCATACAAAAGTTGAGTCTTATAGGCCTATTAGCTTATTATCAAATATGTCAAAGCTGTTTGAGAAATTATTAGTTTCAAAATTAACACCGATTTTAAGTGAAAATAGATGTATTCCAAACCATCAGTTCGGATTTAGAAGAAAACACAGCACAATCGAACAGACTCATCGAATAGTAAATGTCATAAAGCATTTGAAGAAAAGAAATATTGCTCAGCACTCTTCATCGATGTTTCGCAAGCTTTTGATAAAGTCTGGCATGAAGGCTTATTACATAAATTGAAGCAAAATTTACCAGCAAACACACACAAGCTACTAGAAAACTATTTAGTCGGTCGTCAATTTATTATTAAAGAAGGAAATTTCTCGAGTTCACCTCAGCCCATCGCCGCTGGAGTCCCACAAGGCAGCTTCCTGGGCCCCCTATTATACTTAATTTATACTTCGGACATGCCAACAAGCAACTACACACAAACTTCAACATTTGCAGACGATACAGCTTTTCTCAGCGCCCACGAAAATCGTTATGAAGCATCGCGTTACTTACAGCTTCATATATTTCAATGAGCAAAAATGCGTACATATAACATTCACTTTGCGCCGGGAATCTTGCCCCCCTATTACAATCAATAATCAAATAATTCCTCACGATTCGCATGTAAAATATCTCGATATACATCTGGATCGGCGATTAACGTGGAAATGCCATATAGAGGCAAAATTAACTCAAATGAAACTAAAAGCCCTTCAGATTCATTGGCTTATTGGAAGAAATTCTGTCCTTAGTCTCGATTGGAAGCTCCTACTTTACAACTCTATCTTAAAGCCTATCTGGTGCTACGGTATTCAAATATGGGGCACTGCCTCGGCCCCATATTCAAAGGCGCCAAAATAAACTTCTTCGAATAATCACAGCCGCTCCCTGGTATGTTAAAAACTCAAACATTAATAAGGATCTCAATGTGCCATTAGTTAAAACAATGATTACAAAATATGCAATAAAATATTTAAAAAGGCTTGAACAACACCCAAATCCACTAGCTCGAAATATTTTAAATCATGGCGGCCACACTCGCTTAAGAAGAAGAGACACTGCAGCACTTACCCAATTAGATGAGCGATAAACACCTATAATAGTGAACAGAACCCGTGATGAAGAAAAGTTTTGTCTGGCACTGGCAGGACATAAAATAACGTATTAGGTTAATATTTGATTAATTATTGTTAGTTCATATTTCATATATGAAGATT
Source organism: Pollenia angustigena (assembly GCA_930367215.1). Taxonomy (NCBI): domain Eukaryota; kingdom Metazoa; phylum Arthropoda; class Insecta; order Diptera; family Polleniidae; genus Pollenia; species Pollenia angustigena. The sequence continues at coordinate 32,739,153 of OV884057.1, forward strand.
CAATAAAAAATAATGAAAAAAAAAAAGTAATACCATTTTGACTGTACGAAAAGGCAAACATCATTTGGCAATGTTATCAATCCAGTGTCATTAACAGGCATTGCACTATTCCCAATATTTAGCCATTGCTTAGAGAACTTATCAGCAGATGGATCATGCTGCAACTGAACACGAACGTTAGTAGTGAGTTTCAATGTTTTTACAAATCTCCATAAGCAGGAAGACTTTAAGCAAGCGTTAATTTCATCGGCCGCTGTCGATCTAGGGATGACGGGCAATGTTTGCCTAAAATCGCCTGACAATAAAATCAAGGCACTACCAAACAACTCTGAATTATCTCGAAGGTCTTTCATTGTTCTTACCAATGCTTCAACAGATTTCTTATTCGCCATAGTGCATTCATCCCAAATAATGATACCGCAACGTTTCAATAATTTCCAGATATTTTTTTAACGTTACATGTGGGAGTTTCATTAACTTGGTAATTCAATCGCAATTTCAAAGCAGAATGTGCTGTGCGACCACCATAGTGGCAGCAATGCCAGAAGACGCATTACAGATAACATCAATTACTCTAACACAATGCAACTTTTTTGTATATATGTATATAGATATTTGTATATATATTTATAGATATATATATATATATATATATATATATATATATATATATATATATATAGATATAGATATAGATAAAGATATAGATATTGATATAGATATAGAAGATATACATATAGCAGATATAGAAATTGATATAGATATAAAAGATATAGATATAGAAGATATAGATATAGATAAAGATATAGATATTGATATAGATATAGAAGATATACATATAGCAGATATAGATATTGATATAGATATAAAAGATATAGATATAGAAGATATAGATATAGATAAAGATATAGATATTGATATAGAAGATATGGATAAAGATATAGATATACATATAGACATAGATATAGATATTGATATAAAATATTGACGTCACCTTCCGCGTGAACTTTGCAGAAAAACGCGTTACAGATAACATCAATTACTAACACAATGCAACCTTTTTTATATATGTATATATAGATATAGATATTTGTATTTATATTTATAGATATAGATATTGATATAGATTGTTAATTAGATATAGATATTGATATAGATAAAGATAAAGATTGTTAATTAGATATAGGTATTGATATAGATATTGATATAGATATAGATATTGATATAGATATTGATATAGATATAGAAGATATAGATATAGATATACATATTGATATAGATATAGATACAGATCTAGATATAGATATAGATTGTTAATACCACCTAAACTAAACTGTTGAATAATTTCTCTTGTATTGTTCTTGTTACGAAAAGCCCCATACAGTAAGTTCTTTATATTTTTAATATTTTTTTTTTTCATTAACTGTAAAATGAAAACAAAAATAATAGAAAAAGCTTAATTAAAATCTCTATCATACATATTGCTGAAAATTTATTAAAAAAAATTTATTCAATTTTCATATTTTTTTAAAAAAGGTTTGCAACAAAGTAAAACAAAAAAAGGAAAGCCAGGAAATTTGCGACACCAATAAAATTTGAACGAACGAGTGAAGCAGAGAGTAATTGAATCGTATGGTGTCATTAAAAAATTTGTATAAATATTTGTTCAAAAATTGAAACAAAAAAAATTAAATGAAAAGTCAACAATGCTTTTTAAAAGTATCAATCACATTTCACAAGTGATCCTTTGTTTAACCAAAACAATGTTAAATGCAAAAAGACATATAATAAAAACGAATGTACAAAATAAATAAATAAACGTTAAATGAGATTTAAATGAAATCGTTTTTATTATTTGTTTTATAATTCCTTTTTAAATGTTCACACATAAATAAGGAATTTAAATATAATTTGACAGTTTTTGTAAAAGAGTTTAAAGAGGAGATGTAATTGGTGGTGTAAAAGAAACAAGAACTGAACTCGAACTTAACTATATCTTAAATAGAACTCAACTACTACTTGACTTGAACTAAAGTAGAACTGACTAAAACTGAACTAGAACTAAACTTGATTTTAAGTAGAACTAAACTAGAACTGAACTGGAGCTCGACTGGAACTTTTGTACAAATAAGAGTACAACAAGACTAATTTCAACAAAATCTAAACTAGACTCTTGTAAATTCACACTTGGGATTTTCAACGCGTTTAATCAAAATGTTGATTTAGCCAATCAAAGCCGTTCACATTGCATTTGAGATGATTAAGTTGACAGTAAAAACAGCTGATTGATAAAAAAAGAACAAGCAAATTAATTATTCTTTAAAACAATAAAAATGGAAAGAAATACTTTAATAAAGTTATTACAATATTATTTTAAACATATTGATGATGAAATTGTGAAAATACATGACCTATTTAAGGAAAAAATACAAAAATTAAGAAAAAATAGTTGCCGGTTTTACACGTGAGAGGTATGTTCAAAGTATTCTATGTGTTTAATGAAATGATTTAGTTGTAATCATGTCAATCATGATAGGGAAAACTTGCTGGTGGTGTTGCAGTGTACGTTAGGAAGGGTATAATGTTTATTGTTGTATGTTGTTCCGGCATTGCTGGGGCTAATGAGGTTGTTGATAATGAAGATGGAAATGAGAACATTCAAGCTAACTTGGTTGATTATCTATTCGTAGAAGTGATCAGTGAGGGAGGCAAGTTACTTGTGGGAAGCGTTTATAGACCAAATAGTAGAATATGTACTCAACGTTTTGTGAGAAGTCTTGAAACACTTACAGCTTCCTATGATAACATTATAATAGCAGGTGACTTTAATTCCATCCTTTTAACTGAATGTACTCTTTCCAATAATATGATATCTCTTGGGCTTTTTACACCAAATATTTGCACGCCTACGCATTTTACACCAACAAATAACTCTTTACTTGATCTGTTTTTTGTCAGTAATCTGTCGGATGTTTTGCTTTATGACTAACTTTCTGCATCTTGTTTTTCCAGGCACGATCTTATATTCATGGCATATGATTTTAGATTAAAGGTACCTAAGCAATTGATAACTTACCGTGACCTTAAACATTTGAACTATCAAATCCTTGAGAATGAATTCATCAAGATAAATTGGAATAGTTTACATAATATGGCTTCAGTTGATGATCAACTTTCCTCTTTGGAGTTAAACCTTTAAAGTCTTTTTAATCTATCTGTTCCACTCAGAACGAAAACTATTAGTAAACGGAGAAAACCATGGTTTTCTTCGGATATTAAACGAGCTATACATTATAGGGATCTATCTTTTTCACGATGGAAACGTTTCAAAACTGATCAACTTTATGAAGAATATCGTATTGCCTGAAGAGTAACGAAGAGGAAGCTTAAAAAGGCTAAATAAGATTTTTTTTCTGCCTAATTTACTTCCACCTTAGCTCCTAAGAGAACATGGCAAACTAATCGCGAAATTGGTATTGGTAAAGTTACTGCACAGAAGCCGATTACTGTGGATGTTGATTCAGTTAATGAGAATTTCCTTAACATACCCATGGTCGGGCAGACTGTAACTACTACCATGACTATAATGTTGTTAATGAAAGTGACGAATTTGTATTTAAATCTGTGGATCAATGTGATGTACTTAATAGTTGTTTGTCTATTAAGTCCAGCGTTGTTGGCGATGATGGTATTCATCCAAGATTCATAAAAGTCCTTCTTCCCAGCTTACTTCCTTTTATTACATTACTTTTCAACAACATTCTTACTTCCAGCTTATATCCTACAAAATGGAAGAGTGCTAAGATAATTCCGATACCTAAAACGAAATTTGAATACCGCCCAATCGCGATTCTACCATACCTTTCTAAAGTTTTTGAAAGGCTTATTCATACACAAATAAGTAAATTTTTAGACAATAATAATTTGTTAACTTTAAATTTGTGACCATAGCATAAAACTAAAACTTTTTTATAATTAAAAATGACACATCTTTTTAAAATCTTCTCTATTTAGTTTTAGGCTCCTTCCTGTCCACCTTAATACCACTAACTTTTATTATTTAAACTTTAATATGGTTTGACACTTGAATTTGATTAAAGTTATTGCGAGAATGTGTTTTACTTTGCATCTACATATATATTTTGTTTCTCTTTTGATACCCTTCACCATAGACGGAGAGGAGGGTAAATGCAAATTTAAGTTGTCATTTCTACAAAATGTATCTAAGACTCCACTAAATAGCTTAGTGCCCTATAAATAGGGGAATACGAAAAGTCGTATGTTGTTTAGTAAACTCCGCTGTTTATAGGCAGCTAGGATATCTAGTGGAGTCTTAGATCAGTTTTGTAGATACGTCTGTATTTCCGAAGACCCCAGATATAGAGGAAACTAGATTGTTGCGTATTAAAATTGCTTTCGAAATTCAGCCAGATCAAACCGTAATGTTCAGGCTTCTCGGATGCGTTTAAACCAGTGACGTCCAAAATTTTAAACGTGGTTGTATTGCTTTTTATTAGTATTAGTGAATAAAGAGACAAATATTCTTAATAAAAATACAAAAAGTATGTAAGCATCCGCCGCATGTGCACTCGTTGCTTGGTAATCGACGAGCGAAAGAATGCGTGTGAAGAATGTGTGTGAATTGATTTCCACAATTGTGGTATGGGCTGGACACCAATGGTTTAAACATAAGATGCATCCTAGCGAATAAAAATTAGACAAAAAAAACTGCTTCTTAACTCCTGAAATAATAGTTTTGTCTCAACAGCGGCCACACCATATAAGCTAGGCGATACAATTTTGATTTACATATCTTAAGTATTAAGAGTATTCAAAGTAGGAAAGCACTAAAATTAATTTCTTTGGCCCCTATACAAATGTCCTACTCAAATTAGGATTTTGACACAGATGTGTTAGAATTAACGTGGAAACCTGCCGTTAAGTGTTCTCAACACTGGTGAAAAATTACCAACATACATACCGGTGGTAGTTTGAGTGTATGCTCATATAAACTCCCCTTGCTTAGTCCCAATTTACACTGGGGAAATTTCTTGCCGGACAGACGAAGTTTGATGGCGAGGGATCGAAAAGGTAGAGTGTGTAGTACATGACTATCTGTACTGGACATTTTTTCATTTCTCTTTCTTACTTTTCGTAGTTTACATACAAGTATTAATTTCTGTCTTACTTCTAATGTTTCATATGTGAACGCTTCAAGAGAATTCAAAAAATGAGCGGCAAGAAATGTCGCTAGTGTAAATTGGGACTTAGGAGCTGGAGCAATTTACCCGTTACTAATATTAACAGCACCAAGGGCGATCTGACAGTAGGCTAGCTGGTAGTGAGGTAGCCTATCAGTGCCGGGGTTGCGGATTCGATTCCCGCCTTTCAGGCTGAACTTTTGTGATCTTAATTCCAGCGATTTTTGGTATAAACAACCACCATGTAAGTCCTAAAGAAGCCTCACCAGTAACTAGACAAGCACCGAAATCCCTGGGGCTACTGATATCCCTAGTTCCAGATAAGAATCTCGGAATAGCCATAATTAACCTTTTAGAAAAATGGAAACCCTGCCAATTAAGCTTCTGCCGACTACTAGTTATTCGTGTAACACCAACAGGTAAAATGTTCTTAGAATGTACAGATGCAATTTTTATACCAGTACCTCAATTCTGTAACTTTTTGAATTTAACTACCGATATCGTTAATTAACGAGAAATCTCGGTTACTTTAACGAAATTGTTATTCTGTATTTTAAATAAACAAATATTTTTGTTCAGAAATATTGACGACAAATATCGGTAAAAATATAAGAACGTCAAAGTGAAAATTTTTTTAAATTAATAAAAAATACAAAACAAATTTGCTTTATTGCATTTATTTTAACAAAACATGAATGAAAACGTGTAAATACTGATTATATTTCTAAACAAATATGTTGGTTTTAAATCTTTTTATACATAGGGAAAAATTTCCAGATGACTGAGCCACTCTAGCACAACATTCTGCTCTTACTTTTTATACCTGCACTACTGTATGTGAAGAGGGTATTATGTGTTTGTACGAATGTGTGTATCACATTTAAATAAAGGTTCTGGGCCTGCCTTTTAGAATACCGATTGACTCAGAATCAATGTCAGAATCCATTTAACGAAGCCCGTCCTTCTATCAGGATGGCTGGTTGTCAGTCCAAGATAACCTTGTGCGCAAATTACAGGTCGCAATTTTAAAAATAATTTTTTAAAATTTGGCACATATGCGTTTATTGTCACAAGGTCGCGAAGCCTTTTTATAATGGTGAGAAGCAGTTATTTAATTTTTATACCCCACATGAAAACTTCTTTCCGGAATAGAGTTTTGTGCCTATTAATAGCCATCTTGTTTTATAGACATTTGAGTTGAATAAGATCCAAAAATATTTTGTCGCAACCTGCATAAATCAGCAGAACAAATTTAATTTGGATCGGTCCATATTTGACCACAGCTCCCATACGAATACACTAATAATGGTAGTAGATACTTAGATAATATTTGGCACAAAAATGTCTTATGTGAATATTAACCTCACAACATACTCTTTTTGGCGGAAAGATGATCGCCCAAATACTGCAATGTAGAGTCGGACTTGATCGACTATACTTTCTTACTTTTTTTATGTTAATTGGCTACTTTCTCTATATTTTTAATCTGTTAACAGTACATTTATTGTCGTTATAATGTAACAAGAACTTTTTTTGTGTCGTTAGCTACCGACATTTTTTGCCGATAAAAATTGTTAAAATTTCATTACAGAATAGCTCTGAACGACAACTTTCGTTAGCTAACGAATTTTGACTACTTAACGACAATTTTTTGTCGTTAAAAAGTTACAGAATTTCAGTACAGGTTTGTTAAGTATGGATTAGAAGTTTAATCGCCCAATTGTTTTATTTAGTGTCCTTTTAGAAAAATTTTCACTTTTGCAAAAATTGCTAATGTTAGAATCCAAATTTCGCAGAACTTGTCGATGGAAAATATAAATTTCAAAACTTTTAATCATTCATATTTTGGAACTGTCGACAATATGGTAATTTTCCTTAACAAACTCTGCTAACGTTGAGCCTTATTCCGAGATGACACTTGCAAGTTAGACAATGGAGTCTAATGGTTTCCTTCCTGATGCCAAACAAACTTTAGACCACATTCTGTTAATACATCATTTTTAAATATTTCTTTTAGACCAAGAAAAATCTATAATTGTGTACTATTTAATAAAACTGTAGTTTGTCTTGGCAACTCTTTTCTCGTAGTTGTCATTTGTATGAAGGCAACGTGAAATTACGATTCTTGTGCGATCTAGTATTCATACTTTATGGAGTCCTAGGCCAATATTTGATGTGCTACACTGTTAATATCGCAACATTTACAAGCGGCCATTTTCTGGAAATCGAAATCGAGTGAAATTTAAATCGATAAATTACGATAAATCAGTATTACCGCAGTTTTTACTGATTTTAAGAATAGTTCTGTAACTCCCGCTTCGAGAAGCTTTTCGATTGAAATGTGAGAAATGAAACAAAAATGCCAACAATTGAAACAAACAACGGGTTTTCTCACTTAACTGTGTCTGTAAAATTTTTGGCAAGTAATAGCTGTCACGTAAGGAAATCACTCGCCAATTTACAGAAAATTTTTCTGAGAAAGTTCCCGTTTAAGAATGGGATGAGAAGAAATCTTAACACTTAAAAATATAAAACACGGAAGAGGCTGGTATTTTGTTCTTGGCAGTTTTTAACTTTTTAATTATTTTACTTTTAACCTTTTTGAAAAATTTACTACTGGTTTCAAAGCCATTTTGTTAACAACAAACATTTAAGTCTCACTTTACATTATTTGGTATAGCTGACGCACATAGAGGTTTTTTTGCCTTATGTCCGGCTAATTCGAAAAAAAATTGAATTTCAGAAATGTAAAAATTTAAGTATGCAGCTCGACAGACAACAAAATTCTGCATTGTATAGTGAATTTTCAAGTTTGCTTGAGATTTGTAGTTTTGGGACACTGTTAAAGTTTGGTAAGTTGAATAAATGGCATGTGTGTACATTGACTTTTTACGGTTTTGCGAAGTTTGCAATCACTGTTGCCAGAAGTGCAGATTTCTCTGCATTTTGCTGATTTTTCGTTGCAAAAATGACGAAGTGAGATTTGCAGATTTTGCCGTCAAATTGAAGATTTTTTTTAAATTGAAGAAATTGCAAAAAATTGTATCTTTTTTTTTTTTGTCAATATAATGGCCTGTTCGTCGATAGCGAATGAAGTCTTCGTTCGCTTAAATTACATTTAAAACAAAAACAAATTATAAAATGTTGTTTTTGTTTTGCATATTAGTTAAGCGAACGAAGTCTTCATTCGCTATCGACGAACAGACCATAAGAGACGGTACATTAGACCAAATATTGTATATATATTATTTCCTCTTGTGTATATATGTACATTAGGGCGGGTCAATTTTTTTTTTAATCGTAAACTACATAAAATTCGAAGAAAATTCTCCGAAGAAACCATGTATCTAAAATAAAATCCTAATCCGCGCCTCTCGACTTGAGAATGTATGGTTTTGCCTTAATTAATTGTTTTCTGATAAATTAAATACTATGAAATACATTAAAGTCACAAAAAAGCTTACAAATTAATATTTTGTTTAAATTAGCACAAAAAACTATAAAAAAAATGTTTGACATGTTCGTTCCATGAGGGTGGTTTGGAGGAATACCTCCCCCTGCCCATAAAAGTTTAAAAATATTATTCTTATAGTATTAAAGAGTTAGTAATCTATTTGTTTAAATATTTACATTTTTACTTTTAAACAAAAGTATGGGAAAATTTAAAAAAAAAATGAATTTTTCTGAGGTTGGACTAGTTCTTCTAGGGCGAACTTTTTCCTCCTTGGTCCGATTTTATTTATTTTTAAGGTTTACCTGCCTATAACAATAACACATATTTTGCCATATTTTCCATCGATCTAGGGGCACTCAATAACTTTTAAGAAGCAGTATAAGCTAAAACAAAACATAATGTCCGGCTAGATTTGCAAAAAACCCCCTGCGGAGTTTATATTTTCATCGCCTTCGCGACGCGACGTTGAAAATTTTTCAATTTTAGTTAACTTTGATCGCTGTCAACGATATGTGTGAAGGCTCAGTTAGGCGAACGTTGCTGTACCCGTAATGTACCGCACCGTACTGTAAGCACGTTGGTGCACTTATAGAACGTTTAAAGACGTGTCATATGTTTTCCCATACATAAACAAAAAGCACGAGTATACATAAAACAAAACACACAGTGATGGGAATCAAAAATGTTCAAATGGTGACCGTTGTGCAGAAAAGGTACCACGTGATTCAAATGGTATTAAAACAGTATTTTGTGTAAGTAAAAAATTTTAATAATTTAATATTTTTATTATAGATTTTCAATAAATAAATTTGTATTTTAGCATATATAAATTTTTAGCATACATATATTGTAAATGTACATACACCAAACAAGGTTTTGATACCATTTAAAGTCTTTTCACATTTCCATTGTATGTGCATTTGTTTACTTTAAACATCTAAACATAAATATATTTGGAAAGATGTTGCATTGTAAGTTGTTTTGTCGCAATTCCATAGATATACTGAAAAAAAGTACCAACAAAAAAGAGCAAAATTACCCGCATTCAATGTAACATACAAGCCGCCCATCACTGTCTTACAAATGTCACGTAACAACGGCATGAAATTCTATTTTATAAAGATTGGTACGTTGCAACTACGGTACATTGCATTTCGGTAAGCTTTTATATTGGTTGTTATATAACAAAAAGCGAACAGCTGATGGATACAGTACAGATACGGTACAGCAACGTTCGCCTAACTGAGCCTTAACTCAACGTCTCAAAGTCTGCAATTTAACATCGGCTTCGAGTGGAATATTATGACATTTATAACGTAACGACGTAATCTCTTTTGATGGTTTTCGCCAGAAGTTACAGACACACTTTTTCTCACTTTTCAAGAAACGATGGAATATATTTTTTCACATCTTTGCGATGCAAGAAGTTTTCACCAAAGTTAAAGAACATGGCTACTGGTAAAGATAAATCGAACTCGAAGTATGAAACAGCGAGTTTTTGTGTAAACTTTCAAAACTTAATCGTTTTCATAATTTTGTCAATTTCAATTTTACACGAATTCGATTTCCAGAACATGGCTGAAGAAGTATTGTTTAATACATACTATGATGCAGGGTAGGGATTGCTGTTCGGTTTTAACCGATATCGAAACCGCGGTTTTAAATGCCTAAAAACAGAAACCGAAAACCGACAAAAAAACCTCGGTTTTAGGATTTATTTTAACAAAATATTTATACTTAAAAAAACTGGAAATTATACATAATACTGGAACTTCATATAGAAAAACTTTATACATAACAGCTTGCAACAATGGCAAGGTATTTCAAAAGTCTTAAAATTCAAAATAAGTACTAAGAAGAACAAATGTTGCCTTTTTAACTCACAAGTAGACACCTAATTTTTGTGGCACAAACTACCACCTAGGCCTGGCTGGAACCACTAATATTTTGTATGGAGTTTTTGTGGCTATTGAAAAAACTCACACGAAGCTGGGAATTCTTTTATATATATGGAGTTTTATGGCTATAGCAGGAACATTTTGTCGGAAAGTGGAATAATTCTTGGAAAAAACAGTAAAGAAAGAATTCTTATGTGTTGCGTATGCTTTTTGATACGTTTAATTTTGATTTAATTTACTGCAGTCAGTGTTGGACAAAATACATGGTTTGCGGTATTTAAAATACAAAATACTTCCATTTATTGTACGTATTTCAAATATAAAATACTACCACGTCATGTACATGTACGTATTTAAAATACGCAATACATCATTTTTATTCAAACCAAAAAATACATTAGATAAAACTTATTAACAAAACAATTGCTTCCTTTCATAAATATCAGATTTTTGAATGCAGCATCAGACAAACGGTTACTTGTTGAAGAATAAATAAAACCTGCTGAAGAAAATAATCTTTCTACAGGTCCTGATGAGCATGAACTTGAATGAAATTCTATGAATACTCTTTTTATATTTGGATAGCTGTCAAGGGTGATAATGTATCTCCTCTTGTCACCGAGGAAACTGGCAAATTCCAACTCCAAATTTAATGTCCTAGATTCACCATCATCCCTATCTACGAAAACAATAAAATTATCGTCTTCTTTACTGGTGGAAATAGGGCAAAAATAGTTTTTTTTTGGTAAAATGCTTTTTTTGACCGCCTTTTACTCAATGCAAATGGATGAAACTTTGCAGGCATACATATTCCCGATGACAGTACACGAATACATGGGCGTAGCCAAGACAAAATCTAGGGGGGGGGGCGGGCAAAATCGTTTAAAACCTTTTCTTTCGCTTCACTTCTTGTAACGTAAATTTAACCGCCTTATACGCAATGCAAATGGATGAAACTTTGCAGGCATGCATATTCCCGATGACAATACACGAATACATGGGCGTAGCGAGGATAAAATCAATGGGGGACAAAATTTTTTAAAACCTTTTCTTTAGCTTCACTTCGGAAAATCAAATCTTGTAACGTTAATTTAACCGCCTTATACTCAATGCAAAGGGATGAAACTTTGCAGCATACATATTCCCGATGACAATACACGAATACATGAGCGTAGCCAGGATAAAATCTAGGGGGGGACAAAAATCTTTTTTTGGTAAAAGGCTTTTTTGACCGCCTTTTACTCAATGCAAACTTTACAGGCATACATATTCCCGATGACAATACAGTAATACATGGGCGTAGCCAGGATAAAATCTAGGGGGGGGCAAAAATTTTTTTATATGCTATTTTTTAAGAAAAGCGGTTGTTAAAAAAAAATTTTTTTTAATGTTCTTATTATGTATTTAAAATACAAAATACTTGCGCGTCATGTATTTAAAATGCAAATACAAAATACGTATTTGTATTTTAAATACGTCCCAGCGGTAAATATTGAAAGGACTGCAAGTGGCAGGCCTTTTTGAAGGCCTTTATACTCCTTTCTAAAAGATTCGCTTCGCATGATATCCTGCCTTCAGAAGTATGCCTTGTAGAAGGTATAAACTTCTTTTTAGAAGGCCTTCTGAAATATTCAGTACACATTCGCTACTCCCTTCTTTGAGAAGGGAGAAAGGGAGGTGTTCAGTTTTATTTACTTTTTATTTTTAGTGACCTTCCTTACTCGCTTCTTTGGGAAGGGATCGAAGTTGTTTTTAAAGGAAGTGTGGAAGGCCTTGCGCCCAATGACAACCCGTGTAAAAAATAAATAAGTATGGAATGCGGCGAGAAGGGCTTCTGACTGCGTGTGACTGCTAAATAAGGCCTTCTATTAGGCTTCTTTACTCATTCTAGTTACCGCTGGGGTATTTTATATACATGTATTTCAAATACTGCCCAGTCCTGACTGCAGAACATATACATATAATAGGGCAGAGCCTAGCTAGGCGCAGGTGGATACAATATGCACAAAATTTTCTTTTGGCCAATTGCGAAACATAATGTTTCGTTTTAATATACTTAATAGTTATATAAAAAAAAAAAATGGAAAAAAGTCAAAAAAAAAATGCCTGGCCAAGCCCATGTATACAAGGGTTAATAAAAGTACCTGCATTGATACAAATAAAAAATATATATGTTAATGTACGAACTTTAACTTTGATATTTTCAAGACCGAAACCGAATCGAAACTGACCGGTTTTAATCATTTTAAAACCGAAACCGCGGTTTCACATTTTCACGGTTTTTAGCAAACTCTAATGCAGGGTATATAAGATTCCACAAAGCCGATTATTAAACCCTCTTATACATGTTTTCTTTTTGTATTTATCTGTTACACTCAATTCACATGAGGGCTTTTACGACGTCGTTTTATCTTGATTCCCTTTTAAAGCAACTTCCAAAATCTCTTTGCGTTCATACGATGATTTTTGGTTGCATGTCTTTTTTTTATTTACAGTATGGCCTTGATTACCCGTCATTCGATTAACCGGCAGCTTCAATAAAATGGAAAACAAACATTTTTTTGCACTGATTTAAATTGCCTCTATTATCCGAAATTATAAACAAATTATCTTTTTTTCGTTAAATTTTGAACAATCAAAAGAAATTTAAATAAACGAAGAAAGAGAATATCTTAACGGTGTGGAAGCATGTTCTGCCAAATTTACTTTTTTCCTCATGTTTACATAATAAAACGTTATATATTTACATAAAATAAGAAACACACCAAAAAAAATAAATAATCAAGAATTCTGCCGATCCCGTCTATTACCGATAATCGAGGTCTCACTGTATTTTCAACCACACACTTCAAAGTAAGAAAAAGAATAAAACGTAAACAGAAAAAGTTAAAAGAGAAATGTAAAAAACGACATGCAAAATACAAAACGAGTCATTTTGTTAACCCCTCTTTCTTTTCTACACCGCTCACCAACAAATCAAAAGAGACGTCGACAAAGCGACGTCGTAAAAGCCCTCATCTAAACTGAGTGTTACAAGTATTTTTATTTATTTTTATTGTACAAGTTAACTCCCAAAACATTTTTCAACATGTCTGAAGTTTAGTAAACATAATTAATCTGAAAACTGTTTTTTTATTAATGCTGATTTAACATAATTTATTTAAAAATTGTTTTATTGTAAATTTCTGTAAATGTCGACTAAACATAATTGATTTAAAAAATATTTTTATAAATAAAATATTGCTTGATTACAACTTTAGTCGTAGTCAAGTACTCGAACTAAATAAAACGTATTTTTATTTAACTTACATATTGTATTGTATTATTTACTACTCAGTTAACCTGGCTATAATACGAAAATGACACTTTAGCTGACCACCAGCAAACACCATCTCTCGACAGTCACCAACCAACGAACCAACACCACAACACAACAACGATTCCCGAAGAGTGTGCATTGCAGATGGTAATTTTAGAGCTTGTGCTCCATTTAAAGTATAAATATATCGTTGGTCAGTTGGTTGGTTAAAATAATAGTCTATAATGTAGTTATTGTAACTAGTAAGAGTTTGTGTACTCTGGGCCAATTTAAATATGCGTCAATAAATAAATAATAAATGATAAACGCAACAGCTCATAAAATGTCGACAAAAACGAAGTTATTTACTTGCATTAATATTTTCATTGTGTTGGCTTTATAAATTGGTGTAAGGAAAGTGAAAATTTCTACGGAAAGAAAAAATGTATTGAAAATTGTCTAAATGTCTACTCCGTAATGAATTTTAGCAGTTATCTTTGAGAATTTTAACGTTACTGAAATAAGCTTAAAACGATTTTCCGAATTATTAAAGATTTTTTTATAGCTTAAGCGTTTTAAAAGTATTTAATAACACATAAATATTTTGATGGAAATTGCTCTTTACACCACCCAATAGTTATAAATATGCAATATTTTGCATATAAAAGTGTATATTTGTACAAACTTATACGCATTTAATATTTATTTGGAATATTTACATTGAAAAAAGAGCACTCACTCACTATTCCCGCTTTGCATATAAAGGTGTTAAAAAAAGGATGCTTAAAACACAGACATTCATTTAAATAAATGCGAATGAATTCATATTTAAATGCATACATACACACTTACGAACATTTATATGCATATTTGCATATTCTATTCAAATAAACTTCTGCATTAAAGTTTTATATACATAATTTTTTCATAACTTCATTTGATATTGTTAACAATTATTAATTGTTAAAATTAAAAAAAAAAAATTAACAAAAAACAGTTTTAATTTTTATTTTTTATACTTTTAGAAACTGAATTTAATTAAGTAGAAAAAAGTATTTTGTTTACACTTAATTGATTAACAATTGTTTGTAGTGATTACAAGAGAAATTTAATAGTCTTCATATTAATTAAAACCACATTGTTGTTGGTTTTTTAATCGTTTCATACTTCTAATCAAAAACATGACAATCTAATCACAGAATGTGTGTAATAAAATTAAATTTTCAATAACTTTGCACACAATTTTAGTTATTGTTTTAAAGGGATTTGGAGTTAACCTAAATTAAAATCAGATAAAGTTCTTATCTGCAGTTAAATTTTGAATAGACTTGAATAAACTTGAAAGTAGATAAGAGAATCATAAATTGTTTGTGTGTGATTTTAAAGGGAAATTCCATGAAAAATTTTAAATAAGTTATATTTTTTTTGAAGACCGATAAAACTTGAAGTTGTGAAAAAAAAAATTTAATTAAAAAAATTTGTTTCCGAATGATCAAAATTTTGAGCCCATAAGCACTACGGCTGTTCTTGACGAAGATAATTCTCTACATTTAATTTTGCGCTAATTTTTCAAGCAATGCTGGCCGTTCGTCGCGAATTACAAAAAAAAAACAAATTGACTGCCAAGGCGTGAATTACGGCTGGTTTATAAGCGAAAATCAGTGATTTCAAGTAGCCGCGCATGAAAAAATCGAGTGGAGGCAAATTTAGCGACCTTGGCGGACAATTGACTGCCAAATTTTGCTTAGAAAAAGTCGCATGTCATGCATATTTTCAAACAAAACAAGTAAGAAAGTATAGTCGGTCAAGCCCGACCATATGATACCCTACGCCACAGTATTTAAAAACCCATCATGCTTATGTGTCCATATAAATATGGATTTATCTATATTTAGAAACTTCATGAAAATCGGTTTGAAAGTTTGTGAGAGGCAGAAATTGCCCCCTTCCACCCCTTGTGGTCCTATTTTTTAAAAACTGTATAGGTTATGTGTCCATATATATATGGATCTATCTTTGTTTTCAATTTCATTAAAATCGGTTTGAGAGGCAGAAGTTGCCCCTATCTCCCCTCGTGGTCCTATTTTTAAAAAAATGCATACCTTTTGTGACCATATAGATTAGGTTTGATAGTTTCTAAGAGGAAGAAATTTTCCCCTATGTTCCCTCGTGGTTCTTGTGGTCGGCCCATTTTCAATAGGCTTGGTCCTTGTGCCAATAAGAACCTATGACCCAAATGTTATCAAATTATTTCCAAAATTGCGACTTTTACTTTGCGCACAAGGTTCTATTGACGGCCAGCCTGCCAGCCAGCCGGACGGACATCGTTAGTTCGACTCAGAAAGTTATTCTGAGTCGATCGGTATACCAATATTTTAAGGAGTTACCCACATCAGCACAAATGCATAATACCCTCTCCACTATTGTGGTGTGGGTATAACAAGGAAGAAAGTATAGTCGGTCAAACAGTATTTAAACCAAATTTTCGAGAGTCTACCCTATTTTGGACCCATAGGTAATTGTGGACCCGCTAGAACCAAAATTATATTAAGATATCTTTATCTATTCTTAGCCTTTAAGTGATTTAAAGAAGGGGATTATAGGGGATCTATGGCTTATTTTGGAAAAAAAAATAAAGCCCTTTCCTGTTAAATTTGCTTTTTGTCGCTTACGATATGATCGCAAATAAGGCTCGATATATAAGATGATTTTTGTAGGTGCAAGAAATATTTATTGTTGGAATGAAATTACTTGTATCATATTTGGTATATCGATATACAGACTGGCTCAAAAGAAACAAAGGGCTTTATCACTTTTTTATTTCAAAGAAAATTTTTTTACAGTTAATTAATGAATGGGGAATTAAGCAGTTTGGGATTGAAATCCAGACAAATCGGTCCAGTAGGATCAGAGCTTTGAATCAAAATGTGGAACCACCACCCTAAAAAATTGATAATTTTGTTACAAAAACTAACATAAATGGTGGAAAAATACAAGGAATTATATAAGATTTTCCAAAAGTTCGTTTTATTCGACTGGAAATCACACTGCAAGAAGATCGGTCCATAATTTACCCTAGGCTCCATATAAACCCTTCTCCCGGAAAACAGTTTAGTACGCCTTAAACTATAAGTAACAATGCTATTATAACAAAATTTGGCACGTCACACACAGAAAAAATTATTGCCGAATTATTTTCGAACAAACGCTTGTTTGAAAATTTTTTTAATTTCTATAAATTTTTGTACTGATTCAAACAATATTTTTGTTTGATTTTATTTAACCAACAAAAATGTGGACAACTCTTCAAAAATATAATAAACGCGTTATTGGTGTCAAGTTTTCATAATTTTGTATGAAATATTTAACGCTCTTTAATGTTGTCGTCTTTTTGCATTTTTTTATTTGATCGTAAGCAACACTTCTTTATGTGAAATATAAGAACAACAACAAAAAAACACACACAGTCTATTTTTGGACGCTTTAAAAAAGTGCAACTATAAGGAAAACAATAGCAGAAACAACATTACAAGAAACAAAATCCCGTATTCAATTTTTTAAAACTGTTTGGTTAAATACATCAAATACAAAAATAGAATGATGACGAAAAACATATCGAGTCGGCCTGCTGCCGATTTTGGTTACATTTCTTCTTTAGCAAAGGAAAGGATACAGCAACAGAGAGTGATAAAGAAAAACATTGTGTTGTGTGTATAAGTAAAACAAGACTTCGTTCAAAAATTATTCCAACAAAAAAAATGTGTCTCAAAGCCAGCCGGCGACTCTGCTCTCTGCCGTCATCTTCTTCTCATACAGTGCTTACTTGTGTGCGCATCATTGTTTGCGCAAAAACTTTTTTTTTTTATTTTGAGTATGTATATGAATTTCAGTAAACTTTTTGCTTGATTCAGTTAAATTATTTGTTTGAAAAAATCAGTGTTTTTTTTTTTCAATAAACAAAATGCAAATAAATTGTTTGAATATGCAAATTTGTTTATAGGACCGATTTCAGACAAAAAATTGTTTGATTCTACAAATTTTTTGTTTGATTTGGAAAAATAATTTTTTCTGTGCAGTTTCAAAGGACTAGAAATGACACTATGAAATTTCGTGAAGGTTGGTCCATAATTTACCTTAAGCCCCACTCTGGTAAATTTAATTAACCGCTGTATTGAAAGTTATTTTTTTCAATGCCAGAAATCACTCTGCAGAATTTTGGGATGATTCGTTCAAACTTACCATGGCTCCAATATAAATATTCCTCCTGATAATCATTTAAGTTCGGCTTAAAATGTTACGAATCATGACATTGTGAAGTCTGATTTTTTATTTTCGGTCCGTGGGTGGAGGGGCGTGGCAAAATCTAATTTTCATATTGCACCTCCAATGACATCTATATAATTTGGACGATTTTTTCTTTCAAATGATCGCCATGGTCCAACTTAGCTTAATACGAAAATTAAATTTTGCCCCGCCCGCTTTTTTCGAATTACCTAGAATTAGAAAACGGCTCAATTGATTTGACAAATTTTTCTTTAGAATGTTCGTATTAATCCATTTTAAGTTTTCATGGAAAGAAAAATTTACCACGCCTACTTTTACGCCCAGTTTTTCTATTAAGCGCATAAATTGAGAACGGCTTGACCGATTTGGACGATTTTTTCTTTCAAATGTTCGTATCTTTTTAACGGATTTTAAAAATCAAACGCAAACATTTTTCATTATTTGGACAGGACAACGTCTGTCGGGTCAGCTAGTAATAAATAGATATCATGTAGATATAGAAGGTTGGGTTGAAAATTAATATCAATAAAACAAAAGCAATACGCATTAATGCAGATTCAACTGAACCACTAAACATCGGCAATGACGTAATAGAAAGTGTAAGTGAGTTTCAATACCTCGGCAGTATGATAGATACAAAAGGGGGTGCCCTTCTTGATGTCACGACAAGAATACGAAAAGCAAGAGGCGCTTTTGCAATATTATCAAAAACTTGGAGGTCAAATGAATACAGCAAAAAGACGAAGTTAAATATATTTTCGGCATTAGTGCTGCCCGTCTTATTATATGGATGCGAAACGTGGCTTGTAACTGAAGAAATCAAGCGTTAAATGCAAGTTTTTACCAACAGATGCCTCCGAATAATACTTGGAATTTATTGGCCTAATACAATTACAAATGCTCAACTACTCGCTATAACAAATATGAAGGACATAAATTGTGAAATCCGAAGACGTAAACTTGGCTGGATAGGGCACACACTTAGAAGAGAAGATGACAACATATGCCAAAGAGCGCTAACATATAACCCCCACGGTGCAAGGAGACGGGGAAGGCCGAACAACTCTTGGCGACGTTCAACATTAAACGAAATTAACAAGCTGCCTGAATTAAATGATAGAAAGATAGTTAACTTGACGGAACTGAAAAATATTGCAAATATACGCTCCAGATGGAGATTTCTTATTGAGAGCCTATGCCCACAACGAGGTAGCTCTAAAATAATTTTAGAGCATTATTATAATTATAATTATTATTATTATTATAATTATTATTATTATTATTATTATTATGTAGATATCACTCCTGAAATATTCGAACTGTCGGTGGAGGGTATCAAAGATTCGGCACAGCCGAATATAGCACTCCAACTTGTTCTAATATGTTTTTGTGACTTTTTTATAGTTAGCTAAGCTATTAGTACCTTTTGCTACTAATTATGCCTCTAGATGGGTCAAATGTATTTTTTTTTCATCTTCTTCTTTTATTTCTAACATTCCTACCCGCTATCACCACTTCTTAAGGGGGCTCCCACACAAAATGTTCAATAGAGCTTAGAAATGTATTGAAGATAAACTGCCCAGGAGTCACCCCTAGCGGGTTATAGTGTATGAACAACCTCAATTAGTTTTTTGTCCTTAAAATTTTCTCAAGACATACTTTCCCTTTACCTGCACTTCTTAGGGGGAGCTCCCATACAAATATTGCGTTATATGGAATTCTTAAATTTATTTAAAATTTTTCGACTTTTGTGAATAAAATCAAAAGTTGTTAACAAATTTTAATCACTTATGGTTGGTTTTGTTTGCAACTTCATTTTTTATATCTTGCCAAAAAAAAATTCCATTTTTTTATGAATTTTTGCCAAAAATATTGTAATTTTTGGGAATAAATTATTTTTTTAATTAACAGGATTTTGTTTGTCGTGCTGAATTCCCAATTTTTATTCTTGATAAAAACACTGAAATTTATTGTTGAAGGGATAAGGAAACTTCATCCAAAGATTTTAGAAAAACTAAAGGTATTATACAAATAAAGTTTAACTTTACTTTTAAAGGAAATTCGGCATGCGGAATTACGGTTTTTAACTTTTTTTCAATAAACTAAACCATTTTTGAGTTACGCGAATATATGTTGTGCAACCTCCTCTATTTTCGAAATAACGGTATATTTCGAACAAGAGTTTACCGAAATTCCGCAATAAAATTTATTTTAAGAGAGTAAAACTTATATTTTAATATGAGCAGTCTTTTTAGAAACATAGTTTCCTGGCCCCTGCCGCGCGTAGGATGGGTAAAATGTATGATCAACTGCACTTTATTTTTCATCTAAATCATTTATTTCTAACATACCTACCCTCTATCACCATTCCTTAAGATAAGAAATATATTGAAGAAAACAGTCCCATAACTCTTAAAGGAAATTTTATTGCGGAATTTCGGTTTTTAGTAATTGCAATAAACTAAACCATTTTTGAGTTAAGTGAATATATGTTGTGCAACCTCCTCTATTTTCGAAATAACGGTATATCTCGAAAACAAGAGCTAACCTAAATGGTTTAGCATCGCTGGATTCAGCGTACCCGAATTAGGTTAAAACGCCAGGTGCCCGTCTTGTCTGTGTTTTCAACACAGTACAGTGGAACTCTGCTGCTAAAAACGTATCGTTTAATGATATTTTAAAGAAGTTAAAGTTCAATAAAGTTTTAAATTACCACAAATTATGCTGCCAAATCTTGAAATAACCGGTTCATAATTTACAAAAGGTCCAATATAAATCCCAATCTCGGAAAGCACTTTCATATGCCGATAAACGAAGCGAATAATAATAGTTTAGTAAAAATGTATCCCATATTAAGTTTTGCAATTATCGTTCCATAATTTATCACAAAAAAATAACAACGATGTCGTTAAATTTAGCACACATAAGTTTTATATGACTAGAAATTGATGCCAAATTTTATGAAGATTTGTCTATAACTTATTACAAAGTCTGAAAAGCACTCCCACAAAAATTCCAATTCTTGCTGGAGAGTACCGAAAATTCGGCACAGCCCAAAATACTTAATAAAAAATTTCATCATTTTGCGAAGCACTTATGGTACATTTAAAAAAGTAAGCGTACAATTATGTGCTACGCAATAAGGCATACAGAAATTCAGTTAAGTAAGTGAAATAACTCTCAACAACTTTTGTAAAAAAAAATAATAACATTTCAAGTGCTACGGCATTTCCTTACTACGAAGCAGGTTTGTAAGGGAGAATATAAATAAACAACTGTGTGTTACATCCAACAATTTGTATATGCGCTGAATAATGCGCTTTATGTGCCAAAAATGTATTGCTTCAAAGTGGGAACTCGCCATATAAAATGCATGTCTTCCGTAAGCGCAATGGTAAGCGAAACGTTTATGTTTCTCCCTTACAAACCTGCTCCGTTAGAAGCTCCATTTTCTATTGGGTAGTATTCTTTCTTCCTTAGCTTCAATTCTAACTGCAACTTTTCTATTATTTTGGTTTTTAAATTTTGTTTAAATTGTTTTGTTTTGTTTTTTTTTTTTTTTGTAGTTTATGTAAATATTATTATCGATTATGTGCTAAAATCTACTTTAAGCTTTGTAATCAGTTTTGTTGGCCTACAGGGCTATTTAATTGCCATAAGTACATAATAATACAAATGTTATTAACTTAAATGTATTTAACAAAATTATATTTAGCAAAACAAAACAAAGCAACAGCAGAAGCCAAGTGAAGTTTTAATAAATTTGGGGTGACAGAAAGATAAAGAACAGAAAATGTTATAGTGTACATAAACGATATTATGAATAAAAGATATTAATGGCAGTACTTAAGCATCGTATATTTAGCATGTTCAATACAATGACGGCCAATTCTGAATGAAGCGTGCCTGCAAAAAATACGACAAGTCCAAACACGCGTGTAAAGAGTAGCCCACAAGGGACTAGGACTAGTCCAAACGTAACCCAAACGTATGGAAAAAACATGGTCTATTTAACATTACGATGTCCTAGGGCAGGACCATATAACCCACATTTGGACCACTTAGGAATAGTTTTAAAACTACTCCATGGTATACTCAAGAGGATTAGTTTTGAAGTCGTTTAAAAAACGTCATTAAAAAACGAAGACATGTCGTCTCACTACAAACACTTTTTAACAATGACATGGTCCATGCATGCATAACATCGGACCAGTCCATGGAGTAGCCTATTTTATCAAAATGGATCAGGTGATCCAATATTAGTTGCAGCGGTATTCCAGTTAGAGCTTTCAGCATCGATCGAGAAAAATAGAATATAAGGCTTGACAAGTAAAACTCTCTTATCACTTTTTTATAAATAGTAGTTTAAAACTGGTCTTGCAACATGTTTTAAAGCATTGTTATAATGAAATATTACGAATTTATATACAGTCGCTCACATATTCCGGTCGATTTTAGGTCAATGCTCGCTTCAAGCAAATCTTAATTGTTCGGTATGCACAGGAAGAAAAATACTCGGGATAAATTAAGTTTTTTATACTTACTTTAAGTACGAGTCGTACTCAAAAGTTCAAGTACGAATAACACTAAAATTTACTTAAAACAATCCTAAATGGAATTACTTTCGAAAATCAATCCCGGAATTTCTTAAAATAAGTACAAAATTCTTAAACCAAGTAAAAAAAGATTAAACTTCTCATTGGTAGTGCCACTCTGAGAGTAAAATTACAAAGTGAGCGTTTTAATCTCATTTAACTTATCAACATTTGTTGCAGACACTACAACCACACCACACAAGTAGTTAAAAGTTGTTGTTTGTTGTGTGTAGAAACAACAAAAACAGCAGAACAAGACGAAAACACATTATTTTCATGACTAAAAAGTATAAATGAGAACTCATGCTGCTATTTTCTGTTATATATATACATTACGTTTTTAAATTAAAAACCATATCGGGAAAGATATATATTTATGTCCTTTATTTACTTAAATATACGCACTAAAATTAAAAAAAAAAGAAAATTCTACATGATACTTAAATAAAAAGTTCACGAAGAACATAGGGCGTCAACGAATTCTCTCCATTTCTTTCTGTCTACGGCCAGTGATTTAATCTGATTCCAGGTTGTACGTGCTGATTCATATTCCTTTTTGGTGCAGCGTATCCATGTATTTCGTGGTATTCCTTGTCGTCGTTGTCCTTGGGGGTTCCACTCAAGAGCCTCGGTCTTCTGAGAATATGACCGATCCATGTCCATTTGCGTCTACGTATATCCAACTAGACTGGGCAGCAATTTGCACTTTGCCACAACGCTTCATTTGAGATCCAATTCGGCCAATATATATGAAGGATCTTTCTCAAACATCGATTAATAAATGTTTGTATATTTTTGAGTGAAAGTTTTGTAAAGCTCCATGTAGTACAGCCATATAGCAGCACAGATTTTACACTGCAATTAAATATACGTAGTTTTGTTTTCTTTGAGATGTTGTTTGCACGCCATACTTTGTGCAACTAGAAGATCGGAAATATCAGCTTCAGACCCGCCATCTTTGGTTATCTTGCATCCAAGGTAGTTAAATGATTCCACATCATCAATAATTATATTTTCCACTATAAGTGGGGTCGTTATATGGGTACCTATACGCATAAGTTTTGTCTTTTGGAAGTTTATTCTCAAACCTACTTTTCTGGCACTTTCGGTGAGACTCCTTATTTTGGCTTCAATATCCCCATATCTATGAGCCATTAGACAAATATCATCAGCGTAATCTATGTCGTTTAGGTACTCTGCCATATTCCATCGAATGCATTCAATATCGGGAAAGATGCTAGTGTTTTATAACTAAAATTCTGTAAAGTATACAACGGGTAAGTAAATCAATCATAATAAAATTCTACTTCTAATTTCACTTTTTGGTTATTACAAGTACGCATTCGGGCTTGAATCAACTTTATAATTCTTAAATCAAGCGCATTTTGAGATTGGGTCAATCTTAGTTTTATTAAAATCAAGCTCATTTCGGATTATTTTAAGTACGAATTCGGGATTAAATATGGATAACTTAAGTATTTAGCGATTGCAAATTCGTACTTGAATCAATCCTTCTGTACTTGATTCAAGAAAATCTGTACTCACCATACTATTAATGCCGCTTTGGGTTGATTTGAGTATGGATGGATTAATTTTTCTCTTGAGTGTAGAGGCCTTGTGATCATCTTGCTCGATTTCGACAGTTTATAAGAGATGAAACTCTCCTGGTGCCAACAAACATATAGAATTACCTTGGCGTCATGAATATTCGGCTTTTTGATTGATGATTCGGCTGGTTGGCCGAGCCTAACATTCGTTCACTTTACTAAAGGTAGTCTTTTTATGGCATTCTAGCAGAATTTAGGACCTGCAAATTGTCTTTTAATATTGCTCGATTTCAGCTCGTGTAATAACAATTTACATACTTTTGATTTTACAAGATTTTCCTGTGTTTGACCACAATCTTCATGGAGTAATGACTCTAATTAATCATAGTGAATTATTTTTGGCTGACTTTGACGGTCTTTGTCTTTCACGTCAAAATCGCCGCTTGTAAGCCGGCAAACTACCACACGCACATATAGTTTTACGGAGCATACTCAGGATAAACTTCGTCTTTCACATTTTTAGTCTTTCTTAGTCACAAGATTTATAAGCGATTCATAAGGATTAATTTTGAGTTAAGAAAAACTTCCGCAAATTTTCTTTGTTAAACACATCTTTTATAACTGGAATTTATATCATAAAAAGTTATTCGTATTGAATCTGAAAAATAGGATTTGTGCTGCAAAATATTTCTTTGGCAACAACACCACCCCCCACCCCTCCCCCCGCTCAGATTTTGGGACCTTTATAAAATCATTTCCATACAGATTTTCGAATCTGTCTTTTTTTCTTACTGATTAATTTTTCACCAATCACTGTGTTCGTCAACGCAACAAATTAGCTTAACCCGTTTTATTTATTTCATTTTACACAAAAATAGCAAACACATCCTTTAACAACCTTGAGGATACACAATATTGTTTCATGTTAAAACAAACAATATCATTGACTTTTCACACCCGCAAAAAAGCACCGCACAGTTGATACGTTATACATTAACCAATTTATATTAAAAGTGAAAGAAGTTAAAGTCACAATTAATTGTTAAATTGTCCATAAAGTCCATTGAATTAATTAACAATGTACAGCGCTTCCAACATTTTGCCAAACCAAAAACCATCCCGAAGCCAACTTCATTAAATCCTGCAAAAAATATGTTCAGGCCTTTAATTTTTGTTTTTTTGAAAAATTCAAAAATACAACGCAAGCATTGAGTTCCAAGTACAATAACAAAAAAATGTCATTGACATTGGCTGGAAAAGGAGGTGAAGAAGGAGGGTCGTCATATGGTCAGCCAACAGCATGCACATGTTGTTGATGTTAATAGAAATGATGATGCTTTTGTTTGGGTTTTTACTAATGGTGCCAGATGAGAAGATTTTTCTTCAAATTGGGGATTTAAACATTTATTTGGGGATAGATTTTTGTTGGTAGGGATACGGAAATTTTGGCATCATGTTGGGTGCTTACATATTTGTTTATATAAATTACTTTTTAAAACACAAATGATAATAGTGTTTATGTAGTACAACATTAAAAAGAATTACCCTTCTCTGTTTGTCATCTGTCAAACACAAAAATAATACTGTTCTTATCCAACTCAACAAAAAAATGAGAACATTTAATTCCGTTCTGGTTTTTTTAAAAAACCACAAACTTCATTTTATAAACCAAATTTTATAGACTTTCAATTGGGAAAATAAGGCAGAAATTAACTGGCATCACCTATTTTAACCCACTTAGAAACTGTCAGGTTATAAGTGAATAAATTTTACTGGTTAATATCTTAAGCGCCGCATCCATTATATAATATCATTGCTTTAAATCGGGTAGAACCGAGTAATCCTTCCAGGGGGTTTGCTCCGGGAAAAAAAAGGTGTAACCAATACCTGAAGTTTGGCAGGGTATAAATGTCACATCTCTTAAGATCTCAGCTGAGATTCTATTTAATACCAGGGCATTTCTTAGACCCTAGATGCACGGTTCGAGACTAGATTTCGGTGAGGACACTTCGGGGATGACGTGATGGCTGTGGCTCGTGGAAAGTAAGATTTAAAAAAGTCGGCTGATTTTCCACCTTGCAGGGAAGTTCACTTTCTAGTAGATGCTCCTAGGGAAAGCTGTGCTTTCTTCAAAACCGGTGTTTAGATAGCTCCAAATAACTATCTATGTAAATTGGGAGCGGTTGGTGAAGGCCAACGCGGCAAGTATTCAAGTTTATTTTTCGCATCACTTCCCAAGTTCTGTCTGGTACCACAGAAAGGCTCCGTGCAATAACTCCCAGGTGCAATAAGTCCCAGTGCAACAACTCCCAATGAATTAAATCCCAAAATAAATGAAATAAGTCCCAAACTGGAAAAAAGAAATAAATCCCAAAAAAAATGAAATAATTTCCAAGTCTTAAATGAAACAAACCCCAACTTTTGGGAGTTATTTCATAATGAAATAACTCCTAAAGACATTAATGAAATAACTTCCAAAAACAATCCATCAAAAAGAAATGAAATAAGACCCAAAAAAAAATGAAACAACTCCCAAAAAAATTTATTATATACATATGTATTCGTTTCACTTGAATATTTACATATTAGGTTACCAAAAAACTAACATTGAGTCCTCGACATTTTGACAACAAATGGGACATTTTATTATATCCTGACCTCCTGCAATGGCAACTGCCTGCAGTTTAAGCACGCCGGGTACAAGGATTACCTCCTCTATGGTATAACAAACATCGGCTTCGCTAACTAAAGCAAACACCGGCTTCACTAACTAAAGCTTCTCTGCATAGCCGGCCTTCGGCCGGGCGCATGGATTTTCTCCTCTATGGTATAATAAACACCGGCTTCGCTAACTAAAGCTTCACTGCATAGCCGGTACCCATAAGACACTGCAATTGCAATTAGCAACATTTTGTTCTTTGATAAACTTAAGTCATTGTATTCAAATAGTTTGAAATATCCCGTTATAAATACCGTTTAAAATTTTAAGAAATTGCAAATAATTGAAAATGAAAAAACTCCCACAAAAAATGAAATAACTCCCACAGCAAATGAAATAACACCGAAAACCAAAATAAAATGAAATAACTTCCACGTTAATTTATTCGGGGACTTATTTCATTTGGATTTTATTTCATTATGAAATAACTCCCAGGCAAAAAATTAAATAACTTCCAAAAAATGAAATAAAACCGAGGGGGCTGGGAGCTATTTCATAACGAAATTACTCCCACATTTGTATGAAAAATTTTTGGGTCTAATTTCATTTTTTTCTTGGGACTTATTGCACCTGGGAGTTATTGCACGGAGCCAACAGGAATTAGTATTTCTTAGAGTGTCAGATAGACCGCTTTAGACCGGTGTTTAGATAGCTCCAAATAACTATCTATGTAAATTGGTTACGCTCACACTTGGGAGCGGTTGGTGAAGGCCAACGCGGCAAGTATTCAAGTTTATTTTTCGCATCACTTCCCAAGTTCTGTCTGATACCACAGGAATTAGTATTTCTTAGAGTGTCAGATAGATCACATAGTGGCAGGGATTAAAACCAAAAACTCTGGGAGTGAGATTTAAAAAATTTCTGGTTAGGAGTTTCTTAACATAAACTGACTAGATGACCCGTGCGAATATTTCGCACCGTTAGTTGTCATTTTTGTAACATAAAATGAAAATAATTAATAGAAATTTTTGTAACTTCAATACATTTTATTAAAAGTATAAAAATATTAGAAATCATAATATCTATCATACATATTTACATACATACAAACATACATACATACATATGTTTAAATGCGTTTATAATACTTCTTTGAATACAATGTTAGAGGTAATGACATGATCATCGTTAACTTTTTGCCCGTACGAATCCTTTATCAATGAAAATATTAATTTTTCAATTTCTAATTATTTTCCGTCATTAGTGTTAGAAATAAGCTTTAAAAAGAGATATCATTCATTAAATTTGATGCGGTGGTATGGGAGATATTTGCAACCGACAAAAAAAAGTGCTTTAGAATTAATATATATGATTTTTAGTGGAGGTTAATGTTATATTTAAACAAAATATTAAAGATTTAATTTTGAACAGTTGAAGTTAGTTAATTTACAGTAGATCCCGCCTTAATGAGTTACCCGTTTTAATGCGCAAAAACTACTGGCAACAAAAATATTCCAATATATTTTGTTTCATCATTCTCCCTTAAATGCGCATCGCTTAAAAGCCCTCCCCGGTTGAGTCATTTAGAGAGAAAACATTTTATATATCTGAGAAAGTCATTTGCTTATTTGTGTAAAAAAATAAAACTCAACGGGCAAATTACGGCATTCGATATCGATGAATTTCCATTTGTATTGTATTGTAATTTCGATCGATACCGAGCGGCGCAATTTGCTCACAGTTTTTATAAAAAAATTATCTGGCAAGATCTTATTTAAAAGATCACAATTGATTGATACTTTAAATGTAAGTTCACCCAGGGAATATACAGTTCAAACTCCCGTAGACGGATAACGATCAGTAGCGCAGTTATGCCGCTGGCCGAAGATGTCCGCCTTAGAACATCCTTGAATTTAATCTTTCAAGAGGGAACTTAGAAAAGAGGAACTAAGAAAATCGTTCGCCTGTTTTCCGACTAGAGGAGCTGTCAGTTAATAAAGCTTTCACTTTCGTAAATCGTAAATGAAAACAACTTTTATTCATATATTCTTTAGGAATGTTCTTATTAAATCATTTGCGCATTTTTCTAAAGTTTCATTTAAATCATTTCCCGTTTATATGCGTAAAAACTGCGCAATTAAACCTAACAAATTAAGTAGAGGGTTACTGTATTTTGTAACTAATGCGTGAGTTTATACAATAATCTTATAATTTGGGGATCAAATGGGGAATTTATATATTTTTATATAAGTATTTTAACCCTAAAATTAGGAACACAAGCTAAAAGTAATCTGGCAACACTGGATTTTACCTACCTAAAGAACGGTGCCAGGTTATTTTGCTGGCTGTTGTTAGCGACTGAGTATGAAAACTTTGTTCTTTTCTTTTCTCTTGATGACAGTTGGTTTTTGCGGTTGATTCAAAATGACTGTCATGCACAATTTAAACCAACTTGTGTTCCAAAAACAAAAAAAGGAAAAAATCCAGGTTTCATTGTTGTTTTCGGCAATTTTTTCGTTCGTTTGTTCATTTGTTTTTGTCACTTAACTAATTTGTTTATAACGAAGCTTTAATCAAAATACATACTACTGGTGTTTGTATAAATCACGTGCCTTAAGACATTTTTCATTGTTGGCTGTGTTATTGTCTGTTTTAAATATAAAAACATTTAACGGGTACACCCGTTTATTTTATGCATGTGTGAGTAAATGTGAGAATGAGTGAGTGAGTGTTTTGTTAAATTTTTGTTTTACCCTTAATTACAAACTTTTAAATTTGTTAAGTATTTGTTTGTATGTTTTGCAAGTTTTTTACTTTTTTTATTTCTTCTGATTTGCAGTAGTTCCAAAGGGATTTTTTCCCAACCCCCACTATCACAAGTGGAAAATGTTTATTATAACGCTTGGAAGCAGTGTTGCCAACTAAACCATTTTTCTGCTTTTTTTAGCTGGGAGTCAGTTACTTTATCCATTAGCCATTTTTATTTAAAAAATTTTTATAAATTATTTAAAAATTGTTTATCGAAACAATTATTTGAATATGGAGTTTTATTTAAGATGTAGGGCAGATTTTTTTTTAATTTATATACACAAGCGTTTTATATATGATGCTGACAAAAATTCATATTGTAGAAGATTTCTGTACAGTTTTTGTTTCAAAAACATTGATTATCCCTTAAAAACGATTAGAATAAAACGAGAGTCAAAAAAATTAAATATGGTCACACTTATCAAATATTTTTTAAAATAAGCGTAACCACTACTTTTGTAAATAGTAAGTTTGATTTAACATGGTCTTATTATCACAAAAAAAAACTAATTATACTGCTAGACAAAGCAAAAATCTATTTTTTTTTTATGTAAGATATGGTATTATTATCAAAATAAATTATATTTTAGTTAACGTGTTGTGTTGGTCACGTTTTTTTCGTCAAATATTTGTCCAGTGTGTCTTAAGTCTTTCAAAAGTTATTCTGCGTTGAAGTAACAATAACGCATTTCTTACTAAGACCATCTAAAAATTAGGGGTTTTGCCAGTTGAGTATATTTTCTCCCACTCATTCTGTTCTAGTCGTCTTATATGACTTACACCACCTTGACTTACCTTTCAGTGAAACGATAGTTACCAAACTACTTCGTAATTTTAAATTGTCCTTCCAGAATATAGCATTTCTTTGCAAAAACATTATAATTATTATAGCAGGAGGTTCCTCTTGAAAAACATATTTAAACGCATAAATCTCTAAATTTTGATTAAACTTGACACAAACAACTCTTATATAAAGAGAGTAATTATACGCACACCATAACAGTGGAGAGGGTATTATGCGTGTAAAATATTATTCGTATACCAGTGCCCACGATTTGTAACTCCCGCATCGAGAAACTTTTCGATTGAAATGTGAGAAATGAAACAAAAATTCCTTAAATTGAAACAAACAGCGGTTTTTCTCACTTAACTGCATCTGTAACATTTTTGGCGAATAACAGCTATCACGTTAGGAAACTACTAGGGTATTCATTTAATCGGCCTTTTGCTTTAATCGGTTAGTCGCCCGATTAATTAACCGAGGTTTTGGTTCAATCGGTTACTAATCGGTTAATTTTGTTTTTGATCGGATAACCGATTAATAATGTTTTTTGTAAATTAAGTAATTTCAATATATAAAAACGCATTAATTGTTTATTATTTCGAGTTTATTAGTAAAAAAAAACAATAACATACCAAATTCTTGAACTAAAACGACCAAAAAAAAAAACAATTCATAAATATTTAATATGCTTTTTTTAATTAATACACAGGGTGTACTATCAAGTCATATCGCCATATTCTCCCAAATAATATTTTACAATTGTTTAAAATAAATATTGTTGTATTTCAAACAAAATAATGCTGTGTTCATTGATTCTTCATAACTGCCCACAACAGTTATATCGGCGGCTTAATATCCTTTCAGCACATTTAACAGGAGAGACGAAAAACTTCTTAATTTTCCTATTTGCAGCTTGATAGGAAATTAAAAATACAGTTAGTTTAACACCCTTCAAGACTTAAATAGAATAAAAACCACATGCTGGTCGACGAGGTGTACCTTTCTCTGCCACACGGCATCAAAATCTCAATTTACATAAAAAGTGGATTTAGCCGGTTTGAATATTAAGCCGACGATATATATTTCTTGTAATTTTTTAAAAACATAAGACTTTATGACTATCTTGTATATCCTCCAAATATGTATTTATAAAAAAATAAACTGAGATAATTTTAGTAGTTATAGGAATTCTTTTAAAATAATTTTGTAAAAAAAAAAAAATTTTTTTTGCCAAAACTTGACTTCTTTCACTTATCGTAGATGAATATCTAATTTCTCAGTCCTTTTCCAGGATTTCTCTAAACATTATCCATTATGCCTTTAGAGTTTTTTTTTAAATTTTTAACACTTCGTATTGTTTCGGTTAATTCTGTTAAAAGACTGATATGAGAAGATATAAGAAGAAACAAATACATAACTAAAACGTACATAAAACATAAAAAACGTGTTGGT
The DNA here is from genome assembly GCA_930367215.1 of Pollenia angustigena. Taxonomy (NCBI): domain Eukaryota; kingdom Metazoa; phylum Arthropoda; class Insecta; order Diptera; family Polleniidae; genus Pollenia; species Pollenia angustigena. The sequence goes on from OV884057.1 coordinate 32,771,133, forward strand.
AATAAAAAATTTAACCAATTTTTCGTCACATTCCTGTTGATCGATGATAAAGATAAAAAACTTTGTAATTTTAGTCACCAGTCGGCGGAAAATTGTTAAAATTAAGATCACTGAACACCTTATTTGTTTTTATGAAAAAATATTTTCTATAATCACAAAAAAATGTGTTATAATACTACAAAATATTGAAAATGTTATCACATCGGTTAATCGGTTAATCGACTGAAATTAATCGGTTTAATCGTTAATCGAAAAAAGCCAATTTGAAATTAACCGATCAATTAATCGGGTAGTAATTAATCGGTTAACCGATTGACGATTAACCGAATGAATACCCTAGAAACTACTGACCAATTTACAGAAAAAGTGTGTCTGCAAAATTTTTGTGAGAAAGTTGCAGCTTTGAAGTGTCAAATAAACTTTCGAATAAAAATGGGATTATAAAAAATGTTGAGACAAAAAAAAAATATTTTTTTTAAAACGCAATTAATAATAACAGGGAAGAGATAAGTATTTTGTTCTTAGCAGATTTTTCCATTGTTTAATTATTTTGCTTTTAACATTTTTGAAAAATTTATACCAATGTTTTCAAAGCCATATGGTAAACAACAATCATTAAAGTCGCATTTTACATTATTTTGTACAGCCGACGGACGGCGCCGTCGTTAAAAATTTTTCAATTTTATTAAATTTTGGTCGCCGTCAACGATATGTGTGTTTGACCATATCACGTCTGCAATGTTACATCGGTTTCGAGTGGAATATTATGACATTTTTAACGTAACGACGTAATCACGTTTGATAGTTTTCGTTTTCGAAAGTGTGTGTGTAACTTTTTTCTCACTTTTCTAGAAACGATGGAATAATAAGTTTCAAATCTTTTCGATGCAAGAAGTTCTCACCAAAGTAACAGAACATGGGCACAGGTGTGCCCAAAATTATTTTGCAACTGTATTGGTGAGAGAATTTTGAAGTACAGTGATATGAAAAACTAAGCGCTAGGATTTTTATTAAAATTTAATCACAAAAAATCGTTTTGCTGGTAAAAAGTTTATAAAAAACGCTCATTTCAGACTGAATTTTCTTTTTTTGTTTAATCAAATTTTGAAATATTCAAAAAACTAAATGTATTGAAAGCTTTTCCATGTTACGAAGTAAAAAAGAAAAGAAAATTCAGTATGAACTGCGAGAATTTTTGAAAATTAAAAGAAATAATTGTATTAAAAAAAAAATAAAAGCAATGAAAAATTTTTTTAATTTCATTACAATTTATTTTATACACTGTATTTGAATAAATATCAACGCAGCTACTGAACATGTGCATTCTTCGCTGAATCATGAGAGACTAAAAATTATGAAGACCAAAAAAACAAACAAGTGTGGCTTCTAAACAATTTCATTTGTTTGGTGAAATGGGCAACCCTGCCCTAGACCAACCTTTTAGTAAACCGATCGACTCAGAATCACTTTTTAAATTGATCTTAGGATGCCCGGCTGGCAGGTCTTAATCAAGAGATAATTTGATGAAGTTTGGAACATAAATTATAATTGTTACAAGCCGCAAGCCTGTTGCAAATGTTACCAATCGGACTATAATTTTATATAGCCCCCATATAAGATTTTTTCCGGAATAGTCTTTGTGCCCATAAGACATCTTAAGTGTTATGTTGGTATTTGGATTAAATAAGGTCCAAACTTATTTTATTGCAATCTTAATCATCTTTATAAATTTTTTTAGTCCGTATATCCCATAGCTTCCATACAAAAACCACCCTTCAAAAAGCTTTTAATGCGATAACTTGGCAACAGCAACTTTGACGATAGCTGCTATGTCGTGCCAAATTTTGTGTTGGTAGATCCACAATTGAACATATGTAGATTCCAAATAAAGCCCCTACCCAAAATCACGTAAGGAGAAAAAAAATCTCATTTAGATGAAGATACACATCTAAATAGTATTTGCCACAAATAACTTTAACTTGAATCCTAACCCCATAATCTCGTGCTGGTCGTTTAGAAAAATTTCTTAGTGGCTTCGCCGGCCGATTAAGCTGATTGAACACTGATGTTTGGTGGAAGTAGTGATGCCTAGAGAATCCTTATGTGATTATTTTTCTCGAATTTTAAATAATTTTAAACGGAAACGGTGGTAGTTCGCAATCGTTCCCATAAAGTCAATGGACTAGGGTTAAAATGTTACGCTTAATGTCAAACGGAATCGTTTGGAGCTAACTGTCGATTTATCCCCCACCCCTCCCCCCCCTTCTCTTCAATATATAAACTATAAAAAACAGTTTGGAACTACTGCATGACTGTTTTTATTTCTTTCGCTATTTATTTTTTGATGTTATTGTTGTTGTCGTTTTTGGTGTTAAAAGTAAAACAAAAAGTTGTGATTAATTTGAATTGTTTGAATATTTAACCGTCTGTTCTCTTCCTCTGTCACCCAGTTGACACATAAAAAGTCAGGTGCTTAAAACATCTAAGCACACATTTCGTCTGTTTGTATTGTTTTTTTTTTCATCATGAATTTATTTATTCTCATGTTAATTTGTTTGTTCTTTTATTGTTGTTGTTCTTAATGGTAATGATGATTATGTTGTTTCATTTAAATGTTCTTTTTTAATTGTTGCTCTGTTATATTTATTTGTTTTTCTTTTATAAACGTTTCTTTTTTGTAGTTGTTGTTGGTTGTTCATCTGTAAATGAAACAAACAAACTTTGTAACATTTGAATTAAAACGTTTCATTTTGTTAATGTTTATCAAAATAATTTTGTAACAGGTTTAATTCATTAAAGAAGTTATCAAAAGAGATACACACAAACACACACACACACACACACACCCTCTTATTTACTTATAAAAGCTTTCACAGATTGTTTACATCAACCAACAATTATGTAAATTCAAATCGAGTTATTGTATCTTATGGTTACAATATTGTACATTAATTTACATTTAATAAACTGTAATTAAATAATTATAAATTATAATTTCCTTATACTGGAAATTATTTATCTTTAATTAAAGTCTTTAAATTATGTTTATTAAATTAAAATAAACACTTTTAATGCAAGTTGAAGTGTTGAGTAGAAATTTTATTTGCATTTAAAATAAGGTAGAAGTTCTAACAAACTAATATAAGTTGGTAATTATTTATGTGCTTCAAGGAATAATTTTAAAACCCGAAAATAATGTCCCACAGCAAGCCACAAAGATCGATTTGACCACTGTCTTGTTCGTTTTGAAGGCATATGGATGCCAATATGAATGGACTATAGCATCGAGATAATGTTCGCCGGCGATTCGCTGGGTGGTGCGCGCCCAAAAGGTGAAATATTCCATGACTCTGGCGTATAAATCAAACTGTATTCGATTGATGGTTGTGTTGTTTTTGAGGCCCTCTGTGGCTTGTGGATTACAGAAGGGAACAAGATTTTTGTTGATTAAGAACTGAATGTTGTTTTGGACACTAAATCCAAATCTGCGTTTAGTTTTTTTGATATCAGCTCGACTTTTCGAGATAAACCATTATGTTATGTACATATATTGGAATTACTTGAAAACGGTTCACCATATTTAGTTCAAAAGAACTCAAAATCAGTCAACAATATTATCTTTAAGCCGTGCTATATTGGTTTTGAATTTGCCCAGTTATTTCAGAGATATCGTTGAGGTTTTGAAAAAAAGAACGATTTAAAAAAAAATTAAATTTTTGTTATTTAAAAATGCATAAGAAATAACGGTAAGCATTTTGGATAACGTGATTCAGATACTCACTGATGGGTCTAAGGCACTATACGGTGTCGGCTCTGGCAAATTCTCCGAGCAGCTTAACTGGAGTATTCCTATTAGGCTGCCGGATCACTGCAGTGTCATTCAGGCCGAAATAATGGCCATCTACACAGCCGCGAGACATATTCGGTATGGTGAAATATCTGGCAGGGATATTCACATTATTACCGATAACAAGGCGGCCATCAGATCCCTGGAGAATGTGTTCATCACATCGAAAATTGTCCAAGAATGCCGGATGTCTCTGGAAGAAATAGCGAGACATTCAGTGGTTACCTTAAGTGGGTACCCGGACACAGGGATATACATGGAAACTGTATGGCGGACTCGTTGGCGCATGCCGGCACCACTTTGAGTAAAAATGATTCAACATACGATATAGGTGTTTCACTCCTAAGGAGTAAGCAACTTATTGCACAAAAGTTTCACATTGCTGCCGATCAGAGATGGCTTGATGAAACCACCTGTGGGGAAACCAGGAAAATCTGGCCCATCATGGATGAAAAAAGGACTGGGTGGGCATAACAGCTGTCCAGACATCACCTAAGGAACCTTATTGCGGTTATAACAGACCACTGGCCCTTTGGGAGGCACGCCCAAAGGCTAGGGCTCCCTTACAATGACCAATGTAGAAGTTGCGGTGACAAGAAGGAGGAAAATTCAACGGAACATCTTCTTTGTCATTGCCCGGCATTCGGAGATCTAAGACTAAAACTGTTTGGTCGAAGAACCCTTGGAGACAACACTTGTCTCTCTAATATTGATTTAAACAAGAACCACTCCTTTACTGAATCGACTGGGTGGCTGAGTGAAAATATTAACAGCCGGGTAACATAGGACCCTTGGGAGACGGTGCGACATGGTAACACAACGGGAACAAATGAATGTGCTTGATAGCGGCTGCCAATGGAACCTAACCTATTTCGAATAAAATGAGCTTTATTTCATTGTAATCGGTGCACAACTTATGATTTTAATCACAATTTACTGAGAAAACTGAATTGATAGAAATTAAAATTTCCATACAAAAACAAAATTTTTTAATAGGTGTGTGTTTTTACTTCACTTAAAAAAGAGTAACCTTCACTTAATTGTGAATAAAAGCGTAACGCTTTCATCGATTTTTGTGATCTATGTCTCATTTTATTCGACTTTAACTTTTTCCTGTTTTGTACTTTTCGTGATTTTTATAAATACAATTTTTTTTACGTAAATAACTATTATTCAACCACTTTTTGGTGATTTTCAAGAATTTAATTGGTTTTCAAAGCTAAAAATTACATCTTTAAAAAAAAGAAAATCGCTTAATGGTAAAGTTATGATTTTTTAAGCCAGTGTTCGAAAATAAACATTATTTAACGTTCGGCTCGCACACTTAGCAACAATATCTATTTTTTTATTGTTTGTGTAGACGAACACAACCCTTAATAACGTTCGTAACTATTTTTAAGTAAGAGCCGAACATTATATAGTGTTCTGTTCTTCATTAAAAAACACAACAATTGTAGTGATACTGTAGACAACCATTTTATTTTAATGTTCTATAATGTTTCTTTTTTTTACATTGATAAAGAAATAAACCAATAAAAAATTTTAGCAACGACCGCAGCACGAACAGATTGTGTATATCTTTTGTTTGTGTAAAATTATTTTGCTGGCTTTTTGTTTTTTTTTTTTTCTTATGTGTATTTTGTTTTTGTAAAAAAATTTGATTTTTTTACCAGCCAAAAGTTCGCTAAGTACAACAGAAACGAACGAACATTAATGAGCTGATCCAAACACAATGAAGTTTGTGGTTTTAAAAAAATACCGAACGGGATTTAATGTTCTGATGTTTTTGTTGAGTTGGATGAGAACAATATTATTTATGTACTCGATGATGACAAACAGGGAAACGTTATTTTTTTAATGATTTACTACACAAACACTATTAGCGCTTGTGTTTTCCACAAATCTACCGAAGCGCACACTAAGGAGCGATATTTAATGTTTATTTCGAGCACAGTTTTAAACTTTTAGTTTTTGGAAACAAGTCAAAAATACGATTAGTACCTGTAATTTAAAAATCCGAGCTGGATGTCGAAAAACGGAGACTAGATTTGAAATCAGCAACCTCAAATTAGTAAAAAAAAAGTTGCATCAAACTTCCAATCAACACAAAAAAAGTTAAATTTTGTTCCCTTGTGTTATTCGAAAAGAAAGAAAAATTTAACGGTGTCAAATCGCACGATCTTGGTAACTAGTTCATAATGTCAGAATTTCAAGTATGGCATTAGCTGTGTGGTACGCAGCACCGTTTTGTTGAAACCACTTGTCGTCCATATCATCCAATTCAGGCCAAAAGAAGTTGATGATCGCCGTTAACGGTTCTCGGAGAAATATGAACCCATTAAGTCCGCCTGCCCAAAATCGACAACAAAAAATAACTTTCTCGGGATGCATTGGACGTTCTTGTATCTTATGTGGATTTTCATCGTCTCAAATTTAAGAATTTTGTTTGTTGGTGTATTAATCCATACCAAAGTACGGGAGTTACCGCTGAAGATGATTTTTCAAAGAAAATAAATGTCGGTTTTTTTATGGGATTTTTAGTTTTTAACCGCTTTCGGTCGACTATGGCTTTAAATTTTTTAATCAAATGGACTATAATTGTGCTAGAAAACATCTAGCAACACCCAGAGAAAAACATGTTTAAATATGGTCACCTCCAACAAAATAAATTTTAAAAAAAATTTTAAACATATTATGATTCATTTAACAATATTATTGTCACCGACAACCATATTATGGTTGAATTATTCCCCCATCAAGAAGCCACAATCACATTATGATTGCCTCCGAACATTTTATGGCTAAAAATAACTAAAACATGTTTAACACTTAAAATAGCATGGTTGGTTTTCAACAATAACATGTTGCTCTTCGGAAAGAGGAAAATAGTATTGTTGATTTTAAAACTACTTGTTGTCATATTTAACCATAACATGTTCAGAGGCAACCATAATATGGTTGTGGCTTCTCGATGGAGGACAAATTCAACCATAATATGGTTGTAGGTGACAATAATATGGTTTTATTAAACATAATATGTCTTAAATTTTCTTTAAAAATAGTTTTGTTGAAGGTGACCATATTTAAAGATGTTTTTCTCTGCGTGAAAATTACAATAATTGGTGAAAAGCGATAAAAGGTTATCTGGTACTTTTAATACGTTAACGACGGAATTTTGGGCAAATAAAGCGTACTTTTGGAAATTTACGGACGAGGGATAAGGGATGCGATTTCCATGCAAATGCATGTTTTTGTCGATAGTCTAAGAACGATGTCGTCTAATTATCTTATCGAATCATTTAATTTGCTTTAAAACGGCATCGATTTGTTTTTGAATATTGTTGCATATTTTGGTGAAAATGCATATTTTTGCATATTTAGGTTTTAAATGCATATTTTAATAGTTTTGAGTAACTTTTTTTTAAACTTAAATTTTATTTAGCAAATATTTCTCTTTTAAACCGAATTTCATAACAAAAATTATAAAAATTTTATAAAAAGTGTATTAAAAACAACTTCCAAATTCTTGCGTTTGGCGATTTCGATTTCCCGAACACCTTTAAAATCTACATATAAATTCCTTTGGAGCTTTGCTTTAAATATAAGATTATCAAGATTTTGACAAAAGATCGTTCTATTTTAAACCAATGCAATACCTTACATGGTTAAGGCTTTCAATGGGTTTGGCTTGGCACATGGGATATCCGCGTTGCAGAGGAAATAAGAATCCAATTCGATAATATTGCAATTTTTAATGAAAAGTATCTCTTGGTTCCCCTTCCAACGCAGCCAGTAGTAACTAGATGGGGCCTGGCTTCAGAATTATATTTATAAAACTCTGAGTAATTTAAGAATGTCAACTAAAATTGTATCGGGTGATTTTTTAGCTATTATCTTTTTGACAACACTGGTTTAAACAGCTGTCGCACGTTTCGTGTTTTGTTTCACTGTCTAACATCTTCAGTTTGGTCTATAATTTAACTATGAATCGTCTTACAACGCGTGCAAATTATTAAATTTTATTATCAAAATGCGTGCTCTGTTAAGAAAGTTCATCGCGCGCTTCTTCCATTTTATGGTCAGTTTAGTCGACCCACTGAAGCGGCTATTCGGTACGTTAATAAGCAGAATTGTCGATTTTGGAGTAAAGATCAGCCAGAAGCATTGCAAGAGCTACCAATGCATCCAGAGAAAGTCACAGTTATGTGCGGCTTATGGGCTGGTGGCATCATTGGACCGTACTTCTTCAAAGATGATGCGAATCGTAACGTAACTGTGAATGGTGAGCGCTTCCGTGAGATGATATGCAACTTTTTTTACCCAAAATGCAAGAGCTTGACTTGCATGACATGTGGTTTCAACAAGACGGTGCCACATGCCACACAGCACGCTTAACAATGGACTTATTGAGAGGCGAGTTCGGGGAACATTTTATTTCACGTTCGGGTCAATTGGCCGTTTAGATCGTGCGATTTTACGCCTTTAGCCTATTTTTGGTAGGGCTATGTTAAAGCCCATGCCCGCTTCAATTGACGCAATGGAAGACAGCATTCACTCAATTTACATGATGAATTTTATGACTTCCAATTTTAGGCGTCATTTTTTGTTTGGTACCAAGCGGTGTAGAGAAGAGGAAGAGAAAACAGAAATCATGTCTATTTTTCTACCCCTCTTTCTTCTCTACACCGCTTGCTACCAAACAAAATAATGACGTTCAAAACTGGACATCATAAAATTCATCATGTGAATTGAGTGATTGAAGCATTTATTCATGAGATACAGGCCGAAATGTTGGAAAGAGTATGCCAAAATTGGACTAAGCGGATGGACCATTTGAGGCTCATTCACGGTCAACATTTGCATGAAATAATCTTCAAACATTAAATTATATGGACCGTACTATCAAATCAAATAAAGATTTAATGCATTTTTCTGAATTTTATGTGTTTTTTTTTTAACTTTCCTATAGCTGTTCAAAATTAACCCATTAGTAAAAGGAATATTAAATTTTAATAACATCAGAAGTCGCTAACCATTTGTATTTCCCAATTACGGATATATTGGCGAAAAATAACTTATTATACTCAATTCAAATTAATTGATATGGCAGAAGGTTAAATTAACAATGTGGAAGAAGGAAAAGCCCGACAAATTAAATACAATTCAGAACGTTTTGCAAGAAAAATTAAAATAAAATTTCAAAAAATAAAATAAATTTCAAATATTTTTGATCTGATCTGGAATGAAAGTGGGATCTAAAAATACATTTTTCAAAATGCATTGGCGTTCTTTAAGTACAAGACAAAGTTCTACTTTTTATAAAACAAAAATTTAAATTAGTTTTTTAAGGATATTTGATTAACAATAGACTGAATTTTTAAAACCTTTTCTTTAGCTTCACTTCGGAAAATCAAATCTTGTAACGTTAATTTAACCGCCTTTTACTCAATGCAAATGGATGAAACTTTGCAGGCATACATATTCCCGATATACATGGGCGTAGTCAGGATAAAATCTAGGGGGGGCGGGCAAAATTTTTTAAAACCTCTTCTTTACCCTGCCTTTACACATGCAAGTAATGGCATGCCACTGTTGTATACATATTATCAAAGAAAATTTGTTCGAAATAGTCGAATCTCATGCCATTAACTTTTGTGATTACACATGCCACTGCGAGTTTATTTTCAAAATGTCGTAGAAGCGTCAACTTGAGCAATTTTGTTTACTTCTCAAATTAAAAAAAAAGTACCAGAAAACAAAAAAGAGTTACCGAGTTAATCATCATTGCAAATTTTTGGGAAAATTTTTTCATTTATTTATATTTACATTATTTTAGCGATATTTATGCTCTATTATTAACAAACTTGCTTTTATTTATGCGCGTTTTTAAAAAATTAATCATAATAATTCTTTGTTAAGTTTAAACTTCAATAACAATTTGACAACAATCCAGTAAATGTGAATTAAATTTTTAACAGGGTAACATTGCTAATCGTTTTGACATTTAGTGGCATGCAAGTGCCAAATTTCCACTCGCATGCAATTTTTGCTGCCACTGGAGCTGCCATTGCGAAAAATGTGAGTGTATTAGTAAAAAAGTGTGAGTGTATTGAGTTTTTCGTACTGGCAGTGGCAAGTGTAAATGCTAGGTTAGCTTCACTTCGGAAAATCAAATCTTGTAACGTTAATTTAACCGCCTTATACTCAATGCAAATGGATGAAACTTTGCAGGCATACATATTCCCGATGACAATATACGAATACACGGGCGTAGCCGATAAAAAATCTAGGGGGGCCGCGTGCAAAAAAAATTTTTTTTTTTTTTTTGTAAAATGCTTTTTTGCCCGCTTTTTACTCAATGCAAATGGATGAAACTTTGCAGGCATACATATTCCCGATGACAATATACGAATACACGGGCGTAGCCGATCTAAAATCAAGGGGGGCCGGGGGTAAAAAATTTTTTTTTTTTTTTTGTAAAATGCTTTTTTGACCGCCTTTTACTCAATGCAAATGGATGAAACTTTGTAGGCATACATATTCCCGATCACAGTACACGAATACATGGGCGTAGCCAGGATAAATCTAGGGGGGGCGGGCAAAATTTTTTTTAAATGTTCTTTTTTAAGAAAAGGGTTTCTTAAAAAATGTTTTTTAAATGTTCTTATTTATATTTTTGTTTTAGTAAAATAAAAAAAACGGGTTTTATGGACATTTTTTAAGTTTTTAGTGCATATTATGGATTTTGTAGTGCATATTTTAGATCTTTGAGTGCATGAAAATCTCATCCCTAGTCAATAAATTTTTAATTAGCCTAGGGAAAAATAAAGCACTTTTTCGTCGAAAGCTGTTTTTTCCAAAGTTCAATGTCTGCCAGAGAACCTTAAAATCTCCATTCTCAACAGATCTTGAGAATTTCCATCTTTTTTTTTTTTTGTCTCAATCAAGTGTTTTAAAACATCCCAAAAGATACATCGTGCACAATTGTCGTTAAATTAAAGTGAGAAAATACAACAACACAACAAAAAGTTTTCGAAAATTAAATAAATAAGTAATTTAATAAAAAATGTGACATTATAGCCCTGATACATTCTAATTAATGTCATAATTAATGCTAATTAATAGTTCTTTGTTAAAAAAAAAAAAATACTTCAACTACATACGTGTTTTCCTTTACCTCTGCCCCAACATCTAGCAACAGAACCTGAAGTACAAATCAATAACAAGTAAAAAAAATTCGTCTCGAAATCTGGGCATATATGAGTCTGTCCATCTTTCTGTGTATCAAAAGATGTGTGTGTATGTGTGTGTGTGTGAATGTGTTTTCAAAACAAAATATTTGTGTTAATTTTAAGCAAACAATTAATTTCGTCTTCGATTATTTGTTAAAATGTATTAACTCCCTTCTTTATCTAAAACAACAACAACAACAACAGTAGCTACGAAGATACAACAGTAATTACAAAAATAACAATAAATATAATTTACACGAATTAAACATTTAAAAAATCAACAAATCAGATCAGATCTCAATCGTCGAGGTGAATAAAAAAAAAGAAAAAAAAATAACGAAAAAAAAGGAATTAAATGAATTTATTTCACTGTTAAATTGTGGCTTCAATTTAGTCATAAAATTGAATTGAATTGAAATCGTACATAACGGAACGTTATTATAAAAAAAAAAGAATAAAACATTTTTTATTACTGATTAATTTTTTTACTTTAAACAAATTTAAACCTTAAAACAATTATAAAAAAAAAAAGTTTTAAATAAAAAATAAATTAAAAATATAAAACATTAATGAAATAAAATGTATATAGTAAGTTGCTGAGAGATTAAGTGAAAATAAAATATCATTAATTAAGTTATTAAAAAAAATGTTTAATATAACAAAAAAAAAAAAAAATTAAACCTGAAATAAAAATAAAACGCCATTAACTCGTTTGTTACAGTTACTTTTCGTATTCGAAATGTTTAATTAAAATTTATGTTTATGACAAGTCGTGTTGTTGATTTATTTTTTTTTTTTTTTTTTTTTTTAACTCAAATCTGTATTTTAATCATAAATAAAATATGTTAAATTAATACAATAAATTTGTTTAACTCTTATTTTCTGTAGCACAATAAAACTATGAATGATTTAACGGAAAATATACCAAATGGTTCATCAGTACCGGGCGGCGGTGGTGGGAGTAGTATCAGTTCTGGAGGAGGTAGTAGCAGTACTACAACTGCCCTTCCCACCATTAATGACTATAAAAATTCCATTGTTATCGATAATCAACCCAAAAGACGTGTCAGTATCGCTTCAGATCCAGCCGCCGAAGGACGACATGTTGGCGCTTATGATAATCTAGCTTTTGAACAAAATCCCAGAAGGAAAATATCACAGGTAGGAGGAATAAGTCGTTAACTGATTTTGAATAATTGTTAATATTTAAGATAAAATTATAAAGTATCTTAAAAAATTACGTTCATAATTTAAAAAATTTTAAATTGAGTGGCCAATACACGACTACAGCATTCACGCTTAATCAAATGTGGGTGCCAGTGATTTGGTCATGTATGGTCATAGTGTATGACTGAATGCTTTGCTGTAGCGCTGTTTGCTGTTTTGTGTTATGGTAGACATCAGTTTGTGGTATTGTGTGTCGTGCAATAAGCTCAGTTGAGAAAAGTTGCCAAAGAGCAAATAAACATTAGGGTTCAATGCATTAAAAAAAAATTGTTTTTTAAAAACAAAATTTCTTTCAATCAGTGTTAATAAAAACTGTACACTAACGTAGAGTATTGTTGAAAACACAAACTCTTCATCTTGTTTTTATGTTTGTGAATTTGTACACAAGCAAAATACGGTACACAACCATTGTGAGCTGACGAACCTAAACACTAAGATAACTTACCGATCTGGTTTTAGTGTACGTGTAGTGTTTTTTAGGGTACTTGTTCAGTATTTTTTAGGGTTAACACGTAGTGAACTTTTAGCTAACATTTTTTTTTAGTGTATGTTTAGTGAACTTTTGATGTACTGTTGTTATTTTTTTCAAGGAAAGATTTAATATATTAAATTTTTTGTATGTTTGAGAAAGAAAATAAGAAATATAATTTTTTAGTTGTTTGTTAATTGAAAAAAAGCCAATATGTATATGATTTGAAGGTGGGCTTTATAACAGAAGTGCAAAACTATATGAAACATGCAAAAGTGAACTAATGTTTTAAGAAAATAAAGTATTTGTAACAAAAATTAATCTAAATGGGTATTTATTAAAGTCGCTCAAAAATAGTGTAAAGAAATACAAAAGTGTGTTGTTTGTGTTTTGAGAAATTTATATACAACAAAGTATTTATTATAAGGTAGACAATTTTATCCGTGGGTGTTTAGATCACAGTTTTATGACGTATATTGTTTTGATTTTATAATACATATTAAATTGTTGATGCGAATGAATGTATTAAAAATAGAAGGACTAATTGCGATACTGTAATAGCAGCTTAGGATGGGAGTATCCCCTACCAATGCAGGTAGGCAACAGAGCAAAGATTAATCATTTTTTGACTTCTTTTAAATAAACAAACCCTTTTACAAATTATATTTCTTATTTTCTTTTCCATAATACAGAAAATTTAATATTTTTAATCTTTCTTGCAAAAAAACAGTACACTAAAAGTTCACTACGCATACACTAAAATACAGAAAACGTTTGCTAAAAGGTCATAACGTGCTTACAAAACGATACTGAAAAAAATCCTCAAAACACTACACGTACACTTACACATCGGTAAATTATCTTAGTGTTTGTGTTCGTCAGTTTACAATCGTTGTGTACCATATTTTGTGTGTGATGAAATTCACAAACAAACAAAAATTCTTTAAAAGAATTTGTATTTGTGTACTGTTTATGGCAAAACACGGTATGGTACACTTAGTTGCTGTACTTTACTATTTTTTCGAACTCTGCTTTCAATAAATTATTATTGCACTAATTAATGCAACCTTCAATAAAACATACGAATTTTCTTTAATTTTTATTTTTTTAAAATATCAATAACAAAAGCGAAGAGCACAAGTTGCAACCACTCATCCGTACAAAATTGTTAAATTATGCTTTTATGTAGGCTTGCCAGACTGTCTTGATTTTTCTTAATTTATAAGATTTTCAGTGCTCTTAAAGAATCAATAATAAATGTGTTTTGTCTAATTTTTTAAAGCCACGTTATTATTTTTTAAATTTGTAAACCGTTTTTCTAAAACAAAGCTGTGTAAAAAGCAAATAAATATGTTCATCGTTTGGATTTAGTGTATTTGTTTAAAAATATATCAAAACTACGTTTTTCTTTTTTCAACAATAATTATTTGACAACACTGGAAGAGTGATTTGAAACATAAACCATACCAGACTGTTGTAAATAAATTTCTCAAATCACAAACCCACTTTTGTTTGTATTTATTCTTATTTTGTGCGACTGTAAAACACCCATTTAGACTTATTTTTGTTATAAATGCTATATTTTCTTAAAACATGTTCTAACACTTTTGCATTTTTCTTATGTTTTTGCACTCCGGTTATAAAACTCGCATTCAAATCATATTTTAACTTTTTTTCCAATAAATAGTCAAAAAACCATTAAAAAAGTATACTACTTCTTATTTTCTTTCCCATACATACAAAGAATTTATTATTTTAAATCTTTCTTTAAAAAAAACCAAGTACATTTAAAGTTCACTAAGCATACACTAAAAACACAGAACTTGTTAGCTAAAAATTCACTACGCGTTCATTAAAAAATAAAGAACAAGTACCCTTAAAAAACACAACATGTACGCTTCAACAAAATCGATAAGTTAATCATTTATTACTAGGGATGAGATTTCCATGCACTAAAAAATCGAAAATGTGCGCTTAAGATATGCACTAAAAAAATCCAAAATGTTTTTTTTTGACTTTACAATAATTAGTATTGCGGTTATTTTGTTGAACTCTTCATGGATTTTAATCCAAATTTTGATATTTTTATTAAGCTTAGTCTACACGATATGTTGAATCAGCAAATTTATGTTGAAAAATTTGCTTTCAGCGCCAACATATCGTGTAGACACCAAATTTGTTCAACAAACGTATGCTTACCAACATATGACAGGCATTTGTTAACGAAGTCAGCAAACGTTTGTTCACAATTATAGCATATCGTCTAGACACAATATTTTTACTTTTCAACAAATTTTCTACGTATGTTGGCAAATATGTTATTTGTTGAAACTCGTATGCAAGCTTTTCAGCATACGGCAAATTTGGTAGCATATAAAATAGATAAAAATTGGTATTCTTTCAATTACTTGTTTAAATTTTCATATAAACCCGGAACTTATCAAGATTTCTAGCTCATCGGCAAACAAAAAAATTGCATTAAGAAGTGCTTTGAAAATAAAAATGTTGGTCAACGAACTTTGTTTTAGATATAAAGATTATAAAAGTTGAGAAATTCTTAACCAATATCTCTTGAAGTATAAATTTGATCTCAGCAATATGGGTAGCGCTGAAGCGTGTTTCCAAATACCTTTCACATGGTATATAAAACATGCCGAATTATTAACCCATTAAGAGCCAATTTCAAAAAATATTTTTAGTTACTAATGTTATTTGTCAAAATGGCTCTTATCTCAAAATTTTGTCGATATTAAGGTATTTTTATTTACATATAATATTTTCAAGCTTTCATATAACATAATGCATGGTACAGTAGCAAATTCTGAAGCTATTAAAGTTAACCATTTATATTCTAATAAATCTTTTTGTTAAATATATTAGGTTTGAGTACACATGTGGTAATATTTAATATACTTTATGTAATTGCTAACTAACAAAAATTAGCGACAGAATGAACCGATTGCTATTTAATTTTGCAAGAACTTTCTATGACTAGATATTACACTAAGATGGTCGCTCTATAATTTACCATAGGCCTCATGTTTAACCCATTCTCGGAAATACTTAAATATGCCTAATACGTACCGAATAACGCTATAGTAAAATTTGGTCGGTCATATTTTCATAAAACTAGAAATCACACATCTAAATTTGAAGAAGATCGGCCCACAATTTACCATAGGCTCCGTATAAAGCCCACTCTGGGATATCATTTAAATACGCCAAAACCGTAAAAAATATTGATATTGTGGAAAAATATAGTCCAATTTAGTTTTAAATGGCTAGAAATAACACCATGCAATTATGTGATAATCGGCAAAAAAAAAACTCACTATAGCTCCCGTAGAAAGCGGGACTTTAAAACGGTTGAAACATACAAGTGTTTTGTATTGAAATTTGGTCTTATTTATGTTTTTAATACTAAAAATTACTCAGCCCATTAACATTTTTAAGGACGTTATGGTATTGGTAATATTTTTGGGAGTGGCATTTGTATAGGAACAATAGATTTACAATAAAACTTTTTGACCCAGATTTAGTCTTAATACCAACATTGAAAATGGTTTATGAGCGCAAAGACTCTTATTCGGAAAGAAGTTTTTATGGGATTTTTGAGAAATTATGGACCGTTCCTCATTGTTTAATTACAATAAATAATTAGAACCAATGTACCAAATTTCATCAAATTATTGCGACAAGTACTTTGCGCACTACAAAGTGTACAGCCAGCCAGCCGGCCGGCCGGACGGACATCCTTATATCGACTCAGATAGCGATTGAGTCGATCGGTATACTAAACGATGGTTATAGGACCAATATTTTTAGGTGTTACAGACACTATAGTGGTGTGGGTATCAAATAAATCCATAAAACATTCTGCTGGTCGGCACATAACTTACCATAGGGGTAGAACTGAAATAAATAAATTAACTGTGAGACTTTACTAATAATTTTAAGATCAATCCAGTCCTTAAATATTTTAATTTTTTGCCGATTTGACCAAGCCCAAAAAAGCACTCTTACTTTTAAGTGTTAATTACACTAAAACTATTCATTTTTGCAATAAAGGCGATAATTAATAACAAATTTTTAATAATATAATAAAAAAAGAGAATTGCCAAATTAATTTTTAATTTTTAAACAAATGTTCTCTTTTCTCAACATATGAAATTCAGCATATCGTGTAGACACAAAAATTGTATGCTAACTTATTTGTTGAAATATCATTTGCTAGCATATGATGAATTTGAAAAATTTAGTATTTTCAGCATATCGTCTAGACACCTAACATATTGAAAATGCTGATAGAGGCATTTGTTATAATATTTAAGCATATGAGTGCAAGCATGCATTTGCTGATTCAACATATCGTCTAGACTAAGCTTTAGGCTGAAGTTCATCAAATTTAATTTGCATTAAACTAAAAACAAAAATATAAAAAATTCAGTCTATTGTTGTTCAAATTTCTTTAAAAAAAATTAAAATAAATGTGTACTGTTTTATTAAAAGGAAAACTTTGTTTTGATCCCACTTTGATTCCAGATCAGATCAAAAGTGAAATATATTTTATTTTTTTAAATCCTTAATTTATTCTGCAAAACGTTTTCGATTTTTTTTTTTTTTAAATTTATCGGGCTATTCTTCCTTCCACATTGATTATTTTAATCATCGGTATCAACAAGCTCTTCTAACATTCTGAACTTACTCAAAGTTTTTTGAATAGAATTCTAAAGCATCTAGCCAGGCCCCCATCTTGGTTCTACTAGCTGCAGTGGAAGGAGAATCAATGGAAATATTTCATTAAACATTGCAATATTATCAAATTGGCTCTCAATTTCCTCTGCAACGCGGTATAATCCATGTGCCAAGCAAGTTACTTGTAACAGTTTTGAGTAAATTATTGTAAGCCCATTGGAAGCCTTAACCTTGTAAGGTGCTGCCTCATTATAAAAAATTATCCGTTGTCGAAATCTTGAAAATCTTGTATTTAAAGCAAAGCTCCAAAATAATTTATTTAATGATTTCAAAATTTATTGGAATGTGTATTTTGTGTATTTCATAATTTTTTTAAGAACTTTTTTTGTTATATGAAAATGTCAAAATATGTATTTAAAACCTGAATATGCCAAAATATGCGTTTTCACCAAAATATGCAACAATATGCAAAAAAAATCGATGCCATTTTAACGCAAATTTAATGATTCGGAAAGATAAATCGTTCTTAGACTATCAACAAAAAACATGCATTTGCATGGAAATCGCATCCCTATTTATTACTCCCAGACTTTTAAATTATTTGGGTCATTCCACGCCAAATCAGATGGTTTAAAAATATAATTTTTATACTTTCCTAATTTTGTGATATGTTTTAGTACACTTCAAAATGGCCTACCTGGTTACTTTTGACTTTTTTTAATTACTCGTTTTTTGTTCATAACTTTCTTAATAATTGTCTTTTCTGCCAAATCGCATAAAAAGCTTGCTAATCACTAATCAGGAAAATAAATATTGCGAATGCCAAACCTTAAAAATAATGAATTGTATATGCTACAGTAAAGAACTTAATTCAGCTTAAAGTATTTTTATTAACATTTTTTTTAAAACATTTCTTGAAATTTTTTTACTGAGACAATAGTTCAGTTAAAATCTGTTTTACATAAACATTTTTTAATTTTCAGTTCAATAAAAAATTACATTGTAACAACACTTTGTTTCCTAAACAAAACATTACGAAATTTGAACATTTTCTACACCATAAATCTTTATTTACTCTGAAAAAATTTCTTACAAATCCTGTTGATACATTGTACATTATATTATGTGTGATATTTTGAAAATTTAATGACACATCAAAAGTAACATCACATGCATCGTTGTTGTTGGTAGGTAGGTGGTGACACATTCAATAACAGCTCTTACCACACCGCATGCACACAACCTGCAATCTGCTAAAACTTTGTTTAAATATTTACAAATACGAAAATTTCATTTGTGGTCAAGTACTACAGTGTGATTTGAACACTTTTACTAAAACTAAAACATGTTTTTCGATTTTTGTTGCTGGTGTTGTTGTTAATACTACATATTTACACCAATAACAATACTAATAAAAATAATCAACAAAATAATCGTGTTTAAGCCCTTAACACAATTGTCATACAAGTAGTTTTTAATAACTGACATCTAAATATTGTAATGAAAACAAATTATTTTGGGGGAAAAAAATATCAAAAAATAATTTAATTTATTAGCTTTGTAATTAAATAACTAAAACTTTGTAACTCTCTAATACACTGTACACTTTTTTTAGAAAATTAAATTAGTTTAACAAAAAAATGTAGATTTGTTATTAAATTTTCCTTTTTTATTTAGTTTTCCTTTTAGCCCAGATTTTTTTAACAGATTTAATTTAAATTTATAACCAAGGCAAGTTTTTCCATCGTTTTGCATACGAGCATTTCGCAAGATTTATGTTAAAATGCTTTTTTTTCGCATATAACTGTGCATATTTTACAGTTTAACAATAAATTTCTCGACGAAAATATGACTTTTTGACGTAGACGACTACATTGGGATATTGGTGGCAAATTTTGATAATTGGAAAAATATATTGAAAATGTTTTCTTCTACTTACATTAAGTAATCATATATATCGATGTGTGTTATTTGTTTGGGCAATTATTATAATTTCAATTTAAATACATTCAAAAAACAAGTTAGAGTGTTATATTCGGATATGCCGAATCTTATATACCCTACACCATGGTGCAATAAGAACAGAAAGTTTTATTAATACCATTCTTTAGATATAAATAAATCTATTTTGTGTCATGCCCAATTTCACTTAACTTCCGCCCACATTTTGTCGAGTGTCTTCTATTCGACCCCTTTGCGCGAAATTATCGTAGGTATATGCCAATTTTTTTTGAAATAGAGTTTTTGATGCAATCTTATTATACATTCAAAGAGACGTCACCTGACAAAATATTGTAGGCGAATTCCACTTCGTTACACTCCATTTTTTCTTGTGAGCGATTTTATCGTATCTGCCAATGAAGAAGATTTTGCATATTGTATCGGGTGATTTTTTAGCTATTATCTTTTTGGCTACAAACGAACAACGCTTGCAAATTATTGAATTTTATTATCAAAATGCTTGCTCTGTTAAGAAAGTTCATCGCGCGCTTCTTGTGTTCAGCGACTAAGCTCATTTTTGGCTCAATGGGTACGTTAATAAGCAAAATTGTCGATTTTGGAGTGAAGATCAGCCAGAAGCATTGCAAGAGCTACCAATGCATCCAGAAAAAGTCAGAGTTTGGTGCGGTTTATGGGCTGGTGGCATCATTGGACCGTACTTCTTCAAAGATGATGCGAATCGTAACGTAACTGTGAATGGTGAGCGCTACCGTGAGATGATATTCAACTTTTTTTTGCCCAAAATGCAAGAGCTTGACTTGCATGTTGCACTTGTGGTTGCAACAATACGGTGCCACATGCCACACAGCACGCTTAACAATGGACTTATTGAGAGGCGAGTTCGGTTAAGATTTTATTTCACGTTCGGGACCGGTCAATTGACCGCCTAGATCGTGCGATTTTACGCCTTTAGACTATTTTTGTGGGGCTATGTTAAAGCTCATGTCTATACACAAAAGTCCGCTTCAATTGACGCATAGGAAGACAACATTGAAGCATTTATTCATGAGATACCGGCCGAAATGTTGGAAAGAGTATGCCAAAATTGGACTAAGCGGATGGACCATTTGAGGCGCAGTCACGGTCAACTAGTATTGGGCAAAATCTTTCATTTATGTGAATATTTCATTCTCTTTCAGAAAGGTTAAGTGAATTAATTCATTCTTTTCTTTCACCTTTCTAAATTACAAACAGCTTTCAGATTGAAGTGTCAAGTTCGTTTGAGAAATGATTAAATTTGCTCTTATTGTCATTCGCTAAAAAATGTTTAAAAAAAACTTTATTTCAATAAAAGTTCAATAGAAGGGAAGAAGCATAACAAACAAGATAGATATGAAACAGAATATGAAAGAATAAAAGATGAAAGAAATGGAAAGAAAATACGGAAATATTTCATTCGTTCACTTAAGTGAATCATTCAGTTGAAGTAATTCATTCAAGAACGACACAAGCCTGCGGTTAACATTTGCATGAAATAATCTTCAAACATTGAATTATATGTACCGTACTATCGATTCAAATAAAGATTTCATGCATTTTTCTGAATATGATGAGTTTTTTTTTTAAACTTTCCTATAGCTCTTAAAAAATCACCCGATAGTTGTTACAATATTTACTACATATTTCTTTCCAAGTTATAATTAGAAGGTAAAGGGAATGCTCGCTTTATTTTGTTTTTTTGACTCTATTCGTTTTACCGTTAATTTTACAGAAAATGCTATATTAAAGTTGAAGAGAAGCATTTAGCATGCATTCTTTTTCGGATCATGTGTTTGAGGTAATCAGTTATTGTAAACCACTCCAAGTAAAACATTGTCTACAGAGAAATTAATAAATAGTGCCTTAATAATGCTATTAGTTTCCAAAACCGTAAGTTTACTTCGGCAAACTTTGCATACCATATCACATCTCTTCAATGAAGTGTGTATCACATCGTGTTCAATGAATTCTAGCTTACAAAGTGTGTGACGGAAGTGTATGGAATTTACAAAAATGTATTTCGTTCATCTTTTATAATGTTCTGATCAATTCTGTATGGGTCCCGTTATTTTTCATTTGCTTTGTTAAGTAGTTTATTTTTAATAAGGAACAATCTAAAAATTTATCGCGAGTTAAACATATATTTTTTCAAATTTATAACGAAAGTCTGGTCTGAATGCCCCGAAAATATAACATTCTGAAATAACGCGAAAATCCGAAAAGTTTACCTGCTTGCAATGTGTGTGAAGTAGTGAGCAAGACGCCTTCCACTTGCCCGCGAAGTAAGCGAGATTGTGTATACTGTCTGCTGCCTGCTTACAATGTGTGCGAAGTTGTGTGCAAGACGCCTTCCACTTGCCCACGAAGTAAGCGAGATTATGTATAGACTGTCTGCTGCCTGCTTACATTGTGTGTGAAGCAGAACTGAGTTTATATTTATTGAATGAACACTTCACTATCCCGCTTACTTTGTGTGCAAGTGGTAGGCGTTCACTCCACAAATGCGGCAATGCATTCGAATAAGTATACTAGGTTGTACTTCAGATGGTGTGCATTACTATCTTACTCGTGTCTATTCCATCATCGCTTCTGTAATCGACAAATTCGCCCCTGGGTAATTATGATTATGTGGCAGTGTTGCAAAATTGAAATTTCGAAATGGTACTGAACTTCAACTAAAAGAGTATTTTTCCCAACAAATGGTAGTTTTTGTTAAAAAAATTAAATCAATAATTTATGAAAATAAAAATAAACAAAAAATATTTTGTTGGAATTCATTTATCTAAGTATTTAATAGAAAACAGTATTTGTACCTCAAACACATGTAATATTTCTGTTATACATAAGCGTCAAGCGCTCCATACGTTTACAATAATATTGAATATTTTATTTGCCATATTATTTCTATATTATTCAATAAGTTGCACAATGGTTTCAATTAAAATATGGCCCAACTCTTATTAAAAAAACATAACCTTTAAAGAAAAACAACATTATTGCCAACACATTTCAAAGTATATTTTCCATCTTTTATTATTTCGATTTTGGCCAATATATTGTGTCACCACATACACAATGTGTATTACACATTGGCGATAAAATTTAACAGTCATATTGCAAGAGTATGAGTGTATGAGGTACGTTTTCTTAGTATTTTTTAACAAAAAGATTTGAAAAAGTTCTAAAAAAAGTTTTAAACGTTAATGTTTAAAAATAAAGCTTTTAATTCAGTGTTATAAGATAAAGCAAATTTACTTCAAGAGATCATCAGAAATATTATAACTACAACAGCAACTACCAGTTGATTTTAGTAGTTTTTTTAGTTTTTATCAAACTTGAGACAGTTGCTACGTGTAAACGATTTCTTTCTTTGCTTTTTACATCATTTTGCATATGAAAATGTGCGTTCAATTGATGCTCTGAAATGTGGTATCGATATAATACCAAAAGCAATGTGTGGAATGTCAGCAAACATTAGTTTCGTTCTTGAAATTGGCTATATTTTTCCAAGAAATTTAAATACATTCAGTTCTGAAATGCTTTATTTCTAAAAGATCCGCTAGAACACGGAATTGAGAATTGATATTATTATAGTCTTCTTTGTCGATTGTAAATAACATTAATAACAACAGTATTATGCTATTGGTTTTTCCGGAAATAATATTTTCTGGAGTGAAGCTGATTATAACTTTTTAGGTTTTATTTTCAAAACCAAATTTAGTTCTTAATGTTTCGCAAATTGTCGAATATAATGATTTCGCTATTTCTTTTACTTTATAAACCATTTCTTTAACATTGCATGTTTCTTTAAATATGGTTTTCATTTACATTTAAATAATCCAATGCACCCCTTCTTATAAATTTGCTTGCCACTTGTAAGAACAAATATCCCATTCTGGAAAGCAAAATATGAATCTTGTCGTCCACGCTTTCCATTTCAATATTAACGTCGCACAGTGGCGCCATTTGAGTTTTTTCGTTGCAAAAATCATATCTTTTGAACCGAATAAGATAATTGAACAGTTTAAACAGCATATGATAGATAACTGTTCAGCCTATGAAATGAGCGTTTGGAAAGGGTGCTACGCTCTGTAGGGGCCTAATTATGGGTTATCAAAGTTAAAATTAGTAGAAAAATCAATTTTATGGTAACTAAAAAAAATTATTTTTACATTTTTAGATTGTTTTTATTTTTTTTCTTTAGGTTTTTATGTTTTAAATTATTACCCAACAAATTAAAAAAAAAATTATTTTTTTTTAAATTTATTTTTTCAATTTTCTGTAAAATATTCATCACAGTTCGTAAGAGAAGGTATATCTAAAAGACTAACCATTTCTAAACTATAATTATTTTCTAACTCTATTCGTGACTTCACATGCCGCAGGGAAGATATAAGTGGATCGGAAGATGCTGCCAACATGTTGAAGAGGTCCTCATTTTGCCTTACCCTTGATGCTTTGAATGTGTTCTGCAATCTATATTTTTTATAAAATTTGTTAAGAGACTCCTGTGCTTCTTCAGAAAGCTCTCCAATTGGCAAAGACTGGTACTCAATTATATCTTTGCCATGCGCCAATATTTTATGGACGGTCGGGGTCAACTTCTTCTGTGGATACATTTCTGCTAAAAGAGATGCAGTTTTCGACGCATATTCTCCATATTTTGTAGAATTGACATTTTCTTTGCAGTTTAAAACATCCAAGATCGTTCCCAATCTTTTCACGATTTGATTGTCAATTCCAGTGATTCTAGTTACTGCCTCATCATTTTCAAAAAATCTCCTAGAAGTGTTTCCATCGTTTGAGTTACCGTATCCGTGCTTGGGACAGTCTACTTTTAGTCCAACTTGTTTAAAAAAAGCATCCTGTATTTGCTTCTTTCTGATATTTTCCTTATCCTTTATTGATGTATTTTCATCGAAGTTTTCCTCCTCTTGTGGTAGGGTATACGCCAGTTTTAGCAAGAATTCCATACACCTTATCCTTGCGTGCAATGGTGACATTCCATATTCGTAATTCTCCTCATTTGTAGAATCGTTTAAATTACCAAAGTTCTTCTGACTCTTTTTGCAAATCGGGCATGACATTGTTGAGGTTGTTCCTGTCAGTTCGTTTACGACTTTTCCGTCAACCATGGTCAGATGGAACTCGTAATTGCATTCAATATATTTTCCTTCTCCAATTTGCAGCTTTGTAGGCTTAATCTTGCTTATTTGTTCTTCAATGTCCTTCACCGTGGTCCTTATGAGTTCTGCCGATTCCCTTGCAAACTGAAACATTATTGGTCGGCAATAATGCACTGATGACGGACGTGGATTTTTCCAGTGAAGGGAAACATCCGATTTAAGCCGCAAAGGAACAACAGATGCCATAAACATATTTCCGTCCGATATTGTAGCGTCATCGGAAGATATCCTTTGCTTATAAACGCTTTGTCCGGATGATCCATCGCAGCCCCATTTGCTGATCAATGTCAACTTCTCAGGAAGAATTTTCACCTCATTTTCAGGAAGACTCTCCAACAACCGTTTTGCTGTATGGCCCATGAGATCCTGCAGATTGGCTTTCGCAGAGACTTCCGTAAATTCCGTATGCAGTGGTCGTGAATTTATTTTGGCTTGCGTAATATGCTTGTATCCGGGTAAAACGTCAGCGCCGTGTCGCGTTAAAGATGCCCGTAGTTTCTCATATTTCTCTTTGGAAAGTTCTAAGTCCATAAACAAGGCCAAGGCTTCTTCGGAACCATACTTTTTAATGTGTGCGTTTGTGGGCGTGGGAATGCTTTCCTTAATCCTTTTTAGTCGCAGTGGGCTTGCATCAGCAACAGATTTGGTTATGTGCGACCTAACTCTTTCACTATCCTTTGTAAATTTAATAGACAGCGCTTCCGATAATTGCTTCGTGGTCAAGTCATTGGTGGCATCGGCAAGTTTCCTCTTTCTTGTGAAAATTGAACACTCCTCAATACTTTTTTTTGGCCTTCCTTTTGCTCCTCTGGTTGATGTGGTGGGTTTATCTACTGCCAATATATCCAGGATGGTATCTTCATTAAGCCAGTCCTCGTATTTGGAGTTGAAGTTCTGAATGGTTCGATTAGATTTCACCCATTTTGCCTTAATATTTGCATATATCAGATAAAAATTATTTTTTATAATTTCGCTTCTCTCAATATTTCCGTATAAGCTATCAAGTTCTTCTAAAGCAGCTTCCGTGAAAAAATTTGGTGTGGTTGACTTTCTAAACAGTTCAAATAATTTAAAATTGTTCAACGCCATGTTTTCAGTACTTAAATTGTTTAATGGTTTCAGTAATTGTTGCGCCAACTTTCAGTCGTAGACTAATCCAGGCATTATGCTTATTTTGCAATATATAGGCTTATGCTACCATGCCGAAAAATGTACCTGTTCCCTACATACATATGGATTTAGGCTGAATAATGCATTTTTATATTATGCACGTGTCCAAATAAGATTTGTGCCTACCTGTAGTCAATATTGTTCTTGACCATTTGCAATATATAGGCTTATGCTACCATGCCGAAAAATTTACCTGTTCCCTGCATACAAATGGAATTAGGCTGAATAATGCAATTTTGATATTATGCACGTGTCCAAATAAGATTTGTGCCTACCTGTAGTCAATATTGTTCTTGACCATTTGTACGCCAAAGTATTGTTTAAGTGAGGTACGTACCTGCTAATTTCAATGAGTAGTTTTTTTAGATTTTAGATCAAACTACTGTCATACAATTTCTGCAACCATGTCTTTTTAACCTTTTTTACCTCTAGAAGCCAAACGGGCACGTACGGGCAGATAAAATTTTTGAATTATGTAAAGAAATAATCAAAGAACAGATTTTGCAAATATGGCAAATATAGAAAAATATAGATTTTTGTTATTTTCCGTCAAAGTTGAAAAATAGTGAAAAAACGGATAGTTTTTAAATAGTGATTTACCAGGAGAAACACAAAGCAAACAGTTCATTTTTTTTTTATCATTACACATTTAATAAATGCATCAATCAATACAAACAAAAAATAAGGCGATTCGTTACCTATTTTTCGTGATATTACACCTGAAATCGCAACAAATTTACTAAAAATTGTGTGTTTTTTTGAAAACCGAAAGTCGGTCAACTTTGAACGGCTATATCTTCTAAACTAAAAATGTGATATTATTAAGAGTGGCAGATTTGAAATCGTTGAAAAGTTTCCTATAACATGAGTTTATTCAAAACTTCGTCGGTGCTCATGAAAATTTTGATTTTTGCAACCTCGTTTGCTCTACGGGCGCTACTGTGCGTCGGTAATTATTTTTTAAATACAACAACATTAATTTTGCAACAAACACATGATGACCAAAACCAAAAGTGAAGAGTTAAAAAGCTCAAAGGATAAAAAAGTACTGAAAACAACGCGGGGGTGCTGCGGTATTTTTAATATGAAAAAGTACTGAAAAACGTACCAAAGTACTGAATTTTTCAACACTGTTATGTGGTGATGTTTTGGTTGTTTGATGTCTATAAAATTTTGTGTTTTATTTAATAAAAAAATATTAAAAAGCAGATTTCTCAAGTGTTGTTAGTGCCATACAGCGATAGTGAGAGTGATGACTCATGCTTATTTTCAAATGAAAACTGTACAGAAAACCTATGGCTGTTAAAACAAAGGAATAAGATGTGCCACAATGAATGTTGTCGTCTCTCCGAGACATCTCGTGAACATTTAAATGAACATTATTGGGGAATGTCAAAAGCAAAAAGAAGAATGTGGCTGCTTTCTTGTATAAAACATAAACAAATTCAACGAAGGAGAGCTGCTGTCAAAGGAGGAGATTGTAGACGAAACAATTCTTTTGAATATAACTTTACTCACGAAGGAATCGTTTTTAAAGTTTGTCAAAAATTCATGCTGGCAACTTTAAATATTTCCCAAATGATGCTTAGTTATCTTTAAAGGGAAAATAATTATGCTCAGCCAAAAGCTAAGGTTCGCCCTCATAATAAAACAGATGAGTAAAACATAAAGCTTCTAAAACAACATCCTGAAAAACTTCCAGCTGTGCCGCCACATTATTGTAGAGCCAAAAGTACTTTTTTTATTTGCCACAACAATTTCGAAACAAGCAAGCCCTTTATAGGTAATACACTCAATATATGAACGATAAGAACCTCAGCAACTGCATTGTGTCGAATTGGTTTTTCAGACAGGTTTTCCAAAAAGATTTTATTTTAGGTTTTCATTTGCCAAAAAAAAGATAAGTGCACTAATTGCGAAAAAATAAAACATCTTGATGGAGAGGGAAAAAATCGTTTGCAGAATTCCGATGAGCATATAAGAGACAAAGATGAGGCCAAGGCTAATTTTTTAAGAGCCACTTTTTGGGTTAGAGATTAGCGATTAAATTAACTTTAATCTCCGTATTTACTTTTTGAGTTGTATTTTTTTAACTTTTTTTTGCTAGTTTAAGCGGCCAACGGTGATGGTTTAAACCTAAACTTAAACTGTCAACATGCACATGTTTAACATAAAGAACTTGCAAAAATATAAACAAAAAATACATTTTAAAACATTGCTTAGCATTTTAATATAATTTTTCCATTCTATATTTTTTCTGTAATATATTTTTTCTTTAAACGCAAAAAATTTCTACCTTGTAAACAATATTAAATTCGCGCATTTTCTTCTTCTTCTTTGAAAACATCCATATTGCTTGATAAAAAGTTGATATTTGCAAAAAAATGTTGCCATTTATTTGTGCACAGTATGATAGCGCTACATGGTTTAAGCCAACACCCAAAAATAACAAATTCAATTTATACTAGATTAACTTAATTCTCAGATTAGCTAATTATAGAATAAAATTAACTTTAATCTCAAACCCAAAAAGTGGCTCTAAGAGATCAAAATGAAAGCAAAAATGTTTCTAGTTTTGTTTGCGCCAGCTTAAATTTGCAAAACGTTTTGAATACTCTTTTACTTTTTTACTCAGGCAAGTACGCCTACTACAATTTTAGCGTTTATGAAAACGGCACTAGAAATGGCTATTGTTATTTGTGAGGTGAGCGTGATGGTAAGCGAGGCTGCAATGAAATTTCCACAGCCCTGTATAAGTATTTAATAATCGTAGACCAACGAAAGACAGTTAAAGACATAGACCTATATTGCGACAGTAGCACTGGTCAAAACCGCAACAAGGCTGTATTAGCTATGCTGACACATTTTTTAAATTTTTCAAACTTCGTTTACTTCCCGGTAATACAATGATGCCAATTTATTCTGTGCATAGCACAATTGAATCATTTGTACGCAGGCGTACTATTTGGGCGCCAAGTGGATGGCCTACAATTATTCGCAATGCACGAACTAATCGATCGGGGTACAACTGTATTGAAATAGGCCACTCAGAGTTTCAAAAACTGGAAGTCCTTTGCAAATCTGTTACTATCAAACAAAGTTAAACTAAACATAAATAAAGTTCGCATAGCTTTATTAGACAAACAATCAAAATCAATTGAACTCATTTACGGATATTCCGACAATTCCACTAAAAATAACTATAAAAAACTTTAATTTTACCTTTAAGTTACAAAAGTTGTACAATTTGTGTATCTCTTTGCAAAAATTCAATGATTTGAAAAATCTATGTTTAAAAAATAGCTTATCGCCAAAATACCATAATGAGTATTTAAATTTAAAATATTCTGTACGCGAAAAAGACATGTTAAATGAAAGCGACGAAGAAGATTAACTCACTTATTATTATCGGTTTTTTAGTTTTTTTTTAATGAATTCATGGTCCTGTTAAATATTGATTACATTTTTTATTACTTTGTACCATTCCAAGTTAAAAAAAAAAAAAATAATGAACAAATACATAAAACAACAAATAAATCTTTGTTTCAATTTATTTCTAACACTGACAAATGGTATCGTAAGTGCCATTTTTTACACACGCATCTACGAAATGTTGTGAATGAAATTATCGTATGTGCTAAAAATACGTTTTTGACGGAAAACTTGAACTTTTCCTCCGGAATACTTTTAGGTGTAGTTATATCGGGTGTTTTTTTCAGTGGTATAGAACTTCGAATTGAAATAAAACACAAGAAAATCGTTTTAATGACCATCAATTTGGCTTTATTGGAAGGATAATTTTATGCCATTAATGTTTAAATATGATTTCAGGCATGTGGCCGCCGCGGCTGGCTCGAATAAAGCCAATTCTACAGGTCCAATTTTCAACCACTTTTTCGAGCATATGGGGCCGTATGTCGGCAATAACGCCACGAATGTTGGCTTCCAATTCCCCTAACGTTTCTGGTTTGTTGGCGTAGACGAGCGACTTCACATATCCCCAAAGAAAATAATCCAATGGGGTCAAATCTCACGATCTTGGTGGCCAATTGACAGGTCCATTCCGCGAAATTATGCGCTCATCGAATGTTTCCTTCAATAAATCGATTGTGGCGTGCGCTGTGTGGCATGTAGCGCGGTCTTGTTGGAACCACAACTCATCCACATTCATGCCATCCAATTCGGGAACAAAATAGTCGGTTATCATGGCTCTATACCAGTCTCCATTAACGGTAACTGCCTCTCCAGCATTATTTCGGAAGAAGTATGGCCCAATGACTCCACCAGCCCATAGAGCACACCAAACAGTCAGTTTTTGTGGATGTAATGGCGTCTCAAGGGTCTCATGTGGATTCTCTTCACTCCAAATGCGGCAATTTTGCTTGTTGACGTAGCCGGCTGTAGGAAATATCGCCCAAAGAAAAATCGCCCAAAAAAAAAAAATGAAAAATCGCCCAAAAAAATTGCATGTAAAATTGGGCCTGATTTCATATGAAAAATGGCCCAAAATTTTTGGGCTATTTATCGTTATTGTTGGGTGATTTTTCGTTTTTTAAATTTTTTAAATTTCATAATGAAAAATCACCCAAAAATGTTGTATGAAAAATGGCCCAAAAAAAATGGGCTATTTTTAAAATTCTACCATAATCTTACATAGCAGAGAAAACCATGTTTTATTATGGTTGCAAACAACAAAACTATTTTTCAAGAAACTAATTTAACCATTATATGGTTGTCGGCGACAATGATTTGGTTAAATTAAACATAATATCGGTAGAATTTTTTTAAAAATGGTTTTGTAGCTTTTTTCTCTGGGTGTATATATTAAATATATACATATACATATATCGAAAATAAGGATTTTCTCTTCTATGGTATAACAAATACTGGCTTCGCTAACTAAAGCTTCTCTGTATCGCCGGCCTTCGGCCGGGCGCAAGGATTTTCTCCTCTGTGGTATAACAAAGACCGGCTTCGCTAACTAAAGCTTCTCTGTATAGCCGGCCTTCGGCCGGGCGCAAGGATTTTCTCCTCTATGGTATAACAAACACCGGCTTCGCTAACTAAAGCTTCTCTGCGTAGTCGGCCTTGTTCGGAAACAAGGCAGTTTTTCGAAGCTTTACTTAGCGAAACCGGTTTTTGTTAGACCATAAAGGAGAAAATCCTTGCGCACGGCCGAAGGCCGGCTATACAGAGAAGCTTTAGTTAGCGAAGCCGGTCTTTGTTATACCATAGAGGAGAAAATCCTTGCGCCCGGCCGAAGGCCGGCTATACAGAGAAGCTTTAGTTAGCGAAGCCAGTATTTGTTATACCATAGAAGATGAAATCCTTATTTTTGATATATATATTTAATATATACACCCGGAGTAAAAGCTATAAAAATATTTTATCCATATTATGTTTAATTTAACCAAATCATTGTCACCGACAACCATATTATGGTTAAATAAGTATCTTTAAAAAAATCACTTGAAATTTTAACGGTATTTTAAAAAAAAATTTACACATTTTTGATTATAAGTTAAGTTGCGGACGTTGCAAAGTGTCATAACGTCCTCGCCCTCGTCTTCGATGGACATTATGACACTTTAAAAGTGTCCAAGGACACTACGACACTGGACGTTATGACATGTCACCTAAATTTATATGAATAATAAACACTTTTTTGCAAATTTAGTATTTTTTTTTTTATTTTTTTGGGAAAAAATTCGTTTGTGCTTTTTGGGTCATTTTTCATTTTCTTTTTGGGCCCTTTTTCGTTTTTTATTGGGCAAAATTTCATATTTACCTTTTTGGGTCATTTTTCATGTTCGCTTGGGCGATTCTTCATTTGGGCGATTTTTCATTTTTTTTTTTTTTGGGCCATTTTTCTTTGGGCGATATTTCCTACACCCGACGTAGCCATTCAACCAAAAATGAGCCTCATCACTGAACAAAATTTTGCGATGAAAATCAGCATCGAGATCAATCTCATTTTCGGCCCATACACCAAAATCACGACGCATTGCATGGTCTCGCGGCTTTAATTCTTGCACAAGCTGGATCTTGTAAGGTCGCAAGCCAAGATCTTTGCGCAAAATCTTCCATAAAGTTGATGGACAAAACTCCAATTGCTGTGCACGGTGGCGAATCGATTCATTCGGGTCCTCTTCAACACTTTGCTATACAGCGGCAATTGTTTCTTCGGTGCGCACTGTTCGATGTCTCTGCGGATGCGTATTATCACATAGAGTAAACGTAGTGCGAAAACGATACATGGTTAACCGAATTAATTGCTCTGATGGACGATTATGTCGACCATAAAATGGACGGAGCTTGCGGTAAACTTCGCGAACTGAACCGTTATTTTCGAAATAAATTTGCACGATTTGCAAGCGTTGTTCTTTTGTCAACCTGTTCATGATGAAATGGCAAACCAAACTGAACATAAATGACATTAGAGTTGCCAGATTTGACCACAAAATGCCAGTTTTATCTCTATTCGAAAAACAAACCTGTAAAAAAAACACCCGATATAAGTTAATTATCTAAGCACATGTATAGTTTCAATTTGATATTGCAAGCGAAAGCAGAGAAAAGTAGATAAATGGCCGTCCTGTAAAATTTGGTTTTTGTAACATACGATAATTTCGCGCAAAGGGGTCGTATTGATAATCAAGATCCTTGTACCTAATTTGGGAACTTTATCTCTTTTCGTTCTCCAGATATATAGAGAAACAGACTAACATCGTTTTATCAATATCGTTTAATATTTATGTATTTGTTATGTGTAGGGTTTTCAGGCAAATGCATGTTTTTTGTCGATAGTCTAAAGGCTAGTTTACACTACCACACAAGTCTAACGTTTTACATTATACTTTGTAAGATAAAAATCGAACGAGTTTTGTTGCGACTGTTAAAAAATCGAATTTAACATTACAGTTTCCTGTCACACTATCACACGTGAGTATTCTTTAGTAAAAAATGCAACCCTGATCAAATGAAAAGTATTATTGTTTTCAAAAATTCCAAAAAATTATTAAGTCGTAGGGGAATGTCAAATTGTTGTTCATAATACTTGTCATTTTTATGACACATTGGACTCACACGATTACACTTTTACATATTACTTGAGTTTTTTACATGTATTAATACAAAGTATAAAAGTGTAAACCACTGATGGGATTTGTGGTACTATTGTACCAAATTTGGTACAATCGAAACTTTATTGGTACACTGATACCCACGAAGGTCATAATTTTTTTAAAGTGGATTAACACATTACTTCCTTTTCAATAATAAAATTTATAATTACATGTCTCCAGCCCTGACCAGAACTACCAAAAATTGTATAATTGTTCATGATGTTATTTCTTCATACATAAGTATATGTACTCGTATCCCTGTACGAAGCCTTTGATCAATCAAGTGTCTCCAAATCGGGTTTGTTGTTGTTGTCGTAGCAGCGAACCCTGAAGAACAGGTATTGCTGAGTTGTCAATGTTTGGTCAGTTCTACGCGTCATTCTTGTCAATTGTTTTGGTGACGATGTTTAGTACACCGATCGACTCAATATCAATTTCTATGTAGAATTAACGGTGTCCCTCAGTCTAGCTGGCTGGTTGTCTATCCATTTAGCCTTGTATGCAGAGTACAGGGCCCTGTTTCTCAAAACTACAAGTTACACATCTTTTTTTTATAGCCAAAAGTTGGTATAATTTTCCCATTGAAGCGGTACAATTTAAGGATTGTCATATCCCAACAGTGGTGTAAACTAGCCTTAAGCACGATATCTACCACTTGTCTTTCCGGATCATTAAATATGTGTTAAAATGGCATCGATTTGTTTTTGCATATTGTTGCATGTTTTGGTGAAAATGCACATTTTTGCATATTTAGGTTTTAAATGCATATTTTGACATATTATAGAATTTTTTTTATAAGTTCTTAGAAAAAATATTAAATACATACATAAAATAAAATTTTAAAGTCAATAAATAAATTTTTTTGGAGCTTTGCTTTATAAACAAGATTTTCAAGATTTCTATAAATGATCCTTTTATTTTAAACCGATGCAAGAAACTTACATGGTTAAGGCTCTCAAAAGGTTTAAAATATTTTATCCAAAACTGTAACAAGTTATTTTTTCGGCACATGGGTTATACCGCATAGCAGAGGAAATTTGAAAACAATTCGATAATATTGAAATTTTTTATTAAATGCATCCCTGGTTCCCCTTTCACCGCAGGCAGATGGCCCCCTGGCCAGATGCTGCAGAATTCTATTAAAAAACTTTGAGTAATTTAAGAATGTAAGAAAAGATAAACTCACTGTTTATTGTTGGTGTTTTGTTTAAGCTTTGATATTGTTACAAGTAAGACTTTGAGTGTTTAAAATTCTTATTCGCTTTAGGGTTTTATTTGTATAATATTTTTAGCTTTTCTAAAATCTTTGGAAAAGGTTTCCTGATGATCTGGCCTAAGCAACCAGTGAAATGCGCATAGAGGCTAGCTTTCCCTCAACAATAAATTTCGGTGTATTTATCAAATATGGAAAATTGGGAATTTAGCACGTCATACAAAAATCTTAATAGTAAATTTTGTATTCCCGTAAATAACTTTGATAATATACTTGCATGTGCCCGTGCAGAAAACTGAATTGCCAAATTGGTTTTTTTTTGTTGTTTTCTTGCGAAGACAATAGAATGAAGCAAATTGTTTTTTAATTTTTTTTTTTCTTTTTACCCACTTACAACTACAATTCGAGTCGGAAAGAATCCAACCAATTGTAGGGGGATGTAAGAAAAGATAAGCTCACTGTTTATTGTTGGTGTTTTGTTTAAGCTTTGATATTGTTATGGAATATGGAAAATTGGGAATTTAGCACGTCATACAAAAATCTTAATAGTAAATTTTGTATTCCCGTAAATAACTTTGATGGTCAGAAGAGCTTGTTGATACCGATGATTATGCAATTGAAAAAGTAAAAATATTAAATTTAAATAACATCAGAAGTCAATTAGGATATGTATTTTCCAATTACGGATATATTGGTGAAACAATAACTACTTAGGCGGGATTTAGTTTAGGATCAGATAAAGTCGGGGTGTCTTTCTCATATCTCAGCCATTTGTGGACCGATCTGGCTGAGTTTCAATAGCAAAATTAAACGGAGCAGATGTGACAGAAATATATAACAACCAAGTTTCCATCATATCTGGGGTATTCGGAAAACCTATTTCAACAGACAGGCGGACATCGTTAAGTCAACTTCGCTCCTCATTAGTACCCAGAATATATATGCTTCATAGGGTCTAAGATCAATAATGTAGAAATTACAAACGAATTGGCAAACTTATGTAAATATACCCTTTTACCTTCGGTGAAGTGTATAATTCTAATTGGGTATATAACTAAAAAAAACCAGATATAAAATAAACTTATTCAAAGTATTTTCTATTGTAAGCTTCATGTCTGATTGATCAAAATCAATTGTGTTAATACAGGAACTCTGTGATCGTTTAGAAAAAGTCTTTGGGCTGGCGGCTTAATCGTTAACTATAGCTCGCTTATTACTAACTTCTTTTGGCCTGAGTTGGATAATATGGATTCCAATGACATTTGGTATCAACAGGACGGTGCTACGTTCAACACAGCTTACACCATTAGACATTCTACAAGAACAATTAAAGGGCAGGGTCATCTCATGTGGAGGGAAGTTATACTTCCAATGTTTTTTGAGTCAACCATTCCCTAAACTAAATAACAATGGAAAGATTTAAGATCTTAAAATGTATTAAAATGCATATAAAAACTTGCACTGCTTAAAATGATTTAAGCAATAATGTTTTTAATATTTAGTATTTTAATTTTTATTATTATTTTACAATTAAAATTTATTACATCATAATATTGTTGAAATTTATATACTTTTATTACGTGTCTATTTTAAAGAATTTTGAACAAAAAATCTGAATTTGCCTCCAGTATTTTATTTACTACGACAACATAAATACATAATTTAGTTAATAAGCTAAAAAAATCACATTTAAATCCCTTATGACACTACATTTTTAATGCATTGTTCAAGTTTTGTTAACCAGTACAAATAAAATGTAAGTGCTGGTTCACACTCTTCAAGTTTTAGCCGTCAAGTCTTAAGCTTTAAGGAGAGAATGGAAAAGAGAAGGCCATTTATTAACCTCCCTTACCTAAAAACTCAAGACTTGGCGGCTAAGACTTGAAAGTGTGAACCAGCACTAAGTGCCGGTTCACACACGTCAAGTCTTGAGTTTTTAGGAGAGAGGGGAAAAGATATGGCATTCTTTTTTCCCTTCTCTCCTAAAAGCTTAAGCCTTGACGAGTCAAACTTGACGTGTGTGAACCGGCACTAATAGAACAAATTACCAAGTGCAAACAAAGCTTAATTAAAATAAATGGCAAACTGTCAAAGTTATCTTAACTTAAAATTGACACTTCAAGCTTGAAATATTAAAACAGTTGCTGAATCAGCGGTTTATGGGAAAATTCAACGATTTGTTTGTTTTGATTTTATGTTTCTCATAAACAAAAAGTTGACAACATTTCATAAAATAAACAAAACCATAACATTTACTGTTTCTTTCTATCAATTCAATGAATAAAAATGTAGTGTCATAAGGGCTTATGGACTTAATTGAAGCTTTAAAAAAGTCCAATTGGGTTTAAGAAAAAGTTCAATTAAGTCTTAAAAGCTTTAAGTGCCCGTTTAACTACCTTTCGGGAAATTTGTGTCAATTGGTCCAACAGACTGGTCCAGGGAGTTGTGAAAATAGAACAAATACAAAAAGAAAGAACTCATGACCAGTGAAAGGAGAACCAATCATGTAACTGGTTTATGAAGAACAAAAAGGTGGAAAAAGTAATGAAACAATACAGTCTTCACCGGTGGTGTGACACATTTATTGGGACTTTCAAAATGTTGGTTCTTGAATTTAATTCGAGGTCTTGTTTTATTGAAATAATACTACATTATATTGAAATAATACTATATTGTAGTAACTGTCACTAAGCACGTCCATTGAGAATAGATGTGTGACTGGTCAAATGGTGTCAATTGACCCCCTCCAATGACAGCCCCATGTAAAAGTGATAGGTCTTGTTCATAGAAAGTGTTTAAACTAGAACCGATCTCTACCACCAAAGACCTATCACGGGAGTCAGTTCGCTTCCTTCTAAGGTAATTCCTCTTCTCTCCCCTCTCACCCATAAAGTAAGAATCGCCGCAACAAAAATTGCACAATGTAAACGGGCACTAACAAATAATTTTTTTTTTAATAAAAAATATTCCTTTCAAACAAATTGTGCTAAAATAGCATTCTGCATATTTTTACAAAACCTTAAAGCATTTTGATATGTATAATAAAGATAAGGTACATTGAAAAAAAAATCAATCCATACGTACATAAATAAAGTCAATAGTTCTGTAAGTACGGATTTCCTTAAACCAAGGATGGTTGATTTAATTACGGATTCAAGTGTGCGGCTCCTTAAATAATCTAAATACGGAATTGACTTAACTAAAATTGAGGTAAAGATTCAAGCATTTTTAAATTGGTTTAATCCCGAATTTGTACTTGAAATATTCTGAAAGTGAGTTGGAATCAGTGTAGCCACAAGCAAAATTCAAAATTACACTTGAGATGAAGCAAAATTACCCGATTTAAATGAAATTACACCTGATATAAAATTGAAGTTTTATTGAATAAAACACATTTACAAAGAAGCAAAAACACAACAAACTCATTGAAAGGAGATCAATATTTCTTAAGTTATGCGCTTATAGAAAAAGTAGGCGTAATAGTAGGCGTGGTAAATTTTTCTTTCGATGAAAGCTTAAAATGAGTTAATACGAACATTTGAAAGAAAAATTTGTCAAATCGATGGAGCCGTTTTCTGATTTTAGGTTATTCGAAAAAAGTGGGCGCAAAAGTGGGTGGGGCAAAATTTTCTTTTCGTATAAATCTAAGTTGGACCATGGCAATCATTTTAAAGAAAAAATCGTCCAAATTATATAGATGTCATTGGTGGTACAATATGAAAATTGGATTTTGCCACGCCCCTCCGCCCGCAAAACGAAAATCAAAAATTAGACTTCACAGTGTCACCCGCCTGAATATTCTGAAGATTCCTTGAAAATTTCATCAAAATCGGCCTAGCCGTTTTGGAGTCCATACGTTTCATACATACATACATACATACATACATACATACACACATACACACATCCTATTTTATATATATAGAAGAAGATAGATAGATAGATAGAGATAGACAGATAGATTAACATTAAAATAAATAACATTAAAGACTTAAAAACAATTAATAAAACAAACAAAAAAACTCCTAAAATAACGAGTTTAACTTAAACATTTGATTGCATATATTTAGGGAAGGTTCAAAATGCTTATTGCCATTCCTGTTAAATGGTTGCTTGTTAAGCCCGAAAGGTTAGCTGTCAAATGAACTGTCATACTGCCCGCACTTTTTACTCAGGCACATCATCATTGGTAGATAGATTCATGCTTGAACAACAACAAATTTACTTTGAAATCAGCCATGGATTTTCGCAACGTATAGGCGACGTCATGATTTTAATAACGCAAATTATTTTTTCACAAATGAAGGCGATGTGTTGATTTAGAGAAAATAAACTGTCAATTAGACTTCAAAGCCGTGCGATGTGACATCACTTGATTGTTTTCCGTAGGTCTATGACGTCACTGGTTTATGCTGATAAACCAGCAACAATTGACGCCTTGGAGGCCAACATTGTTCATTTTATTAGCGACATGCAGCCAGCAATGGTTAAAAAGAGGAACAAAATTGGACGTCTGCAATGCGTTTCGTCAAGAACAGGCGCGGCCTACTTGTTTTAAATCAGTTTCAAATGGTAATGCCGTGTATTAATCTGCGATTAAAATTCATTTGATCGGTGTTTTCTTGAAATGGTAGAAGGAAAGAGGAACAAAATTGGACGTCTGCAATGCGTTTCGTCAAGGACAGGCGCGGCCTACTTGTTTTAAATCAGTTTCAAATGGTTATGCCGTGTATTAATCTGCGATTAAAATTCATTTGATCGGTGTTTTCTACCATTTCAATGGTTAAAAAGAGGAACAAAATTGGACGTCTGCAATGCGTTTCGTCAAGGACAGGCGCGGCCTACTTGTTTTAAATCAGTTTCAAATGGTAATGCCGTGTATTAATCTGTGATTAAAATTCATTTGATCTGTGTTTTCTACCATTTCAAATTACATGGTTTAAAAAAATACTTTTTATACAATGTTTAGTAAACAAAATTCCTGCAGGGTTGTGTACAACTGTCCCTTTCATAATTCAGTTTTACAACTGCTTAGGGCGGTAAATATTCGTCAAACTAAAGCATTTGAAAGTTTCCAGACAAAAACAAAATTAATTATATGTTAGAATTTCGGAAACATTTCTACCGCCAGGCTAGTTTGTAGTTTGAATAACTTTTTTTCAATATAAAATCTAACAGTCCATCTTGCGACATTTATTACCACGACAGTCAAAATTATGCCACATTCAGGTAATTACCCACAAAGTGGCAACACTGGTTGGTATCTAACTACCCCTGAGAACCAAAGAGAAAGAAACAGAGAGAATATTATTACCCAAGGGCACTGTTGCCAATTTAGAGATTTTCCCGCTAAATCTAGCGTTTTTGAAATTTCAATCGCGTGAAAAAAATACGATTTAGCGGTAAGCGGGTAATCCAGCTATTTTCAAACAACTCTCAGGGGTGCATTTTCGCTACAGAGACCTTCCTCAAATTAAAAATTTACAGATTTGTTTACCTTTTTTTCTGGCTAAAAACTATTTGTTTATGTAAACGGTTTAAATAACTTTTGTAGTTTTAGTGTTTGGGCTGTATGTGACAATTCCCTACTTTAAGCTTGCATAAAATTTTGAAACAAAATGTAAGGTAAGACTAGGGTATCCAATTGCCTTAAACGGCAAATAATTACCAAAAATAGCGTAAATGTTATAAACTTTTTTGCATGTACGTACTTAAGTACTAAGTTTGTCATGCCGGGTGAAACGGTTTTAATTTTCATCAAAGACCACATAAAGTGTATGTCTATATGTCCTTGAGTAATTCTAAGTCGATTAAGCCATGTCCGTCGCTCGGGGTCTGCTTCAGTTCAAAGGTCACCAGAGGCTAAAAAGAACCGATACTTTGAGCCTAACTAGAAGACATTTTTAAAATTTTAATACAGCAGTTAGCGGTTACATTGGTAACAACTAATAAAAAACAAGTAGA
Organism: Pollenia angustigena; assembly: GCA_930367215.1. Lineage (NCBI taxonomy): Eukaryota > Metazoa > Arthropoda > Insecta > Diptera > Polleniidae > Pollenia > Pollenia angustigena. The sequence goes on from OV884057.1 coordinate 32,811,240, forward strand.
ATTAAGATTTGAATACATATTGTAAATTTCGATAAGAAAGATTCAATTAAAAAAAATAAATTATTATTAGCAAAATTAAAAATACAAAAATTTGTGGATTTTTTATTTATAATTTTTATATGACCTTAAGCCAAACAAAAAAAAAAACAACAACAAAAATAAATTATTAAAAAAAAAAAATCCGTCTGTCTATCCGTCTGTTGAAATCACGCTCACTCTCAAACGATAAATACATATTGGCATCAAATTGTTGAGAATCCACATTCCAGAACAATCGGTTTAGTAGGAAAAGCTAAGAAATGTATCATTTTGTTACAAAAACTAGCATAACTAGTGGCGGAATGCACACATTGTTGTAAGATTTTGCACAAATTCGTTCTATATGACTAAAAATCATACTGTTAAATTTCGCCTCATTGTAATAAATTTGGACCGCCACAGTTTTATATGACTAGTATTCACGATGTCAGTTTTCGTGATTATCAGTCTATAATTTACCATAGGCCCCATATAAAACCTACTCTTGGAAAACAGCGAAGTATGCCTAAAGCTTTAACAAATATTGCTATTTTAATAAATTTTGGTCTGTCGCAGTTTTATATGACTAGAAATTATACTGTCAACTATCGATCAGATCGGTCCATAAGCTACCATAGGCTCCATATAAAGCAAACTCTCAGAAAACAGATAAGACCGCGTAAAACCCTAATATCGCTATTTTCATAAATTTTGGTATGTCACAGTTTTTGTGACTATAACTTAGTTGTTCAAATTTTCTGAAGACCGGCCGTAGAGGGTATCAAAGATTCAGCACAGCTGAATACATAGCTCTAAAGGTATGTTCAGACCTAACAAATATTTGACGAAAAAATCCAAAAAAAGCGTGACCAGTAAATTTAATAAACTTCACCTTAATATTATACAGTTTTATTGACTTACATACTTAACTTTATTTATAAAAATATAATGGTATAATGTCATTTAGAAACTGTAAAATGATGTTTGATCCATCAAACGTTTTGCAAAAGCAAACAATTTTTCAATAAAACTAGTGGTTACGTGTAGGACGTCAAATATTTAATAGGTGTGAACATAACATAACTTAACTTATTTTTTTTTATACCCTCCACCACAATTAGTTGTGAAGAGGGTATATTAAGTTTGTCATTCCGTGTGAAACTTTTTTATTATCTCAGACCCCATAAAGTATATATATTCTGGGTCCTTGAGTAATTCTAAGTCGATTTAGCCATGTCCGTCTGTTGAAAACACGCTCACTTTCGAACAACTCAAAAGAAATGAACAAACTTGGTGCCAAATTGCTTGTAGCTATCCTAAGCAGTTTGGGATTGAAATCCAGCAAAATCGGTTCAGTAGGACCAGAGCTATGAACCAAAATGTGGAACCACCACCTAAAAAAATTGATAATTTTGTTACAAAAAATAATGCAATCATAACAAATTTTGGCTCGTCACAGTTTTGTAGAACTACAAATGATACTGGGAAATTTCGTGAAGATCGGTACATAATTTGCCCTAGGGCCCATAGAAACCCTACTCCCGGAAAACATTTTAGTACACCTAACACCATAATTAATAATGCTAGCATAACAGAAATTGGAACGTCACAGTTTTAAAGGACTAGAAATGACGCTGTGAAATTTCGTGATGATCGGTCCATAATTTACCCTAGGCCCCATATAAATCCTACTACCGGAAAACAGTTTAGTCGCCTAAAACCATAATTAATAACAAATCGTCACAGTTTAAGATAATAATAACATCATACAGATATTACTCCTTAAACATTCGAACTGTCGGTGGAGGGTATCAAAGATTTGGCACAGCCGAATACAGCACTCTAACTTGTTTTTATTTTTTTTTTAATAAAATAACTAGGGAATTTGGAAACCTTAGTATGTAGCGTAATTTGATAGTCATATACCTTTGAAAAAGCTGCCTACACATATCTAGATTTATATAAAACTTTTAAAAATGTTCCGGTCTTAGCGGTATTTTTAAAAGAATTCCCGCTAAATTGAATATTTAGATGTTGAAGTACGATTTGGCGGAAAATGTTCAAACAAAAAAAACAGTGCCCAACGCGAAACTAAGAAATTGATTACATAAATAACAAAAAAATTTTATTTTTTCGAAAGAATTTATTACCACGTATTTCCCCACATTTTCAGAAGTATTGTGTCTGTTCGCATTTTTTTTTTTTTTTTTTATAAATATTTTCTTAATAATTTTTAAAAGTCTACTTTCCTATTTTCATTTTACAGCAAAAAAGTGTATTTCTCTTAATAATGAACGTTTTGTTATTGAAACCTTTTCTATAATTTGTTATTTAATTTACTCAATTTAATAATAAATCAAGCTAATGATTTTATAATAACTCTAAAATGAATGTTTGTGTTAAAATTTTGGCAATTTATTAGTTTAAAATTTAATTTTGTCAATATGATGATACTAACAGGCTAATTTGTTTATGTTGTCATAATAAATAAAATGCCAGTAGGAATGTTTTTTTTTTTTTTTTTTTTTTTTTTTTTTTGTTTTTTTATCAATTTCACATACTGGTTGCTAAAAATATGTATGAACATATGTATATAAATTTCAAAACTAAATTTGCAATAATGCTACAAAATATAAACACATATCACACTTGATCATAAAGAGAAAATTAAGTCGAAATTTAAAATTTTTCAATAGAAGTTAACAATTTTTACTTGAATATTAAGGCATATGAAAAAGAAATTTTAAGCCAAGCATTTCATTATCAAAAGTAAAGCAATTTTCCTGTGACCAGTGAACAGAATATTACAATAAAATGGACCAAAATGTTATAAGCGAAAATAAGACATAAAGTGTAGTAGTTACTCCAGAGGACAGGTAATAGACACAAAACTAGTCATAGAACTGAATATTGTGCGGATTGACGCTATCTGTCTATATTACTTTATGTGAAGGAGATCTATTATATTAATATGGTTCACTCGGGACAATATCTGCGACAGGAATTATTTTAAACGAAATTGAATGTGTCCATTTATATATATATATTTATTCCCGTCGTTCCAAATTGGAGCATAGGGCCATAAAGGTTACTTCAATGGCGTCTTACAAAGTGTCAAAAAGGTGCCAATTAACCTCTTCCTAGAATATCTCCAGGTTAAAGTGGCAAGTCCCCTTCATATAAAGTGTTAGAACTAGAACCAGTCTTTTCCAATTTAGAACTATCACACGACAAGTTTGGTGCTAATTCCCTTTCCCCTAGGGTATGATTACACTGTGCAACAACTTGCAACGCGAAATGAAACTGGACTATTGGTAGAGCAAATCTGCCAAAGGGTTTTGAAAACTTAGCTCGGGTTCCTGAAATATCGGCCCTTAAGGTTTTTGAATTTTTTTAAAACGGCGTTTGGTATAAGTCAAAAAAGTATACCAAATGTACTTCTGAGTTAAAATACTATTTCAGATGTCTTCAGTAGAATTGTATGGCAATTCTTTACTTAGAATATATTATCCCTCTAACACTCATTTAAGGGGGCCATTTTTCCATTTTTTTTCACTTCCCCACTGAAGTATACTAAAACGGCACTTTAGAGGGTTAAAATATTCGACGAATATTTTCTGCATCAAATTTCAGTAGGGGTCTTCTGATACCAAAAAAAATCGTGCAATGTATGTAAAACGGGGTTTCGAAAAATTCAAAAATTTCAAAGCCCGGAATTTCGAAAATCCGTTTTACATACATTGCACGATTTTTTGGTTTTTAGAAGAATTTGACGCAGAAAATATTCGTCGAACCCTCTAAGCCCTCGAAAGTGCCGTTTTAGTATACTTTTGTGCTGAAGTTCAAAAAAGAACAAAAATTACCCCTTAAAATGGGTGTTAGAGGGTTAATATATTCTAAGTAAATAATCGCCATACAATTCTACTGAAGACATCTGAAATAGTATTTAAGCTCTGAAGTACATTAAGTATATTTATTTTTGACTTATACCAAACGTCTTTTCAAAAATTATAGGGCCCGATATTTCGGGAACCCAATCTAACTTTTCAAAACCCGAATTTTGTTGCACTGCGCTATTACGTGGTGATTTTTTCCAAAAAGTGAAAAATAAAAATTTTGAGTTAATACCCACTTTATGATCTAGTCCAATATATGCATATCAAAATAAGTAAGACTTACATATTAACTGATTAATTTTTCGTTAGAAAGTACTTACGGCGTAAGCTGAAATTTAACAACTTTTCGAATTGGATTTACAATTCCTTTAATCGAAACGACTTAAGCTTCGTACAGGCGATGGTCAGATCTTACAACGTTGTTGCCTAAAAATGTCTTGCAACTGTGTGAACATTTTAAGCTCATTTTCATTTGGCAGATGTGTAAAATTAATGCATCTGACAATGGCACCATTGTCAGAAAAATGACAACATTGTAAGATCTGACAACCGTTTGTACGAAGCTTTAGTTCCAAAGGCAGCTATAAGTTACAGTTAAGAAAAACATTTGCTCCCGTATTCATAAAAATTATTTCGGGCTTATGACATGTTTATGAAGCGAATTTTCTATGAAAATTTGTTTAATAAACCTTTTATTAAGCAAAAATATTTTTTATGAATAACTATGCGGGTTGGATTTTAGGTTCTAAAAAAAAGCAACTGCCATAAATCTCTTCATATAAAAAAAAAATTCTTCACAAATAACATTCTTGTATGTTAGTCGAAACCTCTCGATAAAACACTGATTAAAGAATCTTCTAGTCTAACCCTAGTTCTAGTTCATAGAAAATTCGTTTCATAAACCTTTTATAAACCTGAAATATGTTTTATGAATATGGGGGTTAGACTAGAAGATTCTTTAATCAGTGTTTTATCGAGAGGCTTCGACTACCATACAAGAATGTTATTTGTGAAGAATGTAAGTTTAGAAAAGATTATTTTGCTGATCCATTCAGTTCCCTAAATATGGCTTTATAATTCGTTGGTTTTAAATGTTTTTTTAAAAAAGCTACAAAACAATAACTTAATGTTTTTTTTTTTATTCAATTTTTTCTCATAGACCTCAGTCCATTCACACACGGAAATTGGTCCAGTGAGACGAAAAAGTATTTTAATTAATTCAGTAGGACATGATAATGAATCGGATCATGGTTCAACGTGCAGTTATGGTAAGTGAAATAAGGATTAATATTTTACGTAAGAAGTTATATCTTCATTCATATATTATCTCCAAAAACGGGTGTTGAAGTTGACACCAAAAAACGTGTTGCTATTTTGGTGCTTTTCGGGCATTTTTTTAGTGATTTTTTTCCTTTCAAGATACCCGTAAGCTATGTTTGATAGCCGTTTTGAAAAAATTGTTATTAACAGTTCGTTTTGCAATTTCTTACAGTAGTTTTTAATTAATTTTAAGCTTTTAGATTTTTCTAAAGCAGATTAAGTTTTCAAATTGCACGTACATAAGTATTGCTTATTGTTGCTTTTATGTCAGCCAGTATGCCATGATAAAATGTTGTGCTGGTAGGTTTAAAACTAACCATAGGGCCATGATAAGCCCCCATTTGAAAATCGGCACAAAGAAGTTTTACATGAATCTTAACTTTATAACATAATTTTTTTCAGGTGGGTCCATGACTGCCCATAGGTCCCAAATATGGTACACTCTCGAACATTCGTTTTTAAAAACTGTAGTGCAAGGTATCATATGGTCAGGCGTGACTTTCTGTACTTAATTTTTTTCAAATGTGCTTCTATGAGTCATATTTGAAATTATAAAGTTATTTAAAATAGTCCTATTCCCTCAATACGAGTATTTGTTTTTTTTTTTTTAATTTGAAAAAGAAAATAAGAAATCAATTCGAATTCATTTAAATCAGTGAAAAATTGTTTTTATTGTAACGCTCGGTGGTACACAACATTTCTTGTTTTTCCATTTTCGGTGTAAACATACAAAACCGATGGTTTGCCAACGCGCGAACAGGCTACATACAACTGTCCATGTGAGAAAACTGGATACTCTAAATTCACTCCACAAATTCCTAATGATTGGCCTTGCGCCTTATTAATAGTAACCCCAAACGCAAGCCGAACAGGAAACTGATGTCGTTTACATCCAAATGGCATATCAGACGGAATCATTGGGATGCGTGGAATGAATACATCTTCGCCTTTGAATTTTCCAGTTAATATAGTAGCTTCAATTACATAAGCCATCAACCTTTTAAAAGCAAGTCTTGTGCCATTACAAAAACGGGGTTGATTGATATTGCGAAGCATAATAATAGTGACTCCAACTTTCAATTGGAATTTAACGAATTAAATTAAAAATTCTGTTGGATAATTCATAACATCTTCTACATTGGTAACAGTATCCACAGACTTGTACGAAATCAATTCGCCAGGAATCTTTGATTGTATAGCCATATTTAATTCACTAACATCTTTGTTCTTTGCCGCTAAAATTGCTCTGTCACTCAACCATGTATGGCATGTATATTTTTGTACTATGTTAGGGAAAACTTGTTCATCAATTACTCATTTGACTATTCGAAATGGCAAAAATCATTTGGCAATGTTATCAATCCAGTGTCATTAACAGGCATTGCACCATTCACAATTTTCAGCCACGGCTTAGAGAACTTATCAGCAGATAATTATAGAAATCTCCATAAGCATGAAGACTTTAAGCAAACGTTAATTCCATCGGCCGCTGTCGATCTAGGGATGATGGGCAATGTTTGCCTAAAATCACCTGACAATTAAATCAAGGCACCACCAAACAACTCTGAATTACCTCGAAGGTATTTCCTTGTTCTTTCCAATGCTTCAACAGATTTCTTATTCGCCACAGTGCATTCATCCCAAATAATGATATCGCAACATTTCAATAATTTTGCCGTACCAGATGTTTTTGAAACGTTACATGTGGGGGTTTCATTAACTTGGTAATTCAATGGCAATTGCAAAGCAGAATGTGCTGTGCGACCAACATCTAACAAAGTGGCTTTAATGCCAGAAAACGCCTTAAATTTTTAACAATATTTTAGTCATGCCCAATAAAATTTAATAAAATAATTGTTTGTATACAAATTTCCTAAAATTAACGTTTCAATAGAAAATAATTTCTAAACACCTTTTAAAAATAAATAAATACAACCATTAACTTTGATTGTCTTTAAATTAAAACACTTTAATATAATTAAGCTCACATTTTCGAAATAAAACGTTTAAATACGACCACAAACAGGGGCGTAGATAAAAGTGTTTATTGTTTTGTAAAAACATTTTCGATACTTTTAAACGAAGCGTTTACTTAAACGGCAACTGTTTTGCAGAGAGTATAACTTTTTGTTATTCCCTCTTCTCTGTTACGTTTTTGTTCCTTAAGCAATTTACTGCTTGTAACTTAACGATCCTTCAATTTTTATTGAGGTTTTGGTTTTTTTTTTTTTTTTTTTTTTTTTTCGAGCAAGGAGCTTACTTTTAATCCTTGTTAGTGGAAGTTTTTGTAATTTATTTAACTTAAACATTAATTTTGCTGTTGTGGTGCTTTTTTTTGATATTCATTGAAATAGAAAAAACAAATCTTTCGTATTAAGTAGAGACTGACATGTAATTTTGTGAACAAATAAACACGTACGCATAATAAATTACAATCTATTAAATTTTATTTTATTTTGAGGTAATTTCAGTTTTAATGGCTAAAGCATTTCATTTTCTTTGGAAGTTTTAAATGGTGCTTTATGTTAACAAATTCTTTGGGCGAAATCGATTAATTAAAAAAATAACTGTTTTTTTGCAACTTGCACTAGGGACAACATTTAATTAATATTACTTAAATCATGACTTTAATTACTTTAAAAGTAGACATAGATTGCATAAGATAAGGATAACTAACGTACGTTTTTTTTGAGGATGATTTGAGGGTTAAAATTACACACAGAACGACAGACTTTCAAGTTTCTTTATTCGCCGCCCCTGGTGGTGAAGGGTATAATAAGCCTTTTGTACTCTGGATCTTGGAAGATCCTGCGTTGCGTAACGTTCGTTTACTCAGTGTTGCCGCGGTTTTTTTTTTTTTTTTTGTTTTCTAAAATGTAAAACGTTGCCAATTATTAAAAACACTATAACAAATCTTTACAAATTATCTTAAATTTTCTCGGTTTTTTAAATTTGTACATCTCTTTTACTCTGTTAGCTGTTTATTGATATTCTGATTAAATTAATACACCATACGGACTGACGTTATAAAAAGATTAGGAATACAAAATTTCGAGAAATCAGCTTAATAAAATCTATATTTCTATAAATTTTAAACATAATTGTTATTAGTGTTACTTTAAAATATCAACAAATGGATAAAATACATAAATAACAGGGGAAGTTTTAAAATTAACAATTAATGAAAATGAAAAATATTTTACTTGCAAAGCTTCATTTTTAAAGTATAATTATGACTTTAAAACATTTTTATGGAAAAACTATTAAATGTTTAAAAGACTCTTGAATAAAATAGCAAGACGTCGTCAATGGTCTAGAAATCGAACAAGTTCTAAAAACGATTCTGTTTTAAAAGTCGTTTTAAATAATATTGCCCTTTAATATACATACTTTGTACTCCTATCGTTATCCTATCTTTTAGTTTTACTGATCTATTTTTTTATTTGTATGGGAGGTGCCACGCCCACTTATCCAATTATATCCACTTTTTGTCGGATGTTTGTATTGACTCTTACTTATTAACTCTCTTACCGTCCTTTTGATTAAAATAAATCTATTTTGTGCCACACACACACTCCTCAAAGCCCGTTCACATTTTGTCGGACGTTGGGTATTGATTACCAAGCTGTACCTAATTTGGAAACTTTGGCTTTTGCCGTTTTCAAGATATACAAAAGAAACAACAACAAGGACTTAATGGGTAAAATTAGAGCAAGTCGTGGTTTTTTGCTGAATTTTAAAAGCAAACTTTAAAGGAGTATATGTAGGCTATTCAATTAATCGGTGTTTTGTATTAATCGATTAATCGCGCGAATAATTATTCGAGGTAAACATTTAATCTAATAATAATCAAACAATTTAATGATTTTTTGTTAATTAAATAATTTTAATTTTGTCTAGTTTAGAAGTTTAAAAATGGGACCAAAAATTATATTTTTTAACATAAAAATTTTATAAAAAAAAGTTACAACAATTAAACAAAAGTTACTTCATGTTATAAAAGAGGAAAACTTTTTGAATAAAAAAAAAAACATGAAAATTTAAGCTAAAATTCTTAAATAATCTTTTAAAAAAGAGTATACACTTTAAATGTTTATTAGGGGTATAACTTTTGAACAATTTTTTTAAATTACCAAAAAATACCTATCCATGCCATATAGACCATGAAAATCTATGATGAAAAGTGGGGTCACTTTTTCGCGGGCGTTAAAAAAGTTCCCCCCCCCCCCCCCCCAAATCACTTGGAAGTTTAGCATTTGGATTTTTTTTTTTGTTTAAAAATACAATATCCTTATTGTAAAAACAAAACCATTCATATATATTTTTATGCTATACTACATCCAAACAGTTAAAAGTATGTTAAAATAACACGGAAACTCTTTTTTTGAACAAATATCCTGAAAAGTTATACAGAGTATGGGAATTTATATGTGGACCCTGGTATAACGTTTGGTTTTCTGACAACTGCTTTAATAAAATTGATTTTGAATCTTTAAAGCAATCACTGGAACAATTTACACATGCCCGGGAATGCTTTCTTAAACATTGGGTGAGAGAAGACTCTAAAATTCAGAAACAACATCCATTATCCAAATTGATCTCAAAAAACTGTTTCCTTGATATATAAGTACATCAGTGGCCGCCCCCTCGTGATAGGTATTTTTTTTTTTTTTTTGTTGGTTATACCCCTAATGGCAGTCTTCCATTATGGTATTCTTGTATTATACAATTTTTAACAATTTTAATAATTTTGTTAAGGTCTTTTAGGTTTCCATGTTATCTTTGTGGTAAAAGTCTGTACTAAACATGCTTAAAAATAAATATTATTCCCAAACTCTTTGGTTTCAGTCTTTGTAGCATATTTTAAAAAATTGTTACTCGAAGGAAATGTTCCTGAGTTAAGAAACAATAAAAGTGCATTTAAAACCGGCTTGGTTTTTCACACAAAAGAAAAAACTAAAATTACCTGTAAAAAACAAGTTTTCGATTAATCGATTAATCGACATAAAATATTCGAATTATTAGTTAATCGTTAAATAAGCAATTTTAATGTATTCGAACAGTTAATCGCCCAAAATTATTCGATTAATCGAACAACGCCTAATTGTTTGAGTACCCTAGTATCGAAGCTATTTTTACTAAATTGTTTAACTTTTACTTTAACGGATTTATTTTGTATGGGAGGTGCCACGCCCACTCATCCAATAACACCCTCTTTTTATCGGATGTTGTGTGTTGATGACCAAGCTGCTTGTACCTAATTTGGAAACTTTGGCTTTTGCCGTTCTCTAGATATACAACACAAGAACAACAACAACAAATTTATGTCCCCATCATTACTGAGGTCTTTAGAAACCCCATTTCAACATACATACGGACAGACGAACACTGTTACATCAACTTCGCTACCCAGAATACAAATCAGATTAATATTGCAGAAATTAGAAAAGGAATGACAAACTCCCTTTCCACCTGTGGTGAAGGGTATACAAATTTAACTAAAGTCTCCATCGATTTAAAGTGAAAGTTTTCTTTCAGAAAGTCTAAATTTAATGTTATTTTGCCCGTTGGGTTCACAATATGAGAGTTTATTTGTGAGAGGTGGAGAGAAAATAGCATGACTTGCTTAGTGTGAACACAGTGAGTATATTTATTTGTGTTAAATTAACTCAGACTTTCAAAAGAATACTTATAGTGTGAACCCAGGGGCAAATTACGGCATTCGATATCGATCGAAATTCCCATTTAAATTGTATTTTTGTTTCGATCGATATCGAACGCCGTAATTTGGCCCCAGACTAGTGTTTGGGGTCCGGGATTTCCCGGGTCTGATTCGTCAGAAATTTTCCGGGAATTCCCGGGAATTTTTTTTTATTTTTCCCGGGAAATCCGGGAATTTCATAAAATAAGTAATTTTACATAAAAAACGTTAATTTTAATTTAATTTTGTTTTTTTATTTATAAAAAATATTTAAAACAAAACTTCAGTTGCTCAAAGTGATTTGTTTTATTTATTTTGCCCGTAGAAATAGATTTTTCCTTTGATAAGCGCTTTTAAATTTAAATTGTTGACATAACTGTAAAAAGACAAAAACGAAGTGGAGAAATAGAATGTCCAGTGACTTACTCAACGCATTAGTGGTTTTAAAAACCACATTTTTAAAAAACTATGAATGTTTTATTGTATGTTTTCTTTAAGATTTATCTTTCTTACGGCCATTTTCACCAAGTTCGGTTTAAACTAACTTTCAATTAAAGTTCCGGTTACCAATATGTTTTGACAGCTATAACCGATAGTTAATTATAACCGAACTAGGTGAAAATGGCCGTTAAAAGAGGTGATATTTGATAAAAATTATTCCAAAAAAATTTTCTTACATGCTCTGTTATCTAAGGAAGAGTTCAAAGAGAAATATGTTATTCGGTTTAAAGGTAAATTTTTATTTTAATCATGATTCAGTTTAATTATTACGGAAAAAATTTCACGTTCGAAATGTCACGTATCGACCAAGATTTTGGCTTAAAAAAAAAGAAAATACAGAAGATTTTTTAATCAAACCAAGACATTTTAATGATACATTGCTACGCAAAATTCTGAAAGTATTTTGACTAAAAAATTGTGCCAGGTTTCGCTGAATTACGCCTTTTTATACATGGCCACGAAAACTACTTCTGTTTTTTTTTTTCACGGTCGAACCGTTACTTCTTTTGACATTATATTTGACCTAGAATCGCGCCCTCCATAAACTTTAGCACAGATAACAGTGCTTTCTTAGTACTATAATTTAAGGGTTAAGAAAACGTAAAAATATTTTTTGCTTAAAATGTTATTGCATTTTTGGAGCGTACGACTGTCACGTTCAACACTTTGGAATTACCCATATGTATGTTAGTTTTTTGTTTAAGTTTGGTAACGAAGATCTCTATTTTTAACATATTTTTATTTTTCGAATTTATTCTATGAGCTAAATTTCAGTTATGTATTTTTATAAAGCTTTTTTGTAATAGTCCTATTTCTTAAATTTTTCAGAAATGACTTTATACACTATTTTTTTAGTTTTTGATTGTGTTTTGTATATTTAAATAGTTTTACACAAGCAAATTGGTGATACACATATTGTTCATTTTTAACAAAACTGTTTTAAACAAAAATTTTGTAAAATTTTAATGACTTTTTTATGAATATTTTTGATAAAAAAAATTTCCCGGGATTCCCGGGAAATAAATATTTTTTTTCCCGTGTCCCGGGAAATGAAAAAGTCCGGGAATTCCCAAACACTACCCCAGACTAATAAAACTCAATATCCATTTCCAAAATATTGACGCATGATTTTTTTCAAGTTTTTAAATTGAGACTACCAATTTTTATATAGATTAATATTTTAAGCTTGAAAAATTTTCCCTGCTAAAATTTAACTTTTTTCTCGCTAATTAAAAGTAAATACATATTTTTTTTAGTACATTACTTTTTTCATGTATGAATTTTGCCTGACGTGCCAAATTTTGACGTTAATATTATGAAGGTTATAATTTAAGTGCAAATATCGTTCTTGCTACCACTCGCTTTTAACGAAAAATTAATTTCTAATTTGTAATGTTAACAATAAATGCGACAGAGCAATCAGAATGATTGCAAAGAGAAACTAACAAACAAATAAATAAAAGATTTCTCACTTTAAGATAAAAAAATTTAATGGAGTAAAGGGAAAACTAAACTATTGCCTATAAGCGTCATAAAGCATTTGAAGAAAAATGTTTAGAAATACCCTGCAGGGAAGCTGGGACCAAGTGTCTCCACATGTTAAATGTGTGTAGAACAAAGCATTATTTGGCCTTCAGTTTATCAGTAGTCATAGTGCTAAAATCAAATAATTAATCAGTACAGTTCCACTTTTGACATTTTCTACAGCGTATGTACGTGCAAACATACATATTAGAGTGTACGTTTCCTGTATGGGCAAACTGGCTTTTTAGCAATACTCAAATAAAATACATGAAGTAAATGTTAGTAGTTCGCTTTCTGCTCTTAGTGATTCATATATGTATGTATATTCTGGGTCCCTGAATAATTCTAAGTCGATTTAACCATGTCCGCCTGTAGAAAACACGCTCACTTTCGAAAGACTCGACAGAAATAAAAACAAAATTTTAGTTTGAGATGAAATCCTGTACAATCGGTTAAGTAGAAAAAGAGTAATGGACCCAAATGTGAAACAACCTCGCTAAAGATTTCGTATTTTTGTTATAAGACAAGCAGAAATCAGTCACAGGATGTCCCAAAAATCCTACCATTCACTTTTGTGAAGCAAGGTCCATAGCTCTACGCCACAACAAAATTAGCCGTTGAAACGAGATATTTTAATACTTTGAGTTCAGGTTTTAAAAACATCAGCATATAATTTATAGAACACATATAAAGCCCGATCCGGAGATTTTTAAATTCTAGGTAGAGTGCATTAAAGATTCGGCACAGCCGATTAAAGCACACTTACTTGTTTTTTTTCATTTTATTATCATGAACTATTGAAAGTTTTGGTAATTACTTTTCACACTTCGAAATGATGATATTTAAAAAATACAATTAGTGTTGTTTATTCGTCAATAAAACTATGCCAGTATATTCTGATATCTGCTCGAAAAGAATTTGTGTTTTTAAGTACTTAGTAAAATAGATTGAATTAAAGATTCTAGAATTTAAGTTATCGCTGCTTAAATGTGGATTGATGGACTATGGACTATCTAAGTTGCTCCCCTCTCCAAACTGAATGCAAACAAGTAAAAAAGTATCAAGCCCGATCATATGATACCATACACCACAGTACTAAGAGACAAATTTAAGAGAGTGTACCCTATTTGCGACCCATGGAAAAAAATTATAGTATAAGGTATTAACCCTTAAATGCCTAAAGCTGGGATCACATGATTGCCGCAAATGCACCAATATGACAAAATTTTGATTGTGCTTTATTGACGCACAATTATAAAATTGCACCAACCAAATATTCTGAAATCACACGATTGCCCTGTTTTAAACAAATTTAATTGCCGCTAGTTGGTACAAAGCGAAATGGGTACAAAAGTTTCCACAGCACAGTCGCACGATTGTTCCTACTTGTGTAGACTGCGAAAACAGCTGCTATGGTAGCTTTTTTATTCTAGTTGGTTTGTTCTTTAAAAAAAGAAAATTTTTTCATAAGTATATTTAAACAAATTTTTGTTGAATACTTTTATTTGAAATATTTTAAGAAAAATATGTGAAATATTAAAGACAAATACCTGTAAAATAAATAATACTTATTTGTTTACCCTTCACCACAGGTGGAAAAGGGTATATATAAGTTTGTCATTCCGTTTGTAATTTCTACAATATTGATCTTAGACTCTATAAAGTATATATTCTCTGGGTCCTTATGAGGAGAGAAGTTGATTTAACGATATCCGTCCGTCCGTCTGTCCGTCTTACGTTTGATATGTGTTTTCCGGAGACTCCAGACATGATAGCGGCTACGTTGTTTTACATTTATGTCACATATAGTCCACCATTTCTTGCTATTGAAATTCAGCCAGATCGGTCCAACAATGGCTTGGATATGACCAAAAAACCACGACTGCCTCTAATTTTTCCAAAAATCCCTTGTGGTTGTTGTATTTTTATTACTTTTTTCTGTATATCTGGAGAACGGTAAGAGCCAAAGCTTTAAAATTACGTACAAACATTTAATTTATAAATGCACACCATCCTACAAAATATGGGCGGGATTGGAGAAGTAGGCGTGGTACCTCTCATACAAAAAGTATTAAAAATTTTATAAAAACCTGAATTTTTTGACTGTAATATGACCTATGGTTACGCCTTACATATCAGAAGATCGGAAATTTTTAATAGATCTTCGCGAGTCCAAGTTTTATAGCCAAAATAACTGGAAAATTTTTTCTGTAACACGTCGGTATATAAATCTGTCAAATCGGTTAAGAAATAGCAGAGTTATGACCAAAATACTGAAATCCCAAAAATTACTCTTTTTTTATAATTAAGTTTGTTTTTTATACCCTTCACCGAAGGTCTTACACCCTATAAAGTATATATATTCTGGGTCCTTATGCAAAGCGAAGTTCAAATCCGGTTGTCGTCTCTTCTTCCAGGGTTTAGAAAAGTTAGCTCAGGAACCCGAAAAATCGACTCCTAATTTTTCAATTTTTTGCAAAGGCGTTAGGTATAAGTCCAAAAAAATATACTTAATATACTACTGAGCTAAAACACTATTTCAGATGTCTTCAGTAGAATTGTAAAGCGATTCTTTTCATAGAATATATTAACCCTCTAACACTAATTTTAAGGGGTTATTTTGGTCGTTTTTTTAACTTCCACACAAAAGTATACTTAAACGGCACTTAAGAGGGTTAAAATGTTCCACGAATATTTTATGCATAAAATTTTACTAGGGGTCTTCAAAGACGATTTTTTGGTCTTAGAAGATCAATAGTGAAATTTAATGCAGAAAATATTTGTGGAACATTTTATCCATTCTAGTATACTTTTGTGGGGAAGTTAAAAAAAGGACAAACATTACCCCTTAAAATGAGTGTTAGAGGGTTAATTTATTCTAAAAAAGATTCGCCATAAAATTCTACTTAAGACATCTGAAATAGTATTTACGCTTAGAAGAATATTAAGTATATTTTTTGTGATTTATACCAAACGCCTTTTCAAAAAATTCAAACATTTTAGGCGCCGATATTTCGGGAACCCGAGCTAACTTTTCATAACCGTTTGGCAGATTTGTTCTACCAATAGTCTAGTTTCATTTCGCGCTGCAAGTATTGAGGCTGGTTTTTTTTTTTTTTTGCACAGTGTAGTTTAATCTAAATACCATAATAAGACGCTTTATGCGCATAAAGACTCTAATCCGGAAAGTAGTTTGTATCGGGCTATTGCGAAATTAAGGACCAATTTTCACCATTTTTTATAGGCTTGGTCTTTGTTACAATTAGAACCTATGTACCAAATTTCATCGAATTATCTCTACTTTGCGCACAAGCTTAACATGACCGGCCAGCCGGACGGACAGCGTTAAATCGAAAGCGATTCTGAGCCGATCGGTGTACTAAAAGGTAAAGAACCAATATTTTTTTGTGTCACACACATCAGCACAAATGGCATAAAACCCTCTCCACTATTGTTGTTCGAGCGAAAGCTTTAAGGTCAGATTGAATGTTCCTCAATAGAAACTTCATGCGTTTTTACCACCGATGATGAGATTTAAAGACAACGCCAAGTATTTTAAACCAAAATGCAAGCTGAGCTACTTCTTCTTATCTATAATGTCTTAAATAAAATTTGTAGGAGGTGCTCGGATATTCGAAAGAGTACCAGGATTAAGAATTTAATTTTAAGTATGTATTATACAAGTCTTAATATACTCGCAAAATATGAAACCGACTTACCGCATTTATTTATTTTTTTTTATAAAAAAAAAAACGCGAATTCTTGAAATAGAAGTAGAAATCGGAGACATAAACAACTTACAAATTCTTGCGTTTTACGTTTTCGATTTCCAGCACATCCCTGATTGCAAAACTATGCGAAAACTTGAGAATTTAATTCCCCAACTTTGTTTTTTTTTTCTATATTTACAGACAACAGACCCTACAGAATTTCAGCACTAGATTCACTTAATGCTAAAATTGCTCAACAACAACAGATTTCCTCAGTTAGTACCAACAACATTGAAGAATCCTGGCTGTACACATTCTGTTTCAAATGTCGTGGCGAAGAGAATACTCCCTCATGGGAACCACCGCACTGGCAAAAACTGTGCCCCTACCCACTGTGTCCATCATTTAGACAATTTGCCCGCATTCTTGTACTTATATTGATCGGAGTGCTGTGTTGGATATCAGCTTATGTAATTATAGGAGATTCAGCTGCCCCTGGCGGTCAGCTTTTCGGTTTAGTTGTGTTGACTGTAGCGGCGAACTTTGGTGGTTATATAATATCGCTTACGACGTTGCCGCGTTTAATTGGTATGTTGCTGGTCGGCATATTATTTCAGGTGATTTGCTTTTATTTTGTTTATTTAAACAAACAAACAAAAATTTTTGTCATTCTAACCTGTGTTTTGTTTCTCGTTTTAGAATGTTGGCTGGACCAATTTGGAAGGTGAATTTTCAATAGTTACCGCTCATTTGCGTAAATTTGCTTTAACTATTATTTTAATTCGAGCTGGTCTCGAAATGGAACCCGAGGCCTTTAAGAAAGTCTACAAGACCATATTGAAATTGGGTATCGTTCCTTGGATTTTGGAATGTTGTGTAGTTGGTCTCTCAACTCATTTCCTTCTCGATTTACCCTGGGTTTGGGCTTTCCTCTTGGGTTCCATTATTGCCGCCGTTTCGCCTGCTGTTGTGGTACCTTGTCTCTTCCGTTTGCGCACTAAAGGCTATGGTGTAGCTAAGGGTATTCCTACTTTAATTATTGCCGTTGCTGGTATTGACGATGCCCTGTCTGTGGCCATTTTCGGTATAATTACTAGTGTTATGTTTTCGGATCGTGGTATTGGCTATCAAATATCGCAGGCTCCAGTTTGTATTATTGGCGGTTTGGCTTTTGGTGTCGTTTGGGGTTATATTGCTAGATTTTTTCCCGAAAAAGGTGATCCGTATGTTGTACCTTTACGTACAATCATGTTGTTTTCGGGCGGTTTGTTTGCCATTTATGGAAGTGAGGAAATTGGTTATGAAGGCGCTGGCCCATTGGCTGCTGTATTTGCTGCTTTTGTTTCGAATCTTTTCTGGTGCAAACAAGGTTGGGAAGTTGAGGATAATCCCGTCTCAACAGCTTTTGAAATTTTCTGGATGATTTTCGAGCCGATACTATTCGGTATTACGGGTGCTACTGTTAAGGTAAGTTGAAAAGATAAGATAACTGTAACATTTAGATTTGATTTGGTAGGCGAGAATTAGTTCGCTCTTGGGTCATTCCTAATTTAGATCTAGACAAACTATACGAGTAATTTCATTCAATTACGGTTCTGGTTAATTTTCATTTTTTTTTAACTCCATTTTAAAATTTAGATCAAATTTATATTAGATAACCGTTAATTTTTATTTTCTTCAGTTTAATATTATTTCTTTTATAGCTCTACATACTATGATGTTAAATTTAAACTGTGTTCTTATTCAGTCCCAATTCATAAATTGAGTTCTTGTTGGATTTCTGAATTCAAATTTAGTTCTACTTAGATCAATTCCAATTAAATTTATTTCAGCTCGAAATCAATTCTAGATAAGTTTATTTTAGATATGCTTTCGTTGACTTCATTACCAGCGTTACCGTTGGATATTTTCAAAAAGTACCAAAAAAGGGATATATACAAAACAGTGGCAACAAAAAGGGGATTCAAGTTAAAAAGATGGCATCTCTTTTAAAATCAGAAACGTATTTGGTTCATTTAATTTTAAATTTTTAGTTATCTATATATGTATATAAAAATGAAAAATGTTTGTATGTTTGTGTGTTTCTTTGTTTGTTTGTTTATTTGTTTGTTTTTTGTTGGCTTATAGACGCCTAAACTACTGAACCGATTTCCTGAAATTTTTACAGTAACATCACGTGAACCCTTAAAATAAAATAGGCTACTTATTTTTTCGATAGGAGCAGGGGAATTGGTACCCCCCATTGGATGCCAATATTAAATATCGCATATTTTAAGAGCCGCTGCACGCATTTTGTTGTACTTTTGGTAGTAGGATCTTCTGAGCCCCAAAATTGAAATAAAATAGCAGCGGGGGAAGTGGTACACAATGTTTAATATCGCATATCTTAAGAACTGTTATAGTGAGATTGTTCAAACTTTGTAGAAGTCACTCTTATGGTATACTACACTTTTGGAGGGGAAATACCTCCCATAGGATGCGTATATTAAATATCTCTCAACTGAAGAACTATTAAAGGTAGAGTCTTCAAACGTGGTTAAAGTAGTGTAGCGAAGCGCAACGGGTTAAGCTAGTATTTTATAAATTTAAAAACATAACAGAAAACATTATGTAATAACACTGGTAAGCAAACACCAAAACAAGTCGGGAGCAATAACTTTTTAATGTGGTTTTTATTAACTTTAGCGTGCTGAATCCAAATCTATTCACAGATTTGTCGGCTAGACCAATATTTCGCCCGAAATAAGGTGGCTAAAATTTATTGCAAATTTTCTAGTAGTGAAACTTAATCAATCGGAAGATGTAGAATGGAATACAATGAGACAGGAACATCTTGTAAAGTGTTGATTTTTAGCTCTATGTATTTCTTATAGAAAAATTTCAAAATCTTCGAACATTGATGCTAGATGTTGGTTGACAAGTGTGAAAAGGCTATTATTCTCTTTTCAGTTGTTCAGCTATAGTTCAATTCTAGATTTGTTCTACTTAAGATTTGTTCCATTTGTTCAGTTTTACTTCTGTTTCAGTTCCATTTAAGTTGAGGTTTAGTTCAGCTTTGTTTTAATTTTTCTGCTGTGGTATTTTTTATTCGGTTGAAGTTTAGTATTATTTGAATTTAGTTCAGTTCTATTTTATCTTGAGTTCAGTTTTAGGTAGCTTAAAGTAGGTAAAACAATTTCTTAAGTTAATTTTCGTATAAATAAAATATCTTTCTTTTTCTATAGATCGCTGAGCTCGATCCCGATATTGTATCTGTGGGTATTGGTTGTATTGCACTCGGTGCAGTCTTACGTATTCTATGCACAGCTGGTATTGCTTTCGGTGATAGACTAAATCTAAAAGAAAAATTCTTCGTTGCTCTCTCTTGGATGTCTAAGGCTACTGTACAGGCTGCTCTAGGACCCGTAGCCATGAAACATTTGGCTGTTGATGCCCCCGAAAATGACAAGCACTATGCATATGTAGTGCAGACCATTGCTGTCTTGTCTATTGTATTGACCGCTCCTCTAGGAGCCATACTCATTTCGGTAACGGGCACTAAACTCTTAACAAAAACTAAACAACCTCAAATTGTGGAAGGTAAGTTGGGTAATTCAGAATGTTTATTTTGAATGTTAAAATATTTTGTTCTTCTAGGTTGGCGCCGGAGCCATCGTCCTTCAATACGTGATATTAGTATCATTGACGAAGAAGAAGAACGTGAAGATCCCGAATTGCCAGGGGATAAAGAAACGGCAGATAATACCCAAAACAATGCTCACATACCCACTTTATCTTATACTTCGTATAATAAATAATTTTGTTGGCTTTTTTATTTACCATGTACATAATTATAAAGAATTCACTTGTTTTTGGTTGAAATTTTTTGTTTCTTTTTTTTCTTTCCTATTTTATTTCGGTATGTGATGGAAATTTAGAAAATCGTTCGTTTTTAAAAGGGTCGAAGAATTTCGCTCGATTTTAAAATCCATTTCTAAATTATAGTCTTAATTTTTGGCTTAGATTACAGTTCAATTAACATAAACAATATAAAATTTAAAAAAATATATACACGAAATAAGAAAATAATGTATTAGAAATCAATTTCTTAACATTCTAAGGGCCATTATTATAACTTGGCGTTAGCTGTTATCCGACAGTTAACAGACGCTTTTTGACAGATAACACAATATTATCTGTCAATTTAATCTTAACTTTAGCTAAGTTCAAGTTGTAATAATTGCCCTAAAAACGATATTATAGATTTGAAATCGTTTCGCTTTCCAAAACGATTTCCATCACATGCCTGATTATTATGTTTTCTGAGTATTTAATATTTAAGATTAAATTATAAGCGGCTCATACACTTGCAATAAAATTGTTTAATTTTACGTATTGTACAATTATATCGCCAATGTGTATGTCATATTCGAAGGTATCACAATCAGCGTTTTAAAAAATGCAGTTTAAGTAAAAAAACTGCAATTTCTTCCACTTCTTCATTTGTCATTTGCCAAAAAAAGTTATTGCTTTTACTTAGATTCATTAAGTGTTAACAGTCGCTGTCATACAAACTCAAAAAGCGAAAAGTGTTACACAAATTTTCGTTTTTTGTTCGACAGTTTTTGGTTTCGACTGCAGCTTTTTAAACCCTGGTCACAATATATTGGCAACAATCAAAAGACTTTTGATTTTTATTGCACAACGACAAGAAAGTGAAATGTGTTGGCAACATTGTACACTGCTATTTATTTTATTCCTATAGGTTATGTTCACCTTTTTGTTGTGCGACTTATTGCATAATATAGGACAAAATTTAAATAATATGGCGAATATCATAGACAATGATATTGCAAGTGTGTGGGCCGCTATAGAATAAAATGTAAACGAGCGAAAACAACGAAAAAAAATCATATTACAGTTTGATTGATTTTCCAAATGACATTCCATAAGAGCGTATACATAGTCCATGTATTTTGTTAATAGTTTTTAAGTTTAAATGTTAATTTAATGTAAATAATAAAAAAAAATATTTAAATAAGAACCAAAGTTGTTTCATAAAACTTATAATCGCAACAAATTAAAGACTCCTTTTGGAAATAAAACAAATTAACTTTTGTTCAGCATTTTGTCGCTTTAAAATTCTGAAAGCGAAATATTCGCCCATGTGCTGACAGTCATATTTCCCAAAAAAAAAAATGCGATTACAATTTGAAGTCACTAAATTGGAAATCGCAATCACAAAAAGGCCAAAGCAAAGACCAAAGTGACTTCTAAACTGGTATATTTATAAAATTTGCAGCAGAAACAGCAACGTTATAATAAAATTTCGAGCTCTTGGCGCAAAAAAAAAGCTTCAGCGACATCATTTTAAATTTTCGTTTTTTTTTTTTTAATAAATTACTTGATTGGCAACACTTGCATTATCTCCGTTGCAGTTTTTTAGCAACAGCAATTTTATCTTAAAAAAAATTTGTACGAAATAAAATAAAAAAAACTCCTGTAAAATTTTGTTTTTATCGCTTAAGCTTTTTTTGCGGTAATGAGTCGATTTATTTTCATCAATTTCAATAAAAAATACTCAATTAAAAAATTTGCTTTTTTTATTTGACTACTGTGTTACTTTTAAATTGGCTTTTTCGTTCGATGTAAATCAAATAAACAAAACGCACGAACCTAAACACACGCAAAAATGAAATTGGCGCTTTTTAACTCACAAGTGATTTTAAAATGACGCTTTTTTCAGCACATGGGTGATTAATTAATTATGTATTCAACTTAATAATCAGCGTTATTGCGAGACTCGTTAGCAATTACAATATAAAACACATAAATACATACTGGTAAGTTTGACGTCTTTATGTCGTTTGCGACAATCATAATAGCGGAATTCATGCTTGGTAGTAAACATGCATTGTGGACCTAGCAGATCTTGGAATATAGGAAATAACCACGATTTATAATACAACAACAACAACAACAAAATGCACCAAACCACATTGTTGTTAAAGCCCTATACCAAAACCTGTGGTAAACCATGTACATTAGGGCAGGCTGATTTGTATGGATTCTAAGATAATTCTAAGAAAATTCTTCGAAGAAACCATAGGTCTAAAATCAAACCCTAATCCGCGCCTCTTGACTTGAAAATTTGTTTCCTCTTCTTTTGCTAAAATTATTTTCTTTTTTATACCCTCCACCACAATTAGTTGTGAAGAGGGTATACTTAGTTTGTCATTCCCTGTGAAACTTTTTTATTATTCATCTCAGACCCCATAAAGTATGACACAGTGAAATTTCGTGAAGATGATCGGTCCATAATTTACCATAGGCCCCATATAAACGCTACTACCGGAAAACAGTTTAGTACGCCTAAAACCATAATTAACAATGCTATCATAATAGAAATTGGCACGTCACAGTTTCAAAGGACTAGAAATGACACTGTGAAATTTCGAGAAGATCGGTTCACCCTATGCCCCATATAATGCCCACTCTGGTAAAATAATTATATACGCCTAAAACCGTAGCAGATATAGATATTGCGGTAAATTTTCTTCCAGCTTATCTTCATATGGCCAGAAAAAATGTTATGCAATTTTGTGATATACGGTCCATAATTTATCTAAGATCCCATTTTAGCAGCCTTCTGAAATTCACTGCAAACGCTAAAACTAATTGCTCCGCTGTATTGAAATTTATGTTTTTTCCATGCCCTCCTGAAAATCATTTAGGTTCGGCGTAAACTGTTATGAATCATGTTATTTTACTTAAGCTAGTTAAATTGCTAAAAAAAAAATCATAAAACTTTCTGATTGTCGGCCAATAATTTAATATAGGTTAAAATCGCAACCAATTTTAATGCAGATGTCTGCTTTTATAAAGATTATAATAATAAATAGACATCATACAGATATTATTTATAAAACATTCAAACTGTCGGTGGAGGGTATCAAAGATTCTGCACAGCCGAACATAGCACTCTTACTTGTTTTGAAATATATTACAGATTTTGTTTTGAGACTAATCAAAATTCTTTAAAATTCTGAAAGCGAAATATTCGCCCATGTGCTGACAGTCATATTTCCCAAAAAAAAAAATGCGATTACAATTTGAAGTCACTAAATTGGAAATCGCAATCACAAAAAGGCCAAAGCAAAGACCAAAGTGACTTCTAAACTGGTATATTTATAAAATTTGCAGCAGAAACAGCAACGTTATAATAAAATTTCGAGCTCTTGGCGCAAAAAAAAAGCTTCAGCGACATCATTTTAAATTTTCGTTTTTTTTTTTTTAATAAATTACTTGATTGGCAACACTTGCATTATCTCCGTTGCAGTTTTTTAGCAACAGCAATTTTATCTTAAAAAAAATTTGTACGAAATAAAATAAAAAAAACTCCTGTAAAATTTTGTTTTTATCGCTTAAGCTTTTTTTGCGGTAATGAGTCGATTTATTTTCATCAATTTCAATAAAAAATACTCAATTAAAAAATTTGCTTTTTTTATTTGACTACTGTGTTACTTTTAAATTGGCTTTTTCGTTCGATGTAAATCAAATAAACAAAACGCACGAACCTAAACACACGCAAAAATGAAATTGGCGCTTTTTAACTCACAAGTGATTTTAAAATGACGCTTTTTTCAGCACATGGGTGATTAATTAATTATGTATTCAACTTAATAATCAGCGTTATTGCGAGACTCGTTAGCAATTACAATATAAAACACATAAATACATACTGGTAAGTTTGACGTCTTTATGTCGTTTGCGACAATCATAATAGCGGAATTCATGCTTGGTAGTAAACATGCATTGTGGACCTAGCAGATCTTGGAATATAGGAAATAACCACGATTTATAATACAACAACAACAACAACAAAATGCACCAAACCACATTGTTGTTAAAGCCCTATACCAAAACCTGTGGTAAACCATGTACATTAGGGCAGGCTGATTTGTATGGATTCTAAGATAATTCTAAGAAAATTCTTCGAAGAAACCATAGGTCTAAAATCAAACCCTAATCCGCGCCTCTTGACTTGAAAATTTGTTTCCTCTTCTTTTGCTAAAATTATTTTCTTTTTTATACCCTCCACCACAATTAGTTGTGAAGAGGGTATACTTAGTTTGTCATTCCCTGTGAAACTTTTTTATTATTCATCTCAGACCCCATAAAGTATGACACAGTGAAATTTCGTGAAGATGATCGGTCCATAATTTACCATAGGCCCCATATAAACGCTACTACCGGAAAACAGTTTAGTACGCCTAAAACCATAATTAACAATGCTATCATAATAGAAATTGGCACGTCACAGTTTCAAAGGACTAGAAATGACACTGTGAAATTTCGAGAAGATCGGTTCACCCTATGCCCCATATAATGCCCACTCTGGTAAAATAATTATATACGCCTAAAACCGTAGCAGATATAGATATTGCGGTAAATTTTCTTCCAGCTTATCTTCATATGGCCAGAAAAAATGTTATGCAATTTTGTGATATACGGTCCATAATTTATCTAAGATCCCATTTTAGCAGCCTTCTGAAATTCACTGCAAACGCTAAAACTAATTGCTCCGCTGTATTGAAATTTATGTTTTTTCCATGCCCTCCTGAAAATCATTTAGGTTCGGCGTAAACTGTTATGAATCATGTTATTTTACTTAAGCTAGTTAAATTGCTAAAAAAAAAATCATAAAACTTTCTGATTGTCGGCCAATAATTTAATATAGGTTAAAATCGCAACCAATTTTAATGCAGATGTCTGCTTTTATAAAGATTATAATAATAAATAGACATCATACAGATATTATTTATAAAACATTCAAACTGTCGGTGGAGGGTATCAAAGATTCTGCACAGCCGAACATAGCACTCTTACTTGTTTTGAAATATATTACAGATTTTGTTTTGAGACTAATCAAAATATTCAATTATCAAAAAAGCAGTTGAACCCCAATTTGCATCTTCTCTGATTTGCCTTCTATAAAAAAAATAGTTAGCACACGTTTTACCTAAGCTGCGTTATTATAAAAAATAGTTTTGACCTCTAATCCTGTTTTCTGTAACTTCTAAATTTATTTGTTTGTTTTGATTAATTTGGGCACTTAACTGGTCGTATTTAAAAAATATGTTTCGCTACAAATTTTTGGAAATTTAATAATGGAATATTCGGAAATGTCCACTGAAAACAATTTTTGAGTGTAATTTTTTTTTTTTGTATTTCCAATCTTTTTTATTAAATTATGAAAGAAAATTAGATTCCTTATAAAAATATTAATTATAAAATTATATACAAACTTTTTTACTTGGGTGAATATTTTTTTAATGTAAAAAAATTTTGAGCGTAGAAAAAATATAAAGTGCAAAAGAACTAAGTACCTTACATAACAATTTTATTCAGAAAATTCGATTTCTTTTTAGAAAAAAGCTATTTTTTCAAAAATTAATTTTTTTTTTTTTTTTGCAAGGCGGGCATATAAATTTTCAAGTCGAGAGGCGCGTATTAGGATTTTATTTTATGTACATGGTTTCTTCGGAGAAAATTCTAAGAATTTTATGTAGTTTACGTTTTTGCTATACGGTTTAAAAACAAAATCAACCCGCCCTAATGTACATTTATTTACAAGCTTTTGATTCTCTAAAAAATGCTGAAAATTAAATAAAGTGCTAAAACATTAGGGTTTTCAGCCGATTAATTATTGTTCGATTAATCGAACATCTTTAGACGATTAATTACACGAATAATTTAAAATTGCTAATTTCAATTAAAGGTTTAATCAAAGAATTTATAACGATTAATCGAATAATAATTATATAAAGTATTTCTGTCAAATGTATAATTTTTTTAAAGTTTTAAGTCGAATAAACAAACCAAATGTTTGTGTCCGTTGGAATTAAAAAAAAACTGTCATGTTTAGTGAGTTATTTGGCTTATATTTTTCTCACATTTTTTTAACACAAATGTATACTTCATTTCACAAAAGAAACAAGTAAGAAAGTATAGTCGGTCAAGCCCGACCATATGATACCCTACACCACAGTATATAAAAACACATTATGCTTATAGGTCCATGTAAATATGGATTTATCTATGTTTATAAACTTCATGAAAATCCGTTTGAAAGTTTGTGAGAGGCAGAAATTGCCCCCTACCTCCCCTTGTGCTCCAATTTTTGAAAAACTATATATCTTATGTGTCCATATAGATATGGATCTATCTACGTTTCGAATTTCATTAAAATCGGTTTGAGAGGCGGAAAATGACCCTATCTCCCCTCGTGGTCCTATTTTTTAAAAACTGCATCCCTTTTGTGTCCATAAAGATATGGTTCTATGTATGTTTTAAATTTCATTTAAATCGGTTTGATAATTTCTGAGAGGAAGAAATTTCCCCCTATCTTCCCTTGTGGTCCTACGATTTGGCCCATTTTCAATAGGCTTGGTCCTTATGCCAATAAGAGCCTATGTCCCAAATTTGATCAAATTATCTCCAAAATTGCGACCAGTACTTTGCGCACAATGTTACATGGACAGCCAGCCAGCCAGCCAGCCGGACGGACATCGTTAGTTCGACTCAGAAAGTGATTCTGAGTAGATCGATATACTTTAAGGTGGGTCTAGGACCACTATTTTAAGGCGTTACACACATCAGCACAAATGCATAATACCCTCGCCACTATTGTGGTATGGGTATAAAAACGACAAAGGTATGTTTACTTAAGGATTTTTATTATTTTATAGGGTATTAATTGAAATCGAAGTGAAATTGAAATTGAACGATATTTTAAATTCAATTATTTACAAAATTACCGTAGTCTTTCGTGGTTTTAAGTTTTGTTCTTGCAAAAGTAATAGATACTTAAAGAATGAAGTAGATAAAACAAATTTCTATATTTGGTACACAACCTCTCTAATTTTAAAAAAATTTCCCGTTTTACTTTTTAAAAACTTTTTTTTTAGAACAAGAAAGCTGCAAGAAACTGTTGATAGCTTTTTTTTAAATCAAACTAATTTTAATTTTAATTTAAAAATTTTTTAACATCACTTTCACTCATGTTTAGTGAGGCTGTAAATTTTCAGCACATCACTCAACATCAACAAAATGATGGCAAAAAATGTTTGCACTATCTCCAAGTGTGAGTTAAAACTGCAAAATGAGTGCACTACAACCAGTGCAACCACAGCCAATACAATTTTTACCACCAAAATTTTTGAAAAAGTTACCAAACGTAAAAAATATAACCAAATTTAAAATGCCTTTAATTAATTGAGAAAATCTTTAACATTTATTTTAAGTTGCATGTAATACAAAGGTTATTTGCACTTTATAGTAAAATAATAATTATAAATCAAGAAAACAAAACAAAAAATGTAATTCTCTTACATATTAAAAAAATAACGAGAAACTTAATTAAAAGTTTTTATTTATTTGAGACTTTTTTCGTAAAAAAAAATATTTTTATTTTACAAGAGTTAAACCCGTAAAATTTCCATACAAAATTCAGTTTATATTAGGCTTACCACCTTCTCAAATTGCCAAAACGGGACACCACTAAAAAATCATAGAAAAATTCAAACGAATCCGTTTATGTATAATTAATATACTATACTAGCTGACCCGGCGCAATTCGCCTCGCCCCAACGTTATTCGTTATATTGACTGGTTGGGAGAAAAGTAAGGGAAACAGAGTAGCGAAACCACGTATGCAAAATGTTAAACTTTTTCTGAATTAACTTTGACGTTTACAAAAAAGAAGGGATATCAAAGAAGTTGAGTGAAGAGAACAAAGGAAAGACACAAAAATAAGACATTTCAATGAAGCGAAGTCCGACTAATCAGTTTTTTTACAATTCAAATAATGAAGACAAACAAAAGATACTGAAGAAGAATGAAGAAACGTACGTAAATAATGAATCGTGTTGTCACTACGGTACGAATAAAAAAAGAACGAAAAAAATTCGTATAATCGAGCTGAAAACGTTTTTTATCACAATGATTTCAACAATTATCATCAAAATAAATTAATTGCTGCAAGAAAAATAGTACATTTACTGTAGAAAATTACAATGTCAAAATGACACCTGTCAGATTGCGCAAAGTCTAAGGCAACGTATAATGCCATCTATCGGATTTTGGCTAAGAACTTTATATTTTTTTATTTGGAAAGCCATTAAGGAATAATTTCACATACGATTTCGTACAAAAAAATCAATTTTCGATTTTTCCAATTTTCCGACTTTTGTGGAGAGCTATTCCAATTTTCCGCATTTCGCATTTTCCATGATTTACACTTAGAACTTTCTATTGTTTGATTTGAAAAGCCATTACGCAATAATTTTACACAAAATTTCATACAAAAACTCGATTTTCGATTTTTCCAATTTTCCGACTTTTCCGGAGGGATTTTCCAAAATATACGAACAACTGACAAAATCGGCACAGCCATTCTCATTTTATGAATTGCTATACATTTTATAAACCATGTATTATTTGGTAAATCAACAATAACACATTAATTCAAATTGTGTAAAATCTAGACTTATAAAACATTTGGATTATTTTATTTAAATGGGAAACAAAATGGTTTAGTGTTGCTAATTAAGGCAGACTTATTTACCAGGTGGTCGCAGTTCCTTGAAGATGTGAAATTATTAAACACAAAGCAAATTCTCTTTACATGTTCTCGCCTTTCTCATACAAAATATAACTAGTGTATTGTGATACAAAGTTGACAGGTACAAATAAAAAAAAGTAATCTGCTGTGGAATCAAGAGTATCTAGTAAATATATCTGCTTTGGCTGGTAACATAGAGCACACAGAGGCGTCACGAGACAGAATATATTGTGTTTTTTCTGTATTTTTCTTCGAAAGCTGCCCTTTTTGCATTTTTTGTTTTGATCACTACCAAAAAACGTTTTCTTTCTCTTTCTTCGAATGCTCGTAAATGATGTAGGCATTTTTCATACGTCACTTTTTTCATCTCTGTATGTGCCGGTTCACACACGTCAAGTTTAACTCGTCAAGTCTTGAGTTTTTAGGAGAGAGGGGAAAAGATATGGCATCCTCTTTTCCCTTCTCTCCTAAAAGCTCAAGACTTGACGAGTCAAACTTGACGTGTGTGAACCGGCACTATGCTTTGTGGTTGATAATGTATAAAAAAAAATCCAGTTCTGCTAAAAAAAAAAGTTCGTAGTACTAAAATAAGTGCTAGGGCTCTCGATTTTTTTGATTTGTTATGCCAGGTAATAAAAAAGGTAGTTAAAGAAAAACGGGACAAATAGCGTCCCGTTCAGAGTATCGACAGGACACGGCACATTCCACTCTAAAACTGGACTGTCCCGGCTAAAACTGGCCAGTTGGCAAGTCTAGTTTATATAACAAAAATGGAAAATTGTTTTCCGCTTTTTAGCTGTTATTGGCAGGACTGTCAAATGTGGCGATTTCGATGGAAATTTACGTTTGGCGATATGCGAAATGCATTTTATGTAAATATTTTATAATTTACATATGGGCAAATCCTGCGTGACGAACGCTACATTCGCACGCGTTTTCTGATTGAAATATAAACATTTTTTGGTCTTTCAAAAAAGATAGCTTCAACTTATATATAGTATTTAGTGACATTAATATGTACTTACGAATGGCATATATCATAATTTCTTAGCAAGTATTTGTTGCGAAATAATTGATCACAAAATTTTGTGACGCACGCTACAAAAAGTGGAAGTAACTGCAAAGGTTGAAGTGCGTTTTCCTAATTTTTAGCGAATTTGGCATGATAAGGTATACAAAATCTAATTCGTAAAAGAAAGATGACTATAAGAGAATTCTAAACGCACTTATTCGCAGCCAAAAGATGTTGTGATTTTTTAGCAAAAGCCATGAACCCTTTGTGACCCACGCTACGCAACGCACGCTACAGTTTTTCTAGTAGTATTTTATTTATTATAACAAAACAAATTATATTTTTATGAATTGCATTTCTTAAACTTATTTCTTAACTAATGAATAAAAACTTTTTTTTTAACGAAATTTATATTTTGATAAGTCTGCTGTAAGTGCTATTTTAAGCACAAAAAGTCACCTAAAATTATGCTTAATTCACGTATAACATTAAGAAATCAGCAGTGTAGTAGGATTTGGTAAAAATTATTGCATTAATGATCATTGAAAAACATATTTTTTAATATTAAAATTAAATTATACATCTAGTCTTATATTCCATTAAAAAAAATTCATTTGAAAGAATTTTGGTTAGTGGACTGTTTCTGGGATTTGCCCATATATCTAAAATATTATAAAAACTTCATAAGAATAATTTAATGAAAATTAAATTTCATGAACTTAAGCCTAATTAAAAATATTAAAAATTTGGATTAAAAACCATAAATAGTTCAACAAAATAACCACAATACTAATTATTGTTAAAGCTAAGGCACGAGCTCTATGTGTACATTTGTCCTTCAAGTTGTGCTGAAAAAGGTCAACAGAAAAGAGAAAGACAAAATGAAAAAACAAAAAATGTACTTGGACTTCAAGAAAAATTCTTGACAAAAGTACGAAAAAACAGAAGTAAAGGAAAAAACATGTAAAATCAATTAAAATGGATAATCATTCAGGAAAGCAAATTTCGATCTACCAAATGTTAAAATACAATTTGGTTTAAGGATTGATGTTTGACTATTGACGTCAGCAGTCGTCGATGGCTGCGAGTGTAAGACGGCAAATCCATCTGAGGAGATCGAGTGGTTGCGATCGAAACATGTCATGGTAACCTGCCGGCCAGGGTTCGAGCCCGAGCCACGTCAAGAATGAAAGATTATCAATAACAATTTTAATTAATTTTCATGTTGTAAAATTCCTTTCTTCATAAGAATAATTTAATGAAAATTAAATTTCATGAACTTAAGCCTAATTAAAAATATTAAAAATTTGGATTAAAAACCATAAATAGTTCAACAAAATAACCACAATACTAATTATATTATAAAAACTTTTTTCTCTTGTTTGAAAATTTTATTTCAAATTTATAATTCTTATTATAAATAATTGTTCTATTTGAAATATTTTGTGAATCATTGTAAAATATTATGGTGAATATAAACAAATTCGCCTTTTGTAACGTTCATTCAATGGGGAAAAAGTACCAAATAATTATCTTAAAAAAAACATTATATAAATATATACCGACAAATTATAAACAGTAAAATTTCAAATTTCTTGAAGAAAATTCCATAAATTTTAAAGTCATATTGATAAATCGATGTATTTTTGAAAAATCTTTAAAATTCCTATGTGTATTTTCAAATATTCTGAAAATAACCTAAATTAAACTTATTTTTAAGTTTTTAAAAACACTAAAATGACTTTTCTGTAATTTTTCAGTAATTTTCTGAAGTCGATTCCGCAATTCCTACTTTAAGTACTACTTATCTTTACTTCTCTTAAAATCATTTTAAAAAAATAAATGAAAATCTCCATTAATTCAAAAACTTCATTTGTTTTCGATTTCAGAACATGGCGTTTTTAATATAAAAATCACAAATGGTAATATTTTCTTAGCAAAAATCTTAAAAAGCTATTTGGTTGCTGTTTCAATAAATTATAAAAAACTTCCGTTCATTGGTAACAAATAATGGAAAAATCGTAGTACAAAGTACAAATTATTCAAGCTTAAATAATTGTTTCAAGAAAAATATATTCGTACTTATTAATATTTTACAAAAAAGTAACCAAAATGAAAAAAATATTCACATTGCAAAAAAATATAACCAATTTTGGTTATAAATAACCAAAAACGGCAGCTCTGACTACAACACACAGAAAAATTCAATGTAAATTCGTTCAAAACAAGATTGATTTAAAATTTTTCAGTTTTTTTGCTTCATTGTTGTTTCATGTTAATTTAACATGATTTTACAATAACTTGCGACAACATTTTTTTCTTTTTAAATAACTATAATTCATGTTAATTTAACAGTAAAGTTAGAGCAAAATGTCATTTATATTGAAATAACAATCCGAATCACGTTGAATGAAAGTTATTCCAAGTTAAAACAACGTGAATTTCATGTAGAATCAAATTGGTTGGAGTGTGATATAACAGTGTGAAGACAACATATGCATTTAATTAAGAATAATTCAAAACACTTACCCCTGTAACACATGGTTCACTTATTTTGTATCTCCTTTGTTAACAGAAGAATCAGCAGAATGGCCCGATATGGTTTTCGTCATCATTCTACTTTTGATGTACTATTTAACTAAATAATTTTAATTAAAAGAATACGGGAATTGTCTTCTTTTTATAACATATTTTAAACATGAAAATAAAAAAATGTACAAACTTAAGTATGTATGCATGTTAATTTAACAAGATAAACTTTTGATTTTAATATAAAACCGGGTGTTATGGTTTCAATATTGAACAATGTTATTTTAACAGTGAATAATATTAAATAAACGTGATTTAAGGTTATTTTAATATTTTTCATTTAAAATTAATATGAAATAATGATAAATTTAAATAAAGAGCATACTTTTGCAGACATTTACCATGATTCTCAATCAACATTTCGCCATGTTGTTTTAACATTGGTATTTTTTTCTGTGTGAACCATCTATGCCATACGTCCCTTTTTGTTTTTTCTAATTACATATTTTTAACTTTGACGTTTTAAATTCAACATTTTTTCATTTTTCGAATTTATTCTTTGAGCTAAATTTCAGTTATGTTGAATATAATATAAAGTAACCTTCGGAAGGAAATAATTCCCAGTTTCTATTTGACGTTTTAAGTAATTATTCTTTTTTATATTTTTAGTTAATTGATGGCTTTTTACAAACAAAAAAAGAATTACAAAATTTTCTATTTTGCCTTTTTAGATCTTTTCTCTAACACAACCCTTACAGAAAGTACATTAATGTATAGTTTATAGAACACGAGCGCCTTACTCGTCCGTTCAAATGACATTTAAAACAAAAACAAATTTCGAAATTGAACGGACCAGTAAGGCGCTCATGTTCTATAAACCACACATAAGTGTGTCTTGAACTCTATTCTTAAGTTTCCGTAACCTAAATTAAAATTTTTTTACTTTTTTTAACTTTACCACTTTGCTCCCTCCCAGTCAACATTGGTCCTATTTTTACTCCAAACGATATTTCCTACTAAAAATTAACCAACTTTCAAAATTTCAAGTCTCCAGATTGTTTACTTCAAACAAAATTAAAATTCCCTTTTTGTACAATTTTTTATCCCATTTCTTTACATAAAATATAACAAAAGTACGCACTTTTACCCTGTTTCTTACTTTTCTTTTGTCCTTAACCATGCGTAGCAATTACGAAGAAACCCGCAGAAGGAAGTATTTAAGTTGGTCAAGTAGTTTTCAAGTTTTAAGCAGTCGAACAAACCATAGTTCATTTTTATATTTAAAGATAAATTAGATATTTTAAGGATATAATTTAAAAATTTGTAAATTAAGAATTAATATCAATAAAAAATATGTATGTATGTAGCGTAAGCAAAATTGCAAAAAGGCGTAACTAACAAAAATCTCAAAATCGAGTTTTTGATTGATTATAAACAATGCCATTACATGTCTTGGCAAACATTTACACTTCTGCGATCAAACATTACGCTTTTCTTAACAAAAAAAAGGGACGTTACTACAAGTGTGTTTATTTGATAAATTCAAAACGACGTCATTAAAATTTTTTTCTAACAAAATATAATTAAATGGTTTTCTTTAAAAATTGTTTTAAAATTCCATGAACGACTGACTTATCCATGCATGTTTTTCTGACATGTTTCTAGTTTCCATTTCACAAAGTTTTTTGCTTCTCCTGTAAAATTATATTTTTGTTAGTTACGCCTTTTTGCATTTTAGCTAACGATATTTATCTAAACGAGTATATACATATTTATGTATGTCCATTTTTTAAGTTTTTAAAATGTCAACGTTTCTTTTATATTAAATTTGTACTAGATTTTATATATGTATATTAAATACAATTTACCTTTGCAAAGAAAGACACTCAATTGTCTTGGTTGTATGTACATATTTCCTTTTCCATCTTGTTTTTTTCACTCACAAAAACACACTTTAATACAATTCACGTATTAAATTGCGTTGGCTTTATTTATTTCCTTTCCTCTTTCTACAACAGGCAACCTAATTTACTTCTACAACTCATTATAACCAACAAAAACAATAACACTCAATTAACTAAAGCACACTCATTGATTGCCAAACTTTTTCTCTTTTGTAATATTTCTACCAACAACAACAATGAACATTTCACTAAATACCCGACTGTTACCGAGCTACTCGCGCATCGCACACTTTTTGTTATTAACTGCTGCCAACCGTACAAAGGGAAACGGATAAAAAAAAACAAAATTGCTGATGACGTCACCATTTATAGAACAATTTAGACTTTTATACACATTAGGAAATTTTCAAATGCATTTTTTTCACCGAAATCGATTATAAACGGATAATATTATAGATTAATTTGAAAATATATCAACTTATTTACATTTTAACGCTATTTTCTAAAGCGAAACACTTATATTTCCTATTTAATTTTATTAAAAACCCAGAGACAGACGACAAAGACGACTTTACCACGCACCGATTGCAATTAAACTGATTTTATTAATGCATTAAAGTTTAGAGATCATTGCTTAAGGATTCGGAAATGTTATTTGGTGGGATGATGCCAAGTTTTGTTTTAAATATTATTGGAGTTTGCGCCTGTGCTAAGTAATAATTGACTTTTTGAGCGAATGCTGTTTATTAAAATACCCGACTGTTAACGAGCTACTCACGGCGCATCACACACTTTTTGTTATTTTATTAACTGCTGCCAACCGTACAAAGGGAAACGGATAAAAAAAAAAAACACATTGATGATGACGTCACCATTTCTAGAACAATTTAGACTTTTATACGCATTAGGAAATTTTCAAATGCATTTTTTTCACCGAAATCGATTATAAACGGATAATATTTTAGATTAATTTGAAAATATATCAACTTATTTACATTTTAACGCTATTTTCTAAAGCGAAACACTTATATTTCCTATTTAATTTTATTAAAAACCCAGAGACAAAAGACAAAGACGACTTTACCACGCACCGATTGCAATAAAACTGATTTTATTTATGCATTATAGTTTAGAGATCATTGCTTAAGGATTCGGAAATGTTATTTGGTGGGTTGATGCCAAGTTTTGTTTTAAATATTATTAGGGTTTGCGCCTGTGCTAAGTAATAATTAGCATTTTGAGCGACCACATTATACAAGAGGAAGTTGTTTTGTGACTAAGTATGTACCAAGGTTGGATACCGAAACGAATTTCGGTATCGGTTCTAAACTTATTTTTATATTACGGTATCGATATTTTTATTATATCGGTATACCGCTATAAAAATTTGTACAACGGAATATACCAGTATAACACAGTGTTGGAAAATTCAGTACTTTGGTACTGTTTAGAGTACTCTTCCTTTTCATGAATACTACAGTAGCCCCACGTCAGTTTTAGTACTCTTTTCTTGTTATGCTTCCTTGTTAAGAAATCCTGTGTTGCTATTTTTTTTTTTTAAAACATTGAAACATCGACTTCTAATATCGTAAATATGTTGTTTTTGTCTGCATAAGACCCCTGTAAAATATTATTAACTTATTTTTAGTGTAACGGCTCATGCACTTGCAATAAAATTGTTCCATTTTACGTATTACACAATTATATTGCTAATGTGTTTGAGATATTCGAAGGTGGCACAATATATTGGCAACAATCAAAAGACTTTTGATTTTTATTGCACAACGAAAAGAAAGTGAAATGTGTTGGCAACATTGTACAATGCTTACGTTATTCGCATTTTTATCGAGTATGTTCGCCTTTTTATTGAGTAAATGAAACCATTGTGCGACTTATTGCATAATATAGGACAAAATGGAAATAATAAGAGGAATATCATAGACAATGATATTGCAAGTGTATGGGCCGCTTAAGAGCCTGCGCCTCGATCTTCAATTTTATTAAATTTTGAATATAACAGCATAACATTGTATGGCAGAAAAGCATATTACGGTTTTTTCACGACTCTAAAGTTCGTGAAAATGGTGCCAGAAGCATTGATGACTCTGTGCGATAAAAAAAAATCAAGAGAAGGTTTAATATAAACGTAACTTGAATCAAGACGAGAGATGCCAAATTTTGACTTAAACAAGATTTTGTTACCGAAAAATGATTTTAATATTTTATGTTGTAGAAGAACCAAAGCTTAATTTTATTTAAATTTAATTTAAAATGTTTTCAGTTTAAATTAATATTAATTGACAGTAAATAAAATATTAATATAAAAAAACTGTTTTTTTCAAAAATTCTTAATTCTTAGGAGCTCCGGCGAGGGCTCAAGATATAACTTTTTTAGCATTTTTGATAAGTTTTAACGTAAGACAAAAATATTGCTAAAAGAATAGTTATGATTCGGGTACTTTTATTTTTTCTCATACATCAGTGATACACATTTTATTATTATTATTATTATTCTTCAAGCAGCAATGTTATTTTAACTGCGTTTTAACTATATGAGTTCGATAACAATATAACAAAGCTCATATGTATTTATAATTTTACTCACTTAACAAACATATTTTGAACACCACTAGAAAATATGAAATAAACTTTTTGTTAATTAATTAAGAATGAGAAATAATAAGATCCTTTAAAACTTTGCAACAAATGAATGCTGCTTCCAATTAGCAAAAATTAATAAATTTCTAGAAAGTATATGCACATATGTATGTTCATTAGAGCGACTCACCAAAAAAAGTGCTTAATGTGCCCTTCTAAAAATGAACCTTGGACTTTTTTAAGATGACTTTTATAATATTTCGGCTCCAGCTTTGACCTCTCGTGAGCTGGACCAGTTTGAAAAAGGGTATATTTTTGCATGTTTTCTTAATTTGAAAATCTGTTTCCTTACCGACATATACAAATTGGGTATCGTATATCGTATGGATGAAAATAGGACTAAAGAAAGAAAAAAGAAATGATCCACAACTTAAAATTTTTTTAATTTGCGAAAAAAATATGCCGCCAAAAAGTCGTGGATCATTTCTTTTTTCCTTTCTTTAGTCATATTTTCATCCATACATGATCTAAAAACTAAGTATCATATTAGAGTTCCTACAAAATAGCATTTATAT
Organism: Pollenia angustigena; assembly: GCA_930367215.1. Lineage (NCBI taxonomy): Eukaryota > Metazoa > Arthropoda > Insecta > Diptera > Polleniidae > Pollenia > Pollenia angustigena. Next base: position 32,849,132 of record OV884057.1, read on the forward strand.
ATTCCAGAGCACCGTGTAAAATGCATCTAATTTGCAAACATCTAAATTATTTACATACAAAGATGATGTACTTGACAAAAGAAAAAAGTTGATACCGATATTGCCCTATTTAAAACGAAGGGCTGCCATCCCATTGTCAAAACGCGAACTAGCACGAATTTTAAAAAAAGCTTAGACACGTATTTAATTAAATCGACTAAAGATTAAAGTATGTTAATTTGGCATTTTTATTACAAAAAACCCCGAACAAAAAATTCAAAACCCGTTTTTTTTTTACAGAAAATCCTTAAAAAAAGGACATGGATGATCGTCCTTGGACAAATTATATATTCAGTTGGACGCACCTTAAAAAAAAACCTCTCTTACGATACCCAATTTGTATATGTCGGTAAGGAAACAAATTCTCAAATTAACAAAACATGCAAAAATATACCCTTTTTCCAACTGGTCCAGCTCACGAGAGGTCAAAGCTGGAGCCGAAATATTTAAAACGTCATTTAAAAAAGTCCAAGGTTAATTTTTAGGAGGGTACATCGAGCACGAATTTTGTATCCATACAACTTGAGCCGCTCTAATGTTCATATATTTTTATATAAATGGGCATTTCCCCAGAATGGTATACCAAGATGAAAAAATAATATGATAATCATCGTTTTTTATTGTTTATTATTATAAAAAAGTCTATGTTTTTATAAAAGAATGGTTTCAAAGCATATCTCAACTAGTTTACTTGAGGAAATTGCGCTGCAAACTGGAAAATGTCATATTTTATTTTTAAGCTACTTCTAAACCCATTTTTATATACTTATTTTACATGCAAAAAATATCTTATGTTTACGCTCTTTTTCATAATCTTTCCATTACAATCAATTGTAAATTGAGTATTAAGTGTTTTTTTAATTAAATTTAAAGACATTTATGGGAAAATGCATGGTTATAATAATAAAAAAACATATGGAAAAATCGTACGTTCGCGAACGGTACATAAGTGAACTAAACAAAAACCAAGAGAGATAATTTATTTTGTAAATACTAGATGCACTTTTAAAGTAAATTAATCACTTTTGAATATTCCGTTCCATTACGCAGATTTTTTCATTTCACTACTGTCAGCCAAAGTTGACATCTATTTTGCGTACGTTCGTGACCACATGTTTATAACTATCATTATGAAAACTTAAACTCGATGAAATCCATATTTTGCACTAAACATAGAGCTACCAAAATGCTAGCGAATCGCAAAAAAAAATGCTAGAAAAACTTTTGTTTTCTATATTATTTGTACATCAAAAGCGTACGAATGTGCGTTCGTGACCCAGGAAATGCCCATATCTTTATATATTTAAATTAATAAGCTTTTAGTTTGTTAACCAAAATTTAATTTTTTTTTACATTAAATTTAGCTAATTTTTTATCTTTTTATACCCACACCACAATAGTGGAGAGGGTATTATGCATTTGTGCTGATGTGTGTAACGCCTTAAAATATATAAAAAATACAGGTCGCAATTTTGGAGATAATTTGATAAAATGTGGGACATAAGTTCTTATTGGCACAAGGACCAAGGGGGAAATTTCTTCCTCTTAGAAACTATCAAACCGATTTTAATTAAATTTAAAACATAGATAGAATCATATCTATATGGACACAAAAGGTATGCATTTTTTTAAAAATAGGACCACGAGGGGAGATAGGGGCAATTTCTGCCTCTCAAACCGATTTTAACTAAATTTAAAACATAGATCGATCAATATTTATATGGCTACATAGGCTATGCAGCTTATAAAAAATAGGACCACAAGGCGAGGTAGGGGGCACTTTCTACTTCTTACAAACTTTAAAACCGATTTTAATGAAATCTAAAACAAAGATAGATCCATATTTATATGGATTAGTGCTGGAAAACTATCGATAGTCTTAAAATATCGAAAATATCGATAGGAAAAATATAAATATCGATATTTTTATTATTTAAAATACGGCTATGAAGACATCTAACAGCAGGTATACACACAGTTTTTTGCCGCTGAATTACAGCAATGAATACAAACAACAAGAATGGCAAATGGTATGGATTGCTTAGCAGTGCTTTTTACTGCTAATTAAAGGCCTTTAAGTCGAAATTTTTACATGTTTATATAGACCTGAAATGTCAATTATTTTTGTAATGTTGTAAAAAAATGCAAATCCAAATACAATTGCAAGCATAGGACAAAACAATGAAAGACCATTAGAGGATAAGTCCGCTAGATTGATTGCCTTTTTGGGTTTAGAATTTAGAAAATTTTTTTGCAATGGAATAGCTTATAGTCGTAACAGTCGGTTCCTTCAGAAAGGTACTTATCAATTTTTAAAAAAATGGCATCTAAAATAACGTGCGTATGTATAATACGTCTCATACATTCAATAAAGTGATAAAAACAAAAAATAATTAAAGTTTTCCTGCACGAGTACAAACATTTAGTCGATAGTAATATCGATATATCGATAGTGAAATCTTAACTATCGATAAATATCGAAAGTATCGATAGTATCGCAGCACTAATATGGATACATAAGCATGATTCTTCATGGGTCCCGAATAGAGTGTACTCTCGTAAAAGTATTTTAAAATACTGCGGTGTAGGGTATCATATAGTCGGGCTTGACCGACTATACTTTCTTACTTGTTATATTTAAATTTTTTTAGAATATATTTCAAATAAAAAAAGGTTTTATAAAATGAACCAAAATAGGCGGTTTTAATGCCTAGACCCCAAACACCGACCAACAAACCTCAGTCTTAGCTATTACTTTAAATATGTATATATTAATGCTAATAGAAATTGCAAATTATACATAATCGTCGTACTTCACATAAAAAAAAAACTTTATATGTACATAACAGCCTGGAACAATGGCAAGCAAGGTATTTCAAAATTCTTTAAATTTTAAATAAGTACTAAGAAGAGCAAATGTTTCTTTTTTAATAAAAGTACCTGAATTGAAACAAATAAAAAAAATTGTATTACATACAAAACAATATGCATGTACATTAGGGTGGGTCGAAAAAAAAAGTTGTGCCAGTCACCCCCTAGAATGAAAGATATGTCAATGAAGTTTCTAAAACAGGAAAAATTTTTTTTTTTTGCCACGCCCCAAAATACAGCACTTTTGGTTTTTTATATGTAGCGCTGCCATTTAAAGTCCGATCAGAGGGAAGGATCCGAGATATCATAATTGCCATCAAGACTTTTAAGTTAGTTTAAAAAAGCATTAAATACGAAAATAAAGGCACATTCTAGCCATTAACAATGATGCTGTATATATAAAACAAAAAGGGCTGTTATTTAGGGCGTGGCAATTTTTTTTTAAAGTCCTTAAAACTGTATAAATATACCTTTTATTCTAGGGCGTGACTGAGGAAAATTTTTTTGGTTTGTATTGACTTCTACTTGTTTTAATGTAGTATGTATGTGAAACAGAAAAAGGGGCTTTATTTGGAGGCGTGTCATAAAAGTGAGCATATTAAAATCTCAACATACGTAGTTTTATAAGGACTTTCTTGGACCTTCAAAAAAATTGGACATTTGGGGGAAGGATCCGAGATGGCATAAGTGGCGCCCAGAATTTCAGGACGGATTGAAAAGTCACCAAAGACAAAAATGAAGCCACTATCAAGCCATGAACAACGATATCCGATATGATGAGATCGGACTTTAAATGGCAGCGCTACATATAAAAAACCAAAAGTGCTGTATTTTGGGGCGTGGCAAAAAATATTTTTTTCCTGTTTTAGAAACTTCATTGACATATCTTTCATTCTAGGGGGTGACTGGCACAACTTTTTTTTTTGTATGGAGGTCGACCCGGTCTAATGTACATATATAGTTTTACTTGGATATTTTCAAAACCAAACACTGAGCCGAAACCGACCGGTTTTAAAATAATTAAAAGCGCGGTTTAAAATTTTTACGGTTTTTAGCAAACTCTAGTGCCAAAATGTTCAAAAAAGTACTCTTTTGCTTGGTGGTCACTACATTCTCAATTTTTAAACTTACCATCCAGCATTAGAAACACAAAGAAAGAAATTTTCACTTATACTACTACAATGCTTGATAAGTATTTTGATCAGTGTAAATGGCCCTTTAGAAAGCTGACCGAATGTTTTTATACTTGAACTTTTGTAATTTAAACTTTCAAACACAACAGCTAAAAATTTCCTATAAATGTTGTTGTAGAACTTATGTGACATTCTATGACTTCATCATAGTAAGTAACAAAACCATAACAGTTTTGCAACCATATTTCTGTGGCTGGGTGCTAAAAGGCCCAAAATGTCAATATTTTTCTGTTTTGAGTTAATCGTTGCATTAGGTGTTTTCTCCTAACATCTTTTTTTTATGAAACAGCCAATGTTTTTAGCCCAAAACAGCTTCATAAGGGGTTTGCTAGCAAATTTCAGTAAGAACTCTTCTCTTAAAACAATTTAATTTAAATTTTCTCAAATGTAAATATTTTGACATTGGCCCTTTTAGCACCAAGCACCAGATTAAACAAACATATTTTGGATTAGGACAAGTGTTGAAACTTTTATTTTTTTTTTCTATTTGAAAAATTATATTTTTTTTTTAACAAATAGAATCTAGGAATTTATTTCTCATGGTGAGTAACATTTATTTTATAAATTTTCCAGGGACCGTAACAGTTATACCCTTTTTCAAGTCAGATGATAACAGTTATTTTTTGATTCCTATTTTTTCGAGCAAAAATTACAGTTATTTTTTGCTTTTTATTTTTTCGAGCAAAAATAAAAATTATTTTTTGGTTTTTATTTTTTCGAGCAAACATTACAGTTATTTTTTGATTTTTATTTTTTCGAGCAAAAATAAAAACTATTTTTTGCTTTTTTCGATCCAATATCAATGGCAATCACATTTACCAAATTTGACGATTTTTGGTTTCAAAAGGGCCTAAGGATCTTCATTACGATTTACGTATTTTTTAAATGTCAAAGTTTCAACTAATATTTTAAGATTTCGGTATTATTTCAGAAGGTTTTTATCCTTTTAGATATTTTCATTTGTTTTTCTGGTAATAATTCATAATAAGAAATATGCTTTTTCTTATTCCAACGGTATGGATTCTGTTAATATGTGCCGAAACAGGATAGCTGATATATAAAATCGGTGTTCATTATCTGTCGACTTCAGTGCATGTGTCACTCAATTTTCTTACTTTTTCATGATTGCCAATATTTTTGAACAATTTTTAACTGTCTTACTCCAATGATTTTTTTATCGTAATGATTCACGTCTCGAAATGTATATTCTAACTGAGCAACCTAAATAAGAGCGAAAGCGTTTTTTGTATGTCAAAACTTCTCATCTGCATACAATTTATACGAAACAAACCATTAGAATGCGAATTAGAAACCACCCGGCTGATAAATCTTATTTGACAAATCGCTATGTCGGTTTGTTTTATTGAAATTGTATTTAAATAAAATTTTCATGTTTAAAAAAACGCTTGCCGCTTTTGTTTAGGTTGTTCAGTAAGTCAAATTACAATCCTCAAAAGCTTTTATACATTTATAGTCTTATTCCTTCAATATTTTCCAGGAATATTTTCTATGCACTATCAGAATTCGAATAATATGAAAATTTATACATTATTTTTTAATACCGAAACTTGTACCGGTATAATACCGGTTTTAAGGAAAACGGTATACGTATACCGGTATTTTATGCAAAAATAATTACGGTTTCGGTATCAATACCGGTATTATATTTATTATATATATTCGGCGAAATTATGACATTTTGAATATGATATAACTTTATATGTCTTTATAAGATAAAAGGAACCCTTTCACCAAATTTCATTAAAATCGAAAGGGGTCTAGGCTTGCCAACCGTACTTTATAATAAAGTATTATACGTTATTTCGAGTAATTGAACTCTATACTTTATGAGAATAATAAAGTACGCAAAAATACTTTATTTCGCATGATTACACTTATCTAGAATTCAAAATAGTTTCAGGTTATATTAGTCAGGGCTTTATAAGTCATTAAATTATAATACTTATTGTACAAGTTTTAAAAAAAAAAAAATAATCTGACAGCACTATTTCACTTGTTTGATTTGTTTGAGTGCAATAGCTGCCTATTTTTAAAACACGAGTGCAACATTCTTTCAAATTACTGCCTGTCATTCCTTAAGGGGCCTCCCATACAAAATGTTTAATACAGACTAGAAATATATTGAAGAAAACGTACCATAAGAGCCAAGGAGTGGCCTTAACAATTTCTGGAGACCAGGGACCGTAACAGTTATACCTTTTTTCATAAAAGTCAGATGAAAACAGTTATTTTTTGATTTTTATTTTTTTGAACAAAAATAACTGTTATTTTTTGATTTTTATTTTTTTGAACAAAAATAACTGTTATTTTTTTGATTTTTATTTTTTCGATCAAAAGTAACAGTTATTTTTTGATGTTTATTTTTACGAGCAAAAATAAAAGTTATTCTATAAAGAATATGGTATACTTGAATCAGTTTTTCGACGTTTACTTCGATGTCCTTTTTTTGTTTTAAAATTTCAATAAAACTGTTATTTTCGGTCCCTGCTGGAGACACAATTGCCCCTTATCACCACTTCTTAAGTGGCTCCCATACAAATATTGCGTTTTATGATATTTTTAAATTAATTAAAATTTTTCGACTTTTGTGAATAAAATCAAAAGTTGTTAACAGATTTTAGTCATTTATAGCTTGTTTTTTTTTTTGAAGCTTTGTTTTTTATGTCTGGATTTTTTTTACATTTTTAACAAACAAAAGTTTCGAAATGTTGCAAAAAATTATTTTTGTTGCCAAAAAAAAAAATATGTTTCTAAAACAACTGCGCAAGTTAGAAAAAAATTTAAGGAAATTGTATTGCGGATTTTCGTGTTTTCTTTAGTTATTTCAATAAACTGAACCGTTTTTGAACCGGTATTAAATTCAGCGTACCCGAATTGATTTAAAGCGCCAGTTGCCCGGCTTGTCTCAAGAAAAAAGTGTCAAATTCTAGCACAGTGTAATTGTTTGATAAAACTCGCGAAAACCCTAGCCGTGTCCCACTCTTGATCGATTTGAGATGGAATAACCTATATACAAGCTTATCCTTTTTTTTTAATTACTATGTATTTGGTTTTTGTAAAAAGTTAGAGTGAATGTCAAAATTATTTGTTGAAGATAAAAAAAAGAATTTTTTTTTTGTTTATAAAATATACACAATTGCTTTAAAAGCTTTTGGCCTTATTCATAAACAATATTCCATGCTTATAACAGGTTTATAAGACGAATTTTATATGAAAATTTGTTTAATTAACCTCTAATAAACCTGAAATATTTTTTATGAATAAGGGGGTTAATCTTTTTCCTGTATTGCAAATTTATGGAGGCTCCACTTATTGCTTACGCATTTTTAATTCCCTGTATTTATATTCACTTTTTTGTTTTATAAAACTTAAACAAGTTTTATTAGATTTTTATTGAATTTAAAATTTTAACAAATTTTTTCACAAAATGTAAACAAAGATTGACATTTTGTGTACGCACAAAAATTTTAACAATAAACAGATGACTCGAAAATGTCACCTGTATGAATTCCAAAGTAAACCAACTTTTCAAATTTCAAGTCACCAGATTGTTTAGTTCAAAGAAAACTAAAATTCCCTTTTTGTACTACTTTTATCGATTTTATTTGTATAAAATGTAGCAAAAGTATGAATTTTTACCCTGTTTTCGACTTTTCTTTTTTCCTAAACCATCGCTTTGCAATTACGAAGAAACCTGCAGAGAAAGTATTCAATTTGGTGAAGTCGTTTTAAATTTTTAAGCAGTCGAACAAGCCACGGTTAATTTTTATATTTAAAGATTAAATAGATATTTTAAGGAAATAAATTTTAAATAAATAAGAAATTAAACAGCCTGTTTTTAAAAATAAAAATTTTCTTTTGGGGATTTTCATTGCAACAACAATAAAAAAAAATCAAATTTGGTTTTGTTTCAAAATTAATTCCTAAACGAGTTTTTTTTATGTTAAAAAAAACAATAGAAAAGTTGTACATATCGCACTTTTCCATCAAGAGGGTATAAACTTTTTTACTTTAAAAGATTTTGTTATAATTTTTAATATTTGTTTTTCTTACTTTTTAGAAAAAATCGACACGCAATATTCGTAATTACCCACTGTTAAATTACCAGGCTATTTTGTCTACTTTTTGGTAATGAAAGGTTTGGTTTAACAATTATTTTTCACATGCCTTTAATGTTACAAAAAACAGCTTTATCAACTCTTTGTGCTAATCTAAACCATTATCCAGATTTTGAAAATACAAGTGTTTCAAACACCGAAAATAATTATAAACGTAGATTTATGTTAGACATTTTGCAAATTATAAAGGTTCCGACAATTTCGAGATTAATTTTTTTAATTTATTAATGAAAATGTTGCACAAAATTATAGAAACGGAAGTTAAAAATTTATTTATACTGTAATAGATCACGTTTGATTTGAAAAGTATTTTTTTGTTTTTAGTTAAACGTTTTTTAATTTGTCAATTTGTTATAAATTGTCAACAATTTATAAAATAAGGAAGAAAAGAACCCTGAAGAAGGCACTCAAAGAAGTGCTGAAATATTGGTTTAAATAAACGTTAAAAGTTTTTTTATAAAAAAAGATCTCAAGCTCGAAAATTTACTAATATTTGTAAAATTAAAAACAGTTTTGCCTTTTCTGAAAACTTTTAAATTTGGAGTTAATATTGGAGTTAAAATAATGTTGACTAAGTGCGATATGGGCAAATCCTGCGTGACGAACGCTACATTCGCACGCGTTTTCTGATTGAAATATATACATTTTTTGGTCTTTCAAAAAAGATAGCTTCAACTTATATATAGTATTTAGTGACACTAATATGTACTTACGAATGACATATATCATAGTTTCTTAGCAAGTATTTGTTGCGAAATAATTGATCACAAAGTTTTGTGACGCACGCTACAAAAAGTGGGAGTAAATTCAAAGGTTGAAGTGCGTTTTCCTAATTTTTAGCGAATTTGATTCCTAATTCCTAAAAGAAAGATGACTATAAGAGAATTTTAAACGCACTTATTCGCAGCTTAAAAATGTTGTGAATTTTTGACAAAAGCCGTGAACCCTTTGTGACGCACGCTACGTAACGCACGCTACAGTTTTTCCAGTAGTATTTTATTATTATATTTTATTTATTTAAACAAAACAAATTATATTTTGATGAATTGCATTTCTTAAACTAATTTCTTAACTAATGAATATCAACTTTTTTTAACGAAATTTATATTTTGATAAGTCTGCTGCAAGTGCTATTTTAAGTACAAAAAGCACCTAAAATAATGCTAAATTCACGTATAGCATTAAGAAATCAGCAGTGTAGTAGGATTTGGTAAACATTATTGCGGTAATGATCATTGCAATTTTTTAATATAAAAATGAAATTATACATCTAGTCTTAAATTTCATTAAAAAAAAATTCATTTGAAAAATTTTTGGTTGGTGGACTGTTTCTGGGATTTGCCCATATGTATCTAAACGATTACTTATTATGTCCATTTTTTAAGTTTTTAAAATGTCAACATATCTCTTATATTAAATACTAGATTTTATAGGTATTTATGTAAATATTTACCTTTGCAAAGAAAGACACTCAATCGTGTTGGCTGTATTTCCTTTTCCATCTTATTTTTTCACACTCAAAAACACACTTTTATACAATACACGTATAAAATTGCTTTTGCTTTATTTATTTCCTTTCCTCTTTCCACAACTTGCAACATAATTTACTTCTAGGTACAACTCATTATTTCCAACAAAAACAATAACCCTCAATTAACTAAAGCACACTCATTGATTGCCAAAGTTTTTCTCTTTTGCAATATTTCTACCAACAACAGCAATGAACATTTCACCAAAAACACACTTTTTAAACTTTTTGTTTATTAAAATACCCGACTGTTACCGAGCTACTTGCGCATCGCACACTTTTTGTTATTAACTGCTGCCAACCGCACAAAAGGAAACGGATAAAAAAACATATTGATGATGACGTCACCATTTCTAGAACAATTTAGACTTTTATACACATTAGGAAATTTTCAAATGCATTTTTTTCACCGAAATTGATTATAAACGGATAATATTTTAGATTAATTTGAAAATATATCAATTTATTTACATTTTAACACTATTTTCTAAAGCGAAACTTTAATATTTCCTATTTAATTTTATTAAAAACCTAGAGACCGAAGACAAAGACGACTTTACCACGCACCGATTGCAATTAAACTGATTTTATTTATGCATTATAGTTTAGAGATCATTGCTTAAGGATTCGGAAATGTTATTTGGTGGGATGATGCCAAGTTTTGTTTTAAATATTATTGGAGTTTGCGTCTGTGCTAAGTAATAATTAACATTTTGAGCGAGTGCTGTTTATTAAAATACCCGACTGTTAACGAGCTACTCGCGGGGCATCACACACTTTTTGTTATTTTATTAACTGACGTCACCATTTCTAGAACAATTTAGACTTTTATACACATTAGGAAATTTTCAAATGCATTTTTTTCACCGAAATCGATTATAAACGGATAATATTATAGATTAATTTGAAAATATATCAACTTATTTACATTTTAACGCTATTTTCTAAAGCGAAACACTTATATTTCCTATTTAATTTTATTAAAAACCCAGAAACAGAAGACAAAGACGACTTTACCACGCACCGATTGCAATTAAACTGATTTTATTGATGCATTACAGTTTAGAGATCATTGCTTAATCATTCGAAAGTGTTATTTGGTGGGATGATGCCAAGTTTTGTTTTAAATATTATTGGAGTTTGCGTCTGTGCTAAGTAATAATTAGCATTTTGAGCGAGTGCTGTTTATTAAAATACCCGACTGTTAACGAGCTACTCGCGGCGCATCACACACTTTTTGTTATTTTACTGCTGCCAACCGCAGAAAAGGAAACGGATAAAAAAAAACACATTGATGATGACGTCACCATTTCTAGAACAATTTAGACTTTTATACACATTAGGAAATTTTCAAATGCATTTTTTTCACCGAAATCGATTATAAACGGATTATATTATAGATTAATTTGAAAATATATCAACTTATTTACATTTTAACGCTATTTTCTAAAGCGAAACCCTTATATTTCCTATTTAATTTTATTAAAAACCCAGAGACAGAAGACAAAGACGACTTTACCACGCACCGATTGCAATTAAACTGATTTTATTTATGCATTATAGTTTAGAGATCATTGCTTAAGGACTCGGAAATGTTATTTGGTGGGATGATGCCAAGTTTTGTTTTAAATATTAGTAGGGTTTGCGCCTGTGCTAAGTAATTTTAAGCATTTTGAGCTACCACATTACACAAGAGGAAGTAGTTTTATGACTAAGGGTGTGTGTGAAACGGTAGCAAAGTTCTATGGTGAAATGAAATTTGTTTGTGGTAGAAAATTTTCATATTTGTGCTGTGTGAAATTGTAACATTTTTGACAACGTAAAATTTTGACATAAAGAAAAAAACACTTACAAATAGTTTTGTGAAAATGAATAAATTAAACAAACGTTTGCCAATAATAGTTTCAATTATGTTGGAAATGAGATCGTCCCAACTATTTGATGAGTTCGTTCTGATTTATTAACAATTTTTACAAAAAGTTTGGGCAAAAAAGCTTATACATAGTTAAATATTTAAATCTTGTATAATTCTTTTTTGCCACTAGTCCTGCTTCCATATTATTTTTTTATTTTGTTTAAACAAATTTGATGAAAAAAAATAATTTTGTGGTTGTAAAAAATTTCTACACCCCCCTAGGGCTAGTAACATTTTATTCACCTCAATAGTGTCAAAATTTTACTTCCATGAGTACTTTGCTACCGTTTCACACACACCCTAAGTACACACGGTGAGTAATTTGTAGCAAAATTTCTGTTGTTTTTATCCACAGGTCTTTCGTTGTAAATCTCTTGGCACTCATCAGCTTTTCCCCATAGTAATTTATATTGTTACGTTACTGCTTTTCAATAACGTGTTGGTGTATTTCCTTTATAATAAACCGTTTTGAGTTCTTTATTGCATTTAAAATAAAACTAAACAAACACAACACTTTAATGTATAACACTTAGGCCGGGTTTTTGAGATGTGGATTAAGTTTAAACTAAGTTTAACGTAGTCTGAAACTCGGATATTTTCGGCGAAATGATTTTTTTTTTTTTAGTTTTTTATTAAAGACGAACATTTTAAGCAAAACAAAGCTGTTCCGTCAAAATTTTGTATACAAACTTGGTAATGGCGGCACAAATCTGTTTTCAGATTAACTAAACCTAGTTTAACTGAGATCTCAAAAACCCAGCCTTATTAATTAAGAACTTAGTCACTTTAACAACCGTAATTTATAGCTTTTATTTAAAACTCACTATTGTCATCAACACTCTTCAAACGTATATAGTTTTCTCCGCGTGATGCGCCCTAAACTTGACAAAGTCTGAACTAATACTGTTTTTTGATGCTAGCCGCCGCAAGTATTGATACTGTCATTCAGCTATCTAGAACATTCGAAATGTTTCTCGAAGGTTCGAAACTTTACTTATTCACCACTCTATCGTCAATTATGATTTATGGCGGCACTTATGTTTACATAATTTCAAAACTTATACTAAAGACTTTTTAACGGTCATTTCTAGGGATTTCTTCACATTGGGATTGAAGTGTACTAAATTATAACAATCTTTAATAACAATGTAAACTAATAAAATAACTAACAAATACTTAACAACTAATCAATACAAGATAAATAATAATTACAATTAATTCTTAAACAATAATTACAACTAACTAAAGTTACTTTCGTAACAATATTTCCGTTGCAAAAACTATATTTTTAATAAACACCCTAATTCTACATTTCAGTTCCCACATTAAGCTATGCATAAATCGAAAAAAGTATTCCAACCACTGATGGGATTTGTGGTACAATTGTACCAAATTTGGTACAATCAAAACATTATTGATACACTGGTACAATTCATCCTTCTTTGGTACAATTAAAGAAAAAAACCCACGAAGTTTCATGATTGCTTTCAGGTGGATATCTCCAGCCGGGCCAGAACTACCAAATATTGCATTATTAATTTGTGTTAATGATGGTATCCTTATATATTAAATACATACATAAGTACATCCTTGTAGGAAGCCAGGGATCAAGTGTCTCCAAATCGCCACTTTTGTCGATTGATTTGGTGACACTGTCTACACTTTTGTCTGCCTTTGGCAAAAAAAAAAATATTTTGCTTTGTTTTTGTATACCCACACCACAATAGTGGAGAGGGTATTTTGCGTTTGTGGTGATATGTGTAACACTAAAAAATATTGGTGTTGACCCACCTTTTTGTATACCGATAGACTCAATATCACTTTCTAAGTCGATTTAACGATTTTTTGAAATTTTGTACATTGGCTTCAATTCATAAGGGCGAAGCCTACTACAAATAGTGAGAATCGGTTCATAATTTCAAATACCCCCCATACAAACTTGTTTCCGCAATAGGGATATTTAGATTAAATTTGAGCCAAACTTATTTTATTGCAATCTAAATTATCTTACCAAATCTTATTAGAATCGGTACATATTTGACGATAGCTCCCGTAAAAAGCTTTTAATGCCATACCTTCCTTATAAATGTTGACATAAAAATTGCCTACGACAGATACCATGTTATGAACAATGATATTCTGGTAGGTACAAAATTAACCATAGCTTCCTAAAATCACTGAAGGACAAACATATCTCATATAGATGAAGATTCTGGCGTGTCCATGACTGCCCATGGGTTCCAAATAGAGAACACTTCCGAAAATTTGTTTTTATATGTATGGTGTAGGGTATCAAATAATCAGGCTTGACCGGCTTTACGTTTTAACTTCTCAAATTTAGTGCATGAAAATGGTGATAGTTAAATTAAACAAATAAAATGAACAAACTACCTGGCCCACAATGTCGACGAGAACATTTCTTTCGCATAGTTATATTGAAAACATTAATAAAAAACTTAAATTTGTTTTGTTTTCATTATTTCGAACTGTTCTTGTCGACCAGGCCGAAAATTTAAATATTTATAGTGAAAAAGTTAATTAAATAAATTTGCCAGGTTTTCGTAGTGTTCAGGTGTAGTTGTTTTTGACCTGCAATAAATGAAATGAAACTATAAAATTTAAGTAAAAAAATAATGTAATCATATAAAATATTAATTGCCTTTTATTGAACTTATAGCTTAATAACTTAACTTAACAAATTAACAAAAAATCGAAGAACTTTCCGTTGGTTAATAAGCAACTTGATAAAACGTAGCTACGATCGTAATGCAGACAACATACAATTAAAAGAAAAGAAAATTGAAAAGGAACGCAGAATACCAAAGTTGCTAAACGGCGAAAATTTCTTTCCGAATCGAAATGCAGAAAAAGGGTCAACGTCGCGACGCGTCGTCTTCACCATCTGCTACAATTCAAGAAAAATCTCGCTGCTGGAAATCTGGATGGCTTACCGGTTATTTTAGGGTTGGCTGGAGTCTTTACAGGTCCTTGTGTTTTATGGGTATATGGGTAATTTTGTTTTACCGCTGCAACCCATTCCTGGCATTTACAACTCAATATTTCAGCTTCGTCGTCAATATCACCCTGGTAGCTGCATAATTTGGAATTAGCATCAAGGGAAAGATTTTTTATTCTTGGTGTAGGAATTTTAAAGAATTGTTGGAAATAAAACAAACAAATTCTTATACAGCAGTTTGTCGCTTTAAAATTCTGTAAGTAAAATTTCTTAATATTGTTTAATTTAACATGACGGCTAATATTTTTTTATTTTTTCAGGGACTGCAAAAACCGATTAGTTGTCAAATTGAAGGTTAAAAAAATTAAACTAGAAGAGAGGTGCTACGTACATAAGGAAGACACCAAGATAGTCCTTGTAACATGGACTGACTATCTTTAGATGCATTAATTAAAAACTAACGTTTCCGATTATTTTCTGAGTCTTATTTATTCTTTAGTAAAAAAATTATTTTAATTTAACAAATAAGATTTTTAAACGGACTTTGAGGATGAATGCGCCCTTAAATTGGTTACTATAAATTTTACCGCAGAAAATTATTTTTTTTGTATGCAAAACAAATCAAATTCAAAAAGTAATTGTTATTTTCGACGCAAAAAATGAAAATCAAAAATATTTCCTGACGAATAAATTAAAATCAAGAAATACTTTTATTTCTAAAGGTGCTATCAGACGGGATGTATTTTACATATGTACTGTCAAATTTTCCATCTGTAAAAGTTGTACACATCGTGTGATACATATGAAACTTTGCATCTGTAAAATACATGTGGAAATACATATGTAACTTTTTCGATTAGAACACGCTCTATTTTCCTGTGGCAAACATAAACAAAACAGCTGGTTTGTTTTGAAACGTAAGCCAAAGTCAGCTTTTGTTTACATTTATAGGTTATGTCATAAGAAAATACATAAGCAGGTGTGATAGCAGAAATTATGATTCGTATGTAAAATTTAAATTTTGACAAACATACGGAATTACATATGGGTAAGAAAAGTGACAGTACATATGTAAAATACATCCCGGGGGGTGCTTTAAAACCATGTGAGATAAGGCCATGATGGCTTTATTGCTCAATTGAATGGGAGATAAAGCCGTAAATGGCCTTATTGCCATATCATTGAGAGGTAAGGTCGTATTTAAAATTTTGCGAAATGAGAGATATAGCCATATTTTTTTTCGCAAATGATATTTAAAGCCATATTTTTTCAGAATATTGTTATGCATTATGTAAACATTCTGTTAAAGGGAAAATCCTTAGTAATCATTGAAAAACTTTGTTTTATTCTTGTGACGCACGCAGGAAAACTTTATTCAGCGAAGCCACCTGCCGCGTCCTACTGGAGGAAAACCCCCTAAGCACGCAGAAAAACTTCAGTATGCGAAGCCAGATTTCAATACTTATCTTAAGTGTCTCTGGAACTGAAATGAGAGATAAAGCCATTTTCTAATATTGCTAATGTGAGCTAAGGCCATGATGGCTTTATCTCCCATTCAAATGAAAAAAAAGAAAAAGGCTTTATCTCCCTATGGAATGAGAGATTTTGTTTTTTTAATTCCTAAGAAACACCCCGCGAAGCTTTGTGCTTGTCTGCAGGAAAGAAACCAGAGTCTCTGGCGGGAATCAAATCCACAACCCCGGCGCTGATAGAATAGCTCACTACCAGCTAGCCTACCGGGGCACTAAGGCATCATGGCCTTATCTCACATGGTATTAAAGCACCCCTCCCCCGCTAAAACCCCCAAAAATAATTTAATTTCACATTTTTAATTGTTCTTCTTCTATGACAATACGGTCGCATTAGATATAAATATAATTAGAGTTAAGTCGACGTACGAAATCGATACGCTTAACGCTTTCGACAGCTATTGTGTGCCTTTGCATAACGTTTATACGGTCCAATTGTGTTCGGTAATGACTAAAACGTAATTTTTTAAATAAAAGTTATAACCGCTACGGTCAGTTTAAACTCTAAGTTCTACTTGTTTTACAAAATTTTACTTCTTATTAGTAAGCTGTATTAATTTTTTGTGTATTTATTGAATTTTTGTTTACAAAACAGAAAACGAGAGAGACAAATCGAAAGCTTGTAAATAAATGAACATAGTTGAACACAGTTGTTGGTTCAGTACTAGTAGTATAGTAAAAAACAAAAGCACTTCCACAAATAATTTGTTGTTCAAATTTAAGCAAAACATTTCAATAAAAACTTGAACTTGATGGCTGCACTGTTAGATTTATTACCTTTTGAAAAAAGGATTTAATTACGCAAAGTTTTAAGCTTTTTGTTAACATGAATTGGAATTTATCTTACATAGCACTTCCGAATCTTTATTGGAAAGCATTTAATTTAAAACTGTCTTCTTCAAAATAAGAATCGCTTTGGTATTTAAGCAATTAGAATACCTTTTTCGATTGATGCGTAACTTAACGCGGGAAGGTAATTGATATATTGAATAAGGGTAGTTATTAAAAGGGAGTTTTTGCAACGTAAATATAAAAAACCTGTGGATAAAAACAACAGAAATTTTGATATAAATTACCCAACGCGAGTACTTATAGTCACAGAACATCTTCATCTTGTGTAATGTGGTCGCTCAAAATGCTAATTATTACTTAGCACAGGCGCAAACCCTAATAATATTTAAAACAAAACTTGGCATCATCCCACCAAATAACACTTCTGAATCCTTAAGCAATGATCTCCAAACTGTAATGCATTAATAAAATCAGTTTTGTTGCAATCGGTGCGTGGTAAAGTCGTATTTGACTGCTGTCGCTGGGTTTTTAATAAAATTAAATAGGAAATATTAAAGTTTCGCTTTAGAAAATAGTGTTAAAATGTAAATAAGTTGATATATTTTCAAATTAATCTAAAATATTATCCGTTTATAATCGATTTCGGTGAAAAAAATGCATTTGAAAATTTCCTAATGTGTATAAAAGTCTAAATTGTTCTAGAAATGGTGACGTCATCATCAATGTGTTTTTTTTTTTATCCGTTTCCTTTTGTGCGGTTGGCAGCAGTTAATAAAATAACAAAAAGTGTGTGATGCGCCGCGAGTAGCTCGTTAACAGTCGGGTATTTTAATAAACAGCACTCGCTCAAAATGCTAATTATTACTTAGCACAGGCGCAAACTCAAATAATATTTAAAACAAAACTTGGCATCATCCCACCAAATAACATTTCCGAATCCCTAAGCAATGATCTCTAAACTATAATGCATAAATAAAATCAGTTTTATTGCAATCGGTGCGTGGTAAAGTCGTCTTTGTCTTCTGTCTCTGGGTTTTTAATAAAATTAAATAGGAAATATAAGGGTTTCGCTTTAGAAAATAGCGTTAAAATGTAAACAAGTTGATATATTTTCAAATTAATCTATAATATTATCCGTTTATAATCGATTTCGGTGAAAAAATGCATTTGAAAATTTCCTAATGTGTATAAAAGTCTAAATTGTTCTAGAAATGGTGACGTCATCGTCAATGTGTTTTTTATCCGTTTCCTTTTCTGCGGTTGGCAGCAGTAAAATAACAAAAAGTGTGTGATGCGCCGCGAGTAGCTCGTTAACAGTCGGGTATTTTAATAAACAGCACTCGCTCAAAATGCTAATTATTACTTAGCACAGACGCAAACTCCAATAATATTTAAAACAAAACTTGGCATCATCCCACCAAATAACATTTCCGAATCCTTAAGCAATGATCTCTAAACTATAATGCATAAATAAAATCAGTTTAATTGCAATCGGTGCGTGGTAAAGTCGTCTTTGTCTTCGGTCTCTAGGTTTTTAATAAAATTAAATAGGAAATATTAAAGTTTCGCTTTAGAAAATAGTGTTAAAATGTAAATAAATTGATATATTTTCAAATTAATCTAAAATATTATCCGTTTATAATCGATTTCGGTGAAAAAAATGCATTTGAAAATTTCCTAATGTGTATAAAAGTCTAAATTGTTCTAGAAATGGTGACGTCATCATCAATTTGTTTTTTTTTTATCCGTTTCCTTTTGTACGGTTGGCAGCAGTTAATAAAATAACAAAAAGTGTGTGATGCGCGAGTAGCTCGGTAACAGTCGGGTTTTTTAATAAGTAAAAAGTTTAAAAAGTGTGTATTTGTTCAAAAGTTCATTGTTGTTGTTAGTAGAAATATTGCAAAAAAGAAAAAGTTTGGTAATCAATGAGTGTGCTTTAGTTAATTGAGGGTTATTGTTTTTGTTGGAAATAATGAGTTTTAGAAGTAAATTGAGTTGCCAGTTGTGGAAAGAGGAAAGGAAGTAAATAAGTCAAAAGCAATTTTATACGTGAATTGTATAAAAGTGTGTTTTTGAGTGTTAAAAAATAAGATGGAAAATGAAATACAACCAACACGATTGAGGGTCTTTCTTTGCAAAGGTAAATATTTACATAAATACCTATAAAATCTAGTATTTAATATAAGAGATATGTTGACATTTTGAAAACTTAAAAACTGGACATAAATAGTACTCGTTTAGCTAAATATCGTTAGCTAAGATGAAAAAAGGCGCAACTAACAAAAATATAATTTTACAGAAGCAAAAAACTTTGTAAAATTAAAACTATAAACATGCCAGAAAAACATGCATGGATAAGACAGTCGTTAATGGAATTCTTAAAACAATTTTCAAAGAAAACTCTTTTTATTGTATTCTGTTAGAAACAAATGTTTAATGATGTCGTTTTGCAAACGTTCCTTTGTCTTTTGTTAATAAAAGCGTAATTTTTGATCGCAGAAGTGTATTGATTATAATCAATCAAATACTCGATTTTGAATTTTTTGTTAGCTACGCCTTTTTGCAATTATGCTAACGCTATATACATTAGACTGGTCGCATCTTGTATGGGATTTTTTTTATACCCTCCACCACAATTAGTTGTGAAGAGGGTATATTCAGTTTGTCATTCCGTGTGAAACTTTTTTACTATTCATCTCAGACCCTATAAAGTATATATATTCTGAGTCCTTGAGTAATTTTAAGTCGATTTAGCCATGTCCGTCTGTCTGTCCGTCTGTCCGTCTGTCCGTCTGTTGAAAACACGCTCACTTTCGAAAAACTCAAAAGAAATCAACAAACTTGGTGTCAAATTGCTTGTAGTTATCCTAAGCAGTTTGGGATTGAAATTCAGCAAAATCGGTTCAATAGGATCTGAGCTATGAATCAAAATGTGGAACCACCACCTAAAAAAAATTGATAATTTTGTTACAAAAACTAACATAAATGGTGGAACAAGGCACGGAATGAGATAAGATTTTGCGAAAATTTGTTTTATTCAACTGGAAATCACGCTGTGAAATTTCGTGAAGATCCGTCAATAATTTACCCTAGGCCCCATATAAGCCCTACTCCCGGAAAACAGTATATTAAGCCTAAAACCCTAAGTAACAATGCTATCATTACAAATCTTGGCAAGTCACAGTTACATAGGAGTAGAAATTAAACTGTTAAGTTTCGTGAAGATCGGTCCATAATTTACCATAGGCCCCATATAAAACCTACTTCCGGAAAACAACTTAGTACACCTAAAAACGTAAAAAATAATGCTATCATAACAAAATTTGGTACATCAAAGTTTTATAGAACTAAAAATAAATCTTTGAAATTTCGTGAAGATCGGTTCATAATTTACCATAGGCCCCATATAAACTTTACTCCCGGAAAACAGCTTAGTACGCCTAAAAACGTAAAAAATAATGCTATCATAACAAAATTTGGTACATCAAAGTTTTATTGGACAAGAAATAAAATTGTGTTATTTCGTGAAGATCGGTCCATAACTTACCCTGGGCCCCATATAAACCCTACTCCCGGAAAACAACTTAGTACGCCTAAAAACGTAAAAAATAATGCTATCATAACAAAATTTGGTACGTCAAAGTTTTATAGGACAAGAAATAAAACTGTGTAATTTCGTGAAGATCGGTCCATAATTTACCCTGGGCCCCATATAAACCCTACTCCCGGAAAACAGTTTAGTACACCTAAAACCGTAAAAAATAACTCTAGCGTAACAAAATTTCGTACGTCACAGTTTTTTAGGGCTAGAAATAACACTGTGAAATTTCGTGATGATCGGTCCATAATTGACCTTAGGCCCCATATAAACCCTACTACCGGAAAACAGTTTAGTACGCCTAAAACCGTAAAAAATAATGCAATCATAACAAATTTTGGCTCGTCACAGTTTTATAGGACTATAAATGATACTGTGAAATTTCGTGAAGATCGGTACATAATTTACCCTAGGCCCCATAGAAACCCTACTCCCGGAAAACAGTTCAGTACACCTAAAACCATAATTAATAATGCTATCATAACAGAAATTGGTACGTCACAGTTTTAAAGGACTAGAAATGACGCTGTGAAATTTCGTGATGATCGGTCCATAATTTACCCTAGGCCCCATATAAACCCTTCTACCGGAAAACAGTTTGGTTGCCTTAAACCATAATTAATAACAAATCGTCACAGTTTAAGATTATAATAACATCATACAGATATTACTCCTTAAGCATTCGAACTGTCGGTGGAGGGTATCAAAGATTCGGCACAGCCGAATATAGCACTCTAACTTGTTTTTAAATTTAATTGTTTGCGCTGCTTAAAATATGAGGTTTGGTATAAGAAATCATGATCTAATTTTTCAGGTCAATCCGACGGTGCCTAGCCGTGCCGAGTGGGGCCCAAAGTTCCCCATAATTTAAAAAAAACTTCTTTTCTATCAGATCTTTATAGTTATACTTGTTGAAAAGCCGAAAATCAAAAATATGGCTTCGTTACGATCTTCCGCAGAGAAAGCACTTCAAGTGTGCCAAGTTTCAGCTTCCTATGTCATCAGATGGCTTCAGAAAGTTGCGGAAAGAATAGGACATACATGCAAACATCCTGACATACTAAGAAATTATATACATATTGTATAGATAGATTAAAGCATTTTCTGTTTAATATTTTAGTATGATACGAACGAAAGATTTTTAACCCAATTCGGGGTCACTGAATCCAGTGGTGCTAGCCGTTTTTTTTAGGTTAGCTTTGGTTTTCGAGATATACCGTTATTGCGAAAATTAAGGAAGTTGCACAACATATGTTCGCGTAACTCAAAAACGCTTCAGCTTATTGAAAAACTAAAAAAAAACCGCCATATTTGTATTATTGAAATTCTTATATTTGGACCGTGTAGTGCCTAGGATGCCTAAGAAGGGTCAAATGTATGACCAACTCCACTTTATTTTTCATCTCCATCATTTATTTCTAAAATACCTACTTATCTCCATTCATTAAGGGGCTCCCATTAAAAATTTTAACTACAGACTAGAAATATATTGAAGAAAAAGCTCCATAACTGCCAAGGAGTCAGCCCTAGGGGAGTAAAGTGTATGACCGACCTCAATTAGTTTTTTGTCCTTAACATTTTCTCGAGACATACTTGCCCTTTACCTTTACTTTTTAGGGGGGCTCTCATACAAATATGGCGGTTTAATAAAATTCTTAAATTAATTAAAATTTTTCGTCTTTTATGAATACATAAAATCAAAAGTTGTTAACAGATTTTAATCATTTATAGCTTGTTTTGTTTGCAATGTTGTTTTTTATATGACTGCATAAAATTAGAAGCATAGCTGCATTTTTCAATTTTTTATGAATTTTTAAAAACAAAAATTCCGAAATTTTAATAAAAAAGTTATTTTTTTTTCCAGAAAAAAAAATTATGTTTCTAAAACGACTGCGCATATAAGAAAAACGTTTTACCTTTCTTAAAGTAAATTTTATTGCGGAATTTCGGTTTTTTTTTAGTTTTTCAATAAACTAAAGCGTTTTACGCGAACATATGTTGTGCAACCTCCTTAACTTTCGAAATAACGGTATATCTCGAAAACCAAAGCTAACCTAAAAAAAACGGCTAGCACCACTGGATTCAGTGACCCCGAATTAGGTTAAAAAACTTTCGCTGGTATCATACTAAAATATTTAACAGCAAATATGTACTTTAATCTATCTATACAATATGTATATAATTTCTTAGTATGTCAGGATGTTTGCATGTATGTCCTATTCTTTCCGCAACTTTCTGAAGCCATCTGATGTCATAGGAAGCTGAAATTTGGCACACTTGAAGTACTTTCTCTGCGGAAGATCGTAACGAAGCCATATTTTTGATTTTCGGCTTTTCAACTAGTATAACTATAAAGATCTGATAGAAAAGATGTTTTTTTTTATAATATGGGGAACTTTGGGCCCCACCCGGCACGGCTAGGCACCGTCGGATTGACCTGAAAACTTAGATCATGATTTCTTACACCAAACCTCATGTTTAAAGCAGCGCAAACAATTAAATAATAAAAAAAAATTGCGGCCAGTCTAATATACATATGTACATCTTTTTTATTGATATTTAGTCTTTATTTACAAATGCAATGATCGAAAAAATAAAAATAAAAAAATAACTGTTATTTTTGTTCAAGAAAACAAAAATCAAAAATAACTGTGTTCATCTAACTTTTATGAAAAAGGAATAACTGTTGCGGCCCCTGGTTAAAAAATAGTGTTTTAAGAAATGTACGGCATTACGTTACGACCAGAACTTTTAGAGGCAAAATCAGCAAAATTGTATGATTTTATCCACAGACAAGATTTTCCATTTTGTTCAACTCTTGTCCCAAAAAGTTGCCCATTACTATTTTTATTAATTTTTCCTTTTGGATATTTAGGTCGGGATCTCAGTCTTAAAAAAATAAATACGTTTTATTTGTTTTCTTTAGATTATTCTATACCCCTATTACGGTTTACAACTCAACTCTAGTTCAGTTGAAATTAAGCATATTTGTATTATTTTTGTATTATGGTTTACAACTCTACTATACTGCGGTTAACAAAAACGTCAAAAAATTACAACTCATCACTAGCAGTTGTTTTAACTGAGTTGAGTTGTAAACCGTAATAGGGGCCACTAAATGCCCCTATTTACGGAAATTTGAGGAAAATACAATCCTGACATAAGTTGTGTTTTGAAAAAATTGCAACTTGCAAAATCGCATAGTTGCACTTATTTGACGTGAGCAACCCATTATGTTTGCACCTTCGATTTTAAGCTTTCCGGAACAATTTTTTATATAACGCACCAGGGCTGTGGAGTCGTCAAAAATAGTTCTTACTCCGACTCGGACTCCAACCGCTGAAATTTTATAAGTCCGACTCCTACTCTTACATTGATGCTAAATGTATATAAGACTGGTCCTTAGTTTACTTTAAACTCTTTTTTTTAATTGTACAAATTTCAAATCGATATTTTAAATATTGCACCGCCAATTTCGAAGAATTTTTATTTTGGAAAATATTAGAAAATTTTTTTTTAAATTTGTTATGCCGAAAAATTTTGGGTCGAAGCAGCGAGTTTTTGTGGACTCCGACTCCAAAGCACTGTAACGCACCTTCCATTTTACAGCGTCACAAGAGGCATGCACCTGCGATTCTTTAAAAAAAAAATTTAATAAATTTCGATTGTTTTCTTCCGCAACCACGTAACTCGATTTTTCCGATTTCTTGTTTTAACCGGAAAAGTAATCAGTAAATACCGCATTACAATTTTTTTGTTTGGTGGAATATCGGAATTTTTCCGAATTCTTGGATTATAAGGGAATATATAGCAAAAAGTTTCAAATATTTGGTAAAAAAGAAGTATTTTGTCTCTCCTGAAAAGTAGTTGTTTTTGAGTTATGAGGTTGCGGAAGAAACCCATCGATTTAAGCCGTATTTTTCTTGAAAACTCACAAGCTTGATAATTTACTTTTAGTTTAAAGTAAAACTAACTCAACAAGTAGTAACGTAACAAATAGTTTTAATTTATTTTCATAAATTTTTATTGTATTAAACTTTGCAATCATTCGTCTAAAACTAAATTCTATATTAAAACAATTCATTGATACACTTTTTCATTAGCAAATTACAAGTATTTTTGTAATGATTCACCTAAAATAACTTCCAATTCTTGAACTGATTTCCTTGTATTCTTTTCAACACGAGGATTTTCATCTTCAAACAGCTCAGCAATAAACGGTACTGTTTCGGGTAAAAGTGGAGTAAAATCATCGCCCAATTTACGTGCAATTTCCACACAACAATTGAAAGCGAATATGCGAACTTCTGGCACGCTGTTGCGTGTTTTAAGTAGAACCTGATAGTTCAATTGTTTCCACAAAACATCATTGGAAACATCCACCGCCAATTGTGCTAAACAATTAGATAAAATTGTTTGTAGCTGTTCTTGTTCCAAAACTAAACGATTTTCCAATTGATCAACAATAGCAGGCATTAAATATTCAAAGCGATGGACATTAACGAAATCTTTGCTGTCATGTAGGAATATATTGTACAAAGTATTCAAAATAGCCTTCAATAGTTCGATAGTAAGATATTCCGTATCAGGTTCTATGTCATTCTTATTAGCATTCGATTCATTGAGCAAACGTGCAGCATCTTCTATGAAATCACTGGCGAATAGCACAAACAAAGATTTTAGAGACTCAGCAATTTTGTTTGTTAACAAGAAATACGTT
Organism: Pollenia angustigena; assembly: GCA_930367215.1. NCBI lineage: Eukaryota > Metazoa > Arthropoda > Insecta > Diptera > Polleniidae > Pollenia > Pollenia angustigena. The sequence goes on from OV884057.1 coordinate 32,874,412, forward strand.
AAAACATTTTCCTTTTGCTGACTGCCCTGCAAAGCCCAATTGTAAAGCTTGTGGTACAGCGGCCTAAAGGAACTTTCCGAAAGTTTTAAGACCCAAGCGGTAAAAGCATCAATAATAGCAGCTTCTGTGCTATTAATGCTTTTGATATCTAATTTAGAATTCTTCAGTTGCACACGGAATTCCAAAGCTTCCATAAACAATTTTGTCAATTCACTGCGTACGTTGGCCAAATCATTGTTCTTGGCATTAGTTACAGACTGATGTAGCAGTTTCATTAGGACACTAATGTCGGAGTAATTTTTACTGGTCATTAGTTTGTTGTAAGCCTTTTCACAGCTGGGTACTAAAATACGTACTGGGACATCAGTGGCGATTTTTAACCAAATGGTATTTATCTTTTGTAAAATATGTATAGATCTTTGATCTTTTTCATTGTTTTGCAACGTTATGCGTGTACCAGTGGAACTTATGGCGGTGATAATATCAACTATGTAGGGTCCCAAGAAAAGAGGTAACGATTCGAAAAGTTTTTGCATGCCTAAAAAGGGTAAAAAAACAGTAGAATTTTTAGTTTATGGTAAATTTCGTTTTATTTAAGCAGTTCTTTTTCAGTGAACATTCAGCCCAATCATGAATAAAAATTCCCCGGGAGTTTTTCCATTTTTCCTATTTAAATTCAATTGTAAAAATGGGAGAAGGGGAATTTTTATTCACAATCAAGTCTAGTGTAGTTCAGTTCTGGTTTACTTCTAGTTCAGTTTTAGTTTAATTTTAGTTTATTTATCGCACTTGATCAACAAGAGGGTATTAACTCAAAATTTTACAATTTTCAGTAAAAGCAAAACAATTTTTAATTTAACATTGAAGGCATATGAAAAAGAATTTTTAACCAACCGTATCACTACCAAAAAGTAGACAAAATATAACGATATTTTCACAGTGGGTTGATATTTTCCAAAAATTAAAAATTTTGAGTATTCAAACGATTTAACGTTGTTCGATTAATCGATTAATTTTGGGCGATTAACTGTTCGTATTATTTAAAATTGCTTATTTTCGATTAACGAATAATTCGAATAATTTATGTCGAATAATCGATTAATAGAAAAATTAGGTTTTTTCACAGTATTGGTTTTTTTCTTTTATGTAAAATAACAATTTAAAATTGCTTATTTTCGATTAATGAATTAATCGAATAATTTACGTCGATTAATCGATTAATCGAAAATTTGATTATTTAAAATTATTAGTTTTATATGTAAAATAACAATTAAACAACAATTTAAAATTTTATTTTCGATTAACGAATAATACTAATAATTTATGTATGTCGATTAATCGAAAATTGGAGTTTTTCACAGTATTAGTTTTTTTTTTTTCTTTTATGAAAAAGTGTGGGAATATTTTGTTTTTAGGAATGTTTAGTACAGACTTTTACCACAATGCACGCACTATAGGTAATTTAACCCGAACTCTTGGCCAAAAATAATTTATTGCACTATCAATAAAAATGTTTTTGCTAATGACGTTCGATTAAGAATATATCAAAGAAAATAGCTGCATATTAGGTTTTTGAAAAAAAAAAAATAAAAAAAAAATACCAGCTGATTTATGGGCAGTCAAAGTTGAAATTTGCAAGCAACGTTCAGAGTGCAACATTAAAAGTGTAACTTTGATATAAATTAAAACGTTTTTAATAGTAATTAAACAATAAGAACAAAATCGTGCATAATATGGAGAAGAGAGTGGATAGTAAGTAATTAAAAAAACCAACAAATTTTGGGGAGCATTATTGCTCTTGATAACAAAACGTGTTATCATTTAACCTCAAATAAATAAATTTTTCCATAAATATAAACTTCGTGTTTTTCTTTGATGAAAAGTCTTAAGAAAAGAATTCTGAATTTTTTTATACCCTCCACCACAATTAGTTGTGAAGAGGGTATATTACGTTTGTCATTCCGTGTGAAACTTTTTTATTATTCATCTCAGACCCCATAAAGTATATTGAGTAATTCTAAGTCGATTTAGCCATGTCCGTCTGTCCGGCTGTTGAAAACACGCTCACTTTCGAACAACTCAAAATAAATGAACAAACTTGGTGCCAAATTGCTTGAAGTTATCCTAAGCAGTTTGGTATTGAAATCCAGCAAAATCGGTTCAGTAGGACCAGAGCTGTGAATCAAAATGTGGAACCACCACCTAAAAAAATTGATAATATTGTTATAAAAAATAACATAAATGGTGGAACAAGGCACGGAAAAAGATAAGATTTTGCAAACATTTGTTTTATTTGACTGAAAATCATGCTGTTAAATTTCGTGAAGATCCGTCCATAATTTACCCTAAGCCCCATATAAACACTACTCTCGGAAAACAGTTTAGTACGCCTAAAACCGTAAAAAATAATGCTATCGTAACAGAAATTGGTACGTCACAGTTCTAAAGGACTAGAAATGACGTGATGATCGGTCCATAATTTACCCTAGGCCCCATATAAACCCTACTACCGGAAAAAGTTTAGTCGCCTAAAACCATAATAAATAACAAATCGTCACAGTTTAAGATAATAATAACATCATACAGATATTACTCCTTAAACATTCGAACTGTCGGTGGAGGGTATCAAAGATTCGGCACAGCCGAATATAGCACTCTAACTTGTTTTATTTATATTTTACATTGCGATTTTTTGCATTTTTTGATTTATATCATTTTATTTTAGACAGCCTCAGCTTAAACTTTAGCGAGCTTTCTAATGTTTTGATTTGTCAAAAGAATTAAATGAAAAAAACTGATGCTGTTTACAATGTAATTATCAGTGAAATTGATTTAAAAAAGTATTATCAAAAAAAGATTTGGCTTCGTTAAAGCAAAAGGTACAGACTTTTTGTAAAAACTTATCTTTAAGTTGGCACAAGGCTCAAGGAAAATTTAACGACATTTTCAAGCAAAAGCAAAACTGATTTTGTCTGCATGGCTTGTACGCCATTTTGTTGGTCCCATTGCGTGTTTTCATCGTGCCGAATTTCAAATAAATGTATCGTTTAGTTTTCGAGATATTCAGTTTGTTCCTTTTTTTATATGGAAAATCGACTATACCAAAAATCAAAAACCCCAGCGTCCCTGCCCATTAAAAACTTTTAAATTCCAAATCCTAAAACGTAGGTCAAATTACCTAGTGTGCAATGATTCAGATTTTTGTTTTTAGGACGAATGAATACAACCTTTTACCAGACCTTACAAGACTATTTAAAGTATTAAACCTGATAAAAATCAAAAAGAGATTTAATTATAATGGAACAGAGAATTTGGATACGCTTTACATCGCTTCACTTTCTCTCCAACGTCAACAATAAGTGAAAGAATCTTTTATAAATCAAATTTCATCAAAACAAAAAAAAAAACATTTTAAACATAAAAAATAAAATAAGTTTGAAATGTGTTTTAAGGCAAAATTTTCATACAAATTTTTCTTAAATGCTTTTTAAATCCATTCTAATTTTTTTATGAATACGGCAGTTAAAGTTTATACTCTTCTTTTTAAAAGATTATTTTAGAATTTCAAATTAAATTTTGATGCTTTTTTATTAAATAAGTTTTCCTCTTTCATTACATGAATAAACTTTTGTTACTTTTTTAATAAAATTTTTATTTTAAAAAATTTAATTCTTAGTCTTATTTTTAAACTTCTAAACCAGATAAAATTAAAATAATTCGATTAATCGAATAATATTAAATTGTTCCATTGTTATTCGATTAAATTTTTACCTAAAATAATTATTCACGCGATTAATCGATTAATACAAAACATCGATTAATTGAATGCATTAGTTAAAACCCTCTTGTTGATCAAGTGCAAAATGTCAAAATTTTTTAAAAATTCGTTAAAGTTCAACTTACCGGTTACAACTGCTACGCACACATTATCTGGAGGATTTGATCGCACCAATTCAGCTTGATCTTGTAGAATTTCAATCAAATGTGGCATAAATTTTGGTAAATGAGTCAAAGAATGAGCTTTCAAGTTAGAGGAAATCTCTATCATACACAACACGACTGTGGCCAAAACAATTTTCGAAATGGAATTACGATGCTTGGATATCTTTGTGAGCATACCAAGAATATCCCTAAACTCAACAATATGTTGCAAGGCAAAAAATTTAGACAATAATTTTATGGCGATCAAGGCTGTCTGTTGCAGAAACACCAATTCATTCTGTTGTGAGGCATCGAAAGATTCCTCCTTATTTAAAATGCCGATCACAATGTCCGCTAATGGTCGGAGCAGATTGTGAAAGTGCTTTGCATCACAGGAAGTTAAGTTTGAGTCCTTTTGCTGTAGCTTGCTGATCAATAATTCAATGACCTTCTTGCGTATACTTAACAATTGATGCTGCATCAGGCCATTGACAACAACCAAAAATATTTCAGGCGACAATAAGGATATAGCGTTATCCAAAACATCGTGGAGATGATGCAATATAACTTTCCAAAACTTTTGCTGGGGGGTCTCGTCGGATTTTTCAATAGCCGCAGTGACTAAAGGAACATAGGATAAAATTCTTATGATGAAGTTCTGATAGAATGGTTTCATCTCCAAAATGTCATTCTCTTTAAGTAAAGCAATTTGCCGGAGGAATTCATTGGACGAAGTTATAGCAGATAAGAATTGCATGATAACATATTTATAATGGCGCAATTGTTTAGAGGACCGTATGTTTACATCGAACAAGGAGGCTTCTATGTTATCTAAATTGGTGAAGGATTTTCTGCCCCTGTTGGTTTCCTCTTTCAGCATGGGCAATTGCTCGATGTATTTCATAAGTTGAATACAGGTTTCTAGTACCGTTTGGGGGTTAAAGGTATTCGTTAATTCCAAGGCAATTTCTATGCGTTTGGCTACCTGATCTGCAGCAAAGGGGGATGATTTGAACGACTTCTTTTGCAATAATCTTTGTTTCTCATCGTCTATAACATGGGCCTCGAATACTACACACAAGAACACCCAGAGGTATTTTACGGGTCCCAGCGTTTGTATGAGTTTCGTGTACAATGGCAATCTCCTATGCTCTGGTACATCTAACATTATATCGGAAAAAACTTTGAGCACTGGTATTACCGATGATTTCTCCTTGACTAATATAGGTACTATGGAAACTATAATGTCATTGATGATATGGAAACTGAAGGCATCATCATGTCTAACTACGGAAGAACCCATAAAGGTAAAGATGTCTACAATATTGTGCAAAACTTGTTGAGGGAATAGACCCGCACAATAAGAAAGAAGAAGCAAAGAATTGTGATGAGTTTGAGGATTTTGTGAAGCACGCAAACATTGCACAATTTGATCCATGCGGAAGGTAGTTTTAGGCAAAGCCGTTTGTAGATTGCAACCATCATCAGAAGCCTTTTGGCAGCAATGTAAAATGGCCGATAAAACTAACTGTTTGGTATACTCCACAATGCTTTGGTCCTCGACTGACAGGCAACTTTTTAATAACTCGAATAAAGCTGGTATTAAACATTCAGTATGTTCCAGTCCCTTTTTATTTTCTAACAGTTCCATTAACACTACACCCTGTTTCCAGTTAAGAGAATTGATTTGCACTTCCAAAGGTTTAGGTGAATCACGTTTTGTCAACGATTTTCTAATAGAGGGAGATTTTTGTATATCTTTGGTCTTATGCATAGAATCTATCGATTCCTTTAAGGCTTTACAGTCTAAAGCGCACTTCTTAAGCAATTTATTTGCAGCCAAGAAAATGGCATCATTTTCCACTTCAGCCAAAGTTTTAATAATCAATTTGACTAAATCTTGTTTAAATCGGCTAGGCATCTTTTCCAAAGCATATTCATCTAATGATTCCAAGAAAACACAGGGTATGGGTTTTAAATTTCCTTTTAACACAGTGAATAGCAGACTATTTTTGAATGTTTCTTCAATTAACTGCCAAGCTTTAGGTTCATCTATTAAAATAGTTTCAAGAGTTTGAGAATTGAAATGATCGGTAACTAATGTAAATATACGACTATACGGTGCCTTCAACAATTTAATAGAATCTTCCAAAGCATATTTCTGCAAAGCGATCATGGCCAAAGGTATAAGTTGGGTAAATATCTCGACATCATTAAAAAGTATTAAGAACTTTAACAATTGTTCGGTAAAAACAGCTTGATCCAAAAACTTATCTCTCTTCAGCAAATCCAAAATGTCTTCCAACATTTTGTTAGCCATTGAACCCTTACTAAACTTTATAATCGCATAGAATACCAAGGGGAATCGTTCATAGTCCATCGACAGCTCTTCGGCACGTACCAAAACAGCTTTGACAAAAGTACTCAGAGTGTCATCTAAGGCGTCATCATCATTATAAATTATCTTTAAAGTTTGCAAGGCTTCCAAACGCATTGTTTGTGATTTGGATGACAAAGCAACACAAATTTTTAAAACATGGAGCGAGGACAATTTTAGTTTATATTTATAATTGCTTTTTATTAAAGACTGCATCAGTTTAAAGGCCCTTAATCGTAAAACTTGATAGTTTTCTATAGCCGGAACATTTTCATACAAATAAAAATTCACCAAGAATCCAGCCTTACTAAACGCACCTTGAAAAACGGTATAAAACAATTCCTTTAAGATCTTAGACCATTCCAATAGTTCTCCCTCTTCTTTAGAAGTACTAAAGCATTCATTTGCCGCATATTGGAAAACATTAAGAAAATAATGCAGTTCTAAGGCAGCAGGATCATCCCAGCATTGCTTTAACAAATCTTGGAAATTGGTGTGTATGGTTAGAGTTAATAAAAAGTCACAGAATAATTGTAGTGGTATAAATTTTAATTTGTTATTAGCTTTCCACTTGTTTTTGTCCATATATTTGATTTTAAATATTTTGCTGTACTCAGAAATTTGTTTAAACATTTGTAAACTTTGTTTGGCTGAATAGCGTTGTTTTAAAAAAGCAGTGGCCAGCAAAATAAAATGATAGAACTGCATGGCCTGTTTGAAATAACCATCGCCCTGTGAAGCTACACTTTCGAATAATTCCGTTGCTGTGGGCGTATTCCTAGCTGCAGCTATAACATCTAGAAATTGTTTTTTAAACTTATTTACATTAAAATCATCCACATCCACATGAAGCTCCTTTAAGAATATAAATTTCTCAGCCAATGCGCTTTGAACAATTTCTTTGATGGCTTTGCCGCTGATACCTTCTCCATCGACGGGAAACATTAAAGGCATCAAAGACATCAGTAACAAGTTGTTATCATGTTCTTCTACCACCTCTTGGGAAGTTAAATGTTTTACTACTGTTACACTCAAGCCCGACCACAGCTCAGGAGTTATTTGTATTTTATACAAAATATTTATTAATGCTTCAACAAATTTCTGACACCCCATAGTTTGCTGTATGTCTGTTGTGGGTAAATTCAGAATTTCTTTGACAATTTCTTCATTATCATCGTTAATACGATCAGCCAAACATTCTTTAAGCAGCTGGAGATTTTGCGGTCTTTTCTGGTAATCTTTAAGATTTTTGAGTAGAGTTTTAACGGCAACTAAACGAATGTTAGCAGTATGATGATAAAGACTTTCGTAAATGTCACAGGTTTTTGAGTCGAACGAATGTAGACGGAAACCTGAAAGAAAACGTTTGAATAGAATTAACCAAAAATTTATAAACTTTGTGAATAATAATAGATTTAATACAAATATTTAATATTTTTAATCAGGCTCTAGTTTATCAAATTAAATTTTTATTAAATTATTTTTACTAATTTTCGCCTAATGGTCAAAATTCGACCATAAATTGTTATGTATATATGAAGAAAATATAGCACATCTAATTATATATGAATTAACATGTTTTGATAATTAATTTTTTCCGACTTAGTGGATCGATTTGGCGGGGGAACAACCTACGGTTCATATTATATTCATAAGTGTGTGAGAGACAGAAATTGCCGCCTACCTCCCGTTGTGGTCCTATTTTTGAAAAACTGTATAGCTAATGTGTCCATATAGATATGGATCTATCTATGTTTTAAATTTCATTAAAATCGGTTTGAAAGGCAGAAATTGCCCCTATCTCCCCTCGTGGTCCTATTTGTTAAAAAATTCATACATTTTGTGTCCATAAAGATATGGTTCTATCTATGTTTTAAAATTCATTGTGGTTCTACGATTCGGCCCATTTTCAATAGGCTTGGTCTTTGTGCCAATAAGAACCTATGACCCAAATTTCATCAAATTATCTCCAAAATTGCGACCTGTACTTTGCGCACAAGGTTACATGGACAGCCAGCCAGCCAGCCAGCCAGCCAGCCAGCCTGCCAGCCAGCCGGACGGACATCGTTAGTTCGGCTCAGAAAGTGATTCTAAGACTATCGGTATACTTTAAGGTGGGTCTATGACCAATATTTTAAGGCGTTACACACATCAGCACAAATGCATAATACCCTCTCCACTATTGTGGTGTGGGTATAAAAATATCAATTGAAAAACAAAAAAGTATCCTTTATAGGTTGTCATCTACTCAGGACATTGCATGTTAATAAAAGTACCAGACGTTGAACGAAAAAGTACCAAAAAGCTCCCCTTGCATGTTCTTTTTCACCCAGTTTAATGTATAATTTTATCTTTATTGGTCGAATACTAACGAAAATTCAAAAAGTTCCAGATGACAAACAGAAAGTACCAACACTTTTCATCTTATGGGTTTTCATGCCCTCAGGACCCTGCACCTATAATGTTATGTTGATAATTTAAACTTTATAGAAAACTAGCTTAACCCGGTGTGCTTCGCTACCCCCATCGTTATAAAATAAAACTGAAAGTATGTATTTACAATATATATAAACAAAAATTTATTTATTAAATTATAAGCTGCTTCGTAGTAAGAGAATTCCGTGGCATTTCGTTTTATGGGGGTATTGCTCTCCCTCCGTCAACCCCGCCCATTTTTCTTTTAAAATTTACTATAAAATGGATTTTACCACGTTTGAAGACTCCAGCTATCATAGCTCTTCAGTAACGCGATAATTAATATTTGCATGTTATGGGAGGTATTGCTCCCCCTGCGCCTACCCGCTTTATTTTTATTTTCAAAAGTGTAGTATACCATTAGAATGACTTCTACAAAGTTTGAATATTCTCACTATAACAGTTCTTAAGATATGCGATATTAAACATTGGCGTCCTATGGGGGTACCACTTCCCCCGCTGCCATTTGATTTCAATTTTGGGGCTCAGAAGATCCAACTACCAAAAGTTCAACAAAATGCTTGCAGCGGCTCTTAAAATATGCGATATTTAATATTGGCATCCACGAAAAAATATGGCACCGCCCCTTTGTCCAATCACACCTTTTTGAACCCTACGACACATTAATTCAGAACAGAATAGCCTTCTGTGAAAATTTGATACAATCGGTTCAGTAGTTTATTAGATATAACGTTTTTTACTTTTTCTATAAAGGGGCGGATCCACGCCCACTTTTTTAATTAAACGTATTTCTATTCATGCCAACAACATATATACCAAATATTATCGCCATAGGTCAAAAATATCATAGATAACACGATTTAAAATTTTTGGTTGTATGGGCGTGGCATCGCCCCTTTGCCCAGTCACAATTGTATATAGCCTAATGTCTCTTCCAGGGTCACTGTAACATGGTGTGAAAATTTCAAGGCCATCGGTCAAGTGGTTTGGCCTGCTATAAGGCACAAATATATATATATATATACATACATACATTCACTTTTATATAGTATATAGATTTAAAATTTTTTTTGTTCTTATTTTATTATTTGATAATTGAAAAAAAACAAGATTTTTATTCATGAGTTCTGCATATGTTTTAGTAGCAAATTTAAACGCTTATAACTCTGAAATTATTAAACAGATTTTAACAAAATATATATTGTGCACTTCTGTGAGTAAATACCTTTCACATGATGTATATGTTGTTCAAATCGGTTGATATACAGATGAGGAAAGTGTTCCTAACTGTTTTGCCTTAGCCGATTTATATATAGAGATGAAGAAAGGGATTTTACAACATGAAATTAATTAAATTGATTGATAATTTTTTATTCTTGACTGACCTAGGAATTGAACCAAGATTTTCTGAAAAATTTATCAAAATTTTAGCAATTAAATGTTAATACTTGCTTAAAAAATTATTCGTAATTAAGGAATATTTTCTAGGAGATTCATTTGAAATGCAAAGCTTTTAATATTTTTTATAAAAGTTTTAAAAGATTTTAAAAGATTTTATTATTCGTGCTTAATTCCCAGTTTTTATTCTTGATAAAAACACTCGAAATTTATTGTTGATGGGATAAGCTATTCCTATGCATTTCACTGGTTGCTTAGGCCAGATCATCAGGAAACTTCATCCATAAAGATTTTAGAAAAACTAAAGATATTAAACCAAATAAAACTGTTAAACGTATAAGACGTACAAGCAACAGTTCTACTTGTAACAATATCAAAGTTTAAACAAAACATCAACAATAAACAGTGAGTTTATCTCAAATTATAGTGGGAATGTAAGAAAAGATAAACTCACTGCTAATTGTTGATGTTTTTGTTTAAACTTTGATATAGAAGCTATTGACATTGTACAAAAACGTTATTAATTTCACATCACGAAATTTTTGGGTACAATTTACGAAATAATTTTTTTTAATTGTATCAAGTTTTGTATATTCATTCACTCGAAAACCGCTTAATGGATTTGGACGAAATTTGGTAGACGGATAGCATATGACCGAGATTCAAATAGAGGGTACTTTTAAGGAGAAGTCGGGGAATAATTAGTTCATACTTTGGTAATTCTTCGCTTTTTGATCAATTTGGTATGCAGATTGCATATGGACTGGATTAAAATATCGGGTACTTTTTAATGGATAAAAACTGTACTTTTTATGGGATAAAAATATCAAAAATTGGCAGCTTTTCTCTTTTTGATACAAACATACACCTACATTAACGTAAAGTGTACTTTGTTTTTCTCTTTTTGATAAATTTGGTATACAGATTGCATATGATCCAGAGGCCGGAACAAACATAATTATACAACCCTTGGTTTTCATATGCACAGTTGAATGTCGGTGGCTAAAGAATATCGAGTGCTCAGAACTTAAAAGTATGTACATATTTGTTGGCGAAAAATAAAATCAAGTTTGCATTCCAAAATGTCATCGATTTTATGATTAATAAAAAAAATTTAAATACGCCATAAATCGTATTAATTAACATTTTCACAATATTACCTGTTTCTTTACTTTTTGAGTAAAGTTCGTGAAAATGAGAGAAAGAATAAAAATTGCCTCGCATAAAAAGAAAAAAATACGGAAGCACAAAAAACCAAATTGTTTACACAAAATAGAACGTCAGAGTGTTTGGATGTGTTTTTTATACCCTCCACCACAATTAGTTGTGAAGAGGGTATATTAAGTTTGTCATTCCGTGTGAAACTTTTTTATTATTCATCTCAGACCCCATAAAGAATTTATATTCTGGGTCCTTGAGTAATTCTAAGTCGATTTAGCCATGTCCATCTGTCTGTCAGTCTATTGAAAACACGCTCACTTTCGAACAACTCAAAAGAAATTAACAAACTTGGTGCCAAATTGCTTGTAGGTATCCTAAGCAGTTTGGGATTGAAAACCAGTTAAATCGGTGTTTTATTTGACTGGAAATCACGCTGTTAAATTTCGTGAAGATCCGTCCATAATTTACCCTAAGCCCCATATAAACACTACTCCCGGAAAACAGTTTATTACGCCTAAAACCGTAAAAAATAATGCAATCATAACAAATTTTGGCTCGTCACAGTTTTATAGGACTATAAATTATACTGTGTAATTTCGTGAAGATCGGTACATCATTTACCCTAGGCCCCATATAAACCCTACTACCGGAAAACAGTTTAGAACGCCTAAAACCGTAAAAAATAACGCAATCATAACAAATTTTGGCTCGTCACAGTTTTATAGGACTATAAATTATACTGTGAAATTTCGTGAAGATCGGTACATCATTTACCCTAGGCCCCATATAAACCCTACTACCGGAAAACAGTTTAGAACGCCTAAAACTGTAAAAAATAATGCAATCATAACAAATTTTGGCACGTCACAGTTGTATAGGACTATAAATTATACTATAAACCCTACTACCGGAAAACAGTTTAGTCGCCTAAAACCATAACTAATAACAAATCGTCACAGTTTAAGATAATAATAACATCATACAGATATTACTCCTTAAACATTCGAACTGTCGCACAGAGGAGTATTTGGCCTGAAAAGCTGGCCAAAACTATTAAACGTGTTTTTTTAATTAAAAGTTTTAGTTTTTTGATAGTTTTAGGTGTAGTATGATATAAAAAGTCTAGTGGCAGATTTTGAAAAAATTACACTGCGCAACAAAAGTACACTGCGCAACAAAAAAATTTTTCTCTACCCTGGAAATAAAAGTATGTGGATTATATGGATTTTGATGCCCTTAATTCAAATCTGTTTTCCGTTTTTCTCTAGTACGTAAGAATTTTCTTTTAAAGGCGTGGCATACTTCATCCCCTAAATCATTGGGTTGCCTTATATATTTTGCCATAACTTAAAAACGTGTTCTCCGATTTTAATAGTAGGAGGATCAGAAGATGCACCGGAAAATTCTGCTTAAACTAACCATACACATCTATTTTATATCTATTACTATTTTGGAGTTATTAAAAATTTAATGGCGAAAAATGTTCACACAGTTGTAAGACATTTTAGCCAATTTTAATGCAATTTAAGCAACGCTGCTTACCAATATTGTAAGATCTGACCATCGTCTGTACGAAGCTTAAGGAATAAAAGTTGGTATAAATCGCAAAACTCAATTAACAAATGCTGATTTTAAAGGTTTAAACTCATTCTTGACAGACTATATGTACATTAGGGCGGGTCGATTTGTATGGATGAAAAAAAAATTAAAAATCGTATAGCAAAAACGTAATCTACATAAAATTCTAAGAAAATTCTCCGAAGAAACCATGGGTCTAAAATAAAATCCTAATCCGTGCCTCTCGACCTGAAAATTTTTTTTAATGAAAAAAAAATTTTGAGTTGTAAAAAAATATAAAGTCCAAAAGAACTACCTTACTAAACAATTTTATTCAAAAAATTCGATTTCATTTTGGAAAAAGCTATTTTTTCAAAAAAAAATTTTTTTTTGGGGATGTGTGGGACATTCCCTTAAAACTATTACGGATAATTAAGAATTTTTGCAATTTATAATTACATATAGGCAGGTATTAATATTGTGAAGTGTTAAAAGTGATGTGAATAACAGTTGAAGTCAATAATTCAAAATACATAAAAGTTTATGACGATATAAACGTATAAGAAAAAGTGCCCGATGAGCAAAAATAGAAGAAATGTGAAAATTTAAAAAAACTTGCGCACACTTTTTTTGTTTTCTAAAATTAGAGATTCCAAATTTTATTGTGGTATCAAACATAATTCGTAGACATGCTAACCTCACTTTTAAAAACCTCTTCTTTTCCTTTTTTTTTTGCAAAAAAAAGTGTATAATTTGTTTTTTTTTTAGCTTTTGAACGAATTGTTTCAACATGAATATTCAACATATTTTAAATTTTTTTTCTTATTTAAATAACTTTTGATCAAACCTTTCAGCGAAAAAAAAATCTTTGTTAAACCTTTATTCGTTTAGCCGCAAAAAAAATCATATAAACATCCAGAAACCGAAAAAAACATTTAAATCTCATATAATTTTCTTCACTTTCCTGACTTTAGCAGGGTCTCAGAGCTACAAATCGCAACTAAAAGTCTTCAAAATTTACAATATAATGTAAAATATTGTTGTCTGTCGAGCTGCGTACTTAGTTCTTAAGATTTCTTAAAATTCAGTTTTGCCTTTTTGGCCAGCTTTTCAGGCCAAATACTCCTCTGTGTGTCGGTGGAAGGTATCAAAGATTCGGCACAGCCGAATATAGCACTCTAACTTGTTTTATACAAAATTTTTTATTTTATTTAATACTAGAGTTAATTTTTGACAAACTATAAAAGTAAAATTAATAGCTGTGCAGAAATTGCTTTTCTGCCTCCTACTGGTCCAAGGTTTGAAAAAATATAAAGCCTGCGTGTTTTATTTCCGCTGATCTATTTATAATTCTATCCATGAAATTGATTAGATATTTTCGGAGAGGCAGTAATTCTCCCTGTGTCCCCGTTTGGTCCTAGTGTTAGAAATAGAATTAAAAAGCCCATATTTCAGCTATTTAGCCAATAAAGCGTAGCAAATGCAAAAGTCACTTTCGCATTATTGTTTTAAAAGATAGATGGCGTGACAAAACAGTTTCTAAATACAGGGGGCTAATTCTGACAGTCATGATCGAATATTTTTTCAATTTGAAAGTAATTTTATGCCTTATTGTTTCATTTATTTTTTTAAAAAAAAAATTCGATTCGATAAGTATCGACTGAAATAATTTGTTATAAAATTCCTTGCGAATCGAAAAATAATTCGATCACGACTACCAGAATCAGCCCCCAGGTTTTACGCATTTACTCCCCAAAAGCAACACTTGATTTTACGAACGCAACTAAAAATAAAAACTGGTAAAAGTCTTAACTAAATTTAAACAATAAACTGATTATACGGAAACTATGCTATGGGGAACGACAAAAATTATTACATACACTTAACATTAAAATGTTTAACGATTTTTGATTTTTAAAGAAAAGTTTTTAAAATAAATCAACAAATTTCGAAAGAATTTTTGAAATGTGAAATACACTTACCTAATGCCATTTTAATCGCCTTACGACGATTTGTTGAAGTTTGTTGTTTGTTACTCGATAGCGATTCCTTAATAGTCATATCAAATGCAGTTGGATATTGTCTTTCCAATTTGTGCAAATACTGTGAGTACCATGACTGAAAATCAACATTACCATCTAAAGACATATTCATATCATCATCTTCAGAATCCAATTCAATAATATCACCATCATTTAAAGAATTAGCAGAGGGAGCTGCAGCAGCAGCTGTTGGCGTATAGCAATCCAAAAAGGTGCTGTAAACAAGTTTAAATGCAAAGATTTAAAAAGGAAAAATATATTATATGTATAATATAAAAACCTTATAACTTGCTGAGCAGTTGCGAATGGGAACTCTATATCGTTAAGTAAAGTCTCTAAGAATCTTCTAAAATCATTTGCACTTGCATGCTGCTCTTGCAAAGCTTTAACGCTGTTCTTTATAAGAGGCACAATCAGTGCTTGAATATCAACGTTTTCTTTAGCTAACGATGACAAAATAGTTGTAAGCCAACTTTCACATACTAAATTATGCAAGGTTAAATCGGTAAATTGTGGTGAAGCAGCTTGTTGGCTGTCAAAGATCCAAATTAAAAGTAAAACTGCCGTTCGTCTTAAACGATCGAAAGAAACAGCAGATACCTTGGTAATTAAAGCATTGCAAAGTTTTGGGGTGAGTTGTGTACGTGCGACCAAACGAGCTGATATTATGTAAGAGGCGGACACAAAATCTATGCAACCCGAGGAAAGACCCTTAAGCAAAGAAGGTAATAATATAGAAATATGCCATTCCTGTACTGAATTGGCTGCTTCTAAAGCTCCTACAACTACTGAGCCGTAAAAATTAAGTTGCGTTTGCAGCAAATGAGCATGAGGACCAAACTCCTTGATGGCATTTAAAGTGGTTTTGCAAATGAAGTTCAAAAATCCTTTATCTGTAGCAGCTCTATTTATAACCGCTGATTTTGATAAAGGTTTGCCAGGTTTTTGTAATGGTTTCAACCATGACCATTCTTTGTCCGCCTCATTAAGTCTAAATATTTGTATGACCTTAACAAAAGCATTTGTTTCATGATAAGGCAAAACCAGAGCCATCAATTCATCACGATTATAGTCGTTCACTTGGAAACGCCTTATTAGCCATTCTAAGCACAAATGAGCTGGCCGTAACAGAAAGTAGGGGCTTAAATGTTGCAAGAACTTTCTAATATTCTTATCTATCAACTCATTTACTGTCTTGTGCTCAACTGATCTTTCCAAATGCAATGTACTTTCATTAAATAATGTTTCTTCAAATTGTTGGAATTTCGAATTAAGAACGATTAATTCTTGCAGACCACTGAGACCTATATCGTAAATGGTACGTCTGTCCTTGCCGGCCGCCTCCTTGGAATTAAAAAGTAAAGATGCTTTACGTTTTGCATCTGCTATTGCTCCAGTTTGTGGAGCTTTCAAACGTTGTAGTTGTTCAAATAATGTAGTAGACATGGTCCTGTTGTACTGTTTTTAATATTTTAATAAATTTTCACAAACTTTTACTGGGTTTTCTTTCAAAATAAAAAATTACAAAACTTTTACACAGCCCACATTGTTTTGTAGAAAATGATAAAATGAAATGTCAAAATAAAACGTGGTGTTAACATAAAGTTGCCACACCTTTGTGAAAAAAGTGACAACCAGCGCTGCCACTGAAAAATTTTTTATCCGAGTAAACTTGTCTATAAAAACCACCAAAATCATTTTTAAATCGACAAATTTAATAAATTTTGCAAATACACATTTGAAAACAAATACATATATGCATATTTTGTCTTTTTGATATAAAGTACAATTTTTATTTGAAATGGTTTCTAATAAGTTTTTTTTTTTAATATGTAACACACAGCACATTACAAGGAGTAATCATATGTAACGTTTTTATGTCTCGACTAGGGAGATCGAACGATTATTATTTAACCGGTTATTTTAGTTTTGCCCAAGCCGCTTGTTTTAAAATATTTGGTATAGTAAACCGGTTATATGAATGCATATATGAACGATGTTATTCTGGAGATATTTTGAACGGGATTTAAAAGACAAAGGTGCTTGGAGTGCCTTAAAATGATAAGTCACAAAGGTTCACCGACGTCATGACTTATTAATAAGCTTTAATTCGTTCACATGCTGGGCCTAAATGTGCGCCAAATAAAACTTGACGCCGTTCCATGTAGCTCCTAATAGACAGCAAATAACACATTGCTAATAAGCTGCAAAAAATGAATCATTGGCCCTTTTTATTGCCAAGGACGGAATGCCCGTTAAGGCACTAAAAAATCTTAGGTAGTTATGGGAAAATATCCCCAGTTCTGTTTATTAAAACACCGGGAACTAAAAAACAAAATCGAAGAATTGAAACAATGTCATGGAGGATTCTAAATAATGGTCAACGGTTACACAGATATTTCATACAAAAGACATGTTCCTGTTACTATTCGTAACTATAAAGCTGAAAAAAATCATTTGAAATATAAATTTAAGTGGATTTGAAATCGAGCAAATTTTAAAAACGATCTTGTACTGAAAGTTTACACAAATATTTTATTTAATCAATTTCATTTTGTTAGTACCAATAAGCTTACAGGAACAACTCTTAAAATCGGGAAAAACTACGGCCATATTGTAAATAATTGAACTTAAAATCTCGTTCGATTTCAATAACACTTTATTTCGATTTCTAGAACATGCCCGATAATCCTGGCTAAGAATTTTTGTCAATTCTTCTAGACATTCTTAACCATCAACAAATTAACAGCCAGGCCTACGATGTCACACGTTAACGTTCGCATAGAAAATTACATTTAAAACAAAAACAAATTTTAGAAATTGTTTTTGTTTTAAATGTTATTTTCTATGCGAACGTTAACGTGTGACATCGTGGGCCTGGCTGTTAAACTTATTTGAAATAAATATGGGAGAATTTCTCAATTAACAAATTTATTAAATTTTTATAATATTTTAAGACTACAGATATTTAAAAATTCTAATTCATCTCTATGTATTTTGTTGGCTCCTTACCTTTGTGAATTGCTTTATTATACCCTCCACCACAATTAGTTGTGAAGAGGGTATATTCAGTTTGTCATTCCGTGTGAAACTTTTTTACTATTCATCTCAGACCCTATAAAGTATATATATTCTGGGTCCTTGAGTAATTTTAAGTCGATTTAGCCATGTCCGTCTGTCCGTCTGTCCGTCTGTTGAAAACACGCTCACTTTCGAAAAACTCAAAAGAAATCAACAAACTTGGTGTCAAATTGCTTGTAGTTATCCTAAGCAGTTTGGGATTGAAATTCAGCAAAATCGGTTCAATAGGATCTGAGCTATGAATCAAAATGTGGAACCACCACCTAAAAAAAATTGATAATTTTGTTACAAAAACTAACATAAATGGTGGAAAAATGCACAGAATGATATAAGATTTCGCAACAATTCGTTTTATTCAACTGGAAATCACGCTGTGAAATTTCGTGAAGATCCGTCAATAATTTACCCTAGGCCCCATATAAGCCCTACTCCCGGAAAACAGTATATTAAGCCTAAAACCTTAACTAACAATGCTATCATTACAAATTTTGGCAAGTCACAGTTACATAGGACTAGAAATTAAACTGTTAAGTTTCGTGAAGATCGGTCCATAATTTACCATAGGCCCCATATAAAACCTACTTCCGGAAAACAGTTCAGTACGCCTAAAAACGTAAAAAATAATGCTATCATAACAAAATTTGGTACATCAAAGTTTTATAGGACAAGAAATAAAACTGTGTAATTTCGTGAAGATCGGTCCATAATTTACCCTGGGCCCCATATAAACCCTACTCCCGGAAAACAGTTTAGTACGCCTAAAACCGTAAAAAATAATGCAATCATAACAAATTTTGGCTCGTCACAGTTTTATAGGACTATAAATGATACTGTGAAATTTCGTGAAGATCGGTACATAATTTAACCTAGGCCCCATAGAAACCCTACTCCCGGAAAACAGTTTAGTACACCTAAAACCCTAATTAATAATGCTATCATAACAGAAATTGGTACGTCACAGTTTTAAAGGACTAGAAATGACGCTGTGAAATTTCGTGATGATCGGTCCATAATTTACCCTAGGCCCCATATAAACCCTACTACCGAAAAACAGCTTAGTCGCCTAAAACCATAACTAATAACAAATCGTCACACTTTAAGATAATAATAACATCATACAGATATTACTCCTTAAACATTCGAACTGTCGGTGGAGGGTATCAAAGATTCGGCACAGCCGAATATAGCACTCTAACTTGTTTTTATTCAAATTAACTTTTTATTTCAAAAACAAATTTGATTCTTGTGTTTTTATTTATTCGAATTAAAACCGATTAGGATTGAGGAAAATATTTCGGTATTCCGATTTCGAGATCCCGGGATTTTCCGGATATTTTGAAACCCGGGATTCACGGGATTTTTAAAAAATTTTTCGGGATATTTCGTGGTTTTTAAATTTTTTTTTATATACCCAATATGACGAAATTTTTTAAACTATATAAACACTATATAATTTTTGAGTTAAAATATACATTTCATAAACGTATATTATTTATTTGTAGAAATTAAATAAAACAAACTTATATTATTAATTGATCAAAATTCATAAAGACCATGTAATAGAAAACGTAACAAAACAACATAAAAATCTTATTTTTATCCATATTTAGTTATTGATAAAAAATACACCCTTTTCAATTGTTTTTAAAATTTTCCAACTGAACTTTAAAATTGTCCAAATATTTTTCGAGTTTTCTCAGGCTTTTTATACCCTCCACCACAATAAGTTGTGAAGAGGGTATATTAAGTTTGTCATTCCGTGTGAAACTTTTTTATTATTCATCTCAGACCCCATAAAGTATATATATTCTGGGTCCTTGAGTAATTCTAAGTCGATTTAGCCATGTCCGTCTGTCTGTCCGTCTGTTGAAAACACGCTCACTTTCGAACAACTCAAAACAAACTTGGTGCCAAATTGCTTGTAGTTATCCTAAGCAGTTTGGGATTGAAATCCAGCAAAATCTGTTCTGTAGGACCAGAGCTATGAATCAAAATGTGGAACCACCACCTACAAAAATTGATAATTTTGTTACAAAAAATAACATAAATGCTGGAACAAGGCCCGGAATGAGATAAGATTTTGCAAGAATTTGTTTTATTTGACTGGAAATCATGCTGTTAAATTTCGTGAAGATCAGTCCATAATTTAAAACAGTTTAGTACGCCTAAAACCGTAAAAAATAACGCTAGCGTAACAAAATTTTGAACGTCACAGTTTTATAGGACTATAAATGATACTGTGAAATTTCGTGAAGATCGGTACATATTTTACCTTAGGCCCCATAGAAACCCTACTCCCGGAAAACAGTTAAGTACACCTAAAACCATAACTACTAATGCTAGCATAACAGAAATTGGTACGTCACAGTTTTAAAGGACTAGAAATGACGCTGTGAAATTTCGTGATGATCGGTTCATAATTTACCCTAGGCCCCATATAAACCCTACTACCGGAAAAAGTTTAGTCGCCTAAAACCATAATTAATAACAAATCGTCACAGTTTAAGATAATAATAACATCATACAGATATTACTCCTTAAACATTTAAACTGTCGGTGGAGGGTATCAAAGATTCGGCACAGCCGAATATAGCACTCTAACTTGTTTTTATTATTTTTGCCCCTATTATAATTTACAGCTCAATCCAGTTGAGTTGAAAGTAAACAACTCCTAGTGATGAGTTGTAAATGTTTGATGGTTTTGTTAACCGCACTAACACAGAGTTATAAACCATAATACAAAAACTGCAAAATTTCAACTGAACTAGAGTTGAGTTGTATTAAAGACCACCATTTTAAGCAAAACCATGCTGTTCCGTCAAATGTTTGTATACAAACTTTGTAATGGCGGCACAAATATGTTTTCATCGAAGAAGATACCTAACCGAGCTACTTAAACAAGAGTGTCAAGCGTTTTTTTATATATGAAAATTCTATTGCCAATACTTTTTCAAAAA
Organism: Pollenia angustigena; assembly: GCA_930367215.1. Lineage (NCBI taxonomy): Eukaryota > Metazoa > Arthropoda > Insecta > Diptera > Polleniidae > Pollenia > Pollenia angustigena. The sequence goes on from OV884057.1 coordinate 32,895,342, forward strand.
AATAAAACGACCAAGCGATCTATCAAATAAGATTTCACAGCCGGGTGGTGTTAAATTCGCGTTCTAAAGGTTGGTTTCGTACAAAATGTGTGAAAATGAAAAGTTTTGACAAAAAATTTAGGTAGCTCAGTGACTCAATTAGCTATATGAACAAAACATTTAGGTAATACTTATTGTATATATTACCAACTATTTTAGATAGTTAAACTTAGTTTTTTGTTTTCATATACAAATAAATTACCAATGTTCACCTTGGTAAAACTACCTAGATTATTTTTTTGTGTGTAGTGGGAAAAGACCTATAATGGCAGCGCAGGCAATAACCCAATAAATGAATCGGAATGATAAATATGTAAAAAAAATAAACAATTGTGTGTTAATAAGTTGATAATACAGTAAATAATGCAGCGTGTAGGTAAGGTCATGAATAATTTGGGATAACATGGTAAGTTTTTCACAAACTTACCACGTTTTAAGAATAAATATTAATATTTCACAATTACTGTGCAATTGTCTGGCAATGTTTCTATTATTGGTTGTTGATTTCACTAAAGCCATTTCAATTACAAAACGTTAAAACTCTACAACTTACCGACAGATGGCGCTGTAATTTTTATTTTCATTTTATAAAAATGGTTAAAAAAATTCTGATTTACATATCAGTATTTTATGCAAACAGTAAAGGTATGTATGTTCACACTTAAAAAAAATTTAATTTTTTTTGATTTACTAAACTAAATTTATGTAATGTAGCTTACAAACGTTTTGCAAAATCAAACAATGCATTAGAAATCACCATGATGATCACACATCAAAATTATAATTAAAATGAATTATTAGGTGCGCTTGAGTACTTTTACAAAAAATCACAAAACTCTATCGTCCGAAAAAGTACGCGAACGCAAAATTTGTAAATATTCCTAAAATAAAGGCAACAGCTGATGGTAAATAATTGAAGTGTTGAAAAATGATTGCTGATTACTTACATAACTCACTCGTAAAACTGCTCTGAGTGGAGAAGCAGCTTGCGCTCGTTGTAATTTTTTTTAAAGGACAATCAGGTCGTTCTTGTTTGTCTGCTTTTCGTGCGTTTTGCGGTGTCACCCCGCATTGGTTAATGGCTTGGCGTCGCATAACTGTATCGAGTTACGGTTTTTGCGGCTGTCACCATTGATTTTGTGCAATCGTTTTTAACCTCAATTTAAGGTTTTGTCTGGAGGAGAACCATTAATAACTCAATGTGACTGGTGGAGAACTAAATATAACTCAGACGTTTTACTGGTGGAGTACCAAGGAAATAACTCAGAAGATTACTGGTGAAGACCAATATACTCTGGAGCGGATTCTGGAAGCTCTCGCCTTCCTATACGAAGGTTTAGGTCGTACGAGGAATTTGCGGTTGAGGCTCATAAAATTTGTGTGATACCCTGGCAATATAACTATACAGGGGTGTGCTGGAAATCGCAATCGTAAAACGCAAGGATTTGGAAGTTGTTGTTTATACACTTTTAATCTAATTTGTATAATTTTTGTTATACAATTCTTTTTAATAGAGAAATATTTGTATAATAATCGTCATAAAATTCTTTTATTACAGAAATCTTTTTAAAAAACGACGTTTAAAATTCTTGCGTTTTGCGTTTCCGATTTCCAGCACACCCCTGATAAATAGTTCGCCAAAAAATTTTAGTTTTAAGAAATCCAAAGAAAAAAAAGGATTACTTAACTCGTTTTCTTATTGAGCTACCTAAATAAGAGCGGAAAGCGTCAGTTTTATGTCAAAACTTTTAATTTTTTTTTATTTTTATTTGATGTTGCTAATTTGTGTCTGGGTTAATTTATTTAAAAGAACATAAATAATTTTAATGCTATTAGCTCTGTTTCTTTACTTTTTGGGTAAAGTTCGTGAAAATGAGAGCAAGCATAAATTTCTCTCATAAGGAGACAAAAATACACAAAAGTACGGGAACAGAAAAAACCAAATTTTAAGCACAAAGTAAAAAGTCACTGTTTTGGCAGTCCTTACAAAACAATAAAAGTTTATGCCACTTTTGAAAAACTGTATATTGTCTGTAGAAATAAACAAATTTTACCAAAAATTAAACAAAATAAACTCTTTAGCAATAACTAACATTATGTTTTCCTAATATTGCAACATAAAACTTTATATTTGAGGACATTATTTTACTCTACAACACTTTCCAAAATTTGGTTCATGATTTTTTTCCTTTGCATTTCATTGTTTTGTTTATGATTTACAGCTGTTTGACAATTTACACAATTTGCACGAAGAAAAAGTCTGGGCTGTTTCGTGCTACAAGAAGAAGAAATTTATTCTCTCAAGTCCGCTCTCATTTACACAAATTAAAATTACGGGAACGCTTTTCGTGCAAATTGGGAACCCGATGGATCCCAAAGTAGAGTAAAGAAACAGAGCTATTCATTACTTTAAATTTTAAAGTTTAAAAACAAGTGCAGTTCTAAGTACACGAATATTTCAAAGTTTTGCGACTCTTAAAAATTAACATAACAAAAAAAAAAAAAAAATTTCAAACATGCAAGTGCAAGTTCGAAAAACTCAATACACTTACACTTTTTCACTTACATTCACACAATTTTTGTACTTTAAGCCAATCGGCTGTTTCTTCGATTTTTCGTTGATAATACGTATACACTACTTAAGGTGCATGTAGACGACATGTTTTTTACATCTGACTTGTCAACTTTTCAAGTCACATGTATTTGTGCATGTCTGTCAAAATTTCTGTTTTACAGAAGGTTTATAATATTCGGTCACAAACGTACATGCAATTTGCTTCTGACATTGTCTCTGTTTTTTTCGCATAGTTAGGGTGTGTGTGAAACGGTAGCAAAGTACTCATGGAAGTAAAATTTTGACACTATTGAGGTGAATAAAATTTCACTAGCCCTAGGGGCTAGTATAAATTTTGACATTAGTGTAGAAATTTTTGACAACCACAAAATTATTTTTTTTCATCAAATTTGTTTAAACAAAATAAAAAATAATATGAAAGCAGGACCAGCGGCAAAAAAAAAATTAAAAAGAATTATACCAGATGTAAGTATTTAAATATGTAAAAGCTTTTTTGCCCACACTTTTTGTAAAAATTGTTAATAAATCAGAACGAATTCATCAAATAGTTTGGACGATCTCATTTCCAACAGAATTGAAATGATTATTGGTAAACGTTTATTTCATTTTCACAAAACTATTAGTAATTGTTTTTTTCTTTATGTCAAAATTTTACGTTGTAAAATATGTTACAATTTAACACAGCACAAATATGAAAATTTTCTACCACAAATAAATTTCATTTCACCATAGAACTTTGCTACCGTTTCACACACACCCTTAGTCCCCTTTTACAATGTGACAGACAGAAGGCAGACAGACGAAGTTTGTTGGTAAGGGGGCGACGCTGCATGCGTGACACACTTTACTTTTTTCCTCTCTCGCCTACAAACTTCGTCTGTCTGCCTTCTGTCTGTCACATTGTAAAAGGGGACTTATTTAAAAAACCAAAATAAAAATGCCGCCACGAAATTTTTTATTTACGCCGTAAAATAGTTTCGCCATCTTATATATGAATTTTTCTTTTAATTCAAAGATACCAATTTAGGATATTATAATGAAACGGTTTTTATATATGTACATATCGCTCATTGGCTGCAAGACCGGCATTTCGAGATAAACGCATTTAAAGTTTTTGATTTGCTCTAACTTCTTAGAAAAAAAGATGACAAATTCTCTTCAAACTGGGAAAGTATAAAAGATATATGTACAGTAGACGCTAGCTTATATGAACTAATTCAGACAGGGCGTATTCACTAAATGGAAAAGTTCACATAATCGAGACAATATAAAATAGGTATCAAATCATATTTTTTTGTGTACATACATACATAACCTATATTGTTTTTATTTTTTATTAGTTTGCTAATAAAAAATGTACATTAAAGTATTTGTTTATATATTTTGCTTTAAGGGATTTCTGTAATGCCTTGTCCCTGCATTTTCGCAATTCCAAATATCATTATCAGATATATTATTTTCACTCCAAGCAATAACTTAACAAACACCAAAAAGTACAAAGACAAAGACAAAAGGTTGTGGATTTACTCACTCCAAATGCGACAATTCTGCTTATTTACGTGCCCATTCAACCAGAAATGGGCTTCATCGGAAAATAAAATTTGTAGTGGAAATTCAAAATCAATATCCATTTGTGCTTCAGCCCATTCGCCGAATTATTTTGATAAAAAATTTCAAATATTTGCGCGTTGCTCGATAAGTCGATTCATAATGAAATTTCAGAGCAAACTTACCAAAAATCAACTATCAGCTGTTAAATGGGTGCTCAAATAAAGCAGTGATGCCAGCTTAAAGTTGTGATACTCTAAAAAACATCCTTTACAACAAATAGTTAAAAAAAAAAAATCAACGGTTGCAAGTTGTTCACATAATAGAGATAGGTTGTGTTCACTCTTTAGAACCTCATGTGTAAAAATTTTGTTGTTTACTATTCTGGATGTTCATATAACTGGGTATTCATATAACCGAGCGTCTACTGTAAATATAAATTTAATACACAATATAAAGAAAAACAAAGCGAACAATTCTGCATCTCTAACTCCAAAATTGCATTTTTTGAGTTATACCGGTCTTGCAGCAAATGAGCGATATGTAAGTATATACTTACATACACAAATGTTATTCAATGGTGCGATGATCATACATATCTCGGTATTGTAAAATATAGTGGACGCCGCAGCCGGTTTCTTCTCGGCATTGATTTCTGATGTCAGATGGTTAGTCAAAAGAAAATAGAGCACGCTCTTATTGAAATTTTGTCAGATGACTTTGCATCTGACTTTTACAGAAGCAAAGTTTAAAAGGTAACACACGACATGTATATATTTTGCAGTGGGAAATTTGACATGTCAGATGACAAAAAAATGTCGTGTACGGTCGCCTTTACAAGTTATTACTTGCATGTGAAGACGTAGAGTTAGCCATATACTTACATACATAAATACATACATAAGTAGATCCTCCACAAACAAGTTTAATTAATTAATATTTATTAATTTTTTGTTTAATTTTCATTTCAACTTTTCTTTTATTAAACAATTTTTTCATAATTTGTATGATTTTTGTTTGTTATTTTTGTTTGTTTACCTTTAGAAACATATGTATGTTTTTTTTGTTTTACTAAATTTTACTGGAAAAATTTCTGCAGTAAAAATTTGTAAGTACTCAGTCAAGAACTGTCATTTTACGCTCTTAATTTATGTTCTCATTAACTGTATTTTGTGTACACAGAAAAAATTATTTTTCCAATTCAAACAAAAAATTTGTAGAATCAAACAATTTTTTGTCTAAAATCGGTCCTACAAACAAATTCGCATATTCAAACAATTTATTTGCATTTTGTTTATTGAAAAAAAAAACTCCGATTTTTTCAAACAAATAATTTTACAGAATCAAACAAAAAGTTTACTGAAATTCATATAAATTTCAAACAAATAATTTTGCTGAATCAAACAAAAAAGTTTTGACACAAGCAATGACGCGCACACAAGCAAGCACTGTTGGCGAAGATGAAGCAGAGCAGAGCGGCCGGCCGGCTTTGAGACACATTTTTTTGTTGGAATAATTTTTGAACGAAGTCATATTTATACTCACAGTGTTTTTCTTCATCACTCACTTTTGCTTTATCCTTTTCCTTTGCTAATGAGTCGGCAGACCGACTCGGTATGTTTTCCGCCATCATTCTATTTTTGTATTTGATGTATTTAAACAAACTGTTTGAAAAAATTGAATACGGGATTTTGTTTTTTTTTTTACCAACTTTGAAACCAACCAAAAATTTATTTTGTTTCTTATAATGTGTTTTTTCTGTTGTTTAAAAAAAATGAAACGTTTTTTTTTACCTGCTATTGTTTTTGTTGTTTTTTTTACTACAAACCTCGTCACGCTATTTTATAATTTTTCGTATTGCTGTACTTTTTTAAAGCGTTCAAAAATAGACTGCATGTGTTTTTTGTTGTAGTTCTTATATTTATCATAAAGAAGTGTTGCTTACAATCAATAAAAAAATGCAAAAAGACGACAACATTAAAGAGCGTTAAATATTTCATACAAAATTATGAAAACTTCAAACCAATAGCGCGTTTATTAAATTTTTGAAGAGTTGTCCACATTTTTGTTGGTTAAATAAAAATCAAACAAAAATATTGATTGAAGCAGTAAAAAAATTTGTAGAAATCAAAAAAATTTTCAAACAAGCGCTTGTTTGAAAATAATTCGGCAATAATTTTTTCTGTGTACGCGAGCGCAATTAAGTAAAATACAGTAAAGTTCAGTAAAAAAAGTAGTAAAAACGTTTGTGTTCTCGAACGCAGCTATTATTGAACGTACATTTTTTTAGAAAATAGCTTTTATTTTTGCTTGAAAAAATTAAAATCGAATAATAACTGTTATCATCTGACTTTTATAAAAAAGCTGACATTTTCACCCCTATCGTGAATAATTTTTCCCTCGTAATTTTTCCCCTTTTCACATATTTGCGATCATGAACAACTCCCATGAAAAATTGTAATTCAAAGGAGAATAATAACGTGAAAAATTGTTCACGGGAAAAAATTCCCCTTATCGTGAAAAATTTTTTCCCTCGTAATTTGTTCACATTTCCCTTAGATTTTCTCACTTTATTTTTGCTAGGGAACAGAACATGTATGTAAGTAGCTCCTCCTAAAAATCGAATATTAAGGGTTAATAAGTTAATTAGACATAAACCGATATATTGCTCAACAAAATGCAAAACAACAGGTCGATTGCCTGCGGATTTGTGAAGCTTTCAATTGACTTGGTGGCAGAATTTTAGAAAATATTTTACTACCTACATTAAATTTAAAAAGTGCAAAAAACTAACATTGTAATCAAACTATCCCTCCAATACTAAATATTTTGCTTTATTATTTTAACTTTTCTTTAAAATATACAGTGCACTCGGGAAAACGTCAACTAATTAAAACCGCGGTTGTTGACGTTTAACAAATTGTTGACGTTTACGAATGTAAAATTTTTAAATAAAAAACATATCGCTAATGTGCTTTTAAACATTTTTATTGATTATAAACAAAAACCAAACATAAACAAATTCAAAAAGGTAACAAAAAAGTAATTCAACCTGACTAGAACCATAGAAGACAACTATGTGGAAACAAAAGAATACATACATTTCAAATGAGATCTTATTTTTAATTTTACATGCACACATATTCATTTAAAAAAATCTGTTATTTTTTCTTTCCAACACGTGAAAGGGAGTCTTCTCTCTTAAACGTCTTAATACATTTAAGTAATTTGGCCCAACATTCTCGCATTGAGCCCATTCCAAAGCCCTGTTTAATATTTCGACGGGCCTCACAGGCCTAGGCGTAAATCCACCGCTGCGCACTTGTACCCTTTTCTAATAAGTTTGATAATGTGATACTTATGTATGAGAATAAAAAAGCAACTGAACATAAATAAAAAGACAATACATACATACAGTTGTAACTTCTTATCTACTCTACTCATAAGGGGAATCCCCAATTTCTGAAATGATTTCATAAAATAAATGTGTGTGTGTACAAATGTGTGTATTTTAACTGCTGCTAAATTCAAATGTTCTTTAATTCAGAGTTGACGTTTTAGAGCTTTGTGTTTGGGTTGACGTTTTAGAGTAGGCAATGTAAAAATAAAGGGGTTGACGTTTTGGGATGTTGACGTAAACGAGCGTTGACGTTTTCCCGAGTGCACTGTATACTTGTATATTTTTGAACAAAAATTTAATGGATTTTTAATATTTTTTAATCTTTCTTCTTTTTTTTACATTCACTGGAACTGATAGCGTGAACAATTTTTCACACGAGATTCACGATTGCTTTTTTCCCTTCGAGGGGAATGAAAATTTCATGGGAACAAAAATTCCACTTGTTATTCACGATAGGGGTGTTTATTTTAGTTAATAATAAATTTAAATTAAAAGAAATATGAATTTACAAAACCAAAATTATTTATCAAGTCTTTTTTTTTTAGTTTTGTAGGAAAGCAATTTTATACTTGAAAGGATTTTTTTATATTTTTGTTCTAATAAAATCATCAAATCATAAAATCATTTTTTTACCTAAATACTACTAACGACCCGGATTGGAAGTAAACTTTACTTGTTGTTAACCAAATTGTTTGTTCCAAACTTGGAAACTTTTTGTGTTACCGTTTTCATGATATGTATACTGTAATTTATATTGTCGTTAAATAGTCATCGTCCAGACTTGCAATTTTTGTTGCAGCAATTCTTGAGTTTAATGGTGAGAAAGGCGAGTGTACAGATTCATGTACTCTACAATTCTGGGGTCTAATTACCGCATACGATATCGAGCAAAATTAATCGAAATTTTTTATTTTGGTTTTATGATTCTTGATATCGAATGAAATGTATCGTAATTTAAGATGATAGCATTCGATATCAAGTAACCAAAGACATTACATCTCTCTAGTTTTCATTCGATACGTCAGTGTCTATCGTATGCAGAAAAATACGATAGTTTACTCGATACGATTGCTTACTCAATATCGAATGCAGTAATTAGGCCCCTGTTTTGTTTTGTTATTCTCACACTTTTTAACTTAAAGTTGGCTGTAGGTATATTCGCATTTACATGTGTAATACACAGTGTTGCCACTTTGTGGGTAATTACCCGAATTTGGTATAATTTTTACTGTAGTGGGTAGAGCGTGGGTAATTTCTCTTAGGTGTTATTTTAAATTCTTGCTTCCAATACCTAAATAAAATCAAGATTCGATTTTAGTGATGAAATTTATTTCTTTTTAAATATTGTTGATAAAAAATGCACAGTCTTCTGAACCAAAGTCTCGATTTTTTTTAAGAAAATTCTCCAATCATTAAATATATATTTTCAAAAGATCAATAACGAATGTCGCAAGTTGGATTCTTAGATTTGGATAGAGATGGCTATCATAGTGATTTAGAACCTAAAAGTCTATTGAAAAAAGTTATTTAAACTAAAAACTAGCCTGGGGGAAGATATGTTTCCTATATTCTAACATATAATTAATTTTATTTTTATCTGGCAACTTTCAAATGCTTTAGTTTAAAGAATAGGTGCGTTTGAGAACTTTTGCAGTAAAATGCAGTAAATGAGTAAACTAAAAAATTTGCTCTCACAAAAAGCTGTCGTACAAAAAAGTACGCGAACGGAAAATTTGTAAAAATTCGTAAAATAAAGGCAACAGCTAATGACAAATAATTGAAGTGTTGAAAAATGTTTACACTTTTGATTACTTAACTCGTTTTCTTATCGGTACTCGATTAAATACTTTTTATAATACGAACATTTTTGGAAAATACAAACAAATTATTTAATGTAAGCTTTCATATTCGTTTATTCTTTATTTTATTTGATTTTATAATTTGTAGCGGATTAAATTATTTAAAAGAACATGAATAATTTTTTTGCTGTTGATTACTTAAGTACCCAAATACTTCACACTTTTACAACTCTAAAAAATTAACATAACAAAAAAAATTTCAAAAGTTTGTATTTAGCCAAATAAATGCTTCACAAACAAGTTTAATTAATTAATATTTATTCACTTTTTGTTTTGGTTTAACTTTTATTTCAACTTTTCTTTTAATTAACAATTTTTCACAATTTGTTTGCTTTTTATTTGTTACTTTTGTTTGTTTACCTTTTGTAACATATGTTTTTTTGATTTACTAAATTTTACTGCAAAAATTTCTGCAGTAAAAATTTGTAAATACTCAGACAAGAACTGTCACTTTTCGCTCTCAATTTATGTTCTCATTTACTGCATTTTGTGTACTCGAACGCAATTTCGTAAAATGCAGTAAAGTTTAGTAAAAAATAGTAAAAACTTTTGTGTTCTCGAACGCAACTAATATTTAACGCCCTTAGCAGTTGTAAAACTGAATTACGAAAGGGACAGTTCTACTTTACAGTTTACTAAATAAAGCCTAGTACTCTGTTCAAATTTGTGAAAACTGTTGAGCAACATTTATTTATAATTTTGACATGTATCGATGTTACCTATCATGCGAGTTTGTACAATTTGCCGATTTTATTCCTGCAAAGTATGCGACATTGTTTTGCGTATGTAAACAAACCCCACATGTATTTTACTAAAAATAATTTTTTTTAATAAAAACAAGTTAGAGTGCTATATTCGCCTATGCCGAATCTTTGATACCCTCCACCGACAGCTCGAATGTTTTAGGAGTAATATCTGTATGATGTTATTATTATCTTAAACTGTGACGATTTGTTATTAATTATGGTTTTAGGCGACTAAACTGTTTTCCGGTAGTAGGGTTTATATGGGGCCTAGGGTAAATTATGGACCGATCATCACGAAATTTCACAGCGTCATTTCTAGTCCTTTAAAACTGTGACGTACCAATTTCTGTTATGATAGCATTATTAATTATGGTTTTAGGTGTACTTAACTGTTTTCCGGGAGTAGGGTTTCTATGGGGCCTAGGGTAAGTTATGTACCGATCTTCACGAAATTTCACTGTATCATTTATAGTCCTATAAAACTGTGACGAGCCAAAATTTGTCATGATTGCATTATATTTTACGGTTTTAGGCGTACTAAACTGTTTTCCGGTAGTAGGGTTTATATGGGGCCTAAGGTAAATTCTGGACCGATCGTCACGAAATTTCACAGTGTTATTTCTAGTGCTAAAAAACTGTAACGTACCAAATTTTGTTACGCTCGCGTTTTTTTTACGGTTTTAGGCGTACTAAGCTGTTTTTAGGGAGTAGTGTTTATATGGGGCTTAGGGTAAATTATGGACGGATATTCACGAAATTTAACAGCGTGATTTCCAGTCAAATAAAACAAATTTTTGCAAAATCTTATCTCATTCCATGGCTTGTTCCAGCATTTATGTTGTTTTTTGTAACACAATTATCAATTTTTTTAGGTGGTGGTTCCACATTTTGATTCATAGCTCTGGTCCTACTGAAGCGATTTTTCTGGATTTCAACTCGACTTAGAATTACTCAAGGACCCAGAATATATATACTTTATGGGGTCTGAGATGAATAATAAAAAAGTTTCACACGGAATGACAAACTTAATATACCCTTTTCACAACTAATTGTGGTATAAAGAAAGTAAATATGGATAAAAAACTGTTACCGGTTGTGTTATATTAATTTTTTATTTCTTATTAATTAATCAGTTCATCCATTTTTGCATTTGCTTAAAATTCCACGCGAAATAAGTGCAGCTTACATTATTTCACAGTTGTAAAAAAATGTTGCCAGAAACATTTCGGAACTTTTCAACAAAATGAACAGAGTACAACTCTATCAACATTATTTCATAGATATTCCGCACAAGTTTTTTTCATATGCGTTTTGACAGCATTTCACGTGAAATCTTGAACAGAGTACCAGGCTTAAGGTATTTTTTAAAACCTAAAACTTAAACAAACACAAAAAAAAATTAATATTAATCGCAGATAATTACACGGCATTACCATTTGAAACTAATTTCAAACAAATAGGAACCGCGCCTGTCCTTGACGAAACGCATTGCAGACGTCCAATTTTGTTTCTCTTTTTCGAGCATTACTGGCTGCATGTCACGAATAAAATGCACAACACAGAAAAAATTATTTTTCCAATTCAAACAAAAAATTTGTAGAATCAAACAATTTTTTGTCTGAAATCGGTCCTATAAACAAATTCGCATATTCAAACAATTTATTTGCATTTGGTTTATTGAAAAAAACACTGATTTTTTCAAACAAATAATTTAACTGAATCAAACAAAAAGTTTACTGAAATTCATATACTAAATTTCAAAATCAAAAAAAACAGGTTTTTGCACAAGCAATGATGCGCACACAAGCAGGCACTGTGTTAGAAGATCCCTGCAGATAACGAGACTAGTCCATACATGCATGTAAAGAGTAGTCCATAAAGGAGTAGGAGTACTCCAAAACTACTCCAAATATATGGGTAAAAGGTGGTCCATTTAACATTACGATGTCCTAGGAGGGGACCATATAACCCACCGAAGTAGTCCCTAAACTACTCCATGGAGTACTTAAGTGGGTTAGTTTTAAACGTACTCCATGTTACTACATTATGGAGTACACTTAAGGGGTAGTTTAAGCATTTTTCTTTTTAATTTTTCACTAATCGCCTTTTATGGTGTGTACTGTAGTCTATTATTGCTATTATTAAATATATTTGGTATTTTAAATTTTTTTTTACCTTTTTCCACACATTTCACAAACTTTCACTTTTTAATAAACAATTAATAATGGACACCATCAGGGCTACCAATGTGTAATACTGTAAAGTATAGAAAAGTATAAATCATGCTGCTGTTGGCAGCACTGCATGTTAATTTCTTATAACATGGTCCATACTACAGTATATTGGACCATGTTGTAAGTAGTCCATTTAAGCCACAATGGACCACGTATTCCAATATTATCTGTAGGGATGATGGCAGAGAGAGCAGAGCGGCCGGCTGGCTTTGAGACACTTTTTTTTGTTGGAATAATTTTTGAACGAAGTTCTTTTTTTATACACACAATGTTTTTCGTCATCACTCACTGTTGCTGTATCCTTTCCTTTGCTAATGAAGAAGAAATGTAACCCAAAAACGGCGACAGACCGACTCGATATGTTTTTCGTCATCATTATATTTTTGTTTGAAAAAATTTAATACGGGATTTTGGTTTTTTTTAACCAACTTTGAAACCAACCAAAAATTTATTTTGTTTCTTATAATGTTGTTGTTGTTTCTGTTGTTTAAAAAGAGTGAAACGTTTTTTTACCTGTTATTTTTTTTTTTTTTTTACTTCAAACCTCTTCATCTTTCTTACTGTTGTACTTTTTTAAAGTGTCCAAAAATAGACTGTATGTGTTTTTTGTTGTAGTTCTTATATTTCACATTAGGAAGTGTTGTTTACGGTCAAATAAAAAAATGCAAAAAGGCGACAACATTAAAAAGCGTTAAATATTTCATACAAAATTATGAAAACTTGAAACCAATAACGCGTGTATTATATTTTTGAATGGTTGTCAACATTTTTGTTGGTTAAATAAAAATCAAACTAAAATTTTAATTCAATCAGTAAAAAAATTTGTAGAAATAAAAAAAAAATTATCAAACAAGCGTTTGTTTGAAAATAATTCGGCAATAATTTTTTCTGTGTAAGCGATATGGGGCTAAAAAACTCTAATTAAAAAGGAATGGCAATCAGCATTTTTAACCTTCCCTAGATATATGCCACCAAATGTGACAGGTAACTCATTATTTAAGGAGTTTTATTTTATGTTTTTTATGCTTTTAAGGTTTAAATATTATTTTTGTTAATTTATTTTAAATTACAATAAGAATCTTAGCAGTTTGGCTCTTCTTTCAATGAGTTTGTTATATTTTTGCTTATTTCACTAAATAAAACTACAATTTTATATCAGGTGTAATTTCATTCAAATCGGGTAATTTTGCTTCAACTCAAGTGTAATTTGAATTTTGCTGGTGATAACACTGATATGTATACAAAATATAAAAAGGAGAAGATGAGAGACAAGATAAAAATACAAAAATTGCAAATCTATAATTTCATAATCTGGACAAAAATGCAATTTCAAAGCAGAATTTTTTAAAATTACTCTTTAAAAGAGCACGTCTGGCATTCGAAGTAAAGCAGTTTTTTTACTTTTTGGATAGAACTAATACGGTCCTTAAAAATCATATAACGTGTGAAAGTTTCAAGAAATAAAAGTAATTTTTGACCTTAATTTTATCAACATAGCTTGTTTTATGTATTTGTATCACAAAGAATCATAAATATTGGTTGACAACTTAAAATTTCTGATTTACCTAAAATTCCTACCGAATTATGTTTTTTTTTTTTATAAAACATGTGTATCGCAAATAACATTGAACTTTAAATAAAAAAAATAATAATACAAGTCCAATAAATAATTGAATTTCTTCTTTAATGACATTCAAATACCTTAAAAAAAACCAAAGTTGATTTGCGGTATACTATAAACAAAAATCATAAGGATTTATTTGTAAAAACTACGCAAAAAAAAAAACAGCCGCCTTGACTATCGTAAGATAAACGATGGAAAGTTTACCAGATGTTTTGGAAAAACAAAGTTTTGGAAAGCAAAAAATGTTAGGCAGGGGTGAAAATAGCAAGAAATTATCTATAGAATGTAATAATGATATAAAATCTATGCTGACATGATTTTGCGGAAATTTATATTTTCGTATATTCATAAAAAATTTATAAAGCTATAAAAAAGAAATCAACCTCAAATGGTAAACTAGTGGCAAAAAACATAATTGTAGAGAAAATGAGTGAGAGGAAAGTGGGAGTTGCACTGGAAAAAAAAATTGTCTAGAATAAATTGCATTTAATGAATAAAATCTCCACCGCAAGTGGTGAATGATGGATGTTATACTAAATTGGTCAATTCGTGTGAAACTCTTTTATATTCATCTAATATACTACAAAGTATATGTTCTAGATCATTAAGAAATTTAAAACCGATTTAGCAATGTCAGTCCGTCTGTCCGTCTATTGAAAGCCCGTTCACTTTCGAATGTCTCAACCGAAAAGAACAATTATGGTATTAACTGGTTTCTAGTTTCTTAAGCAGTTTGGGATTGAAATTCAGTAGAAAAAGTGTTATGAACCCAAATGTGGAATAACCGCCCTAAAAATTTAATAGTTTTGCTACAAGTCCTAACATAAATTGGTGACGGAATGCAACGATTCTTATTTAAATTTGCACAAATTCGTTTTATATGCCTAGAAATGAAACTACATACTAAGTTTCGTGAAGATCGATCCATAATTTACCATCATACGCCTACAACTATCATTGTTTTAAAATTTGGTCTATCATAGTTTCATTAGATTTGAAATCACAGGCCCCATATAAAGCCCACTCTAGGAAAACAATTAACTAAGCCTAACATTCTAACGAAAAACGCAGTTGTAGTAAAATTTAGTCCCCCATAGCTTCATCAGATTGGAATCTAACTTTAAATTTTCGTCAAGATCGGTACATAATTTACCAAAGGACCCATATAAAGCCTGCTCACTAGGTCTATAACCAAATTTTTGGCATAGTAGCACGAAGTGGCCAAGAATGCTTTAGTAATGAAAACACCTGTCTCCCGCCTTCTAAACCTTCCAAGAAATTTTGAACCGCGATGAATTGTAAACCGTAGGAAAATTTTTAAATCTAAAGCAGTGGATAAATTCCAAAATAGCATTTAAGTGATACGTATAGGAATATATATCAATATCAGGTGAGCATTTTTAAAAATTTCCGTGAGATAAAAATGGTTGTTTTCAAACTTCAACCCGATCCCTGCGTGAACTTTTTAAACAATCCGAAAAAGTTATCGTATATTTTTTTAATAACTTTTAATGTTCTACACGACTATACTATGCCGTTTTTGATATTCGCAAAAAGTGTGAAAAAGTTATAGCCCTACTGCTCACTTTAGTACGCCTTAAACCGTAACGAATGATGCTGTTATAGTTTCATATGACTAAAAATCACACTGCGAAATTTCGTAAAGATTTGTGCATAGTTAAACATAGGATCCACATTAAACGTACTTTTGAAATACACTTTAATACGCCTAAAAATGCAACAATTTTTTATAAAACGGTGAGGTTAGTTTTTATAAAGATTGGATCATATTGTTTAGATCCCATATAAAGACCACTCCTGAAATATTATTACTCTCGGTGGAGGGTATCAAAAAATCGGATCAGCCGAATATAGCACATTTACTTGTGTTATTCTTTAAATACACACATTTTTTTCAACAAAAACTAGAAACACCCAATTCATACGATGATTTTTACATCATTCTCATTATTCTTTTATTCCCTTGTTAAGCAACTTCTAAAAATCAATTTCGTTCATACGACAATTTTTAGTTGTATGTCTTATTTTTATACCCTTCACCGAAGGAAAGGGGTATTTATAAGTTGGTCATTTCGTTTGTAGTTTCTACAATATTTATCTAAGACCATACAAAGTATATACATATGTATATTCTGGATCCTTATGAGCAGCGAAGTTGATTTAACGAATTCTATCTTGCCATCTGTCTGTATGTCCGTTGAAATAAGTTTTCCGAAGACCCCAGAAATGGTGGGGACTAGGTTGTTATACATTTATGTCACATATAGTCCGTTATTGTTTGCTATTAATATTCAGCCTGATTAGTCTACAAATTGCAAAGATATGAACCAAAAACCATGTCTGCCACTAATTTTACCTTAAGTCCTTTGTTTTTTTATGTATATCTGGAAAGCAGCAAGAGCTTACGTTTCTAAATAAGATGCAAGCATTTTGATTATCAATACACGACATCAAACCTAATGTGGTCGGATTTTGAGAAGTGGGCGTATCACTTTCCATACAAATTAAAGTTTTTTGTATATCTGGAGAACGGCAAATGACCAAGAATGGAGAATTTTGCGTGGCACAAAATAGATTTATTTATATCTAAAAACGGTATTTATATATGTAGCTTTCTCTTCTTATCATATTTTCATTAAAACAAAACATAAAAAACACAAACCGAGTCTTTTTGTTTGCCCCTCTTTCTTCTCTACAGCGACATAGGCGACGCGACGCCTCGTAAAAGTCCTCGTATACTCATAAAATTATTACGGTAACTGATTGCGGGTTAATAAATTCGTTTTCCGTACTGTTAAAATTTAATAAAAATATAGTTATTTTACGAATCATTTTATTTTTAACGTTTATGTTTGTTATTCAAAAAACAAACTACCAAAAAATAATGTTTTTTCGTATTTATTTTGTTATGAAGTTTGATATCTGTCGGTTAAAATATTTTTTTTTTAAAGGTAAAAACTATTCAATTTTAACGAATATGCTGTTCAATTAATATAAAAATCAAAAAATGAACGTAAAAATCATTTGTTTTAAATGAAATGTTGTAAATGATCCGTTTTCTAAATGAATTTTAATTTGTTTAAAATGAATTTTCGTTTAAATTTAACTACATAACATTTTTAGTGTATGAATTGGCAGAAATAATTCTAAGCATTCGATATCGATTGGAATTTAAATACAATTAAAAGACAGACTTTTATCGATATTTAATACTTTGATTTCTTGCCAAATTTTGTAGTTGAAACATTATTTTTGATCAAAATTTTTTCTTTTTCCAAAATTTATTTGATTCTTTTTCCAAACTTTCCTTTCACTTTCATGTGCCTTTTTTAAATCAAGTTTGCTTCAGCCAAACTCGTATACATATATCCACCAATTTGTTCACAAAACATTAACCCTCTTATGCAAAAAAGAAAAAGTTCCATTATTTAACCAATACTTTAAGCCCAGTAAAAGAGTATGGGTTTTTATGTGTTGGTTAACTAATGTGAACTTTTCCTTTTTTTGTATAAACCAAAATTCGTCCGATATTCAAAAATTTTTTCGTCTTTTTTCAGTGTAAAATTGAGAGCAAGTAAAAGGTATCTATCACAGTTCAACTTTCATATTTAGTTGTTTTGTAATGGCAGCATCAACAAATGATAAATTATTAAAAGCCATTGTTAATTTGATGACACCCAAACAACAGCGAAAAATGGAAGAATAGAAAAGGAACAACAAGAAGGGCCACAAGTCGGATTATCTTCATAAATGTGGGCTCACAATGACAAACAGACAAACAAACATATTAGGACTTACATACATACATAGATTTTTAGTTTAAGGCAGAGGGTGAGTTTTTCATTCACCAAATTCATTAAGAATTTCTTCGCTCTCGTGTATAAATAACTGGACTAGGAAGGACAATGCGTAGGAGAGACAGTGTATCATCTATTTTGGACTGTTTGCGAGATTTAATAAAGCAAAGTCATTTAAATTGAAATCATTATGAAATTAATATGACAAATCGATTTGTAATATTTTTATTATCATTTATTTCAATTAGTTTTTTTTTTTTTTGGTTTTGTTTTGTGTGCGATTTTGTGTCTGTTCATTCTTTCTTTTGTTCGTATTATTATTTTCGGGGATCTTTAATTTGTTTTCAAGCATTTTCTTTTGTCTTGTGTTTGGATGGTTTTCATTGCTTTTGAATACAAACAAACACACAATTAATACTTAGTCCATAAGCCTCTTTTGTTGTGGGTCATATCAATGACGTGTGTCTTCATTTTATTCAATATTTTATGGTTTATTTTGCATTTTCATATTGATTGTTTGTTAATGAATTATTGCCATTTTAATATGAATTTTGGTTAAAGACATTTAAACCTTTTAATGCTGGTGTAAAATTAAATTAAAAATTCTAGAATTCAAAATAGTTTATACAAATTTATCCCCTAAGTTGAATTTTAGTTGTGAGAACAAGTTTGAAACGGAAAATAGTAAACGAGGTAATAAATTTTGCTTAATATTAATAAAGGAAATATTTTGGTTGTTCAATGAAAAATATGTACATATGGGCATTTCCATGTCATCGTATGTGGCATTTGTACGCCTTCAGAGAGAGAGAGAAATTTTGCAAAAATAGTATTAACTAGAAATTTGTTTTTACCTTTTTTTTTTCATTTAGAGGGTACTATATATGAAAAAAAGTTATTAAATTCGGAACCTTGCTGTCCAAAATATCGAGCTTAATAAGAGCATATCGTACGTGACATAAAACGAAAATCTGAAAATTGTGGGAGGTTTTTCTTCTTTATTTAATTTTTTACATTAAACCACATATTTTTCCTTTATAATCCGTAATTGGAAAAAAAAAAATTTTTTTTTATGGTTTTAAAATGATCAAAATGTAATATCGTTCGTGATATACCGTACGTGACAGATTTTTCTCTTATAGTATTTACATGGCATTAAATATATTTTTTGTAAATATATGTATATAAAAACTTTAAACAAACAAGTAAGAAAGTATAGTCGGTCAAGCCAAGTTAAAAAATTTTGAGAGTGTACCCTACTTGGGGCCCGTGGCCAATCAAGATCGCCAGAACAGAATTATGCTATGAGGTTAATAATTATATTAAAGTTTTTTTGCCGCATATTATTTAGTTATCTCCATCAATATGAGATTTGTTTGCCCCTAGCTGATTTAAGGAAGGGGGTTTATACGGGACCTATGGTTAATTTTGGACCTACCCGCACAACATTTTGTCATGACATAGTACCTATCGTAAAAGTCACTGTAGGGAATTTTTATGTAAATACCAACATTTATAAGGAAGCTATGGCACTTAAAGCTATTTTCGGGAGTAGCACTTGTATGGGAGCTATGGTCAAATATGGACCGATTCCAAAAAAATTTTGCAAGTGATTTTGATTGTAATAAAATTAGGTTTGTCCAAATTTAAACTAAATACCAACATAATAAGATGATGCATTTAGTTGCAGTTTAGTACTTACAATATCGTACGTGACGAGCTTTAAAACCTTATAAAATTTAAAAAAACAAGTAAGAGTGCTATTTTCGGCTGTGCCGAATCTTATATACCCTTCACCATTGTGCGAGCAGAATACAAAGCAAATAAATAATTTTTACATATTCATACATATTTACAATACTTAAAACTTCATTATAAATGAAATTTAAAAAGAAATTTCTTTTTAAAAAACCAAGATTCGAACCAGGGAACTCACAGTTTCTAACCTAACATACCCCCTAGACATGAACTATGAAGGAAAGTTGTTTGAATATCATTAAAATGAAATATGACCCGTTTACTGTTCACCACTCAACACAGTTGAGAGACGGACAACCGGATTTGAACTTCGCTTTGCATAAGGACCCAGAATATATATACTTTATAGGGTGTAGGACCTTCGGTGAAGGGTATAAAAAACAAACTTAATTATAAAAAAAAGAGTAATTTTTGGGATTTCAGTATTTTGGTCATAACTTTGCTATTTCTTAACCGATTTGACAGATTTATATACCGACGCGTTAAAAAAGAAATTTGCCAGTTATTTTGGTTATAAAACTTGGACTCGGGAAGACTATGGTCTCGAAAATGGGTATTTAAAAAAAAAATTATTATTTTGGTCATAACTTTTTCGTATCTGAACTAGTGCTGGGATACTATCGATATTTATCGATAGTTCAGATTTTACTATCGATATATCGATATTACTATAGACTGAATGTTTGTACTTGTGCAGGAAAACTTTAATTTTAAGTCTACAGTCCGTTGTTTTCATCGGGGGTCGCTTTAAAACGATGTGAGATAAAGCCATGATGGCTTTATTGCTCTATTGAATGGGAGATAAGGTCATATTTAAAATTTTGCGAAATGAGAGATATAGCCATATTCTTTTCGCAAATGAGAGATAAAGCCATATTTTCCAGAAATTGTTATGCATGGTGTTAACATTCTGTAAAAGGAAAAATCCTTAAGCTACGGTCACACTTATTAAATATTTGACCAAATAAGCGTAACCACTCCTTTTTTTAATAGTAAGTTTAATATGGTCTTAATATCACAAAATAAAAGTAATAATACTACAAGTCATAGCAAAAATTGTTTATTGTAAGATGTGGTATTATAATCAAAATAAATATTGGAATTAAAGGAAATGATTATTAAGTTGGCTTGTTGGTCCCGTTTTTTTCGTCAAATATTTGACAAGTGTGACCGTAGCTTTAGTTATCATTGAAAACAATTCTTTTTTATTCTTGTGACGCACGCAGGAAAACTTAATTCAGCGAAACCACCTGCCGCGTGCTACTGGAGGAGAAAACCCGTAAGCACGGCCGCAGGCCGCCACGCAGTAAAACTTTAGTATGCGAAGCCAGATTTCAATACTTAGTGTCTCCGGAACTGAAATGAGAGATAAATCCATTTTCTAATATTGCTAATGTGAGCTAAGGCCATGATGGCTTTATCTTCCACTCAAATGAAAAAAAAAATAAAAGGCTTTATCCCCCTATTGAATGAGAGATAAAGCCATTATGGCCTTATCTCACATGGTATTAAAGACCCCCCCTTTTCATCACTTTATTAATGTATGAGACGTGTGTATATACGCACGTTATTTAAGATGACAGTTTTTTAAAACGTTATAAGTACCTAACAGAAGGAACCGAAGTTACAGGGACTATAAGATATTCCATTGCAACTTTAAAAATTTTTCTGAATTCTTAACCCAAAAAGGTAATCAATCTAGCGGACTTATGCTCTAATGGGCGTTCATTGTTTTGTCCTATGCTTGCAATTGCATTTGGATTTGTATTTTTTTTACAACATTACAAAAATATTTGACATTTCAGTCCCTATATAAACATGTACAAATTTCGAATTCAAGGCCTTTAATTAGCAGTAAATAGCACTGCTAAGCAATCCATACCACTTCCCATTCTTGTTGTTTGGATTCATTGCTGTAATTCAGCAGTAATTAATAATAGCAAGTAAAAATTTGCGGCAAAATACCGTGTGTGTATAGCTGCTGTAAGATGTCTTCATATCTGCATTTTACATAATAAAAATATCGATATTTATATTTTTCCTATCGATATTTTCGATATTTTAAGACTATCGATATTATCGAAAGTTTCCCAGCACTTAACTGAACCGATTTTTCCGAGTTTTTCAGAAAATATTTTCTATTAAAAATTTCCGATCTTGATATATAAGGCGTAACCATAGGTCATATTACAGTCAAAAAATTCAGGTTTTTATACAATTTTTAAAACTTTTTGCCCACATTTTGTGGGATGGTGTGTATTGATAACCTAAATGTGTATACCTAATTTGGAAACTTTGGCTCTTGCCGTTCTCCAGATAGACAGATAAAAGTAATAAAAATACAACAACCACAAGGGTTTTTTTGGAAAAATTAGAGGCAGTCGTGGTTTTTTGGTCATTTCTCAGCCATTGTTGAACCGATCTGGCTAAATTTCAATAGCAAGAAATGGTGGGCTTTATGTGACACAAATATAAAACAACATAGCCTATATTATGTCTGGAGTCTCCGGAAAATACATATCAAACGTAAGACGGACAGACGGACAGACAGACAGACGAACAGACGGACGAATATCGTTAAATCAACTTCTCTCCTCATAAGGACCCAAAATATATATACTTTATAGGGTCTAAGATCAATATTGTAGAAATCACAAGCGGAATGACAAACTTATATATGTATACCCTTTTCCACCTGTGGTGAAGGGTATACAAATTCCGATAAATATTTTTTGGCAGCAAATATCTTGCTTTGAACTTTTATTTTGAAATACCTAAGACTGACCAATTTCAAATGACAAAGATAAATGACGTTTTCGCACCACGTACGTGACATTAGAATAGCATCCAAAACAAACACAAAAATATACCGCTAATCGAACTATAAATTTGTCCTTTCGTCATGGATCTTGTTCATTGTTGTTGTAACATTAATTTTAAAGCATAATTCCAGGGTTGCCACTAACTGTATTTAATCGGCAGAATATTAAAAATTGTCAATTGCAGTTACTAAAAATGAATCAATGAGAAAGTGAGTTAAAACCATTATTTTTTGCTTTTTAAAAATTGTAATTAGCTATAAGTACCTCGGCATAGTAAAGTTTGGGTGTCTTTTGACTTTCTAGCATATTTGAAAACAAGTTTCAAGCGTTTTAATTTTTGAGTCGTGGTTGACATTCTCATAGAAATGCCAATATGTTAAAATGTACTGGTAACTGAAAGTTAAAGTAATAGTTAGTTTAAACTGAACTTGGTAAAATTGGAGGTTAGTTTGTTTAAGGTGAAAGTAAAAAAAATAAAGTACAAAAATTATGAAAACGCTTCAAAAAGTACAGCATTATTGTAAAAATTGGAGATTGATGGGTAAAAATTAGTGACAGTTGCGTGTTTTTTTGCTCGTATCTCAAATATATTGTGGTCCGAATCTTAATTGTAATATATTTCGGACTATTTGTTATTTAACCATAATAATATAGTTAAATTAACCATAATAAGTTAAAAATCGCTAGACATAGTTTTGTTGGAGGACACCATATTGAAAAATGTTTTTCTCTGCGTGCGGTAATGCAGGGTGTAACAAGCAGTCAAACTTTAAATACCAAATTTAGAGTTGTAGATGCAGAACCATTAGCAACTTGATAAGTGAATTTCCTTAAATGCCACATGTCCACTGTTGGATTTAGGATACTTAAAGTAAATTTAATAAAACCAAAAAACTTGATTAAAAAAAATGTAGTATTAAATTTAATTAAATTAAATTTTCTGTACTTTAATTGTCTACTACAAAACTATTTCTATTTAATTTTATGCGTTTTTTTGTGAATACATGAAAATGTGCTTCTGTAAAACCAAAATAACTTTTATAATTGCGAATATTTTAAATTAGTTGTTAGCGTCAGTTGAATTCTCTTAAGTGGGTGATAATAAGTTTTAACCAAAAACATAAAACGTTTCCTGTTTTTTTTTTTGTTAAATAAAGACAAAACTTTTTCATCCATTTTATTTGCTCCTAAAATTGGAGAGAAAAAGTTGTTTGTTTCAAATGTTGTTGGGCTTGTAATAAGAAAAAACATGAAAAAAGTTAAAATATTTAAATATAATTACGATGTCATTTCTTAAACTTAAGTTGTAAAAGAAAACCTCAAACAGCCTCTAGAGATGAAATTATTTGTCTAAACATTTGTTAGATATGTTTGAACATCTTGCTTCCATCTTTTACGATAATTGTCAATAATATTTGACAGAAAAAATTATAACTGGAGTTTATGAGAAGTGAAATAAGCTAAAGGGAAGTGTTGTGGTTTTTTAAACAGAGAAGGAGAATAGGAAATGGGTTTAAAAGTTAACAAGTGGCTTTTTATTGGTTTTGCTGTTTGTTAAAAAAAAAAAAAAAAAATGGAGTTATTTGAATAACTTTTTTTATTTTCAAGTCATTTCACCCATTTTTCGCTGCAACAAGATCCAAGTTGCAGTGAATCAGTACCCAGCATAGCCTTTTTACATGCTCCCTAAGATTTATTTGTCAGTAATTAACACGGATTGCTGGTAATTATAAATATTGGCCAGTTTAGGCTTTACCTTGTAGGCGTCTTGAGGTGCACTTAACTCTTGGCGTTGCAGTTCCTGGCGATATAGGAGCATCCAATATACATATGCTTAAGGCTAGTCTGATGCTTGAAAGTGGCAAATCTTTCAAGACCAGAGTCCAATCTGGGCCACGGACACTAGAATCATGAGATACTAAACTGGTTTTTGGGGAGTTCCCTAGAGGGATCTGATGCTGGCTGTGATTAAAAACAAATCGCTGCAGGAACATCCAAAGAACGCTGGTTTACTTGTCAATCTAAAGTGAATTTTTAAGATATGCGTGTGTACTGCTGCTATTCTGCAGAAATTGCTTCACAGTTTATTATAGATGGCTTAAGATCCTAAGCAGAAATGAGTTTGTAGACGCATTATCTCCACTCGATGTAGGAGATACATGAGTTTGGGCTGTTAAGCCAGATTTTTGCATTAACCTTAATAGAATACATCCGTCTATCGTTACTGTGGAGCATGATTCTTCCTGCTCTTTCTCGTAATAAGTAAATTTCTATTAAAAAAAAAATACTTTTTTAAAGTCAGAAACTAGTCGAGTCAATTTGTCCTTGATATATCCCAGATATATTAGGTCAAGGTCTGGACTAACACGCGGCTGAGGTTAAACGTCCGCTTCTTATTTTCGAAATGTTTTGTTGCTAGTAAAACAACATGAGAGCAGGCATCGCTACGGTGAAAAATTACTGCTTTGTGCTTGAAGACATATTACGGACGTTCTTCGTAAATTGTTTTTTTCGAACTAATAAATTATGGCCTGCAAAATTCTTACGTAATAATCTCTCTAGATCTAAGCAGCTCTTTATTCTATTTTATCCTTTTAATTCTAACACATACAATCAATTTACTACGTCGTTTTTTCTTGATTCCCTTTGAAGCAACTTTCAAAATCCCTTCATACGATGATTTTTGCATGACTTATTTTATTAACAGTAGGGCCTTGATTATCCGTAATTCGATTAACCGGCAGCATTGCTTTAATTTTTTTTTCAACGATTACCTCTATTATACGGCATTACCTACATATGTTATCCGAAGTTATAAGCAAATTATTTATCCTTTTTTTTGGTTTACTTTTGAGCAATAAAAAAAAAAATAATTAAATAAATGAAGAAAGAGAATTTCTCAACGTACTGGAATCATGGTCTGCCAAAATTATTTTTTTTCTCATATTTAAATATTTACATAATAATACATAATACAAAAAAAAAAATGTATAATCAAGAATGCTGCAGGTCCCGTCTGTTATCGATAATCGCGGTCTCACTGTATTTTCAACATGACTCTTTAAAGTAAAAAAAAAATAAAACATAACAAGAAGAAGTTAAAAGAGAAATATAAAAACGACATGAAAAACACAAGCCGAGTTTTTTTGTTTACCCCTCTTTCTTCTCTACACCATTCGCAATCAAACAAAAAGCGACGTCGAAAAAGTGACGTCGTATAAGTCCCCGTGTAAATTCAGTGTTACAGATAATTTTGATTACTTTGCTAAAGGAAATACATCCAGCTTAAAATATTCTGAATTGTCGCATTAGATCCATTTAACATTAACAATCGGATGCAAAAATCCATCTTCCGCAAAATCGACATTTGACGTCTCCTCTCTTACGTTTCCTTATAATTTAATAATTGCCAATGCGTTTAAAGAACATCAATTGTTCTATTGCTCAAAATAATTCCGCAAGATGTTCTTGTGTTTGATATTGATATTTACCGAGCAAAACCCGAAATTTTTGTCTTTGCTTTATTCGTCAAATCATGTTCGGCAATGAAGGCAATTTCTGCATGAATAACGTACCCATACAAACTGAATTTGCCAAATTTAGGACGAAGATAATAATCCACATGAGAACCAGTAGCGTCAAATACATTCCGAAGGGGCTGTTTTGTGTGAATTTTGGGCGGACAGCGTCGTTGGTCCATATTTCTTTAGGAACGACGTTGGCCAGGCTATAACTGATAACGGCGGGCGCTATAAGTCAATGATTAAAAATTTCTTTGGCCTGAATTGGATGATATGGACATCAGAGACATGAGATTTTAATAGGCGGCATGGCATGGTCATTTCACATGCAGGCTATTTAAACTAGCCACCGAGATCGCACGGTTTGACCTCGTTGGACTTTTTTTGTGGTGGTTTCTGTAGTCGCAGTTCTGAAAAACAAGAAAAAAACCCCAGCGGCACTCCAAGTCAACGTAACTCAGGTTATTAGTCAGGTTAAATTTTATTTTTGCGCCAAAGTCATAAAAAAAATTTACATTTCGGATGCGCGCCACACAGCGAAGCCGCATTATTGATATAAAATGGAATTAATAGGCCCTTCAACCGAAAAAAGAGTTTTCATTCCATCTCACACAAAGACCTAAATGAAAGAAACTTTATTTGGTAACGTATTTCGGCAATTGTGAAGATCAGGGAATGTAAGGATATCCGAAGGCAAAGCTTATGACTGCGTTACCTTGGTGAACCCAAGACGATCCTTACTGGCTGCATTTCAACTCTACTCACAACCTTCACGTGGTGACTTCTGGGCAACGTTGTTTTTTTTCGATACCCACCAAGACAGCGGCTGATGTGAGCAACAAAACCTTTCCTCTGGTCAAAGAGGTTGGAGTTGGGCTCGTAACCCGCTTCGGAAAAATGAACTACAATGAAAGCAAAACATGTCTTAAGCAGGCCAAGGTCGAAGTACCATTTCTGCTTAAGTATGTATTTCGGCAATCGTGTAATAAATGTAATTTTGTAAGTTGTCCAAAGCTTCTAGTTTAATTGACATAATTTAACCCCCTAAGAAAATAACCGCACCCGCCAAAACAGCGGCTGATGTGAGCACTTCGGAAAAATTAACTTCAATGAAAGCAAAACATGTCTTAAACATGCCAAGACCAACAACAGGTTGAAGTACCATTTCTGCGTAATTATCTCGGCAAATGCGTAACCCCCTGAGAAAATAATTGCACGGTATTGCTGGACCATTACGAGAAATAACGAAAAAAGGTGAATATACTAAAGATACTTGCAACTCTTGTTTTTGTGTTGGATGATGAATAGACTCTTTAGAGATGTGCTCGAAAACAAATACTAAATTTCCTTATTGTTGGATTCGGTAGATTTGTGCAAAACACAAACGCTAATAATGCTTGTATAGTAAATCATTAAAAAAATCACGTTACTTTGTTTGTGATCTTCAAACACAAAAATAATACTGTAGTTATCCAACTTAACAAAAAGATGAGAACATATTACTATTGCGTTCTGTATTTTTTTAAAACCACAAACTTCGTTGTGGTCGGTTCAACTCATTAATGTTCGTAAGTTTAATTTGTAAAACTAGTAAAAAACTAGTAAAAAAACCCAAACATTTTTTACAAAAACAAAATACTTATAAGAAAACAAAAAGCCATCCAAAAATTTGTACACAAACAAAACGTGTGCACAATACACAAACAAGCTATTCGTGCTGTTGTCGTTGCTAAACTTTGATAATTTCTTTATCAATGTAAAAAAGAAACACTAACGAACATTTAAATACAATGTATCTCTACAGAACCACTACAATTTTTCTGTTTTACAACGAAACACAGAACACCAAATAATGTTCGTTACTTTCTTGAAAATAGTTACAAACGGCATTAAGGGTTGTGTTCGTATACACAAATACTAAAAAATAGATATCGTTTCTGAGTCTGTGAGCCATACGCCAAATAATGTTCTGTTTATTTTCGAATACTGCTTAAGAGTTCTCCTCAATATAAAACTTAGCAGCAGCCCGCAATCTTTTGGTGCGTTTAATGCAACGTTGCATGATAAAAAAAATTAGTTCTTTGGATGGAGGATTTAGGCGAAATTTTTCCATTTTAAAATCATTATTAAAATTCATAATTTTTTTTTATATCAAACGTGTTCAACAAAAAAGCAATCTGATATTTAAAATCCCTTAACACAACGTCATAAAATACTTTGTTATTTACAACTCAACCTGTTTGAACCACTCTCGTCTAAACTTTCGGAAAAATATAAAAATCACAACAAGAAATTTCTCACGGTCATCTTGCAACCCTGGTTGCCAAAAAAATGGCATAAAAATCAAACAACCTGCTTCCTAGCACTTGTTCCAAACTACCATAAATGGCAAAATATTAATAATCATAACACTTGAAAATCTGTTTTCTTTTCTCTACACTTTACTCTACCACTCCACTCGACTTTAATTAAGATGGGAACTATTTTTCTTCAAACATACAAAAATAACAATAAACAATTTGATAAGTGCAACAACATTTTGTCAAAAAAGCAAATGTTGCGTGCTCGGCACGTGACCCAGTGTTACGCACTTTGATTAGCTGTATAAAATTTTGAAAATTTTTTCAACAAGCAACCCTTGTTAGCAAAAAACTTTATACGATTACACTGCCTTTAAATGATTAACAAATGCTACAGCCACATTATCCTGTTTTATTTGACACCGGAAACCAGCCAACTTGTTTGTAATTGTAACAACCACCAACCAACAAACCAGCCAGCCTCAAACATCATCTTGTATACAACAAATGTTTCCGTTTATCAACCAGTTTGCGCACAAGTGTTAACATTTGTGTTGTGTATTTTCTAAAAAAAGAAAAGAACAAAATCCACTTGTCCTTTTTCCAGTTAGATTCGATGTTTTCTCATTCGTATCTATTTCTTCACTCACACCCCAACTTAAAACTTTAGGCAATTTTTATGTCACTTGTTTGTGTTCATCTGTATGATGATTTCTTTTTTTTTGACTGAATTTGTGGGAAGATTTTTTTTGTGTCCACGTTTGTATTTACTTTGATGTTTCCCTTATAATCACTGTATTTGATTTCTTAATCAATTTTATTTGTCAGTTAATAGAGAATACGATTAGTGAGATCCTTTGATTTTGTTTTGCTGTTTGATATTAATAACGGGAGTTTTTTTTTTTAGAAAAATTTTTTTTACGGCGGCAAACACTTGATTATGTTTTAATCAGTGTTCGAAAATAAACCGAACATTATTAAGCATACAGTTAACACACCCAGAAACGATATCTATTTTTCAGTGTTTGTGTATTAGAACACAACCTTTAATACCGCTTATAACTATTTTCACGAAAGTACCAAACATTATCATGTAGTGTTCTGTTCTTCGTTATAAAAAGGCAGTGTTCGAAAATAAAACTTTTAATAAAATTTTTTACCACTGGTAAGAAGAAATATTCCATTCTGGATAGCAAAATATGAATCCTGGCGTCCTCGCTTTTCATTATACCCTTCACCACAGGTGTAAAAGGGTATATATAAGTTTGTCATAACGTTTGTAATTTCCACAATATTGATTTTAGACCCCATAAAGTATATATATTCATATATACTGAGAAGAGAAGTTGATTTAACGATGTCCGTCTGCCCGTCTTACGTTTGATATGTGTTTTCCGGATAATCTAGACATGATAGCGGCTAGGTTGTTTTACATTTATGTTACAAACAGTCCACCATTTCTTGCTATTGAAATTCAGCAAGATCGGTCCACAAATGGCTTAGATATGACCAAAAAACCACGACTGCCTCTAATTTTTCCAAAAAATCCCTTGTGGTTGTTGTATTTTTATTACTTTTTTCTGTATATCTGGAGCAAGAGCGGCAAGAGCTAAAGCTTTAAAATTAGGTACAAACATTTAGGTTATAAATATACACCATCCTACAAAATGTGGGCGGGATTGGAGAAGTAGGCGTGGTACCTCTCATACAAAAAGTATTAAAAAGTGTATAAAAACCTGAATTTTTTGACTGTAATATGACCTATGGTTACGCCTTATATATCAGAAGATCGGAAATTTTTAATAGAAAATATTTTCTGAAAAACTCGGGAAAATTGGTTCAGATACTAAAAAGTTATGACCAAAATATTAATTTTTTTTGAAAAATACCCATTTTCAGGAACCATAGATCTTCCCGAGTCCACGTTTTATAGCCAAAATAACTGGCAAATTTCTTCTTTAACACGTCGGTATATAAATCTGTCAAATCGGTTAAGAAATAGCAGACACAGAAAAAAGTAAAAAACGGTTTTGATCACCAAAATAATTGAAACAAGCAAAAAATTGTTTAATTTTGCACCTATCACCGAAATGATTATACCAATTACTCAAATTTGCAAAAATTGCAAAACAAGGATTTTTTTTCCAATTAAAAAGTTTTTACATTTTAATTACAAAAATAATTGAAAAAATTATTAATATTAAACAATATATTAATTGAATGAATTAACAAATTAATTAAAAAAAATCAATATTTTAATTGAATGAATTACTAACGTAACAGTTATCGCTTTTAAAATTTCATTTATAATGAAGTTGTAAGTATTGTAAATATGTATGTATATGTATATGTAAAAATTATTTAGTTGCTCTCTATTCTACTCGCACAATGGTGAAGGGTATATAAGATTCGGCACAGCGGAATATAGCACTCTTACTTGTTTTTATATTAATGTCGTTAATAATTTTTAATATAAAACAATATTAACAACAAACACATGATAATAAAATTATCACTTTACACAGTTTTAGTAAAGCGCTTAGTTGGGAATGTTGCTAATATATTAAACGTTAAAAAGCGCAAAGGATAAAAAAGTACTCAAGTCATATTAAATATTGAAAAGTACTGCAAAAGTAATAAAGTGCTGTACTGGTGCACAATATATTAAGTCACACATGTTAGGTTAGGTTAAGTAGAAATGGCTGTCAGACACACTTAAATAAAGTGTGATGCCATGGAGTTCCACTTCACATAACTCCCACCGTAAAACCAAACCGAAATTCTTACGAAATTCAAAATGAAGGGATATCGTACTTAGTTTTGTCAGTGATGCCACAAGTATAATAGAACTTATTGCCATTTTTCTAGTGATGCCACTAAAATAATCGAAAGATGTAGAATGGGATAAATTGAGATAGGAAAATCTTTAAAAGAGGTTGGTTTTTAGCCCTATGTATTTCTTATGGAAAGATGTTTAACCTCTTCGCAAAATTATGGTAAAAAGGCTACTGTAAAGGCAGTGTTACCATTTGTCAAGTTTTTCCTTTTTTAGAAGTCTTTTTTTGCTTAATTTTTTTTATTATTAAACAAAATGAATTCCAGTTACATTTCGGTGTTTTGTTTTAAAATTTTGTCACTTCTGTAGAAAAAAGTATTTAAAAAAACAAAAGTTTTTTTCAGCAATGGTGACATTATTGGTTGATAGTAGATGTTAGATGTTTTAAGTGTGAATGCATGTTTAACATTTTTGACACCTTCCATGTGTTCTTCCGAATTGTATTCAAGTGTACCAAGGGTATAAAGCTAACGTGTTTTCCTCCGTGCGTCCTATAGGAAGTATATACCCAGTAAGAACTTCGCCTACTTTTTTAAAATGTAAAGCTTCTTTCACTCATTATTAAGTAGCATTCTTCTATATAACTACTATAATTACTTCTATAACTACTTATTTTTCAGATGTATGTAGAAAAAAAATAATGACTTACCCAATAAGAACATTTAAAAAATTTTTAAGAAACGCCCCCCCTAGATTTTATCCTGGCTACGCCCATGTACTCGTGTAATGTCATCGGGAATATGTATGCCTGAAAAGTTTCATCCATTTGCATTGAGTATAAGGCGGTTAAATTAACGTTACAAGATTTGATTTTCCGAAGTGAAGCTAAAGAAAAGGTTTTAAAAATGCGTTCATTTTGGGACATCCCTTGTTTAATTCATTGGTTCTTTCAGTAGAATTGGAAGTATTATTTTAACTTTTTCCTGAAAGTTTCGACTTATTAGTTAGATTTATTGCAAAGAACTCTTTAGGCTGATAACACATGTGATAGTTTTTGATCCGAAAAAAATGAACTTCGATGAATCCTTTTCGAACTATTAGGGAAAGTCTCCTGAGTGCGGAAGTACATTTGGAAGTGTCAGATTGGCTCCAGTTTTTGAGAAATCGGTATGTATCCATTTTTCATGGTTATAGCTAAGTCTGCGCTATTTATAAAAATTGTATTCGACTGTATTAGTTTTTTTTTTGCCTTTTTAACTTTCTTTTACGGAATGTTAAATAATGTCGATTAAAAGGTACGATTTTTGACCATTTTTGCAGTTTTTTTTTAGCCATCTTATAAAGATTTTCATAGAATAGGCCTCAAGTTAAGATTCAAAATCAAAATATTGGACTTTTATTTTATTTGTTTCGTTTTTTTCTTAAGTTAATTAATTAAAATTAAACAACCACCAAGATAACTTCGACCGCCAATTTCCATCGGAATCAGATGAGCATGGTGAACGATTTCATCAAGTTGAAGCTCAGAGCATTGGTATAGTGGAAAAAGATATTCTCTTTTAGCAGACCTTTGCTGAAATTTTCAATCCGAGTTGGATGATTAAGATTAGCATGATATGTAACGGTTATTCCGTAAAAGAAAGTTAAGAAGGTGAAAAAAACTAATACAGTCGAATAATTTTTTTTAAATAGCGCAGACTTAGCTATATCCATGAAAAATGGATATATACCGATTTCTCAAAAACTGGAGCCAATCTGACACTTCCAAATGTACTTTCGCACTCAGGGGACTCCACCCTTATAGTTCGAAAAGGATTCATCGATGTTCAATTTTTTGACTATCACAGTGTAATTATTTATTCGAAACTAAGAAAAGCAAGGTCATCAGACAGTAGATAAATGTACGCTTAAAGAAATCATTTGAAAATATCCAGAGACTTTAAAAAGTTCAATAGAGAATATCAACAGATATATGCTCACTCTTAATGAATAACGACGTAATTTGCAAGTGCTTGGAAGGGGATACAATATTTTTGTTTTATACATTTTGCAAATGTCTCCTATACCATTTAAAAAGACAAAACATCTTGGACAACCACAAACTGAAAATTTTTTTTTATGGATTTTGAAATGTTGGGTAAGAGTATTTTAACATTTCGTATCCGCTCTTTAGATTGTATGTCTTAAACGGTTTAACTTCCAAAATATTTAATTTTATTAATTAGTTATCCCTGAACTTTAATTTTTAAAGATTGTAAGGAAATTAAAATAAATATTATAAAATATATCAACGCTTGGCCAAACAAGCAACGATAACCTTAACCATCGTCTTATAAATTCAATTAAACCCCTTTCAACTGGCAATAAATTAATCTTCATAAATCACAAATCAGCATTAAACCTTAAAAAAAATAACTAAAATAACGTATTTAAAACTGCACAAGAAATAATCTAAACAGGAAACTTTGCGACTCATAAAGACGAAATTATACTCACATAAACCCAAAACCCCAGACGATTTTCGTATCAATTGTGTATGTGTGTGTGTAATAAATACAAGGATTATAAAATAGAATACAAACACACATACTTACATAAGTAAGTATAAACAGTTTAGACACATTTTGTATCATGTAACAAGTTAAAACAATGCCAAGATTCCGAATAATGACAAAAGCAATTAATTTACATTTCGTTCAGAAGCTTGACAAGTGGAAGACAGGTACTCGCAATGTTTGTGTGAGTTTGTCTTAATAGTTGTGCATTTCTATAAAAGAGAGAACGAGTAAAATGGCATTAATTTTCCGGTGGTATGTTTGATACATTGTATTTTTTACGCTTGATTATGTTTACAAATATTGTAACGTGATACATACTCACACTTGTACACCTGCTGCGCCCCAGAGATGGGATGACGGCGTGAGATGGGAAGGAGTGTTAGTTGCTGGAGAAGAGCTGGCCCAAAGGTGTGTTATTTTGCTTATGTTGGTTTTTTGATTTCACGAGTACTTGTAGTAATGGAAGTGGCCTACCAATAATAGATCAGATGTGGTTTAAGTTTTACAATTGAAAAAATCGTGCACAAATTTGCTCGTCCAGCTAATACTGCAGAAAATATTGCTGCTGTTCGCGATAGTGTGGCTGAAGAGCCGTCCACCTCAACTCGTCGTCGTTCCCAATAATTGCACCTTTCACGCTCGTCGTTGATGAACATTATGCATAAAGACTTACTATGCACGCTTACAAGGTGCAATTGACTCAAGAACCAAAGCCTCTTGACCATTCCAAACGTTGTCAATGGTCAGAATGATGGCAAGAAATGGCAACAGTGGATGATCAATTTTCGAAGAAAATCATCTTCAGTGATGAGGCACATTTTCACCTCAGCGGATTCATCAGTAAGCAGAATTGCCGCATTTGGGCAAATGATAATCCAAGAGTGATTATCGGAAAACCAATGCACCCACAAAGATTGACTGTTTGCTGCGGTTTATGAGCTGGCGGCATCATCGGGCCGTATTTTTTCCAAAATGAGGCCGGTCAGGCAGTTACTGTGAATGGTGGTCGCTATCGTGAGATGATAACGAACTTTTAATGCCCCGAATTGGAAGGTATGGATGTGAACGATATGTGGTTTCAACAGGAGGGTACCACTTGCCACACAGCTAAAGAAACAATGGCACTTTTGCGCGACAGATTCAATTGCCGTGTTATCTCACGTGGTGGTGATATTAATTGGCCGCCAAGATCATGTGGTTTGACAGCGTTGGACTTCTTTCTTTGGGATTATTAAGGAAAAGGTGAACGTCGATAAGCCAGCAATAATTCAAGAGCTAAAGGATGAGATAATTCGGCACATCAACGACATTGAACCTAAATTATGTCTCAGCGTCATCGAAAATTTGGACCATCATATGGAGGTGTGCCGAGGTCGCGGCGGCCATTTGTCCGATATTTTGCTCCATACATAATTGAACCATGCCAATATTATCGTAATAAAAAGAAATGGCAATAATTTCCTATATAATTTGTGTTTTATTCAAAATCAACATCGGCCCTTAAACCACCCTTTTTATACGAGTATATTCTGGGTTCTTGAGCAATTCGAACCCAATTTAGTCATGTCCGTCTGTTGAAATCACGTTCATTTCCAAACGACTCAGCTGAAAAGCACAACTTTGGTGTCAAAATGTATCTAGTTCTTCTGAGCAGTTTGGGATTGATATCCATTACAATCGGAGCAGTAGAAAAAGAGTTATGGACCCAAATGTAGAGCTAACCATATTGGTGGCGGAATGCACCGATTGTCGTTTTACTTTGCACAAATTCAATTTGTATGACTACAAATCATACTTATCATATACCGGAGGCCCCATATTAATCCCACCAAAATAAAGGGTACTCTTGGAATTTCACTTAATAAGATTTTATCCGCAACACATTCTAATACTGGGACTCAAAATTTTCATTAGATCCCATACAAAGCCGTCTAAAATTTTCTAACTCTCGGTTATGGATATCAAAGACTTGGCACAGCGTATATAGCGCTCTTGTTTTTTATGTTAAATACTATAAAAAAAGAGTTCGGCTGTTCCAAATTTGTCCTCAATATACAAAACACTACCAGCTCTGCCTCACACAGGTAATGCTGCTTTGATAATGATATATGAGCACTCATTCATTCATTCCATTTGTTCTCCATTTTTATTCATTGTACAAAAGAATCTGGCAAACTTTAGATTTCCTTAAACCAAGCGAAAGAATATATTTCCTTTAAAATGCAAAAGTTCTAAAATAAAAAATGTATAAGTCTCTGCAACAACCTGACGACAACCCTTGTAAGCACACACACACACACTTCTTCACCAACACTGAACACACAATAGAAACGCAATTAATGAGATTAAAGACTTTTAGTAACAATTTTAAGACTTTTATTACATCTACCATAATCCAACCTCCTAAATTCAACGCCCAATTACTGACAATGCTCATGCCCCAGCAAAGCAATGAACAAACGATAGCTAAAGTTTTGGTTTTCAACACAAAGAGCAACACACCGCACATCAGGCGAAATAATCCTGTGAAAATGTTGCTAACACAATGAAGCCTAAACGCAAGTAGAAACTACGAGGAATGAACGGAAGTGTAGTATAAGAGGAAATTTTCGAAAATGGTTGAAAAGCAAAGTTAGTTGACTCTAATTTCAAAACTTCCTTTGTGTGGCTGAGTGTTGTTTTGAATTTGCAAGGATTCTGTATGCTTTAAAAGGGTTTGCACACATACAGACATACGTATGTACTACTCGAATGGTTTTATAAAGGATTGAAAATCTCATTTTGGTAAATTTCATTGAATTTCGTATTCAAGTCTATGTGTTTTTGTTATTGTGTGTGTGTGTGTATATTTGAATTTAATTGAGTGTCATAAATTAAATGTTAAACTTATCACTTGTGCCTGTTTCATTCCTTTAGGATTGAATAAGTACTATGACTTTTATTTGTTTTTCATGAAAGAACATTTATCGTCTTACTTTTTTTTTTTCTTAAAAGGGTTGATGTCTGATTGTGTTATTTTAATGTGCGCGTTCTTTGGTTTTCAATTAAAAGTTTTAAACAGTCATAAATTTGTAACTGATTTAGATTTTAAGGAAAGGAAATGCTCAAGCTAAAAAACCAAAGACAAATTTGTGTTGAAAGGATGTTTAAAGAGTGAAATTTTTTTTTATTATATTCAAGCTTTTGAGGTACATAAAGGGTGGTTAAATTTCAAGGGCCGATGTTGATTTTGAATAAAACACAAACTATTTACGAAATTATTGTAATTTTATTTTATTATGATATATTGGTATTACTCAATTATGTATGGAACAAAATATCAGCCAAATGGGCGCCGCGACCACGGCGGCACACCTCCATCCGATGGTCCAACTTTTCGATGACCCTGAGGCATAATGGAGGTTCTATGCCGTTAATGTGCCGAATTATCTCATCCTTTAGCTCTTGAATTATTGCTGGCTTATCGACGTACACCTTTTCTTTCAAATAACCCCAAAGAAAAAAGTCCAACGGTGTCAAATCACATGATCTTGGCGGCCAATTGACATCGCCATTACGTGAGATAACACGGCCATTGAATTTGTTGCGCAAAAGAGCCATTGTTTCGTTAGCTGTGTGGCAAGTGGCACCGTCCTGCTGAAACCACATATCGTCCACATCCATATCTTCCAATTCGGGCCATAAAAAGTTCGTTATCATCTCACGATAGCGAACACCATTCACAGTAACTGCCTGACCGGCCTCATTTTGGAAAAAATACGGCCCGATGATGCCGCCAGCCCATAAACCGCACCAAACAGTCACTCTTTGTGGGTGCATTGGTTTTTCGACAATCACTCTTGGATTCTCATTCGCCCAAATGCGGCAATTCTGTTTATTGACGAATCCACTGAGGTGAAAATGTGCCTCATC
Organism: Pollenia angustigena; assembly: GCA_930367215.1. Lineage (NCBI taxonomy): Eukaryota > Metazoa > Arthropoda > Insecta > Diptera > Polleniidae > Pollenia > Pollenia angustigena. The sequence continues at coordinate 32,932,832 of OV884057.1, forward strand.
ACTGAAGATGATTTTCTTCGAAAATTGATCATCCACTGTTGCCATTTCTTGCCACCATTCTGCCCATTCACGACGTTTGGAATGGTCAAGAGGCTCATCAACGACGAGCGTGAGAGGTGCAATTGTTGGGCACGACGACGAGTTGAGGTGGACGGCTCTTCAGCCACACTATCGCGAACAGCAGCAATATTTTCTGCAGTACGAGCTGTACGAGCATGCACTGGTGTTCTCACATCTTCTACAGACCCGGTTTGCTCGAATTTTTCCACGATTTTTGCGATTGTACGCACATTTGGACGATCAAATTGACCAAAAAAATCACGAAGTGCACGATATGCATTTTGATTTGAACGCCCATTTTCATAATAAGTCTGGATAACTTTAACACGTTGTTGGATTGTGTATCTCTCCATGGTTCAAATTGAGTAAGTCTGAAATAGAGAAATGTCAAATAAAATTCGGAAAAAACTTGGCGTTTAGGTGTGGTTCACATTCAACATCGGCCCTTACAATTTAACCACCCTTTATTAGTTTACTCTAGACCTTCAAAGGTGGAAAGGGTATTATGCTTTTGTGCTAATGTTTGCAACGCTTAGAAATATTATTTATTTTGAATGTAACTATGAGTAGTTTATAAAGGCCTACACTATTCCATTGGAACACATATTCAAATCATTGAACATGTTTCAAACTCTATGCTCTAGTGGCGCTGTTAAAAACAAATACTAAAGATAAGTGCAGACGCCGAATTAATGTAAGTGTGTGAAAGTGTTAAAGTAAAAAACAAATGCTTAACAAAAGTTAAAGTGCGGGTATAAAAATTACTTTAAAAAATAAACAAGGGAATGATAAATACACGCAGCATTCAGAGTAGAAATAAAATATACACACATGCTTAATTTTTAATGTCAGTTTGGGATAAGTGTATACAAAATATTTTGTATGTTTATTTCCTTGATAAATTCTTTTTATGCGTCCGTTTTATACGACAGATACATAAGTTTTTTTTTTTTTTTTTTTTTTTTTTTTTTAAATTTATTTTTATTATTGAATCTTTCTTATCGAAATTTACAATATGTATTCAAATCTTAATTCTACTTGTGTAACCCCTAACTGCTGTATTCAAATTTTAAAAATGTCTTCTAGTTAAGCTCAAAGTATCGGTTCTTTTTAGCCTCTGGTGACCTTTGAACTGAAGCAGACCCCGAGCGAGGTAGTTAGGGTGGGCCATTACTTTATCGATGTAGCTAATTGAATATTTTTTAATTTCCTCCTGGATAGTGGGGACATTGAGATCTCTGTGGATAATATCATTACGTATATACCATGAGGCGCAGATAATTTGTCGTAATATTTTAGACTGTCTTCTTTGAAGCTTTTGGATGTAACATAGATGCGCATGCAGTACCCCATAATTGGATGCCATATGTCCATATAGGTTTTATGATAGACTTGTATGTACAAGAGAATTTTGTTGTCTAAAGACAAGTTTGAGTTTCGACCGAGAAGCCAATATAGTTGAGCTGCTTTAAGTTTCATAGCCGTTATTTTCGCTTCAATATGACGAGACCAGGTCAAGCGTCTATCTACATGAATTCCCAAGTACTTAACATGGTTATCTACCGGAACAGTGATGTTATTTATTTTTACAGCTGGGCACGTTTGTCTTCTGAGCTTGAAAGTTAAGTGAGCACATTTAACCGGGCTACCCTTTATTCTCCATTTTTCTAGCCAGGCCTCTAGTTCATTGATGTGGGACTGCAGATTTTGCGATGCGACTTTTGGGTCATGGTTAACGCTAATAAATGCTGTGTCGTCTGCAAATGTAGAGGTATGCGTGCTCAGGTTTGTTGGCATATCCGCTGTGTATATTATATATAGAAGCGGTCCTAATATGCTGGCTTGGGGGACACCAGCAGTAATTTTCTTGAGGGGGGAGTATTTATCTTGCGACCTTACTATGAATGTTCTGCCTGTTAGATAGTTCTACAGAAGCTTGTGAGTGTTTTGAGGAAGCATTCGTGTTATTTTGATGAGTAGCCCATCATGCCAAACTTTGTCAAATGCTTGGGAAATGTCTGTAAACAGGGCTGAGCAGTATTGCTTTTTCTCAAACGCCGATCTAATTAGGGGGACAATTCTATGCACTTGTTTTATTGTAACATGTTTCGCTCTGAATCCGAACTGGTGATCCGGGATGATGTCGTGCTCATTTGGATTAGGAGTTATACTTAAAACGAATATTTTTTCGAAAAGCTTCGATAGGATTGATAATAAGCTTATCGGTCTGTACGACGCAATCTGGCTAGCATCCTTTCCTGGCTTGGGAATCATAACAATTATAGACCTCTTCCATGAGGATGGGAAGTATCCGACTCTTAATATCGCATTAAAAATGAGCAGCAAGATTCTAGAAGCAGACGATGTCAAGTTACATAAGTAAACAGCACAAATTCTCGCAGACTGCCCTAGATAATTTTCAAATACTAGAAGTTTGGGCAAAATTTTTTACTGTACTGAAAGGTTTTGAAAGAAACAATAACTTACTTCCTGGATTGTATTTCTTTGAATTCTTTTAGCCTCACAACACTATTTAAATTGTGCATCGAACAGTAACGCGTATCATCTGTCATTTTTGTTGTATACAACATTTTGTACACACATTTGATTTTTGTTGCGTGTTTGCTTTTTAAATACATTTTTGCAGGCGTTAAGTCTATTGGAACCTTATCGAGTCCATGGATGTCCACCTTGCTATTAAGATACTGAAGATTGAAACAAATTTGGCACTATTGCTATTTTGGACTAAAGGGCAAATCCTATTTTGTAGAATAAAATAATCAGTCGCTTATTCCATCTAGCTTCCATACAAACAACTTGCGTATTGGGGCTCTTTTGTTCATAAATCATTTAAATATGCAAGTATTTGCATTACAACAAATATTGTGATACTATATCTTTAATGATCATAAGCTTTCATAAAAGCCTTCACAGAAAAAAGTAAAAAACGGTTTGGATCACCAAAATAATTGAAACTAGCAAAAAATTGTTTAATTTTGCACCTATCACCGAAATGATTATACCAATTACTCAAATTTGCAAAAATTGCAAAACAAGGATTTTTTTTCCAATTAAAAAGTTTTTACATTTTAATTACAAAAATAATTGAAAAAATTATTAATATTAAACAATATTTTAATTGAATGAATTAACAAATTAATTTAAAAAAATCAATATCAACTTTGAACTTCAAGAAGAATTCTTGACAAAAGTACGAAAAAACAGAAGTAAAGGAATAACATGTTAAAATGAATTAAAATAGATAATCATTCAAAAAGCAAATTTCGATCTACCAAAGGTTGAATACAATTTGGTTTAAGGATTGATGTTTGACTAATGACGTCAGCAGTCGTCGATGGCTGCGAGTGTTAAACGGCAAGCCCTCTGAGGAGATTGAGTGGTTGCAATCGAAACATGTCAAGGTAACCTGTCCGTAAACACTTGGGTTAGTAGTATATTTAGGATGGTCCTACGGCACTTTTTCCATACAAATTTGGGAGCATGGTATAACCCAGCAAACAATCACTTGTTCCATACACATTTGGGAGCACGGTATAACCCAGCAAACAATTTCATGTAAAAACTATCCTCTATATATCCCTATGTATCCCCTTCCTATCTTGGAGGCGATATCGTAGTGAGCATTCGCTATCAAGATTTTATTTTCACCCTACAGTCGGTTGGTTAACTTAATAAGTTCATCGATTTGCAAGCTCCACCACTTTTATTGTCTGTGTATGTTTGTGTGTGCGTAAATGTGACCGTCTGGCAACCCTATGCGGGCTCTTTGTTAGGTGTTCGTAAAGAGTAGGGTGTGTCTGTGTATGTTTGTGTGTGCGTAAATGTGACCGTCTGGCAACCCTATGCGGGCTCTTTGTTAGGTGTTCGTAAAGAGTAGGGTGTGCATGTGTGTAAATGTAACCATCTGGCAACCCTATGCGGGGTCTTTGTCAGATGTTCGTAAAGAGTAGGGTGTGTGTATGTGTGTGTGTAAATGTGACCATCTGGCAACCCTATGCGGGGTCTTTGTTGGATGTTCGTAAAGAGTAGGGTGTGTGTAGATACAACCATGTCGAATGGTCTTTTTTATGTAATATGAAACTTTTTTATTTTTCAAATGAGTTGTACATACGTGACAAATTTAAGTTTCATAAAGTCTCAAAATTCTTGGAAATACAAAGAAATTTGAGTATTAGTTGAGCAGATGTGTAGGTGTTTAGAATTCTTAAAAAAACAAAACAAAAATAACTAAATAAATATTTTATAGAATCAGCTAATTGCTCCTTTTCATAATTATCTTTTTTATGTAATATAAAACCTTTTTATTTTTTTCAAATGAATTCTACATTTATTCGTAATAAATTTATTTTATGTTTGTAATATGATTTCATAAAAAAAGAAACTATGTTTATGAATTAGAAAATAAAACAAATAGTTTGATATATGTATGTATGTATATGTTTACATTTTATTAAAAATACAATTTTTACATTTAGTTAAATTATATACATTATTATTATAATATTCCATGATTTCTTTAGCTTCTTCTATGACAGTTTCTTTTGTTTTCTTAAAGCGGGAGCAGGAACAAGTATCTGGACCACACGTATTATTTTCATATGACCAAGCACAATTATTGTAATGTTCCCCATATCGATTAGTTATTGTATGAAATTTGTTTCTATCCTCCAGATATGATTTAATGTTCATAATTTTATTTTTATGTTTATCAGAAATAACGTTAGAAAATTTTTTTAAAAAAGTATAAATCTCTTTGATAATCATTGTTGAATATGTTACTGTATACCTATATGTAATGTTTGTGAATAATCATTAATATTGATTGCTCTTCTATTTATATAATTTTAACTACGTTCGAAGTGGACTTGTTTCAAAGTCACTATTTCTATCATTAAAGTATATGAAGAGTAATTTCACAATATTATGAAATTTATAAAAATACTTACTTACTTATAATATTAATAAACAAACAAAATAAATAAAAACAAAAGATTTTTAATAGAAAAAATTATATATATTTATTTATTTATTTTATTTCTATTTTACATTAGTTTTTTTATTTCATTTGTAAGTGGTATGTATTCGAACATTTTATCATGTATAATTAAACAATATGCGGCCGTATTAGCTGGAATGTTTGTTAAAGTTTTCATCTCAATGCGAATATCGATTGGTCCAGTTTTGACTGATTCATTTTGATGAGTCACATCTAACACAATTAAAGGAGCATCGGATTTAAATTGTTCTCGTGTTAGTAATGGTTGTGGATGACGTAAATAATAGCTTTGTTGGAACTTCAAATACATTTCGTATAGTAGAGCAAAACGATTTCTATCAAATTTGAGATTTAGATCATCATATGGATAAGTATCAGAATTTAGATAAACTTTTATATCTGACAAATCGCAATGTATAAACTTGTTGTTAGTAGTGTTTCGAAATCCTAAAAGAAGAAAACGAGGTCTTTCATTTTCGTTGGCTAGCTTAACATTCCACAAAACAGTTGTACTTTCTGGTAGCGAAGGATAATAATACATATCCCAACTTCGAAATGATATATTTAATGGATGACGATTGTTGATGGTTTTAAATATATACAATTTATATGTATCAGAAAGTTGAACATGCGGTACTTTCCATGTAATATTAAGTATAGTTAACTTTATTCTTTCTGTGGCAACGCTAGATTTGAAAACTTGTTTATCATCTTTGGAACGTAAAAGAATCAATTCATGTTTTGAATTGACTATTATTTTGTTAAAATCTTCAGCAAATCCAAGTAACATCTTTAATGGCACACAAAAGTTAAAATATCCGTTTACAAGTGTCAAATCATTATTATTAGAGGGTGCCCATCCTGCATTTAAGAGGTTATCACTTTCAGATTTATTAAGTGAGGCGTAGTTTTTTATTTCTGTTGCAATACCCAAATGTCGTGTACGATCAATCTCTACACCGTTTAATTCATATCGAATTTCATCAAACAAATGTGCTATACAATTATTTAAGAGCCGTATATTTGAAGAGATTGTTGAATCTTCCTTTGATGCTAACCCTTCAACATATAAGAGACTTTCATGTGGTAATACGTATAAATCCTGATTTTGAATGGCTATACGAATTTCATCATTATTCTTAAACGATTGTAAATATGATAAGTAGCTATGATACTCCTTTTTGATGATTGAATTGTCGAATTTAGGTTTTTGTAAAACATCAATAAAATGATTCATTTTTTTAAATGTTTTAATCGAAATTCCAAGTTTTTTAAAAATTCTTGATTATTCTCGCTTAGACTAAGTCTTAAAGTTTTTTCAGCTTCTTGCTCCTTTGAACGTAAATGTGTGAATGATGACTCCTTATACAAATCACTTGTATTTTTATTACTATTGTTATTATTGAATATAATCATTCTTTTATACTGGTTTTAAATGTAATCGTATAGATATTTTCTCCTCACGAAAATTTATTAAATTTCCGTCTTGATCGATTACTTTTAAAACTAAAGTGTTTATACTTTTAGTGTTAACGGGTAAATATATAACATTAGCCGGTGTCTCTGTTATTTTATAGCCGGGACTGACAACAAGCGAAAACTGATGAAGGGTATGCGCAGATGTGCTATTTATATAGGATCCGTTAACAATATTACATTCAACTATAATATTGTTTATTTTTGTAATCTCTATAGTTTTATCTGAAAAATGTTCTTGATTCTTTTCCAAAATTTTCTTACTAAAGCCCAATAGGGAACCGATTGATCGCTCCTTGTTAAAATAAATTGTATCGGTTGTACATTTTATAGACGTTTGTAAAGTATTATAATTAGCTTCAATAATAAGATTTCCTCTTGGATTAAGGGTGTTATATTTATCTATAATCAAATCAGCTATATCCGAGAATTCATATGATCCAACAGGTATAACTATTTCATAATCACCAATATGAAATCTATTGTTTTCAACATCAACATTTGGTATAGAATGATATGTATCAAGACTAATTAATCCGCAAACGTAATTTCCATCAAGTTGAATGGGGGGAAAATAGTTGGCAACTAGAAGTGAAGTATCACCATTTAATGTTAGCGTTATTGACATCTTAAAGTTCGGTGTATTAATAAATTAAAAATTTTTTAATGCTCTTTATATAGGAGACGAATCGTTTACATTTATCCAAGAGTTATGATCTGATGTAAATCCCAACCATTTAACATATTACATATTTCCTCTTCTTCTTAAAATCTTTTCAACCAAATACGTTTCTGGATATTTAGTTTTCATTAGTTCAAAATCATAAAAACCACCTTTAATATCATGTCCTTTATAATCTTTTAGTATATAAGTGGTAGGACTTGTGGATCTTACAGTTTTAACTTTAAAGATTTCTGTAGTCCAATTCGGTGTATAACCTTTTTCAAACACATGTTTATATTTACTTATTCGAACATTATCACCAACTTTAAACTTCGGTCTTTTAAACACTTTTAAATTGTTGTAGACTGTATCCAATAGTGATTTTTCATTTGATAAATTTACTTGATTTGGTGTCATTTTTATTGTTCTATGATAAGTATTATTATATTTATTAACAAGTTCTTGATAAATGTGTATCCATTTATATGTTCCTTGATAACTAAATTCTTTCCACATTAGTCCCTTTAATGTTCTATTAAATCGTTCAATGATGGAAGCTTTTAAAACGCTATATGTTGAATAGTGATTAATATGATTTAATTGCATCAATCGATGAAATTGATTATTGAAGAATTCTTTACCATCATCTGTTTGTAGGTTTTTCGGTTTTCTATGATTAATATTAAATATATTTTTAAAAGCGTTCAGTACACTTTCACCACTTTTATTTTTTACTGCAACAGCCCAAGCTTTTTTCGAAAATGTATCTATTACGGTTAAAAGATAACGATATCCATTGTTAAATGTTGCATAACTTCCCATTTCTACTAAATCCGCTTGCCATAAATCATCAATTCCTTTTACAACAACTCGCCTTCTTTTAAAATTTTTTCTCGCTTGTCTATGTAGTTCATTAACTATTGTTCTTTTATCTGCATTTAGATTCATATCTTTTATTTTTGTATTATGTCTGAATTAATATATATTTATGGATATTTAGTTATCTTTATCGGAGGACGTTTATCAATATTTTTAAAAAGGTAATCTTCAATATTGTTAAATCTTTCATCTATGCCATCCAATTTTAAAATATATTCTTCTACTTTATTAACTCTTTCATCCACTTTTTTCATATATTCTTTATTTACTTTTAATATTTGTTTCTCAACTGATTGTTCAATAACATTTTCCTCCTTCTTTATATGATTTGGAATGGCAATACTAATAGCTTCTACATCTTTATAGAACTTTTCAATGTTATTAACGATAGCTTGATAATTTCATTTTTTAAGTCTGATATTTTCTTTTCGAAATCTTTGTTAGCAGTGGTAATGACTTCAACATCTTTATACAGCTTTTCTATGTTATTAACGATAGCATGGTTAATTTTATTTGTTAGCAGTTGTATTTTAGTTTCAACATCTTTAACAGTTTTATCTATTTTATTTGTTAGTAATTCATTTGTTCGTTTTAAATAGGCTTTTGTAACAGCATCCTTAGGTTCGATCGGTGTGGCTAGATTAGTAATTCTTTTTTTATGTATATCAAAAACATGATTGTTTACTTCAACATCAAGCATTTTTAATAGATTTGATCTTAGTTTTGAATCGTTAAATTTATACTTATGTGTTGAGCTTACTCCAAATTTATTTATAAAACTCATGTTTTTAATATATTATATTAGCCTCTCTTAGTTCCTCAATAATTGAAATTATCTCGTTTTTATGATTATTATGACCAGCACCTTCCGCTGAAAGGAGTAAACGTAATCTGTCGACTAATTCATTAGGATCATCCCAATATATATAGTTTGGTTTACGTTTTTCTACTAATTTTAAGGATAATCCACTACCTTTAGTAAGAATATTACCCTTTGTGTTGAATAATTTTTTTATAATGCGTTCATATTTAAATGCTTTAGTTCCTTTAATTTGTTTATTTGACTGATAGTTACGTCTGTGTACATTTGTATTAATAAGAATATCTTTATATTTTTTTAAATCTATTTTATTATAATGTAAAGGTTTTATGTGGAATAATAGTTCAAATAATCCTGGTGTCAATTTCAATTTTTTATCGCCTATATATAAAGTGTTATCGTTATTAAATTTTAGTTTGTTTGTTCCATATCGCCAATTTCCAGCATGATCTATATTAAATCCATAGATTCTATCAATCATTTCATTATTTATTAACAACATAATATTCTTATAAAGAGGTGATTCATTTAATTTAGAATTACTTAATTTAATTCGTTTCTTATCGGTATTTAATTGTGTTTTACTTTTACGTTTGGAAAATAAATGTGTGATTTTGTTGCGTTTTCTATCACCATCTTCATCGAAATTTGAAAGCAATGAATAATTCTTTCTTTTTAGATTTTTTTGATTTTTATCATTCTTCAATTGTGTTGTGGATGTTGTTGTTTTTGTTTTTAGTGAAATGTGCTTTTTAGTACTGATAGGTTTTGATGATTTCGTTGTTTCTGTTGATTGTAAAATTTTCATATTATTTTTCTTTCTCTTTATATTAGGTAGAGTAGATGTGTTATTGCTAAATGTTCTTATTCTTTTTAAGTTGTTTAGGTATTGGACTTTGTTATCATTATTATCTTCATTGTAATGGTCATCATCATCAATATCCATGTCGTAATTGGATTTATTTTCTTCATTTAACCTCATCAAACTAGATACATTATCAATATCATTATCATAATCCATATTGGAGTTAGATCTATTTTCTTCATTAAAAACAGCAAAACCAGCTTCGTTATTATCAATTTCATCATCATCATAATCCATATAAGAAAGAACATTACTAGAAGCATTATCCTGATTTAAATTAGGTCTATATAGTGATAGAGAAGATGGTGTATATAGTGATTGATATGATGGCGCTCGTACTGTTCCAGAAGATTTATTTGTCTTATCAAGTTTTTTTATTATATGTTTTAAAGGTTTTGTTATAGGTTTAAAGGTATCTTCTAACATATTAACTTTATCTATTTCATTAAGTTTAATATTTTGTAATTTTTCCTTTAATACCGCTCTGGTTTCAACAATATGTTTTAACAATTCATTATTCTTATTCATGATTGCTGAATGCATGTGTTTGTATTTTAAATTATAAACGATCTGCTTTATATCTGCTTTTGATCTGCTTTTGATCTGCTTTATATCTGCTTTTGATCTGCTTTATATCTGCTTTATATCTGCTTTTGATCTGCTTTATATCTGCTTTATATCTGCTTTTGATCTGCTTTATATCTGCTTTATATCTGCTTTTGATCTGCTTTATATCTGCTTTATATCTGCTTTTGATCTGCTTTTGATCTGCTTTATATCTGCTTTTGATCTGCTTTATATCTGCTTTATATCTGCTTTTGATCTGCTTTATATCTGCTTTTGATCTGCTTTATATCTGCTTTTGATCTGCTTTCGATCTGCTTTACATCTGCTTTTGATCTGCTTTCGATCTGCTTTACATCTGCTTTCGATCTGTTTTATATAAAATCTTACTTATAATTGAATAAAATTATTAAATCCCTTCCTATAACGACCGCCATTAATTGGATCGTCCTTACTGACAACAACAAAACCATAATTATCTTTCCAACATTCCTTACAAATTGTTATAAACTGTTTAAATGACATATCACCGATAACATGATCATTATATATATGCTTTAAATTCATTTCATCTTGTTTAAATATTATAATCATATTTGCATTATCACGTATCAAATGTTTAGGAATTTTTGTATATGTTTGACATAAATAGAAACAATCTATATGTTTATGTCTACCCATACAAAAGTAATCTCTTACAGTGTCTTGTTTACCACAAATAACATCATCGAATATTATTATAGAGTGTGGATTTGCTTTAGCTGGACTTAAAACTTTTTCATTTTCCGAGAATGTAAATAGATTTATATCTTTTATGGGTTTAATAAGTTTTCTTAAATAACAATATTTCGGTTGATATAAGGATTTAGAATATATGTATATGTTTTTGAAACAAAGACCATTAGGACTTTCTATAAGACTAATCATTACATTAGTCTTACCACAGTTTGATGGTCCAACAATTAACGCTCTTATTGTGTTTGGTAATAGTGTGCTATGTACAATTTTAGATATTTTTTTCTTTTTCAACATCAGCATTTCTAATAACAATTTGTTTCGTTTGTTTAACTATTCGCATATTGCTGTGCTCTGCTTTATATCTGCTTCTGATCTGTTTTATATCTGTTTTCGATCTGCTTTATATCTGCTTCTGATCTGTTTTATATCTGTTTTCGATCTGTTTAACTATTCACATATTGACGAGTAATAAAATAATTAACTATAAAAGTAATGTTTTACAAAAAAGATAATTATTACAATTTTAAGCGCTGAACATATAAAATGGTTATAAGATATAACAATATACACAACACTAATCAGTTTAAAATTGGACGTGGAGTAGTCAACAACTTAATTAACAAATTACCAATTGAATTACATTTACCTGGATATCAGTTTTGCGGACCGGGTACAAAACTTAAAGAACGATTAGCAAGAGGAGATAAAGGAATAAATTTATTAGATGCTGCTTGCAGAGAGCACGATATTGCATATTCAGAAACTGACGATATAACTAAAAGACATAAAGCTGATCAGATATTAGCTGAAAAGGCTTGGCAACGAGTTAAATCTAAAGAAAGTAATTTAAAAGAAAAAGCTAACGCTTGGTTTGTTACGAACGCTATGAAGGCAAAAGTAAAATTTGGATTAGGTATGAAGAATAATACAGATCGAATATCAAAAAAAGGAAAAGGTGGAAAGAAAAGAGTGTGTAGTAAGAAATTATTCTCTAGCACTGTTAAAAATACTCTAAAACTATTGAGAAAGGAGAAACCTACCAATATAAATGATGCTGTTTTAATTGCACAAAAAGCAGTTCGCGCTGATTTTAAAAGAAAAAAGAAAGCTGATATAAGTATACCAAGAGTTATTCCACTGCCTAAAGTTGGTGGATTTCTGCCATTGATTCCAGTTTTAACAGCCTTGTCAGCTCTTGGAAGTTTAGCTACAGGTGGATCAGCAATAGCTAAAGCTGTTAATGATATAAAGAATGGAAAAGAACAATTGGCAGAAGCAACACGTCACAATAAATATATGGAATCAATTGCTATGGGAAAAGGTTTATATCTTAAACCATATAAATCTGGTTATGGACTTTATTGTACATCAGCTTCAAAAAACTTTTAAGTAATCTACCCAGTCGAGCGTTAACAGATGTAGATTTAAATAAATATGGAAGAAAACTAAAACATTTTAGAGGTGTTTTTATGCGTAATTCTTTACCTAAAAAAGCCTTAAAGAATGAATGTGGAATTGTTAATCTGGATGATATAAAAGGTCCTGGGACACACTGGGTAGCATATTATAAAAATCACAATTATAAAGAATACTTTGACAGCTTTGGAAACTTGCAACCACCACTTGAAATCATCAACTATTTAAAATTGCCCATCGAATATAATTACGAACAAAAACAAAAATTCAATACATTTAATTGTGGCCATTTATGTTTAAAATTGTTATTCAATAAATATGGTTTGAAATAAAAACAACATTTTAACGTTTTCTTTTTTCATAATTTTTTTTATATTACAATTTTTCTAATCATATAAAAACTTAAAATTAATTAAAAATCTATATTTACATTGAGAAGAATGTCATCATCCTCTTCCATAAGTTCATAATAGTTATTTATTCTATAATGACCCCATGCAAAAGTATCAACGCCATTATCTCTAATAAATCTCTTATCATCTAAATAACTTAATGTTAGTTTTCTTATATTTTGAGTATAAATTTGATGTATCTTAGATCTAAATATATACATTGAATTATAATATAATTTTTTATCTAAAAGACATTTTCTAAAGTCATTTATACTTAATTTACTAGTTACACATTGCTTAACGCCCTTAATTCTTTTAATTTCCTTATCTTCTCTATCAATTTTCACTGAGTACATTTTAGCTCTTAACCCAATGAATTCCTTAATAATTTTACCATTACACTCATCCTTCATCATCCCTAAAACTTTTTTATTAAGAAGTGGGATATTGTAGACATTATCTATCGGATATGCAGATGTATCAAAATGAGTATTTATGTCATTTTTAATATCTCTGTATAGATCATCTGTTTTAATGTCGTAAATAAAGGAATCAGTATCCATATAATTGAGTTTAATGTTTTCACGATATTTAGGCTTTATGTAATCATAATGAAAACTGTACATTTTAAATTTGGATATTTCTAATACTGCAAATCCAACATAAATAGGTTTGTTGTATTCAGTTTTAATTCTACTCATTTGGATAGCATGCATATCTTCATGAATTTGAAGTGAACTATGGAAATTGGGTTTAGCTATAAGAGCACGGGCTCCTAAACGTTTACCTCTATTCTCCCATTGACATACTATTTTAATGTCTTTCCTCTTATCAACATTTTCCATAGTTTTCCCGTATACTGCATTATTCAACAATTTAAAAAAATTTTGTTCAAATGAATTTTTTGCTAGTGTTCTGTGATGGTTATTTAAATCAATATATTTTTGTAACCAATTTGATTGGTCAAATTGAAGAATTCTATGTATTTTCTTTAAAACTAAACCATGTTGAATACATTGCTGAAGATTTCGATAATGCATTATGTAATTAGTTTTACAATTTAAATCAGTTATTAGTTTCTTTTGTTTCATGGTTTCAATTTTTTTATTCTCAGCACAAAATGGTAAATCATTATGATAGTCGTGTAATGTAGATGGATATTCTAGATCTACCTCTAATATATATCCTAATGGAGAATCTTCAGCTATATTATTAACGTTGAAATGGTTATAATTTTCAACCCATTTAAAATTTTTATAGGGGAGGTATTGTGACATTGCATAGCCATACAAGTTATTAACATCTAAATATATTACGTAGTTTGATTCTTTGTTAGAATCATAATTACTAATATATTTATTATTAGCAATTGAATGTCGATTAGAACATTGAACAATACCTCCCCTAATGCCCCGAAGGACAAAATTATATATATTAATATCAGTCAACAACTCCAATTCTATTGCAGTTGTTTTCAACATTGCATCCCAGGATAAACCTGGGGTAGTATAATATTGACATGGATCTAAATTATAAATGTTTGCACAAACTTTACGGAAATTTTCAAATATATCGCAAAGTAAAAGAATATCTACTTTTAAATATAAAAGTAGATAATCTTTTAATGTTCTACATTTAAATGTTTTCCATACTTTTTGTGCATGTTCATAATCCTCCACACTACACGACTCATTATTTAATTTATTGAAAAATATTGACCGAGGTGGTAATTGAATTTCTTCAAGACGATTCATCGAATCTAAATAATCATACGGAAAGACACCCTTACGTTTCATTAAATTAAATTCTTCATCATTTGGATAGCTTGATTTTACTACCGTTAAATCACTGTCGGACAAATAACTTGCTAATTTTGCTATACTCGATGGCATAAACCTAAATGAATCGAGAAAACGTAACTCAATTGTATCTTTTTCATTTACAGAAATTCTTTTTGATATAGACACATAAAGCTCCTTATTTAAAGGTATAATATTTATATCGCCTTCAATTGTTGAAAGCTCTCTAACAAACAGGTGGCAATCATATGCCGAAAGATTATGAAAGAATATAGGGATGAAATTTGCAATTTGATATTCTAAATTACATTGATTATGAGCAGCACCCCTATATTGACCAGTTAGATGACAATGGTCAGCTACTTTATCTTCATTAGATAAAGATTTCGTACAAATATAACAAGTCTTGCTTTCATAATGTTGTATCTGTTGCAGGGGTGTTAAGGAATTCATTGGTTTAATAACACTTAGATGACTAGTGTAAATAGCTAAAATGTCGTCAACTAAAGTTTTAAAAAAATGTTGTGGCGCATCAGTTCCAGTATAAATTTTAAAAATATCTAAGTCTGAGTTATACGAACATTTAATAAAATAACTATAAGCAAATGGAATATGCTTTTGTGTTGATTTTACGTTCTTAGAATTTTGAATGTTTACTGTTTCCAGAATACATTCAAAATCAGCGTATACAACAAAAGGCACATCCATTTGCTTTTTAAAATTTTTAAAACTAAGCTTACTTTTATCTATACTAGGCATCCTTGTAACCATTTTATTACATTCCTCTTTATGTTTAATTAACGACGTCTCTGTACGAAAATGGATTAAGCATGTATTGCAGATGTATACTTGATTCTGCCGTTTCGTCAGTTGACTACGTATCAATCTGTAATTAATAGGAAAAAAGAAAATGATTTAAATTAATATAATATATTCATATATAAATAGAATATAAATATTGTGAACCTACTTTGAAATATTTTTGATCCATACGTAATGGAATCTTTCTCCATCCTCTATCAGCATTAAGTTGATGTGTTTGGACTTTTCTTCTTTGGTGAAGTAGTATGGTCCCACTACAACATCATCTTCTAGTCCAAACACATTCACGCTTATTTCAGGATTCATAATCTCGAAATCTTTTATTTGATTAATCGGAAGAGGGAAATTTAAGTTGGTGAAATTTAATTTGATTCCATTATTCAGCAAAATGATGTCATCTTCAATATTATTTATTTTATACGATGAACATCTCTTTGTATAATCAGGATCGACTGGGTATAGTGCTGATATTATAGCCCACTTGAAGCAGTACTCGTCTCTATTTTGTACGTTGACACATGCTTTTTTCTGCATTATTTTTGCTGGCAAAGGAAGGTATTGTGATCCTTTGATACACTTATATTGATTTATGTTCATCTCCAAACGTGTTATTTCAATTAATGCCCAGCCACTATCACGCTCCTGAAATTCGCTCATCTTTTTTATTATAATATTACATTGTTCGTTGAAAACATTTAGGATATCATCTCTTGTTGAAAGCATAGTAAGAATGTTCATTTTAGTCTGATGGGATTTTATATCCACCATACAAGAATCTTCACCTTCCTTAATCAGCACATATTCACCATACAGTTCCATATTAAATTTTATGTTTCCGTGTTTTTGCATGGTGTCTGTTAATAATTTTATTAATTTCTCTCTTATTTCCGTTAAAAATTTTTCAGGTATTAAATTATTTTTATTGTTGTTTTCAATTAAAAATGTGACAATTCTATTGTTAAAAGATGATTTTATGCATTTAATATCACTATTATTATCTGCTTTTTCAACACAGTTAAATTTATGTGCACTTGACCTTATATGATAATGCCAATTTGTTTTTTTTATATCTTTTTCACAACCTTTACAGTAAATATTTGTTTCTTCATCATTACCGTCACCTTTTGTATTAGAATGTGAGTGTCGGTGCCATTCCTTACGATCCGAAAAATGTAAATTACATGTTTGGCATTTAAACGATGATGATGGTCCATCATGATGCAATCGAACATGTCTTCTTAAATTTCTATTCAAAGTGAATACTTTATCACAAAACTCACAAATAAAACCGCCAGCCATTTCACTTTTTTATTAAAGAACACAATGATTTAACTATCAGAACAAGAATGGTTCTGTGTTCCAGAAGTAGACATATTTATATCATAAATTGTTAATTAGGGGAGTAATTAGTAAGGGGCAAGTTTCACATAAGTTCATATAATCAAAAACCGCAACATCAGCGGTTTCTTTGTTTTTCCAAGAATTATAAACATCTGCACATGCATGACTCCTATTTCATTGTCTTTTCCAAGAATTTTGAGACTACAGTCCTAATCAAAAACCGCATCAAGAGCGGTTTCTTTGTTTTTCTAAGAATTCTAAACAGCTGCACTTGCATGACTCATATTTAATTGTTTTTTCCAAGAATTTTGAGATGAGGACTCATTCAAAAAAAAAACTTTATGAAATTTAAATTTGTCACGTACATATTTAGAATTCATTCGAAAAATTAAAAGGTTTCATATTATATGAAAAGCAGCAATCAGCAGAATCTTTAAAATATTTATTTTGTTATTTTTTTTTTTTTTTTTATTTTAAAGTTTTGCATTACAGTAGAATCTCGATAATTCTTAATCGCAAGGGACCGGTCATTTCTTACGAATTATCGGGAATTATGATTTTTCGGGGGGTAATTTATCGGGATTTGACTGTATTTTATTTAATATAATCAAAAACTGCAGCATCAGCGGTTTCTTTGTTTTTTTCCAAGAATTTTAAACAGCTGCACATTCATGTCTCATATTTCATTATTTTTCCAAGAATTCGAAAAACCTGCACATGCATGTCTCATATTTCATTATTTTTCCAAGAATTCGAAAAACCTGCACATGCATGTCTCATATGTCTTTGTTTTTCGAAGAATTCTAAACAGCTGCACATTCTTGTCTCATATTTAATTATTTTTCCAAGAATTCTAAACAGCTGCACATTCATGTTTCATATTTCATTATTTTTCCAAGAATTCTAAACAGCTGCACATTCATGTCTCATATTTCATTGTTTTTCCAAGAATTCGAAAAAACCTGCACATGCATGTCGCATATTTCTTTGTTTTTCCAAGAATTCTATGTTTATATAAACAAGAACCACAACTATTTAATGAAAAAAAGAATTATACCATTACATCTATTATTTTCTAAAATCCCTTCACCTATAAAATTATAGTATAAATATCTGATACAAAAACACAGTTTCATCAGTAGTATTTGAAAAATTGTTAATTAAATAAGTAAACTTTTTCCTCTAACCAACTAAAAAAAGTTTAGAAAATGAATAAAACATTGAATTATCTAAACAATATCATCAAAAAGTATTTAAAGGAAATAATGCCGTTAAAGCAACTCCCCATAAACAAGAAAATTAAAATTTTAAAATGTTTAAAAAAATCTACAAAGTTTGGTCCGAAAACAATGTTAGAGTTGGAAACTCATATAATATTCCTACCGGAGAAATACACAAACCTACCAGCGGAAGTTATGGACGATTTATCATCTGGAAATTTTTATTTAAAAAAAGTTGTGGATGGAGCTTATTATAAATTCATATTTGAAAATAAATAAATAAAAACTATAAATAGAATATGTTTTATTTATCTTTAAATTAGTTTTATAAGGGGTGACAATGGAACAACAATATAAATTTATAGTTGTTGATGTGCAAGGATTTTTCATCAATAATGAATTTCATGCTAAAGAAGTCTGTGTTTCAATCAGTGATATCGAAAAACAAACTTTTCACATTGAATCAATAATAAAATATTCTGAATTAAGTAATAAGGATGATTTACAAATAAATGGTTATATAATCACTTGCATGGACTACACTGGGATACTGGAGAGTCTACACTGAAAGAGTTAATAGAATATTTAATATTAACTATAAAAAAAAGAAAAAAAGAAGAAGAACACCCTGTTTTATATGTTAAAGGATTTGAAAAAGTTAGATGGTTAAAGGAGCTACTTGGAGGAGAAATCGACATATATATAATTAATTTAGATTATTTGAATTGTCCAAATATCAAGACTTTATATAAAAATAATCCTAATATTAATATTTGTAAGAAACATACTAATTTTAATCAAATATGTGCTGAAAAGAATGTAATTTTATTAAGAAATTATGTGAATTTATATTTAAAATAAAGAAAAACCTAATTAATTAATAAAACATTTGAAGTTGATCATTTTATTTTTAGTTGATTTTAAGTCTTTAAACGGAGTACATCTCTAGTACGATTTAACTCAAAAATGATATCATCAGCTGAATTGGAAGAATTATTGACAAAACATAGTTACCAGATTGATAAGGAACATATGGATTTATTTATGAAACTTATAGATGAATTAAGAATTTATAATTATGTAAATAGTCCATTTATATGTATAAATAATATCATACATAGATATTATTGTGAATATGTTTATTCACAAACCTTTAACATTTGTCGATGTCAAACACTTTATAAACAACATTTGTTAACACTTAAGCTTTTTAATCTTTATAAACGTATTTTTAATTTTGAATCTGTAAAATCTGAAAAAATTCCTAATAAAATTTAAAATAAAATAACACAACATAACATAATATTGTTTTTATTTATAGCTTTCATATTACATAAACAAGACAATTATGAAAAGGAACAATCATCAGACTTTATAAAATATTTATTAAGTTATTTTTCTGAGTTTTTTAAGAATTCTAAACACCTACTTGTATTTTTAATAAAATGTAAACAAATACATATACATACATACATATATCAAACTATTTGTTTTATTATCTAATTCATAAACATAGTTTCTTTTTTTATGAAATCATATTACAAACATAAAATAAATTTATTACGAATAAATGTAGAATTCATTTGAAAAAAATAAAAAGGTTTTATATTACATAAAAAAGATAATTGTGAAAAGGAGCAATTAGCTGATTCTATAAAATATTTATTAAGTTATTTTTTTTTGTTTTGATTTTTTAAGAATTCTAAACACCTACACATCTGCTCAACTAATACTCAAATTTCTTTGTATTTCCAAGAAATTTGAGACTTTATGAAACTTAAATTTGTCACGTATGTACAACTCATTTGAAAAATAAAAAAGTTTCATATTACATAAAAAAGACCATTCGACATGGTTGTATCTACACACACCCTACTCTTTACGAACATCCAACAAAGACCCCGCATAGGGTTGCCAGATGGTCACATTTACACACACACATACACACACCCTACTCTTTACGAACATCTGACAAAGACCCCGCATAGGGTTGCCAGATGGTTACATTTACACACATGCACACCCTACTCTTTACGAACACCTAACAAAGAGCCCGCATAGGGTTGCCAGACGGTCACATTTACGCACACACAAACATACACAGACACACCCTACTCTTTACGAACACCTAACAAAGAGCCCGCATAGGGTTGCCAGACGGTCACATTTACGCACACACAAACATACACAGACAATAAAAGTGGTGGAGCTTGCAAATCGATGAACTTATTAAGTTAACCAACCGACTGTAGGGTGAAAATAAAATCTTGATAGCGAATGCTCACTACGATATCGCCTCCAAGATAGGAAGGGGATACATAGGGATATATAGAGGATAGTTTTTACATGAAATTGTTTGCTGGGTTATACCATGCTCCCAAATGTGTATGGAACAAGTGATTGTTTGCTGGGTTATACCATGCTCCCAAATTTGTATGGAAAAAGTGCCGTAGGACCATCCTAAATATACTACTTGGGTTCGAGCCCAGATTGAGTCAAGAATGAAAAATTATCAATAAATTTTAATTAATTTTCATGTTGTAAAATTCCTTTCTTCATAAAAATAATTTAATGAAAATTAAATTTAATGAACTTAAGCCTAATTAATAATATTAAAAAAATTTGGATTAAAAACCATAAATAGTTCAATAAAACAACCACAATACTAATAAAAATCAATATTTTAATTGAATGAATTACTAAATATTGTATTGTATTGATTAAAACAGTGATTGAATTTTTGCATTAAATCGATTAAATTTTTAATTGACTAAATTAAACAGTGTATTTGAAATACACTCTAAATTCAATTACGCAAATTATTCAATCAAACAAATTGTTAATTGAATAAGTTTGTTAAATCAATTTAGTTGATGGTTAAATGAAGCAAAATAATAATATTTAAAATATATGTTTTATTTAAATATGGTTTAAAAATAACTTGTTTTATTTGTTTAATTGTAATAGCTCATGCTTAATTGTACAAATTTTGTAAGATTTTTTGACAGAGGAATTTCATACATACAACTTTGTAAAAAATTGTAGAATAATTCCGATTCTTCAGGGTATTAAAGATTGAAAACAAAAAACTGTTTTTGTTGTGTAATTTGGCTGTACTTTTTTCACCTATTCACTTTGAACGCACAACATGAAATGACCCCAAAAATAATTCAAGAATTAACAAACAAAGAAAATAAAATCCAAATTTCTATAGCGACCACAACCACCGTCAACATTGTGGTCAGCCACAAGGCGATTTTTTATTTTACGCATAATATACATATGTATGTAGGCTCATTATCAAGTATGGGCACCACTACATTGAAAGCGTTGCATGTGTGGCATTGTATTGGTTTGTTTACGTTTGCATTTGTTGGTTTTATGCTCTTTTGCTCTTTGTTTTTTGTGTATGTATACACATCGTTCGCTCTTTTTGCATTTTCATTTTGCATTTGCCCATAGCTGCTCATTATTGACATTGTTGGTGGTAATAATTGTATTTCGTCTTTAACAAATTTTAGTTCATTTTTTACTTGTTGATAGTTTTTTTTGCACGTGACGCTTACTGTTCTTTTTGATGACAAAAACATGTGTGTATGTACATGTAAGGGCAAAGACAATACATTTATAAAGATGTTGGTTGCACTTGTAACATTTTTCGCAAACTGTTGATGAGGGATGAAAGGAACAAGGAGAAAGCAACAAAGTGTTCAATTCAAACAACCGAGTTGATTGATTCAATTAAACTTATAATTAAAATTAAGCTTAAAATCAAGTAAAATTTTAATTGAAAAATAATATTTTTTTTAATTCAATCAATTAAGAACGTAATCAAATTTATTTTAAAATTCAAAAATCACTTTTAATTGAAAAAAAACTGCCAATAATTTTTTCTGTGTTTATATAAGAAAT
This sequence comes from Pollenia angustigena, assembly GCA_930367215.1. Classification (NCBI taxonomy): domain Eukaryota; kingdom Metazoa; phylum Arthropoda; class Insecta; order Diptera; family Polleniidae; genus Pollenia; species Pollenia angustigena. Next base: position 32,954,817 of record OV884057.1, read on the forward strand.
CACTCTTATTGAAATAAATGTGGGGATAATGTTCTTATCGAGATTTAATCGGCACCAATTGCTTCTGTGCAATCCAAAACATCGTCAGAATGTTATTTTCTGCCATAAATATTAGAAATATAATCGTATCTCGATAGAATTTTGCAAAAACTACCATTTCGAGTCAAAACCTTTTAATAAAATATCGAAGGTCCATAATAAATCAAAGTTTTATAAGCCCCACTTCCGCAAATCACTTTTGTTTAAAAAAAATTTCGCAACTTGTTCGTATTACGACCAAATTGTACTTGGTTGGCAGTTTATATCTCATTACAAAATTCTGTGGTAACAGGTCCACGTTCGCCCATTGTTCATATATAAAACCAACTCCCAACTTAAGACGCGTAAAAAACAAATTTTTTCATATGGTCTTTGATAACACAACTATTTCTAACAAAAAATTTTTAAACATGTTATATTGGTTCTACGATCTTATTGTTACAGGAAATTATGTTATTGTTACCAGCGTTTAAAAAGCTGCAATCAAAGTAGATAAACTTCCATTTCTTCCACTTCTTCATTTGTAATTGGCCAGAAAAAACTGTTTATTTTACCTCTGATTCATTAAATGTACACAGTCGTTGTTAAACCAATTAAAAAAGAGAAAAGTTGTACATACATTTTAGTTTTTTGTCAGACAGTTTTTGGTTTCGGTTGCAGTTTTTTAAGCCCTGATGGTTACATCAGACCTGCATAAAGACGATAAAACCATATTTTGGTTGCTTCCGAAAATGTTATGGCTAATAATAACATTATTATGATTACCACAAGAAAAACTATTGTGTCTTATCTGCTATAACCACACGCAGAGAAAAAACATGTTTAAATATGGTCACCGCTAACAAAAGTATTTTTGAAGAAATTTTGAAACATATTATGTTTAGTGTAACCATATTATTGTCACCGACAACCATATTATGTTTAAATTGGTCCTCCACCAAGATGCCTCAACCATGTTATGGTTGCGTCTCAACATGTTATGGTTACATATGACAATATGTTTTAAAATTAACAATAGTATATTAATCTTTTTCAAGAGCAACATGCTATAGGTGAATACCAACTATGGTATTTTAAGTGTTAAACTAATTTTAGTAATTTTAAACCATAACATGTTCGGAAGCAACCATAATATGGTTCTGGCTTCTTAATGGAGGGCTAATTTAACAATTATATGCTTGTCGGTGACAATAATATGGTTAAATGAAACATAATATGTTTAAAATTTTCAGTAAAAATAGTTTTTGTGGAGGTTTTAATATAAAACATGTTTTCTCTGGGTGCAGTTGCTTTTTAAAAAAAAACGAAATCATAATATGGCTTCCTTATGGACGACTAATTTAAGCAAGACGTGGTTGCCCATGACAATAATATGGTTGAAGTAATCATGTGTCTAAAAATTTTTCGTTAAAACTAGTTTTATTAGAGTGACCATATAGAAGAATATTTCTCTCTTAACATGGAGATAAAAAATAACATCTGCCTAAGTCAAAAAAATTATTCAAAAAGCTATGCAAAATGTTTAATTTGATTGATTTAAACTTTTATTTTTAATTAAATTTTTTGTTCAAAAACCGAAGGGATTAATGCAGGGAATATTTTTTGACGTCTAATTTCTTTAAGCCTCTCTGCCTTTCTGGCAACACAGGACATGTTTAAGATAATTTGATGAAATTTGGTACACAAGCTATTATTGAGAAATCGTCCCTAATTTAACCTTAACCCTAGACCCTGTGTTAATGCTTCTCAACATCAAACTTTAAAATTCTCTGGAATGTTGTTCTGGAAATGCCGGAACGATGACGAGTTGAGGTAAATGGTTCATTTTTAACACTCTGCCGCACAACTTCCACTTTTTCTCAAGTGCGAATATTTCGATGAGCTGAACTCCGTTCCTTTAAAACAACCGACTTAGTTCCTTATCATGAAGGTTGTGCAAGTTGATCTTGAATTTAAATTTTGACGAGATTTTCGCTGTGTCATAACAACAATAATACATATTTATTAAATATCGTAAAACCTGTAAAGAATCACAGGAAAAAATCGCTTCTATTGCGAACATGGCTAAATTTCGCGAAAAATTGCAAACTTGTTAACAAACCCTAAAATTTTTTTTAAATCGCTAAATAAATGGGTTAAAAAAACAAAATGTCGGGTAATAAAAAAAAAATACAATAAAAAAAAAAAATTATAAAAAGTCCCTAAAACTATAAGGAATGGCAAAAATTCGTTAAAATATGCTAAATTGTCGGAAATTTTCTAAAATTTGCTAAAAGCGGCATGATAGCAGAGTCTACTATTTAATTATAAATCGTTAAAGCTGTAAAGAAACAGGAACAAATCGCTTCTATCGCGAACATGGCTAAAATTCGCAAATTCGCTTATTTAAGATCTAAATCGGTTAAAAAAAAAAAACAAATTGTCAAAAATAACAAGCGTTAAAAAATGCGTTATAAGTTTGAAAAACAAACTTGTGTTTGCTTTTGCTTTCGACAATTGAAAATCACACCGAAAAACAAAACAGTACAAAATCACACGTGTTATTTTAAAAGCACATGTGATTTCAAATCACGTGATTTTCAGAACAGGCCTAATTGTACAATGAACAAAGTTATATGTGCTTAACATGGAAGGTCTTATTACGGCCACGCTGAATTTTTAACATTATGAAAAATGTGATGTTTTGCGATTGATATCGAATTAAAAGATTATAAAGGAAACGGTCTATAATTGACTAGAGCATTCGTATAACTACAACTCCCGAAAAAAGCTCTCGCTGCCAAAAATTCATTACAATAAAAAATATCTTATACAGATTATAGAACTTAGATAAAAATTCGGTACTAATGACGGCAAAGGTAGGTCCATAATTGGATCAAAGGTTTTAGAGAGGGACCAATCACTGGTGTAGGTTATTATATGGTTGGCTTAGCGTTCGAATCGATATCTATCAAATTAAGGCCCGTTTTTACAACTAACCGTTAGCTAAAGGTAGGATTTTATGGGCAGTATAAAAAGTGTTCCATTATTACAACTTAACTTTAATCTAAATTGAGCGATAAGTTAAAGGAAGGTTCATCCTACCTCGGAGGTTAAAGTAAAGTTGAAAATTATACGGTTGATAAAATTCTGCCTTTAGCTATCGGTGTCGTTACTCTTACGTTAACGTATGCAAAGTGGATCAGCTGTTCCGTTTTCCTTACTAAGCTAATGTATAAATAGGTACTCTAACGTAAACGTGACGTTGCATTGCGGCTGAACCCGATAAAATTACAAAATTTCTTCCGTTTTTAAGTATCAAAGGTTAAAGATTCTTTAATAATTGTTTATGTGTATTGATACAGCAAAAATTCCATCGATGTATGCGACGTTTTTTATAATTTTATTTAAAACGCACAAAAAACAAAAGCCGAAATTTATGAAAGTAAGGAAAACTTTTGATTTGCCTCAACGAATGTGATCGTAAGGAACTTAATTTCTCCCTTTGTTCATGGTAGCAGCTTCGATCTTAATTTGTCATCTCCAGGTATGTCATCCCAACATTTCGGTTACACTGAGGACTCCAGTCGATGGCATTTTTGGAAATGTCGTTTGCGGGTCTTCATAAGATGTGACCGATCAAGTTCTATTTACTTTTCTTAATATATGTTGCAACGGGTAGTTGATTTGTTTCGGTCCGTAATGTGACATTCGTGATTAGGTTTGCCAAAAGAATCGTATTGTTCTGCGTAGGCACTGGTTCGCCAACACTCGCAACTTTGGATAATTATCTCTCAGTGCAGCGATCCATGTTTTGCAGCAATAGAGAAGAATTGATTTCATGTTTGCATTAAATATTTTAAGTTTTCTCGCCTGGATAGAACTCGCGAGCTCTAAACGGATGTCAGCATACTAAAGGTTTGTCTGACTTTTACGACACCGTTTTTAATGTCGTCTTTAGAGCCACCAGACATTGTTATAATGCTATCCTAGTTGCAGTGGGAGTGAGCATCGTCCAGTTAGATGTTTCCAATACGGAATTTCCCCCGCCTTGTTTCATTTACACGTAACGTTTCAGTGCTTTTTAACTATATGAAATATGTACATTAGAACGACTAAAAAAATGTTTTTGATGTACCCCCTCAAAACTAACTTTGACATGTTTTATGAAGATTCCCAAAATATTTTGAATCAGCGATAATCTCCTGTGAGCAATTTTTTTTACGAAAAATATCATTTTTAGACCCTTTTTTGACGGGGTTTAGCTTACGAGAGATTATCGCTAGAGCAAAAATATTTTGGGAATCTTCATAAAACATGTCAAAGTTAATTTTCAGAGGGGTACAACTTTAACTTTTTTATTGCTCATATAAGGTGAGTCGGTCTAATGTACAATATGTATACAATTTCCAATCTTCTTTTGAAAAAACTCAATAAAATGATTGATTTTGCATTTGCAAAACCAAAAAACAATTTGTAAAATATTGCAAATCAATCACTTTGTGAGCAAGAGATGTGTGAGTGATTTGCACACGTTTGGCAAAAAATTAAAAAAAAAAATTTTAAATGACGCATGTGAAAAATGCGATACATTTTAAAAAACGAGCAGGTGTAGTTTTGCAAGATTAAATTTTTTAATAAAGTAAAAAAAAAACAATTATCTTCTTGTTTCCTTTCTAAATTTTAATTTTTTTTTGCAACAAAAAAAAAAAAAATTAATTCAAACTAATTACTTAAGTTCCTTTCTTTCACATGCCAGTGGCAATGTGTCAACCCAACAATTAAATAAACGCAGTCCTTTAACAGCAGCACTTAACTTTTAACAATTCTAGAGCCACTTTGGAGATAATTTGTCAGTGTAAATTAGAGGCTCCTTTTTTGTAATTTTTTCCTTTATTTTTTATTTTTACTTGTTATATGAAAAAGGACACTTGTCTTTCCTACTTTTTTTTGCTTTGAAAAAAATTGTAAATTAATCATTGCCACATTAGAAAATAAATTGAAAAAATATAATAGAAATTAAAAAATTTAAACACGTATTTGAGCTACTTTTCTCTATTACGTAAAAATAAAAAAAGGGTTGGTTCTTTTCTTAGGATGTGTGTGTGTGTGTGTGTATGACATTTGGTGTGGGAAACAACAGAAAGTGTCACTGGAGAAAAGGTGTCATTGTCACATATTCTAAAAAAAAAAAAAAAACCCAAACTCATTGCATATGCATATCACACATTTATATATTTAACGCAATTTTGTTTTTTTCGCTTTGTAAAATTAAAAAAAAAGTTTGGATTCGCTGCTTTAAACTAGTTAGTCTTATTGCTACAAGAATCAGGATGTAAAGAATTTAACTTTTCTAATTTTGAAATTTCATAAAATATATTGATAAAGAAAATAGATTTAGTATAAATTTGAAATTTTTAGGCCAACTCGAATATGTTTTCAAATATACAAACTGCGCGATTCACAACAGATGGTGCAGCCTTTAAGTATGGTTCGTGTCTTTAATAACTAACATACATATCAGGCGTTTTCTAGGGTTAACATCTGTCATTTATTTTAACTTATGGCGATTTCTTTTCCAAGTAATATGTTATATGGTCTACATTTCTGTAAGAAAAACTCCAAAAATGGAATTAGATTCTCCTCATACTGCCTTATAGTGTTTTCTTTTCTACAAAAAAAAAAAAACGTGACATTTTATTTAAAAAAATGCAATTTGGTGTCTGTTTCTTTCTGTTTTATTCTAAAAAACTCACCCTTCTCGGGAGCAAAATTTTTAAGAAACAGAAATTTTTTAGAATAAAACAACCCACCCTTTTCGGGAGCAAATTTTTTTTTAAATAAAATGTCACACTTTTTGTAGAAACGAAATCACCCTTAATCGTTTCACCTGCACTTTTAAGATCTCAAAGACAGTTGAGGAATCTAGATTAATTTCCTTAACCAAGAGATCAACATGCCATAAAATTATAAAATTTGGTTTTACTCAGCATAAAAAACTCCTTAATGTATTATTTCTAACATTAAGGAGGTTCGAAAAAAAGTTGAGCCAGTCACCCCCTAGGATTATAAGAACTGTTCGGTAAGACCCAGCCGCAAAATTAGGGTTTCGTGCTCCAAAATACAGAAATTATAAGGTGGGGCAATTTACAAATAACGGAGCCTCGATGTCTGCATTGCTACACTGATGACCAGGGAAACCATAAATATGCAATTGCATGTTTTTCCTTGTACGACCAATGAGGGCAGAAACAATTTATTTATCCGTTTTAGAGCTTTTTATGAATTTTGGCATCGATTTGTTAGTGCATATTTTTGCATATTTTAAAAGAGCCTTTTTGCAGAATTTTTTAGGTTTATAGCGCATATTTGGTCTTTTTAAGGCATATTTTGTATATATGTATTAAATTTTTTTAGATGCCTACAGTAGTGCTGGGATACTATCGATATTTTCTACTATCGATATTTATCGATAGTTCAGATTTAACTATCGATATATCGATATTACTATCGACTGAATGTTTGTACTTGTGCAGGAAAACTTTAATTTTTTTTTATAAGGCTACAGTCCGTTGTTTTCATCACTCTTTATTGAATGTATGAGACGTGTGTATATACGTAAGTTATTTTAGATGGCAGTTTTTTAAAAATTGATAAGTACCTTTCTCAAGAAACCGAAGTAACATGGACTATAAGATATTCCATTGCAACTTAAAAAAATTTTTCTAAATTCTAAACCCAAAAAGTAATCAATCTAGCGGACTTATCCTCTAATGGTCGTTCATGGTTTTTTCCTATGCTTGCAATTGCAATTGCATTTGGATTTGTATTTTTTTTACAACATTACAAAAATATTTGACATTTCAGTCAAATTTCGACTAAAAAGCCTTTAATTAGCAGTAAAAAGCACTGCTAAGCAATCCATACCACTTGCCATACTTGTTGTTTGTATTCATTGCTGTTTTTTAGCGCGAATTAATAATAGCAAGTAAAAATTTGCGGCAAAATACCGTGTGTGTATAGCTGCTGTTAGATGTGTTCATATCTGTATTTTAAATAATAAAAATATCGATATTTATATTTTTCCTATCGATATTTTAAGACTATCGATAATATCGATAGTTTCCCAGCTCTAGCCTACAGAAGCCTTCGCAGCAAATAATTTTTTTTTTTTTTGAAAATCAGTTACTTCAATTTCAATTTTTACTCTAAAATTGTAAGCAGGTTGTCATTAAGGATAAATGTAATGCAATTTGTATCTAGACCAATCTTTTAGTATTCCGATCGACTAAGAATCACTTTTTAAAGTGATCTAACGATGTCCATCCGTCCGTCTGGCTGCTTGTCTGTCCATGTTAGCCTTGTGCGCAAAGAACAAATTCCAAAAGCGATAATATTTTTAGGTTTTTTTTTTAATTTTGATATTCAATTGTTAAATATTGTGGGTTCATATTAGAAATTTTTAATTTTTAGGGCATATTTTTAACATTTTTCAGGGCATATTTTCGGTTTTTTACTGCATATTTAATACGCATGAAATGCGTTTTTAAGAACATATTTCTGATTTTCCCTGCTGATGACCAATTTTTTTTTGCACCAGAAAAATTATTAATCAGGAAATAAATTTAATTAATTAAAATTTCTTTAAAGATTAACTTTAACGATGACTGTCACTTACATAGTTTCGCAGAATTCTTGAAGAAGAAGCAAGAATTAATTAACATTCAAGCCATAAGCTTTAATAGGTTTATATAAAAAACAAAAAGTACTTCATTTTTTGGGGTGGAAAAAACTCTTCTTTATAGTTATAGATACCCTAGAGGGAAGCGAACTGACACCAAAGTAGTCCCGTGATAGGTCTTTGGTGGTAGAGACCGGTTCTAGTTTTAACACTTTCTATGGATAAGACCTATATCTTTTACATGGGGTTGTCATTGGAGGGGGTCAGTTGCCACCATTTGACCAGTCACAAATCTATTCTAAATGGACGTGTTTAGTGACAGTTACTAAAATGTTGTATTATTTCAATACGATGTAGTATTATTTCTATAAAACAAGTCCTAGAATTAAATTCAAGAGCCAAATTTTAGAAAGTCTCAAAAAAATGTATCACACCACAGGTGAAGACTGTACTGTTCTTCATAAAGTAGTTACAAGATTGGTTCTTCTTTCACTGGTCATGAGTTCTTTCTTTTTGTACCTGTTCTATTTTCACAACTCCCAAGACCAGTCTGTGGGACCAATTGACACAAATTTCCCGCAGGGTACTTTATTAATATAAAATTTCATTCTGACTGATGCAATTTTCTGGTTTTTGTATGTTGATTTAATATAATATTTATGTGCAAAAGAAAAACTAGGGTTTGCTTTTGGGGCGTGGCATAAAAGTGAGCAAATTAAAACCTAGACATACAAAATATAAGAAGGGCTTTCTTGCCACTTGCAAAAAATTGGACATTAGGGGGGAAGGATCCGAGTTGTTATATTTAAGTGGCGCCCAGAATTCTATGTCAGATAAAAAAGTTACCAAACACAAAAAAGGAGCCATAGTGAGGCCATTAATACTGATATGCGATACAATTAAATTGGAATTTAAACGGCGGCGCTATATGTATATAAAAAACAAAAATATCAATGATATAAATATAAGTAAAGAAAAGTGGGCCTAATTTTTGGGCGTGGCATAAAAGTGAGTACTATAAAAGCTAGAAGTACCAAGTTTTAGAAGGGCTTTCTTGCCACGTGAAAAAATTGGACATTAGGGTGTTACTTTCCGAGATGGCATAAGTGGAACCCAGAATTTGATGTCGGATTAAAATGTCACCGAAGGTGAAAATGAAGCCATAGACGAGCCATGACTAAAGATATGCAATATGTTATGGTCGGACTTTAAATGGCGACGCAGTATACAAAAAACTAAAAGTGCGGCATCCAGAGGCGTGGCAAAACATTAAAAAAAGTTTTTCTGGAATCCTTTTCAACTAATCTTTAATCCTAGGGGGTGACTGGCTTAGCTTTTTTTTTTGTATGGGGACCTGAATCGAAATAATTTTTTTTAATCAAACCCACTTTGTTTACCACGTGTAACCGCGATAGTGGCAACACCTTTATTCTAAAAGGAAATTTGTTTAGAGAATGGCTTTAAAATGGACTAAAAGCTGACCAGACTACATTTTGTTAACCTGAAGTCTAAAATTATGGGGGGATTTTTCTTGTACGAACAGTTGAAATAAAGGGGTTTTGCTGATTCAGACCAATTTGTGACTTCTATATACCCGCAAATATGGCACTGTATTTTAATGTGTTACAAACGAAATGACAAAATCAATACACCCAACATCCTTTTTGGTAATGGATGTAATAAGATAAATGATTTGTTAGATTAAAATTTTTTCTCATTTTTGACTTTCTTACAAAAAAGACCTCAAGGAATACTTTAGGGTCATTAAATAAAAAAAGGAGTAAGTACAAAAAAAAATTTTAAAACCTGACTGAAAATCTAACTGTGATCCTTGTCATGTCAATTTAAAATTATTTTCGTTTTGCTCTTTTTTCCCATTTTACAATAACCAAAACGGAGGAAAAGGGATGATTTTAGTTGTAACGTATATTTTACATTACTCTAATTAAAATCCATTGTTAATCGTGCATATTTGTTTGTTTAGTCTCAATGCAATAAATTTAATGTTTTTATTATTGTTTGTTTATTTGTTGGCTCTGGATGTTGTTTAATGTTTGACTTTATTTGTGGCCGATCAAAATATTGACCAAAATACATTTAAAGTCCAAAATATGTATAGAATTTAAGTACATGTGTACGTACAAGTGTGTCTAATGTCAAATAAGAAATTGTTAAATGTACACAAACCTACTTAAACCATTATTTGTACATATGTTATCAACATTATTTGCGGTATTCATTCCTTCATTTGCCAGTAACGAAAAACATTTCTTGTTTGTTTAATCGAACCAAATGAGGTTTGAGCACGAAGTCTGTGGTGCAGAGAACTCCTAATGAAAATCAGTGGTGTGTAAAGGACTTAATACTGGTACCATAAAAACGTAAAAATATTTACAAAACAATATTTTAAACCAGAAGATTTCAAATAACAGTTAAATCTTACAGATGTTTATATATTTTTTTTTTATTAGAGGAATTTTTGGGCACAAGAGAAATACCTAATGAATAAGCTTTGCCTAGGAATATAAATAAAATCAAAATCTTTATAAATATTTTTTTTTTATAAAATAGAAACTGGGAATTATTTCCTTTCGAAGGTTACTTTATATTATATTCAACATTTTTAATTTTTCGAAATTTCAGTTATGTATTTTATAAAGCTTTTTTATAATAGTCCTATTCACTCACTAAACTGTGTCTGTAACATTGTTGGCGAGTAATAGCTGTCACGTAAGGAAATAACTTGCCAATTAACAAAAAAGTGTGTCTGCAAAATTTTTGTAATTGCCTTTTTACACTTGTCAACATGTTACATCTACCATCAATTTGCGAAGAGGTTGAAATGTTCGCAAAATAGGCTTTTTATACATTTTACACTGATATAGTTGTACACAAAATTTCGTCGACTGCAACGTTTAATCTAGGGATTGCTGTTCGGTTTTAACCGAAATCGAAACCGCGGTTTTAAATGTCTAAAAAACGAAACCGAAAACCGACAAAAAACCTCGGTTTTAGCTTTTACTTTAACAATATATTTGTGCTTAAATACATAATACTCGAACTTCATATACAAAAACTTTATACATAATAGTATTTCAAAATTCTTAAAATTCAAACTAAGAACTAAGAAGGACAAAAGTTGCACTTTTAAGTTTTAAGTAGACACCTTATTTGTGTTGCTGAAACTACCACCTGGGCCTGGCTGGGACCACAAGCATTTGGATGAAGTTTTTGTGGCTATAGAAAAACTCACACTAACGAACCCCTGGGCAAGGCTGGGACTACTTTAATTTGTATGGAGTTTTATGGCTATAGCAGGAAAATTTAGTTGGGAAATAGAATAATTCTTCGAAAAACAGTAAAGAAAGGAATTTTGTGTTTATGTTGCGTATGTTTTTTATATGTTTTTTTTTTTCGTTTGGCCAATTGCGACTCCCACGGTTTTCTCATTTTCTTGTAACGAACACTTTGATTGAGGAATACATTAAGTTTCATTCTAATATACTTAATAATTAAAAAAAAAAAACTGGAAAAAAGTCTTAAAATGTCTGGCCAGGCCCAGGTGTACACTTAACGGCGAATAAAAGTACCTGAATTGAAACAAATAAAAAAATTATATTACATACAAAAAATATAATTGTTTAAGTATGAAATTTAACTTTGATATTTTTAAAACCGAAAACCGAACCGAAACCGACCGGTTTTAATCATTTTAAAACCGAAACCACGGTTTCACATTTTTACGGTTTTTAGCAAACTCTAGTTTAATCCTACTTATTTTTGTGTAAATGAAATATGAAACGCGTATGGGACGCCTTGTATCTGGGAAAAAATACTTTTGAAAATGCCTCTGTTCTATTATTTTTAATACTATTTTTGGTGTCCTTAATTTCAAAATTGTTTCATAAAAACAAATAGATCGAGCAAACATTTTAAAATGTTTCATAATCTTTGAAGTCCCACATTACCCTCTTACTTTTCCAAGAAAGGTGAATAAGGTAGTTCGAAACTTAAATACAGAACGATCTGTTGAGTAGGAAAAATCGGCGGTGCGCAAAATGACCCCAGGAAATATGGCCCCAAAGGAAAATGAAAAACGGCCCCAAAATTTTACATGAGACACAACAACACGCAATTTTGGCGCAATTTGTTTGTTTTTTTTGGGGTTATTTTTCATTTTTTCGTTAGGGTGGTTTTGCATTTTAAGTGGAATGAAAAATGACCCCAATATCAAGGAATGAAAAATGGCCCCAAATAAAATCACAATTTTTACTTTGGGGCTATTTTTCATCTACTACTAAAAAATGCAAGTTTAAAGAAATGAAAAATCACCCCAAACATTTTTACACAAATTTTATAAAATTCTATGTAAAAGTTTCTAGGGATAGTTTAAAAAACCCGAATTCCAAAGTAGAGAAAGTCCTTGTCGGTTATTCAGAGATGCTTTAGTTAGCGAAGCCGGTGTTTGTTATGCCATAGAGGAAAAAATCATTGAGCCCGGCCGAAGGCCGGCTATTACGAGAAGAGTTCTTTATACCATAGAAAAGAAAATCCTTGCGCCCGGCCGAAGGCCGGCTATGTAGTGAAGCTTTAGTGAGCGAAGCCAGTGTTCCTTATACCAAAGAGAAGAACATCATTTCACCCGGCCGAAGGCCGGCTACACTGAGAAGCTTTAGTTAGCGAAGCCAGTGTTCGTTATACCATAGAGAAAAAAATCCTTGCGCCCGGCCGAAGGCCGGCTATAACGTAGAGCTTTAGTAAGCAAAGCCAGTGTTCGTTATACCATAGAGAAAAAAAATCCTTGTGCATGGCCGAAAGCCCAACCGTGCTATCAATCGTACGATTTTTAAAACCAAAACTGTATAACTATCCGGATTTTGAAATCGGGATTCTAAATTTGGGATTTTTAGTTTTGGGCATATGAACTCCACCGTAAATGTTTAATGTCACTTTCTTTGTGTTCTTTTTTGGGGTTAAAGTTCATTATAAATTTTGAGGTGATTTTTCATAATGAAGAATAACCCCAAATTTAGGGTCATATTTCATTTTATTTTTGGGGTTATTTTTCATTTTTTTGGGGTAATTTTTCATTAAAAAAATGGGGCCATATTGCATTATGAAAAATAGCCCCAAATTTGGGGTCAATTTTCATTTATTTTTTGGGGCCATATTTCGCAGCGCCGGAAAAATCGTTAGGGACCCAAATGTGGACCAGCCTATAAAAAAAGTTTATATTTTTATTCTGTTCACACAGTAAGTTCTATTAAGATGCAACATAAATTACTCTTTTTTAAATTCTCATATTTTTATGGCGTTATTTTAATAAAAAATTTGATTGACCCGTCTCTATTTTGATTAAATGTATTACCGAGATAAAATACCAAAAACTAACTTACAATTGGTGGCAAAACGATTTGCTTGTTTTGTGCAGAAACAACAACAACACTACAAGAAGAAAACAAACATTATTTTCATGTTTAAAAAGCAAAAGAAGATGCAAAAATTCCCATATGCTATTTGTTAAAATTATTTAGTTAAACACATACAATTTTCAAAGTAGTAGAATGATTTCGAAAACCATATCGGGCATGCAGCTGGTGTCTTATAATTGAGAGTTCTTCTGTAAACAAAGGGGAATATAACAAAAGAAAATATCTGAAACGGAATATAAATAATAACATTCTCTCTTTCTCTCAGGTTCCCTTGGATATGGGTTTAAAACTGCGATCGGCAACCTATATTATTACATTTTGCGACTGTATGCGTTGTATGAATTTTATTTAATTCTCTTCAATGTGTGTACAATAGACTGGTCGCATCTTGTATGGGATTTTTTTTTTTAAATTTAATTGTTTGCGCTGCTTAAAATATGAGGTTTGGTGTAAGAAATCATGATCTAATTTTTCAGGTCAATCCCACGGTGCTTAGCCGTGCCGGGTGGGGCCCAAAGTTCCCCATATTATAAAAAAAAAACATCTTTTCTATCAGATCTTTATAGTTATACAAGTTGAAAAGCCGAAAATCAAAAATATGGCTTCGTTACGATCTTCCGCAGAGAAAGTACTTCAAGTGTGCCAAATTTCAGCTTCCTATGTCATCAGATGGCTTCAGAAAGTTGCGGAAAGAATAGGATATACATGCAAACATCCTGACATACTAAGAAATTACCCTACAAGAAATGGATGACCGAAACTAAAAAAAAAAAAAAATTTTACTAACAAACTTGCAAAAATTTTACATTAGTTCTAATTAAATACATACTGCAAAATATTTTAATAATTTTTAAATTATTAAAATAAATAAAGAAAATCCAAAGGATTTGGGCAAGTAAGTTATAAAAATGCGAAAAAAGAAAAACGCGAAGCGAAGCCAAAAAGACTCATATCCGAAATCCCAGTTGGCCAGCTGCATATTTGAATGTGTCGAAAATTAACCGAAACGTTAAAATCTATGGATGGGAACATCGTTTAAAACGTCAAGACAAAGGTTTAATTTTTTATTTACATTAGATTTTTACAATGTTCGGAACACTAAAACCTGTGCCAGAAGGCAAACCGGTAAGTTTCGTTTCGTGAACAATATTGTAGAAACTCATTTATTTGTTTTATGCACCATGTGGACACGAATTGCATGTAGATTACTGGGAATTAATTGGTTTGGCTCCTGCTGGCGGTGCTGAAAGTATTCTCAATAAAGAGGCTCATCCCGATGTTCAGTTGGATAATCGTCATATTATGATTAGAGGCGAAAACGCATATGTACAGCAGTCAACTTGATTTGGTTGCATTGTAAGGAGCCAGAGTTGGTTATACGATATTCAGAGGTATGTTATCATAAAAATTAGTTTTTAAATAAAATTAAGTCTTTTTTTTTTTTGTATTTTACAGTATTTTGCAAATTGTAGCGAAAAACACAAATCTAGCACTTCTTGATCGCACAGTGACCTCTTTAGTGTGTGCTCTTTACAAATTGTCTAAAAAGTTTTTAGTACAAACTAAACACGGCAAACGTTTCGAATGGATACAATATGAAGCAGAATTGTACAATGATATTTAAAAACAGTTAAATGGTGTTTGATCTAGCCAAACGTTTTGCAAAAACCAATAACTTTGTAATAAAACTATTGGTTACGAGCAACGTCTAATATTTAATAAAAAAACGGTTATCATCTGACGTTTATAAAAGGAGGGATAACTGTCACGGTCCCTGTTTTATTAAGCCTTTGTGCAATATTCCCATTCTTTAAATATTTCACTTGGTTTTTGCTTAAGCCAACCTTTGGTTAACATTGGTGCTAAAGATGTAAACATATACTTAGGAATGATTCTAATGAAACTACAAGATATTCTGGTAGTGTATAGGATCATTCCTTAGTATATGTACTTATCTATAGCATCAATGTTAACCAAAGGTTGACTTAAGCAAAAACCAAGTGAAATATTGAAGTTGGGGCTATTGCAAAAAAGCTTTATAAAATTTAAATTACCTCATAGGACAAAAAATAATTATTTATTTATATAATTTATTTTGTAAAACGAACAAATATTGAATTTTATTTTAAATAAAAAAAAAATATGTATGAGAATTGAATAAAATGAATCGTGTTTTATTTAACCTAAAAAGTACGTCAACAGTGACGAATATATGCATCAGTACTGACTAGTCAGCTGTGGCCGGTATATGCATCAGTACTGACTAGTCAGCTGTGTCCGGTTTATACATCAGTACTGATATGTAAAGAGTATAAGAGTAAACAGCTCAGATATATGTTTTATCTACCACAAAATTCATAAGTTAAAGAAGGATGCAAAATCACACGTACACAAAAGTTTAGGTCATTTTTTCACGTTGGCCTTAAGAAAATGATAGAAACTTTGTTCTACGCGATGACCGATATCTGTATCAGCAATGTCGGTCATATGATAGGTCAAATGACCGTCACTATTCTTGTAGGGTATATATTGTATAGATAGATTAACATATGTTCGCGCAACTCAAATACGCTTTAGTTTATTGAAAAACTAAAAAAACCGAAATTCCGAAATAAAATTTACTTTAAGAAAGTCAAAACTTTTTTCTTTATGTTGGCTTTGGTTTTCGCGATATACCGCTATTTCGAAAATTAAGGAGTTTGCACAACATATGTTCGCGTAACTCAAAAACGCTTTAGTTTATTGAAAAACTAAAAAAAACCGAAATTCCGCAATAAAATTTTCTTTAAGAAAGGTTAAACGTTTTTCTTATATGCGAAGTCGTTTTAGAAACATAATTTTTTTTTCTGGAAAAAAAATAATTTTTTTATTAAAATTTCGGAGTTTTTGTTTTTAAAAATTCATAAAAAATTGAAATGCAGCTATGCTTCTAATTTTATGCAGACATATAAAAAACAACATTGCAAACAAAACAAGCTATAAATGATTAAAATCTGTAAACAACTTTTGATTTTATGTATTCACAAAAGACGAAAAGAATCATTTTGTATGAATTTTTAAAAACAAAAATTCCGAAATTTTAATAAAAAAATTATTTTTTTTTCCAGAAAAAAAAAATTATGTTTCTAAAACGACTTCGCATATAAGAAAAACGTTTTACCTTTCTTAAAATAAATTTTATTGCGGAATTTCGGTTTTTTTAGTTTTTCAATAAACTAAACCGTTTTTGAGTTACGCGAACATATGTTGTGCAACCTCCTTAATTTTCGAAATAACGGTATATCTCGAAAACCAAAGCCAACGTAAAGAAAAAAGTTTCAACTTTCTTAAAATAAATTTTATTGCGGAATTTCGGGTTTTTTAAGTTTTTCAATAAACTAAAGCGTTTTTGAGTTACGCAAACATATGTTGTGCAAACTCCTTAATTTTCGAAATAACGGTATATCGCGAAAACCAAAGCCAACATAAAGAAAAAAGTTTTGACTTTCTTAAAGTAAATTTTATTTCGGAATTTCGGTTTTTTTAGTTTTTCAATAAACTAAAGCGTATTTGAGTTGCGCGAACATATGTTAATCTATCTATACAATATATACCCTACAAGAATAGTGACGGTCATTTGACCTATCATATGACCGACATTGCTGATACAGATATCGGTCATCGCGTAGAACAAAGTTTCTATCATTTTCTTAAGGCCAACGTGAAAAAATGACCTAAACTTTTGTGTACGTGTGATTTTGCATCCTTCTTTAACTTATGAATTTTGTGGTAGATAAAACATATATCTGAGCTGTTTACTCTTATACTCTTTACATATCAGTACTGATGTATAAACCGGACACAGCTGACTAGTCAGTACTGATGCATATACCGGCCACAGCTGACTAGTCAGTACTGATGAATATATTCGTCACTGTTGACGTACTTTTTAGCTTAAATAAAACACGATTCATTTTATTCAATTCTCATACATATTTTTTTTTTATTTAAAATAAAATTCAATATTTGTTCGTTTTACAAAATAAATTAAATAAATAAATAATTATTTTTTGTCCTATGATGTAATTTAAATTTTATAAAGCTTTTTTGCAATAGCCCCAACTTCAATATTTCACTTGGTTTTTGCTTAAGTCAACCTTTGGTTAACATTGATGCTATAGATAAGTACATATACTAAGGAATGATCCTATACAATACCAGAATATCTTGTAGTTTCATTAGAATCATTCCTAAGTATATGTTTACATCTATAGCATCAATGTTAACCAAAGGTTGGCTAAGGCAAAAACCAAGTGAAATATTTAAAGAATGGGAATATTGCAAAAAGGCTTAATAAAACAGGGACCGTGACAGTTATCCCTCCTTTTATAAACGTCAGATGATAACAGTTTTTTTTAATAAATATTAGACGTTGCTCGTAACCAATAGTTTTATTACAAAGTTATTGGTTTTTGCAAAACGTTTGGCTAGATCAAACAACATTTAACTGTTTTTAAATATCATTGTACAATTCTGCTACATATTGTATCCATTCGAAACGTTTGCCGTGTTTAGTTTTTACTAAAAACTTTTTAGAGAATTTGTTAAACCATAAATAGTGTCTGATTCCCCACAATTGTAAAGAGCATACACTAAAGAGGTCACTGTGCGATCAAGAAGTGCTAGATTTGTGTTTTTCGCTACAATTTGCAAAATACTGTAAAATACAAAAAAAAAAGACTTAATTTTACTTAAAAACTAATTTTCATGATAACATACCTCTGAATATCGTATAACCAACTTTGACAATGCAACCAAATCAAGTTGACTGCTGTACATATGCGTTTACACCATTCACTGCAGGTGGAAGAATTAACACGGAAAAATGTTTTCGCCTCTAATCATATTATGACGATTATCCAACTGAACATCGGGATGAGCCTCTTCATTGAGAACACTTTCAGCACCGCCAGCAGGAGCCAAACCAATTAATTCCCAGTAATCTACATGCAATTCGTGTCCACATGGTGCATAAAACAAATAAATGAGTTTCTACAATATTGTTCACGAAACGAAACTTACCGATTTGCCTTCTGGCACAGGTTTTAGTGTACCAAACATTGTAAAAATCCGTAATGTAAATAAAAAATTAAACCTTTGCCTTGACGTCTTAAACGATGTGTCCATCCATAGATTTTAACGTTTCTGTTAATTTTCGACACATTCAAATATGCAGCTGGCCAACTGGGATCTTCGGATATGAGTCTTTTTGGCTTCGCTTCGCGTTTTTCTTTTTCGCATTTTTATAACTTTCTTACCCAAATCCTTTGGATTTTCTTTATTTATTTTAATAATTTAAAAATTATTAAAATATTTTGCAGTATTTAATTTAATTAATATGTATAACAAAAATTAAAAAAAATTGGCATTTTTGTGGTGTTTTCAGTTGTTCTACTCTAACATATATGTTAGAGTGGTAAAACTAATGTAAAATTTTTGCAAGTTTGTTAGTAAAAATTTTTTTTTTTTTAGTTTCGGTCATCCATTTCTTGTAGGGTAATTTCTTAGTATGTCAGGATGTTGGCATGTATGTCCTATTCTTACCGCAACTTTCTGAAGCCATCTGATGACATAGGAAGCTGAAATTTGGAACACTTGAAGTACTTTCTCTGCGGAAGATCGTAACGAAGCCATATTTTTGATTTTCGGCTTTTCAACTAGTATAACTATAAAGATCTGATAGAAAAGATGTTTTTTTTTATAATATGGGGAACTTTGGGCCCCACCCGGCACGGCTAGGCACCGTCGGATTGACCTGCAAAATTAGATCATGATTTCTTACACCAAACCTCATATTTTAAGCAGCGCAAATAATTAAATTAAAAAAAAGAAAAATTTGGGACCAGTGTAGTGTACAAACGTACGTAATTTAAGAGTATAAACGAGAATAAAAGAGAAAACGCGGCGCCCGGATTTTGCCGATCGCAGGTTTAGAATCAATCTAACTTTCGTGTTATTTCAAGTACGAATTCGGAATTAAACCAACTTTGAAATTCTTGAATCAAGCACAGTTCTTTTACTTAACTCAATCTTGTTTTCGGATTTTTTTTAAGCACGGGACACTTGAATAATCCATACTTAAATCAAGAGTTCTAAACTTGATTAATTGAAATCCGTACTTTATACACCGCTTTGAAATTACACTCCTAATTTTTGTGATGATCATCCATAATTTACAATAGATCCCATGTAAACCCCACTCTTTGCGTCTAAAAATAAAACTGTAAAATAATGATGATGTGGCTTAGTTTGGTCCAATTTAGTTTTGTGAGGCAAGAAATCAAGCCAAAAGACTTTTCTGATTATCATTTAAGAACGAACCATAGGTCCCATATAAAGCCGCTTTTCTAAAACACCTAAACTCTAATAATTTGTATAAATGTATTAAAATCTAGTCCAATTTAATATTTGGTAGGCAGTAGGCTACTTAGTAGTGATTTAGTTGGTTATTTCAATGGTTGCGGGTTCGTTTACCGCGAAATAATATTGCCTATGATAAGATTTTATTAAGATCTAAATCCCATAGTAATCCCACTCATTAAAAATTCTAAGTCTCGGTGGAGGGTATCAAAGATTTGGCACAGCATATTTACTTCAAATTGATTTTAATCCATAAATTTAAGTAAAACTAAAGCACGATGCGAACATTTTTATCCTTTTATAATTATTTTGCTTAAAGTTCTCTACTAACCATCTAAAATTTTTTTACATACAGTTCCGCTTTCTTTAAAACAATTCCCACAATTTCTATAAAAACGCCTTTTTGTTATAAAAAAAGAAATGTTGAAGGAACATTTGTAATTTTATCCTGGTATTAATTAAATATTTATTTATACCACTAATAAAAATTCTATAAACATTGAAATTTTTCTTGTCTATTTTTACACAAATAAAATAAAGATAGAAATAGAAAAATAACAAATATTTTCCACGCTTTTTCTTAAATAAGCGTAAAAAATGAAAATGATAATTCTAATGAGAATTACAAATAACTAAAGGCAAATTGTATTTACGAATACGAACAATAAGGGCTTGTCTTTGTCATATTCAAGTGATTGATACTTTGCCTATAAAAGTGGAAATAAGAGGGATCATTTAACACTATTGGTACTTTTTATAGAAAACGACTAGAACGGAAAGAAAGAGAAAAAAAAACTTATCTCAGCTGTCAAAATAACCTAACTCTATGATTGTATTTTAAATGTTTTAAAATTGTTGTTGTAACTTTACACGTACGAAATTTTGAAAGTTTGTTCTATACTTAGTCGATGCCCTAAAGTATTTTTTATAAAAAAAAACGTTTTCAAGTAGAAACTCTCCTTAACAAAAAATAAACACATTTTATATTATGTAACACTCAGCCCAATTATGAATAAAAATTCCCCGGGAGTTTTTCCCTTTTCCCATTTTTACAATTGAATTTACATAGGGAAAATGGGAGAGAACTCCCAGGGAATTTTTATTCATAATTGGGCTGACTATTTAAAAGTCAGTTTTTTAAGAATACTAAAATTTCTCAAATAATAATGATAGCAAAGCCGAGCAAAGATTCAACTCTTTTATCATCTTCTTAAACTGTTATCTTACTTCTTTATCTAACGAAGACATTCGAGAAGGTACTTCAATTGAAAATGAATTTAGGTACAAGAAACTTTTCGATCGAAAAGTGGGAAATAAAGCAAAAATGCCTTGAATTGAAACAAACAGCTGTTTTTCTCACTAAACTGTGTCTGTAACTTTTTTGGCGAGTACTAGCTGTCACGTAAGGAAATTACTCGCCAGTTTACAAAAAAAGTGTGTGCAACATTTTTGTAAGAAAAGTTCCCGCTTTGAACTGTCAAAAAAGCTCACGAATAAAAATGGGACGAGAAAAATTTTTAACACTAATGGCGTTTTCTTTTCTAAAAAAAGTGTTGCATAAGTGTTACATGTGATTTGACAACATTTTTAAATGCTCCCCTAATTTTTAAGAAGTGCTTCATATTTTTCGTTTACAAAAGAACACAAATTGCGGGCGGCATTAAACAATAAAGTACAATTAGCGCATGGTAAATTCAATTACAGGTGGTGGCAAGACTACAACAATCCAAAGCCAACAGAAACAACAGAGGTTTTTTGTATTACATTGTTAGTGTTTACGGTTCAAAACTTGCCACCACCTTGTTCTGAATTCGTCTTGATCTAGTGCTGCACTCATGCCCCTTTATTTAAAATGAGTGTTGAACATGTAGCATTTTTTTAATTTTAAAGGGAACATCTTCAGAAAAGAACGCTTTACACTTTTAAAATAACAC
This sequence comes from Pollenia angustigena, assembly GCA_930367215.1. NCBI lineage: Eukaryota > Metazoa > Arthropoda > Insecta > Diptera > Polleniidae > Pollenia > Pollenia angustigena. Next base: position 32,976,281 of record OV884057.1, read on the forward strand.
ATGTTTTTCCGAAAAGAACATAAAAAATGTAAAAGGCAGAATAAATGCAGAATTTTTCTCAGAAAAGAAAACGCCATAAAAAGCAATTAAAAATGCAAAATGCAAAGAAAACTAATAATAACATTTTGTTCTTGGCACATTTTTTCATTGTTTAGTTATTTTGCTTTAAAAATTTTTATAAAATACTAGCTTAACCCGTTGCGCTTCGCTACAATGCTTTAGCCAACTTTGAAAACTCTCCCTTTAATAGTTCTTCAGTAGAGAGATATTTATTTTTATTTTCAAAAGTGTAGTATACCATAAGAGTGACTTCTACAAAGTTTGAACATTCTTACTGTAACAGTTCTTAAGATAAGAGATATTAAACATCGTCGTTCTATGGGGGGCACCACTTCCCCCGCTGCTATATTATTTGAATTTTTGTGCTCAGAAGATCTTACTACCAAAAGTTCAACAAAACGCGTGCTGCGGCTCTTATTAATATTTCTATATATGCGGGGTTCTGCTCCTACTCTGTCTACCCCGTCCATTTTTATATTGAAATTTATAGGCTGTCCCTTTAATATTTCTTCAGTTGAGCAATATTTAATATATGCATTCTACGGGAGGTGTTTCCTCCATGCGCCTACCCGCTTTATTTTTATTTTCAAAAGTGTAGTATACCATAAGAGTGACTTCCACAAAGTTTGAACATTCTCACTACAACAGTTCTTAAGATATGCGATATTAAACATTGGCGTCCTATGGTGGGTACCACTTCCCCCGCTGCTATTTTATTTCAATTTTGGGGCTCAGAAGATCCTACTACCAAAAGTTCAACAAATTGCTTGCAGCGGCTCTTATTAATATGTCTTCTATGAGGGGTAATGCTCCTCCCCTGTCTACCCCGCACATTTTTTTTATTGAAATTTATAGTTTACTATAATAGTAGCTTTAACCACGTTTTAAGACTCTCCCTTTAAAAGTTCTTCAGTTGAGCGATATTTAATGTATGCATCCTCTGGGAGGTATTTCCCCCCTGCGCCTACCCGCTTTATTTTTATTTTCAAAAGTGTAATATACCATAAGAGTGACTTCTAGAAAGTTTGAACATTCTCACTATTACAGTTCTTAAGATATGCGATGTTAAACATTGGCGTCCTATGGGGGATTCCACTTCCCCCGCCGCTATTTTGTTTTAATTTTGGGGCTCAGAAGATCCTACTACCAAAAGTTCAACAAAATGCGTGCAGTGGCTCTTATTAATATTTCTATATATGAGGGGTACTGCTCCTCCCCCGTCTACCCCGCCCATTTGTATATTGAAATTTATAGTTTACTATAATAATAGCTTTAACCACTTTTGAAGACTCTCCCTTTAATAATTCTTCAGTTGAGCGATATTTAATATATGCATCCTATGGGAGGTATTTCCCCCCCTGCGCCTACCCGCTTTATTGTTATTTTCAAAAGTGTTGTATACCATAAGAGTGACTTCTAGAAAGTTTGAACATTCTCACTATTACAGTTCTTTAGATATGCGATGTTAAACATTGGCGTCCTATGGGGGATTCCACTTCCCCCGCTGCTATTTTATTTTAATTTTGGGGCTCAGAAGATCTTACTACCAAAAGTTCTGCATAATGCGTGCAGCGGATCTTAATATATGCGATAATTAATATTGGCATCCTATGGGGGATACCAATTCCCCTGCCCCTATCGAAAAAATAAGTAGCCTATTTTATTTTTAGGGCTCACGTGATGTATCTGTAAAAATTTCGGTTCAGTAGTTTAGGAGTCTATAAGCCAACAAACAAACAAACAAACAAACAAACAAACAAACAAACAAACAAACAAACAAACAAACAAACAAACAAACAAACAAACAAACAAACAAACAAACAAACAAACAAACAAACAAACAAACAAACAAACAAACAAACAAACAAACAAACAAACAAACAAACAAACAAACAAACAAACAAACAAACAAACAAACAAACAAACAAACAAACAAACAAACACACAAACATACAAACATTTTTCATTTTTATATATATAGAAGAAGAAGAAGAAGATAGAAGATACGAATTTTTTCAAAGCTCGTTTGCAAACAACAAACATTAAAGTCACACTTAACATTATTTGGTTTGGCCAACGGTTGTATTTTCGACGCCGTCGCAATGCTACACAGAAAAAAATTATTGCCGAATTATTTTCAAACAAACGCTTGTTTGAAATTTTTTTTTGATTTCTACAAATTTTTTTACTGATTCAATTAATATTTTTGTTTGATTTTTATTTAACCAACAAAAATGTTGACGACTATTCAAAAATATAATATACGCGTTATTGGTTTCAAGTTTTCATAATTTTGTATGAAATATTTAACGCTCCTTAATGTTGTCGTTTTTTTTTGCATTTTTTATTTGATCGTAAGCAACACTTCTTTATGTGAAATATAAGAACTACAACAAAAAACACATGCAATCTATTTTTGGATACTTTAAAAAAGTAAAGCAATAAGAAAAATTATAAAATAGCGTGACGAGGTTTGTAGTAAAAAAACAACAAAAACAATAGCAGGTAACAAAACGTTTCACTCTTTTTAAACAAGAGAAACAACAACATCATTATAAGAAACAAAATAAATTTTTGGTTGGTTTCAAAGTTGGTAAAAAAATAAAATCCCGTATTCAATTTTTTCAAACTGTTTACTTAAATACATCAAATACAAAAATAGAATGATGACGAAAAACATATCGAGTCGGTCTGCCGCCGTTTTTCGTTACATTTCTTCTTCATTAGCAAAGAAAGGATGCAGCAACAGTGATTGATGAAGAAAAACATTGGGTGTGTATAAATAAGACTACGTTCAAAAATTATTCCAACAAAAAAATGTGTCTCAAAGCCAGCCGGCCGCTCTGCTTCATCTTCTCCAACAGTGCTTGCTTGTGTGCGCGTCATTGCTTCTGCAAAAAATTTTTGTGTTTGATTCAGCAAAATTATTTGTTTGAAATTTATATGAATTTCAGTTAACTTTTTGTTTGATTCAGTTAAATTATTTGTTTGAGAAAATCGGTGTTTTTTTCAATAAACAAAATGCAAATAAATTGTTTGAATATGCGAATTTGTTTATAGGACCGATTTCAGACAAAAAATTGTTTGATTCTACAAATTTTTTGTTTGAATTGGAAAATTAATTTTTTCTGTGATATGACATTTATAACGTAACGACGTAATCTCTTTTCATAGTTTTCGACATGAGTTACAGACACACTATTTTCTCACTTTTCGAGAAACGATGGAATATTTTGTTTCACATCTTTTCGATGCGAAAAGTTCTCACTAAAGTTACAGAACATGCGTACAGGTTAATCGCTTGACTGGAGATATAAGAAAATCTTTTACATAAAAAAAAATGTTTGCTCAGCCTTTTGACAAGGTCTGTTAATGTGTAAACGGGACTTTTTTTTTAATTTTAAGTTAATATAAAGATTTTCCCTCTTATGCAAAAAAAAAAAAAAAAATAAAGTTCACATTAGTTAACCAACACATAAAAACCCATTCACTTTTGCTGCGCTTACTGTTCTGGTTAACTAATGTGAACTTTAACTTTTTTTTGATAAGGGGGTTTTACTACTTACTTAAGGCCGTTACACACTATCCCACAGAGTCTTACGTATTTTATGAAAATGCAACCCTGTCATGATAAGTTGTTATTGTTTTTGGAAAATTTAAGAACGATAATTAGATCAGGGAAGCGTTTTAATGACTTCTTGAAAATTTTCTCAAAACAACAACACGTTATCATGACAGGGTTGTATTTTCCTCAAAATACTTACGACTTGTGTCGTCACGATCACAACCCTTTAATAAATATTAACGTTTTAAAAAAAGTTTTTTCCCACTCTTTTCATTCTAGTCGTTCTTCTATGGCACGATTACTTTGCACCTTTTTCAAAAAAAAAAAAAAAAAAAAACAAAGCCAAAGATGATTCTTTAACGGTGGTGGTAATTTTTTATCCATTTAATCAATTAAGTCATCATCGGCAGCAGTAGAGAAATTTTATTAAAAAGGGAACGATCGTTTTATTTTGTTGGTGTTGGAAAGCCAACACTTTTTAATTCGCTTTTCACATATTGAATTTGACTTTTGTCCCAATTTTGTTTGTTCTTTTTTTTCGAAAAACTTAATTATTTGACTATCAACACGTGTCATTGTGTATCTTTCTCATTGAGTTTTTATTCAGTTTAATTTTGTTGCTGTCTGAAATGTTTTTTAAGTATTTTTTTTTAAGGAACTGAAGAGTATTGATTGGACATCCTAATGCGTCTTAATTAAGTTGTAACATCATATTTGTGTGAATTAAGTATTTGATTAAATATTTAATAAAAAATATATGTTATTTCTATATTTATATTTGGTTTTTTGTTTAACTCATAAAAAAAGGAAAAAATATAACAACAATGCGGGAAATCATTTAAGATCTTAATTAAAAAAAAGTACCTTGTCATTGTTTCCTTAAAAAAAAAAACATTTTTTCGGTGTTTTTTTTTTCAATAACTCTTAATATTTGTTTATTGTTGATTAAAGTTTATTGATGTGGGTGATTTAGAATAAAATATTGCTTATTAAATACTTGCCCTATCGAATTTATTGCTTTTTAAATGTTTGCAGCATTTAATTAACGATTAGTTTATTGTGCTAATGACACATAGTGGTCATATATCAAAAATTTTTTTATATCCCCTGGTCTTAATAAATTCAAATTATATTTTTCTTTTCATGCCTTTTTACACTTGGTTATAGTTTGTTAATAATGAAACTTATAGAGAAATTTTGTCCAAAAAAAAAAAAAAAAAAAAAAATATAAAAAAACTGGGGCCAAATTATGGCATTCGATATCGATTGAAATTACAATACAATTAAAATGGGAATTTCGATCAATATCGAATGCCGTAATTTGGCCCCTGTACTTTTCTTCAAAAAATAATAGTTATAAGTAAATATTTTTAGATTAAGAACTTACGCCTCGTGAATTGGATCCTTAATCGGAGTAAGTCATTAAAAACACTCATCGGTGGGTATTTTAAACAATTTTCTGATGGTTTATAAATGGAATAGAATTCTGGTACTCATGTTTATATCACTTAAAAGCTCAGGCAACAATAATTTTGTAATCTTCTGAATCTTTAAAATATTGTGGGGAGTCTGGTTCATTTCACAAAAATTAAACTTTTTGTACATCCTTTTTGATTTACTTTCACTATTTTTCTATCTGTTTGGGTGTTTTTAAAACAGTTATCATAAGAAAATTTTGACAAAAATGTGTCATGCGGGAAACCAATAACCACTCAACCAACCACGAAAAAGTTCTGTGTTTGGCGAATATTTGACCGGACGCCCAATATCAATCGACTATAACTTTTTGCCGAAGTCCGACACCACACTTGCGGTCGGACTCTAGTTATTATTAATCTAGTAGTTATAACTGTTTTTAATGTATCCTAACTATTTTTGTTATTGCAGGAATAAATTCGACCCGCCCACTAGGATGGGCGCTCAATTATAAAAAATCTTGATTTGACGCGACAAAATACAAAAAAATTGGCGCCAATTCGATGGAAAATGTAAGTATTGCCATAAAATTTGCTATATATTCGTTTTAAATCGATATTACACCAAAGGTCTTCCGCCAAAATAAAGAATATTGTAATGCAATAACATTTCTTTATATTAGTTTTCTTACGAAAACAATAAAATTAGGCAATTTTTTTTATAATTTAGTTTTTTCGAGTTGAAAAAAGCGAACCAATTAAAGGGGAATGTAAGAAAAGATATACTCACTGACGCATACTCATAAATTATTGCCAAGTGTTAATTTTTTTAAGTACCTATTTAAGTTATTCACAGATGATTACTTTCAGCATAAAAAGTTTACACTTAATCAGAGGTAATGCTGTAACTAAATGCCAACTAACTAAAACATTCAAACAAACAGCTAATTGATATCATTTTATAATTTATTTCAAAAGTACAACATTTTTGAAGTGGTCATAAAAAAAAAGGGAAAAAGTTATAAGAGATATTCAAAAAATATCAGATAAAAACATGGCAAAAAACAGTTAAGACATATAAAACACGATGCAATCCATTTTAAATGGATTTCTACTGCATCCAAAAAACATCAATACAAAACAAAATAAACTAGAGATGTGTTCTTAGTCGATAAAATTCTATGGAATATTTTTATTTTTACAAGTCCTTATTTTAAATGATTTATAAACTACTAGCTGGACCCGGTCCGCTTTGCTGGCCCTTTTCAAAACAAATATATGCAAAAACACCTAATAAACCAATAATAATTTTTATTAAAAATCGCAAAATTAAATTTAACAAACGCGAAACACTCCTCATGCCTCATACATCAAACACACAAATTTTGGTCAAAGTCGGTGCAGTAGTTTTTGAGTTTAGCGATTAAAAACAAACACGTCTCTTTTATATATATAGAATAGATTACATATAACAACAAGTTAGAGTGCTATATTCTGCTGTGCCGAATCTTTGATACCTTCCACCGACAGTTCGAATGTTTAAGGAGTAATATCTGTATGATGTTATTATTATCTTAAACTGTGAAAATTTGTTATTAATTATGGTTTTAGGTGTACTAAACTGTTTTCCGGGAGTAGGGTTTCTATGGGGCCTAGGGTAAATTATGTACCGGCCTTCACGAAATTTCTTAGTATTATTTATAGTCCTAAAAAACTGTGACGTAACAAATTTTGTTGCGCTAGCGGTATTTTTACGGTTTAAGGCGTACTAAACTGTTTTCCGGGAGTAGTGTTTATATGGGGCTTAGGGTAAATTATAGACAGATCATTCCGTGCCTTGTTCCAGCATTTATGTTATTTTTTGTCACAAAATTATAAATTTTTTTAGGTGGTGGTTCCACATTTTGATTCACAGCTCTGGTCCTACTGAACCGATTTTGATGGATTTCAATACCAAACTGCTTAGGATAACAACAAGCAATTTGGCACCAAGTTTGTTCATTTCTTTTGAGTTTTTCGAAAGTGAGCGTGTTTTCAACAGACGGACAGACGGACAGACAGACGGACATAGCTAAATCGACTTAGAATTACTCAAGGACCCAGAAAAAAAAGTTTCACACGGAATGACAAACTTAATATACCCTCTTCACAACTAATTGTGGTGGAGGGTATAAAAAAATAACCTTTTTAGAATTTGTGTTAATTCTTAAAAGAACACAAAATGGGTTTTTAATAGTTTGACAAAATGCGTGCAGTGGCTCTTATTAATATTTCTATATATGAGGGGTACTGCTCCTCCCCCGTCTACCCCGCCCATTTGTATATTGAAATTTATAGTTTACTATAATAATAGCTTTAACCACTTTTGAAGACTCTCCCTTTAATAATTCTTCAGTTGAGCGATATTTAATATATGCATCCTATGGGAGGTATTTCCCCCCCTGCGCCTACCCGCTTTATTGTTATTTTCAAAAGTGTTGTATACCATAAGAGTGACTTCTAGAAAGTTTGAACATTCTCACTATTACAGTTCTTTAGATATGCGATGTTAAACATTGGCGTCCTATGGGGGATTCCACTTCCCCCGCTGCTATTTTATTTTAATTTTGGGGCTCAGAAGATCTTACTACCAAAAGTTCTGCATAATGCGTGCAGCGGATCTTAATATATGCGATAATTAATATTGGCATCCTATGGGGGATACCAATTCCCCTGCCCCTATCGAAAAAATAAGTAGCCTATTTTATTTTTAGGGCTCACGTGATGTATCTGTAAAAATTTCGGTTCAGTAGTTTAGGAGTCTATAAGCCAACAAACAAACAAACAAACAAACAAACAAACAAACAAACAAACAAACAAACAAACAAACAAACAAACAAACAAACAAACAAACAAACAAACAAACAAACAAACAAACAAACAAACAAACAAACAAACAAACAAACAAACAAACAAACAAACAAACAAACAAACAAACACACAAACATACAAACATTTTTCATTTTTATATATATAGAAGAAGAAGAAGAAGATAGAAGATACGAATTTTTTCAAAGCTCGTTTGCAAACAACAAACATTAAAGTCACACTTAACATTATTTGGTTTGGCCAACGGTTGTATTTTCGACGCCGTCGCAATGCTACACAGAAAAAAATTATTGCCGAATTATTTTCAAACAAACGCTTGTTTGAAATTTTTTTTTGATTTCTACAAATTTTTTTACTGATTCAATTAATATTTTTGTTTGATTTTTATTTAACCAACAAAAATGTTGACGACTATTCAAAAATATAATATACGCGTTATTGGTTTCAAGTTTTCATAATTTTGTATGAAATATTTAACGCTCCTTAATGTTGTCGTTTTTTTTTTGCATTTTTTATTTGATCGTAAGCAACACTTCTTTATGTGAAATATAAGAACTACAACAAAAAACACATGCAATCTATTTTTGGATACTTTAAAAAAGTAAAGCAATAAGAAAAATTATAAAATAGCGTGACGAGGTTTGTAGTAAAAAAACAACAAAAACAATAGCAGGTAACAAAACGTTTCACTCTTTTTAAACAAGAGAAACAACAACATCATTATAAGAAACAAAATAAATTTTTGGTTGGTTTCAAAGTTGGTAAAAAAATAAAATCCCGTATTCAATTTTTTCAAACTGTTTACTTAAATACATCAAATACAAAAATAGAATGATGACGAAAAACATATCGAGTCGGTCTGCCGCCGTTTTTCGTTACATTTCTTCTTCATTAGCAAAGAAAGGATGCAGCAACAGTGATTGATGAAGAAAAACATTGGGTGTGTATAAATAAGACTACGTTCAAAAATTATTCCAACAAAAAAATGTGTCTCAAAGCCAGCCGGCCGCTCTGCTTCATCTTCTCCAACAGTGCTTGCTTGTGTGCGCGTCATTGCTTCTGCAAAAAATTTTTGTGTTTGATTCAGCAAAATTATTTGTTTGAAATTTATATGAATTTCAGTTAACTTTTTGTTTGATTCAGTTAAATTATTTGTTTGAGAAAATCGGTGTTTTTTTCAATAAACAAAATGCAAATAAATTGTTTGAATATGCGAATTTGTTTATAGGACCGATTTCAGACAAAAAATTGTTTGATTCTACAAATTTTTTGTTTGAATTGGAAAATTAATTTTTTCTGTGATATGACATTTATAACGTAACGACGTAATCTCTTTTCATAGTTTTCGACATGAGTTACAGACACACTATTTTCTCACTTTTCGAGAAACGATGGAATATTTTGTTTCACATCTTTTCGATGCGAAAAGTTCTCACTAAAGTTACAGAACATGCGTACAGGTTAATCGCTTGACTGGAGATATAAGAAAATCTTTTACATAAAAAAAAATGTTTGCTCAGCCTTTTGACAAGGTCTGTTAATGTGTAAACGGGACTTTTTTTTTAATTTTAAGTTAATATAAAGATTTTCCCTCTTATGCAAAAAAAAAAAAAAAAAATAAAGTTCACATTAGTTAACCAACACATAAAAACCCATTCACTTTTGCTGCGCTTACTGTTCTGGTTAACTAATGTGAACTTTAACTTTTTTTTGATAAGGGGGTTTTACTACTTACTTAAGGCCGTTACACTCTATCCCACAGAGTCTTACGTATTTTATGAAAATGCAACCCTGTCATGATAAGTTGTTATTGTTTTTGGAAAATTTAAGAACGATAATTAGATCAGGGAAGCGTTTTAATGACTTCTTGAAAATTTTCTCAAAACAACAACACGTTATCATGACAGGGTTGTATTTTCCTCAAAATACTTACGACTTGTGTCGTCACGATCACAACCCTTTAATAAATATTAACGTTTTAAAAAAAGTTTTTTCCCACTCTTTTCATTCTAGTCGTTCTTCTATGGCACGATTACTTTGCACCTTTTTCAAAAAAAAAAAAAAAAAAAAAACAAAGCCAAAGATGATTCTTTAACGGTGGTGGTAATTTTTTATCCATTTAATCAATTAAGTCATCATCGGCAGCAGTAGAGAAATTTTATTAAAAAGGGAACGATCGTTTTATTTTGTTGGTGTTGGAAAGCCAACACTTTTTAATTCGCTTTTCACATATTGAATTTGACTTTTGTCCCAATTTTGTTTGTTCTTTTTTTTCGAAAAACTTAATTATTTGACTATCAACACGTGTCATTGTGTATCTTTCTCATTGAGTTTTTATTCAGTTTAATTTTGTTGCTGTCTGAAATGTTTTTTAAGTATTTTTTTTTAAGGAACTGAAGAGTATTGATTGGACATCCTAATGCGTCTTAATTAAGTTGTAACATCATATTTGTGTGAATTAAGTATTTGATTAAATATTTAATAAAAAATATATGTTATTTCTATATTTATATTTGGTTTTTTGTTTAACTCATAAAAAAAGGAAAAAATATAACAACAATGCGGGAAATCATTTAAGATCTTAATTAAAAAAAAGTACCTTGTCATTGTTTCCTTAAAAAAAAAAACATTTTTTCGGTGTTTTTTTTTTCAATAACTCTTAATATTTGTTTATTGTTGATTAAAGTTTATTGATGTGGGTGATTTAGAATAAAATATTGCTTATTAAATACTTGCCCTATCGAATTTATTGCTTTTTAAATGTTTGCAGCATTTAATTAACGATTAGTTTATTGTGCTAATGACACATAGTGGTCATATATCAAAAATTTTTTTATATCCCCTGGTCTTAATAAATTCAAATTATATTTTTCTTTTCATGCCTTTTTACACTTGGTTATAGTTTGTTAATAATGAAACTTATAGAGAAATTTTGTCCAAAAAAAAAAAAAAAAAAAAAAATATAAAAAAACTGGGGCCAAATTATGGCATTCGATATCGATTGAAATTACAATACAATTAAAATGGGAATTTCGATCAATATCGAATGCCGTAATTTGGCCCCTGTACTTTTCTTCAAAAAATAATAGTTATAAGTAAATATTTTTAGATTAAGAACTTACGCCTCGTGAATTGGATCCTTAATCGGAGTAAGTCATTAAAAACACTCATCGGTGGGTATTTTAAACAATTTTCTGATGGTTTATAAATGGAATAGAATTCTGGTACTCATGTTTATATCACTTAAAAGCTCAGGCAACAATAATTTTGTAATCTTCTGAATCTTTAAAATATTGTGGGGAGTCTGGTTCATTTCACAAAAATTAAACTTTTTGTACATCCTTTTTGATTTACTTTCACTATTTTTCTATCTGTTTGGGTGTTTTTAAAACAGTTATCATAAGAAAATTTTGACAAAAATGTGTCATGCGGGAAACCAATAACCACTCAACCAACCACGAAAAAGTTCTGTGTTTGGCGAATATTTGACCGGACGCCCAATATCAATCGACTATAACTTTTTGCCGAAGTCCGACACCACACTTGCGGTCGGACTCTAGTTATTATTAATCTAGTAGTTATAACTGTTTTTAATGTATCCTAACTATTTTTGTTATTGCAGGAATAAATTCGACCCGCCCACTAGGATGGGCGCTCAATTATAAAAAATCTTGATTTGACGCGACAAAATACAAAAAAATTGGCGCCAATTCGATGGAAAATGTAAGTATTGCCATAAAATTTGCTATATATTCGTTTTAAATCGATATTACACCAAAGGTCTTCCGCCAAAATAAAGAATATTGTAATGCAATAACATTTCTTTATATTAGTTTTCTTACGAAAACAATAAAATTAGGCAATTTTTTTTATAATTTAGTTTTTTCGAGTTGAAAAAAGCGAACCAATTAAAGGGGAATGTAAGAAAAGATATACTCACTGACGCATACTCATAAATTATTGCCAAGTGTTAATTTTTTTAAGTACCTATTTAAGTTATTCACAGATGATTACTTTCAGCATAAAAAGTTTACACTTAATCAGAGGTAATGCTGTAACTAAATGCCAACTAACTAAAACATTCAAACAAACAGCTAATTGATATCATTTTATAATTTATTTCAAAAGTACAACATTTTTGAAGTGGTCATAAAAAAAAAGGGAAAAAGTTATAAGAGATATTCAAAAAATATCAGATAAAAACATGGCAAAAAACAGTTAAGACATATAAAACACGATGCAATCCATTTTAAATGGATTTCTACTGCATCCAAAAAACATCAATACAAAACAAAATAAACTAGAGATGTGTTCTTAGTCGATAAAATTCTATGGAATATTTTTATTTTTACAAGTCCTTATTTTAAATGATTTATAAACTACTAGCTGGACCCGGTCCGCTTTGCTGGCCCTTTTCAAAACAAATATATGCAAAAACACCTAATAAACCAATAATAATTTTTATTAAAAATCGCAAAATTAAATTTAACAAACGCGAAACACTCCTCATGCCTCATACATCAAACACACAAATTTTGGTCAAAGTCGGTGCAGTAGTTTTTGAGTTTAGCGATTAAAAACAAACACGTCTCTTTTATATATATAGAATAGATTACATATAACAACAAGTTAGAGTGCTATATTCTGCTGTGCCGAATCTTTGATACCTTCCACCGACAGTTCGAATGTTTAAGGAGTAATATCTGTATGATGTTATTATTATCTTAAACTGTGAAAATTTGTTATTAATTATGGTTTTAGGTGTACTAAACTGTTTTCCGGGAGTAGGGTTTCTATGGGGCCTAGGGTAAATTATGTACCGGCCTTCACGAAATTTCTTAGTATTATTTATAGTCCTAAAAAACTGTGACGTAACAAATTTTGTTGCGCTAGCGGTATTTTTACGGTTTAAGGCGTACTAAACTGTTTTCCGGGAGTAGTGTTTATATGGGGCTTAGGGTAAATTATAGACAGATCATTCCGTGCCTTGTTCCAGCATTTATGTTATTTTTTGTCACAAAATTATAAATTTTTTTAGGTGGTGGTTCCACATTTTGATTCACAGCTCTGGTCCTACTGAACCGATTTTGATGGATTTCAATACCAAACTGCTTAGGATAACAACAAGCAATTTGGCACCAAGTTTGTTCATTTCTTTTGAGTTTTTCGAAAGTGAGCGTGTTTTCAACAGACGGACAGACGGACAGACAGACGGACATAGCTAAATCGACTTAGAATTACTCAAGGACCCAGAAAAAAAAGTTTCACACGGAATGACAAACTTAATATACCCTCTTCACAACTAATTGTGGTGGAGGGTATAAAAAAATAACCTTTTTAGAATTTGTGTTAATTCTTAAAAGAACACAAAATGGGTTTTTAATAGTTTGATAAGCTTTTTAATTAATTACAGAATAGTATGTCGTTCAAAATATTATCGACATTTAATTTTTTCTATATGCCAATATGCATGGTTGCATTTCTTCTATCAGCTGATAGCTGTTCCTACGTTAGTTACGAACTGTGAATAAGATCTATAACTATCTATGAACTATTTTTTAGTTCCTGTTTTGTTAGTTACAACTTTAGTTATGATTTCTAAATATGCGCCACTGCTTATTGTTGGTATTTTGTTTAAGTTTTGTTATATTTTGCAAGCAAGACATGAATGTTTTATTTGTATCATATCTTTAGCTTTTTCAAACTCCTTGGAAAAAGATTTCCTGATGATCTGGCCTAAGCAACCAGTGAAATGCGCATAGAATCTAGCTTTCCCTCAACAATAAATTTCAGTGTATTTATTAAAAAAAAAAAAAAAAAAAAAATTGGGAATTTAGCACGTTATAGAGAAATCATATTAATAAAAAATTCAATAAAATTTTACAAGACTACGACCAAGTTTCTCAATGATTGGTCCATAATTTACCCCTGGTCTCACATAAAGCGTCCTCTTGAAAATTAATTGAATACTTCAAAAAAAATCTTTTAAATACATAATGATATTGTAAAAAATGGTACCCAATTAAGTTTAACCGATAATGTGATGATTTAATACACCTAAAACCGTAACGATTAACAATACTGTTATAAACTTTGGCAACAATTAGCTTCATATAGTGTCTATAATTGTCCAAAGATCCCAATTAAGTCCACTTCCGAAAAATTCTAATTACTGGTAGATGGTATCAAAGATTCGGCACTGCTGAATAAAGCAATCTTTCTTGCTTAAATTTTTAACTTTATCCCCGTTATTTCTACAAATAGATTTCTAGCTGTGTATAGATATCTATGGTTTTCATAATTTTAAAACGTACATATATCTAACCCACGGGTTAAAGTGTAATTTAAAGTACACCATCGATTTTCGATAGTTAATTCACGTAGGGAAAATAAACGTTGAAATTAACAAAATAGTGTTACCGGAAAGGTGAAGATAACTGTAAGGTACGAACACAACTGGATATCTGTTTGCAGAAATTACGGGCATGAGGGTACACAGAAAAACATAAAAATTGATTTCAATTAAAAAATTTGTGATTTTAATTAAAAAATTAATTAAATTTGCACCGGTAAACAAATTAATAGTATCAATTAAACCAGTTAATAGTATTACTGCCTGTTTAACGATGTCGAACGTCAACGTTCGCATAGAAAACTACATTTAAAACAAAAACAAATTTTCGAATATTGTTTTTGTTTTACATATAATTTTCTATGCGAACGTTAACGTTCGAAATCGATGAACTGGATGTTAATTAAACGTTTAGTTTACTTGATTAAACGTTTAATTCACCTGATTTAATTTTTAATTAAAACTGATTTTATTTTTGATTAATGCTTTATTTGGCGAAAAATTTTGTAGAATTTTTTCTGTGTATATTATATATATATGTTGCCAATTAAGAGATTTTCCCGCTAAATCTAGCGTTTTTGAAATGTCAATTGCGGGGAAAAATACGTTTTAGCGGTAAGCGGGAAATCTACCGATTTTCAAACAACTTTTAGCGGCTCATTTTCGCTATAAAAACCTTTCTCAAATTTAAAATTAATAGATGTTTAACTTTTTCTTTTTGTTTTTCTGTCTAAAAACTGCTTGTTCATGTTCACGGTTTTAAGTACTTTTATAGTTTTAGTGAACTGAAGATTGTATAAAAAAAATTTTTTTTTCGATTTTCAGGTAGTATTTTGTTAGGGCTGTATGTAGCAATTAACAACTTTAAGCTTGCTTAAAATTTTGAAACAAAAGGAAAGGTATTGATAAAAATTGTCACGATAAAACCTAAGCAATATATATAATTCTGTGGTTTTCATGGGCAACCGCGTATGCCTTAAAATAAAATTGTTCAGGAGAGCCGAAAAAACCATTCTAGAGCAAACTATGGGTTAGATATTGCACCTTTTGAATTTGTAATTGAGTTAAAACATCGGAATGGGTCTATCTGTTTTTAAACATTTTTAAAAAAATATAAAGGGCGCTTTAAATTTAGCAATATGGCATCAACAATTCAAAATCGAAAAAATAGACATACGCGGTTGCCTATGAAAACCACAGAATTCACTTACTTTCATGTAACTTATTTTTTCTAATTGCTTAAAACGGCAAATAATTACCAAAAATAGCGTAAATGTTATAAATTGTTTTGGCGTTTACGTACTAAGTTTGTCATTTCGGTTAAAACTGTTTTAATATTCATCTAAGGCCCCATAAAGTACATTTATTCTTGGTCCTTGAGTAATTCTAAGTATATTAAGCCATGTCCATCTGTCTATCCCTCTGTTGTGACTTTCAAACGACTCAAAAGGGAATATAAATATTGGCATCAAATTGTTAAGAATTTACCTAAACAGTTTGGGATTGAAGTCCAGCACAATCGGTTAAGTAGGAAAAGAGCTATAAACTAAAATGTGGAACAACCACCCTAAAAACTAACATAACTAGTGGCGGAATGCACATATTGATATAAGATTATGCACAGATTCATTCTATATGACTAAAAATTATACTGTTAAATCGGTCCATAATTAACGATAGGCCTTATATAGTATGCCCAAAAACGTAACAAATAATGTTATTGTAATACATTTGGTCCGCCACAGTTTTATATGACTAGAAATCACACTGTCAATTTTCGTGATTTTCAGCCCATATTTTACCATAGGCCCCATATAAAATCTACTCTTGAAAAACAGAACGTCTAAAGCCCTAACAAATAATGCTATTTTTATAAATTTTGGTTTCTAGTCATACAAAAATACTAGAAATTACACTGTCAACTATCGTGCAGATCAATCCATAACTTACCATAGGCCCAATATAAAGCATACTCTCGGAAAAAGCTTTATAACGCGTAGAACCGTAAAGTGTTCAATCTGTGTTCTATTATAATAACATTTGGTCAGCCAAAGTTTTATAAGACTATAAATAACATTTTCAAATTTTGTGAAGATCGGCCCATAATTTACCATATGACCCATATAAAGACCACTTCGGAAATATTCTAACTGTAGGTGGAGGGTATCAAAGATTCGCACAGATGAATAAAATAACTAGGGAAGTTCGAAACATTAGTACGTAAATTAATTTGAGAGACATATTCCTTTAAAAAAGCAGCCTATATCTAGATTAATATGAAACTTTTAAAAATGTTTAGGTTTTAGCGGAATTTTTAATTAAATATTTAGCGGTTTCTAGCGTTTTTGACGTCCGATTTGGCGGGAAATGTTCAAAAAAAGTTGGCAGCAGTGGGGTATAAACACAATTTAGACGAACGACCAATTTGTCGGCAAAAATTCTTTGAGTTAATTCGTCGTAAAGGACACAAGGTTGGTTCCAGTACTTCAAATTGGAATCCCGCGGGATTCCAATGTTACCAAAAAGCATAAAATTTTCAAGTACGGAAACGCTTTTTTGTAACAATGGCATCCATATTCTGCACGCAGAGAAAAAATATGGTTGGGCATGGTTACGGCAACAACACTATGTTTACTGTAACAATATATTGTTGTCGTACACAAATTATTGTTACTTTTATTTAATATCAACAATATTATAGTAACTGTAAACATATCAATGTTTATCGCAATTATAAATTTGAGTATTGTTGACCGAAAAATAATTATTTTTCTAACAACTAAATTGTGATAACTTTCAAAACATATTATATTACCCACAACCATATCATGATATTTAATAGCCATAACATGATAACTTTCTTTACATTTATCATATTATGTTTAAGATGCAATCAAACTATTTTTACTCTAATCATATTATGTTAGCGCCATTTGTAAAATAATTTTGAAGCAGTTGTGTCGTTTTTTTTATTTGTGAGCGGTTAAACAATTGAAAGATAAAATTCCATAAAAAAATAAGTTTAAATAAATTAAAATATTAGCGGTGTTCATTCAAGTATTAGTGATGTAATAGTGCAAATGCAAAATATCATAGTTTTTTTGTAAAATCCAACAATAAAACACACAGAGATTTCGTTATATTTTATAAAAGTGCTACGATATTTCATCAACATCTTAAAATCGAAAAAATGGACACACGCGGTTGCCCATGAAAACCACAGATTTTTCATTTGCTCTTTCGCAAGCCTTATATTGAACTCCGCTATTTGATTAACATTAAGAAAAATTGTAAAAAGCCACAAAATAAAAAATCGATGCAAAAATATTTTAATTTATTTTGTATTTTTATGACAGCTATGAAAGGTGCTGTATCATAATATGATTGCTTCTAAATTTATTATGATTAACATGATGATAATATGATTACTTCTTAGCTTATTATGATTAACATGACAATAATTTGATTACTTCTTAACTTAGTATGATTAACAGAATAATAATATGATTAAGGAAAAAATATTATGATGACATGTTACGAGTATATTTAGTCATAATATGATTTAATAATAATCTTAATATGGTGACTACAATCATAATTCTTATCATAATATTATGCTCTTAGAATATGTTTACCACAACCATGTTTTTTCTTTGCGTGTGATTACGGTAGCAAACTTACAATTGGTGCGAAAAGAGTAGCTATAAATGCCGTTGAAATTGTTTGAAGTTTTATAAAATAAAAATTATTTAAATTTTAAACATCATGTTAATCCTTTTTGTAGGGCAGCGTAAAAAAAGATGATGGGTAAGGCCTGCAAACATTGCTAGATAAAGTATAAGCATTGTTTTTTTTTCCTTTGCAACCATATTACACCACAATTTTTCAATTAATTAATTTGAAAAAACATTTTAAGTAAATTGAGATTTTGATGCCGTGTGATAGAGAAAGATACGCCTCGTCGACCAGCATGTAGTTTTTCTTCAATTTGATCCTTGAACTGTGTAAAACCAACTATATTTTTGGTTTTTCTCTCAAGCTGCAAATATGAAATATAAAAAGCTTGTTGTCTCTCCTGTAAAATGTTTTTAAAGGAAGTTAGCAGGTTTGCATATTATGCCGACTGTTTGTATGATCAATAAAAAAAAACTTATTACGAAAGACGAAATATTAACAAAAAATAATTTCAAGCACTTTTATATAATTAAAGAAGAATTTATTGAACTACCGACTATTCTTCGACGTAAGAAATAGAAATAAATAAAATCGCAGAATTCGTTATACACGACATATTTCGCATATTTATTTCTGAGGTCGAGTATTCGTCAAGAAAAATTATTCCCATTTATGTTTCTACCATTAATCGGAATTATTTTTTTTTGGAATTGTTATTTTCCAGTATATTGATTTTTTAAAATTTTAATGGTTCAACAATGAATTTGTCTGCAAAACGCTGTAAACATAATAAATAACTTAAGTTACACACTGTATATATTTATGTAATAAACGTAATACAGTCAAATCCCGATAATTCGTACCCCGATAAATCTTAATTCCTGATAATTCGTAGTAAACTGTCGGTCCTTTGAAAAAATCTCGTTAATTCGTAAAATTTCCATGCATTTTGGTCCCCTCGCTAATTCGGAAATTTTTTTTTAAACAAAATCTTCTTTACCTCTTATAAATCGTAATTGTTTGCTTGTGTGTGTTTATTTTCTTAAGATCAGTTTGCTACATAAATAATTTTTATATAATTTATTCTTAACAATTGTCTTTTATGTTTTTTTTTTATCGTTTTAGTAAATAAATTGAAAACCCCCGTTAATTCGTATTTATTTTATTTTAACCCCGCTAAATCGAAACCCCGCTTAATCGAAAACCCCTATAATTCGTAAGAAACGTCCGGTCCCTTGCGATTACGAATTATCGGGATTCTACTGTATTTATATGAGTATATTTACGCTGAAAAGAAAAATCAAGCCAAAGCGGTGAATGCTTTATTCAAGTATGGACAATTCTAGTGCCCGGTCCTTAAAATAATCAGAAAATGTGATTGACTTCAGTAAAAGTAAGGTAAAGCCAATTTCTAAGTTGGCTTAAAACCGAATTTATACTTGAAATAATTCGGAAGTGAGATTGATTCTAACCTAAAAACTTAACCCAGAGTCAGAGAGAATATTATTATTTACTTACCCGTTATAAATGATTGTTTCACTTTTGTGATATTCCGTCCTTTGTTTACAGAATAACTCTTACTTATGAGACGCCAGCAGCATTTTACTTTGAAAATTTGAACAAATAGAATTTGGGAATTTTTGCTTTTTATTTCACTTTTTAACCATGAAAATAGTGTATGTTTTTCTTCTTGTAGTGTTGTTGTTGTTCTTTAAAAACAAAAACAAGTAAATCTCTTTTAACCTTCTCTTGCAGTGGTGTTGTTGTTTCTACAACAAGGTTTTACAAGCTCACGCGTATGTACACATATTGACTTTCGAAAGTTATCATATTTTTTGGGTTGTTTTAAATACTTTTTAATGTTATTTGTACTTAAATTTTTCAAGTAAGACTCGTACTAAATTTAAGTTTTTTCTACTTACTAAGTTTTTTTTTCCGTGTACATATTTCCTATAATAAGTTGACCTAATGAAATAATTTCTGTCATTTGATATACTTCGTCCAAATATCCCACTTTATTCTTGTAACACTTTCAGTTAATGAAAAATTACTTATTAATTATCAGCCAGACATAATACAATCTAAATAAATAAATAAACATGTCAAATTGATAACTAACAAGACAAAAATGATAAATAAATAGATGGATGGCACTTACCAAACAATAATTCTACCTGAAAATGAAGACAACTCCTTAACTCCTTAACTCATTACCACACTCCTGACTTGTGTTTTATAATTATTAAAATCGAAAAGAAAATAAAATGAGTATTATCCCCTTTTGTTTAGCAGGAGTTATGATAGAAATAAACAAGTTTAAATGATTAAAATCTAGCGAAATAACCAGAACAATACGAAACGAAAACCACACCTGAATTAAAACTCAATTGATAATGGGAAATTTTGTTTTACTTAAGAATTTTAAGGATTTTCTACTGAACCAAATTAAGTAGAATGTCAATAAATAAATAATGACAAAAATAACTGAAATATTAAATAAATAAATTATTTGTATTTAATTAACCCTCTAAAGACGACACGTGACACACAACATTATCTGGGCAAATATCAATAGAGTCGAAAGCAGAAGCCGTTGTTACACTTCATTGAATTTAAATTATGGCGCATGTTTAAGAAATAAATATTCAAGGTTTGTAATAATGTTTACTTAAAAATCATTATTATTCATTGAACCCCTGTGCTTTTTATGTAAACTTTGGCGTGACAAGATCCCTCACACGGATAAGGGGGTTAAACATCCTTTGGATGTGATTAGGGAAAAGTTCCCAGGAATATTATGCTTAAATTATCCGATTATTAGCATTATACCAACACTATTAAGGAGTTTATGGCAAGGCAAATGTTTTTCTAGAGTATTATTAGTATGGAAGCTATAGCCAAATGTGGACCGTTTCCCATAAACTTTTGGTATCATGAAGGATGCAATAAAACATTTTTAAGTAATAGTAGTTAGTAGGTTTATGGATAAAGACTCTGCTCCAAAAAGAAATTTTAATAGGGCTAAGTAAAATTGTGGACTGGATTTCTCTATTTTCAATAGGCTTGGGCCTTATGACAATAAAAAAATACGGTTGTATTTAAGGTTAGGTTAGGTGTTTTGGGTAGCCATCGAGAAGACTGATCACTGGGGTACTTCAGTGGTTCCTTTTCGAAACCCAGCGCCAATGCATATCCTACGAAGCAATTACTCAATAAGCGTTACTTCAGAATTCAGCCAAGTCGTCTTCCTAATGAAGAGAAGGAGCAACCTTAGTTCAATCTTGGATATATCATACAAACCGGCAAACACCGGCTATAACAGTTATCGCTCCCTAATGTTCTTTATTCCGGGATGGTTAGGTTAGGTTAGAGTGGACGGTCACAAAGACCCCGCATAGACCAAACAGGTCCCTAGCATTACCACGTTGTAAGATAACCCGCAGAAGAAAGTTAATAAAAAGGTCATTCAGATGTGATGGTACCCAGAGTACCCCACACTCTCTTGACGAATGCCAGGAGTCTCATTAACCCAATTCCAGGGAATTCCCCGAGATCTTGGAAATAATGATCTCCCAGACAGTTCGCCCTGGAGCGCACAAGTGCCGGACAGTAGCATAGCAAGTGCTCTACCGTCTTCTTTTCCCCTGGTAGCCCACAGAATCTACAACTGTCACTATTTAGCAGCCCCGCCCTCCAGGCGTATACCGCAGTCCAACAATGACCCGTTATAAAACCTATCAGAGGTCTACAGTCCCTTCTCAATAGCGACAGAAGAATTTTCGTCGACTCTGGATCATAGGATCCCCACATTACCTTGGAAACCCTGCACGTTCTGGTGTTTTCCCAAAACGCCTCTGATCTCCTCCGTATAGCAGAGTCCGTATCTCTCCTAATATTCTGAATTGGAGCTGGAATGGCCATCATCCTATCCGGGATACTGACACAGTAAATGAAACACAGTTTCCCTTACCTGCTTGTCATGACAACTTCTGTTGTAGTCATTTAGTTCCAGATCTATTCTCCTCGCATGAGTCCCCACTGGCACAGATATCACTAAGACTACTGTTCTTATCTGGTCCCTATTGAATCTTAATAGAGAGCTGGTTCTCTGTTTATCATAGCCAGGCCATAATATCCTGGATGCGGAGCAGGTGGATTCGCAAGTCTAACCCAACTGTACAAATCTGTAAGATTCGCGCTTGGTGAGTGCCTTGCAGTGAGTTATTGGAACCTGTACCTTGCTTACATAGGCTTACATAGACAATGAATTAGCTAGCTGGTCAAACAAAAAAACATCGTGAGATCGATTCTGAAAGTGATTCTGATTCGACCGTTGGCCTTGAACATATATTTCTACCTCAACACTTATGGTTGTCTAGGGTATATATAAAATAAAGGAGGAAAGTCAAGTCCCTTGATTTCAAGCAAAAGCTAAAATATAGAGTGTTTATAATTCTTATTCGCTTTAGGGTTTTATTTGTTTAATATTTTTGGCTTTTCTAAAATCTTTGGAAAATGTTTCCTGATGAGCTGGCCTTAGCAACCAGTGAAATGCGCATAGAAGCTAGCTTTCCCTCAACAATAAATTTCAGTGTATTTATCAAATATGAAAAATTGGGAATTTAGCACGTCATACGGATATCCTACTAATAATAAACTTTGTATTCCCGAAAATAACTTCGATAATGTACTTGTATGGATGTTTCTAACTCTTCTATCCCGTCTTATTCCACAATTTGTGTCACATTTACTTACACAATTTACTTCTGAAATGTTGGGCAACAAAAATATTTAACGATGATACTCAGAAACAGGTTTCGAATTATACAAAAGATTTTTATTGCATATGCCGACTAATGATTTTAAGTTTTTTATATTTTACACACAATTTTTGGAAACAAAATAAATGTTTTATGTACTCGGGGAAATGAAAAAAAAAATCCGGGAAACTTAGCTGTGATTTACCTATTAACCTTCATTAACATACGCATTCATTTCATTTGTTGGGATTGGCGTCCAGTAACTTCTATTTCCAATATGTTGTGAGCGACTTCTCGGCAGTGATGCTATACGTAGGGAAACATTCCTATTCGTAGGGACTTTTTTCTAAAACGACAGATCTTATGAAATCATTCAAATGTAGGGACTTTTGAGTAATGTGGCAAAACTGTATACATTTAACAACCTTTTTCGATTTGTGATAACATACCCAGTAAAAACTTCGCCTACAAAATAATGTGTTGAGTAATCAGAAAAACATAAGAGCACTACTTACAATTCTACTGAAAGAACCAATGAATTTTACAAGGGATGTGCTAAAATGAACGCATTAAAAAGTAAGTCATTATTTTTTTTACTTGCATACATCCAGAAAAAAGTAGTTATAGAAGTTGTTGTAGATATAGTTATAGATGAAAGCTACAAAATAATGGGTTAAAGAAGCTTTCTTCTATAACTACATCTATAACTACTTTTTTCTGGATGTATGCAGGTAAAAAAATAATGACTTACTTTTTAATGCGTTCATTTTGGGACTTCCCTTGTTAAATTCATTGGTTCTTTCAGTAGAATTGTAAGTAGTGCTCTTATGTTTTTCTGATTACTCAACACATTATTTTGTAGGCGAAGTTTTTACTGGGTACTACATAATAAAATTGTTGATACTGCAACATTATTGTTAAATTTTTTCGATCCATCATGACGGCAAGCTTTGATTTTATTTTTATTTATTTAAAGTTATCTTAAGACAGTTAAGATGTTATTTTTGACATCAATAGGATTAGTGAAATCAGTATACGTATACAAATTGTTTAATTCGGAGCTCATTCTGCATATAGGATCAATATTTGCATGATTAGACTGAAAGTATTGAGTGTAAGGGGAATATAATGTTTGGAAGGACAAATATAATAAATAGAGACAATTTCGCCGTTTAACAAATTCAGCATGAAGGAGATGTTCGTACGATGTATCCTTCGATATTTTAAGGTTGGCTAGTTAGTTTTAACGAAAATTTGTGAAAATCTCTTTTACAAGAATAGATTTTTTTTGAATTTAATTTTCCAGAGCAAGAAATATATAATTTGTAAAAGATGGGCATCGAAAAGTTTTGGATAAATGTCACCAAAATTTTAAATTTGAATGAAAATTTTATTTTTTCTTTAAGTGGAAATTAGCTTTATTTTATTGATAACTGCCACATGACAATACAGATAGCGAAATGATTTTTGTAATCATCACTGAAGTTCTTACTGAGTAAAGAAATAAGCTAAGTCATAAAATTGTATCTTAAACATCGATTGTCTGCTCTTTTTTAAAAAAAATAATGTGACCCTTTCGTTTTAAGAAATGGTACCCTATCGATGAATCACCTCAAAGAATTATTTGTGATACAATTTTCTAGGGATTGCTGTTCGGTTTTAACCGAAATCGAAACCACGGTTTTTAATGCCTAAAAACCGAAACCGAAAACCGACAAAAAAACCTCGGTTTTAAGCTTTTACTTTAAAAATAAATTTATACTTAAAGAAATTGCAAATTATATTTACATAATACTCGTACTTCAAGATAAGAAAAGTAAAAAAGCGAATCAAAAATGACTCATCAATAAGAGTCGCGGGTAGGGTACAATTTTCTCCCTGCAAATGTATCTTTTATATTCAAAAATTGACACATATTCTGGTTTTTTAATCGCGCTAAAAAGACTCGAATATGATTAATAATGTATCATCGTTTAATATTTGAGGAATCAGCTTCACGAACAAAATAAGTGCATATGAGCTAAATTTTCGATAATAAATGATACACTCGTTGTGAGAAAATGGTTCCCTACCGATGAATCACCTCGAAGAATCAGTTGGGATCAGTGTTGCCAGAAGTAGGGGAAAATCCCTACAAGTAGGTATTTTTGATACTAAAAAAAGCGTAGGGAAAATCGTGCAGATTTTTCGTCATATCGCATTATTTATGCAATAAATGCAGAAAAAAACGTATTTTTAGTAATATTTTCCCTAAAATTGCTTAAAATATATTTCAAGAGTTGTTTGAAGTTTTAAAAGTTGGCGACACTTAAATGTATATATTTGTTTTTTGTAATATATCTTAAAATACAAATTGGTGGGGCTTCTTAACAACTGTTTGCTGAAATCGACATCAGTGACTCAGTGACCAACAAAGAATTTGTCTTACAAAAAATATCTTTCCTGCATTACTAAGGGTTAGCGAAGAAGCTAACGAATAGTGGGTATCAATTGTTACAGCTTGTCTGAAAAAATAGACATGTATATATGTACACTGAGGTACACAATATTACTAGTGCCATTGGTGTATAGAGTGAAAATGCCAACCATTTCACTAGTCCCTAATGGCAATGGTTCGTTCTAACACCACTGGGATATTATTCAATGTTGAAAGATTTAATTGAATTTATTAAAAGTACACACATATTTATTATTTTTTTGTCAAAGCACATTTTCGAATAAAATTTATTTTTTATAACTATTGTTTTTTCTTCTGTTTTAATGACAATAATGCGTAGGGACTTTTGTAGGGGAAATTTTATCAACGTGTAGGGAAAAATCGGACTTTTTGGCATGTGTAGGTATTTTTTTCAAAATATCCACTAGCAACACTGATTGGGATACAATTTTCTGATTCCTTTTTGAGAATATAAATGAAACAATGATTATTTTCAATGATTTCATATGATTAAATCCCATATGAAATTATTTCCAATCGCTCAAGTGATAAATCAGTTTGTAATCATCAAAAGTGATCACAGAAAACTCATTAAGGTGATTTTTACAAGAAACTATCACTTTAATGCTAGGTGGGTTGAAACAAATAAAAAAATTGTATAACATACAAAATATATTTATAGGCTTATGTAGTTTTATTTGGATATTTTTCAAAACCGAAAACCGAACCGAAACCGACCGGTTTTAATCATTTTAAAACCGAAACCGCGGTTTCACATTTTTACGGTTTTTAGCAAACTCTACAATTTTCCGATCTCTTTTTGAGCAGTTTAATTGTAGTTTTTATAATCACTTTTAAGTATTTTCCGTCTCATTTTTCAATCGTAAATTATAAAGTTTTTGATTATATTTTTGATCGTCATGTTTTTAATATTTTCTCCGATCAAAGCAAAAGTTATCGGGTTATCAGTTCCTGTGAACCCGTACTTTCCAGATGTAGCATAGATTCTAGACTGATTATTGCTAAGGCCTTTTCAGGGGCAATTTTTTATTCGTTACCCAAGGAAAATTTTGACCTGATCACACATTTTCCTGTGTCTTGTTGTAATTCAAAAGAAGCTGCTTGGAATTAAGGTTAAATAGCACCAAATGATTAGCAAGGGATAAAAACATGGCCCTGCCACCCACATACCGGGCGTTAGTCGAAGAAATGGCGCTTGGACTACAAAAAATGATAATCCATTTAATCTAGATTACAAAGAGTGTTTTTAAGCTGCACGAGAACTTAAAATGATAAAACAATTTAGAAATATTGTTGGAATAAAATTTTTAGGATTCTAGGGTTAATTTAGTGAAAGGTAAGCCATTGACTAATATGGATCGTTTCACAACCGAAGAACGTGTAAAAATAGTTAGAACTTACTACAAAAGTAGTGCTTCAAACGTGGCCACTTTTCGAACATTACGGGGTGATTATGGTCGTAAAAATCGACATACTGTGCATGGAATTGGAAAGATTATAAGATGTGATCAGGCCTGTGCATAACGCAATGTACGCACTGCCTAAAATATCGCTTCTGTAAGTGAAAGTGTAGCGGATAATCCGAATTTGTCAATTATCGCTATGGCCGTATGATAACTGACTTCTTTCGGACTGCAATTAAAGATAATGAAGAGATGAAGTTTTAACAAGACGGTGCCTTGAGTCACAAACCAGTACCGATTTTGGCTTTATTGCATGCGAAGTTTCCAGAACGTGTAATTTCACATTTTGGCGACGTCAATTGGCCACCACACGCAAAGAAAAAACATGGTTGTGGTAAACATATTCTAAGAGCAACATATTATGATAAGAATTATGATTGTAGTCACCATATTAAGATTATTATTGAATCATATTATGACTAAATATACTCGTAATATGTCATCATAATATGTTTCCCTTAATCATATTATTATTCTGTTAATCATACTAAGTTAAGAAGTAATCAAATTATTGTCATGTTAATCATAATAAATTTAGAAGCAATCATATTATGATAAAGCACCTTTCATAGCTGTCATAAAAATACAAAATAAATTAAAATATTTTTGCATCGATTTTTTATTTTGTGGCTTTTTACAATTTTTCTTAATGTTAATCAAATAGCGCAGTTCAATACAAGGCTTGCAAAAGAGCAAATGAAAAATATGTGGTTTTCATGGGCAACCGGGTGTGTCCATTTTTTCGATTCTTAAGATGTTGATGAAATATCGTAGCACTTTTATAAAATATGTATAACGAAATCTCTGTGTGTTTTGTTGTTGGATTTTACAAAAAAACTATGATATTTTGCATTTGCACTATTACATCACTAATACTTGAATGAACTCCGCTAATATTTTAATTTTTTAATTTCTTTAAACTTATTTTTTTATGGAATTTTATCTTTTAATTGTTTAACCGCTCACAAATAAAAAAACGACACAACTTCTTCAAAATTATTTTACAAATGGCGCTAACATAATATGATTAGAGTAAAAATAGTTTGATTGCATCTTTAACATAATATGATAAATGTATTGAAAGTTATCATGTTATGGCTATTAAATATCATGATATGGTTGTGAGAATTATAATATGTTTAGAAAGTTATCATAATAAAGTTGTTAGAAAAATAATTATTTTTCGGTCAACAATAGTCAAATTCATAATTGCGATAAACATTGATATGTTTACAGTAACTATAATATTTTTGATATTAAATAAAAATAGCAATTATTTGTGTACGACAACAATATATTGTTACAATAAACATAGTGTTGTTACCGTAACCATGCCCAACCATATTTTTTCTCTGCGTGCAAGTACATGCAGTTTGACGCCGCACAGTGGCTGAAAATCGGTTTTTCATGGGCGAAAATTCTGTAACTTTTGAACCGAAGGAGATATTTAAGTGAAATTTGTTTTAATCGACAGATAGATTTGTAACAATAATAAATTTTTTTATATGTACTACCTGCGTTCTGTCACCAAAATTTAAATTTTCCCTATATCATAAAATTTTTTTTGAAGGCAATAAATAGCACATGATTTCTGTTACTTCTGCAAACATTTTTTTTGAGTAATTTCATTACAATTAAAACAGTGTTAAACAGACGGGACCAAACGGGTACAAGAGTATATACGGGCTTAAAGAAAACACTTTCACCTTTCTATCAGTGGTTTTACCTTCTTAATCCCTTTTCATTCGCCAAAGTTCTATTCTACTAAAGTTTAAATTTGACAAAAATATAGTAGTTTAGAAATTGTTTGGAGTAATTTCATTAAAATTAAAAAAGTGTTAAGCAAACGGGTCCAAACGGGTACAAGAGTACATACAGGGTTAAAGAAAACACTTTCACCTTGCCCATAGTGGTTTTACCTTCTTAATCCCTTTTGATCCGCAAAAGTTCTATTCTACTAAAGTTGAAACTTGACAAAAATATAGTAGTTTGGAAAATATGTCTTAACATCTCAAATATAAATATGTAACACAATAGCCGCAAATATTACCTTTTTAAAGATAA
Organism: Pollenia angustigena; assembly: GCA_930367215.1. Taxonomy (NCBI): domain Eukaryota; kingdom Metazoa; phylum Arthropoda; class Insecta; order Diptera; family Polleniidae; genus Pollenia; species Pollenia angustigena. Next base: position 33,004,961 of record OV884057.1, read on the forward strand.
CAAGACTACCAACCTAGCAAAAAAGGCCAGCAGGTCATTATCGCTGATAGTTTTTGTGCAATGATAATTTCTTTCGGATTAAATATAAAAAAAAACACTTTTTTCTGAATTAAAAAAAAGTTGTGCTTAACAACATGGCACAACCACAATTACCAACCTTTAGACCTAATTTTTTGGCTACCTTAGTTTTAATAAGTTAACTATTAAATAAAATTAAAATTTTTGAAATCGGTACGAAACAAAAATTGGACTTTTGGCCAATGAAATAAAATTTTCAACCACTGTGCGCCGTTAGACTTTTTCGTGGGGCTAAGTCAAAGACCGTGTCTATGCGTTGCAGCATTTGAAAACGAACACACGTCAAGTTATCGCCGAGATACTGCCCGAAGTTTTTTAAATAATGAAAATTAATTTTAAATATTTCAAAGATAATCTATCTATAAAACAAGTTAGAGTGCTAAATTCGGCTGTGCCGAATCTTTGATACCCTCCACCGACAGTTCGAATGCTTAAGGAGTAATATCTGTATGATTTTATTATTATCTTAAACTGTGACGATTTGTTATTAATTATGGTTTTAGGCGACTAAACTGTTTTCCGGTAGTAGGGTTTATATGGGGCCTAGGGTAAATTATGGACCGATCTTCACGAAATTACATAGTTTTATTTTTTGTCCTATAAAACTTTGATGTACCAAATTTTGTTATGATAGCATCATTCTTTACGGTTTTAGGCGTACTTAACTGTTTTCCGGAAGTAGTTTTTATATGGGGTCTAGGGTAAATTATGGACCGATCTACACGAAATTACACAGTTTTACCTCTTGACCTATAAAACTTTGATGTGCTAAATTGTGTTATTAAAGCGTTATTTTTTACGGTTTTAGGCGTACTTAGCTGTTTTCCGGAAGTAGGGTTTATATGGGGCCTAAGGTAAAGTATGGACCGATCTTCACGAAATTTCACAGTCTTTTTCCTAGTTCTATAAAACTTTGATGTACCGCATTTTGTTATGATAACATTATTTTTTACGGTTTCATGCGTACTAAACTGTTTTCCGGAAGTAAGGTTTATATGGGGCCTAGGGTAAATTATGGACCGATCTTCATAAAATTTTGCAGCTTGATTTCCAGTTGAATAAGACGAATTCTTTCAAAATCATATGTCATTCTGTGCATTATTCCACCATTTATGTTAGTTTTTGTAACAAAATTATCAATTTTTTTTAGGTGGTGGTTCCACATTTTGATTCATAGCTCAGATCCTATTGAACCGATTTTGCTGAATTTCAATCCCAAACTGCTTAGGATAACTACAAGCAATTTGACACCCAGTTTGTTTAGTTCTTTTGAGTTTTTCGAAAGTGTGCGTGTTTTCAACAGACAGACGGACAGACGGACATGGCTAAATCGACTTAGAATTACTCAAGGACCCAGAATATATATACTTTATGGGGTCTGAGATGAATAATAAAAAAGTTTCACACGGAATGACACACTTAATATACCCTCTTCACAACTAATTGTGGTGGAGGGTATAAAAATATTTGAAATAATCTTTAAAACAGGTCGATTATTTTTTGAATTATTTACGATTACTTGTTATTATTTTACGAAATTTAAAGTAATTGGGATTATTTGTAGATTATTTGTAATTGTAATCTACTAATATATGTAAATAATTTCAACACGATTACCCTAGCATTACAAATTAGTGCTGGGAAACTATCGATAGACTATCGATATTATCGATAGTCTTAAAATATCGAAAATATCGATAGGAAAAATATAAATATCGATATTTTTATTATTTTAAATACAGCTATGAATACATCTAATAGCAGATATACACACAGTTTTTGCCGCAAATTTTTACTTGCTATTATTCATTTGCGCTGAATTACAGCAATGAATACAAACAACAAGAATGGCAAGTGGTATGGATTGCTTAGCAGTGCTTTTTACTGCTAATTAAAGGCCTTTAAGTCGAAATTTATACATGTTTATATAGGGACTGAAATGTCAAATATTTTTGTTATGTTGTAAAAAAAATTTAAATCCAAATGCAATTGCAAGCATAGGACAAAACAATGAACGACCATTAGAGGATAAGTCCGTTAGATTGAATACCTTTTTGGGTTTAGAATTACGAAAATTTTTTAAAGTTGCAATGGAATATCTTATAGTCCCTGTTACCTCGGTTCTTTCAGAAAGGTATTTATCAATGTTTAAAAAACTGCCATCTAAAATAACGTGCGTATATTCATACATAAGTCTCATACATTCAATAAAGTGATAAAAACAACGGACTGTAGCCTTATAAAAAAATAATTAAAGTTTTCCTGCGCAAGTACAAACATTCATTCGATAGTAATATCGATATATCGATAGTGAAATCTGAACTATCGATAAATATCGATAGTAGAAAATATCGATAGTATCCCAGCACTATTACAAATTTTAACAAAAATCAAGTTGATTACTTATGTAATCAAAATTTAATAGCTTTGTTGTTAAATTTACCCCTGTAAAATCTTTAAAAACAAATCAAAAAATGATTTTGGTATAAAGAAAGGAAACAAACTCAAGGAAATAAATACTCAAGCTCGAGGTCATTGGGTTTTTAATAAATGCTTTTTTATTTTATTTATTTCTTTGAGATTCCATTAAGAAAATATCGAATAAAAAAAAACCGACTTTTATTAAAGGAAAAAAACTTTAATTTTGTTTAAATGCCTATCGATTAAGCTAATTATAAACCTTAGTGTAGGGCATTGTCTTACATTTATATTTCTACTTGACAAACCTACAAGTAATTTGTCACAATTAGTGTAATTGTACAAAAATTTACATTTACTTTTATTTGATTTTAAGCCTTCAAGTTTGCTTCATTTACTAGTATTAAAAACAATATTGTAATATGTATTTATTTAGTTTCCGTGCGGTAATAAATAGTTTTTTTCAGCTTTTAGTTTATCGTCATGGCCATGTCAAAGGATAATAATTCGGGCATATGTTGTGGCCTCTTGTGTAGTTTTGTGTTGCTGTCATTTGTTTACAATTGACAAATATTTACCATGTTGGTCATGACATTTCTACGAATTTGGCTCATGTCATATTTATAGGCATTTAGTATATTTTACAAGGAAATAAATGAAAAAGGAGGGGGAAACAACGTATTATTATGTTTAAGAATTAATCAATTTGTTAAATAGTATTAAGGCATATATCGTCGCATGAATTAAAGAAAGCAGTATCTTTCAAAAAATCGAAAATACGTTTTTTTGCATATTTTTAATCAGAAAAAAAAGCGTCGATTGGTCCCGGTCCCATATTTGTATGATGAAAAAAAAATCGTTTGCCGCAGAATCACCGGGAATACTTGACTTGAGAGGAAATGTTAACAGCCAATATATAAAACGAGAAAAGATAAAAATACGTTTTTTAAATCATGTTCCTAAGTTGTATAGTTTTTGTGATATGAATTTTTTTCTACTTTCTTTCATACAAGTTTTTTGGATCTGGTGAACATTTTATGTTTTGTCAGTTACAGCGTTCTTTAATTCCTGCGAAGATATGTAAAAATATAAATTTTATGAATGGCGTATTGTGACTAGAAATGAAGTCAAAGGAAATAGTGAAAAGCTTTACGAGTTTATTGGCTGAAACAGTAGCAGACTTAGGGACGTGTGGTTAAGCAAGGCGCCAAGCGCCATAATATAAATCTATTAACTGCTAAAAATTACATTAAAAAAATTAAATTTTTCTTTTGAGAAAAATAAAGCGAACGTTTAGGTTTTTCTTATGTTTATTTTATTTTTACTAAAAATATATTCACGTCAAACATGCAAGAGTAACAGACCCCATATTTTATTAGATTTTATTTTCGATTGTCTGCTGAATTATTTACTATTTTTTTTTAATTTCTGTCCATTATTTTATATTTCTCGACTTTTGATTTGTTTTATATTTTGCAGCATTCAAAAATGGTGAATGCAAACGAAATAGTTTCGTATCTGCAATTAAGTGTCAGTTTTTATACCCTCCACCACAATTAGTTGTGAAGAGGGTGTATTCAGTTTGTCATTCCGTGTGAAACTTTTTTACTATTCATCTCAGACCCTATAAAATATATATATTCTGGGTCCTTGAGTAATTTTAAGTCGATTTAGCCATGTCCGTCTGTACGTCTGTCCGTCTGTCCGTCTGTTGAAAACACGCTCACTTTCGAAAAACTGAAAAGAAATCAACAAACTTGGTGTCAAATTGCTTGTAGTTATCCTAAGCAGTTTGGGATTGAAATTCAGCAAAATCGGTTCAATAGGATCTGAGCTATGAATCAAAATGTGGAACCACCACCTAAAAAAAATTGATATTTTTGTTACAAAAACTAACATAAATGGTGGAAAAATGCACAGAATGATATAAGATTTCGCAACAATTCGTTTTATTCAACTGGAAATCACGCTGTGAAATTTCGTGAAGATCCGTCAATAATTTACCCTAGGCCCCATATAAGCCCTACTCCCGGAAAACAGTATATTAAGCCTAAAACCCTAACTAACAATGCTATCATTACAAATTTTGGCAAGTCACAGTTACATAGGACTAGAAATTAAACTGTTAAGTTTCGTGAAGATCGGTCCATAATTTACCATAGGCCCCATATAAAACCTACTTCCGGAAAACAACTAAGTACGCATAAAACCCTAACTAACAATGCTATCATTACAAATTTTGGCAAGTCACAGTTACATAGGACTAGAAATTAAACTGTTAAGTTTCGTGAAGATCGGTCCATAATTTACCATAGACCCCATATAAAACCTACTTCCGGAAAAAAACTTAGTACGCCTAAAAACGTAAAAAATAATGCTATCATAACAAAATTTGGTACATCAAAGTTTTATAGAACTAAAAATAAATCTGTGAAATTTCGTGAAGATCGGTTCATAATTTACCATAGGCCCCATATAAACTTTACTCCCGGAAAACAACTTAGTACGCCTAAAAACGTAAAAAATAATGCTATCATAACAAAATTTGGTACATCAAAGTTTTATTGGACAAGAAATAAAATTGTGTTATTTTGTGAAGATCGGTCCATAACTTACCCTGGGCCCCATATAAACCTTACTCCCGGAAAACAGTTTAGTACGCCTAAATCCGTAAAAAATAATGCTATCATTACAAAGTTTGGTACATCAAAGTTTTATAGAACTGGGAAAAAGACTGTGAAATTTCGTGAAGATCGGTCCATAATTTACCCTAGGCCCCATATAAACCCTACTACCGGAAAAGAGTTTAGTCGCCTAAATCCATAATTAATAACAAATCGTCACAGTTTAAGATAATAATAACATCATACAGATATTACTCCTTAAACATTCGAACTGACGGTGGAGGGTATCAAAGATTCGGCACAGCCGAATATAGCACTCTAACTTGTTTTTTTAAATATTGATGCGTTTTTAGGAATAAAATCTTGGCTTGTTTTGACAAAAAATTTAGCGGTTTTTAATAGTCTTGGCAACACTGGTGGAAACTGACCATAATGTTAATGGAAAACAACATCTACTTCAGGGATGGGCCCATTTCAGGTAAAATGGGTACGTCAACCAGTGTTCGAAAATAAACAGTACATTATTTAACGTTCGGCTCACACACCCAGGAACGATCTCTATTTTTTTAGTGATTGTGTAGACATACACAACCCTTAATAACGTTCGTAACTATTTTCAAGAAAGAACCGAACATTATACAATGTTCAGAACAATTGTAGTGATACTGTAGACAAACATTATATTTTAATGTTCTATAATGTTTTTTTCGTGTGTGTATTTTGTTTTTGTTAAAAATTTTTGGTTTTAACGAGCCGAACCGAACACATTGAAGTTTGTGGATTTAAAAAAAAAAACCGAACGGAATTAAATGTTCACATCTTTTGTTGAGTTTGATAAAAACAGTAATATTTTTGTGTTCGAAAGATGACTAACAGGCAAACGTTATTTTTTTAATGTTTTTCTACACAAACACTATTAGCGTTTGTGTTTTCCACAAATCTACCGAACCGATCATTAAGAAACGATATTTAGTGTTTATTTTCGAACACTGACGTCAACAAACAATATGTCGAGTTTCAGACAAAATTACTGTTTGTTATAGATTTTAGACTGGCGGGATCATCAATCTATATACTGAAAAGAAAAGTCAATCCATCCGAAGCGATGTCAATACATAGTACGGGAAGTAAGGATTTCCTTAAAAATCAAGTACAGAATGCTTGATTTAAGTACGGCTATTTAAGTGCCACGTTCTTAAAATTATCCGAAAAAGGGATTAACTTAAGTAAAATTGAGATAAAAGTTAATCTCAAATTGTGCTTGATTCAATTTCTAAGCAATCGCGAGCTCGAACTTGAAATAATCCGGAAGTAAGATTGTTTCGGATCAAAACACTTGCCCCCCAGAGATAGAGAGAATATTATAATTGACTTACCCATTACGTATGTTGTCTCACTTTTGTTGTATTCCGCCGTTTGTTTAGAGAATAACACTCAACTATAGGACACCAGTAGCTCGAAATCATTTTCCTACTTTGTAAATAAATAATAAAAACTAAATAATTTTAGCAAAAATAATGTGGGAACTTTTGCTTGTTTTATTTTTTAAACATAAAAATAATACATGTTTTTCTTCTTTTAGTATTTGTTGTTGTTCTACAAAAAACAAGCAAATCGTTGCTTAAATAATTTTGTAGTGTTGTTGTTGTTGTTTCTATAGCAAACTTTTATAAACACACGCGTAGGCACAATTAAATATACATATTGGTGGTAATATAAGTAAATAACCATATAACGTGATAACAGGCCTTCCGTGAATAAATTAATTGGTTTTCGAAAGTTATATTATTTTGGATTCTTTTAAGTACTTTTTTGTGTTATCCGTACTTAAATTTTCAAGTACAGTTTGTACTGAAAGTCAGTTGATAAAACTTAAATTTAGTATCAGAATTTCTATCTATACACTTTTTTGCGATCGACATTGTGCTGGTTATCATCGTCAACCATGAAATATTAAGCCGATTAAGCATTCGCATAGCAGAAATCGCTTATCAAAAATTCTTAACATATTCGTATGGCTTTTCTCTTGTCTCCATATCTTCTTCAATTGCTGGGTATGCCAGGTGATTAACTTTGCTTACACACAGAAAAAAATCAATGTAAATTCGTTCAAAACAAGGTTGGTTTTACATTTTTCAGTGGTGATTTTGCTTCATTGTTATTTCATGTTAATTTAACATGATTTTACAATAATTTGCCACAACATTTTTTTCTTTTTAAATAACTATAATTCATGTAAATTTAACATTGCAGTAAAGTTAGAGCAAAATGTCATTTATATTGAAATAACAATCCGAATCACGTTGAATGAAAGTTATTTCAAGTTGAAACAACGTGAATTTCATGTAGAATCAAATTGCTTGGAGTGTGATATGACAGTGTGAAGAAGCTTCAGAGACAACATAAGCATTTATTTAAGAATAATTCAAAACACTTGCGCCTGTAACACATGTTTCACTTATTTTGTATTCCCCTTTGTTAATAGAAGCATCAGCAGAATCGCCCGGTATGGTTTTCGTCATCATTCTACTTTGAAAACTTGATGTACTATTACTAAATAATTTTAATTAAAAGAATACGGGAATTGTCTTCTTTTTATAACATATTTTAAACATGAAAATAAAAAAATTTACATACTCGAGTATGTATGCATGTTAATTTAACAAGATAAACTTTTGATTTTAATAGAAAACCGGTTTTTATGGATTTGATTTTGCACAATGTTATTTTATTAGTGAATAATATTAAATAAACGTGATTTAAGGTTATTTTAATATTTTTCATTTAAAATCAATATGAAACAATGATAAATTTAAATAAAGGGCATACTTTTGCAGAAATTTGCCATGATTCTCAATCAACATTTCGCCATGTTATTTTAACATTGGTACTTTTATCTGTGTGTACATGTCGCCGAACCTATCCGACATTAAACAAGCATCGTCTGCAAAATCTACGTATCTAGATGACGTATTAAGCCTCAATTTGGCCTTAAGTCAATTTTTTCGTGACGTAGTCTGGAACAACAGCGAAATGTAGAGACGATAAGGAGCAACGTTGTTTAACACCGGAATTTGTGTTAAGAGGATCGCTGATTCTTCCATTGTGTTAGACTTGCTGGGAGGCATAGTTTTAAAATGTTCTTTATTATATGAATAATTTTTTCCGGTACACCTTTGGCTCCAAAGGATTTCCATATGGCAGCACATTTTATTGTAGCAAATGATTTTTTAAAATCTAAGGACACAAAGTGTGAAGGTAATCGCCATTCCATAGATTGCTCAATCATTAAATTTAAGGTTTACAGTTTGTACTGAAAGTCAGTTGATAAAACTTAAATTTAGTATCAGAATTTCTATCTATACACTTTTTTGCGATCGACATTGTGCTGGTTATCATCGTCAACCATGAAATATTAAGCCGATTAAGCATTCGCATAGCAGAAATCGCTTATCAAAAATTCTTAACATATTCGTATGGCTTTTCTCTTGTCTCCATATCTTCTTCAATTGCTGGGTATGCCAGGTGATTAACTTTGCTTACACACAGAAAAAAATCAATGTAAATTCGTTCAAAACAAGGTTGGTTTTACATTTTTCAGTGGTGATTTTGCTTCATTGTTATTTCATGTTAATTTAACATGATTTTACAATAATTTGCCACAACATTTTTTTCTTTTTAAATAACTATAATTCATGTAAATTTAACATTGCAGTAAAGTTAGAGCAAAATGTCATTTATATTGAAATAACAATCCGAATCACGTTGAATGAAAGTTATTTCAAGTTGAAACAACGTGAATTTCATGTAGAATCAAATTGCTTGGAGTGTGATATGACAGTGTGAAGAAGCTTCAGAGACAACATAAGCATTTATTTAAGAATAATTCAAAACACTTGCGCCTGTAACACATGTTTCACTTATTTTGTATTCCCCTTTGTTAATAGAAGCATCAGCAGAATCGCCCGGTATGGTTTTCGTCATCATTCTACTTTGAAAACTTGATGTACTTTTACTAAATAATTTTAATTAAAAGAATACGGGAATTGTCTTCTTTTTATAACATATTTTAAACATGAAAATAAAAAAATTTACATACTCGAGTATGTATGCATGTTAATTTAACAAGATAAACTTTTGATTTTAATAGAAAACCGGTTTTTATGGATTTGATTTTGCACAATGTTATTTTATTAGTGAATAATATTAAATAAACGTGATTTAAGGTTATTTTAATATTTTTCATTTAAAATCAATATGAAACAATGATAAATTTAAATAAAGGGCATACTTTTGCAGAAATTTGCCATGATTCTCAATCAACATTTCGCCATGTTATTTTAACATTGGTACTTTTATCTGTGTGTACATGTCGCCGAACCTATCCGACATTAAACAAGCATCGTCTGCAAAATCTACGTATCTAGATGACGTATTAAGCCTCAATTTGGCCTTAAGTCAATTTTTTCGTGACGTAGTCTGGAACAACAGCGAAATGTAGAGACGATAAGGAGCAACGTTGTTTAACACCGGAATTTGTGTTAAGAGGATCGCTGATTCTTCCATTGTGTTAGACTTGCTGGGAGGCATAGTTTTAAAATGTTCTTTATTATATGAATAATTTTTTCCGGTACACCTTTGGCTCCAAAGGATTTCCATATGGCAGCACATTTTATTGTAGCAAATGATTTTTTAAAATCTAAGGACACAAAGTGTGAAGGTAATCGCCATTCCATAGATTGCTCAATCATTAAATTTAAGGTTTACTTTTTCAAAGCAGTTTCTTTGTGGCCCGAACCCTGCTTGTTCATCGCCTAGTGACTCTTCAATTCAGCTCAGTCATTCTTGAATCACTGTATCGCCAATATATTATTTATATTGTGTTAAGTAAGGTGACCCCCAATTATGGCAGTCCCTTTAATCGTCCTTTTTCCGAAATTTTATAATTATACCTTTTGAACAGGAGTTACTTTTTTCTCTCTATTCCACACTTTGGCTTTATGCGTGGTTGTACAATTTCGGCTGCTGCGCTAGGGTTCGCTTGTATTATATCCGGGGGATGCCGGCAGGGCTGTCAGATATGGCGACTTCTCGCCAAATGTGGCGATTTTGAAACGTGTTTGGCGATGGGATTTCCCATTTGGCGACTGGCGACTTTTATGGCGATTTTTGATATAACTGGCGATTAACTCGGCTATTTTTACCATTTATATTATTTCGGCGATTTTGTTTAACAGCTTGCCATTTTTTGTTATCATTACTAATATAAAAAAAAACTTGCAACTTTTTTTCAAATGATTTTTGTTTTGTTATCATTTTAAGTGAATTTTATATTCAGTCACTATTTAAATTAATAAAAATAGAGGACATAAAGAAAAAAGGTAAAAAATTTATTTGACTTTGATTTTTTACATATTTTACAGACAAATTAACATTCCCATTTTTATATATGGGCAAATCCCAGAAACAGTCCACCGGCCAAAAATTTTTCAAATGAACTTTTTTTAATGGAATATAAGACTAGATGTATAATTTAATTTCAATGATCATTAATGCAATAATTTTTACCAAATCCTATCCCACTGCTGATTTCTTAATGTTATACGTGAATTTGGCATTATTTTAGGTGATTTTTGTGCTTAAAGTAGCACTTACAGCAGACTTATCAAAATATAAATTTCGTTAAAAAATTTAGTTGCTATTCATTAGTTAAGAAATTAGTTTAAGAAATGCAATTCATAGAAATATAATTTGTTTTGTGAAAATAAATAAAATATAATAACAAAATACTACTGGAAAAACTGTAGCGTGCGTTATGTAACGTGCGTCACAAAGGGGGCGCGGCTTTTGTCAAAAAATCACAACATTTTTTGGCTGCGAATAAGTGCGTTTAGAATTCTCTTATAGTCATCTTTCTTTTAGGAATTAGATTTTGTATAACTTATCATGCCAAATTCGCTAAAAATTGGGAAAACGCACTTCAACCTTTAAAGTTATAAACAAATGTTTATATTTCAATTAGAAAACGCGTGCGAATGTAGCGTTCGTCACGCAGGATTTGCCCATATGTAAAGTAAATTATGTGTGTGAAGTTATATGTTAAAATTTATAACCCTAGACACATTCTGTTATGTTAACCGAATAGTGTTAACCACTTAACAAAACTTTAGTTAACGCTGCTATGATGGATGAGTCCAGATTTCTGGAGAAGAAGTAAACGTGGGCGAACAAAAATGATTAGGATTTGTGGACAATACAATTCTCCATCGTTTTTCATAACTAGAATTTTAACAGAGCGAGTTGGAGCGACTAATGGACAATTTACTCTTTTGAATTCTCTGGGGGATGAGTCCAGATTTCTGGAAAAGGAAAATAACATATCGTCGGCTTAATATACAAACCTGTTAAATCCACTTTTTAATTAAATTGAGATTTTGATGCCGTGTTGAAGAGAAAGATATGCCTCGTCGACCAGCATGTAGTTTTTATTAATTTTAAGTTCTGAAGTCTGTCAAATCAACAATATATTTTTGGGTTTTCTTGTAAAATTTTTTGAAAGAGAATGAGCATGTTTGCATATTAAGCCGACGATGTATAAAAATTTACATTTACTTAAGTTAAATTAATTAAAAAAAATAACGAAACTTAAAGATTCTTGGCGCTAAATTATTCAAAATTTTACACTGCAAGTGAATGGCCACTTTTACAAAAAGAAAATAAGTGCGACCATTTCTTTTCAAAAGCGTGAGTTCAGTAGGAGTATGAACAGAACAAACATGGCACGGCATTTTCCATTCAATTTGACAGAAAAAACCGGTGATCGCCGTGAAATAAAATTTATTTTAATATATAAAAATAAAAGCAAATATTGGTCATGCTTTCAAAACTAAAGAGGAAAAAGATGACAGCCAGTTAAAATAGATGATTGTCCTCTAAAAAAGAGTACGTATGGTCACCTTATCAAAACTCCAGTAATGAAATCGGTGAGGCTGAAGTGTACGGTCTTATAGACTTGTGTACTTAATATAAGTTTTTTAACTGAATATATGATCACCATTTTATTTTGGCAATTTTTGACTGAAATATTATACTAGCGTTTTTTTTATGCAAAATTTAATTTAAAAAAAAATTTAAAAAACTGAACAAAATTGACGTTTGGCCTGTTTGGCAATGGAGCTCAAAAAAATCTGACAACCCTGGATGCCGGCTAAACCTAGTGCTTAATGTTTAATTTTGTTTTTCCCAGGTGGATCCGATGAAATCTGGTTCGTTGATATTATTTATGTGTATCTTCAAAAAGTTAGAGAAATAATAGATTGATTTACTCCGTGACTTGAACTGCCAAGTTTCATCCCTTAACTTCAAGATCTGTCATGCTTTCTAGGAACGGTAATATAGAAAATCGTTTGTGTCTGTTTTATTTTCAGACGAAAAGGCGTGAATGCAAATCTGGAATGGGGCGTTAAATATGCCAAGGCCTGCTATCGGCTAAAATGCTAAAAAATGCTTTAAGGAAAAACCCAATTTCTTTTTTTTTTTGTTTATTTGAAGAACATTTTTAAGTCTAAAAAATTTGTTTGTATTTTTGTAAATTTTTCAGCAATCAAATCAATATAGTTTGTGGAAATTTAGTTGTGTTTACTCAAATTAAAGGGAAGCCCACATAAAAGCACACATTAAAAAAATAAAAACAAAAACAAAATAGTTGGCAATTTCAAAACTACTATCAACAATAATTCAATAAAGTGTCTGTAATTTCGATTTGCCAGTAACAAACAAAACTATTCAATTAAAACTTGAATTTCATTTCACACCAAAATAGTTTTGGCAAACGGACCTTTGTGGTCCCAAAAAGTTCTCAACAATCTAAAGCAATCAACACTTAAACCTCTACTTCAATTTGCATTACTTTAATTAAAGTTTTCATTGTATAAATTAAATGTGATTTTACTTTAATTGTTTATGCAAATGCTAAGCAAGTAATAGTTAGTAAATTCTTACCCAAATAGTAAATGTTTGCTATAAATTAATTTAAACTTTTTTAATTGTTATTATTTGTTGTCCGAAATGTTATGGCCAAAAGTTTTTTTTAAGTTGTTGCTTTCATTTGTTATTTGTGTTCAATTTGTTTGTTTAATCCACAGATTTGGAAAATTGTATATTCGTAAACATTAATTTTGCACATATTTCAATTCTCTATAGGAGTAACTAACAACAGAATGACAATAATACACAAACAACAATAACAATATGTTTAAAAACAGAAGTCAGTATAAATTTTCATTTATTTATGTCGGCTGACAGTTGGTAAAAAAAGTTACCCACGTTGTCTAAAAAATTTTACAAATAACAATAAAAACAAGTAAGAAAGTATAGACGGTCAAGTCCATATGATACCCTACACCACAGTATTAAAAAACACATCATGCTTATATATCCATATAAATATGGATTTATCTATGTTTATAAACTTCATTAAAATGGGTTTGAAAGTTCTTGAGAGGCAGAAATTGCCCCCTACCTCCCCTTGTGGTCCTATTTTTGAAAACCTGTATAGTTTATGTGTCCATATAGATATGGATCTATCTATGTTTTAAATTTCATTAAAATCGGTTTGAGAAGCAAAAATTGCCCCAATCTCCCCTCGTGGTCCTATTTTTGAAAAACTGTATAGTTTATGTGTCCATATAGATATGGTTCTATCTATGTTTTAAATTTCATTTAAATCGGTATGATAGTTTCTAAGAGGAAGAAATATCCCCCTATCTTTCTTTGTGGCCCTACGATTTGGCTCATTTTCAATAGGATTGGTCCTTATGCCAATAAAAACCTATGTCCCAAATTTGATCAAATTATCTCCAAAATTGCGACCTGTACTTTGCGCACAAGGTTACATGGACAGCCAGCCAGCCAGCCGGACGGACATCGTTAGTTCGACTCAGAAAGTGATTGTGAGTAAATCGGTATACTTTAAGGTGGGCCTAGGACCACTATTACGTTACGCACATCAGCACAAATGCATAATACCTTCTCCACTATTATGGTGCTTTTAATGCTATTTTACGTATTGAATACTAACCTCCAGAGTGGAGGGTTTCTTTAGTTACCATGATCGCACAAAAGTTGAGTCTTATATGGTGGATAATTTAATAATGTAAATAGTGAGAATCGGTCCATAATTTCACATAACACTCACACAAACTTATCTTCAAAATACACCAATACCCCGGCTTGCGTCGCTAATTGGGACCGGAGAAACTCGACGAATTGGTTTCAGGATTAATAATTTTAGCTGAAAATATAAATTTTGATTTGACAGACTTTATAACGGATAATTTTATTTTGGATCTTCAACTAAAGTTAAAGCTTTCTTTTGAATAACCATTTGTTGTTGTTAGGGCATTCATAGCTAATTTTGATCTTCAATCTAAATAGTAAGAAGTGGCTCCATTTTTCTCATTAAGAGACTTCTAATTTTTGTAACGTGTTTATGTTGTAACGATGTTTTTGTTTCAACAAATTTCTTAATTTTATCAGCGTCACTGGAACATTAAATGGATTTTATTGTAGAAGGGTCTAGTTCAAGGTTTCTTTCAATATCAACAGCCTTTTCCCCTGATTTAGAACGCTTCAAAATGTCAAAATTTGTTTAAACTTATTTGCTTTTTTGACTCGTTGCTGCAAAATATTAAAATTTAACTTTACTTCAGCAAATTTTATTTTAAATACAGTTGCAATCAGCAGATAACTTTCTCATACATATTTGCATTAGACTTAAACGGGAAAACATCTTTTTCTGTTAAGGCTTTGTACAAACATTTTTATATTAACGATGCAAATCGAAGCACTAGCGACGCAACTTTGAAGCCATGCGACGCAAAGTAAAACAAAAACGATGCAACTTCGAAATCACAGAAATTTTAAAATTACGCAACTACGAAAACGACGCAAGCCGTGATATTGGTGTATACACTTTTCGTCCAAAAACCATCTTATTATGTTGGTTTTTAGATTAAATTCGCCCCAATAATATTTAACTGCAAATGAATTTCTTTTTGGAATCGGTTCACATTAGATCATAGATTACATCTGTAAATAGTTTTAATATCCTTTAAAACGGCTCTAAATTCCCTGTAAGACAAAAAAGTTAATACATCGCACTGGCTCCTCTAAACAGAGTTAACTCAAAATTTACAAATTTTCAGTAGAGGCTAGTGCTGGGATACTATCGATATTTTCTACTATCGATATTTATCGATAGTTCAGATTTCACTATCGATATTACTATCGAATGAATGTTTGTACTTGCGCAGAAAAACTTTAATTATTTTTTTATAAGGCTACACCGTTGTTTTTATCACTTTATTGAATGTATGAGACTTATGTATGAATATACGCACGTTATTTTAGATGGCAGTTTTTTAAACATTGATAAATACCTTTCTGAAAGAACCGAGGTAACAGGGACTATAAGATATTCCATTGCAACTTTAAAAAATTTTCGTAATTCTAAACCCAAAAAGGTATTCAATCTAGCGGACTTATCCTCTAATGGTCGTTCATTGTTTTGTCCTATGCTTGCAATTGCATTTGGATTTAAATTTTTTTTACAACATAACAAAAATATTTGACATTTCAGTCCCTATATAAACATGTATAAATTTCGACTTAAAGGCCTTTAATTAGCAGTAAAAAGAACTGCTAAGCAATCCATACCACTTGCCATTCTTGTTGTTTGTATTCATTGCTGTAATTCAGCGCGAATTAATAATAGCAAGTAAAAATTTGCGGCAAAAACTGTGTGTTTATCTGCTATTAGATGTATTCATAGCTGTATTTAAAATAATAAAAATATCGATATTTATATTTTTCCTATCGATATTTTCGATATTTTAAGACTATCGATAATATCGATAGTCTATCGATAGTTTCCCAGCACTAGTAGAGGCAAAACAATGTTTTTTTCAAATATTTACGAGAAAATTTGAAAACGATTATAGCAGTGTAAAAAAATACGAAAAAGAAGTATACAACACGGTAGTTGTTTTTGGAATTTTTTCAGGGATTATCGAAAAATAACAAGTTTTTTTGGATTGTTCCCCTTTATGTGAAATATGTTCCTTTATATGGTGGTATCATTTCATAAATATGGAAACATATAAAAACTAAGGAGAGACAACACAAAAATAGAACAATATCAAGGTGTACCGTTGTGACACTAACACTAGCACAACTTAAAAACCTAAAATATTGCTCTTTAGTTTAAACAAAACTGATATGAATTCAGCTAACATTTGGGGACAACTCAAAATATTTCTCTTAAGTTGACTCTGGAGAAGCTACTTTTATATCAAGAAGATGGATACAACTGTTTTTATTTTGCGAAAGAGTAGAGAAAAGATGTTAGACTTTCAAAGTGGATAGATATAACCACTGTATATCGATTTCTTGCAAAAAGTGAAAACTGAAACGTTTTGAGTTGACCCTCTTTAGAGGAACCAGTACGATCAGTGATGCCAGAAGTGCAGATTTTATACCCCAAAATCGCCAAATTCAGATTTTCCTATATATTCCCATACAAATATCCAAAAAATGCCCTCTTGAACTTGTTTTTTGAATGTGTTTTTGTTAGGTATGAGAAAAGGTCGTAGAGTATATTTTATATCGCTAGAGGGCACAAAATAAGGCATTAGCTCCCCTCCCTATATATTCTTAGCTGATCAACCTGTTTTCTTAAAATTTGGCATGCAGGCACTATAACATCTGAAAGAAAATAGGGAATAGGGCAAGAGGGGTAAAAGCTCCCCTTCCCTATATCTGCTTAACATATCGACCGATTTTCTTGAAATTTTGCAGGAAAATAGTGTAACATCTGGAAAGATCTTTAGCCTCAAATTTGTATTATTTAGGGCGTGAAATAGGGCAAAAGAGGTAAAAGCTTCCCCTTCCCAATCTTTTAAACTAATCAACAGGGTTTCTTAAAATTTGGCATGCAGACACTGTAATATCTGAAAGAAAATAGGGAATAGGGCGTGAAATAGGGCAAGAAGGGTAAAAGCTCCCCCTCCCAATATCTTCTTGGAATTTCGCAGCCAAATAGTGTTACAGCTGGAAAATTCTATAGCCTATAGTTATAATTATTTAGAGCGTGAAGCAGGAGGGGTAAAAGCTCCCTTTCCTATATCTTGCATTGATAAACGAAATATATAATAATGCCGGACTTGTGTCATTTGATTTTAAACGAAATAATATGCATATGTACGTATATGTTCATATGTACTTATGTATAAGTATCTTCAGTAATTGTAATATTTGATCTCTTGTAAATGTTCAATAATACCCTTCATAGTTTAAATAGCAAAGATGTGATTAATCCTTTCTCAGCCTGAGTAATTAAATTTACATAGATATTTTTAATGAAAAATTATCAAAAAAATCCCATTCAAGTGAAAATAAAATCAAACAAAATTTTAAAGGTTTTCTGTGTTGAAAGTTAAAAAAAATATATAATTTTTTATACCTCGTACTTCGAGGACCACTAAGGACCATTATTACAACTTGTATTTAGCTGAAGTTAAGATTAAGTTGACAGATAGTAATGTGTTATCTGTCAAAATTCGTCTGTTTTCTGCGGGATGGCAGCTAACGCCAAGTTATAATAATGCCCCTTACATATATTTACCAGAATTACTTTGAAACTACAATCAATTTCAAATTTCAGAACATTGGCCGTATATTTTAAACATACTCCAAAAAAAAAAAATGTGATCAAAGTTTTTCTTGTAATTCAAAAAATTAATTTACAAGGTTTCGTTTAAATGTGCAAAATTCCCATTTCGTACTATTGTTTTGAAGACTAATTGAAGTCTTTTCAAATCTTGGCGCAGATTTGGCAGATTTTTTGATGAAAAATTTTGTTTTTTTGCAGATTTTACCTCTAAAAGTTCTGGCAACACTGAGTACGATATGTAGATAATGCTTATACGAATTTTAGCCTCAAAACCGGGTATGGGCACCACTACATTGAAAACTTTGCATGTGAGGCATTGTATTGGTTTGTTTACGACCTGCAAATAATAGGACCAGTCCAAACACGCGTGTAAAGAGTAGTCCACAAGGAACCAGGACTAGTCCAAAAGTAGTCCAAACGTATGGAACAAACATGGTCTATTTAACATTAAGATGTCCTAGGAGAGGGCCATATAACCCACCTTTGGACCACTAAGGAGTAGTTTTAAAACTACTCCATGGTATACTCAAGAGGATTAGTTTTGAAGTCGTTTAAAAACGAAAGCGTGTTGTAAAAAACGAAGACATGTCGTCTCACTACAAACACTTTTTAACAATGACATGGTCCATGCTTGCATTACATCGGACCAGCCCATGGAGTAGTCCATTCAATCAAAATGGATCAGGTGGTCCAATTTTATTTGCAGGGCGTTTGCATTTGTTGGTTTTATGCTCTTGGTTTTTTGTGTATGTATACAAATCGTTCGCTTTTTTGAATTTTCATTTTGAATGGGCTATGGGCAGAGCTGCTCATAACAAAATTTTGTTTGAGTTAACCCATGGCTGCTAATTGGTTCCAAATAGGGTACAATCTCGACTATTAAGGCTATGACATATGGGCTTTACAGATTTTTTTTCTTATTTCTAAATACAAATATTATTAAATTATTGAATTATTTATTTTCAAATAAGCCATTTTTGGTTTTTGGGCATATTTTTTAACATGTTTTCAAGTTTCTACTGAATATTTAGTTCGCATAAAATACTTTTTTAGAGCATATTTTCGCTCTCCATGCTTATTACATTAATTTACAGCTTACTAGTAGACACATACACGCTGTTAGAAAGCTTCTTAGTCGTTCTAAATTGTATTATTTTAAAAGGCGATTTTTCAAGTTATCCTCAGCCAACTGCACTGGAGTCCCACAATAAAGCCTTCTGGGTCCTTTTTTTTACCTAATATATACTTCGGAGATCCCAACAAACAGTTTTTGCTGACACGGAAAGAATAATTTACTAATTTTTGCATGATTCTCGTCAAAGCCAAAAATTTCTTGATTATAACTAATTTTGTTCTTATTTAGTAAAATTTTCTTAAATAAAGAAACATTTTGTTTAAACCAAGCCACACATATATTTTGCAGAAGTAATTTTTGGCTTGTATTAAATAAGTAATTCTTTCCGGGGATGATACAGCTTTTCTCAGCGTACACGAAAACCGGCATGAATCATCTCGTTACTTACAGGACCATATATTTCAATTGGAAATATGGTTAAAAGAATGGAAGATAAACGTAAATGAGCAAAAATATGTACATATAACATTCACTTTGCGTGGGAAATCATGCTTCCCTTTAAATTTTCTAATAATATTCGGTCTTATTACCAAGGCTGTGGAGCCGTCAAAAAATAGTTTTAACTCCGACTCCAACCGCTGAAATTTTTCGAGTCCGAATCCAACTGCGACTTTAACTCCTACACCGACTCCTACTCTTAAATTGATGCTAAATGTAAGGATATGAGATTGGTTCATATTTGACCTTAAACTCTTTTTTTAAAGCAGTACCGTTTAAATGGATAATAAAGCAAGAACATTTTTCTGTAAACATTTCAAATCGATATTTTAAATATTGCATTGCCAATTTCGAAGACTTTTTCTTTTGAAAAATATTAGGAAATTGTTTATGTCGAAAGAGCTTGGAGTCGGAGTCGCGAGTTTTTGTGGGTCATCGACTCCGGCTCCGGTACAAAAACCCCAACTCCGACTCCACAGCCCTGCTTATTACGAATGGCGTTGTTGTAGTCAAAAAGCAGCCGTTTTTAAGAATTGGTATTATGGTTGTCGTAAACGCCACAAATACGAGAAACGTTCTATGTGTTTTTCATTGTAACTGCCGTAAGTTTTAATTGATATCGACAAAAAAATTTAAAGCCTAACTTCGGCCACGACTAAGACTCTCGTAATAAGGCCGACTTATGTGACCATGAAGTAAATAAAATTTTTCCCATCACTATCGTTTGCAGTTTACATTTTTATTTTTGCAATGAAATGCAATTTTCTGCAGAGTGTCTACATAAATACTTGACCTCAACTACACACACAAACACACATGTTCATACATATTTACTTGTTTGTACATGAATTCATGCGTTTTTCCATTAGATATTCTATCAATTCAAAGTAAAATATTAAAGAAATCCTCAAGACATCAATAAATCTTTTAAAATGTTCAACACAACAACAACAGCAACAATAAGTTGTCATTCCTTTCATTTGTCCTACTACACACTCCTCTATCACGCCTTTCGCCAGACCAAAGGGGAGGAAAGTTTTGGATAAATTTTGAATTTACAATTGGATCTTAAGTGTTTTGTTGATGCCATTAATTTATGATGGAAAACATCTGTAGTTTTATTTAGTACATTTTGTGATTTTAATTTGTTGACTTTCATCTGAGTCTTATTGATTTATTTAAATGAAACAAAATAATATTTTTTGTTTGATTTATTATAGTTTTTATAGTTTAATTGAAAATCGAAGGAGAGGAAGAACTGCTTTTTTAACATAAAGTGATTTTTAAGTTGGGAAATGAAAAAAAAAAGAAAAATACAATTGAACATATTTAAAGTAGTAAAATTTTAAAAGTATTAAATTCAAAAGTGTTTAAAAAGTAAAAAATGGATTCTATTTATTTCTGATCTCATATAAATCTATTTATTCTATCGGATTTTATCTAAAAAAAACGTACAATCGTTCTTTAAGAATTTAAGCTTAAAATAATTTTTGTAAAATTGAGTCCTTTTTCGACTTCGGTGTTTTTTTGTAAAAATGTCCAGTTGTTTTTCCATTTAAGCGAACAACCTTCCAATAGCTTGTGTGTGTTTTTGGGTAAACTAAGCTTTAATTTATTAAAGTATTCAGTCTTTAGCCAAACTTAATTAAAGCTTGGCAAACATCAATGAAGAGTGATGAACAATATTTTCTTTCTTCAAATGGTTTTCTGCGTTTGTTCAATTGTGTCATGTGTTTTTCTAAAACTAAATTGACGGATTTTAATACATCTATTTTGATTTAGAATCGGGTTCAATTTTAAAACTTAAAGTTTCCAAATGGTATCTAATATATCAATTAGATAACAAGCTGCCTATGTTAGCTTGTTATCTATATAGGCCTATATGAATTAATATGAATTAACCCTAATCTGGCTTCGATATCATCGTCACCAATGGAACCTTCGATTCTAGAGAGTTGTTTTCAAGGCGTAAAATATGGTAAAAACTCAAACGAAAAATACTCTTTGCTATTAGTAGCACCCTCCAAAACCATTTGGATACTGATCTTGTTAGTACCAGAGACTTTTTAGGGCTAAAATCAATAAAAGCGATTTCTGTATCTCTCATCTCAAATATGAGGGATGTACCTGTTCCATAATCGATAGGTGATAATTCTAATGCTATATCATGAGCTATATTTGAAGATATCGATCGAAATTTTTAAAAAATTTTTAAAAAATTTCGACCGATATCGAACGCCGCGACAAATGTTTGACAATGATCAGTTAAAAATCACAGCTTTTTCAACAAAAGTTGAAACTATTTTCAAATTGAGAAATGCATTTTTTTCAACCTGCCTTTTAACGTTATTCTCAAATTTTTTTCAAATAAAGGCTCAGTTAGTCTTTACTTTCTGTTTCTGTTCTGTTCCGTGCCGTTCTGTTATGAAATTGTAATAGTTACTTTTTCCGTAGTAACTTATCAGCCATTTATGATCAATTTACTAGCTTTGCACCGTCCATTGTTTTATTTTAATAACTTCAATGCACATGAATTTGAAAAAATTCAATTTTATGAATTCTTAAAATCAAAAAACAGTTTATTGCAATGTAAATATGTCTTTTTTATTATTTATTTTGCTGTCACTTACAAATAATTAACATGTTTTTGATTTTAACAAACTGAACCGCAACAGAACGGAAAAACTAATCAATTTTATAGGTTTTTAATAACAAAAACAAATCAACTGATTCGTAACAGAACAGAAAGTAAAGACTAATTCTGCCTTAAGAATATTAATACAATATGAAACATAAATAAAAAATAATTTTTTTTTAAAACAAAGTCCTTATTTATTAAAATAAACTCTCAGCTGAACATTCGGCACCATTACAAAAAGATAATAAAGTGTCTTTCCGTCCTGAAATTATTGGAAAGGCGAAATACTTGGCTCCTTTTTATTTTGAGGATTGTCAGGGTGTAGCGATCGTACTACAAATTTCTATAATCTTCACTTTCCCTTTTTATATAAATTCGCATTCTGACATTTTGTAATTAATTTTTTACTCACAAATAACACTGTACAATAAAATCAATTTTTTTTCCAAAATTACATTTTGATAGAAGAGAAAGTTGGAAGTTTACATCTGAATTTGATTTGAGGGGGTGTTAAAGTTTCCCAGCATTGGCACATTCCTACTGTTAATCGCCATAAGAAACTATGTGACCCTTACATTTTAGGTATAAAATGCGGCGAATTTTTGTCCTTCTTTTAAAAAAGAGCAAAAAACACCATAAAAACAGGGATTTAATGGGTTAAAATGTTCCGCAAAAATATTATCCGTGAAATTTTATTATAAGTCCCTAAACACGCCAACATGGAAAATTCAAACACAAAGTCAGAAATAAGACACAACAAAAGAGAGCTTAGGGTTATTTTGCATTTATTAAGAATTTTATTTTAAAGCACCCCAAAAATTAAGCATGAAAAAAATAGTTCAAATTTAACTAAAAATCACTAATATCTCTTTTATGTTACCTTCGATAACAAATTTGGATAGGATGTATTCATTAATTAAATTTTTTTTTAGCTCTTGGCAATTCCACTTCATTATCATACAATGTCCAGCATATTTCAGCGATAAGCGAATGGATGCTTTTGCCTTTATACACAGACAAAATTCTCCAAAATTTTTCACCAATTAAAGCATTAATCAAAAGTAAAATCAGTTTTAATTAAAAATTTAATCAAGTGAATTAAACGTTTAATCAAGTAAATTAAACGTTTAATTAATACTATTAACTGGTTTAATTGATACTATTAATTTGTTTACTGGTGCAAATTTAATTAATTTTTTAATTAATATCACAAATTTTTTAATTGAAATCAATTTGTATTTTTTTCTGTGTAGCGTTCTTCAACGGGTGCGCATGTCTGATGAAATTTTTCACCATGCCCCCCAGATTCTGTTGACAACTGGTTCTCAAAGTAATCCATATGGGAATTTAAAAAATGAATTTTTGTTGACATATCGCTCATTTGCTGCAAGACCGGCATAACTCAAAAAATGAAATTTTGGAGTTAGAGATGCAAAATTGTTCGCTTTGTTTTTCTTTATATTGTATATTAAATTCATCTTTATATCTTTTATGCTTTCCCAGTTTGAAGGGAATGTGTCTTCTTTTTTTCTAAGTAGTTAGAGCAAATCAAAAACTTTAAATGCGTTTATCTCGAAAACGATTTTTTTGAGTTATGCCGGTCTTGCAGCAAATGAGCGATATGAACGCCTAGTTTTTCAAAAGTTCTAAGCGTGGTGTCTACGTATATTCGAGCAGTAGGAGAACGATTCTTGCCTAAGACATTGTATATCACTTTCTTAATGCTTTTCCACGCATCAAGCTCAATTGGTGAGAGCATTTCGTCGAAGTAAGCGTTTTGCATCAGCTTTCTTATATCTGGGCCAACAAAAACACCTGTTGGTATGAAACCAATTTTAAGGCTTTCAACAATAACAACGACTTGAAGAACATATAAATACCTTCTTTAATCTTTACTTCGCTTAATTTTGGAAACATTGTTTTCAGAAAATTTAATGCTGATTCATTTGTATTCAGACATTTAACAAAGTTTTTTACCACACCAAGTTTGATATGCAATGGGGGTAAGAGAATTATTTCAGTTGGTACCAATGCTTGATGAACGATATTGTGCTCTCGTAATGTTCCCTCAACTCTCAACTTCGATAGTTTTTTGGAATATTGGTCGCCCTTCCATCTGCAATCCCAAATGCATGAAAAGCATCCGTATTTAACGTATCCAGCCTGCATACCTGAAAGGAAACTAACGACCTTTAAGTCACAACAGATCCGCCACTTATGGTCTTCATATTTTACGGAGTCCAGTATTGGTTTTATAGAATCATAGCTTTCTTTAATATTCATTCCATAGGCAATTGGAATAGGGTAATACAAAAGAACAGCTTTAAGACTCTTCTTAGATGAATCAATAAATATACGCCAGTCCTCGTGGTTAAACTCAAAATTCATTGCATTCATTATTCCTTTAATATCGTTGCAATAAGCAAACGCGTTATCATCGTTTACTGAAAAGAACGGCAGAAATCTGTGTTAACGCTTACGAAAGCTGGTAACATTGACACCAGGTTCAAGTAGATGAAGACTTTTTAAATCTGCAGCTAAAATTGCTGATTTTGTAACTTTTTTTAAAGAAGGACAAAAAAGACCCATACTTTGAGGAGTTATAGGGTTAAAATATTCTACAAAAATGTTCTCGGTAACATTTTATATAAATTTGCTGAACACATTTTATACCTAAAATGTAAGGGTCAAATGGTTTCTTATGCCGATTAACAATAAGAATGTGCCAGAGCTGGAAAACTTTAACCCCCCTCAAATGAAATTCAGATGTAAACTTTTAAAACGCCGATGCACGTGTCTTTATTTTTTTGTCACCTCTATCAAAATTTATAGGCCGGACCTTGTAATTTTGTCTTTTGTGTTGTACAGTGTAATTTATATTCACTTCACTTAATATCTAATTTTTCTTTAATTGTAAAACACATTTAACTTTAATTGCAATTTTTTAATGTTTAAATTTATTTTCCGCTTAAGTGTTGCCAAGTTTAATTTTAATTTGAAAATTACATCAAATTGATAAAACATTGTATGTTAAATAATTATATTCAAATCATTATCAGTTCGAATTCAAATGTTAAAATCAATCAATTGAAAAAGGCTTGAGAATTGTGTTTGATGTTAAGAGATAAAGTCATTTCATATTAAAGGTTTGACATCGTGTTTGTTAGTAAATTGCTGAAGATAATTTTCCAGGTATGTAGTTTTTTGAGTCTGAAGTAATTTTCTTAGCCCTTGATTACACTCTTTAATAAATTTTTAAGTTGAGAGGATCTGTTAAAGTCGAACTCTCCTCTTCAAACTTTGGCGATTTTATTAGCAACAAAAAAAATTAAGCAACTCTAATAATTAATTTTTTTTTTTTTTTTTTGGAATTCAGGGATTTTTATCTTATTTTTAAAACTCTTGATATTCATATTCAAGTTTTTCCTAAAAAAAAAAATCTTAAGAATTTTAATTCAAGAGGCTTATTAAATCTCAATAAATTTATTTTCAGAGTCTTTTCAAAAATTAACTAAAATAAACTTTACTGCCCTCTCCAAATGACCCAAGCTGACAAATTTTCTTTAATTTAACAAACGAATTTAGATGCGAACTCACCTGACTGATTTATATTCCCAAGAAAATTTTTATTATAAATTATTGCCGTAAATCACGTAAATATCATAAACCTCCCAAGGAAATAAAAAAACTACAAATAAAACACGGCACTTGAACTGCAGCGCAATAAGAAAATAGATACTTTCAAAATACAGCTATAAAAATGAGACGAAGGAGGGGGAAAAAAATAAAAATTAACAAATAAATTTGTCTCCAAAGTACCACAAGATATATGAGACATAGAATTTGTTGTGAACCTGTTTATTAGCTTCCTAATGTATGACAATGATTATAAGAACCAGCCAGGCAGCCAGCCAGCCCATCATCCATCCACCAGCCAACCAGTCAGGCAGTGAGGCAACCACTCGCTCGCTGTCTAAGCCCAAACAAGGGAATGTGTGAGTGAACTAAATAGTGAAAACAACATTTCCTTAGGGATTCACTAAGCAAATCCAATGAAAGAATTGCCGGCCTTCTGTTTATATTGTCGGCTGAAGAGTGAAAGCCTGTGCCAGCCATTATGTAAAACTAAGCAAAACCAAGTCATTTTAAGTGGAAACACAGTTCATACGCCAAACAAATGTGACCTTTACTCCGAATGTATGTACATTAATGTGTGCTTAAAGATATTTACAAACTCTTAGAAAAAGCAGTCCGTTGATGTGAATCACTTGTCTATTTGTTAATGCCAGAATCTCACAAACAAAAATTTCAGCAGTTTATGTTTATGGCCAGACATTTATTAGGAAAGCAATGATTAAGATTTTTTTTTGTGCAAAAGATCAGAGATGCAAAGGAGTTAATTAATTTTATATTTAAACAACTGAGATTTTTGAAATATATCTTAAAGTTGAGAAAATTCTAGAACCTACACTTTCCAACCATAAGAGTTTACTCTTGTGTGGAGATAAGGTGCTGCAAAAATTTAATAAACAAATTTGAGTTCAAGATCAATAACTTTGTGTATGGAATATACCATTATTTTGGGAGGCTGGTACAATAATTTTCCTATTTCCCGAAATTTTTGTTACAAGATTTACCGAGAAATTAAAATTGTTTTTAATTCCCGTTTTTTTGGGAATTAATTCTCTCCATTTTAAGGGCATTGAAATATATCTGAGGGACTTAAATGCGAAAGTTGGTGACGTTAATTCAAATCTACAATTTGTGATGGGTAACCACGGGATGGCGAGATACGGAATAACAACGGCGACAGAATTCGCTCCTCGCCACCGACTCTTATTGGAAGTACAAAATTTCATACATAAATAGGAGTCCCCGGACGGACATTATCATCAGTGAATTATTCCTTGGATGCTGGATGTGAAAAAAGGAAGTGGTGCGAATATCGACAGTGATCGCAACTTACTTGTAGGTACTTTTCTTTTTCTGCAGCAGTAGAAGCGGATAAAAAACGTTTATGTTCACGGTTCATTCGACCCCTGTTCCTCTCGTTAACACAAATCGGGCTATAGATTATGCGAAGGATTTGTCACTCAAAAACACCGAGCATCACTTTATCTGATTTCACAAGGAGCACAGGTAGAATTAGCGCCTAAGCAACCAGTGAAATGCGCGTAGGAATAGCTTATTCCATCAACAATAAATTTCAGTTTATCAATAGTATGAAATGGGAATTTAGCAAATTTAAGCGAAACCTTGTTCTATATAGATAGTCAGGCGGCAATCAAGGCGATATCCGCCGATTATACATATTTTTCGATCGTTCAGGAGTGTAAGGCCTCAATGGGTAGACTTGGTGTCAACAGAAGAGAACATATATATCTATAGGGTTCGCGGCCGCCAGGGCATAGAAGGTACCGTGGTTTAAGTCGAATTAGTTCAATTATCGTTCAACAGAGTAATTGACATTCAAATTCGTAATATTAAGGGAGATAAAGACTCCACTATACAGAGGAAGTCTGAGTCGGTTTGGTAAAACACCGAAACGTGCAAAATAACCAGAGTAATTTGGGGATCCTATGATCCAAAGGCGACTAAGCTTTTCTATTGCTAGCGACGAGAAACTGTAGGGTTCCGGAAGGTCTAATAACGGGCCACTGTTGGACGGCAGTATACGCCACTGACTAGTGAAAATTTTATATTCTCGGAGTTCTCTGGGTATTATCGTATCGAACTAAACTTTTTAATTGAGAGTTTTCGTACATCGTGGTAACGCTTGACATGTGTTGATTGCCTTTAATTTTTTTGAACTTAAAATGGAATTTTTCACATTACTGAAGCGCTTATTTGAATTCAGTTTTTAATTAAACGGAATAGATAATGTAATAAATTTTTTATAAAACAATGGAAAGTTCACTTAGTTTTTAGCTCTTCAATGTTACTTTTCAGACACCTTCTTTTACGTAAGAAGGTGTCTTTAAGTATGTGTATGTAAATGACCTACGTGACTCTTCTTGGAACAAAACAAATTAACTTAAATATTAATTCTAATAGAACTGTAAATTTTGGTAATATTCCTTCATAGCATTTCGGCCCATTTATTAATTATAATTGTTTTTTTTTTTAAGAATCATGAAATTTGTAGTTTCTTTCTGCACATAATTCCACTCCTTTAATGCCTGAATTACACCATGATTGTAGTTTACATAATTTTATCTACTATTAAATTACTTATGAGCAGAAAAATTTATTAAGTAAAACTTATTTTTTTCCAACCATCTCCTACCATACCACAACAATTCATTTGTACTCACTACATTCATCCATCCAACCAACCAGCCATCCATTTGCTCATCTAGTCATCTCAACTTCTGAGGTCGAGCACGTCTCAACTTTCATTTATAGTCTTTGTATTGCAAAGTAGAACATACTTTTCACAATTTTCGCTTGTAGCATTTGTTACTTTTTCATCATTTACGCTGTTTATTTGTTTTATGTTGCAAAAGCTGGAAACAAAAAAAAAAAAAAAAAGAGCACCGGCCTGGCCTGTTTGTCTGAAATCTCCATATAAATAAATTTCCCTTTCCATGAGTTATGGTTGTTTGTGTTTTAGTTTTTAACTTAAGTCTCTTCTCTCTCTCTTTTATTCGGTATTATTGTATGATTTTCAATTGATGCTGACATTTGTACAGATAAAAAAAAAAAGAAATAAATAAATAAATCACATTTGCGCATTGCGAACAATCAGTTCATGTAGTGCTTACTGCTTTTGTTATAAGATTTTTGCAGGTGCCCTACAGAACGCCGATAGCGAACTTATAGTATTGGGATAGGAGGTAGAAGATTGTTCCAAAAATCGTTAGAAAAATTTTATTTACTAAAGATTTTAAATATTTATCCTGTCGATCTAAAAAGAATTTTTTTGGAGTCCCAACAAACTTATAAAAACTTTAACAGGAAAAGGAGATGTATTAAGAGGTTTGAATTATTTTGTATTTGATTTAAATTATTTGAAGTAAACGAGTACTTATTTGTGGCCAAAAATGGAATACAACTCTCATGTTTTCTGTCTGTTTTTTAAAGTGCATTTTGGAGTAACTTGACAAAGAAACTCTTATATATACTTATATATATACTAGCTGACCCGGTCTACGTTGCTGGCCCTAAGTAAACATTAGTTTTGTATTACCACACGATTTAAATTGAGCATTTAACGAAATTTACGGCCTTTAAAATAAAAATCCATGGAATACCTATCATAAATTTTTTTAAAAAATAACTTACATATGGTGTGGATATGGGCTCAATCAAAAAAGAATAAGTTGGACCATGGCGATAATTTTAAAGAAAAAATCGTCCAAATCGGTCAAGCCGTTCTCAAATCATGCTCTTAATAGAAAAAGTGGGCGTAAAAGTAGGCGTGGTAATTTTTTCTTTCGATGAAAACGTAAAATAAATTAATACGAACAGTTAAAAGAAAAATTAGTCAAATCGATGGAGCAGTTTTTTGATTTTAGGTAAATCGAAAAAAGTGGGCGGGGCAAAATTTTCTTTCCGTAAAAACCTAAGTTAAACCATGGCGATCATTTTGAAGAAAAAATCGTCCAAATCGGTCAAGTCGTTCTCCAGTTATGCGCTTAATAGAAAAAGTGGGCGTAAAAGTAGGCGTGGTAAATTTTTCTATCGATGAAAACTTAAAATGGATTAATACGAAGATTTGAAAGAAAAATTAGTCAACTCGATGGAGCCGTTTTCTGATTTTAGGTAAATCAAAAAAGTGGGCGTAAAAGTGGGCGGGGCAAAAGTATCCTATGTCCGTCTCCTGGCTCTAAGCTACCTCCCTACCAATTTTCAGCCAAATCTGTTCTGCCGTTCTTGAGTTATAAGTGGTGTAACTAACACGACTTTCTTTTATATATATATAGATATATGTATATACAGTAGAATCCCGATAATTCGTAATCGCAAGGGACCGGCCATTTCTTACGAATTATAGGGGTTTTCGATTTAGCGGGGTTTCGATTTAACGGGGTTAAAATAAAATAAATACGAATAAACGGGGTTTTTCAATTTATTTACTAAAACGATAAAAAAACATAAAAAACAATTGTTAAAAATAAAATATATAACAATTATACATAAAAATTATGCATGTAACAAACTGATCTTAAGAAAATAAATCCACATACAAGTAAAAACCCACGCAAAAATAAAAAAATGGTAAGCAAAAAAGCATTATTTCCATGTTTTTGTTGTTTTTATTACGAATTATAAGTGGTAGTTAGCAAACAATTACGATTTATAAGAGGTAAAGAAGATTTTATTTGAAAAAAAAAATTACGAATTATCGAGGGGACCAAAATGTATGGAAATTTTACGAATTAACGAGATTTTTTCAAGGGACCGACAGTTTATTACGAATTATCGGGAATTACGATTTATCGGGGTACGAATTATCGGGATTTGACTGTATATTTATTAATATCAAACTCCATAAAAAAAATGTACAGCCAGCACAACTCTCTCTGCATAGTTATCTCAAAATAAAATATGTTTCTCTCTGTCCAATACATATCGTCGGTTGATTATTTAATTGTCGTATGAAATTTGTATCCACATACGACAATTAAATAATCAACCGACGATATGTAGCACATCTATAAGTCGACCTTGTTCTCTCTCCAATTTCCATTTTCGCACTAACTTCTTTTCTTGTAATAGAATTCTGATGATTTTTATTAAAGTGATGATGATGAAAAATAAATTTTATTTTTTGCCGCTTTGTAGTGTTTTTTTTTTTTTTTGTAATGTGAAGCTGTATTTAATTTTTATTGTTGTTTTATTATCAGACTTGAAATATGAATCATGATGAAATAGGATTTGTAATTTTTTTCTGTCTTCAATTTTATTGTTTCTGCAGCTGATTTAATCTGGGAGTGGTAAAATGTCATACCAAATGTCAAATCATATAAATGTGAAAATAATTGCCATTTTTGATTTTCAATTTCAAATACATATAAGATGACCGACCATCTTTGGTTTTTGAGTTTTCCTGCAATTAGTGATATAGAATTTCAAATGTTTTTTTTTTTTTTTTTAAATTTATTTAAAATTTAATTTTAAATGACATTTTCGGCTGACGCTATTAGTTTCAAGTTTCAATGAAAAGTTTCGGTCATATTGATTCGCCAAGTATTAGACAAACAATTCAAAAATTTCAAAATAATTTTAAGTTCTAAAACTCTTATGCAAAAAAAGTTAAATTTCAAATTAGTTAACCAAAATATTACCGATAGCTAAAAGTAGACTTTAACCGGCCTTATAAAAAGTGTTCCACTTTTTACTTTAACCAAAAGTGAGCGATAAAGTAAATTAAG
Source organism: Pollenia angustigena (assembly GCA_930367215.1). NCBI lineage: Eukaryota > Metazoa > Arthropoda > Insecta > Diptera > Polleniidae > Pollenia > Pollenia angustigena. The sequence continues at coordinate 33,036,399 of OV884057.1, forward strand.
GTTCATTGTACCTGGTAGGTTAAAGTGAAGTTGTAATAATGAAACACTTTTTAAACGGCCGATAAAATCCTTCCTTTAGCTATCGGTTAGTTGTGAAAACGGGCCTAAGCCCAGCAAAAGTGAATGGGTTTTTATGTGTTGGTTAACTAATGTGAGCTTTAACTTTTTTTTCGCATAAGGGGGTAGGTAAATGTTTTAGAGTTTAAACTAAAAATAATGATATTAAAATAAAATAAAAATAAGTAAACAAAAATATTATTTGATTTACTGAACGTGGTCTTGATTTGATTCTAACTTAGACACTTAATCCAAAGAATCAGAGAGAGAGATAGATACAATATTCCCTACAAGAACAGTGACAGTCAATTGACCTATCATATGACTGTCATTGCTGATGCGAATATCCATCATATCGTAGAACAAAGTTTCTATCATTTTCTTAAGGCAAATATAAAAATAAACTGATGGAAGCTTTTGTGTACGTGTGATTTTGCATCCTTCTTTAACCTATGAATTTAGTCGTTGATAAAACATATATCTGAGCGGTTTACTCTAATACTGTTCACAAGTCAGTACTTATGTTCATACTGGACACAGCTTACTAGTCAGTACTAATGGTTATATTCATCATTGTTGACGAATATTCAGAAAACACAATTTATTTAAATCCAATTCTTTATACGTATATATATATATAGGGATGAGATTTTCATGCACTAAAAAATCGAAAATATGCGCATAAAACATGCAGTAAAAATTAAAAAATATGCATTAAAAAAATAAAAAATATGCACTAAAAACTTGACCATTTTCATAAAAAAACGGTTTGTTTTTTTTTATTTTATTTAAAACAAAACAAAATAAAAAATTCTAATGTTGTTTTTATTCTATTGTTATTCAAAGGGATAATATTTTTTAGAACTTACCCCCTGTTCATCGATTTCGAACGAAGACTTCGTTCGCTTAACTTTAATGTAAAACAAAAACAATGTTTTATAATTTTTTTTTGTTTTAAATGTAAGTTATACGAACGAAATCTTCGTTCGGAAATAGATGAACAGGCAGTTAATTTAAATAACTACATCATTTAAATTGCATAGTCAAATAAATACTTTTTTACAGGGACCGTAACGGTTATAAGTGGTATCAAAAAAGTTATTTTATAACAGTTATTTTAAGAATTAAAAAAAAACTCAATCTTTAACAGTTATTTTTCAAAGGTAAAAATAAAAGGTCGAATAAACTCTTAAAAATGGAGTTTTATTTTGCCATCATAAAATAAAACTCATTTAGGAGTTTTATTTTTACCGTCTAAAATAAAACTCATTTTTGGAGTTTTATTTTTTCCGTCTAAAATAAAACTCATTTTAGGAGTTTTATTTTTTCCGTCAAAAATAAAACTCATTTTAGGAGTTTTATTTTTTACGTCTAAAATAAAACTCATTTTAGGAGTTTTATTTTTTCCGTCTAAAATAAAACTCATTTTAGGAGTTTTATTTTTTCCGTCTAAAATAAAACTCATTTTAGGAGTTTAATTTTTTTCGTCTCGTTTGAGTTTTATTTTTTCCGTCAGAAACAATTTTGCATATTAATACAATTTATTTTGCACTAAGTTCATTGCAAAAATCTGATTTTTTGCAATTAATTTATTTTTTTTTTTGACATTTTTAAATATTTTCAAGCAAATAAGTTTTCAATTATCAAACACCAGCAGATTGGTCCGCTATATTTTCGTTAATTTGGCAACTTTTGTTTCTTTTTTGAATTTAGTTATGTTTTACTCATAGTGAAATAAGTACAAGGTATGTTCACTGCGGAGAGTTGTGATAATATACGCTTGTTGTAAAATTCAGAACAAATTTTATAATGACTATTCCTTGTATTTATTCTGCCATGGTTTTAATTATGATGCAGTAAGGGGGTGGGCTCACAAGGCCAGCTGTTTGCAGTGTTTTTCTTCGTGGTGTGTCGTTTGGTGTCTCTTAATTTTTGTTTATTTATATTTTTTGTAAAGTCATTTTGATATTTGCAAAATGCCTGTTGGTTTTTGTGTTGTTGCATTGCTGTTGTACTGAGGTCACTTTACTAATGCACTTTGACTTTAATAAACATAAATGTGTGATTTTTGCTTCGTCATCTTTCTTATTGTTGTACACCCAATCCTGTTTTTACACGGTAGATACGTTCCAAAGGATACCGTGTAAAAAAAAATCATGTAAAAAACATACCTAGAATATACATATGTACGTGTGTATACGATATTTCTCATCAATTTTTACCACGTTCAAATATCAATAGGAAAAAAAGGCCCCTATTACTGAGGTGAGTTGTTATTTCTTAATTTTTGTATAATGGTTTACAACTTTGCTATATTGCAGTGAACAAAAACATAACAAAAATTACAACTGATCACAACCAGGGGTCAAATTATGGCAGTCGTGATCGAATCCTTTTTCGATTCGAAAGCAATTTTAGTTCTAATTCTTTCTGTTCATACTGAACGGATCGAAATTATTTCTTTAGTGTTGAAAAACATTTGTTTGAGTGTTCATAACACTGAAAAAATAATTACGATACGTTCAGTATCGACTAAAATAAAATTGCTTTCGAATCGAAAAAGTATTCGATCACGACTGCCATAATTTGCCCCCAGTTGTCTTAATAACAACTCAACTGACGTAAAAGTGGCCAAAATATAAAAAGAAGTGCTACTAAGAACCCTTAAATATAAATGTAGAAAATACCGTGCCAAAACAGAATTGGGTATTTATCTCATGAAGTAGTATTGCTTAACGTATCGTCACATAAAGCAAACATTTGATTGTAATATATATTTTTTTTTATTTAATATGTGTTCAGATTTATTAAAACTTATGTAAAAGTAGCCTTTTGCAGCATAATTGATCTTGTTTTGTAATATAGAACACCAGATAAATTACACTAATACTGAAAAAACGTCGTGGTTCCGCTTTTTTCGTCAGCTGTTTGCCAAATGTGACCGTACCTTAACGATCAAAACAAAATTTGCAAAAAAAATTGACCACATTAAAGTGCGTTGAATATTTTATATAAAATCTATTAAAAGTTGGAACCAATAAAACGCGTTCATCATTTTTTGTATAGTTTTCAACATTTTTGGTCAGTATTTGAACGCCCTTAATGTAGATAGGGAACAAGAAGAGGAAGAGCATTCTCTGCTCTTAAGTTGGTATTGAGCGACCTGCGGTCAAATCTTTCACCAGAAAATTTGGAAAAAATAATAAGGGTATTCACGTCACAAGTTGCACCCTTGCAAAAAAGCAAAAGTGCAAAAATAAAACAACAACCACACAGACAATTAGTTGTGCGTAAATAATTGTCTTTGTGGTTGTTGTTATATTTTTGCACTTTTCCTTTTTTGCAAGGGTGCAACTTGTGACGTGAATACCCCCAATGTTTGTTAAATTAAACAAATTAAAAAGTCTGTTAAAAAAAAGTAAACAAATGAATTTTAATTAAGACAAAAAAGTTAATCTCTTCAAAAGAGTTTTATTTTATGAAGGCGAAATGAGTTTTGTTTTAGACGAAAAAAAAAATGAGTTTTACTTTATACGGAAAAAATAAAACTCCTCAAATGAGTTTTACTTTAGACGGAAAAAATAAAACTCCTCAAATGAGTTTTACTTGAGACGGAAAAAATAAAACTCCTAAAATGAGTTTTATTTTGGACGGAAAAAATAAAACTCCTAAAATGAGTTTTATTTTAGACGGAAAAAATAAAACTCCTTAAATAAGTTTTATTTTAGACGAAAAAAATAAAACTCCTAAAATGAGTTTTATTTTTGACGGAAAAAAATTAAACTCCTAAAATGAGTTTTATTTTTGACGGAAACAATTAAACTCTTTTTTTTAAGATCACCACAGATTCTGAAAGAGCTCGTCAGTTCGAATCTATTGATATATGACACTATAAGTCTCCGTTGGCTCTAACATGAAGAGTTTTTATGTTTAAATTTTCCGGATAACTGTTATTTACGGTCCCTGCTTTTTTATATTATCAAAAGTAAGCTTTTTTACATGGAAGATGATCTCCCAACGTCAACCGAAGTTGAGGCATACTTCAAGGATGCCAATACATTTGAAGGATATTAATTTTCTAATTTAGATCCCACATTTGAATCTAGATCAAAAATATTTGAAATTTGTTTTGTTTTTTGAAATCCTCCATTTTTATTTGCAACAGTTTTTGGATTTTTTTTTTTAATTTGTCGGGCTATTTTCCATTCACATGTTAATGTTACTTTCTGCCATATCAATTAATTTGAGTTGACTATTAAGTGAACTAAATCCTTTATGAAACCAATAAATCAATATTATCGAATTGGCTTCTGATTTCCTCTGCAACTCGGTGTAACCCATGTGCCAATCAAGTAGCATGTAACAGTTTTCGATCAATTGTTTTAGGACAATTGGCAGCCTTAACCATGTAAGGTGCTACATCGGTTAAAAATTTAAGGATCTTTTGTCGAAATCTTGTATTTTAAGCAGAGCTCAAAAAAATAAATTGATTTAAAAAAAATTTTTTGAAGGGTTTTTTTATACAATTTGTAAATTTTTCGAAGAACTTTTTTTTATAATATGGAAATTTAAGAAAATATATTACTCAGAAATGTTAAAATATGCAAAAATATGCATTTAAAACCAAAATATGCAAAAATATGCATTTTCACCAAAATATGCAACAATATGCAAAAACAAATCGATGCCATTTTAACGCATATTTAATGATTCGGAAAGATAATTGGTCGTCATCGGTTTTAGACTATCGACAAAAAACATGCATTTGCATGGAAATCGCATCTCTATATATATATTTTTAATTCATCTATAAACTATATAAAAATTAAAAATGTTTGTCTGTTTATTGGCTGGGTTAAAGACTTCAAAACTACAGAACCGATTTTCCTAAAATTTTAACACTAACATCACGTTAGTCCCGAAAATAATATAGCCTACTTATTTTTCGATTATAAAGTATCGCATATCTTAGGAGCCGCTGCATCTATTTTCTTGAATTTTTTGCAGTAGCATCTTCTGAGCCCCGAAATTGAAATTAGATAGTAGCAGGAGAAGTGGTAACCCCATAGGACGCCAATGTTAAATATCGCATTTTTTATTTATTTATTTATTTCCAATTCTATACACAAGACTTAAAGCCTCTTATTGCAGTATAGAACATTGTTTTAGCAAAAACATTTATAATTATAATTTGTAAATGATAAAATTTAAAACAAAAGAAAAAATTTAAAAGAAAGAGAAAAAAATTATTCAATTTATAAATTAAATTGAAAATTAACAAAATAATAATATATAAAATTCATAAAAAAATAAAAAAAATTAACATGCAAAAAAATTTAAAATGCTTTTTTTAAAGCTTAGTGCGTTACTAATACTTTGTATATTATGCGGGAGTAGATTCCAAAGACGGATTGCATTAAGAAAAAATTGCCAATCGGAAGTTAAACTTTGGTGTCTAAACATATCTTAAGAACTGTTGTAGTGGAATGCTCAAACTTATTAGGAGTCACTCTTATGGCAAACTATATAAAAAAGGGGGGGGGGGGGGTAGGCGCAGGGGGAGTAAGAGCTTTCATAGGATGCATACTGAAGTACTATTATCGCTAGTGTCTACAAACGTGGTTAAGGCCACTGTTATAGTAAAATATAAATTTTAAAATAAAAATGGGCAGGGTAGAAGGAGGAGGAGGTGTACCTCCCATTAAAAGAAAATATTAAATACCGTATATATTAACGCAAAAGTCTTCTAGCTTTGAAGGGCCCACTCTGATGGTACACCTTCAAAATTAAAAATAAAGGGAGTAGGTGCAGGGGAAGCAATAATTTTTTACCAACGCATTCTGTGCGCCCCAGAAATCAAATAGACTACTAATTTTTTCGATAGGGACAGGGGAGCAGTACTCCCATAGGACGCAACTGTTGAATCAAATTTATGACTTAGCCAAGTAACTGATTCATCATCGCGCAGCCCAAACGGGTGAAGAAAGATACATGAAAATTGGAAAGTGAATAAGTCTCCCAACAAAAAGATCTACGGAAAGGAGAAATGGTTAAAAATAACTAAACATCGGCTATAAATGTTTGTAAAATTCCAAGTGGACACATATTTAACTATATAGTTTTAAAAAATAGAATTCGGGAAGTTTTGCTTCTTATATACTTTTTAAACATGAAAATAATGTTTGTTTTTATTCTTGCAGTGTTTTTGTATCTACATACACAAAAAAAGCAAACCGTTTTTTAACCTACTTTTGTGTTATTGTTTCTACAGCAAACTTTTACTAACACAAACGACCAACGAAAAGTTCAAGCTTTTATTTACTTGATTTTAGGATTTTGTACTTATTTTAAGAAATTCCGGGATTGGTTTTTGAAAGTAATCCCATTATGGATGGCTTTAAGTACTTTCATACTTATATTTTTAAGCACGCCTCGTAACAAAAGTAAGTGAAATATAAAATTAAATTTAGTACGAGTTTTTTCTTTCTGTGTACTAACAAAAGATTTTTTAATTCTATACGAACATTTTGAGGGCATGGTCCTCTCACGTGGAGGTGACGTGAACTGTCCACCGAGATCCGATCGATTTGACGCTGGTAGATATTGAACATTACAGATGCGCGTCAGTTGGCGAAGATTCGGCAGACATTTGCACGATGTACGAATAATCATAATGGAGTCGGTACGACTTCCAAGCGACAGAAAATCGATGAAACTTTGTTTTATTTAAAGATGTGAAGCGCTTTATGAAAGACCATTTACATACTATTTAATATAAGCCCGCGATATAATTTTTCACAAAAATGTTTACTGTTCTTCATTATAAATCCTAATATATTTCTTCTGAAAACTATTAAAAATTCTAATTAGATGTGGAAATTTTATTAAAACCTATAAATAACACAATTAACAATCCTTTAACGTTGTCAACTAACTTTAAGTAATAAAATCTTCATTATAATTCCAATGACAAAATTAAGTTACAAAAACGGAAAATTTATAAAAATAAATATTTACAATTTATTTGACAATAAACAATAAAAACTAGACAACCAACTAAATGAAAAACTAAACAACAGAATCCTTTCAACCAAAAACACACAACCCAACCAACACCACAAAATAATAACAACAATAATAGGAATAATAATAATAATAATGAAAAAAGCAAATAATTGTTTACAAACAACAACAATGAAAACTGAAAAGAAAGGCATATGCGACTTCTAACACCCCACAAAAAGGACTTAACACACGAGTTTAATAAAAACAACAATAACAAATGGAAATAATGCAACTGCTATTTAACTGCTCAATTTTCTGGCAAAACACCGCAAGAGCCTGATTTTTGATCTTTATCCTGGCACCAAAACACATATCCGTATCTATTCTTTCAGTTGTATTTGGGAGAAGGCAATTGAGTGTGTGCGTGTGTGTGTTTATTTGCGTTTAACTGAGAGCGATTGTGCTTAAAACATATAAAAGGGGTTGAAAATTTTTTTCAATTGAATTGAATTGTTTAATGTATGAGGACGGACAACTTCGTGTGCAAGTGAAGGAAAGAAAGAAAGTTTGTGCACTTCGATTTTTAACAAATTACTCCACAGGGAATATCAGGGAATATCAACGCATAGTTGATATGCTTGTGCGAGTAATTGTGAGGGCTTGTGGCTGGGGGTAGTTTTTTTTTCAGCAAAAACACTTGATCTTAAAGTTGTTGTTGTTTTTTTAACTCTACAGTTATGGCGAATAGACAAGTCCGCGAGCAGGCTTGACAAATTTTTTTTTTTCATCCTTAAGCCTGGTACTCCGTTCAGTATTTCGTGCGAAATGTTTTCAAACTCAATATAAAAAAAATTTCTGTGAAATACAAACGAAAAAATGTTGATAGAGTTGTACTCTGTTCATATACGAAAAACATGCGATATGTTTCTAGCAACATTTTTATTTTCCGTGCGAAACAAGTGCAGCTCCTATTATTTCGCGCGGAATTTTAAGCAACAACTAATCATTTTTTGTAATATTGTTTTTGTGAAGTGGAGTTTCAAAAATAAAAATGTGGAAAAGTGCAAAAACTAATAATCAAATGAAATTTTTTTGTTTTTTACTATAGAAAATAATTAAAATAAAATTGTTTTACTTTTTTTAATGACATTCATCCAAACACATGATTTTGTCATAGATGGGGGTAGTGCACTTGTTTAAAATTATTGTAATAATTTTGTTAATGTTAAGTGATGATCTGAAAATTTTCAATCTCACTACACATAAGTGACTATAATGTTAAAACATTTTGTGCTAAAAAAATAGTTTGATTTAAAATCAAGCAATCATCAGTTTATTGCAATTGTTTTTTCTTCACTTATTTGACTAAAAATTTTGCACACAATTTAAAATACAAAACTTGTGTTTGCATGTTTAAATCCAAGAATTATTCCGTTATTGACAGAATTTCATTTAGTTTAATTTTCTATGATAATGCATATCATCGGAAAAATCGAAAACCATGCAAGTACAAAATTAAATTTGTTTAAATTTTAGTGATATTATGTTTTCGTACAGCTTTTTCATTGCAAGTTCAAATTTTGAACTACAAATTTGGATTGAGTGCAGATTTTATGCAGACAATCACAGTTAGCGATAGTGAAAAAATTTACAATACCAATTAATTTTTTTAGTGCTAGTAAAAAAAAAAAATACCAATCATCACTAAAGCTGGTACAAATTTGTAATCTATGGTTTTTGCTTACATTCAAAAATAATGTTGCATACTTGCAGGATAGATAATATTGATACATGACAAAATTTTCGTGTGAAATAATAAATGTTGCTCAACATTTTTCGCAGGTTCGAACAGACTACTAGGCTTTATTGTAAAATGGGGTACAAGAAAACCGTCGTCAAAAGTTATTAAGATTTAATTTGTTTGAATTTGTTATTAGGAAAAAATGTGGCAATAATTGTCAAAAAGGATTTTTATATGATCAAAAATATACCCATTTGGTGTCGGTGATAATTTCTCTCGATTTATATCGAGTTTTCTCAGAGATCGCACTATTCTAGTTGTTATAGATGGGGTTTCGTCAAACGAGGTCTCCTACTCTATTTCTTATCTTTCTAAATGACCTCCTTTGTCAAACTTCCAACCCTATCTACTCTTTTGCAGATGACAGCAACCTTTGCCATTCGTACTCATTCGAATGCAGACCAAGCGTTTCCGATGTCGGTGCTATGAGGCAGAATATGAATGATACGCTCGGCCGAGACGTTGACATAGTCTCGGAATGGGGTCGTGCAAATAGGGTCGATTTTAATGCCCGAAAAACCCAATATTGCGTGCTGACGCATAAACGCGCGACAAAACAAGGTGCCTCATCTATATATATGGGTGGTAAAATTATTGAGGATTCAGAATCTCTTGATGTTCTGGGCATGAGGATACAATGTGATGTCCGATGGACAGAACATATATTCAAGGTGTCGAAAGAAGCATTCAAGTGCCTCGGTTTTCTAAGACGGTGTTATATATACTTCACTCCATCTGATCTCCTTACAATTTATACCACCTATATCTGACCGCGTATGGAATACAACTCTCATGTGTGGGCCGGTACTTTAAAGTCTATTTTGGAGCTTCCTGACCGCGTGCAGGGGAGGGCGAAGGTTCTGATTGGTGACAGTAGGGTATCCAATTCTATTGACTCCCTTGAGCACCGTCGCAATGTGGGTTGTATTTGCCTGTTTTATCGTTACTACAATGGGATGTGTTCTGACGAAATTAGGGATCTGATTCCCGAAACCCGTACGTTCGTTCGCAATACACGTTTTTCTTCAAGAGCCCATCCTTATTAGTCGATTTGCAGGTGAATCATACAACGCATTACAGAGAGAATTCGTTTTTTCCGGACTGTTCGTATGTGGAAAAACCTTCCTGCAGAAGTCTTCCCTCTCACTTACAACATGATTAAGTTCAAATCGAATGTTCACAAATACGTCTCCCTCTATCCTCCTTCCCACAACCTATTTTCCTAGTTCCAACACAATTAATAGGGTTCTTCCCATGAGTGCTGGTCCTAACAGAAAAAAAATATAATGAATGTTGGCACTTAGTTTATATTATTAGAGAAACATTTGAGTTGATGGTGAAAGTGCAAAGACGAAATACACTTTGTTTCGTATAAAAGCAGTTATTGATAGAAAACAAAAATTTTTTTTTGCAGATATTTAAAAAAAAATAACTTAAATTTCTGCAAAACAAAAGTTTCATTGTACTCGTATGAGCATAAATGCAATTTCAAAAGAAAATTATAGTTTTTGCAGCAAATTTTTCATAATATGGTCGAAGACTTATTGATTGTGGAACCACTAATTTCGTTAAAAAAACATTTAAACGTTTTAAAAGATAAGCAACACTTTAATATTTCGTTCTTTTTGTGCTTTGTCAAATAATCAATCGCAAAATTTTAACTCTTTTATTGCAATTTTCAACTTTCAAATATAATTTTACCAAATCGGACGTTGTCTCGTTTAAGAAAGTTGAATGTGAAGGTTTTTACCCAAAATAATGCAAAAATTTTAATAACCTGTTATTTCAAATAATAATTTATTCAGTGATACCAAGGTACAACGTTTACGTAGAGCACCTTCCAGCTTACATGAATCTCCCTTATTACTTTCTCCACTTTCTCACCAGTTGTCTAGGCACTTAAGTTCACAGCGTGACATCTCAGTACTCACAATATGTTCTACTAGTCTTGTCAACTCTTAATAAAATGAGAAAGCCTTTTTATTGCCACTAACTCATCTTAAAAAAATTTAAATATTGCTCAGATGATTGTTGTTGCTATCCATGTGTTGATCTGCAATTCAAATTTAATGAGGAACAATCAGAGTCAAGCTGATTTTATGAGAGAAACTACCCCTAAAGAAGTTGAGTAAATGTTGTGTTCTGTTCAAACTGTTTTCATAATTATTGTTGATGAAGACAATTGATGTTGCGCATCCGGAAATTATAATTGCGGTTTTGAAGTGATAATTGCGTCAGTATAACGAGAGTTAAGTGGGGAGGAGGTGGTATAACAACTACATAGTAAAATTAATTAAGCATTACCAATAACTTTTTATTCCATTTTAAATTTTTACGGTATAAGTGTTCAAACAGAACTGCGTCGGGACCACATTTTTCATACAATTTGACGTACAAATTTGTCATTGAAAGCCCTTGTTATAAAAAAAAATTATTTTATTTTGAGAACGCTTTTCTAATGCTCTCACGTATAGACACTTATTCTCTTAACAATGCTACCATACTCTCGTTCAATTTGTACATTTCGTAACATTTTGAATAAAAGAAAAAGAAAGAAATAAGAGAGAATTACTGCCGACGTTTTAATTATGGGCTTTGGGATTTTTTCCTGAAGTTGAAGACTCAATTATGCTTGAACCCATAACCATATCCTGGTGGCAATTTCAATATATAATACGGCAGAGTTATACACTCGCCCTAAGGCGGTGGAGTTATGTAACCTCCGCTACTTTAAGAAAAGCAACATCATATAGGGATATCCTCCAGCAGGTCCAACATCCCACATTAGATCAAAGATCAGCTCTTGAGTCTGATTTTTGTAGATCCCCCTACGCGCGGATTGCAGTTTTCACCACAATAACCACATGCTCCCCGAAGGGCCCTCAGCAATTATTAAAATGGAGCAGATGTTTCAGGGTCTATTGACTTCCATGCCACAAGTTCTGTTTTCTGATAAATTCGTGCTCTGTCGGGTTTTATGTGTTGGCTGATCCCATTTATACCCCGTTAAATGTGACGCCAAATGATACGCAGGACCGCAAGGTCGGTTGTGCCTCCCCGGGCGGTGTCCATTTGTATGAATGGAACAACTTTACTTGAGCACTTTCCGTGATAGCCTAATCTGAAGGTGGTCCTAACCAATAGGTGACAAACAGTTTAACAATCGCCCCTATAAATGAGAGCAAAGAACAGATTAAGATAGGATCTCTGGTCCCCGGTTTCCCAACATACCCCTGGGAGAAGTCGATGTTTATTTTAAAATCAAATTTTCGAAGAACCCAGTTACAATGGAATCAAGGTTGAATTATATATATTTCACATATTGTCTCGAATAGATCCCTATTTACATTCAGCCAAATCAAATTTAATGACGACAAAACCAATAATTGATTCTAATTTTTAGTTCCGAAAATCACTTTGACAGGCATCAATTTATTGAAATTTGTATTTTAGTAGGACTTTGCAAAAATGTATTTTTGAGTTATCGTACTGATGACATTTTTTATTAAACTGACTCCGATTCGTAATTTCTGTGATGCCGATGTGTCATCCCATTGGTGACATAATTTCACCTGATGATAATTTGACCAAGTGATGTTAAGGCTGACATTACAATGATGAAATGTGTCATGGGGTAAAAAACGAAGATACTTGTCATGGTACTGATGTCAAAATACATCAGCGTTATGACGTCTTTTCTATCAGTATTGTCCACGTTTCTGTCATACACATTACTCTGACTGCTGTTAATCCCTAATAGATGTTGATCTAGATGTCAACTTATTATTGGGGGAAAATAACGGCATTCGATAGCGATCTAAATTACACGTAAATTCAAAATATTCCTTAAGGTACCTTAAATATTTTCCCTTGCGATCGCAATGGCTTTCTTAAATAGATCTGTTTAAAGAAAAAAAAAAAAAATTGATTTCAATATTATTTTAATATTAATTAAAAAATTAATTAAAGTTGCACCAATAAACAAATTAATAGTGTCGATTAAATATTTTTTTTAATATTAACAACATTTTCTGCAGTATTATTGTTGATATAACTTAACGTTTAATACACTTGATTAAATTTTTAATTAAAACTGATTTTATTTTTGATTAATGGTTTAATTGAAGAAAAATTGGATAGAATTTCTGTGTGTAAGTAGTTTCAGGGTTATGTAAAGAAAAATTTTTTAAAATATGCATATGTATATTTTAAAAAATTTAACTTTAGTGAGAACTTCTTGCATCGAAAAGATGTGAAACAAAATATTCCATCGTTTCTCGAAAAGTAAGAAAAATGTGTGTCTGTAACTCATGTCGAAAACTATCAAAAGAGATTACGTCGTTACGTCGTTACGTTATAAATGTCATAATATTGCAGTCGAAGCCGATGTGTCATTGCAGACGTTCAGAACGCCAGTAATACATATCGTTGACGGCGACCAAAATTTACTTAAATTGAAAATTTTTCAACAACGGCGGCGAAAACACAACCGTCGGTTATACCAAATTGTGTAAAGAGCGACTTTAATGTTTGTTGTTTGCAAACGAGCTTTGAAGACATTGTGTATATTTTATAAAAATATTAAAAGCAAAATAATAAAACAATGAAAAATGTGCCAAGAATAAAATATTATTATTATTATTATTCTTTGCATTTTGCATTTTTAATTGTTTTTTAGTGTTAAAATTTTTTCTCGCCCCATTTTTATTCGTGAGTTTATTTGACAGTTCAAAGCTGGAACTTTTCTTACCAAAATGTTACAGACACACTTTTTATGTAAATTGGCTAGTAATTTCCTTACGTGACAGCTTGAACTCGCCAAACAGTTAAGTGAGAAAAACAGCTGTTTGTTTCAATTTATGCCATTTTTGTTTCATTTCACACATTTCAATCGAAAACTTTCTCGACGCGAGAGTTGCAGAACATGGGCACAGAACTCTAATCTGCAGAAGTGTTGTACAAATTAATGTCACTTCGAAAACAAACCTAACCTCATTCTAAATTGTGCGGTAATTTCACTTGTGTTTTCTAAATTTTTGTGGTAAACGAATGTCTTCTACGCACATTCAATCATTAAAACCTTTTAAAATCCTTTATTTTCACAATTCTAGAACAAAGGGATGCTTTTCTCTAGACAAATGCAAACCATTACTAGGATTGCTGTTGATTTTGTTGTCATGCATTTTAGCAATTATAATCATTCCATTTTTATTGTTATTGTATTTCATATGTTGCAATTGAGCATAAAAACACTGGTCATTTTTACTTTTTATGGTTTTCAATAACAATTGTGAGTGACTGAATGACTGACTGACTTTATAAAAGAGTCCCGCCAACCCCTCTGCCCAGCACTTTGGCAAGCAGACATTAAAACAACAAGTGATAAAATGAGTGGTGAGTGTAAAGAGAAGAATAGAAGAAGAGGTCTGAAGTAGATTTGTATCATCGTGGGCACTTAAAATTGTCAGCAGGTGCTTAACAAAAACATTAACATGCTACGAGTACAACATTTAAAGAAATGTTGCCAACACAAACGAAAAACAATAATCATAACAAAAACTACTACAGTTAATGTGATTTTATTTGTCATGCATTACGGGAATACATTATTTTTCGACAAGAAGTGTTCAACTATGTACATTTATAAGAGATAATTGTAAAAGATACTGAGGAAAGTAAAAAAGAATGAAAGGGACAACAAAGTTTATCCAAGTCTTGGCATAAAACTGAAACAATTAAATGTGTATTAAAAGAAAAAATAATCTTTAATTTCATGGGATTAAATTTTCGCAGGCATTATTTTAATATTTAAGCCAGAAGATTAAGAGGAATTGAAATCACTTATTTGGGAATTTTAGCAAAATTACACATGTGTTTTTTTTTTTGGTTACGGCTGTTAAGCGTTTTCCCTAATTTTAATGTAATGAATATCGAATTGATTTTCTATTTTTGCCAAAAGTAATAAATTTTAATGTCACTCTATTTTGCTTTTAAAATTGATTACCCATAAAGTGTTCAACCCTTTTTCATCGTATAATATGGCCGAAACTCCCCAAGGAGTATCTCCTTCGCCAAAGCATTTTTACTTTTGCATAATTTATTTCTTGTGATACTTGTTTTTTTTTACTTGTCTGCCACAAACGGCCATAAAAGGAACAGTATGTGCCACAATACAATAATTGTCATAACAATCATAACCATTTACCTGTAACATATGAGAATGTATCTACATACATAAATAAATACATAAATTATCTGCCATATTTATTGTCTCCAATAGCTGACATTTTACCGCAGGATAAGAGTTTAGCTGAAAACCAATTGCATAAAATTGTGGAGAAAACAAACATTTTGTTAAACGTGACTTAAACACTGGATATTTGGTTTTAATACTTTTGTTGTTGCAAATATATAGATACTTTTTGCCTAACTACCCTTCTATTCATATTTTATTATGATGGAGAAAACCAGCACTCTTTTTAGTAAAGGGTATCTCAAAATTAAGCCAAGATTAAAACTAAAAAGAATACACAGCGTCGTTCATAAAGTTTGTAACGCCTTAAAATTTTAGCCTCAGACCCGACGTTCGGAAAACCAATCGACTAGGAATTATTTTCTAAGTAGATCTAGCCATGTGCGTCCGTCTTATCGTTAATCTATTACATACTATTCTATATAAATTAGGGTTCTACCAGATTATATGGACGAAAAAAGTGCCAAGGCACAGAGTGTTCTCTCCTTAGAATTATTCTGTGTATTGCAGATATACGTTGTGTAAATATTAGGATACTAGGATACAGTTCACAGGAGCCGAAACGTCGCTGAAGTTTGAATGTGCATTTACAAGGGGGAAAAATAAAACATTTTGCAATTAAATTTTAATGAATCGAATTGTGTTCGTAATAACCGTTCTAATGAGATATAAATGGCAAAATTTGGTTGAAAAATTTTAAAGTTAATAAAATTTCCCCAGGCCATTAAAGTGTCTCAGGCCACTTGAACAAGTAATGTAGAAACAAAATTAACATATTTTAAGAGCAATTTGAATAAAAGCTAAATATAGCTGTATTTACCAGGGCTGCGGAGTCGGAGTTGAGGTTTTTGTACCGGAGTCGCGGTCAAAATACTTACAAAAACACGCGTTTCCGATTCTACAATTTTTCGGCATAAAAAATTTAAAAGATTTTTCTAATATTTTCCAAAATAAAAATTCTTCGAAACTGGCGATGCAATATTTAAAATATTGATTTGAAATGTTTACAGAATAAAAGGTACTGCATTAAAAAAAAAGAGTTTATAGTCAAATTAGCGCCAGTCTCGTTACATTTAGCATCGATGTACAAATTGGAGTCAGAGTTTGAGCCGGAGTCGGACTTAAAAGCTGACAGCGGTTGGACTTGGAGTTGGAGTTAGAATGGTTTTTTGATGACTCCACAGTCATGGAATTTACTTGTATATGAGTTTTTGTCTTCTTATGATACCGTAAACATATTCGCAGGTATGACCAAAAAAAATTATTTTTTAATGGCACTTTTAAAACTCTATTTTCAAATTTTGAAAAATATGTAACAAATAACAAAATTTTTTGATTGTCACATTAAAATTTATTCAGTACTAGCTGACCCGACCGACGATGTCCTGTCCAAATTAGGAAAAATGTTTGCGTTCGATTTTTAAAATCCGTTGAAAAGATACGAACATTTGAAAGAAAAATTAGGCAAATCGATGGAGCCGTTTTCTGAGTTTAGGTAATTCAAAAAAAGTGGGCGTTAAAGTAGGCGGGGCATAATTTTCTTTCAGTAAAAACATAAGTTTGACCATGGCGATGATTTTAAAGAAAAAATCGTCCAAATCGGTCAAGCCGTTCTCAAGTAATGCGCTTAATAGTAAAAGTGGGCGTAAAAGTAGGCATGGCACATTTTTCTTTCGATGAAAACGTAAAATGGATTAATACGAACATTTAAAAGAAAAATTAGTCAAATCAATGGAGCCGTTTTTTGATTTTAGGTAAATCGAAAAAAGTGGGCGGCGCAAAATTTTATTTCTGTAAAAACCTCAGTTGCACCTTGGCAATCATTTTAAAGAAAAAATCGTCCAAATCGCTCAAGCCGTTCTTTAGTTATGCGCTTAATAGAAAAAGTGGGCGTTTAAGTAGGCGTGGTAAATTTTTCTTTCGATGAAAACTTAAAATGGATTAATACGAACATTTGAAAGAAAAATTTGTCAAATCGATGGAGCCGTTTTCTGATTTTAGGTAATTCGAAAAAAGTGGGCGGGGCAAAATTTTCTTTTCGTATAAATCTAAGTTGGACCATGGCGATAATTTTAAAGAAAAAATCGTCCAAATTATTTAGAAGTCATTGGTGGTGCAATATGAAAATTGGGTTTTTGCCACGCCCCTCCGCCCGCAGACCGAAAATCAAAAATCAGACTTCACAGTGTCACCCGCCTGAATATTGAAGATTCCCTGAAAATTTCAACAAAATCAGCTCAGCCGTTTTGATGTCCATACGTTACATACATACATACATACACACATCCTATTTTATAGAAGTTGGATAGAAGAATATAAAAGAGAATCAAAATATGAAACAATTATGTCGATTCCTCCCATAGTTTTTCCGTACCTCTGATTTTAATTTTGCGATTTTCGGGAAAAACTAATTTATTGGCCATAATTTGGCGAAAGTTGGAGGAGACCATATTTAAACATGTGTTTTCTCTGGGTGCAGATAATTTTAAATATACTCTGAACATTAACCCTAAAGCTGGAGGCTCATACCACGCGTATTCGCGTCAATACTTTGCATGCTTTTTAAATCCTACTTGCGTTCTTCGCTTCAAGTTACGCGGCATCACCATAAGTAAAAATACAATTTTATTTGTCAAAATCAGCCGATTTTTTTGAACACTGCTCGAGACGCTTTGTGCTGGTTCACACTCTTCCAGTTTTATCCGTCCATGATTTTCCATGGATCCCAAAGTGGATACGCTCTGTTAATACAGATGCGCCATGCGTCGGAAAATTTTTTTACAAAAATATTCTTTTTCGTCATTAAAAAAAGGGTTTATATTGTTAAATTTTTAAAATTTTTTTATTTTTTAATTTTTTGTTTGACGTTGTTGGATCTGACAACATTTTTGTAAGAAAAAATATACAAGGAAAATATTTAACGTTGACTGGTCACGTTAGGAACAATTTTGTTTGCTGACAAATAATTTTGTTTGTCCAAAATATTTAGTGGTCATATAAGGGCAAACAAATATTTGACATTTTTTGACAAATGTTTGCCATATGTGACCGTAGCTTTTGTGAATCGATCGAAAGGCGTCCGTCCGTCTAGCCCATTTTTCGATATCATTTGTTGAAATTTGGTACACAGGTTCTAATTGGACCTTGAAAGTGGGTAGAATTGGTCCATATTTTCTCATAGCCCCCATACAAGTTTTTTTTTTCCAGAATAGAGTCTTTGTGCCCATAACCCATATTTATATATTTTGGTATTTAGATTAAATTTGGTCAAAACTAACTTAATTACAAACCAAATTTTATTGGAATAGGTCCATATTTGACCATAGCTCCCATACAAATACTACTCCCGAAAATATCTTTTATTGCCGCAAGTTCCTTATAAATCTTAATGTTGACATAACTTCCCGTCTATACCAGAGATAAATATTGCGACAAATATTGCAGTAAATGTCAAAATTTTGTTATCATTAATGTAGACAGCATTTTTTTCTACATATTTATTGCCGGCAATTTATGTAGCAATAATTGTTAGTCGACTTTCGTTGACAAAACAGCCGCGAATAACGTTTCAAGTTACAAAATAATTTTTTTCAGGAGAGCAAAAAAACGTTTTTTATGTTGAGTACACACAGTGCAACCTACATGCAATCTGTTTCAATGCAACCTCAAAATATCAAAGCGTTTTGATGTTGATGCAATCTGAAATGAATGGAAATTAATTAAATTCACTAGATTGCGTAAACGTGTTGCATAGTGTGTACCCAGCACAACAGGCAAGATTGTTAATTTTTTATTTTTTTAGATTATTGAAAATAATGATAGTAAAAATTTTTATGCAAAATATCAACCAATTTAAAACTTAAATTACATGCAAATTAACAGTTTATAACTTTTTTTTTTAGTGGAAAAACGTTTCATATCCACAATCACGATGTCATTTGAAACGTTCTTCCACTACGCAAAGCATCATGACTGGTGGCTTTTAAAACGTTATTCCACGTTTAAAACCATTTACTTTGTATCATTTTTAAGTAACTTACAACGTTCTTCCACTAGCTGACTCTTTGTTTGTAATTTTTAAGGTGCATAATTTTGGGTGATTTGAAGTTTAAACAGTGTACGAGAGTGATGTTAACGGTTATCTGCAAAAAAACAGTTTTTGCAAAAAGTGGCTTTTACAACGTTATTCGCGGCCGTGCTTCAATTGTTGCTAACATAAAACGTCAAATTTGGTTGCCAATTGCAAAAAAGAAGCAAAAAAATAAAATAAAAATAGAAGCAAATTGTGTGGGAAAGAAATTAAGTTTGTGAAATGGTAGCAAATTATAATTGAAGTAAAAAACTTAAATTAAAGAATTAAATAAATACTAAAATAGAATTGCAAAAATTATTTTTTTTAATATAATTCTGTGGCAAAAAAGTTGTAAAAAAAAACTCGGTGAAAAAATCATTTTACCAATAAATGAAATAAGCCAAATTAAAAAAAAAATAATACAAAGTTTTGAAAATGTAAACAAAAAGGTTTTTTTTAATGGAAATTCGTATGATTAACAACATTTTTTCAACTTTTTAAATTTGACTTAAGATGTTTTGTCAAAATGTCACAGACTTTTTTCCTAATTCAATCTTTATTATTTAAATTTATATTAATTTGTTTAAGCTTGTGTCCTTTTTTATATAAAAACTAGCTTAACCCGGTGCGCTTCGTTACACTGCTTTAACCACGTTTGAAGACTCTCCGTTTAAAAGTTCTTCAGTTGAGCGATAATTAATATATGCATCCTATGGGAGGCATTTCCCCCTACCCGCTTTATTTTATTTTCAAAAGTGTAGTATACCATAAGAGTGACTTCTACAATGTTTGAACATTCCTACTATTTATAACAGTTCTTAAGATATGCGATATTAAACATTGGCATCCTATGGTGGGTACCACTTCTCCCGCTGCTATTTTATTTCAATTTTGGGGCTCAGAAGATCCTACTACCAAAAGTTCAACAAAATGCGTGCAGCGGATCTTATTAATATTTCTAACTATGAGGGGTCCTGCTCCTCCTCTGTCTACCCCGCCCATTTTTATATTGAAAATTATAGTTTACCATTATAGTAGTTGACCACGTTTGAAGACTATCCCTTTAATAGTTTTTCAGTTGAGCGATATTTAATATATGCATCCTATGGGAGGTATTTCCCCCTCCCAAAGTGTAGCATACCATAAAAGTGACTTCTGCAAAGTTTGAACATTTTCACTATACCAGTTCTTAAAATATGCGATATTAAACATTGGCATCCTATGGGGGGTACCATGTCCCCCGCCACAAAGTATACAGAGATGAAAAAAGTGACGTATGAAAAATGCCTAAATCATTTGCGAGGGCAGTCTTCGAAGAAAGAGAAAGAAAACGTTTTTTGTTAGTGAAGTGACAATGCGTAAAAGCAGGCCGCTACTATCTACACAAATTACATAATCAAAACAAAAAACGCAAAAAGGGCAGCTTTCGAAGAAATAGACAGAAAAAAATACATTATTTTCTGTCTCGTGACGCCTCTGTATACTCTGTGTCCCCCGCTGCTATTTTATTTCAATTTTGGGGCTCAGAAGAGCCAAGAGAAAGAATTTATATTAATTCAAACAATATTTACAAGATGGCGTCAGTTTTTAAGCACCCTCATCCTTGATTTTTTTTTCAAATTATGAGCCAACATAAATAAGTTTTTCCATGCCTTTAACAGAAGCTGAACGAAAGGAAATATTTCTCTGTTATTCTGCCGACGTTATTGCCAACTTGCTGAGATATTTATTTTAAGTGTAGACCTTGGGTAAAAAATGCCGACAATAACTTTTACCATAGTTTCTATGTCATTACAAAATGTTTTTTAGGCAAGTCCAAAATAAACCATAGGTCTCATATAAACCGCCATCTTAAAATCGAAAACAAAAATAATACTCGGCACAAAGAACTTTAAGATCAATCTTAAGCTCATAACATAATTTTGTTCAGGTTTTTAAGTGTTGTCGTGTAGGGTATCATATGTTCGGGCTGGACTGGCTCTACTTTCTTACTTATTCAACAAAAACGTTGGGGTACGTTGTGGATAGGCTGTATATGGTTTATGTAAAGTTTGCATGAAATCGGCCCAGTAGTTCCTGAGATATGGCATTTAGATTTTCAAATATATTCCCATACAAATATAAACAAAAATGCCCTCCATTTTGATTTCCTTCGAAACGGCTTGACTGATTTTTATGAAATTTTGTATGTATGTGTTTTTGTTAGGTATGAGAATAGGTCGTAGAGTATATTTTATATCGCTAGAGGGCGAAAAATAGGGCATAAGCTCCCCCTCCCTACATCTTATTAGCTAATCAACCTGTTTTCTTAAAATTTTGCATGCAGGCACTGTTACATCTAAAAGAAAATAGGGAATAGGGCAGGAGGAGTAAAAGCTCCCCCTCCCTATATCTGCTTAACAAATCGACCAATTTTCTTGAAATTTTGCAGTAAAATAGTGTAACATCTGGAAAGAACTATAGTCTCAAACTTTTATTATTAAGGGCGTGATATAGGGCAATAGAGGTAAAAGGTCCCCCTCCCCAATCTTTTAAACAAATCAACCGGGTTTCTTAAAATTTGGCATGCAGACACTGTAACATCTGAAAGGGAATAGGGAATAGGGCATGAGATAGGACAATAGCGGTAAAACTTTTCTTTTAAGCTAATGAGCGGTGTTTTCTTAAAATTTGGCATGCAAACACTGTAACATCTGAAAGGAAATAGGGAATGGGAAGTGAAATAGGGCAAGAAGGGTAAAAGCTGCTCCTCCCAATATTTTCTTGAAAATTTGCAGCCAAATAGTGTTACAGCTGGAAAGTACTATATCCTATAGTTTTTATTATTTCGGGTGTGAAGCAGGAGGGGTAAAAGCTCCCTTCCCTATATCTTCTTAACTAATCAACCGGTTTTCTTAAAATTGGGCATGCAGACACTAACATCTGAAAGAGAAAGGGCATGAAATAGGGCAAGAGGAGTAAATGCTCCCCTTCCCTATATCTTATTAACTAATTAACTGGTTTTCTTGAAATTTGGCGGGCAAATAGTGTAACATCTGGAAAGAACTAAAGCCAATAATTTTTATTATATTCTTAACTAACCAACTGGTTTTCTTAAAATTTGGCATGCAGTCACTGTAACATCTGAAAGAAATAAGTTATATGGCAAAACAACGTTTGCCGGGCCAGCTAGTTAAATACAAAATTTGTTCCATGTTTGCCATATTGGTAGATTTTTTCACAAGTTCTAATACAAATACCCCAGGAATAAGAGCATTCGCTTTAAAGCTGCAAGATGGAACGAGCTAGGAAAACCAAATTCGAAGCAAGTTTTTTTTACTACATATTTACAAAGTTAATACAGTATACATAATTATTTGGTTGTATCGAATCGAGTTTTTTATTAGAATGTATTTTTAAAGTTTTTAAGGTACTTAAAATCTTATTTGGAGATTCATGGGCTGAACACGTGTGTTTGCTAAGTGCACTCCTACCTAATCCATTTTTTGAATCGGTCAAAGGATTTGAAAGTAATTTTATCAATAATCTCATTGAATAACAACAAGTTTTCCCCTAAGAGTGTCATCAATATTGACTGCAATTGACAGCTTAAAATATTTAACGAATATTCAAATTTTGCCTCAATCGAATAAAGCACTTTTATCTCAATTGCTTTTTTTCAGCATACAGAATTCGCCATTTTCATTTTCAATTTCTTTAATATTTACCATGTCTTATCGTATAAATAGTAAAAATTGCCATTGTGGGAATTACCTTTTTGTGTAATTTGTTCGTGTGTTTGTGTGTAAAAATATTCGTGGTTGTCTTGTAAGAGATTATCGTCTATACATTTCTATTTTATTGGCGTGACATGAGACATATTCATATGAATATGTAAAGAGACATTTAAGAGTGAAAGAAAAGCATAAATATCAGGAAAAAGCCAACCCTTTTTCTAAATGCAAAATGTCTTTATCGAAAGTAATAAGATAAAATATATTTCTTTTTTTAAGTATTTTTTAACTTAAATGTTTTTTTTTTTAATTTTCAAATGGACACTTTGGGGAAATGATTTTGGGAATATTTAGAAATATTTGGCAATCTATGAGAATATTTTTTATTGGCATAAATAATTTATCAACTTAATTTGGGAATTAAAATGAAAATGGTTTAAATTATGCACATACATACTTATTCCTATGGTTCCAAGGTGGAACAAGGGCCCACAGCAAAGTTTTTCCAATATGATCAATCCTGTGATATTAGCTTCACTTCGACTTTAAATTACTAGTTGATTAATGCTTTTGAATTAGAATTGATCAAACAAATTTATATTTTATATATACAACTTTTGTACTCCAACAAAACACCAACATTTAACTCTTTAACTTTACTCTACTCCATTTAACTTCATTAAAATCGAAAAAAATTAGCAAATTAAAAAATGATCGATAATATCCTGCAATAATAAATTGACAAAGACATTGCCGCCAAATGAAATAAAAGCACTTTAAACGAACTTTAAAGAAATCCCAATAAATTTTGAAAAGTAAAAATACAAATCAATCTTATGAGAAATTGATCAATACAAAAATAAAGAATATCAGAAGAAATCAGCAACATCCGGTATGGGGGAGTCAGTAGATGATGACAACAAATTATGAATGTTTGTATGTCAACGAATCAATACATCATGTATTAAACAAACAATAAACAAAATTTATGAAACATTTTGAAAATCAATTTATATTTTCTACACTCTTTGCCCATCAAAGCTTGCTTTATGCTGAAATAATCCCGTTTGTGTGGGCAGCAAAGGGCAATGAACGTTAAGTGATCAATAAAATGGGAAAACCGATGCAAGTAAATTAATTGATTATAAGGGAAAGTATGCTAATTATTAGACTTGAAAAGAATTTTAGAGAAAGGGTTAGAATTTATACTCACATTTTTAATGAAAATGCCTTTCAGTTGCTTGGATCGATATAAATACAATGGAATCCCTCATGATCGGACACCGAAAGGACCATTAGAATGTGTCCGTACTAGAGGGATGTCCTCTCAAAAGCAATCAATGCTTTTCTAATGGAAGTTTTGACAGGACCAGGTACCCGTGTTCGTTTTAGGGAGGTGTTCGCCTAACAAAGTTGTCCGCTAAGTGAAATTATACTGCTTAACACACTTAATAAACCGATACTTAGTGAGATTCTGTTCCGATTTCATAAATTTTGTTATGCCAAATTATCTATATAGATTCTCAATTTAATTTCAGAAAATCTTAAAGGAGTCCACGAAGCAATCCGAAATCATTTCAAATATTAGAATATATTCAATTTAAAGAAATAACATCATATGCGGCAATCAAATAAGATAATCGACTTTAAAGTAAAAAAAAAAAAAAATATTAATAATAGTAGCTGATTCATGAAATGATACTGTACATCCTTTTAAGAACTCCTTTAAAAAGACCACTCCCAGCGGTAACAAGAATAAGTAAAGAGGCCTTACTAAGCAGACACACACCCTTCTCCCATAATTCAATACTTATTGAATTTGGTGGCTCCAGTTCAAAGATTTACTTCAAATTTTAAGTGCCACGCCCACTATTGGTTGTCTGCCCATTTGTGTCCCAAATATTTAAATTGATACTAAAGTTATTCCTACGAAAATTCGGGATTCTAGCTGGGTTAGTTTTCCAAATATACGCATTGTGGTATTTAATTCATGAGCAAAGTGCCACGCCTACTTTTGTATTTCTTCCCTTAATGTTTATATGGATATCAAAGTTGCCTGTGCAAAATTTAATGACTTTAGCTGTTGTAGTTTCGCATGTATACTAATTTGAGTATTTAATTCATATGGACGTTACCAAGTCCACTATTGCTAATGCACCCGTTTCTTATCTAAATAATCATATAGATGTCAAAGTTGCTCTGGCAAAATTTGGATACTCTAACTGTTATTGTTTTCCAGATATACAAATTTTAGTACTTAATTCATGTGGAAAATGCCACGCCTACCATTGCAAGTCCGCTTATTTCACTGTGCAACAAATAAAAAACCAGCCTCAACATTTGCAACGCGAAATGAAACTAGACTACTGGTTTTCGAAATTTCTGGCCTTGAAGTTTTTGAATTTTTTGAAAAGGCGTTTCGAATAAGTCAAAAAAATATACTTAATGTACTTCTGAGCTAAAAATTAATTTCAGATGTCTCCAGTAGCATCGTTAAAGGACGATTGCACGAACTTAAAAGTGCCGTTTTAGTATACATTTGTGTAAGAGTTTGAAAAAAGGACAAAAATGAGAGTTAGAGGGTTAATAAATTTTAAGAAAAGAATCGCCACACGATTCTACTGCAGATATCTAAAATTACTTTTAGCTCAGAAGTACATTTAATATATTTTTTTGACTTATACCAAACGCCTTTTCAAAAAATTCAAAAACTTTAGGGGCCCATATTTCGGGAGCCCGAGCTAACTTTTCAAAACCCTTCTGCAGATTTGCTCTACTAGTAGTCTTCTTTTATTTCGCGTTACAAGTGTTGAGGGTGGCGGCGATGACCCGAATTTTGTTGCACAGTGTTTTTTAACAAAATGTTCGTGTGGAGTTGAGCGTACTTAATTTGACCGTACTTAATCTAATTAAAACTATAGCTGTATTAAGAACCGAGACAAACAATTTTTAATACTTATTATTTAATTGGGCATGACACATCGCCTACTTAGAATTTCAAAACAAAATATAGCCTATGTTTCCTTCCGGACATACAGGAAGACGCTGCAAAAAATTCAAGAAAATCAGTCAAGCTATTTAGCCGTCTTTAGACTACAACCAAACATACTTACGTCATAAAAACACACTGTAATTTTTATACCCTTCAATATTGATATAAGACCCTATAAAGTATATATATTCTGGGTCCTTATGAGGACCGAAGTTGATTTAACCATGTCCGTCTGTCCGTCTGACCGTTGAAATGGATTTTCCGAAGACCCCATATATGATGGGGGCCATATGTGACATTTATGTCACATATGGTCCGGAATTGTTTGCTATTGAAATTCAGCAAGATCAGTCCACAAATGGCTGAGATATGAGCAAAAAACCACGACTACCTCTAATTTTTTCCAAAAATCCCTTGTGGTTGTTGTATTTTTATTACTTTTTGCTGCATATCTGGGGAACGGCAAAAGCCAAAGTTTCCAAATTAGTTACAAACATTTAGGTTGCCAATACACACCATCCTACAAAATGTGGGCGGGATTGGATAAGTGGGCGTGGTACCTACCGTACAAAAAAAAATTAAAAATTGTATAAAAATCTAAATTTTAGGGCTGCCATATGTCCTATGGATATGACTTATATACCAAAATATCGAAAATAGTAGAACATATTCTATAAAAAACTCGGAAAAATCGGTTCAGATACAAAAAAGTTATTACCAAAATTAAATTTAATTTTTTTTAAATACCCACTTTCGGGAACCCCGAGTCCAAGCTTTATAACTCAAGTAAATGGTAAATTTCTTCTTAAACACGTTGGTATATAAATCTGTCAAATTGGCTAAAAAATGGCTGAGTTATAACCGAAATACTAGATCCCCAAAAATTACTCTGTTTTATAATTAACTTTGTTAAAATATTTGTATACAAGTATATATAAATGTTTATATATAAATATAACTTAAGTAAATGGTAAAATTCTTCCTTCACACGTCGGTATATAAAAATATAAAATCGGTTTGACAATAGGTAACTTATGAGCAAAAATGGGCTAAAAAACATCAAAATTTCTATAAAAACCTAAATTTTAGGGCTGCCATATGTCCTATGTATATGACTTATATACCAAAATATCGTAAATTTTTATGAGTTATAACCCAAATACTGGGGTCTAATCACCGCATACGATATCGAGCAAAATTGATCGAAATTATTTATTTTGGTATCTTGAAACTCGATATCAAATGAAATGTATTGAATTTGAAATAATAGCATTCGACATCGAGTAACTCGACATTACATTTATCGAGTTTTCATTCGATACGCCAGTGTCTATCGTATGCAAAAAAATTGAATAGTTTATTCGATACGATAGTATCGAATGCGGTGTTTTGACCCCTGAATTCCCAAAAATTACTCTTTTTATACCCTTCACCGAAGGTATCCTTTACCCTAAAAAGTATATATATTCTGGGCCCCTATGAAAAGCGAAGTTCAAAACCGGTTGTCTCTTATTTAAAAAAAAAAATATTTACCAGTTTTATTTAGTTTTTGTCTAGTTGCTCTGTATTCTGCTCGCACAATGGTGAAGGGTATATAAGATTCGGCACAGCCGAATATAGCACTCTTACTTGTTATATATATATAGATAACCCGGCGAAATTGGTCTGGTGAGACCAGAATTGACGATAGGTCCCATATTAACCCCCTCTGTAAAAACACTTTAAGGCGAAAATGTATTATATACTGTGGAATCTCACATAAATAGACACTGAGGGGACCATTACCATGTGTCCGTACAGGAGGGATGCCCCCTTACTAGAATTTAATGACATCCGTATGGAACGATGCCGGGACCAGGCAACAGTGATCTTCGAAAGGATGCGCCCGCTTTAGAAAAGTGTTCATTAAGGAAGAATTTACTATAGATGTTTATCCAAATCTAGATAGTATTCGGCATAAAGAACTGCTAAATTAATCTTAACCTCAAAAATGAATTTTGTATTGGCGAGCACATGATTGCCGATTTTTTGTCTGTAAATAACGTGGTGTACGGAAAACAAATGGTCACGTTGACCGACATACTTTCTTTCTTGTTATTTTTCTAGTTGGAGAGTATTACAGATTGAACACATACATTTTAGCATTCGAACTTGTCATGTGCACGAAACTTTTGTTAACACAAAGTAAAATGTAACATGGATTTTTTCAGTGTATGGATTTTTCCATAGTAAAGCACTGTAAATTCAATAGCAAAAATCACATTTATTTCAAAGGCGTCGATTTAAAACCCCCTTTTTGTCATGTAAAACTTCTTAAATTATTTTTCATTTTCTGCTTGTAACCGTCTGTTTTACATGCGGGTTGTTTCGTAGTCTTTCGTACACAAAATTTACTTAAACTAATTAGCCAAGGTACACACCATAAACATACGTAAAAGGCATACAAACGTTATAATTCTCATTACGCCAAGAAAACAATAGAGGGCTTAAAATTTCTCTTGCATTATTCTGACACTCATTCCCAAGTGCTCGATGAAGTGATGATGACTTTGTTTTAACACTTTATTTGCGTGTTTTAATATCATTAAAAACTCTTCATTTAATTTTTAATTTTGTTTTTTTTTTACGATTAGTGTTTAAAATGCCATATAAAATATTTTTAAATGCGAATTTATTACCCCCATCGTTATGACTTAATTCTTACGGTTCCCTAAAGATGACTCTACAAGAAACAGACAATGAAATGAGTCTTTTTTTCTCGAAATGTTTTATTTGAAAAAAATTAGTTACGTTACCCCTTCTTTAAGACAAACCATAAAAGAAAGGGATGAGTATTTTATTTTCTTATTAATTTAAGAAAAGCCTAAATTGTATCTATTGTTTAAGTTTTGTAATAAATTTTTATTATTTTCGTACATTTAATTTAATTAAGATACTTTTGTTTTAACAGTTTCTTGGAGGGTGAATAGTTTTTGATTTGTAATAAGTTTTTGGAAGACATTTTCAAATGGTATTACATAATTACCAGGGCATGTTTTAGTTGGAAAATAAATTTTTCTTTGGATATTTTTTAAAAGTTCCTTTATTTGCATAACTTTATGCATATTTCGAGCATATTTTAGCTTTAATACCATGTTAGATAAGGCCATGATGGCTTTATCTCTCATTCAATAGGGAGGTAAAGCCTTTTTTGTTTTTTTTTTTTTCATTTGAATGGGAGATAAAGCCATCATGGCCTTAGCTCACATTAGCAATATTAGAAAATGGCTGTATCTCTCATTTCAGTTAAGGAGACACTAAAGTTAAGTATTGAAATCTGGCTTCGCATACTAAGGTTTTCTGCGCTGAGAGGTTTTTCCTCCAGTAGGACGCGGCAGGTGGCTTCGCTGAATAAAGTTTTCCTGCGTGCGTCACAAGAATGAAAAAATGTTTTTAAATGATAACAGAATGTTTACACCATGCATAACAATTTTCTGAAAAAATATGGCTTTATCTCTTATTTGCGAAAAAAAATATGGCTATATCTCTCATTCCGCAAAATTTAAAATATGACCTTACCTCTCAATGATTGGGCAATAAGGCCATTATGGCTTTATCTCCCATTCAATTGAGCAATAATGCCATCATGGCCTTATCTACCATGGTTTTAAAGCACCCCCCTTGTCATTATTCTTTAAAATCTTATACAAATTTTCAAAACATTTTTGGCGTTTTAAAATTATTTTCGTACAAAAAATCAGTGTAAGCTGTTCTTTGAATTAACTGCCCAAAATATGTATTTTCTTTTATTTTTCTTGCATATTTACTTTATTTTTTTTTTGGCAGTCTAAAAATATTTTCATATAAAGTATCAAAGCTGCATACATTAAAAAAATATGGTTGCCACCCTTTCACTTTCAGTTGCTTAATATAAATCGCAAACAAGCCACTCAAAGCGCAAGTTGTCATTCAAGGCGAAATCATAACAGGTGAATGAGGGATCAATCAGGTGACTATGCCGAAGGCGGTCTTTGCAGAGAAGCTTTTGTTACCGAAGAATTTCAACTAATTGTAGTGGGGAATGTAAGATGAGATAAACCCACTGTTGTTTATTGTTGATGTGTTTTGTTCAAGCTTTGATATTGTTACAAGTAGAACTGTTGCTATAATTCTTATGCGTTTAACAGTTTTATTTGGTTTAATATCTTTAGTTTGTCTAAAATCTTTATGGATGAAGTTTCCTGATGATCTGGCCTAAGCAACCAGTGAAATGCGCATAGGAATAGCTTATCCCATCAACAATAAATTTCAAGTGTTTTTGTCAAGAATAAAAACTGGGAATTAAGCACGAATAGCAAAATCTTTTGAAAACGAAGCCGGTTTTTGTTATACCATAGAGGAAAAAACTTTTGGGCCCGAGAGGGCTGAGAGCTATTTTATAATGAAATTACTCCTACATTTTTTTCTTGGGACTTACTGCACCTGGGACTTATTTCGCGAAGCCTTTGCATACTGCGTTTCGGCAACAACGCGTTGAAGATCACTTCCAAGTGCGTGGCTTTTTCAAGTTTATCTGCACATAACTAGGACTTTAATATCCTTAAAGAAAACAATCTAATATCAGATAACATGAACAAGGTGGCTAGTAAATAGCTGCTATTCGTGAAATTATTCGTTTGCCCAATGTTTCTCTTAGTAAATTGTTTGTCTCACGCACTGTTTAACACTTTTCCAATTGACTTTAACTTTCTCAGCGTTATTCTCGTTATTTGTGAAGGCATATGGATTAATGATTCCACCGACCCATAAATTGCACCAAAAAATGAGTTCTCATTCCTTCAAATGCGGCAATTCTGGTATTCTAGGATTTGAGGGACCACAGGTGCTGAGCTGTAGACAACAGGTCGTGTCAAAGGTTGCGAATAGTGAACTAGAAAGTGCACAGAAAAAAATAAAAATGGATTTCAATAAAACAATTTGTGATACAAATTAAAAACTTAATTTTTTTTGCACTAGTAAACAAATTAATGGTTTCAATTAAACTTTTCATTCATTTGATCAAACATTTAATACACTTGATTAAATTTTTAATTAAAACTGATTTTATGTTTGATTAACGCTTTAATTGGTGAACAATTTTAGAGAGTTTTCTTTATATGAAAGTCTTCGCAGGAAGGTCATTCCATATACGAGCAGTTTGGCCAAGGAACGAATTTTCCTTGAAATGCAGTGTATGATGCAACGGGCACTAGACCACAAAACGATGTGCTCTTGAGGAAAAACGCATATTACGAACAAGCGTACAAGTTTTGGAGACCAGATCCCTTATTTCATAAGAAACCATTCCATTTTAGTAACGATAAAATAGGGAAATACAATACACATTGCGATGGTACTCAGGAGAGTCAATATAATTGGATACCCTATCCTCGCAGATATTTGTGAAGTGTCACCATTAGGCATACAACTTTTTACAATTTTGGCAAATTGGTAAAATGGCATAGCCTAGTCGAATAGAGCTTAAAAAAGTATGAAGACCTAATATATTTTTTTGAAATCGCGTAAAAACTTCCGCAACAAACGCAATTACTTTTTTTTGTAAGATCATATAGCTATTTGCTTTAACATTAAATTTAAAAATTAACATTCAGCCGTATTTTGGTTGTCGCTGTCGTAAACGACGTGTCGATTTTGTTGTAGATAAAAGAACAAAAGTTGTGTATTTCTTTAATGACTATTTGTGTAAAAAAGTGATATAAGTGTAACATGCGATAATCTTATGAACTGGTCCAAGCTTTTAAATACTTAAAAAAAATAAATATTTTACCTATAAAACATAAAGAGCACCCAGTAATGCTCGTTGGAATTCTAGAGCTATTCTGATGGCACTTTTACCTTTTATACTTAGTCCGGAATATCGATTGCAATTGTTTTCTATTTGTAAATTTGCGTGTGATGCTTGAAGCAAAGTTTGGTTTTCTGATCATACTTTCAACTTTCGTCACACTACACATTATTGTCCTGCTTGACAAAAGCAAATTAATATTTTCTCAGACATTGGGTTAAAAAAACCATCAGCTATTCATGAAGTTCAGCGAAACAACCTCTGCGCAGAACGTGGAACTAAAATTGAGCAAGACAAATTTAATAATGTATTTTATTACTTGCACAAAACATTTTGCTACTGTGTAAATTTAAAACTTTAAAACTAGTACATGAACTAGTTGAAAAGATTTGTGTTTCTAAATTAGAAATCACATTTGGTTCGGAACATTTTTGAACCAA
Source organism: Pollenia angustigena (assembly GCA_930367215.1). Taxonomy (NCBI): domain Eukaryota; kingdom Metazoa; phylum Arthropoda; class Insecta; order Diptera; family Polleniidae; genus Pollenia; species Pollenia angustigena. The sequence goes on from OV884057.1 coordinate 33,068,556, forward strand.
AATCATTTAAAAAAGTGATATTCAATACTTGTACAATATTTGCCATCATGTAGTGGTTAGTCATATACCTAGTAGCCATAGCTTAAAATTCAAGACTAACAAGACAAGACGTTATTTGTAGTAGCCTTGGTTCAAATCTCAGAGTAATGGGAAACATTTTCAGCCTAATTATAAATAAAAATTCCCCGGGATTTTTTCCCCATTATATACCATTGATTATATCGAGCCCTAACAGCGAAAATAACGTAAGCGACATGATAAATGACTTTATTGGCAACACTTGCATCATCTCCTTAAATATCATGGTCACATAATGTACCGTTACGATTTTATAGCAAAAACAATTTTAGTGTAAGCGACAAATTTCATACAAAATTAATATGAAATAAAACAAAAAAGCTCTTTCCTGTAAAATTTGATTTTTGGCGCTTACATTATTTTCGCGGTTAGGGGTCGATATACATAAATAACGTTCTTTAGATAGTTATAAATAAATATTAATTCAGCCACGCCAACTTTTCATTTCGTCATACCGAAGAATATAAAAAAACAAAAAAATTATATACATATGTTCCCAAGTCCGTTTCCTCTTTTGCCAAAGTTGATGTTTGAATTCGTTTTATTATCTTAAAATCGTTTTTTAGAACATACAAAAATTAAATAAAAAAAATGAAAAAAAATTCTTTTTGGGATTCTAACTGGCAATATCATCAGTCTCAGGAGAGAACTTAACAACTCGGCTACGAATGCTTTTACTGAAGAAGCGTTAAATAAAAATATATTGAGTCTATGAGGTTGTTTCTTTATATGAGCGGCATATCATATACATGCATTAATGTGTATGTGTTTGAGTAAAATTAAACACAATTACAAATAAAATCCACCACATTACCAACACTGTATTACCATAGCCACTGTATGACCGTAGAAACCAAAATTGAATTGGTTTGTATGGTATGTGTATGTCGTTTTGGTAATACAGTGTTGGCATGGCAATGTCACGTCTAATTGGACCTTTAAAGATAAAAATTGAGGCAGTCGTGGTTTTTTACTCATATCTCAGCCATTTGTGGACCGATCTTGCGGAATTTTAATAGTAAACAATTCCGGATCATATGTGACATAAATGTATAATAACCTGGCTCCCATCATATATGGGGTCTTAGGAAAACCCATTTCAATGGACAGACGGACATCGTTAAATTAACTTCGCTCCTCATAAGGACCCAGAATATATATACATACTTTATAGGGTCTAACATGAATATTATAGAAATGACAAACTTGTATATACACTATTCACCACCTGTGGACGGATAGCAGACAATTACAAATCTCATAGCTCTTTTACCAAACACAAACATTTTTTTTTTGATTGTTGATGAAACTATGGATAACGCATTGATATTACGTTAGGGTCAAGTTACTTTGACGGTGTTAGTTTTATAACGGATAGTTTTGTCATCTTATTCGAGCTTACCAAGTCAGATGCCGTTTAAATTTTTCTTCTTATAAAAAACTTTTTATCAACAAACAATATTCATATACACAATTTGATCGGATTGCCAACAAGCTTATAGGCTATCATCGATGTCGAACGTAGACTTCGTTCGCTTAAATTACTTGTAAAACAATATTGTATAATTTGTTTTCGTTTTAAATGTAAGTTAAGCAAACGAAGTCTTCGTTCAGAAATAGATGAACAGGCACTTAATCTTACTTAGCAATGCAAAAAATATTAAGGTTCTTTGTGGTTATAATTCAGTTTTAATTGACCTTTTTCAATAATATTTTGATTGTTTTTAATTTTAAGCTCAAGGTCTTTTTTTATATAAAAAATATTTAAAGTTTTTTCACATAATCCTTAAAGAATTTCAGGAATTCTGTTCTGTATTAGGTGTTTCTTATACAAGATGGACTTCTTAAAGGAAGATGTTGTAAGAATCGTAGAACAGTGGGATTCTTTGATACTGTATTTTGAAACATAGTTTTATAAAGGCAATGGTATATGAGCCGCAGAACTTGCAGAAAGTATGGATGAGTTCCAAAACAGAGCAAGTTATCAACGCGTATACAATAAGCCAACTAAGCATTGTAAAACTCTGGTAAATTTTTTACGTTGTCTGCAAGGTATTAGGATGTATTGGAGCTCAGCCTATGTCTTATAAAGTTTAATACTTTTTTTTTTAAATTGTACAAACTTTATTTAATAAATTTTGATTCATATTTTATTAGTGGTCTTCTATATGTGTTATTGCATACGATCAATGAATTATTCTAGTTTATAAGCGTTATTAAATGAATTTGTATATATACATTTTGTTAAAGTTAAACGTTACCTGCAAATAAACTTTTAATAAAAGTAGGGGTACACGGACGTTAAATATTTAATAGGTGTGAACATAGGCTTACTTTTTCGTTTTTACTATAATTGCAAATTACAAAAAATAATAATATGTAGATTTATAGCTTTATCCAATAAAAATTATAGTTTTTATCAAAAATACATATCGTCATATAAAATGAAAAACAGCCTATGTTCATTTTAAGAAAAAGAGAGATAACTTAATAAAAAGGCAGCTATTATGATTATAACAACGGGGTTTTCTGGTCGTTAACACATTACGCATAATTGACACTGTCCTGAAAAACTGTTTTTGTAATCTCAGTCGTATCGCTACTGAAATTTTTTTAAAAATTATGATAGGCCCTTTTGCATTTTTATGACGATATAATTGTTTTTTAATATTTCAAAAATTTGGTCGGCTTCAAATGATTTTGGTAGGTTTTCAGACAATTTTGGTCGGACAAACATTTTTCAAACGGCAACCCTGTTGGGTATACTATTTTTCTGGAAATCAATTTTCTACACACTAAATTTTATAGCAGCAGTCTTACACGGTTAAGAGTACAACTCTCTTATATTTAGTACGATTTTTTATAACAAAGCGTGAGTGTAATTTTCGTACATGTATCGTAAAGGAGCATATAGACGACATGTTTTTGTCATCTGACATGTCAAATTTCCCACTGCAAAACACATACATGTCGTGTGTTACCTTTTTAACTTTGCTTCTGTAAAAATCAGACGCAAAGTCATCTGACAAAATTTCAATTAGAGCGTGCTCTTTTTTCTTCTGACAAACCATCTGACATCAGAAATCTATGCCGGGAAGAAACTGGCAGGGGCGTCAACTATTGAAGGAATCATTAGCCGGCTGAAGTTAATATTTTACAATACCAAGATATGTATGCTCATCTCACCATTGAATAGAATTTATGTAAATATATACATAAAAACCGTTTAATTATAAAATTCTAAATTATTATCTTTAAAATAAAAGAAAAAAATTTAAGATGGCTAAATTATTTTACGGCGCAAATAAATATTTTCGTGGCGGCAGCAATCTATTTTGAAACCGAGAACTACTTTGGTTTCTGCAATAACAATGCGAAAAAAAGAGAGACAATGTCAGAAGCAAATTACATGTACGTTTGCGACCGAATATTATAAACCTTATGTAAAACAGCAATTTTGTCAGACATGAACAATTACATGTGACTTGAAAATTTGACATGTCAGATGACAAATAAATGGCGTGTACGGGCGCCTTAAATAAATTTAGGGCTGCCGGACTTGGGGATTTATCCCCAAAGTTGGGGATTTCATGCGAGCAAAAAGGTAATTTAGGGTTTGGGGATTAAAAAAAAAAATTCGGGGATTTTTTTGGGGGATTTTAAACATGTTTATTAATTTTTCCATTTTTTTTAAATAATTTTCGCTTACTTTTCTTTGTTTCGTATATAAAATATCAAAAAAAGTAGCAAAACTTTATTATCTAACTATTATGAACAACGAATACGATGTTAAGGGTCCTAATTAAGATTATTATTTTTGTTGAGTGTGTAAAATGTTCTTAATAAAATTACGTTATTATTCTTGAGTGAATGTTTTAAAAAAATAATCTAAAACCCTTGATAACACATACAATTTTTGATTCTTTAAAGACAAATTTTAAGCAAATATGTCTTCCCCAAAAATAAGTTAATATGAAAGACATTATAATAAAGTTTCGGAAAAAGAATGCAACAAATGAAGGATATACCTACTATATATTTTTATTGTTGATTTAAAGGATGGCTAAAACCGACTGAACATGTTCCAAATTTTTATAAATTGGCTCATTCGTCTTCAAAAACCGCATATTGTTCTGCTTGTAATTCCTCACTGAAATCGCGTAAAAGAATTAAAAAAAAAACATGAAGAAACCAGTCGCTACGAACAAAATAAAATAATTTTTTTTAATAAAAATTTTTATTTGGGGACTTTTGGGAATTTCTTACTATAATTTTTCTTATTAATTTAAAAGATTTAGTTATTCGTACTTAATTCCCAATTTTTATTCTTGATAAAAACACTGAAACTTATTGTTGATGGGATAAGCTATTACAATGCGCATTTCACTGGTTGCTTAGGCCAGATCATCAGGAAACTTCATCCATAAAGATTTTAGAAAAACTAAAGATATTAAACCAAATAAAACTGTTAAACGTATAAGACTTATAAGCAACAGTTCTACTTGTAACATTATCAAAGTTTAAACAAAAACATCAGCAATAAACAGTGAGTTTATCTCATCTTACATTCCCCACTATAACAACAAAATCTTTTAAAATTAAAATTTTGTATTCCCAAAAATTAATTTGATATAAAAAAAATTTTTTAACTTTTTAATGTTTTGTTTTATAATTTGGCGATTTTTGGGTATTTTATTTTTTGGGGACAAGGAAAAAAATACCTGGCAGCTCTGAATCTGCAGAAAGAGAGAGACTTTTGTCAACTGTTTTACAATCAATTTACATGATGAATTTAATGACGTCCAATTTTGGACATGATCAGCGATGCCAACTTAGTGCTTTTGGCACTATTTATGGTGCTTTTTGATGCCTCAAAACGCCAAAATTTTATCCTTAGTGCCAAACTAAGAAAAAGCACTAACTTGGAGCTTTTTTCAATTTTTCGTTAGTGCCTTTAGTGCTTTTTACAATTTTTATTTTTTTCTATAATTTTTTAAAACTTTGATTATAAAGAGGATGACTTAGATGAGATTTGCTATTTGGGGTACAATTTTAAGAAGGACTGCAAAGATTTTAAGATTTCAAATAATAGGCTTCCTAGCAATTTGGAAATTTTACAAAACGTCACACTTTTTAGCGTTGACAACATATTAAGCCATTTTTTTCATGCGCTTTAATTTTCAAACACACGACACTCATCTCCGATTAACCGCGTGTTGTACACTTCTACCTCTAGTGCTATTGCAAAAAGGTTGACTAAGTATCAGAATACAAACATACATGTTTTTCTATTTTGCACCTTATGTGTGTTCTTCATTCAGAAGCGTACATATGTTAAAATAATTGGACAATATCATAAGCCGATTGTTTTATTAAACTTTGCACGTTTTTAATATAGAATTATTTAAACGATAAAATATAAGGTTTTTTATTAAAATAAGGAATGGTCGGTCATTGCAAATTTTCGGTAATTGCAACAGGTACGATTTTTTCGAGTTACGAAAATCGAGCTCGCACTGTTTTACTTTAAAACTGTTTTATGGCCAATTCAAACTCAGCTGATGGTGATACAAGTGATTTGGATGATAGTTTTATTGAAGATAATAATAATACATTTAAAAATGTTTATATACGAATGTAAATATTTTTTTACCCTCCAACACAATTAGTTGTGAAGAGGGTATATTAAGTTTGTCATTCCGTGTGAAACTTTTTTATTATTCATCTCAGACCCCATAAAGTATATATATTCTGGGTTCTTGAGTAATTCTAAGTCAATTTAGCCATGTCCGTCTGTCTGTCCGTCTGTTGAAAACACGCTCACTTTCGAACAACTCAAAAGAAATGAACAAACTTGGTGTCAAACTGCTTGTAGTTATCCTAAGCAGTTTGGGATTGTAATTCAGCAAAATCGGTTCAGTAGGACCAGAGCTATGAATCAAAATGCGGAACCACCACCTAAAAAAATTGATAATTTTGTTACAAAAAATAACATAAATGCTGGAGCAAGGCACGGAATGAGATAAGATTTTGCAAAAATTTGTTTTATTTGATTGGAAATTACGCTGTTAAATTTCGTGAAGATCCGTCCATAATTTACCCTAAGCCCCATATAAACACTACTCCCGGAAAACAGTTTAGTACGCCTAAAACCCTAAAATAATAACGCTAGCGTAACAAAATTAGGTACGTCACAGTTTTTTAGGACTAGAAACAGCACTGTGAAACTTCGTCACGATCGGTCCATAATTTACCCTAAGCCCCATATAAACCCTACTACCGGAAAACAGTTTAGTACACCTAAAACCATAATTAATAATGCTATCATAACAGCAATTGGTACGTCACAGTTTTATAGGACTATAAATGAAACTCTTAAATTTCGTGAATATCCGTCCATAATTTACCCTAAGCCCCATATAAACCCTACTACCGGAAAACAGTTTAGTACGCCTAAAACCGCAAAAATAATGCAATCATAACAAATTTTGGCTCGTCACAGTTTTATAGGACTATAAATGACGCTGTAAAATTTCGTGCTGATCGGTCCATAATTTACCCTAGGCCCCATATAAACCCTACTGCCGGAAAACAGTTTAGTCGCCTAAAACCATAATAAATAACAAATCGTCACAGTTTAAGATAATAATAACATCATACAGATATTACTCCTTAAACATTGGAACTGTCTGTCGGTGGAGGGTATCAAAGATTCGGCACAGCCGAATATAGCACTCTAAGGGCCATTATTATAACTTGGCGTTAGCTGTTATCCGACAGTTAACAGACGCTTTTTGACAGATAACACATTATTATCTGTCAATTTAATCTTAACTTTAGCTAACTTCAAGTTGTAATAATGGCCCTAACTGGTTTTTTATTAAATTTTAAATGAAAATCCCTCACACAGCCGAATGCAACTTGTTTTGTGTTTAACTAAATTGTAAAAATGGCTTAGTGCTTTTTAACGCTTTTTTTTGTTCGAAATGGTGCTTTTTTAAAATTTTTAAGTGCTTTTTGCTCTCAAAAAGTTGGGACCACTGGACATGATTTCTGTTTTCTCTTCCTCTTTCTTCTCTACACCGCTGGCTGCCGAACAAAAAATGACGTCTAAAATTGGACGTCATAAAATTCATCATGTAAATTGAGTGTTATTCTGGTATTGTGTGATTTTTTAACTCAGCGTATTTAATCAAAGTTTAATACATTTTGTTGTTGCGGTGTTATTAATGTTTGTATTAATGTTTGTACGTTAACTACGTTAATAAGATAAATAAGGTATGCAGGGGTACTTTACTAACAAGATTGAAACCCACTAGGGATTTTAAGGACATAACTAAATGTATGAAATACCAAAATTGAATTAGGAAAATTTTGAATTTAGAAAATTTTGTTTATATCAATATCGATTTTGCCAACACTTGTCTCGTCTTTTTCGGATTTCTTTTTACAAAATTTTCTGTAATAAATTAAATACCACACATTTAAATAAAATTGTTTGATTATAAGTTGGTTTTATTTTTCAACATAAAAATTATTTTTCACTTAAATTACTTAGATTTCACAATAACATTAAATATTACACAGTTTTTTTTTTTAATATTTGTTCATTGTTTAATTAAGAAAAAAATAAAATTTTATTTATTACACCTAAAAAAATCTCTTTGGAATGATTGTTATTTAATTTTATTATATAATTTATTATAATTATTTATATTTATAATATCAAAAAAGAACTTAAACTAAGAAAACAAAATTAAATATATCAAAACAAAAATTATGAATATTTTGTTAGCAAAAATTTTAATAGGCTCAACTAACTACAATTATTTAATTAAATTTGTTAAATTTAAGTTTTTATTTAAAAGCAATGGAATACAAATTTATACAATTTTATCTTTAAAAATTTTAGTTATATTTATTTTTTATTTAATATACAATTTGTATTAATTAGTTTAGTTATTAGATATTAATGGAATTAAATTACATTTAAAAATTATTTAAATTCTTTGGTTAAATTTACAATGTATTTTAAGAAAAGTTACACTAAAACAAAAATTCATAAACATTTTAACATTTTATATGATTTTTCTGGCTATAAATATTTCGAGTGTATTTCCTTAAAAACGTTTTTTTTTGGCAACAAGGGAGGTTTTCTTTTCATTTGCTTGAAAATTTTTATTTAAAGCTTAAACAGTTTATGTATTAATAAAAAAGAAAATTAAGGATGGGGTGTTTTTATGTTAAAAGTTGATTTTAAAAATCTGTTGGAATACACAAATGAAGATTTAGTCTTAAAAAACAAACGTGCAAGAAGGATTTACAATTTCAGCAACATGTTGCTGGGAATGTTTGTAACGTAGTTTACCACATGATTTTCTCAAAAGTATATGTTTATTTTTATTTCTAGGAAAAACTTATTTTTTAAAAGAATATTTATGAAGATATCAAGATGTTGTGTGAAATATGTTTCCTAGCAACATGTTGCAATAAATTTTTTTAGAGTCATTAACTTGACGAAAGATTTTTTAACATTTTTAAAATATACTTAATTATATCTTTATAAACACGTTGCTAAACATTTTGCAAAGCATTAAAAAAACAACAATTTTTGAGAAAACTTATGGAGTTTTCTTTTCTACGAAAAAATGTGACATTTAATTTAAAAAAATGCAATTTGGTGTCTGTTTCTTAAAATTTTGGCTCCCGAAAAGGGTGAGTTTATTAGAATAAAACAATCCACCTTTTTCGAGAGCAAACATTTTGAGCAACAGACACCAAATTCAATTTTTTGAAATAAAATGTCACATTTTTTTTGTAGAAAAGAAAACAAAATTAATCAGTGAACAAATTTTGATTCAAATTATAGATTTTTACAAGTAAATATTAAATAAATATCCCTTATCAACATATTTAGGGAAACAAATGTAGGCGAAACTGAAATGATTATTACATGTTTATTCAAATAATATTCTTAAATGAAGGATATAAAGCATCTTGTATATATATTTAGCAACATGTAGCTAAAAAAAAATTAAAAAGAAACATTTTGAATTCAATTGAAATGTTAAGCTACATACTGCTAAGCTAATGTACTAGATAGAATAAAATTGAAGCATATTAAGCAACTAGTTTATTTATTTAGCAACATGTAGCTAAATAAATTAGAAGGAAAAATTTTACAAAAATTTTGAATTCAATTGTTGAAATTCAATTAAAATGTTTAGCTACATGCTGCTAAGCTAATGTACCAAATATAACATTTGCTTATTAACATTTACATAAACATTTCTTCTACAGGGTGGCACATAATGGACGTTATGATTTAAAAAGTGAAAACCTTTTTTGTGTATGTTTTATTTTTTAGTTTTTGTTTTAAGAATTAACTTTGAAAAACTTCTAAAATTTATGATGACTTTCATCCATCACAGAACAAAGATCCAAAGTTGTTCAATTTTATTTTTAAAGTCGGCATTTGACTATTCGCAAAGATCATACGGAATAATGAGCGGTGAAGCCCATTTTTCACCTCAATGGCCATCTCAATAAAATTCTGGGGCACCTAAAATCCAAGCGTAATTTTGGAACATTAAAATATCATTGGGCCTGCTTTTTCGAAAACGACGAAGAAGTTGCGGTTAATGTGAATGGCATTCAGTTCAAGGAATAAGGTAGATAGCAATCTAGAATTGTGGCTCAAACAAAATGTAGCCACAGTTCGTGAAATTATGGAACTTTTTTGCCGATCATAACGTTACTTATACGACACCCTGTATTAACATAAAACAAACATACGCTTATTTTTAAATAAACTATTTTCTAAAGCATTTTTAAAACATTTGCTTAGCAACATGTATCTAAACATTGTTTTCCTAATGTGTGGAATAAAATATACAAAAACATTTTTAGAATTTTTTAACAGAAAAAATAAAACATATTTGGAGTAAATTTGTAAATAAATTCACAGGCAACATGTTGCTTTCTTAATAAAATTTTGTGTTTTGCTTCCAGACGCTCAAACAAAAAACCAAATTTGTTTTCGAATAGGCAAAACCACCCATTGTTTTTTATGTAGTAAAACTTAAAGCCTGGTACTCTGTTCAAATTTGTGAAAAATGTTGAGCTACATTTATTATTTCATACGAAAAATTTTACACGTATCAATGTTACCTATCTCGCGAGTTTGCACAATTTTACATCTTTATTTCTTCGAAGTATGCGAGATTGTAATGCGTATGTAAACAAAACCCACATGTATTTTCCAAAAAAGTATTTTTTTCAATAAAAATTAAAAAAAAAATGGAAAGAAAGAAATATAAAGTTTATACTTTTTTTCAATTTGCTTAAAATTTCACGCGACATAAGTGCAGCTTATATTATTTCGCAGCTGTTAAAAAATGTTGCCAGAACCGTTTCGTAACTTTTTCACAAAATGAACAGAGTACAACTCTATCAACATTATTTTAAAGAAATTCCGCACAAGTTTTTTTCATATGAGTTTTGACAGCATTGTACGTGACATGTTGAACAGAGTACCAGGTTTTATATAAAACAAAAATTTTTGTCTCGGAGACAAATTTTGTTTATTAATATGAGAATAAGCTTTGCAACATGTTGCCTATAACACTGATATTAAAATATATTCAAATCATGTCCACATACATATTTCTAGCCATTTTAAGCTAACAAAAAAATGTTTGCCTAATGTTGTGTAAAAGAATTATAAGCAAGATATTATGTATATAAACATGTTGCTAAAAATTTATAAAATTTAAAAAACAAATAACAGCAAAACAAAAGAATTTTATGGATTTAACAAATTAAAGTACATCTAAACAAAACGAAATATATTTATTTTGACATGTTTAGCAACATGCTGCTATACAAATTTTTAAATTTAACTTTTTTGTATTTTTTTTTGTGTTTCTTTAACTTTTCTTTACGAAATAAATAAATTAAAATTTTGCGTTTTCTCTATAACCGTAGTATTTAATATTGCACATGTTCGTTGTTCTGGCCTGCTGTTGAGTACTTGAGTAGAATAATGTTGCAGCTGATTATGCTGGTGCTGCTGCTGTTGATGATGATGATGAGTATGATGATTTGCTATTAAAGGCTGTTGATGCTGCTGCAATTGGGAATGCAACAGCAAATGAGATTGATGTTGGGAGGAAGTTGTCAATGGTAGATGAGGATGTTGCTGCTGTTCTTGTTCATGTTGCTGATGTTATACCAGCAATGATACTTTTTGGCAATTCATGGCCGTTAATTGGGCATTTAAGACGGCATTTGTTGTGGGAGGCCCCGTAGAATTTGACACTAAGCCACTGCCTCCACCATTTTGCATATGGCTTCCGGCATCAGCGGCAACTGCAGCTGCTGAAGCTGCCGCGGCCGCTAAGAATTCCACTTTTCCCATGTTGCGTTCAATTAAAGGCCCCAGATTTGTATGTTGTGTTTCTTTGTGTCTACGCAAATCGACTTTACGCTGAAATGCTTTGTGGCACAATTTACAGGAAAATGGTTTGTAGCCGGTATGTTTGCGAGAGTGGGTGATAAGGTTAGAGCTTTGACTGAATGCTTTACCGCATACCTGGCACTTGTGTGGTTTTTCACCTGTAATGAAAAAAAAAAAAAAAATAATTTCATTTATTATTTAAATTGCTAAAAATAAATATAGTGTTTTGTATGAGTTTTCTGCTTAAGAATTCGAGTTTATTTTTTTTATGAATTGAAATTACAAAAAAGAGAAAATCTCAGGGTCGTTGAATTTAAAAAGAAGAATATTAAAGAAAACATGTTTAAATGACTGAACAAAGCACAGAAAATCAATAAACTCATAAAAATCTGCGCAAACTTTAGCGTAATATTCTTGGTTTCTTTTAAAACATTTAACAATAAATATTTTAAGAAGGTAAAACATTTAGAGTGTGTATTTTTAAGAGTTCTTGGGAAAACATTAACAACAGCAGAGTGAAAATTTACCAATCTAAGCAGAGGCGGTTAAAGGAAGGGGGTTTTAATGATCAAAAAAAATTTGTCAGTTAAGTTTTATAAATATATTTATATAGCAAAAAACCTAATCAGAAAGCTTTGTCTATTCAATTTTTAAAATATCAAAAAATTTCTTTTAGTAGTCCTCTTTTTGCCACGTTACTGTTTCTTTGATTTTTCGTTTACTTCAATTTACCACAAAATATTTTTGCATTTAAACTCTGTAGATTTTTCGTTTGTTTTTGGTTCTGAATCAAGTGTCTGCCACCATTTTGCTCATAAAATACCATATGCCCCATATACATTTTATTTCGAATATAAACCCCCTCCCCCCTTAACAATCTTTTAACCCCCCAAACGTCTGTATGAATGATATGCCGACTATCTGCTTTTGAACCACCCCTTAACAAATTTTACTTAAAGCTTTAATATTCAAGTATTTTGGAAATACTTTTCATTTAAAATTATCCAACATTTTGTGGTTTCTGTGGTTTTATTTTCTATAAAATTTCTTTTTATAATCATACTTTCAAATTATATTTTTCTAAGGTTTAAAATATATTTAAATTCATTTCTGTTTCTAAAAATTTCCTTAAACTTGTGGACAAATGATTCGTTTATTTAAAATGCTAAATTGAGAACTTTTGTTATTAATGTAGTATTTTAAAGTCATAACAACAGTATTTATCTTGGAAAGTTTATTTCAGTAACATTTTTAAATTTAAAATAATGATTATAAAATTTTAATCTTTTTTTTTATTATTAAATTTTTGTTAATCTTAAGTAATTTTATTAAAGTAATAGTAGATTAAATTCTTAATTTGACTTTAATGGCCCAACTTTTATTTCGTTCCATGCAGCAAAAGGGGATTTTTTTCTCTTCAAATTAAACTTGTGCGTAAAAAGATGTTTTTTTTAGCCAAACAATGTTTTTGAAAGGAAAATTTGCACAAAATACGATAATTATATGATTAAAACATTTAAAAATATGTATTTACTCAATGGCATTAACATGTAAATTTGAAATGTTTAGCAACATTGTTGATATAATTATTATATAAAAAATATAAAATGGATCTGGTATATACAAAAGTTTTTCGTATATAACCTTAAAACGACTTTAAATCTGTACTTATAGTTTTAACAAAATGTAAGCAAGATATGTTTACCAACATTGTTGAGAAAAAAATTCAAGTATAAATTAAACATTTAGCCACTACGAAGATAAAATGTTTTCACCGAAACACTTTCAATAGGGTTATAAACAGGGAAACCATAAATATTCAATTGCATGTTTTTCCTTGTGCGACCTATGAAGGAAGAAACAATATATTTATCCGTCTTAGAGCTTTTTATGAATTTTGGCATCGATTTGTTAGTGCATATTTTTGCATATTTTACCGTTTGCAGCATTTTTTTTTGCATAATTTAGTTAAAAGAGCTGTTTTGCAGCATTTTTTTCAGTTTATATCGCATATTTTCCCTTTTGAAGGCATGTTTTGATACATTTTATATTTTTTTTGGTGCCTACAAAAGCTTTCGCAATAAATAAAAATTTTTTTTTTTCGAAATTCTGTTTTAAATATCTATCTGTAACCCAACGTGTTGCTCCAATTTCTCGAATACTTTTTAAAGTGATCTAACGATGTTCATCCGTCCGTCTGGCTGGTTATCTGTCTATGTTAACCTTGTGCGCAAAGTACAAATTGCAATCTTGAACAAATTTGGTAAATACATTTTAATTGTACTAAGGACGAAGTTTGCAAATAAAACTCTTTGTGTCCGTTAACGACGTTCTGACTATGTTGGTATTAAATTGTTAATAAATTGTTGAATATTTTGTTTTAAAATTAACCATTTTAAATTTTTTGGGGCATATTTTTAGCAGTTTTTAGGGCAGATCTTCAAGTTTTTACTGCATATTTAATGCGCATAAAACGCTCTTTTTAAAGCATATTTCTGGTTTCCCTGGTTATAAATTTTAGACTTTTCATTAGTTCTTACTAAATAATAAAGAAATTATACCAAGTAACATGTTGCTAGCAAATAAAATCTTGTGGAAACAGAAAGCCTTGTGAAAAGCCTAGTACTCTCTCTATAGCATATTTAATGCGCATAAAACGCTCTTTTTAAAGCATATTTCTGGTTTCCCTGGTTATAAATTTTAGACTTTTCATTAGTTCTTACTAAATAATAAAGAAATTATACCAAGTAACATGTTGCTAGCAAATAAAATCTTGTGGAAACAGAAAGCCTTGTGTAAAGCCTAGTACTCTATTCAAATTTGTGAAAAATGTTGAGCAACATTTATTGTTTCACACGAAAATATTGACATGTATCAATGTTTTTATTCTTGAAAAGTATGCGACATTGTTTTGCGTATGTAAACAAAGCCCACATGTATTTTACTAAAATGTATTTTTTTTTAATAAAAAAGAAAGTTAATATGGATAAAATACTGTTACCGGTTGTGTTATATTCATTTTTTATTTCTTATTCAATTATTAGTTCATATTTTTTTTGCTTTTGCTTAAAATTCCACGTGAAATAAGTGCAGCTTACATTATTTCGCAGTTGTAAAAAAATGTTGCGAGAAACATTTCGGAACTTTTTCACAAAATAAGCAGAGTACAACTCTATCAACATTATTTCATAGATATTCCGCGCAAGTTTTTTACATATACGTTTTGACAGCATTTCACGTGAAACGATTAACAGATTACCAGGCTTAAATGACGAAAACAACACAGCAGAAATTTTGAAAAAAATCTAATTATTATGTAAAGAAATTTTAAAACAACAAGCTATATTAAACTTAGCAACATGTTGCTATACATTTTACATACAACATTTTTAAAAGGTTTATATTTTTTTATAAAATAAAAAATATTATATAGATGTTGCTAAAGATTTTTATTAAACATTTTATACATCCAAAGCAATTAAAAAACATGTTGTGCAATTTTCTATCTATATGCTAGAAAATTCTGTAATAAAAAACAAAAATATAACATAATTTTCCAAAATATTGTATAGCGCAACATGTTGCTGTGAATAGTTTAGAGGATTTTTTGATTTCTGTTCATATTAATTTAAAAATCTAGTTATTAATTATTCCATTTTCAATTTTAATGCAAGATATTGGCATAATAAACATCAACAAATCAAAATATTTAAAATAAGTTTACGATAAAAATATGTAGCAACATGTTGCTGTAAATGTTAAAGAGGAATATGCATGTAATCGCTTAAATCCAGCAGTGCATTGGAAAAAATAAAAAAAGGAGGAGAAGAAGCTTAAAAGAAGTATGTTTTAATACATGTTGCTAAACATTTTTATGACTGATAAGTCATTTAGGAAAAACCTTTAATCATGTTAACGTTGCTTATATTGTAAATCAAAGGAAAATAAATTATTTTTTTACAAATAATATTGTTATTTTGGGAAAATTTTGCGTGTATACTTCTCTAACTTTTATGTAAAATGCTGAGAACATTTTAAAGGCAACATGTTTCGATATATTTCAGCAGTATGTTAAACATATCTGGGCATTTCCATGTCATCGTACGTGACATTTGTACGCCTTCAGAGGGATAGGAATTTTGCAAAAATAGTTTTAACTGGAAAATTGTTTGTATCACTATGTTTCATTTAGAGGGAACTGTATACATATGAAAAGCAAAAATTTTTAAATTCGGAACCTTGTTGTCCAAAATATCGGGCAAAATAAGTGCTTATCGTACGTGACATAAAACGGAAGTGATATTTGAGTGAATGTAAAAAAATACGAAAATCTGCGAATTGTGGGAAGTTTTTCTCCCTTTTTTAATTTCATACATTAAACCACATATTTTTTCTTTATAGTCCGAAATTGGAAATAAAATTATTTTTTTGTAATAACGTTCGTGACATACCATACGTGACAGATTTTTCTCTTATAGTATTTACATGGCATGAAATATTCAACATTTTTTCATTTTTCGAATTTATTCTATGAGCTAAATTAAAATTTTTTTGAGAGTGTACCCTACTTGGGACCAATGGCCAATCAAGATCGCCAGAACAGAATTATGCTATGAGGTTAAGAATTATATTAAAGTTATTTGTGCCGAATATTGTTTAGTTATCTCAATCAATATGGGATTTGTTTGCCCCTAGCCGATTTAAGGAAGGAGGTAATGGTAAATTTTGGACCTACCAGCACAACATTTTGTCATGACATAGTACCTATCGTAAAAGTCATTGTCGGAAATTTTTATGTAAATACCAACATTTATAAGGAAGTTATGGCACTTAAAGCTATTTTCGGGAGTAGCACTTGTATGGGAGCTATGGTCAAATATGGACCGATTCCAAAAAAAATTTTGTAAGTGATTTTGATTGTAAAGAATAAGGTTTGACCAAATTTAAACGAAATACCAACATAATAAGATGGTGCATTTAGTTGCATTTTAGTACTTACAATATCGTACGTGACGAGCTTTAAAACCTTATACAATTTTTATTATACCAATTTAAAAAAAAATTCCGATCAATATTGTTTGGCAGCAAATATCTTGCTTTGAACTTTTATTTTGAAATACCTAAGACTGACCAATTTCAAATGACAAAGATAAATGATGTTTTCGCACCCCGTACGTGACATTAGAATAGCATCCAAAACAAACACAAAAATATACCGCTAATCGAACTATAAATTTGTGCTTTCGTCGTGGATCTTGTTCATTGTTGTTGTAACATTAAAGTATTTTAAAGTATAATTGCAATATTACCGGTACATATCTGTATTTAATCGGCAGAATATTAAAAATTGTCAATTGCAGTTACTAAAAATGAATCAATGAGAAAGTGAGTTAAAACTATTATTTTTTGCTTTTTAAAAATTGTAATAAGCTATAAGTACCTCGGCATAGCAAAGTTTGGGTGTCTTTTGACTTTCTAGCATATTTGAAAAAAAGTTTCAAGAGTTTTAATTTTTGAGTCGTGGTTGACATTCTCATGGAAATGCCCATATGTATATACATGTTTCAAGAGAAATATATTTAGCAAAAACGTTTTAATATAAACTATAATACAACATTTTTATAACAATTCTTAATTTAATAAAAAAAAAATAAGCAATAATTTGAATATTTAGTTAGGCTTGAGTTCAACAAATTTATTTATTTTACTGAAGAAAGAAATTTTACAACATGAAATTAATGAACATTTATAGATCATTTTTTTTTATTCTTGGCTGAGCTGGGGATCGAACTCCGGTTTAATTAACGTTTCGAGAATAACCACATTCTTATCATCAGGATTCTTTGCAGTTCTACCCCCTGCACTATTTTTTTTTTATTATTAATTTCATGTTGTAAATTTCCTCCCTTGAGTAAAAAATTTAATGAAAATTTAATTTAAGGAACTTAAGCCTAACTATATATTCAAATAAAAAAATCGACAATTCAACTAAAAACTCGCTATTGTTCTTAAAATAAGCAATTTTGGAAAATCTTTTTTAAGACTAAAAAAAATGTGTATATATGTTTAAATATATAAACATGTAGCTAAACATTGTATCATGTATCTATAAAAAATATCTATTGGGGGATTTACAAGGTAGTCATAAAGTTGTGAAGTCATGTGTCTTAAAATAACTACAAGGGATATTTATGACTGCTGTGGGCAACCGCTTATAATTTAGATTTCTACTGTGCAGTTATGACGAATTAATGACCACATCATCAAAATTCTTATTTCAAACACAGCAATATTTTTTTTAAATAATTGTAAAATATTATTTAGGACATTATGACGATATGACTTGATAGCACACCTTGTAAATCCCCCATACAAATTAAAACGAGTTACTTTGTTCGGTCCGTAAAGACCCCTAAACCACCGCTTTCTCCAAATTTTCACAGTAAGTCTGAGTTCATACGACTCATGTCTTATTGACAAGATTCTTCCTTTTTCTTCTTTGAACATGAATTGGCGTTCAAATGATTCATGTCATGTTGACGACATGTTTTTTATTTTGTTTTATTTGATATTGAAAACAAAAACAAAATTAAACAACGAATAAGAAAGCAAAACGTTAAGACAGTACATGCATCACTGTACTCGTTTCTTTTCCCCTCGACCCTCTCGCCTATAAAGTAGCAATCTTGTCAATAAGACATGAGCCGTATGAACACAGACTAATTTTCTTATTATACAGCGCTTGACAAAAACTATAAATATCTGTTAATTTTCTAAGTGGGCGTGGCACCTCCCATACAAAGACAAAATCAATTAGCTTTTCAAATGCGGAACAAACAGTTGGGTTATCAAAATAAATCATCTGTAAAAAAGTGGGCTGAATGAAAAATGTGGGCGTTGCAGTTCCCATACAAAGGCAATTTAAACTACAGCATATCTAAAGAACGGTATTAGTGAAAGTATCAATATTAAAAAATATAGGATTTATACACAACATCTTTCAAAAACTGGACTCAATTGTAAAAAGGGCGTGGTGCCGCCCACACAGACAATATAGGTTTTTCTATATCTGGAGAACGATTACAGAACAAGTTTCCCCATTTGGAACAAAGAGTTTGGTTATTACAGCAAGACATCTGTCAAAAAGTGGGCTGAATGATTAAAAAATCGGGCGTGGCTGCTCCCATTAAATGCCAATTTATATTACAGTATATTTGGAGAACGGGTTCAGTTAAACTTCTCATATTTGCAACAAATAGTTTGGTTATCGAAACAAAAACTCTGTAAAAAAAGTGGACTGGATTAGATAAATGAATGTGGCACCTCCCTTACAAAGCTATTATAGGTTTAAATAAATCTGGAGAACGGTTACAGTAAAAGTTTTGAAATTTTGTACAAATTGTTTCGTTATCAATTCACGAAATCTGCTTAAAAAAAGTTTTACTAATTTATTTTAAGGGGGGAAGCAAAGCGAACCGGGTTAAGCTATTACAATATTTAAACAAAACAAATCATAAACATATTTACTTTCCCAAACATTTTCTTAAAAAAAAAATAAAAAATCAGGAGAATTTCCAATAAAAATACAATTTTATTTATACAATCAAAGTAGATTTTCCTTTCTTTGCCTCATTTTTTTCAGCAGACGATTGATTTTTATTTTTACTTTTATATAAAAAAAAATCTTAAAAGAATCACAATAACAACTTTTAAAACAATCTATAAAACAAACATGCTTAAACTCTCCTCCAAACACTCAATAATAAATGTACCTTTGCATTTGTTTTTCCGTTAAACTCGAGACAGAAAAAAATCCGGAAAAATGTATGAAATCATATAACAAATAAACTTTACACAAAAAAAAAAAAAAAAAAAACAAAGCTTTCAGAAGAATTTCTATTTCAAGGATTTAAACAGGAGTGAGAAGCTAAGAAAATAAAAGGATACTGCAAGACAACGCCTTGAGAGAAGGTTTTGTTAGTTGTTCGCTTCCCAACTAACAGAATCTGTTATAAAAAATAATAATAAAAAAAAAAAAAAACAGTTTTATTTTGAAGAATATAAAAGAATTCTTAGAAAAATAAGAAAAGTACAATACGAGTAAAGCTGAACAACTGACTCCCTTCATATAATCTCTGCTTAAGTACGTGACGTTATCTGGGCCGTTACAACATGAACGTGCTTGGAAAACTACAAATTAAAATTGAAGCTTAAAAGAAAAATTTAAAAGGAAGTAATATTTATATTGTACGTAAGTAGATACAAAATTTTAAGGTTGGCAAAAAAAAAATAAAAACCAAAAGTTCTAAAAAGTACTAAAAGCACTAAAAAATTAGGAATGTTGCCCTCTTTTAAGGAAAAGTATTTTTCGAAAATAAACTTACTATGGGATCTTGAACTTGAGAAATTTAATATTCCCAATAAATTAGTACGGTTGGTCAGAATGACCCTTAATAACAGTGAAATCGTGTTAAAATCTCTGCGAAATGTCCGGACCATTCAGTACGAACATTGGTGTAGAACAGGGTGACCAACTAACTGCTACATTATTCGTCTTTGATCTAGAGAAAAATTGCACTAAATCGAAATAATACAAGAATCAATTAATTTTTACAACTTCTGGCCTATGAAGATGATCGGTACAATTACCACATCTCTTGAAGATAACTTCCTAAAACAAGTCAATGTGGCAAAAAAAAACTAGGGGTGTATTCATTTGCACTGCGAAAACCATTAGCCCACAACGTGTTATCAGACTAGGCAACTATACATTTCAATGCGTAAACACTTTTAAATAATTCGGCTCCACTGTCATGACTACTGTTACTAGAAGTAAATGCCAGAATTCAAGCTGGGAGCAAAGTCTTTTCAAGTGACAGCTGTAGAAAAGATTTACATGGAACAGTGATGCATTTTGAGTTTTTTTTTTTATTAAAAATGCCAAAATGCCTTTGATAGGGTCAAATTTTTTTTTAGAATACATATATTCATTTGAGTATAAACATGGGAAACAAAGCAGATTTCCAAACAAAAGTAATGATGTTTTTTTTTTAAACCAAACAAACTACACAAGCGGTTTGATGACAACACCAACATGTTTGTAGGAATGCTGCATGCTTGAATTTACCATTTCAATCGCCGACTTGAGAACAAAACAAATGAAGAAAAGTATTTTGTGAATAATTCATTTAGGCGCGGTTTTCTAGGTCCCAGTTAAACTAGGTTTAGTTAATCTAAAAAGATATTGGTGCCGCCATTACCAAGTTTGTATACAAAATTTTGGCGGAACAGCTTAGTTTTGCTGGAAATGTTCGTCTTTAATGAAATAATAAAAAAATTAAATTTTGTCGGAAAATTCCGAGTTTCAGACTAGGTTAAACTTAGTTTAAACTTAATCCACATCTCAAAGACCTACCTTAGTTTTTTACTTAGATTTAATTAATTGCTTTTAAGTTCGTTTTTATTGTTTGACTACTGTGAATACATATAAGCAATTCACAAATTGCTCTTTTGTGTCGTATTGGTTGTATTTGCTATATTTTTTTTAATGTCACATTCATAAAATTATAGCATATACAACCAATATGATACAATAGTGCTTCATATTTGTGAATTGCCTAATTATGTTTTACAAATACTCTAAAGCAACACGAAGTTTTAGTTTTCAATAGTGTTGATTCACACGCTTCAGGGGTTTTGACAGCTAAACATTAAGCTAAAGGAAGATAATGTTCCTCTCTTTTCTTAAGACTAAAGAACTGGCGACGAACCCCTAAAGCGTGTGATTCAGTACTTGTTGATTTTGATCCCAAAAACGGCTAAAATAAATTAAAAAGTACCCCAGCCATCAAACATTCAAAAGTACCACGAATGACTGAAAATGATTGCAAACGTTTCGTTTTGTTTATTTTATTACTCTGAAAATAGTATACATATATTAAAATATTCACTAAAATTTAAATTCTCCTTCTGAACTCCTTCGAAACGGCTTTACCGATTTTTATGAAATTTTGTATTTGCATGAGAATGAGAATAGGTCGTTAATTATGTTTCATATCGCTTAAGGACGTAAAATAGGGCAAAAGGGTTAAAAGCTCCGCC
Organism: Pollenia angustigena; assembly: GCA_930367215.1. NCBI lineage: Eukaryota > Metazoa > Arthropoda > Insecta > Diptera > Polleniidae > Pollenia > Pollenia angustigena. The sequence goes on from OV884057.1 coordinate 33,090,193, forward strand.
TCCCTATGTCTTCTTGACAAGTCAACCGATTTTCTTAAAATTCTTCATATGAAAGGTAATAGGGAACAGGCCATAAAATAGGGCAAGTGGGGTAAAAGCTCCCCCTCCTAACTAATCAGCCGGTTTTTTTTAAAATTAGGCATGCATACACTGGAATATCTGAAAGGAAATATGGAATAGTGCAAGAGGGGTAAAAGCTCCCCCTCCCTATATCTTCTCAACTATCCAACCGATTTTCTTGAAAATTGCAGACCAAATAGTGTAACATCAGGAAGGAACTAAAGCCTATAATTTTTAATATATATGGCAAGAGGGGTTAAAGATCCCCATCTCTATATCTTTTTAACTTATCAACCGGTTTTTTAAAATTTGGCATGTCGACACTGTAACATTTGAAAGAAATAAGTTATATGGCAAGACAACGTTTGCAGGCTCATCAAGTCACTTATAAAGAGATTGTCCATAATGAAAAATCCTTTTCTTCTTGCAAATTCTTTCGGTAAAAAATCTTGCCAATAAACAATGTTCTCGTTATTCAGTTATAATAGTACTTTTTTATAGCATTTTGTCCCATTTGCTCTAATGCTCTTATTTGTCATCTTTTTTACCATTTATGCTTAACTATAAAACGAATTTCTTTCTTGTAATTACACGACTATAGAAGTTGTATATACTTAAATAGGCAACATTAAGATACCACTGCCCAATTTAAGGCCCTCCCAATTAAACCAGAAAAAGGATAAAAATGTATATACACACATAAATATACATACCTACTACATCGTCTACTTGATACATATTGTATTCTTAGTTGGAAAACAAAAAATCTGTTAGTGAATCAAAGTACATCCCAATGGTCGAATGTTTTAACAATCACGTCCCTGCAATATCATTATGTACTCAATTCAACTCAAACTTTTGTTCTTTCAGTTTTGTAAATGACTGTGCAACAAACAGATGAGCTGAATATACAATATAAACATTTGTCTATACATACTTATGTTTACATACATTTGTCTACAAAGTTCATATCTACACACACACACACACACACACACACACACACACACACACAAACAAATTGATAATAATGATTATACGTTTAGTAGTACGAGTAGATTTTTTAAAAGAGAAACAGGGAGTTAAGGTTTTTTCCTCTTCTTTTACTAGTTTAATGATTTTGCTTCTTCTTTTATCTTTTGCTCAGATTTTTGTCATTTTATTTTTACTATTACTTGCACTTGTATATAATGTACTGTGACATACATAAGAAGAATACATTACATACGTTTGTATGTAGTATGTAGTGAGTTATGTAGTTTGTGTCTGTAGTTAAAATTCTTGTGCTTTTTCACACACACATTTTTATTTCTACTCCTTAGCTCCTCGTTTTCTCTTCAGTTGTCTTGCTTTAGTAAATGTTGTGTGCAATCCATACACAAACACACACATACATTCATTTACATCCTTTCATTTTAAATAAAGGCTAAAAGCATGGAGTATGAGATACAAATCTGTATCATGGCTAAAAATCATTGAAATCTGTTTAGTTTAAAGCATGGATTCAAATTGTTTGTAGGATTCTATATGTTTGGATAAATGTGTTGTGTTGCGTTGTATTAATGTTGCAAACGGAAAACGAAAAGGAAAAAAGGTTTGAGAATTTTAATGTGTCTGTATTTACAGTGGTGATTTTTTTCATTTTTTTTCTTTCTATTTGAAATGTGTTTACTTAGTCTTTGAGCAGGAAAGTATGTTATTCTGAGGGGCTTAAAGGTTTGAAATGTTATTGATTTTGTTAAAGGCAATGTTAGAAATTTTAAGGAAAATTAAGAAGTTTATTCAAAACAAATCTAAACAGTATGTTGATATACATTACGGATTTAATTTTTTTTTTAAATTTTTAAAATTTTGTGTTTGTCAAAATAATAGGTTATAAAAAGTTAAAAAAAGAACTGAAGTTAAAATTTATTTAACTGGTGTTTCAGAATCTATTTGTAATGATTTTTTTTTTAAATAATTATTTATTTTCTATTATTTTGATTTACACTGAAATATTATTCTAAATTCTATCATATTTTGTCATTAGCAACATGTTGAAGGAGATAAATTTACAATGTTAACACATTTCATGTGTTATTTTTATAAATTTAAGAATTTTTTTTTCAATTTGAGTGGTTTTTGTGAAACATTGTTAATTGCAACATGTTGCTGAAAAAAATTTTTCGTTAACGTCGCTGTCCTAGAAATCAAATTCGAGTAGAATTTAAACTAAACAAATTTTATATATGGCTCTGTTTTGAAAGTGCACAAAAATATTGCCTTTTATACATTTTATGCTTCCAGTGTCACTTAAATTTGCCAAAAAATTTTCCTTAAATTAACCACATAAATGTTTTAACAAAAATTTTATGAAAAATCTGAATGAATTTAAATTGTACTCAATCTTAAATTACAAAAATGGTCGTATTAAAATCATTTAATGTGGCAAAATAAATCAAATTTCAGTGACATTTAACACCGTTTTGTTGCCAGCAACATTTTGAGTTTACACCACGTCTTGATGAGCCATTGTTTTGTGTACACACAAACAAAACGTTGGCAGAATAATTTGTTAATTTTCTTTAATGTGGGGAACACGTATGGCCCAACCATATATATACAAAGAAAATCATCAAAACCTTAAAAAAAAAAAATAAATTATTAACAAGAAAAACAAAAATCTTCCTAGCTCGATATGTTTGCAATAATAATTTAAGAACATTGTTAAAAAAGCTTGAAAGATTTAACAACTCTCATGACCGGACACCGACGGATGGGGTGTCCTCTTAAAAGAAATTAATGTTTTCCTAGTGAATCGCTGATGGGACCATGCACCAGTGCCCGTATGCGCTTAATAAATGTATCCATTACAAATATATTTATATAAATATTTTGAATTTAAGCATTATAAGTTTAAGCCTACTACTTTATTCGAACTCGCGAAAAATCTTGAGCATCATTGATTACACTATGCTAGTTGAAGAAATAGCAAGCCGGGCACATGGCGTTTTAACATAACTCGGGTACGCTGGATCCAATGTTGCTAACCGCTCTTTTAGGTTAGCTCTTGTTTTCGAGATAAACCGTTATTTCGAAAATGGAGGAGGTTGCACAACATATATTCGCGTAACTCAAAAACGGTTTAGTTTATGCCCAGGAGTTGCCCCGAGTGGGATAAAATGTTTGATCGACCTCCATTCAACAAACTTGCCATATATCTCCACCTCTCAGGGGGGCTCCCATTCAAATATGGCCGTTTAATGAAATTCTTAAATTTGGCCCCTGCAGTGCCAAGGATGCTCCTAGATGGATCAAATGTATGACCACTCCCCCTTTATTTTTTGTCTCAATCATTTATTTCTAACATACCTGCGCGCTATCTCCATTCCTTAAGGGGCTCCCATAGAAAAATCTTCAATGCAGACTAGAGATATATTGAAGAAAAAGTCTCATAAATTCCCAGGAGTTGCCCCTAGTGGGATAAAATGTATGACCGACCTCATTTAGTTTTTTGTCTTTAACATTTTCTCGAGGCATACTTTCCCCTTATCACCACTTCCTAGGGGGGCTCCCATACAAACATTGCGTTTTATGAAATTCTTAAATTAATTAAAACAAGTCAGAAAGTATAGTCGGTCAATCCCGACCATATGATACCCTACACCACAGTATTTAAAAACACATCCTGCTTATGTATCCATGTAAATATGGATTTATCTATGTTTATAAACTTCATGAAAATCGGTTTGAAAGTTTGTGAGAGACAGAAATTGCCCCCTGCCTCCCCTTGTGGTCCTATATTTTAAAAACTGTATAGCTAATGTATCCCTATAGATATGGATCTATCTATGTTTTAAATTTCATTAAAATTGGGTTGAGAGGCGGAAATTGCCCCTATCTCCCCTCGTGGTCCGATTTTTTTTTTTAAATTTATACATTTTGTGTCCATATAGATATGGTTCTATATATGTTTTAAATTTCATTAACATCGGTTTAACAGTTTCTGAGAGGAAGAAAATTCCCCCTATCTTCCCTCGTGGTCCTACGATTCAATAGGCTTGGCCATTTTGCCAATAAGAACCTATGACCCAAATTTTATCAAATTATCTGCAAAATTGCAACTTGTACTTTGCGCACAAGGTTACATGGACAGCCAGCCAGCCAGCCTGCCACTTTTTGTTACCACCTAGTACCAATTTCATTCCGAAAAGTCTTTTTTTTATCTTAGGAAACGAAATTTTATAGAACGTTCAGGATAACATCCTTCATTCACCATTTATTCCAGAAATCAACAATGTCACTGTGTATTTATTTTAAATGTTAAAATGTATTTTATTTTTAAATTGGTAAATATATAATAAAGTGTGGTAAAACCACCTTAACGTCAAGTTTTTTGCGCAACTTAATTTGAACTTTCTTTGTTTCAGTATTTGACAGCGTCTACCATTGAGAGGTACACAATTGAGCAGCGCGTTAAGATTGTTAAAGCCTTTAACGAAAATGGGCGTTCAATCAAAATGCATTTCGTGCACATCGTGATTTTTTTGGTCAGCATTATCGACCAAATGTTTCCACAATCGGGAGAATTGTTCGCAAATTTCAGCCAACCGGGTCTGAAGGAAATGAAAAAGCAAATGTGCATGCTCGCCCAGTTAGTTCTGCGGCTGACGGCGATATTGAGCCGTGCTCAATAAATAAATTGAGGAAATGGTCCTAGACGATTTGGGGTTTATAGGTGTTAACTGGTCAAACGGTTTCTTGACACCGTTACTGCTGCTCCAGCTTTGGAAAATAATCAAAAATTTAAGATTAATTTCAATACCAAAGTGAAACGATTACTTTTGACCGATACCGAGTATTTTTTTTATCGATACTACCTGTTACCCGGTTGCTACTTGGTACTTATATAAAAGTATCGAATATGTACTTGTATTTACTCGTATCGTTTCATCCCTAGGTGTAAACACTTTTGTGAATAAAATCAAAAGTTGTAAACCGATTTTAATCATTTATGGCTTGTTCTGTTTGCAGCTTCGTTTTTTATACGCCTGCAAATTAGAAACCTGTCTGCATTTTCCAATTTTTAATGAATTTTTAAAAAACAAAAATTTCGAAATTTTGATAAAAAAAAATAATTTTTTATTGCGGAATTTCGGTTTTTTAGTTTTTTCCATAAGCTATATGTGAATATATGTATGTAATTTGTGCAACCTCCACCATTTTCAAAATAATGGTATGTCTCGAAAACCAGAGCCAACCTAAAAAGCTTGTCGAAAAAAAGTTTCAATTTCGAGCACAGTGTTATTTAACACGAAAATTATGATATGTATCAATATTATCTATTTCGCGGTTTTACTAAACGTAACGTTTTTATTAGTAACAGGTATACAACATTGTTTTGCATAATTGGCATTAAAAGAGTGAAACAAATGCATTATTTTTATAAAACTTAAATTTTTTTTTTTACTAATTTTTCATTTTTCTCCTTTTTTTTTTTTTTTTTTTTTTTAAGCTTATTATAAACACCTCTAGACATATATAAAATAAAAACTACAAAAACATAAATCAAATGTTGCTTAAAATTCTGTAAGAAACAATAAGAGCTGCACTAGTCTTAAGCCTGGTACCCTGTTCAACATTTCACGTGAAATGCTGTCAAAACTCATAGAAAAAAATACTTGTGCGGAATATCTATGAAATAATGTTTATAGAGTTGTACTCTGTTTATTTTGTGAAAAAGTCCCGAAATGTTTTTGGCAACATTTTTTTACAACTGCGAAGTAATGTAAGCTGCACTTATTTCACGTGGAATTTTAAGCAAAAGCAAAAAAATATGAACGAATTATTGAACAAGAAATAAAAAATTAATATAACACAACCGGTAACAGTTTTTTATCCATATTTTCATTCTTTTTTTATTGAAAAAGATAAATTTTAGTAAAATACATGTGGGCTTTGTTTACATACGCAAAACAATGTCGCATACTTTGCAAGAATAAAAACGTCAAATTGCACAAACTTGCAAGATAGGTAGCATTGATATATGTCAATATTTTCGTGTGAAATAATAAATGTTGCTCAACATTTTTCACATATTTGAACAGAGTACTACAAAGCTTTTCACGGAAAATAAAAATGTTGCTAGAAATATTTCGCATGTTTTCCGCAATATAAACAGAGTACAACTCTATCAACATTAGTTCGTATGTTTTTCACAAATATTTTTTTAATATTGAGATTGAGAGCATTTCGCACGAAATACTAAAAGCACTAGGCTTTTTAAAGATATACCTATAACCAATTTTTTTTGGAAAATTAATTTATTCAAAAAACAAATGGTTTTCTGCTTTCCTATAAAATATTTTAACTTTTTAATGGCTTTTCCATCTAAAAAAAAGCCACAACATAAAAATTGCAAGACTTGAAGACATAAACTCAACGAAAAATAAGATAAGTAGTAAAAATTCCTGAAAAATCGAAGACAAAAGCGATAAAAATGTCTAGAAGACATAAAGGCGCTGATTTGGTAACAGAAAACTTAACACACACACACACATATAAACTCAAGCGAACTTAAGCCAACTCATACCCACAAACAAAATGGCTAAAACAATTTTTCTTATACTAGAGAAATCCATATGACTGACTAAAATGAATGAAACACAACAAAAACTAATTCAGTTAACATTCCACTAACACAAACACATGATAACCCATACTCATTTATTAAATGGCTAAAACACGCACAAACTCAGCAACAATATGGCAGTCAACAAGAAACACAGATTTTTTATAACGATTTTCAATGTAAAAGTTGGACCATGTATTGAATTATCAGTGTAGCTGTGTGTATGTGTGTGTGTGACTGTGAAAGTGTTTGTTTTCCATATGTTGCCATTTTGGAATATAGTTTTTTTTTTAAATCAGCTTTTATCACTCAAATACAGAAAAGAGAGAGGCCAAAGAGCACAAGCGAGTGCAAACTTGAGTGGGTTTATAATTCGTTAAACACAACGCTACTGCAATTTATCAATATTAAAGTAAAAATGTTTGTTAGTATTTGTGTAAGATTATGTCTCGAACATGTATATAAAGCTTATAAAATCAAGTTGCCTTGACTAAATTTTTCATTGGTTGTCTGTGATTTGTTTTCTTCTTTGTGCTTTTGCATTGCTTTCTTTACTGCCGTGCTCGACAAGTTTGGTTTTTGTTTTTGTTTTCATTTCGTTCCAGTTATTTGAGTAATAAGTCTGATAACAACAATCATTCCAATCTTATCTCTGACTTTGACTATTGAATTTGAATGGGTTCTCTGCTGAGAGTTGGTTTAAATTACATGTTTCCATAACTTTCCAATGCGCCTACTCATTTAACACAAGTTTCGAAAAGCTTTATTTTTTTTAAATATTTTGTTGCTGTAAATCCCCAAAAACATGGTGGTGCACGTGTATTTATTGTTGTTGGCAATTATGCTCTTTTCTTGTTTCCTTAAAGGGATTTTTTTTTTTTTTTTTTTTTTGTAAAGGGAAAATGGATCATTATTTTTTTATTTAATGCCTCCATATTTTTTTCACCCCTACCCTTCTCTTTTTGGCCGTATGTCATCAACACTAAATAGGATTTTTATGGAATTTATGTTAAGTCGTTTCTGTATGTCGTATTGTAGACGTTGAAGTTTATGACGGTTTAGCATTTATTGTTGTGCTGATTTTCCATTTATTAAATTTGTGTGGTTGTATGTGGTTTATTTTTTTTTCCATCATCTGCCATTTTCTCTTACTACTTTTTAGCTGCTTTTGTGTCTGGAGTAGGAGCTGAATGGAGCAGCAGTAGCAGATACTGATTTAACATATCAGGGATTTAATGTATTTTTAAATTGGATTTGTTAAGATTTTTTATCGTGTTTGTTTTAGTCTTAAAGCTTGAAGATATTTTTGTATTCGTGGGGGATAGAAAAAATAAGGAAAATGGGATTTTTGCTTATTTAAGTGTAAAAGTAATCGATTTTTTTTTATTATCTAAATGTTTAGAGAAATTTAAACCGACGGTTTTCTTTAAAAATCAATTGAATAGTTAAATTAAAATGTTGCTAGTAAATATCTAACAACATTTTTTACATTATTTTCAACTTTAATATTTTTAAAAAGTTAGGAAATAAGTTTCGATGGCAGCGGTTTCAATAAGCTGCTAAAGATTTTTCAAATATTGATTTTTAATTAAAAAAATGGGGGTTTCAGCTCCCTATTTGTAGTAAATTCTTAAGGGATCAACAACATTTTCCGAAAATGTTGCTATCATTATCATGCATTTTGCGAGGCTGAAGACAGTTATTAAACATTAACCCCCGTATTATAAACGATTATTAAATTTAACAAACGTCTGTTAAGGAGAATTTGCATACAAAATTTATTTTGTAAACCTTTATTAAATTTAAGAATTTTTTATAAATACAGGCGTAAGGATTTGAATAAGTTTAACTATCAACATGTTTCTTAAACAATATTTCTGGCATTTTGATTTATTAATTAATTTATTTTATTTTTAATTTAGAAGATTTCTTATTAAAATTTTGGCACATTTCTTTTTAAAGCCGGGTACTCTGTTCAACATTTCAAGTGAAATGTTGTCAAAACTCATATGAAAAACATTTTGTGCGGAATTTGAGATAAAGTTACGAAATACTTCTGGCAACATTTATTTATTATTTATTTAAAACTGAGAAATAATATAAGCTGTACTTATTTCACGTGGAATTTTAAGTTAATGGAAAAAAGTATCAACTTAATAAGTGAGAAAGAAAAATTTTTAATAACACAACCGGTAACAGTTTTTCATTAATATTCACTTTCTTTTTTTTAAATTTTTAGTAAACAAAAATACTTTTTTGTAATATACATGAGGGGTTTGTTTACATACGCAAAACAATGTCGCATAATTTGAGGGAATAAAAACTTCAAATTGTGCAAACATTGATTCATATCAAAGCTTTTGTATGAAATAATAAATGTTGCTCAACATTTTTCACAAATTGGCACAGAGTACTAGGCTTTACGTAAAATATTTTCAGCAACATGTTTCTGCAATATAAATTTAATTACCAATTCTTTTTAAATAGTATTGCAAGCATTTCATATAATTGGTATTTATTATATTTTTTTTAATATCGTCCACATTTTTAGACTGGAACTCTGTTCAGTATTTCGTAGCGAAATGTTGTAAAACTAAATATAAAAACAATTTCTGTGAAATACAAACGAAAAAATGTTAATAGAGTTGCTGTAATCCTTTTATGTTGCGAAAAACCTACAAAATGTTTCTAGCAACATTTTTGTTTTCCGTGTAAAACACGTGCAGCTTATACTATTTGGCACGGAATTTAAAGCAGCAGCTGACAACTTTGTTGTAGTTTTTATCTTGTGTTTGTGTAGTAGTTTTGCATCATTCGTTATAAAAAGAAAAAAAATATAAACGAGAAAAGTTGTTGGTTCTTGTTTACCTTCGCAAAACCATGTTGTATACTTTTAACTAATAAAAATATTAAGTTGTGCAAAGCCGTGATAAAGATGGTATCGATACATGTCAAAATGTTCATGTTAAATAATCAATGTTGCTCAACATTTCTCGGAAGTTCGAATAGAGTACTAGGGTGCTTTATACAATATTTTAAGTTTAAATGCCTGTTGCAACATGTGTCTGCAACATAAATTCATCTGCATCATAGATGAAATTCATCTGCATCAAGGATGAAATTAATCTGCATCATAGATGCGTTATGAAGTAAAGATTTGTTTTATTTACGGACAGATTTCTTTAAAGTTCTTTTCCGCACAGAACTTAAGGTGAAATTTGTCCAGCAACATTTTTCTGTAACTGAACTTAAATTTGTAATTTGTACATTGTTAATTACTTAATTTTAGTTACAGAAAGGCGACGTCTAAAATTCATTAGTTTTGGCACATTTTATCTTGAGTTAAGAAATTTTAAATAACATGTTTCTGCAACACAGATTTAATAATCAATTATTATTAAAAAGTATCGCAAACATTTCTTGTTGTGTTAATACATAATAAAATTTTTCTTTTTTTTAATATCGGCGACACCTTATAAAAGATTTTAAGTTCAAATATCTGCTGCAACATGTTTCTGCAACATAAGTTCATATTTTTAAATGTTTCTATAAGACAAATTGAATTGTATAAAATGTTCTGTTAATTTATCAACGAATTATTAAACGAAATAATTTAGTTTTTGTAAAATTAGTTTTTTGTGGTTTTTTAATGTTTTTATTTTGATACAATAGTTATTCAATTTTTAAAAACCATTGACGTTTAAACCATTTAATATCAATGTAATTAGTTCTAGCAACATGTTGCTGAGTGTAACTTCCTTAAACAAAAACTATAGGAAAACTATTTTGTTTTACTTTTTACCTTTAAAAACAAAAAAGCTTTTCAATAAACAGAGTAGTATTATTCTTCATTCTACACAACAACATGTTGCTAGACAACAATCATTAAAAACGACTTTTAAATAATAATAGGTTTAGACTGCAAATAAAAAAAAGTTTTTTATAACAAATAAACAAATTGTCAAAAACTTAAAAAAAGTCGGCAGCATGTTGCTGGCCTTAGTTGGGTTTTATTTAAAAAGCCAATAAAATTTTTTCTAAGCAACTAATACATGCAGCTAATTTTAATGCTATTTGCATTGATATGATCTAACAATGATTTTCATTATGAAGAACCTTAATTTTTTAATAATAACATCGATTGAACTTGTTAAAAAAGTATCAGAAATAAGTTTGTGCATCTAAAAACATGTTAATAATTCCCATTAATAGCTACCTGCTTTAAATTAAAATAGAAGTTCTTACACAACTTTAACTTTTTTATATTTAAAACAATGTCTAACCCATTTTTACCTATGTAGTCTTTTGTTAGCCAACATTTAGTCCTGCTTTAATTATGCAAATCTTTCTATTTAATTAAGACATTTCAACTGGACGATAAACCCGGTTAGAGAAACTTAATCCTTACCTGTATGTATATAAGTATGTTTCTTCATATCACTCTTTTGGTGGAAACGTTTGCCGCAATAGCTGCAGGGGAATGGTCGGGTATCACTGTGTATTAAAAGATGCGTTGACAATGTGCTGGAACGTTTAAAACGTTTGCCACATTGTTTGCATTCAAAAACTTTCTCAACATTATGAACAGCCCTGTAATTACAGCAAGGAAAACAAACCAAAAAAAAAAAAAAACAATTAGAAAATTTTGTATTTAATAAAGAAACTTGAAAGGGTAATCACTTAAAAAGCAAAAAGAAAAAAAAAATATTTTAAAATTTAAACAACTTTTAACAAATATTAAAAATAATTTTAAATTTTATTTGACTTGATAAGAATTTTAAGTTTCCACATCGTTTAAAAATGAACGTGAATACCCTTAATATTTTTCTATGGTAATTAAATATGCTAGCAAGCCACCAAATGTAGTCTGTATTTAACTTAAATATTTAATTATACAAATGTAATTGTTGCCTTTTTGCTCTACACTACCAACCTGTGTTGACTTAAACTAACTTCATGACCAAAGGTCTTGTTGCACAATTCACAGGCATACGGCTTTTTGCCATGATGTGTCCGACGGGAATGTACCTCAAGGCCGTGTGGGGTGGAGAACATTTTTTCACATTTCATGCATGAGTACAGGTCGCTGAATTGTGGCAAACCAGACCATTTAGCGGCCATATGGTGAAAATGTAAATGGGAGGGATGAGGCAGGCCCAAATGGGAATTTGGCGGTAAACCATTAACAGCATGACCACCAACTGCAGCAGCTGCTGCCGCCGCGGCTGCAACATCGTTGGGTGCAGCACCATTTTGTCCTGATTGTAGAGGCACCATTAAATTACGCAATCTAAAGAGATCTTCTTGGGAGGCAGGATGATAGCTTAAAAGGAAAAAGGAAGAAAATTGTTTGTTGTATTAAAAAATAAATTAATTAAAATTTTCAAGAAAATCCCATATACGAGTTAAATTTCTTACCTTGACCCTAAACCCGATTGTTGCTGTTGGCCCTGATGAAAAGCAAAGGCAGCAAAGAAGGGAAAGGCAGGCGATAGAAAAGGTCTTTGGAACATGGCCGGCTCATAATTGCTGGGATAGGCCTGCCTTAAAGCCTCAAATGGATCAGCATTTGGATGATGTATTAAACCTGAAGCAGACTTTTGGTGATCATCTTTCCGTAGAAGGGCCGACACCGAAAACATTTCAGACTTCTTAGGACTTATTCTACTATGCACTAACAAATCACTGTTATTTATATTGCTACTACTGCCATTCGTAACACTAGATGGCCTTGACATTTGTCTACGCGGCATGGGAGACGCTGGCGGTGAGTCTACCTCTAATTCCACTGAACTGGAACGAGATCTAGATCGTGACTGCAACGAACGCCTACAAATACTGTCATCATCTAGATCGATTTGTGATGAGGAAGAACGCGATAGACTACGTGACCGAGATCGAGAGGCTCTTTCGTAAAGACGTTCGGCTTCTAAGGCGCTTAGGGGCTGTTGTAGCCCTGCATTATTTTCCAATTTCCATTGCAAAATATGATTTTTACTTAACATTGATATACTATTGTTATTGGTTTCCTCCAACAGCAACTTATTGGCAGCTGTGGGAGCATGATTGTTGGATGCGGCTACCGCAGCAGCCGCCGCTGCAGCTGCTGCGACGGCTGCTGTATGCACCTGTAAATGTTCAGTCTTGACTAGACGATTGATGCTGAAAGCAAGTTCATCTGCAAAGGAAACATAAAACTTGGGTTTAGCTTAAAATTTTACGTGCTGATTTTTATTTAAAATAATTTTCTGTTGAAAATATTGACGTTAAGATTAAAAAAATACTGTTTTCCACCGAATCATTTTAACAGCTCTAAAAATTCGTTAATTCATTCTTATATATTTATAGACTCATATAAAAATGCCTCTACATATTAATGAATCCCTATTATTAGAATTGTGATACCAACATTATTACAAATGGCATCAATGAGGCTAAAAGTGACACCAATGCAATGACGAATGTCATCATGAGATTTTGTCATATTTTATGCGTCATCTGTGCTATGAGTACATTGACATCAATTCGGTGCCAGATTTTGTGTATTTTATATTATCAATTTTTTAATATTTTAAAAGAAAAATAAAATGAAAAAATTCCCATATTCTATTTTTTTAAATTATTTGGTTCCATATATTGAAAATTCAAAACCATATCGAACATGGTGCTAGTGTCTTATAATTGAGAAATTTTTTGTAAACAAAGGGCGGAATACAACAAAAATAAAACAAATATGTGTAGCGGGTTAGTAAGCAATAATATTCTTTCGCTTTAACTTAAGTCAATCCCAATGACTCAATCCTAATGACAGTTTGTCATTAAATTGCGCCTAATGAGTCCTTTTTTCGATGTAACTGAGTCAAAATGAATCAATTCTAATGACAGTTTGTCGTTAAATTAAGCCTAATGAGTTCTTTCTCCGATGTTACTGAGTCATCGCATTGGTGACAGTTTTTATTAAAATGACTCCGATTCGTCATTTCTGTTATGCTGATGTGCCATCCCATTGATGACATCATTGAAATTTTTGACCCTGATGACATTTTGGCCAAGTGAGGTTGAGGCTGACATTACAATAATGAAAAATGTCATGGGGTCAAAAACGAAAACACTTGTCATAGTGTGTGCCTACACAACAATAGTGGAGAGGTTTTATACGTTTGTACTGATGTTTGTAACACTCTTAAATATTGGTACTAGATCCAGTCGATCTAACGATGTCCGTCCATCTGGCTGTGCATGTAAACTTTGTGCGGAAAGTATAGGCCACAATTTTTAAAATAATTTGATGAAATTGGGTACATGGCTTATTATTGACACAAGTACCACGCCTTTTGGTGGGAATAGGTCCATAATTTACATAATTTTTTTTTCAAAATAGAGTCTTTGTGCCATAAACCAACCTGTTATGATGGTTTTTAGATTAAGTCCAAACTTAATTGCTTGCAGTCTAAATCATCTTACAAAACTTGATTCGAATCGGGCCATAGTTCTCATACAAATACTATTCCCAAAAATAGTTTTTAAGACCATACCTACCTAACTGTTTAATTAAGATACAAATTGGTGACAATACCTTTTACGATAGCCACTATCATGACAAAATGTTGTAAGGGTAGGTCCAAAATTAGTCATTGGCCCCATAACAACTCTCTTCCTAAGATCCATTAAAGGCAAACAAATTTCATATGGATGAAAATATCTAAATAAATTCGGCACAAAGGACTTTTACATGAATGTTCTGGCGGGTCCATGATGGTCATGGGTCATAAATAGGATACACTCTCTTAAATTTGTTTTAAATACTGTGGTGTAGGTTATCATATGGTCGGTTTTGAACGACTACACTTTCTTACTTGTTTACTTACTAACTTAGTTGTAGTTTAGTTCTAGTTCATTTCAAGTTCCGATCTAGTTGTGCTCTATATCAGTTAAGTTGTGTTTTTATTTAGTTCTAGCATAGTTCTAGTTCAGTTCTAGTTTGATTCTAATTCAGTTCTATTTAAATTCAATTTTATGTTTGTACATGTAGTTTTGCAAAATGCGACAGAAGGGGGTGCGTATCAAATTTCGTTTGCAACATAATTATTTTAACATTGATATTGAATACTTAAATCCCACCTTAAACATATGACCATTAATACCACCACCCTAATCAAACAAATAATAAATGAACAATGGCAAAAAAAAACAACAATACTGAAATCCTTGCTACAAATCAGCCACACACTTCATTCAACAAATGATTACTCTAGCCAAAGACGGTGATGAAGATGACGATGATGATGATGATATTTTGCAATCAAAATAGAACCCTAGTAATCGTGTTAATATGCGTTGCAGTGTTTAACAAAAAAGTACAACATCTGTTCTTGTCCACACCCGGTTAAATGGAGCATGACAAAATATCTTCCACAATCAACATTCATGATGTGTCTATACAAAACTCATTCACACTTTTTACTTTGACTCTTCAACAAAAAAAAAAAAAAAATATATCACGCAAAAAGTTAAAAATGTTGATGGAAGAAGAATCGTGTGTAGCAAAAAGAGAAAAGGGGTTTTTATTTCAATAAATCCTAGTCATCACAATCCATGACTAAATTTCCAACAAAATACAACAATAGTAAAATGTTGCTACTGGCAAAGTTGTGTGGCATGTTTTGTGTTTGGCAATGTTGTAAAAAATAATTTGACAAAATTTCAATTTGTTATGCAGTTTATACAGGTGTGGACATTTATTTTTGCCACTAACTGTAAACTTGTCAGTAGACAGGAAGTATGAATGTCCGAAATATAATCCAACTTTTTTTTGTAAGTAACGGCCATGAAGTAATCAGACTTTTAGCCCTTTTTACACTTCAAATCTTATCGAAAAAATTTTCAACATTTCGGTTAACGTTTTTATTTTATTTTAGCGAAAATCACTTTAATTAGGGCAATAATTTTTTTTAAACAAATAAAGGAAGCAATTTCTTCTAATTTCAAATACACAATAAGATAAAAAGCACCCTGAAAATATTTGCGTTCGCATTGCGCTCATAAAAATATACCATGATAAACTTTAAGATAAAATAACTAAAAGAAAGTTAAAAATATTTATAAATGAAAAAAAATCCATAAACTGTTATTGGTTTTATGATTAAGCGAAAGAGAGATAATTCTTATTTGTTTGTTTTTGTAAAAAAAAGAAATAAATAAAATATTAGACAGAGCTTTGGTGAAAAGGGGGGTAGGTGGGGGTTCACCAAATTTGACTTAAAGTTATATTTTCATTTTTTTTTTATCTATGTTCTTGCTCAGTTTTAATTAAGTTCTAGCTCAGTCTTGTTTAGTTCTAGTTAAGATCAGCTCTAGTTCAGTTTTAGTTCAGTTCTAGTTGAGTTCTAGTTCAGATCTAATTCAGTTCTAATTCAGTTCTAGTTCAGCTCTAGTTCAGTTCTAGTTCAGTTCTAGTTCAGTTCTGGTTCAGTTCTAGTTCAGTTCTAGCTCAGTTCTAGCTCAGTTCTAGTGCAGTTCTATTTAAGTTCTAGTTCAGTTCTAGTTCAGTTCCAGTTCAGTTCAGTTCTAGTTCAGTTCTTGTTCAGTTCTTGTTTAGTTCTAGTACAGTTCTCGTTCAGTTCTAGTTCAGTTTTAGTTGAGTTCTAGTTCAGTGCTAGTTCAGTTCTAGTTCATTTCTAGTTGAGCCCTAGTTCAGCTCTTTTTCAGTTCTACTTTAGTTATATTTTTGTTCTAGTTAAGTTCCAGTTCGGTTCAAGTTCAGTACTAGTTCAGTTCTGCTTAAGTTCTAGTTCAGTTCTTGTTCAGTTCTTGTTCAGTTCTAGTGTCGTTCTAGCTTAGTTCTTGTTTAGTTATATTTCAGCTTTAGTTCAGTTCTAGTTCTAGTTCCCTTCCAAGTGAGCTCTTATTCAGTTCTAGTTCGGTTTTAGTTCAGGTCGTTCTCGGTTTTAGTTCAGTTATAGTTCTTATTAAGTTTCACTTTATTTTTAGTTTAGTTTTTGTTCAGTTTTATTTTAATTTATGCCCCATTTAATTTCCTTGTTTAATTTTTGATCATTTCTTAAGTTTATTTCTTCTTTGTTCCTAGAAAAATCTCCGTATAACTACATCTTAGGCATTTCTTTCAAGCGAGGAACTAATGGAGCGATCATACGTTTATAACTCCAATCCCAGGGCTTGTTGATAATTGGTATTCTATTGTCATCATTTGGGTTGGTAGTAGAGCAACAAAACTATTGAGAGCCGTCCCATTCGATTGTCTCGATAGTTACCCTGCGGGAAATTTGTGTCGAATGTTCTTAATGTACCTATTCCGTGACCAGTGAACACAATATTGTAATAAAAAGGAACGAATTGTGATAGGAGAAAACAAGACAGATCACCTTACTCTGGTGATAGTGTGTTTAAAGAGTAGTTACTCCATAGGAAAGGTAATTGACACAAAACTAGTCACATGACTGGATTTTTTGCGGGTAGTGGCTGATTCTTTCTGGTTCTATTACTTTCAGTGACCTGTCACGAAGTGTCAAAAAGGTGCAAATTAGCCCCCTTCTAGGACATCGCCATGTTAAAGTGGCAAGTCTCCTTCATATAAAGTGTTAGAACTAGAACCGGTCCCTACCACTTTAGAACTGTCCCGTGACCAGTTTGTTGTTAGTTCCTTCTTCTCAAGGGTAACATAAAAACTATCGATAGCATCGACATTTTTTCTTACGTGTCTTTTCTGTGGATGTTTGTGATAAAACATGATCAACTTTTAACACTTCGTCCACAGAAAATGTTTTCACATATAAAATACCAGCATATTCACTTCAAACTGCAGTGACGTCTCTAGATTATATTAAAAACAAGACGGTTTGCTAACAGCAGGGTTTTTAATTTGTTTTCACCTTCATCACAAAATTATTTATCTTAAATCATTCAATCAAATTTTCTAAAGAAAAAAAAAACGACAAACAAGCTAATAAATCGCCAAGTTTGGCAGAAATCGCTGATAGAGAAATATTCCTCTAGCTCTAGCTTGGAGCGTATCCCAAAAGAATTTCCACTATGTGATCCCCCCTTAACTGAAGCCATGATGCGCCCTTACCTGGCATTGGAATTTATTGTGTACTAAACTTTTTTTTTTACACAAAAAAGTGCGGCTAATTTGTGGCTGCTTAAAATAGAAAAGAAAACTGAAATGCTCGTTTCAAAGCAACACTTCTATTCTTCAATTAGATGTTGTTATTTATCAGAAAGAAAAAACGTAAAACTAAAATATAAAAAAAAAACTCAGTCTAAAGTTGCGATAGCCTTTTGATTTATGGTCTTGCGATAAGGTTTTGTTGCACGTATTGCTCGTACTCAGAGAGAAGAATTAAAAACGATTGAATTGAATGGCTTTTCAATAAAAAAAATATATAAAATAAATACATATTTGCCATATTTGTTTATATTCTATTTAATTTATTGATTTTTGTTCTGATCATGCTTTCAACTCTTGAGTGCAACATTCTAAATATAAGACTTTCAGCAAATATTTGATTGATATGCAATAATGAAAAAAAGATGCCGCTTTCTTTGTAAATAAAGACTTTCTAAATCTACGTTGTAAATATTTGCCAAGAAATTTATTTAATATGTATGTATATAAAAACAAATATTAATGTAATTTATGTGAACTTCATAAAATTATAGCAAATATAACCAATATGTCGGAATAGAACACTTTGTGAATTGCCTAAATAAATAATTATTGTAATCTAATTGATCTTATAACACACCTTCTGAAAAACTTCAACTTTTTATTTCGTTGTTTTACTGGCGAATTGATATCTTTTGTTTTTTCTTGGTTTTAGAGTTCTCGTATCAATAATTAAAGATTCTATACCTCTTAAGTCATAAATAAAATTTAATTTGTCGCTAATCTTATAATTCAAAGTTATTTAATCTTAAATCTGTTTTTTCACGTTTATTAAACTTTATCTTTTTATAAAATATAGATTTGTGTTTTTTGTTGTTTTGTTATTAATCACACACATCTAAAATACTTTAGATCGAATTAATACATAAATCGTACACAGAAAAAATAATTTTTGCAATTCAAACAAAAAATTTGTAGAATCAAAAGTTTTTTTGTCGGAAAACGGTCCTATAAACAAATTTGCATAGTCAAACAATTTATTTGCATTTCGTTTATTGAAAGTAAACACAGATTTTTTCAAACAAATAATTTAACTGAAAATAACAAAAAGTTTACTGAATATCATATAAATTTCAAACAAATAATTTTGCTGAATCAAACAAAAAAGTTTTTGCACAAACATGTCAAGAAGCATTGAATAGCAGCATTTAATATATTGTGGATACATCTATATATATAAAAATTAAAAATGTTTGTATGTTTGTTTGTTTGTCGCTTTATAGACTCCGAAACTACTGAGCCGATTTTCCTGAAATTTTTACAGTAACATCACGTGAGCCCTAAAAATAAAATAGGCTACTTATTATTATGCATACATTAAATATCGCTCAACTGAAGAACCTTTAAAGGGAGAGTCTTAAAACGTGGTTAAAGCTACTATTATAGTAAACTTTAAATTTCAATATAAAAATGGGCGGGAGAGACAGGGGAGGAGCAGTGCCCCTCATAGATAGAAATATTAATAAGAGCCACTGAACGCATTTTGTTGAACTTTTGGTAGTACGATCTTCTGAGCCCCGAAATTGAAATAAAGTAGCAGCGGGGCAAGTGGTTTTCCCCATAGGACGCCAATGTTTAACATCGCATATCTTAAGAACTGTAATAGTGAGAATGTTCAAACTTTCTAGAAGTCACTCTTATGGTATACTACACTTTTGAAAATAAAAATAAAGCGGGTAGGCGCAGGGGGGAAATACCTCCCAGAGGATGCATACATTAAATATCGCTCAACTGAAGAACTTTTAAAGGGAGAGTCTTCAAACGTGGTAAAAGCTGCTATTAGGGTAAACTATAAATTTCAATATAAAAATGGGCGGGGTAGCCAGGGGAGGAGCAGTACCCCTCATAGATAGAAATATTAATAAGAGCCACTGCACGCATTTTGTTGAACTTTTAGTAGTAGGATCTCCTGAGCCCCAAAGTTGAAATAAAATAGAAGCGGGGGAAGTGGTTCCCACCATAGGACACCAATGTTTAATATCGCATATCTTAAGAACTGTTGTAGTGAGAATGTTCAAACTTTGTGGAAGTCACTCTAATGGTATACTACACTTTTGAAAATAAAAATAAAGCGGGTAGGCGCATGGGGGAAACACCTCCCATAGTATGCATATATTAAATATCGCTTAACTGAAGAACTATTAAAGAGAAAGTCTTTAAACGTGGTAAGAGCTACTATTAGGGTCAACTATAAATTTCAATATAAAAATAGGCGGGGTAGACAAGGGAGGAGCAGTATCTCTCATAGATAGAAATATTAATAAGAGCCACTGCACGCATTTTGTTGGACCTTTGGTAGTATGATCTTCTGAGCCCCAAAATTTAAACAAAATAGCAGCGTGGGAAGTGGTACCCACCATAGGACACCAATGTTTAATATCGCATATCTTAAGAACTGTTGTAGTGAGTATGTTCAAACTTTGTGGAAGTCACTCTAATGGTGTACTACACTTTTGAAAATAAAAATAAATATCTCTCTACTGAAGAACTATTAAAGGGAGAGTCTTCAAAGTTGGCTAAAGCATTGTAGCGAAGCGCAACGGGTTAAGCTAGTTTATATATATATATATATATATATATATATATATATATATATATATATATATATATATAGGGTGCAGAGATCAGCAATGAGTAGTGAAGAAGTGAGTAAAGCTAAATCATGACTCATAAATTCTTGTACTTTACGCACTCATACTTACTCTAATGTAATCACACTCATATTCACTAAAAAATTTCATTTTATTCATTGTACTCATACTTAAGGCCAGTTTACACTGTAATACAATGTATTACGACATGTCGAAAGATTGTGTAGAATGAGAAAAATCTTATCATGTAAAAGCAAAATGTATTGAGTAAGAGAGAATACGGATACAAAATCTGACAAGCGGTCGGTAAATGGTTTTTTTCTAAACCATTTTAGAAACTTATGTATTCTCATCACACCAGAGGTGCATTTTAACAGAGTATATGGAAGGTGATAGCATTTTTTACGATTACAAAAACAACTAAAATCAACTCAGGAAATTTTCATGTTGTTCTTGTAAATATTTAAAACTGCAACCATCTGATTTTTTGTTATTATTTTGGATTTTACGTATACCATCCGTTTAAACATGAACTATACTTACAAAAGATTTTTATTTTTTTCTTTTAAACACGGAGAGAATTTCATAATATTTTGATTCTACAAAGTCGTAATACATTGTATTACCGTGTAAACTGGCCTTTAGCAACATTTGTAGTGTTTGATTTAGAATCTACTCAACTCAATGTGTATAGGCGAAGCAAAACGCGAGGCTGCCAGATTTGTCCCCGAAATAGCAAAGTGACGATTTGGCAATTACAGTTTACTTAAGTTACATGTATGAAGTGGACGATTTTTCGGAAAATTTATCTAGCAGCGCTGATTTTTGTGTTGTGTGTTTTCGCTGTTGTGTTAAAACGGTAAATGGATGAGCTAAATGATTTGAATCTTTGTGAGTATTGTAAGTATTTTCTTAAAATTATAAATCAAGCTGAGGTCATTTATGAGTATGCGTATGATGTCGAAGTCGCACTCATAAATATTTCTCTTGTGAGTATGAGTGAATCAAAGTAGTTAAGTTGAAATGATTTCTACGCACTTATACTTACAATTGCATGTGGCAGTATGAGTAGCGAAAAAACGATTCATTGCTGATCTCTGATAGGGTGCCACATAACTAACATTACGAAAGTCATATAAAAATCTTCTCACAACGCTAGAACCTCTTGGTGTAAGAGGCCACTCTTTAAAACTTTTTGAAAGCTATTTAAGTTGTAGGAAATTTTATGTTAAGGTTGGCAATATTCTCGGCAAAGAAGCCAATTCAGATAATGGAGTACCTCAAGGTTCGAAATTAGGTCCAATACTGTACATATTATACACGAATGAACTAACCAGTTTGTTAACAACTTGTGAGACATTCTCTTATGCAGATGACACGGCTATAGTAGTAGCACATAATAACTTATGGTGTTTTCTTTTCTACAAAAAATGTGACATTTTATTTAATAAAATTGCAATTTGGAGTCTGTTTTTTAAAAATTTTGCTCCCGAAAGGGTGGGTTGTTTTATTCTAAAAAACTCACCCGTATTTGGAAGCAAAGTTTTTATGAAACAGACGCCAAATTGCATTTTTTTAAATAAAATGTCACTGGATAGTGCAACAAAATGGTGCCATTATCAAACAAAACTGATGCATATCAAATCACCATATATCAGATACCACGATATAATGATAAAATTTCATGATGTTCAATGTCTACATAGAACTCGGAACTTAAATTTTGACACCGATCAGTGTAGAACTGTGATCGAAATCGTAAACACCTACAAATATCTCGATATATATATCGACCATAATTTTAAACGGAAAACTCACATCCAAGAAGTACACAAGAAACTTCGAAAATCTTCGTATATGATGTATCAGTTAAGCAACTGTTCCAATGACAAAGTAATGAGGCAAGCTTACTTCTCATTTGTAGAGTCACATATACGTCATGGCATTACAGCATGAGGAAACTCATCATACTGCAGTTAACTCTAGCAAATTCAAAATAAAATAATCAAACTATTAAAACCGTATACTTTCATCAATAACTCTACACAACCACAACACCACGCCAAGAAGCCAAAATAACAACTATACTAATGATCGCAAAGTTTTAAACGTCTTCGAACAACACTTGCAATAGAATTCTATAATGACACCAGATTTTTATACAAAATTGACAACCACCAAACACGAAGCAACATTCAAGGAAAGTTCAAAGTCCAAAAATTCCGTATTGAATACAGCAGAAGCACTCTACCCGTAATGTTACCAACAACCTTCAATACAATACCCAATGATGTTCTTTCTAGAAGCAACAACAAGAGAGCCAGAAACAAAGTCCTTAAAACACATTTTATTAATAAGTTTTATTTAAAATTTTAATAAGAAAGTAAAATAAGTATTAAAACTTCTTTTTATATTCGATGTTTACTATACCCACCTGCAGATTAGCAATAACTTACACTGAATAAATAATAATAAAGTGAAAAAAGACCAATAGTTGGACGAGCTGTAGGTCAACCAGAGTTAAATTACGGTATGAGGTTAAGATTCATTGTGAATTGGTAAACACGATTATTGTACCTAATTTAGAAACTTTGGCTCTTGCCGTTGTCCAGATATACAGAATTCTTAAATGTCTTTGTGGGAAGGGGGGGGGGGGGGGGGGTTCCACGCCCACTTGTTCAAGCCTGACCACATTTTGTCGGATATTGTGTTTTGATAACAAAGATGTTTCCATCATATCTGGGGTCTTTGGAAAACACATTTCAACGAAAAGACGGACAGACGGACAGTTAAATCAACTTCGCTACTTATAAGGACTCAGAATATATATACTTTATATGATATATATATAGGATATCAATATTGTAGAAATAACAAACGAAAGACAAACTTATATTTACTCTTTCCACCACCTGTGGTGAAAAGCATAAATATGCATTTGTTAGCAAAAAGATGCCCAGAATTCATAACAATTTCTAAAACGGAAGCAAAAACTTAAGGCTCAGTTAGCCGGGAGTAACAGTAACAGTGACCTTACCGTAAAAAAGTAAGACCAATCTATTTCTTACAGATTGAGACGTAACATCTTACTGCTAACTATAATCGTTTTATTACTTTACATACAACAAAATGAAGCAGCTGATTTGCAACGTTACTGTTACTCCCGGCTAACTGAGCCTTTATAATTGCATTATTTACGGTTTCCCTAGTGATCTTTATAATTATACTTAGAAAATCTTTGGCCATGGGTCTTAACAGCAGTCCCTTTGTGATACCCTTAGCTAGTTACCGGTGACAAAGCTTAAAATACTACATAGGCACCACTGCTGTCTCCAACACTTTCGATTTCTTGTTGAAAAGAGTTTTTAGGTCTTTGTTCTACCTCAGATAAAACATAAAAACAGGCTTATACTGGTCTGTAGCTTACCCTAATATCTCTAAGACCAAGGCATTAGCAGAGAAAGCGATTAATAGTCTCTTTCTGCTCTTCATTCTCTAGCAGCTCTAACAGTAGACATTGTCCCTTTCAACCTGTGAAACGTACTGAACGATGTCAATGTTCTATTTTAATTCCTATAAAATCCCAAAAGATCCTTCCTATACAACACAATTTAAATATGAGTTCTGCAGCAAGCCATTAAGAGCCGACCAGGTTTTCCATTAGCATGTATTTTAAAAGACAACCCTGTTTGGCTATGTGGTCTGCACAGTGGGACAAATACTTATGCAAAAAATTGAGATGGAAAAATACACAGAAAAAATTATTGCCGAATTATTTTCAAACAAACGCTTGTTTGAAAATTTTTTTAATTTCTATAAATTTTTTTACTGATTCAAACAATATTTTTGTTTGATTTTTATTTAACCAACAAAAATGTGGACAACTCTTCAAAAATATAATAAACGCGTTATTGGTGTCAAGTTTTCATAATTTTGTATGAAATATTTAACGCTCTTTAAAGTTGTCGTCTTTTTGCATTTTTTTATTTGATCGTAAGCAACACTTCTTTATATGAAATATAAGAACAACAACAAAAAACACACACAGTATATTTTTGGACGCTTTAAAAAAGAAAAACAATAGCAGAAACAACATTACAAGAAACAAAATCCCGTATTCAATTTTTTAAAACTGTTTGGTTAAATACATCAAATACAAAAATATAATGATGACGAAAAACATATCGAGTCGGTCTGCTGCCGTTTTTGGTTACATTTCTTCTTTAGCAAAGGAAAGGATACAGCAACAGAGAGTGATAAAGAATAACATTGTGTTGTGTGTATAAATAAGACTTCGTTCAAAAATTATTCCAACAAAAAAAAATGTGTCTCAAAGCCAGCTCTGCTCTGCCGTCATCTTCTCACACAGTGCTTACTTGTGTGCGCGTCATTGCTTGTGCAAAAACTTTTTTTTTTTTTTTTTTTGAAATTTAGTATATGAATGTCAGTAAACTTTTTGTTTGATTCAGTTAAATTATTTGTTTGAAAAAATCAGTGTGTTTTTTCAATAAACAAAATGCAAATAAATTGTTTGAATATGCAAATTTGTTTATAGGACCGATTTCAGACAAAAAATTGTTTGATTCTACAAATTTTTTGTTTGAATTGGAAAAATAATTTTTTCTGTGTATAACAAATCTGGAATTCTTAAGGGAAATAAACTGAAAAAACCTAAAAAACTAAAAAATGGCAGATGGGCTGCGAACACTGAATACAGGATTGCCAGGCAATTGTAGCTCCGCATGAATGACTGACGAACCATGTCTGTACTATCGAGGCACGTATCACTTTTGGTATCTGTTGTCAGGGAACATTGTCTTATAGGTAGGGGTGAACATCGTCTGGGAGCCAGAGAACGATTATTGCCACAGCTTTGACGACGAAAATGAAGAGGGAACGTTAAAAAACTTTTTGTGTGACTGTCCTGCACTGGCGAGAATACGACTGGCCGGAATGGAATCCACCACTTATGATGGAAAGATATCTCTGTCGTTGAACTCTATTATCATCTACTTTAGAAGAGTCAGACGGATACTCACTGTTATTTCTACCTAACCTTACTATGTTATTAAGCTAGTATTGAGTCCTGTTTGGGATTATGGATCGCGGAAACTCTCACTTTAAAGTGCACAACATATCAAATTGGCGAACCTTTGTTCCCAAATGGGTACGAGCGATGCATCAGCCGCCTCTTACCTAAATATTAAGTTTTATACATAACGAAGTTTGGTTCTACAATTTTCAAAGTACAAAATCTATGACACTTTCTTATTTCTGAACCAATTTAAAGGTTCGTACTATATAAAATACATTGCTATACAGGATCTACGCATTTTGATATATCATGTTGCGGCTTTTTGTTTGTTTGGCCAAGAAATCCTCTCCGATTTTCGAAGTTTTATAACAAATTTATGATTCTCCATAGAAGTTATTTTACCAAATCATTTTTAAAGCCTTTCTGGTTTTTTAAAAATTTCTGAGATTTTGATAAAAATTAAAAAAATCTTCTACCTAAATTTATAAAAGAAAAGAATTAAAAGAGAAATTACAAAAAGGACAATTAACTTTAAATAATGCCCACAAACGTAATCATGTTTGATATTTACTTTCTTATAATCCTGCTAAATGTTTTGCCAACATTAAAGGGATTTCGGTAAGGATAACAACTGTTAAACACTTCCTAAAGATATAAGTTAAAAGAGAGAGAGAGAGAGTAGACAAATAAACAAAAAATATTCTTGTAATTATTTTACCTTTTTAATGCGGCATATACATTATTTTTATTTTTTCTAAATTGAAAATTATTCGTAGTAAGAGGGTGGTAAATGCTCAAGTTCATCCTGCCATACAATGTATGAAAAAAAACAAGTGGCAAGTTAAACGTTGGACCAACAAAAAAAAAGTAAATAAATATTGCTCCCGGGCGAATTAAAGCAGATGATTGTTGTCGCTTAGAAAACTACAAGGCAGGCTCTTTAGAATAATAATAAAAAATAAACATGGCAGGATGTTTAAGGATTTTCGATTTACAGCCTCATAGACTGACTCGTACTCTCCCCTCTTGCTTTGTTGCAAAGTAAAAATAAATTTATGACTCTGTCTATAAGTGTATGAGTGTGTTTGCACTGACAGGATATGCCTTATAATTCTATGCAATGGTAAATGTGTATGGGTGAAGGGCGTTTTATTGTTGTTGTTATTACTATTATTGTGTTGCCGTGTTATTATTTTGCAGATGTGTTTTGCGTGTGTTTTGTTTATTTTAACAGCTCAGTCTCTTGTAAAATTCTATAGGCATATTCGACAAGGTTGTCTAGCCTTACGTACACTTTTCCCCGTTTCCCTTTTTTATTTTTCAATTTTTATTAGTTTTGGATTCATGACAAATCCTTTGGTTCATTATTATCATTATCATCAGTTAAATTAAGGCGTATAAAAATTAAAGCAACTGCCTTTTTTTCACTTCTCGCTTTGTAAGGATTTCAAAAGTAACATACGTTTCGTTCACAATATACAAGCATGAAATACAAGTGCAGTTTTACACTTGTTTTGCGTTCGAGTGTGTTGTCCTTTTTCTGTTCAACCGGTTGCTATTTGTTTGGGTAAAGCTTAGGATGCTGCTGTTGTTGTTTTTCCTTTTTTTTAAGGAATAGGAGGACAATGTTATTGAGGGTATGATTGCAAAGTTTGTATGAATCTCGTTGAAACCAAATATAATGATGTCCATAATGTTAATGGTGGTGGTTTACAATTGATTTCAGTTGTTTCAGTTCATTCATTTCAAATGAAATATTACAAAAAGGGTTAAGATAATAAATTATAGAATAACAATCTTTGAATTAAATATAAAATTAAAAAAAAAAAATCATGGTTCAGTGCTGCCAAACATTTTTTTAAATTCCGAAGCAGCCTATAAAAAATCCGAATTTTTCCAAAACACAAAAAAGGTTTTTTTATCATCAATTTCCACAAGTTTTATGCATAAATTTAAATCCAAGTTTTTTTTTATAAGTTTCTTAAGATTTGTTAAAAAATTTAATTTTGCCCAACTTTTATATATAAGTTTTTGTTAAGCTAATTGGGCCTAATGTATTAATGTAAATAAAAAACCTTTTTTACATGTTTCTCCCAACGTTTCGTCAATTATTTGTTGACATCTTCAGGGGTTGTCTATTTAATATTTTTTTAAATTATTTTGTAAAAAAAAAAACATATATTATTACAAAATTATAAAACAACAAAATAAATAAACTTACAATTACTAGTTAGTTTTTCACATTTAATTTAATGTTGCTTTTTTTCTTGTTCAAAATACTTGCAACAGTGGGCTTTAACAAGGCAATGTCGGTCAATAAACCAAAAAAGAGTTTCAATTTCGGACAAGACAAAAAAAAATAAAAAAAAATTTAAAAATTTTGCTACAATTTTAAGAATTAACAAAACCTTTATCCAGTGATTTTTTTCTACATCTGGTAGCAATAATTCCAATTCTGGTTTAAAAAAGAATAGAAAAAAACCTAGAATAAAAATAGAAATATGCAAGAATTACAGAAGAATTTAAATGAGCTAGAACTTTAATAGAACTGAACTAGAACTGAACTAGAACTGAACTAGAACTGAACAAGAACTGAACTAATACTAAACTAGAACTGAAATAGAACTGAACTAGAACAATACTTGAACTAAACTAGAACTGAACTATAACTGAACAAGGACTGAACTAGAACCGAACTAGAACTGAACTAGAACTGAACCAGAACTGAACCAAAACTGAACTAGAACTGAACTAGAACTCAACCAGAACTGAACTAGATATCAACAAGAACTGAACTAGAACTGAACTAGAACTGAACTAGAACTGAACAATAACTGAACTAGAACTGAACTAGAACTGAACTAGAACTGAACTGAACTAGTACTAAGCTAGAACTGAACTAGGACTGAGGTAGAACTAAACTAGAACTGAAATAGTACTGAACTTAAACCAAGAGCCGCCAGCACACACAGTAGCTATTGAGTGCACAATCCGGCACAAATTTTCAGCTGGAGCTATGTAACCTCTGCTTAAGGAATAGCCAGCAGCATTTGTTGGATAGCTATAGCACTTTCCAAAAAACTTTCCTCAAGTACTTAAGTAGATATGTAATGGGTGATTTTTTAATAGCTATAGGAAAGTTTTAAAAAAAAAACACATGAAGTTCAAAAAAATTCATGAATCTTTATTTGAATCGATAGTACGGTCCATATAATTTAATGTTTAAAGATTATATATAGAATAATTTGTTAATCCTTTATACAACTACATACTTATATTTAATATTTAATTTAATATATAGTATATTCAACTAGTTTTATTTTTTTCCTGCTGACAAGCTACTGGCTTAGCGGGGTTAGAATTAAAAAAGTTGTAAAATTATATAACATTACCAATAAATGAATTTTGAATTTTGAAAAAATTTTATGCAAATGTTGACCGTGACGGCGCTTCAAATGGTCCATCCGCTTAGTCCAATTTTGGCATACTCTTTCCAACATTTCGGCCGGTATCTCATGAATAAATGCTTTAATGTTGTCTTCCAATGCGTCAATTGAAGCGGACATGTGTGTATAGACATGATCTTTAACATAGCCCCACAAAAAATAGTCTAAAGGCGTTAACTCGCACGATCTAGACGGCCAATTGACCGGTCCCGAACGTGAAATAAAATGTTCACTGAACTCCCCTCTCAATAAGTCCATTGTTAAGCGTGTTGTGTGGCATGTGGCACTGTCTTGTTGAAACCACATGTCATGCAAGTCAAGCTCTTGCATTTTGGGCAAAAAAAAGTTGGGTATCATCTCACGGTAGCGCTCACCATTCACAATTACGTTACGATTCGCATCATCTTTGAAGAAGTACGGTCCAATGATGCCACCAGCCCATAAACCGCACCAAACTGTGACTTTTTCTGGATGCATTGGTAGCTCTTGCAATGCTTCTGGCTGATCATCACTCCAAAATCGACAATTCTGCTCATTAACGTACCCATTGACCCAAAAATATCTGACCATAAAATGGAAGAAGCGCGCGATGAACTTTCTTAACAGAGCACGCATTTTGATAATAAAATTCAATAATTTGCAAGCGTTGCTCGTTTGTAAGACGATTCATGGTTAAATTATAGACCAAACTGAAGATGATTGATAGTGAAACAAAACACGAAACGTGCGTCAGCTGTTTAAACCAGTGTTGCCAAAAAGATAATAGCTAAAAAATCACCCAATATATTGAGTCATTACCGCAAAAAAAGCTTAAGCGACAAAAACAAAATTTTACAGCAGAAAGGTTTTTTATTTTATTTCATACAAATTTTGAATGAAGGTTGTCGCTTAAGATTATTGCTATAAAATCGGTACGTTATCTTATTTGACCATGATATTTTAAGAGATGATGCAAGTGTTGTCATTTATTAAAAAAAAAAAAAAAAAACGAAAATTTAAAATTATGTCGCTTAAGCTTTTTTTGCGGTAAAGGCTCGATATATTCTAAAAGGCCTCTAGACATTGAGATTAAATTTGTACTGAGTATTGTACATCTACTCAGGTTAGGTAGAAAACAAATTAGAATAGTGGCATCGGTCATAACGGATCACTGGTTGAAAGGGACCCATGCAATAAGTTAATGCCTAGTGTAGAAGCTGTAAGAATGAAAAATAGGAAGAGACGAGACTTTACTGACAATAGGGCATTGTTGAAGGCACATTAGGATAAGGAATCGAAATGGTTTAAAGCTGCAGGCATGGCTATGGAGTAAACTAGCTCTAACACTGGTAACTAACTGCGGGTATCACCAATGGGCCGCTGTAAGGATCCA
This sequence comes from Pollenia angustigena, assembly GCA_930367215.1. Lineage (NCBI taxonomy): Eukaryota > Metazoa > Arthropoda > Insecta > Diptera > Polleniidae > Pollenia > Pollenia angustigena. The sequence continues at coordinate 33,120,492 of OV884057.1, forward strand.
AGTGGGCCGTCCTCGTATCGGTTGTTAATTGAACCTTACCAAACTATTGTACGTCAATCTTCAATTTGAAAAGCAGTACATGATTTTCAAGCGTTTTGCTTGAAAAAAATGTGTGCTTTGAATTTAAAATTAATTAGAAGTTGTTTGCTTTG